>OV884018.1:64718210-65968210 GCA_930367235.1 Sarcophaga rosellei
CTTATTAGACGTAAAGCCCGGGTTGAAAAGCCTTTGGGAAAAAATTTCCGGTTGATACAGCTTTCGCTGGGTTGACAATCCTTGGCCGATGTTGAGTGGGGTCGTTCCGGAGCGTAGATCCGATTGTCGTGGGAACGCAAGCCCGGGTTCGAGCCCCAGGCCAGACATCAAAACAAAGTATTAAAAAAAGAATATTTCTTCGGCGACTTCCTCTCAGCAGATTTCGGGCAAAATCTCTGAGAGTAAATAAACCTGCCATGAAAAAGTTTCTCAAAATCTGTCGTTCGGAGCCGACGTTAAACTGTAGGTCCCGCCACTCAAGCATAAAATTAACGCACACAACATGAGTGGCGTGAGAAGCTAGGCCGTAACACTAACTGAAGGTTTGTAATGGCCAATTATGTACGTATGTATGTAATCTTAGTCAAAGATATCCGACTTTCTGCGGTTAGGAACCAACAATTCATGGATCAATATTCGACAGTCTTCTACACTCCTCCTCCCATGCGACTTATATAAAGCGAGAATAAGGAATAGAATTCTTAAAAGTTCTTGTATGAATAAACGACATTGATTACACATCGTATGTTTAATTATACTGCTCCTGTTTGGATCCCTTTCCCCTCCATTCAAATCATTCACCATCCTAACCACCACCTTATGTTAGAATAGCCCCTCTCATCGCATGCCGGACATGGACCGGTTATCAATATTAAACTCGTAGTGAACGGAGAGAGGTAGGTTGAAAAGAGAGAGGTGGCTACTCAGGAAAATAGGAGGTATGCTGGTACAGCTGAGGCCTGGTTGGCCGAGTATGCTCAACTTCTAACAAGAGGAAACAGTTAACCCAGAAGTTACCAAAGCAGACATGACGTGTTGCAGCTGTCCTGTCAGGCAAACTGCCATGCTCCCATGGCTGATATCAGCCGAGGAGGCCAATTTCTTTTATTAGCTATGACTTGACATCCAAATCGTCATATAGTCTTCACTAATCATATCATGTCATTATAATATGACGTAGAAGTTTAGGCATACTCTTGATAAGCAATACATGAAGAGGCAATACATAAATCGTCGTGGAAAAACCAAAAGTACGTATCATCAAAAAATCAATTCGTAAGGTTATCTAACATATCTCTACCAATTTTTAGATTTTTGCGTCCAAAAATAACGTTTTTATATCAATAATTCAAAATGACGTATCGACATGTAAAATGTAACATGAATAACGTTTGTTGCTTCTTCTGTAAAATTAGAAAAAGTGATATTACGTACTTTTGGACGACGACGAAATACAACTTATTGCCTTCTTAGTTTTTTTCCTTGATAATTTTATTATATTCTCTTTCTTTCTTATTCCATCCATTAAAAAAAGAAAGAAGTTCAAAATGTAGTTGCAGGACCTGAAATGAAGGTTTAAGTACTGCTAACAAAAAACAATGGATCAAGCCATTGATTCTATACTGATTGTCAAAGATGTAATAAATAGTAAAATATTTTAAGAGTTTTAATAAAAAATTTATTCCAAACATTTATTAGGAATGTTTTATTTGTATGTAATAATTTATTTTTATTTTGGAACTTATAATCAAATCCATTAATATTTCTATAAACAAACCAATTCCTTAATATTTTGTACATAATCAAATAAAGTTGAACTCAACGAAATTGCACAATGAAAACTAACAAAACTGACGCAAACACACTTTCACTCTCAATTGTTTAAAAAGCAAAACAATTAACAAAATAAAAAAAGCATAATATATGGTATTTATAAAACTTAACTAAAATTTATACCAATACTAGGAGGTAATTTGGAATTCATGTTGGCCACTGGCCTGTAAATGATTTGTCATTTGTGGTGATTTATTGTTCATGCCTTTCTGACGCATGTTACGCATTTCTCGGCGTTTTTCACGTATCAATTGTTTTGCCTGTTCGGTGTCCATTTGCTCCCAATCGCCAGAATCTTCATCGACCCAATCTTCCAAATCGGCCTAGAAATGAATGTTTTTTTAGGAATTTGAATTTATTTAGATAAGGTATGTTTGTTAGAAGTCCTTAGTAACTTACATTTAAGGCTATGGGCACATCAGTTTTGGCCTCTAGACGTGAGAAATTTGTTTGCGGTTGTGTATCATCATTCAGATAAAACTTCGGCTGCGGCTGAATAACGGGTGCTAGTTCCTAAGTTATATAAAAAAGCTATCAATTCCTAAATATAAGTAATTATGTGCTGTGTAGTAAAAAGGAATCCAAGGAAAAGAAAGCTGTGTCCTAAATAAGACTTTTGTAATGCAAAAATGGCGTCCTTCTTACTAAATGATTTATAAACAAAACTTTACTTTGAAAAAATCGGGTTCCTGCTCTTCCGTCTGAGGTGTTGGTGGTTTGGCTATTTGCTGGCGATACTGTTCAATATGTTCTTCTACGGTGCGAGGACTATCATCCCAAGAATTCCAATCTCTTTCGGCAGCCTAAATTAATAAAAATTTAATTAAATTTATGGTTTAACAAATATTGAATAATTTCTTGCCTTGGATGCCGGGGAGCGTTCATAAAGTGGAGGTAAATTTGGTTGGACCACAACATTTGTCATGGGTTCAGAATAACTTGGCTTACGTTTGCGAGAAAAACAGCATAAGGCACGCCTTACCAAGCCAACAATACTCAATATGAGCACTTTAATTTGTTGAAAAACCATTTAATTTTATAGAATCTTCTTAAAAAGGAATATGAAAAAGTTTTGTTTTTTACTAAATTCTAAATTTTTTGTCAATAATAAAATTGATTTGTTGACATTTCAGTAAAATTTTGCTTTTCTGTCAGTTGCAGTTGTCGTCTGCGTATAACAGTTTTGTTAAATACAGCGCTGTATTAAAATGGTAGTGAAAAAGTAATATGACTTGTAAGTAACCATTTTAGAAAAAAAAATTACAGTTAGAATTAGTGTTAGTTTTAGTATGTGCAAAATGAATTTAAGAAGTGCTTTTTTCTTTTGCATACAAATTACTTTCAGAAGTGATAAAAGTGATGAAAGTGATATAATTAAAATGAATACAACTAAGGAAATAAGTTAACTTAAATATTTGTGGTAAATAAACGGCGCCAATGAACTCTGCAAACTTTACCCGGTCATTTGCCAAGATCCTTATCATACAAAATGGCCATTTATCTTTTATCATTCGCATCCATGTTTTCTGTATGAAATCAAATGGAGCGCTTGCAGTTTGCTATCGAGGAAAATGGTAAGTTCGAACATTCATTCATTCAAGCAGAAGATTATAGGAATTCCCTTTGCAAAATGTTTGCAATCTCCTCCGGCAGGTTTGAAGCCGTATGATATTGCAAAAATGCAAAAACCATATCCATATTAAAATTCGGTGTCAACATTTTATTGTAGAGTAAGACCCCGCTTAACGCGGGGGATACGTTCCAATAAGTTCCAGCGCTAAACGAAACAGCGTTAAACGAGGCAACTTAACATGTACATACATATGTAAATACATATGTAATGGGTTCGTTAGAATTCTGGACAGACTAACAATAGAGCGTTGAAAAAGATACATAGTATACACCTTCGCTATATAGTGCACCGCTTTTGGTTGGTGCGTTACAGCGTTAAGTGGAGCAGCGTTTAAGCGGGGTCTTACTGTAATATTATTTTGTAATTTAGTGCACTTATTTCACTGATCTAATGTGAAAGCGGTTAAAATTATTCACTTGTTTGATGGTGTTCCAAGAGCTTTTGTTGCCACGATCGCTACCATACTTCTAATAGGCTCAAACCATGTTGCTAACCGTAAAGCTAACCGCCAAGTCGGGGCCATTTAAAATTGAATTATGTTAGGTAAGGTCAGAGGACGTGTACTTGTAATTAGGAGAAGTAAAATGTCCAGTCTAGTAGGTAGTGTATTGGCTTATTAGACGCTAAGTCAGGTTTCAAATCCCCGGTCAGACATCAAAACGAAATTCGAAAAAATATTTCTTCGGCGACTTCCTCTCAGCAGACTTCTGGCAAAAACTCTGAGAGTAAAATAAAATCGTCATGAAAAAGTTTCTCAAAAATCTGACGTTCAAAGGCGAGTTTAAACTGTAGGTCCCGCCAATCATCTATAAAATTAACACACACAACATGAGTGGTGTTCAGATGCTAGGCCGTAATCCTGACTGAAGGGTTGTAATGGCCAATTATTTATGTATGTATGCCCAGTGGAGAGAGGATAGTGAAGAAGATAGGGGAATAGGAGAAGAGTTAGAAAAAGGAGGAAATAGGAAACAGAGGAAAAAAGTGATACATCACAAACATACAACAGAGGCTCTCGATAGAGAGTCTAAACCTTTGAAGAAGCACCTGCCTACTAAGCGCCATCAACCTACAACTCCTCCTCATCGCAATAGACCCTACAATAGCGGCTGGGATTTCTTCCAGATCCTTTTCTGCGATCTTATCCCGCAGTACCCTATAATAAAATCAATAACTATCCTCAGGAAACTGTTCCAACTATCTATAGTAGGCCATATACTCCTAAACCCATAACAACTCGATACATTTCCCCAACGCTTCTGCTGTTTCTCACTGACCCATATAGTAATGACGCCGTAGAAGTGACAGATTTGAGGAAAAAAATAGAAAAAATTGAATTGGTTTGAATTCAAAATATTTTAGCTTAACATGCTGACCCCTAGGATGTTTGCCGATATTGGATCGAAACGTAGCGAATAGGAACATAAACGCTTTTCATATTTGAAATTTAAATTTTAGTCTAGGAGCAGGTTTTTTTATCCAAGAAAATCGATATTAACCCAAACGGTACTGAATCAAGTTACCGCAAAACTCTATAATTATTTTTTTGATTAGAAAATTATCCCTAGCGTAAATAGATTACACTAACACGTCGAAATTCAGATTGCTAAAGCTATGCAGTTTTTATAAAACAAAAGTAAAAACTTAGAAAAAGTTTATTTTATTAAAAAATTTATTTTTCAACTTTCTGCAACAGCGTTAATTTTCGTACGTCTTCGAAATTTAACAAATATCAGTTCTAAAATCCAGGGAAATGCACATAGGCCCATGAAAAAGTTAAGACAATGGAATGTTAGTACATAATCTTGGGTTCTGTCACGTAAATAGCCCACTACTGGGCCTATAGCAAACATAATATTGCCTTGCATAAACATAAATAGACCATAGCCTGTTGCGAATCTGAAAATTAAGAATAAAAAAAATAAATTAAATTTTTTTCTGATATACATATGTATATAAGCACATATGTATATACAACCAATACCTTTCCTTAGGTAAATATTCAGCAAAAATTAAAGGCAACGGTACATGTATCCAGGTGCGTAAAAATCCCATAACGGCAGTTATAATAGACATACTTTTGAAATCAAAAGCATTTAGAAAAACTAGAAAACAAAAATATTTGCTTAGATCTCAATATAATTTATGATATTGTTTTGGTAGGGAGGAAATATGACTCAATTTTGTAATGAAAATAAAAACTTAATTAAGGGCCATTAAGATAACATATTACAATGTTTTTCTATGTTAAACAATACAAGGTTCTAACTCTTTAACCCAGTTAAAGTATTAAAAAAAATGAAATTTATTCTATATTATAAATAATTGAATATCTTAACGTTAGTATGCAATTTGAAATAAATATGTATCTGTGTATGCACATACTGACATTTAATTCTATCTATCGGTAACCGTCATTTTGAATTTGTCTAAGCTTCTTGTTTTCGCACAAGAATGCATCGTATTTCGTATTAAGAAGCGAAATTGCTTCAGGGAATCACAAGACTAAAGTCAAACTAAAGGGAACCATCCCACTCATGACTAAGAAAGGCAGGCCCTCCTTTGGAGTCTTGTGATGAAAGAACTTTCAGCCTGTTCGAGTGTGGAGAAATCGGTTACGAGAATGAAATTTCGAACAGCTTTATACATAAATCTTAGGTAAACAGAAAGTAACATGCTCTGTAAAGATTTAGGGAGCAAAAATATGATGTGTGTGAAGATAAATTCAAATTTAACAGAGCAATGCTAAGTGGTCAACAGAAAATACGAAAAATAATCAAGGAAGAAACCACCCAAATATACGATATCAGGGACTTGCTGCAGATATCTGACTATATACAAATTGTAGCGTAAGGTGTCCCTAATAAAATCCAGTAAGTGGTATATCTCAAATCATTTTCGAACTGAGCTTCATATGTATATACCCTATGTTAACAGTGCCTGGGTAGGATGGCGGATGATGGATATTTTAGAAAAATGGGACTTGCTTCTCATATCCCACTGTATACAAATTGTAGCCTAAGGAGACCCTAATAAAACCCAATAAGTGGTATATCCCAAATAATTTTGGAACTTGAGATATCGGGCTTCAAATATACCCTAATGTTAACAGTAACTGGGTAGGATGCCGAATGATGGATATTGTGGATGGATGGATTTTTCGATTCTACATCCATTTATGCTGAACCATTACTATAGAAACTCAGCAGCAACTATGAATCAGCAATTATGGGCTAGTGAACAGATCAAATAATGGTCATTCGAAAATTCTAATAAAATTTGGATCTTTCTAGAAATGTGGATACACGACTTCGCCTTATCTTCTATCTTAATCAAGTTCTTAAACAACTAATTCCAAACAGGCAGAACTGAACGAATGGAATGGACTTAATCAATGCCTGGAAAACAGATCTTTATCGATGGCTCGAAATTAAATAGAGCTGTGGAACCGAAAGGTACAGCCTATTCGATTGTATTTCCTTTCAGACGGAAATACCGGTATACAAGCTGTAATAATGATTATTGGAAAGCACAATATCTCCGAGGGCAATTTTGGCGTAGTTTTGTATAGTTAAGGGGCTATAATCGCTGTAGCGTCTCATATGACATCCTGTTCCCTGCGTCTTATTGCCTATTCCTACCAGTACTTGAAATATCAACGACTTACTTACCAAATCTTGATATCACAGTGAAGAATGAACCGGCTAAATAAATATATCTGGAAGGCATTTGTATAAATACCGCCAAGAAGGCTAAAAATATACGGGAGGCCAAATCGGCTGCAGCACCAATGGCAATAACGTTGGCTGTATCAGGCTGTAAGTGAGAGTAAAAAATATTGTTCACATTCAAAACCATAGTGTCTCAACTCACCTTATTAAAACCCAATTCAAACATATACAGAGGCTGTAGCGTAAAGAAAGCAATATCGGAGTACAAGGCAAATGATATGCCCAATACTATGTTTACATAGATGGGTTTCTTTAATAGCGTTAAATCCAAGAAATCAACTATGATTTGCCACACTGAACGATCATCTTCTTTCTCACACGGCACGATGGTAGAGGGCCGTCGCGATCCTATAACATGAGCCATTTCGGGTGAAGCGTCCGAGACAACAACGGGACCTGTCCAATTGCCTAGGCTTGTGATGCTGGAACAACGACTAGAAATTTTCTCTAACATTTCTCGTGATAATTTCTGAGAACTTTTACGATTGTACATGAGAGGCGCCAGATGATTGGGATCATCTTCTTGATTGCTGGCTAAATCTTTACATTCTATAGATTCTTTTTGGGGCAGTGGGGCTACAGAATCAGAGATTTCATTATCATCTTGTTCTTCTTCATCTTCAATGGGAACTTTGCGCATATGCCACTCTACCGGTTGCATTAGTAACATGCCCAAAACTGCATGTGAATTTATGGCGGCCAAAACAGCTAAACAACCTCTAAAACCATATGCTTCCAAAAGTTTTTGCATAAGTACCGGATAAAACATAGAGCCTAGGCCTATTAAAGACTGAGCAAAACTCATCCACATGATGCGTTTCTTAACGAAATAATTGTTGAAAGTGGTATAAGACGTGGGCACGATTAAGCCAAAACCTGTGCCTTGTATCAAACTGAAGGCTAGCAGTAGGGTAAAGGTGGAATTCACAAATATCTGGAACAAGCAGCCAATAAAATAAAGTGAGCCTCCAAACAAGCCCACCGTACGCAAACCATAGCGATTGAATAGAGAGCCCGAAAATAAACCGGCAAAACTAAAGGCACAGAAAAACGCACTCGTTATAAAGCCAATTGCACTAGTCTCGGCACCAATGCTTTTAAGAAAGTCACCGAAAACTAAACCGAACGAGGGCAAAGCAGCTAAACCGCTAATCTGTAAGATTTACGAAAATAAAAATCACTTTTTTCACTTTTTCGTTTTGAATTTATTATGAAAATACATACAAATGGCAAAGCCATGCCTATGCACACTAGGATACCCCAGCCTCCATCAGGCGGTTCTAAACGCGTTCTCGCTTTCATTTCGTTTTCTTTTTAAAGAAGATTTGTCCTATTCTTATGAGTTATAAAGTTCGAATGATTGTAATACATTTCAAAAGTGTTTTAACTGGTCCCAATCTAATCATTAGGCAGCAGCATCTTTATTTGTTTACCGGGTGCCAAATGATAACAAAAGATAAAACTCAATTATTACACCTTCCATATACAAAGACCACCAGTCAGCGCACACGCAGGTACTTTTAGTTCTGTGTTTTAAAAGAGACTTTAAAAATAAAAAATAAATTTAATTGAAAAATTAATTCGGAAAAAAGGAAAACAATATAAAGAGCTTGAGCTCGTTTTTGGTTTATTAATTCATTTGCATTTCCTTACAATAAAGAAAGAAATTTCGAGGAAATTATCATTATCAATTCATATGAGTTAATTGGTTTAAAACAATAACAAGCGCGTGTACAAATTTTTATTGGAACGTTGTAGCATAGTTTTTATTGCAAAAATACAGTAGTGTGTTATATATGTAAAATCGGTATTGAAATTAAGGCAATCCTCATATCACGTTGTTGTTGCAGTATTTTCTATACCTTCGCGCAGTATCATTCATCTGATTATTTAGTTTTTGGATGGATATGAGCTTTTTTTCATAATGATACGTTGGCTAGAAAAAAAAATCTGTAATCCTGTGGAGTTTTGTCCTGCTCCTTCGCAAGAGGTAACTCCATCAGATCTTCCTATGATGTTGTTATTGTTATTCCCTTTGAGTATATCACAATACTTTCGGGATCCATTAAATTCGAAACAACAATAAGGAAAAATTGTTTATCTTTCGTTGATTTCGAACTTTAACACGTTCAGAAAACTGGCCACGCAAGCCAACATTGACTTTTTGTTCTTTTCCCAGGAGACATTTATCGATACTAGCACTGATATAATACGATTTTATTCGTAGCTACACAAAAATGACAGGTTTAGTGAGTATGAGATAACTCGTAGTCGACAGTCAACGTGTTAATCATTGCTTGTGATGAAGGACGGGCAGGCAATCTGAAGCAAAAACGAACGTGATAAAATAGCGGCGATCAAGAGCAATTAGTTAACATGACAGTTTTATTTACCGATTGCAGGCAAAACATCTAACATCAGTAGTAGTCGTTCTTAAGCAACCCCTCTAGCCAATATGGTTCTATCAAGATATGGTTTAACACACATCTATTGTAACTTGTCGGATGTTTCGACGGCTTGTTTTGGAAGTCTTTATGATTCCAACATACATTTTGCAGCAAGCGGCCGTTAACATTTTTGTTAGGGGAAAAATTCACTTTGATTGTACCCATTTTTTTTTGTCGATAGGCCAATTGCTTCTGTGAGAAAGATAAAAGAAAGAAAAATTAATAATAGACTATTACAATGGCAACAATATATTCGTCAAAAAGCCGCACATTTGATTTGTGTGGACATGTCTAACTATACTAAAAAAAATTTTTTGAAAGTTTGAACAGAAATATTGAATTTCTGGATCCTGGGACCAGATCCCATATAAGTTTAGACGAATTTTGATAGTCATTCACTGTTGAGCTGTATCTATTTAAACTCCTTAAAGTCCTGAACAGACGCCGTTGAGATAAATTATAAAATTTAATTCTTTAGTCATAACAATTTCACTTTAAAAATCTCTTCTCTTGGCCTACTTTTCACCTTCTCATGAAAAGTTGTTAATGCGTATCAGGCCTATATCTTCCTTTTTTTCTTCATCGAAATTCAAACCGACTTTCTACTATTATTTAGAAAAAAATAAAATCTGTTGTTTAAAAAATCTGAATCATAATTTTTATTTAGGAAAGAATGAAAAAAAATTCGTATATTTTTAGCTGTAGGGTGTTTATAAAGTATTTATGGTGCCACCTATAAACATTTATTTTTAAACTTCTAAGTGCAACTTTATGTATGTATGTATAATTAAGCCAATCATAAAAAGTATCTCTTTTATTATATTTAATAGATATGAAAATGTGCGTACATATGTACATACGTCAACTAAATCCACATGGTCTGCAAAAATTTTGTTTAAACGACTGGTATCTGCTGGGTGTAATTTTATAGTTAGGGATAAAAGTTAACATACGTTTCAATAATATACCATTCAAAATTGAATGAAAAGCCATATAGATTTCAGAATAGAGTTTAAAGCTTAAGAATTATTTCTAAACTAAACAACTATTGACACAATTAGAATAAAATAATATACTCGTAGATATTTTTCTTCTATTTTCATTACAACCCTTCAGTCAGGAGGTACAGCCTAGTTTCTCACACCACCCATGTTGAGTGTGTTAATTTTATCAATAAGTGGCGAGAACTACAGTTTAAAGTCGATTGGAACGACAGATTTTTGAGAAACTTTTCATGGCAATTTTATATATTCTCAAAGTTTTTGCCCAAAGACTGCAAATTTTGTTTTGTTCGAGATGTTTGGGCTGGGGTTTGAATCACGGCCTCTCGTCAAATAAGCTACCACACTACCTCTAAACTAGGTGCAGTAAAGAGTAATAAAATTAATTACCTAGCTTAACTGCATACCAATTGCTGTGTTTAAATAACTGACTTTTTTGATTAAACACGTTGACTGCCGACTACGAGATAACTCGTAGATTGCGTTCCCTTCTAGGGTGCCAACTACGAGTTATGTCGTACTCACTAAACCTGCCATTTTTGTGTAGCTACGAATAAAATCGTATTATATCAGTGCTAGTATCGATAAATGCCTTCTGGAAAAAGAACAAAAAGTCAATGTTGGCTTGCGTGGCCAGTTTTTTGAAAATTGCCGCGACAGTTAACGTGTTAAAACACAATTTCTTCAAATTGAAAAAACATATACTGTTTTATTACTCTTGTCAGCGGCTGTATCTTTTTTTCTTAGCTTATTTATAAATAAGTAAATCATATTAGGTGGCGGGTAAATCTAACCAAAGATAACAGTAATTATTTAATAGTTATGATTACATATTATTATTTTTTTATTTTTTGTGTATCATCATCTTTATGTGATACGGATATAAAGGGATTAAAAACAATTATATAAACTTTAACAAATAGAAACAAAAAAAATATATATATTTTTCCATGATTATATACTCCTAAATTAAAACATTAAAAGAGGTCGTGTGACCCATATGGTGTATTTTAGAACTTAAAACAATTAATAAAAATAAAAAACCACAATAATACTATAACTATTGTTATTACTAATTAAGTTATTAATTTCTAATAATTATAAAATTAAAAACAAACAAACAAAAAAAAACAGTAGATCCAACAAGATTATTTTATGCCATACACGGTAACACATTGAATTTGTTTATCTTTCTAGTAAAAGTAGGGCATGCCCTACTATTTAAAAACAGTTTAACTGGTTAATTATTTCGATTTTCTTTAAATAAAAAAAATTATAAAATGGTGGATAGTGGTTATGCTAAACCATAATTCCCATAACTTTCTCATGTAACTTATTTGTAAACTATAGTCCATTATGCCTTCCTCATAGATGAACCCTTCGTCATTGTTATTAAAACGCTGGAATGATAAACTTCCAGAGCCTTCTCTTGAGTCAAATTCTCCACCACTTACTTTATTTTCAATGTAATCAGCCAGGTAATGAAACTTAGTTGGAAGTACATATACATATGAATCCTAGTCAAACTCTAAAAGTGTCTGGCCCGTCACTATCCTTGTGTATGATCTAGTGTTGTCTTAATAAAAGAATTCTTGTCATATTACTCCAGGCCTTGGATATTTGTAGCATTCAGATGGTCCAATTATTCATAGGGCGGATAAAGCATCGAGTCTTTCTTCTTTTTTAATATTAAAATTTAGTAACTAGGGTCTACTTACAGTCGGGCCTCGACTTTTGATAGCTTGGTGCCATTAATATCAATTTTCGCCATTGCCTGTACAAGTTCTTGAAGCTACAAAACAGACTACGAGATAGTGTCAGTGATTTACTAAAATTGTATATCCAACTCTTATTTGTAAGGCTTTTTGCTATTTCTTGTACAAAGCTGAGAAGCTACAAAATAGAGTACGAGACACCCCAGTCCATACACGAGAATTAAGATCCAGTAAAGTATTTCCTGCACCATATTGGTGAGCAACATTGTGCATTCAGTCCTGCCTTTGCACAAGAGACGATACTGCCTGATATTCTCAAGATGCTGTTGTTATTATTATTCTCTATAAGGATAACACAGCACTTTCTGGATACTTTTTTAGAATTGAATATCTATTCCCTCTTTACATTATCCGTAGTTAAGGTTAAACTAACCAAATATTTGTTGGAAAAACGTATTTCCTACTACAGGGTCCGCCAAATGACTTTTTTTTTGAAAATGCTTTAAAAAAAACTACTGAATATTTTCTCAAATTTTTTTTTTTTTGAAAGTACAATACTTCCGGTTAATAATGGAAAATAATGACATTCAAATGGCTGCCTCGGCTGGCCATGCAGTAGCCTACATGATCGGTCTAATTTTTAAGCACATTATCGATTGTGTGCAGCTGTATTTCACCAATGGCTTCACGAATATTGTCCTTTAAAGCGTCAATTGTCTCTGGCTTGTCGGCGTAACACTTATCTTTGACGGCACCCCACAAATAATAGTCCAACGGTGTCAAATCGCAGCTCCGAGGTGGCCAAACGACATCAGCTCTGCGGCTGATAATGCGATCTTCAAAAACAGGGCGCAAAACATCGAGTGTAGCTTCGGCTGTGTGGCACGTAGCGCCGTCCTGTTGAAACCAAAGGTTGCCAATATCCTCCTCTTCAATTTTTGTGAACAAAAATTCGTTCAACATGGCCCCATAACGATCGCCATTGACTGTAACGGCCACTCCTTGCCCATTTTCGAAGAAAAATGGCCCAATTATGCCTCTGGACCAAAACCCGTACCAAACAGTGACTCGTTTTGGGTGCGCCAAAATGCGACAATTTTGCTTGTTTACATACCCGCCAAGGTCAAAATGAGCTCCATCTGAAAAGATGATTTTTTTTTTTTTGCCAAAATCGGCATCTTCTGTAAGTCGATCGCAGGCCCACTTAGCAAAGCGAAAACGCGTATACACAACCATATTCGTTCAGCGGAAGGATAAAACTAATTATCTGTCAAATCAGACATGAGCTAAGTGTTAGCATTCACGAAATAAGCACTAGTTGAAAAAAAAAACGTTAGATGGCGGACCCATTACATCCACTTAATGTAAAAGAAAAAGTTTTATTGACACAGTTAATGGTAGCTGGCTTTTATGCAATTGTATTTCCGTATTGGTTACTATTGTCTGAATAACAGATTGCCGTCTCTGGTGAGAATCTAGTCGAGGAATTCTCACTAGTAGATTAGTACAGTACTTACTATAATATGGGAACGTCTTATACTATTGTACTGTCAATACCCGACATATTTTACAAGAATTTTAAGACAGTCTGCCTTTATTCATTCGTATTACATTGTTTTTATTAATCTGTTCTTTGTTCTTTATTAATTATACATGGTTTTCTGTTTTATCTTAATAGTTTTCTATGTTAACAATTGTACATTAAAATTGCATAAGACACTTTTTCTTGTAATATGTAGTATTAACTCAAGCTTAAGGCTTTTCTTTATCATTTTATTATTTATTTATTCATTTATAAATATGTAGTATTGTCCAGTTGACTGCCAATTTTGTCTTCTTCTTAAAAATGTTTTCATTTTTTAACGCTTTTTGATTAGATTTAATAAAATTTGGCCTAAAATGAACTTACATTACGAATCTTAAATTTAGGGGGGTTCACTACACTACTAATAATTATTACAAGGCAATAAAATACTAAATTAGGATTTTTGTAAGTACAAGTACTGGCAAATAAGTGTTTATTACTAAAATTAAGTGAATTTTAATGTTAAGTAAAGCTTAAAAATATAAAAGGGTACATATGATGATAGCACATTCAATTAAAGCAAATTAAAAAAAAGTGAAGAAATAAAATTTATTGTATAATAAAAAACCTTTTTCTTTTTTTTTTTAATAAATCTCAGCTTTCAGTCAGTAGATTTTTATTTTATAAATAAATATATAGTATATGTGTATGTATATTGAAAAAAATCAATTGTTAATTAAATGAGAACAATACACTTTGTTTGGAATGATATAAAACGAAGATCAATTGAATTTTGAAAACAAGTTTTAAGCATTTTAATTTAACTTTATAAATTAGTATAATAATAAAAACTTATTTCGGTTATAATACAATATATTTATAATTAATAAGATTTAATTAACATAAGTATGTATTTGCCTTTTCTTTAATTAGTACTTTATATGTAAAAGTAAATGTTGTGTTTGTTATATCTTATGGTATACAGTATACAGGAGATTTCAAGTTAAATTCTTTTTCAATAGTATTTTATTTCTTTTCATCGATTTTCCTGTTGTGTTTTGTTGGACAGATGTGTTCCAGTTTAAAGTAGCATTTATTAAAGATTATAAAAAGCTGAAACTGTGAAAGCCTCATAACTGACATTAGAATAGGAAAGTTTGAAGATATGAAAACAGCAATGCATATTAAATTCTATCCTACAATTTAAAATTCTCGTTCTATTCGCTCAATTGTTTCAATATCCAGCTGTCCATGCTAAAGTGGTTTGAGCATCCCTTTCTTTTTTAGCATTGCGGGTTACGCCATTCAGCGTTCGTTTACTGTCCAGTCCAGATTATAATTTTGTTTTTACCATTTTCTCATGATGTACGATTGCAGCTACACCGTCCTATATAACGTACCAAGCACGCATTGAACTGACTTCAAAACGAAATGTGGATGGAAAAAATTTCACGAACTTTCGTAAAAATTTGGTCTCAACGATCGCCAGATTTTTTTTTTTGAAGTCGCCGTAGTTTAGTAGGTAGTGTGTTGGCTTATTAGACGTAAAGCCCGGGTTCGTATCCCAGGTCAGACATCAAAACGAAATATAAAAAAAAAAATATTTCTTCGGCGATTTCCTCTCAGCAGATTTCTGGCAAAAACTCTGAGAGTAAATAAAACTGCCATGAAAAAATTTCTCAAAAATCTGTCGTTCGGAGTCGACGTTAAACTGTAGGTTCCACCACTTACGTATAAAATTAACACACCACAACCTGAGTGGTGTGAGAAGCTAGGCTGTAATCCTGACTGAGAGGTTGTAATGGCCAATTATGTATGTATGTATGATCGCCAGATTTATAATTTACGGATTTTTGTACATAGCTCTTTAACTTAAATTATATTCTCATACTATATAATAATTTGGAGTTCTAAGAGACAACGTAAAGTCTATAATTGTCAAAACACCGCCACAATTATTTTAAAAATTCATTGAAAATTTCAACTAAAGTGCCATAAGGGACTTTAGTAAATTTCGCTAAGTGAAAAAGAAACTTAAACTTGAAAGTCCTATATATTATATAACATACACTGTATACTTAGTATATTTGGATTTTGTAAATTTTTTGCTTAAAATAATTAAATTTTGTTGAACTATCACATACAAGTTCGTTTTGTTTTGTAAATTGGTTAGTTACTAACTACTTATATATTAAATACTATTAACTAAACTCCTACAATAAATACAAATAGATGTTTGTATGTATGTGTTTCATGATGTTAGAGGAAGAAATAAATTATTGCGCTGAACTTCACAAAAATGAAAGTAATAAGTAGTGTCGTCATCGTCATTATCCTCATATGTTTTCATTCCTTTTGTATTAAAAATAAGGATCGTTTCTAAATATATATATATATAGTATATATGTATATATAGATATATGTAAATAGTATATAAATATTTATATAAAAATTAAAAAATTGGTCTAACAAACATAGATTATTTATCACTAATTACTATAATGTTATTTAAATTCTTAACAATTAATTAAAAAGTAAAGTAAATAGATTAATAAAAAAAAAATTAAAAACTTTAATAATTAAAACTACTATTGTTTGTAAGTAATATCGGGAGCATTATTATCTGTTAAAGCCATTGCAGCTGCAGCAATCTTGGCTTCTTTGCGTTGCTGTATGAATTCAATTAAATATTCAATGGACCAGGCTGCACCACATAGAAAAATGCAAACGCTTTGAGCGTGTATGCATATGGGATAACTATTGGTAACATCACGTATAAGTCCTATATGAGGAAGTGAGAGAAATAAAGAAATATTTAAAAGTTTTAAAGTTAATCTAACTATGCTAACAAATTAATTACCAATTAAAGGACCAAAACATATAACAAATACTGCTTTACCCACTAAATGCCAACCAAAGGCTGATGGTAATTTCTCCAGAGAACAGTACTCAGAAACTGTAAGTGTAAAATTACTGAGTGCTGAACCTCTGAAGAAACCACATATCGACAGCCATATCATTAACTGAGTCCATTCCGTTTGTTCGGCCATAACTAAAGGAAAAATAAATTGTATTAAACTTTTAAAATTTCTTTAAAATGATAAGTAAAGAACACTTACTTGATCTTGTTATGGCGACAAAAATGATGGAAACCAAAAACACGGTACGTTTTTTAATATTCGTTCGATCGAATATGGGCGGCAATACAATACGTGCTGCTATATCGGTAATAGCAGTTATGGACAGACAATAGGCCACATCGGTTTTATTGTAACCCAAATTGGCAAAGAAGAATGGTGTTACCATTTTGAAATTCATTTCGGCCACATAGAATATTGACAGGCCAAATAGAATATTAAGGAACATTTTATCTTTTAGCAGATCCACATCCATAAGATCAGCAAAACGGGCCCAGAAACCAGGTTTCTTTTCAGCTTTCTTTTCTGCAGCTGCCGACTCATTGGCCTTTTCCAGTTCGGTGGGTTTCATTTTGATAAAGGAATCACGATGAGCATTACTAAACGCTCCTGTTGCTGTACTCACTCTCTTCAATTCACGATCATTTTGCTCGAATTCATCATCGCCTACATTCATGTGCACCTGCAGTATGGAACCGGTAAAGTCCATGTAGGATAGATTGGAGGTTACAGAATGTTTGCGATTTCTTAATGTCGTAGTGACATCACCATTCGAAGAATGATAGCCATTAGCTGCTGTCTGCACACCAGCCAATGACATAATTCGCGGGAAGGTAGGCCGTTTGGGTAGACCCAAACGAGAGCCTACCATGGTGTCCATATTCATTTCCGAGAAATTCTTTCTCATTTGCTGTTGCTGGTGATTGTGTTTGTTGAACAGCAGTGTATTCATTTCGGGTAGAGCATCTTCTTCGGTGCCGTCCTCTTGGATAACTTTAAATTCTGGCGGAGCTGTGGTGGGGGCAATAACCATCATTTCTTCATCGACTTTTTCGTCTTTCATATGCCACTTGGCAGGTTGCAGTAACATTGAACCCACTGTGGCATTTAAGGCTACGCCCGCCAACAATAAAACAGCTCCACGAAAACCAAAAGCTTCCAATAGGATTCTTACCAGCTGAGGCATTATTAACATACCTAAAGCGGTGCCAGCCATGGATAAGCCCACCGCTTGACCACGTTTGTATTTAAAATAATGATTTAACGCTACAAACGCCGCAGAAGTTGCTAAGCCCACGCCAATGCCATTTAGCACGCCATAGGTGCCTATAATATGAGCCATACTCGTCGCCGGGCTTGTGCACGCCAAACCCAAAGCACATAGTATGGAACCGACAATGGCTACTTTACGATAGGAGAACTCTTTTAGTAGGGGACCCACGAATAGGCCCGAAAAATTCATGCATACATCTAATGTACTAATAATCACAGCTGCACCAGTGGTACCCACATCGAGATCACGTAATAAATCGCCGAACAATAAACCAAAGGACGGTTCTATTGAACGTGTGGCTAACTGCAAAGAAAAATAAAAACCAAAAATAATCAAACAAATTAGTTTATAGCTAAAAGGGTGGGGTGATTAGTTTTTATAGTGGCATTATAAAGATTCTCGTTTTTGATTTGTGGCCTTATTTTATGACAGTTTCTTAAAACCTAGTATACCCTACACCAGTTTAAAATTGTACATTACTTAGATGTTCTTAGGGCCATTATTACAACTTGCCGTTAACTAAAGGAAGAATATTAACGGGCAGATAAATTGTTTTTCATTATTATGAGTACCAAATAAGATAGAAGTGAGCGTTAAACTAAAGGGAGATCATCCTGCCGGTAACTTTTAAAGTTAAGTTTATGTTTGAACTAGCCATACTATATATTATTTTTAATATGGCAACTTCAAATATAAACAAAATATGCAAATACAACAAATAAGCTCACCACTGCGTTTAAAAAGAACTTGTTAATTGAGCAGTGTTATCGATATTGCTCCGACATTGCCATATTTTTGAAAAAGTTTACTTTATAATTAGGTTGTATAACGAAAATAATGCTATGTTCGCACGAGCCTTCGAATTATTTCGCTCTCTGTTTGAATTACTTATTTGAATTATCATGTTCACACGGTAGTTTTGTAATTCTTTTTTACAGTTCTTCTTCTTTTTACTACTAAATTATTATTAATATTTTTCATACAGCTTCTTCAAAAGCTGCAAATACGTTTCAAAAGGTTTTCTACACACATAGTGGCTTCCTCCGCTAATTTCGCGAATAACTTTCTTATAAATAATACTTTTTTAAAATATTATTTTTGGATTCTATTATTGTTTATTGTTTACAATATTTTTTGTGCTTTGACAGTTGGTGATGGCAAAAATACGATAAAATTTAGAGATTACATTGATTTTTAAGTAATCCACAGGGTAATAGAAATTGGATTACACACAATTTGGGTAATTCGCTCACAAAATTTTGTATGGCGAATGACGTAATTTAGCATATAATTGGGTGTTGAATTGCGAATGAGAGAGCGAATTACGAAAAATTGCTGCCGTGCGAACATGGCATAAGTCAAAGGTAACTTTAGCTAAGGTGAACTTTAAAGTCTTTAGCTAAAGTGAACTTTAAAGTCACCTTTAACTAAACCCAACTTTAACGGCAAGTTGTTGTAATGGACTTTAGGTTAGGTTAGGTTAGAGGACGTGTACTTGTCAATTAAGACAAGTACAGTACCCGGAGGTCGAATTGACCCATTGTACAACGTCCTTAAAGAGGAAGGATAAGAGAGGAAATAGGATATAAAGGAGAGGAGATAGGAAAGGGAGAATGGGAAGCGGAGGGGTCACATAGACCCAACAAAGAAGGGAGAGCGCGACTACCCTGATGAAGCCCTAGCGCCTCTCAACCAGCCTAAGCCACTAATGAATCTGTGGAGAGCCTTGATGTCGGCTCTCGACACAGAGTTCAAACTCTCAAAAAGGCCCTGCCAAGGGTCCTCAGCCTCAACCTACCAAGGGCTGGGCAGTTACAGAGGAGGTGTTCGACAGTCTCCAACTCCTCCTCATCGCAACATGCCCTGCAATAGTCCGGCTGGGATCTGTTCCAGATCCCCGTCAGCGACCTAATCTCGTAGTGCCCTGTGATAAACCCGACAACCAACCTTAATCTGGCCTTATCCAAGCCCAGCAGCCAACCTGTTCTCTTACTGTCCACAGCAGGCCATAGACATCTAGAGACAAAACAACCCGATCCGTTCCCCCAACGTCTCTGCTCTACCTCCCCGACCCATCCATTGATGAGACCGTAGAGGTGGCAGACCGGGGGGTCACTAAATCGCCTCCAGAGAGCGAACCTAACCTAGTGAGGGCATTCGCCCTCTCATTGCCCAGTATTCGGCTATGATCCGGAACCCAGCAAAGACGGATACTAGTCCAAAGGTCCTCAACGACTCTTTGCACTTGCGAACGAGCCGTGATTTGCACCATACCGACTCAATGGCTCTAAGGGCTGCACTTTAATTTGATACGGGGAGACACCGTCCAATAATGGCCCTTAGTGTTCTAAAATTACTTTTTGAATGGATTATTTTAAATTCTAAAATCCGAAACTGAAGTCAAGTTTAGATTACGTCATCAGGAGATATCATCGGCTTTTAAAGGACTTTAAATAGCCTACAAATGCTAATCACAAACTCAGCTTAAATGAATAAATATAGTAAAGTGAGACCAATCGAGCAGATATTCCAAGAGAAATTCATTACTTTAGGGTCTACGATCATCATATGATGGATCTTGACTTGAATATAAGTTATCAGCCAATAATTACCTCAACTACTAAACACAATCGTAGGGTACCGGTGGATGCAACTTGCCTTTAATACTTATTCTTTCTTTTTTTTAATAATTTTATGCAATAACGACAAATTGCGTTATCATCAATATACGATATTTCAGCAATTTATTGTACATTATTATCATATTATTTTATAATTTTTAATTGTTTTTTTTTTATATAAAATTTAAAAAGAACTGTGATTATAAGCGTTAAAAGAAAAAAAACCAAAATGATAAAATCAATAAAAACAAAACCTTTAACAGTTTCAACTGGTTCTTATGGGCCCATTTTACGCTCAAGTACATATTTATAATTTTTCTTTTGTGTTATTTCTTTCTGGGTCAAAGTTAAAACCGCCTATAACTGGTTGCTATGCCCCAAACTGACCAATTTTAAGTGATTTTGTAGACATATTTGATTAAATCTATAGATTGTCTTTTAAAAACAACTTGAAAATGGGACGTTTTAGTAAATTTAACATGGTTGCCGTTTTGAATACCCTCAAAAAAATCCATATTAAACTCCAAAATTAAATAATGAGTAGATAGGTAGCAAGAAAAGTTGAAGGAGAGAAAACTAACCAATGATCTCATGTCTATCGCCCGCCATACACCTAGGCCTTAAATAGGGTTGTTGTGTTCTACAATGAAGTCGCCGTAGTCTAGTAGGTAGTGTGTTCGCTTATTAGACATAAAGCCCGGGTTCGAGCCTCAGGCCAGACATTAAAACGAAATATGAAAAAAAAAAATATTTCTTCGGCGACTTCCTCTCAGCAGATTTCTGGCAAAAACTCTGACAGTAAATAAACCTGCCATGAAAAAGTTTCTTAAAAAATCTGTCGTTCGGAGTAGACGGTAAACTGTAGGTCCCGCCACTCACGTATAAAATTAACGGCCACAAGAGTGGTGTGAGAAACTAGGCCGTAATTCTGATTGAAGGGCCGTAATGGCCAATTATGTATGTATGCGTTTTACAATTCTCAAACTATTTGTTTTCAATTACTCCTATCTACTGCTAATTACAACTATAAAAATCTTGTCCTCTTTCCTTTCCTTTGTTCCTAGTCTTCACTTGATGGTTGTTTCTCTTGTAAATACTCGAATGGCTTCTATATTCCGCAACCATAAATTATTAAGTAAAGGTTAACTAGATTGATGGTAAGGATGGTACTTCCCCCGAATTTTTCCAATTTCTAATGTAGTTGATATCAGCTATAGTAGGTTTTTTTACTAGCGACCGTCAGCTGCCTTGCCGGTTTGGCATACAGAAATATTGGAGACACAGTATAATTTGTTACTTCTCTGAGACTCTCCAAACTCGTAATTTAGATTCAAGTATCGTACATCGAGTAGCAAACAGTAACATCTCTGCAGCAAATACCCTGTTTCCTGTATACATACTTCATTTTATAATTAAGAGGAATACTTCGTTCTTTCAAAGATCGTAGAACTGTCACAATGCATCTCTCCATCTTTCTATTATTCCCCTTGCTTCGATTAAAATTTATTAATTCAGCAAATTACGTGATTGGTTTATTCTAGCATATTCTAGAATGATAGAGCTGCCACAATGCTTCTCTCCATCATTCCATTATTCGCCTTGCTTCGATTAAAATTTATTAATTCAGCAAATTACGTGATTGGTTTATTCTAGCATATTCTAGAATGATGCTTCTCTCCATCATTCCATTATTCGCCTTGCTTCGATTAAAATTTATTAATTCAGCAAATTTCGTGATTGGTTTATTTTAGCATATTCTAGAATGATAGAGTTGCCACAATGCATCTCTCCATCATTCTATTATTCCCCATTGTTTCGATTAAAATTTATTAATTCAGCAAAGTACGTGATTGGTTTATTTTAGCATATTCTAGAATGATAGAGTTGCCACAATGCATCTCTCCATCATTCTATTATTACCCTTGCTTCGATTAAAATTTATTAATTCAGCAAAGTACGTGTGGTTTACTCTAGTATATCCTAGAATGATAGAGTTGCCATCTATCTTTGCATAGAAACAACTTCTCATGCGAAAATAGTTTAGATGTAGTGATAACATACTACTACAAGTCGCCGTAGTCTAGTAGGTAGTGTGTTGGCTTATTAGATATAAAGTCATAGTTCAAACTCCGGGTCATGGTCATACATCTCGAAGGAAATGAAATAAGGAAAAAAATTCTTTGGCAACTTTCCCTGAAAGTAAATAAAATTGCTATGAAAAGTTTCTCAAAAATCTGATGTTGGAAGTCGAGTCTAAACTGTAGGTTCCGCCATTTATGGAAAAAATTAACACACACAACATAAGCGGTGTGAAAAGATAGGTCGTTATCCTGACTGAAGGGTTGTAATGAACAATTAAGTGAGTAAGAGGATACTTTTATTTTTTGTTTTTTTTCCATTACCCCTCTAGGGAGCATATGGCTTCCCCAAAGCATCTCCTTCTGACACGATTCTCCTCTAATGTTTTTGCGCCTTCTCATGTCAGGTTATTTATACTTAGTTCTTGAAGGACCGTGCATCTCCAGGTATTTTTTTGGTCTGCCAGGGTTTCTTGAGCCCTGGGGATTCCACTCTAGCGCCATTCTTGTAATACTGTCGGGTTCTAGCATACTTTTCTTAGAGGGTACTATACCTTTTCAAAAGTTTGCCCTTTACGAGAGTCATACATTATTCGGAATAATTATTTGAAACTTCCTATAATGTATTTGGAAGATTTGTTCAATGTCAGTCTCTTTAACTCGTTCGACAACTAGCCTGCTTTGTGGGATCCAGTTAGTGCAAATTCAATTGGCAATATCATGCTGGACTCCCATGCCTATTCTCTCCTATACATAAGACTATATACATATTGTATTACTGCTCACTGGCTATACCGTTTGTACTTCACAATTTCCATGAGTGTATAAATTTACGGCGAGTCTACCATAAAATGCTATCAATTATCAGCTTTGAAATGCACGCTACAAATTTGTCATAATTTATCAAAATGCTTGCCCGTATTTTAGAATTTTTCAATAAATTATTGAATCAACAAAACAAAATAAAATTAAAATAAATTATTTAATGACAGTCTGACTGTCAGTCTAAGCAAACATTCAATGATGTTTCCAATTAAAAACATGTTCATTCATTGAATGAGTGCTGCGATAAAATTCCAAATGGAAAATATGTACTCATGATTGTATTTCATGTACATACTTGCATTTTGACAAAATTTAAGTGAAAAAAGGTTGATAAATAATAAATTAAAATACATTCTTTGATACTTTTTCATTGTAGTAGATTTGAAGTATGGGTGTTTTTTATAGGGGTATAGAACTTTAAGTTGCAATAAAACAACGATGGATGGATTCGATTGACATGAATTTTATTTATCCGAAAGATAATCTTGTGGCATTACATTTTAAATATGATTTCTGGCATATGACCGCCACGGCTGGCGCGGATGTAGTCCAATCTGGACGTCCAATTTTCGATGACTTTTTCCAACATTTGTAGCCGTATATCGTCAATAACACGGCGAATGTTGTCTTCCAAATGGTCAAGCATTTGTGGCTTTACCGCATAGACCAATGACTTTACATAGCCACACAGAAAGTGGTCTAGCGGTGTTAAATCACAAGATCTTGGAGGCCAATTCACAGGTCCAAAACGTGAAATTAGGCGGTCACCAAACGTGTCTTTCAATAAATCGAAATAAAATTACACTATTTGCGAGCGTTGTTCAGGCGTGAGTCTATTCATGTTATACTTTGCTATTCATGATGAATTGCCAAACCAAACTGAGAATAAATCACTTGACAGCTGTTAAATCGGTCGCCATCTTGAAAAGTAATGCCAACTTAAAGTTCTATACCTCTATAAAAACACCCTATAGAAGAAGTTGACATTTCTTATCGGCAATAAAATGCTTGTCGTCGTCATCATCATCATCATCATCATCATCATCATCATCATCATCGAGAAACAACTCAAGTCAAGTCAGTAAGCAAAGTAAGCAAACTGTCAACTTAGCAAAAAAGCAGGCAAAAGAAAAAGGAAGTGAGCAAATAAGTTTAAAGAATGATAACAAAATATTTTTATTTCGTTTTTTCGTTTTGCTGATTACGTGCTAAATTTTATGATTGACTGACTCTGCCCGTAAGTTTAAAGCCCATTTATCTACTGCTCAATAATTGGCCTTTAAAATTGATTATTTTTTTGTATGATTTTTTTTTTTCACTTCTTTTATTGTTTATTTGTTTGAATTGACAAACAATTATTGCGCAATTGATAGATAGTGTCCATATAATTTGCAAAGTGTTGTTTATTGAAATATGAATTTATGCGTGTAACTGTTAAATGTTTATGACAGTTATAATAAATAACTGTACTATTTAATAGCAGTAATTTTTTTTATAATATGTATTGTATAAAAAAGGGAAAGTACCCTTCCATGGTGAATTGATTACACAGCCCTGCAAATTTGGACTTTTTTTGTGCAAATAAGATGGCTCCAGGTTTTAACACAGGCATTTTGCGCGCTGAACACGAATCTGGATTCAAACACTTTCCATTACGTCAGGAGAAAAATATAGCATTTTTGGCCATTTTGTACAGCTAAACACTGACGTGCCAGAACCCCATCCCTATTATCAGAAATTGACAATTGATCTTTGCTCTTTAAAGTGAGCCCAAAAGCCAAATTGTTTGCATGCACCCTTAAAGTAGGGGTCGGGGTTTACCTCAATAGGTGCATAAGAAAAAGAAACACATTACGGAGGTTCTTAAAAATTAATCAGATTTACTTGAAATTTGTTACATGGGAGGGAGGAATGCATGCAAACAAGGCAAAGTTTCTGATTGTGGTCAACGTGGCGACCTCCAGGACGATCCTTGTCTTGCTGTATTCAAGTTGGCACGCAGCCTCCTCGTGGCCCCTCCTGGATGGCATTCTAGCACCCGCTAGATGTTAACTAATGTGTGCAGTTAAGTCCAATCCCCTGGACGTTAAATTTGGGTTGTGCGTAGGGCTTGGAACCCACTACGTAAAAATCCCCCTCCAATGAAAACCAGAAATACAAAATCCTCCGATAAGATCCCCTTAAAAGTTGACGACCACGGCAAACGTATAAAGGACTACGATTTACGTATTGGCACTTGGAACGTCCGCACCCTTTACAGGGTAGGCGCTTCCGCCCAGCTGGCGGATGCCCTCATTAAATGTAGGACTGACATCACTGCCATACAGGAAATGCGGTGGACAGGACAAGGATGCAAAAGGCTTGCATCTTGTGATGTTTACTACAGCTGCCATGAAGATAAGCACGAATTTGGATGCGGCTTTGTGGTTAATAAGAGACTTCGTCACCTTGTCTCTGGGTTCACACCTGTGAACGAAAGAATAACCACAATCCGCATCAAGGCAAAATTCCACAACATAAGCCTAATTTGTGCCCACGTGCTTCTATGCTAAACTCGAGGACGTATATGATAAGTGCCCGGCCCATGGCGCCAAAATCGTCCTCGGAGATTTTAATGCGAAGGTCGGGCGGGAAGGTATCTTTGGCCCCACTGTCGGACAGTTCAGCCTCCACGCGGACACTACCTCCAATGGTATGAGGCTGATCGATTTCGCCGCGTCGCGCAACATGGTAGTATGTAGCACCAGGTTTCAGCATCTCGACATTCATAAGGCTGGATGTCCCCCGATCGATCAACATCCAACCAGATCGATCATATTGTGATTGACGGAAGGCACGTTTCCAGTGTACTAGATGTGCGTACATTCAGAGGTCCAAACATCGACTCGGACCACTACCTTGTCGCAGCCAAGTTCCGATTGCGCATTAGCGCCTCGAGGTCTGCGCGCTCTAGTACGTTGCGAAAGCTGGACGTCAAGAAGCTGCGATCACAAAGGACAACTGAGGCGTTCTCCGCTGAACTCTCGGATAAGCTCCGTCGCTCCCCATCCAATCTCAGCGACATTGGTGGACTGTGGGCCAACATATCCCACTCTCTGCGCACTGCTGCGGAAACAGTCCTTGGTTTCGAGCGCCCACCCCAACGAAATCAATGGTACGATGAGGAGTGTCGCGAGGCTGCTGCAGCGAAAAACGCCGCATACAAGAAAACGCTGCAGTCAGCCGCAACGCGAGGCATTGTCGAGAACTATAGAGAGAGGAGAAGGGATGAGA
The DNA here is from genome assembly GCA_930367235.1 of Sarcophaga rosellei. Taxonomy (NCBI): domain Eukaryota; kingdom Metazoa; phylum Arthropoda; class Insecta; order Diptera; family Sarcophagidae; genus Sarcophaga; species Sarcophaga rosellei. The sequence goes on from OV884018.1 coordinate 64,744,925, forward strand.
GACGCCTTTTCAGACGCAAGAAGAGGGAGCAGGAAAGGCGTGAGCGCGAGGAGGTCGAGATGTATAGGTGTAGGAATGATGCTCGAAAATTTTATCAAAAGGTTAAGCGTCTAACCGAAGGTTTTAAGCCCGGAGCGTCTTCCTGCAAAGACGAAAACGGAAACCTGATAACAGACTCGCAAGGGGTGCTGAGGTTATGGAGGAAACACTTCTCTACTCTGCTGCAAGGTGATGACCACAACAATTCCGCCTTTAGAGATGAAGTTCCGAACCCGATCGACGATGACGGCGTGGAGATTCCGCCGCCTAGCCATGAAGAGGTCAAAGTCGCGATTATGCGTCTTAAAAACAATAAAGCGGCGGGTCCTGATGGCCTCCCCGCTGAATTGTTTAAGACCGGATGTAATGAGTTGGTAGGGCGCATGCACCAACTTATTTACAAAATATGGGTAGAGGAAAGTATGCCCAACGATTGGAACCTCAGTGTCCTCTGTCCTGTCCTGAAAAAGGGAGACCCTACGATATGCGCCAACTACAGGGGTATAAGCCTTCTCCCTATCGCATATAAGGTTCTTACAGGCGTACTGTGTGAACGATTGAAGCCGCTCGTAAAAACACTGATTGGACCTTATCAGTGCGGCTCCAGACCTGGGAAGTCCACTATCGACCAGATCTTCACACTACGCCAAATCCTGGAAAAGACCCACGAGAAACAAGTCGACACACACCATCTTTTTGTCGACTATAAGGCAGCCTTCGATAGCCCCATAAGGGATCGTGTTTTTGCCGCACTGTCTGAGCTCGGTATACCTGCGAAGCTGATAAGGCTATGCAGAATGACGTTGAGCAATTCCTGCAGCTCCGTCAAGGTAGGAAAGGACCTCTCCGAACCTTTTGATACCGTGCGAGGTTTCAGACAAGGCGACCCCTTATCATACGACCTCTTCAACTTCGTCATGGAGAGTGTTCTGCGAAAGGCGGGAGTGCATCGCAATGGCACTATTTTTCAAAAAAGTGTCCAGTTGCTTGCGTACGCTGACGACATTGACATTATAGGGCGTACCAAGCGAGATGTTACTGCTGCCTTTAGTGCTATTGAACGAGAGTCTAGTAAGATGGGTCTGGCAGTAAATGAGGGCAAAACAAAGTATATGTTATCGACAAGTAGAGACGCGCGGCGTATTGATTCTCAGATTACGGCCGATAACTATACTTTTGATACGGTCAAGGAATTCATCTATCTTGGCTCCGCCGTTACCACCAGAAATGATGTCAGTCTGGAGATCAAGCGTAGAATCACTCTTGCCAACAGGTGTTATTATGGTCTCAGTAGGCAATTGAGTAGCAGAGACCTCTCTCGTGCGACGAAACTAACACTCTACAAGACGCTCATCCTCCCCGTGCTTCTTTATGGCGCAGAGGCATGGACCCTATTAAGAACAGATGCAGCAGCCTTGAGAGTGTTCGAGAGAAAAGTCCTACGCAAGATCTTCGGTCCAGTGCGAGTTGGCGATGATTTCCGTATCCGATCCAACAGTGAGCTGTATGAGCTCCTCAACGACGTAGACGTTGTACAGCGTATTAATATCCAGCGGCTGCGCTGGCTCGGCCATGTCGTTCGAATGGAGGAGGATGCTCCGGCGAGACGGGTATTTGATGCGGGAATCTGCGGAAGTCGGCGAAGAGGACGACCTTGTATCCGTTGGAAGGACCAAATCGAGGAAGCCCTGTCATCGATTGGTGTGACCAACTGGCGTAACGCGCAAGAAGCAGAGGCGCCTGGAAGGATGTGTTACGGCAGGCCGAAATCCGTTAAACGGGTTGTTATGGCCAATTAAGTAAGTAAGTAAGTTGTTACTCAGGGGTTTTGGGATCGCTGATTACAGATCTTCATCCAGATTTAAAAAATTCAAAATGGCGGATCCAATATGGCGGTTGAGGTTTATAAAAATTAATTATATTTACTTGAAAATTGTTACCGCCATATTGGATCCGCCATTTTGAATCTTTTTAATTTTTAAAATTTGAAGTTGTACATGGAAATTGTCGAAATTTTTCTTAGGGATTGTGTGAATTTGTGCACAGAGACGCAAACAGCAGCTTTTTTTAAAGCAAGATCTATTTTCGGACAATTAGAGGCATCCATCATTTAGCACCGAGAAGTTTTGCTTAATCTGATTTTTCCATGATCCATAGTTTTCTAATGCTTCCTTCCGCGACCTCATTATGCGACCGGGATTTCTTTCAAAAACTTTTTTGCTGAAGTATATTCGCTTATCATATAGCGTACGTGGCCCTGTTTATGCTGCTTCAGGTTCTTGACAAGGATGAATCCTTCCGCACTTATGTTTCCGATAGCAATCGATCAGATGCTTCGAACCAGTATAGATTCCGAAATTCTTACACTTAATGATCTGACTTATGGTGATGATATGCCGTTGATTTCCATGAAGTAAAACTACATACAAGATACACTAAACAACTTACAAATATGGGCTGAGAAGTACCACAGAATTAACGCCAATAAAACAAAAGTTATGAGAGCAAACAAATCTCGCAACAGTCACATTCTCGCAACAGTGTCATTCTTCAATTGTAAGGGCAAAACATGCTTTTACAAGCTTTCAAAAATTATCGCTGTGCCGGCAACAATCATCTGCGATCAAAATACGGATATTCGACGTGAATGCCAAATCTTGTGCCAGTGTCATCAAGCATTGCCTTAAGAAATATGCTTTCCGTATGCAAGTCGCCGTAGTCTAGTGGGTAGTGTGTTGGCTTATTAGACGCGAAGCCAGGGTTCAAATCCCCGGTCAGACATCAAACCGAAATATGAAAAAATATTTCTTCGGCGACTTCCTCTCAGCAGATTTCTGGCAAAGACTCTGAGAGTAAATAAACCTGCCATGAAAAAGTTTCTCAAAATTTGTCGTTCGGAGTCGACGTTAAACTGTAGGTCCCCGCCACTCAAGTATAAAATTAAGGCACACAGCATGAGTGGTGTGAGAAGCTAGGCCGTAATCCTGACTGAAGGATTGTAATGGTCAATTATGTATGTATGGTTAACTCACAACTGGATTTTCAACTCGGAACTTTGCAGGAGATGTAGACAAAGACTTATTGGAAGCCAACATATGTATAATATGGCCCTCGAAGTCGTGGCATAGAATTTAGCTCATGGTTTATGTGATGACGATATTTTTCACCAACGCAGATGTTACCGTAAATATTACGTGGAGTCTTTTTCTCAATTACCTCAAGATCGTTTCATTTACTTGTTTGAAGTAGTAGAAGTTGGATACTAGGGAAAAATATCTCCCCTATATGTTCATTATTTCATTTTCCCTTTTAAGATGCCTTTACTCTGGATGTCCTAGAATAAACTGAAATGAAGTGTCGAAAATGTAAAAAATTCATTTCATTCAAGATTTTTTTTCTTGTAGCAATGCAACAAGCGTGTTTTATTACTTTCAGGGTAATGATAATAAAAATTATAGATTATTTATAGACATACATTAAATGTTTATTAATTTATGCATTTATAACGAGTATGTTTATTGAATAAGTACTCTCTGCATAAACAAAATTACTGAGGAAAACATCGCGTGACTATAATTTCACACTCGTAGTGCTAAAAATCTCAACTAATTTTGTAGAAAGTTAATGGAGGAGTTTGTTTATTTATTTTCACTAATTAGAGTAATTCGAATAAAGCTTGTTAGGTAATCGACAATTAGCATGAATCTTTTTTTTTTTTTATATAAATTTAAAATGAAAATATGAAAGAAAAAAATGCAAATATTGTATGACGGGTTTTTAAGATTTAAAATTAACACGCGTGATTTGTTAAATCAATTTAATATGACATTGTTTGTATACAAAATACATATTTACATATTTGTATATGATATTTAACTGTCAATTGTGACAGCAAATGTAAATATTTTCTTAGAATTTGCAAATTTCTTTTCGTATTTCCAAGTATTGCCAGTTGCCAGCTAACAACAAATAAATTGTTGACATAACGTTGTGTCGAACATTAAACAAAAATATTTTTTATTTGTTTTAAAAATTAATACAGAATCATAACAACAACATGACTTTGAAACGATTTCAATGCATTGTTTTTCTCGAGTGTATCAGTGTAACCCAGTAAACAACAGTTGTGAAAGTTGTTGTGTTGCCAGATTCTAAACGAAATAAATCTCTGTTGACTTTTAATTTATATTACGTGTGTTATTGTTGTAGTTGCTGTAGTTGTGCTCAATATTTATTTATCAGAATTTCTTATTATTATTATTATTATGCTTAAATAATTATTATTATTATCAGATTAACTGCCATATTGAAGTATTTTTATGTACAACATGCGGAATAAACAAAAAAAAAATTTAATTTTTTTTTTTTCAGCAAAGTTGTTGATTTTTGCCCCTTTTTAAAACACGATTTTTCTTTTTTGGTATACATATAGTAATAATTATAATTATCTTATTTTGCTAATAAATCAACAAAATTTTTTCAACATTTATTGGCGTTAATTGAAACTTTGATTATCACCTTTAAAAATATGGATTTTTGTTCAAATATTTTCAATAATCATTCTCAATGAAAGGAACAGAAAAAAAACGAAATAAATTTTAGAAGTGCTTTGTATGAAGATAACAATAAGCTCAAGGGTAGTAACAAAATATTGAAATTAGTAAAAATATTTATATGTATACTTATACACATAGTAGAGAGCAGAAGTGAGTACATGTCGATGTACTATTTATTTCAACAAAATAAAAATGAATAAATATATCAGTCAACACTGAACCCTAAAACTCCAGAGCACAGTTATCATAAAACCAGAAAAACTAACATGTACTCAGTTTTGCACCCATGTGTTTTTTTACTTTTTGTACTCAGATATTTTTGTCAATATTTTTGTTACTAAATTAGGGATTTAAAAAAGCAAGTTTGTTTGTCTAAAAACCATTCCAATACCGGACCACAAAGAACTTGAAACGTGTAAAGTCGAACGAAAAACAAGATTATGAAACTTGATGACTTACGCAAATACACAAATATCACGTAATATTAAGAACATGGTTAAAGGTATAGCATCATACATATAATACCAATAACTTTGCTTATAAAAAACCGATGGCATTATGAGGATGAGGGATTATTTAGATATTTTGTGAACCCATTTGCCCCATTTTATGTGTCATAAGTGCCTACTCTGGGAATAAAGTAATATGTCAACAGAATGACGACTTTGTACTTTCTTACTCAATTGCACATTACAACCTTTTAGTTGTGTGTGTTAATTTCATCCGTAAGTGGCGCTACGTACAATTTAATGTCCACTTCGAACGACAGATTTAAGAAACTTTTCTTGGATTTTATATTTTACTCTCGGAGTTTTTGTTAGCAAATCAAAGGTTTCACAATATCTAAAGGAACTTTGGTAATCGGTGTCAGCAAATTTCACGTGGAATAGCAAACAATTTTGTTTGTTTTAAAAAAGTAAAGGTCTTTTAACACGTTGACTGCCACGGTAATTTTCAGAAAACTGGCCACGCAAGCCAATATTTATTTTTTGTTCTTTTCCCAGAAGCCATTTATCGATACTAGCACTGGTATAATACGATTTTATTCGTAGCTACTACACAAAAATGGCAGGTTTAGTGAGTACGAGATAACTCGTAGTTGGCACCCCAGAAGGGAACACAATCTAAGAGTTATCTCGTAGTTGGCAGTCAACGGGTTAAAGAATTTTTTTTTTTTATTTTTTGAAGCAAATGCTAAATTGAATACCAATATTTTGTATTAATGTACTCCTATATTTACAATAAATTTGTTAACTTATAAATTTACTATGTAATCATTTATGCTCTTGACTGTATATCCATATTCAAATATAACATCAAAATTATGTATATTTTATATAAAAACTAGCTGACCCGGCGAACTTCATCCCGCCCAAAATTGATTTTTTTATTGCCCAAAACAGGTCACATTGTATATTTATTGTAATAATTTATTGTAATAGCGCTGACGAAGTTATATATGTAGATATGTAGTTATAAACCATCGAATTAGCCGACTTATAGGTATCTCTTAAAGGGGAGGGTTACCACACCCATTTTTGGTGAGTTTGAAATTTCATGAAAATCGGTCGATCCATTTCGGAGGAGTTTAACCACTAACACCGTGACACGAGAATTTTATATATTAGATATTCTTTAAAATTTTCTTCTTTCTTGTTAATAAAAAATAAATAAAAATAATTCCATTCGATATCCTATAAATAAAATAAGATATTAATAATACCATGATAAATACTTTAATAATAATTGACAAAAAAGAGCAAAAAACACAAAACTTAATTGCCATGAAAATTAGGCGATGATAACAAGAGGTGCGAAAAATCATCGACTTAATTTGGGACACGTGTAATAATTTTTCTTGTATGTATAGCTTAAGTAAACATAATATTAGTATATTAGATTAACAAGAAGACCTATATATATAATTTATATATTAGGCCATATAAAAAGTATATGCGATCTTTTTGGTAACTGTTTGAATTTTATTGAAAATTTATTTTAACCAATTATCGATATAATAAAGTTTCTACAGAAATGTTATCGATATAGTAAGTTTTCTATAGAAATGTAATCGATGTAGTAAATTTTCTACAGAAATGTTATCGATATAATAAATTTTATATAGAAATGTTATCGGTATAATAAATTTTCTCAAGAAAAGTTAACGATGTAATAGATTTTCTATAGAAAAGTTACCGATGTAATAAGTTTTCTGTAGAAAAGTTATCGATGTAATAAGTTTTCTGTAGAAAAGTTATCGATGTAATACGTTCTCTGTAGAAAAGTTATCGATGTAATAAGTTTTCCGTGGAAAAATTATCGATGTAATAAGTTTTCTGTAGAAAAGTTATCGATGTAATAAATTTTCTGTAGAAAAATTATCGATGTAATAAATTTTCTGTAGAAAAATTATCGACGTTATGTTATTGATACAGTAAATTTTCGATAGAAATGTTATCGATACAGTATATTTTCTATAGAAAAGTTATCGATATAATAAATGATCGATTTAAAAAGTTTTTCATAGAAAAATTATCGATTTAAAAAGTTTTCTATACAAAAGTTATCGATTCTTTAAATTTTCTTTAGACAAGTTACCTATTCTTTAAGTTTTCTATAGAAAAGTTATCGACTTTTTAAATTCTCTATAGGAAATTTATCGACTTTTTAAATTTTCTATAGAAAAGATAACGGCTTTTTAAATTTTCTATAGAAAGTTATCGATTCTTTAAATTTTCTATAGAAAAGTTATCGATTTTGAAAATTTTTCATAAAAGAGTTATCGAATTTATGAAGATTGTATAAAAAAAATTTATCGTTTTCATAAATTTTCTCTATTGAAAAAATGATTATTAAAAAACCAAAACATGTTAAGATAAAAAAATATTTGTTGCTAAGCCAATTACAAATTTATTTATTTTTAAATTTATTTTCTCATTGACAATCGATTGCATGTAAATATAAATATTGATTTTTATTTAAACTGTAAATAAATACAATAGTTTATAATACAATATGTATTTGCAAAATTGATTACAACCGGTTATAAAATGTTTAATTAAGTTATAAGCGAATGGATTGATGAAATTTATTTCCTTTAGCTGTCTAGACAAAAATGTGTAAATAAGCCAACAAACATTTATTTCTTTGTTTAACACAATAAAGAAATCGATAATTTTTAGTGTACAATAATTAATATGCATGTACGTGAGGTTTTTAAGTTTAAAATATAATGGATCATGCCTTACTCCAGCACACGATGTTAATCACCTGACTTGTAATATTTGGAATATTGTTATGTTGCTTTAAAAACGAATATGGATTCGGAGTTTGAAATATCGAAATATAGCATTTTCAGTTTAAATTAAACCTTTTTCAAAATAAATGAAACCTTTTTCAGATTAAACGAAACTTTTTTTAAATTAAACGAAACCTTTTTCAAAATAAATGAAACTCTTTTCAGAATAAATAAAACTTTATTCAAATTCAATTAAACATTTTTCAAATTAAGTTAAACCAGTTATAGAATTTGTAGGTTTATCATATTCTGTTGTATTTTTTTGAGAAATATTCGCAAAAAGTTATTTGAACAATTTAATGTAACGCTTGCATTGTGTACAATTTATAACGGATTAAAAGAACTTAAAATAACGCTGAAAATGGCTTCCATCGAAATGGACCGTATGAATAGCGCATCGACTATTGAAAACCGTCGACAGTATGCCTCAGAATTTGCAGTTTGGTCTCCTCAACAAAAAGAAAAATGATTTTTATAGATTTACGGCGTTCACAAGCACGTGCTAAGGTAGGTGAAAGAGCTCATGTTGTTGTGCCAACCGTAAGGGGAAGGAACGTTACTTTAATTGCTGCGATAAATAATGCTGGTGTTGTTTACCATAAAGTTTTTTCCCTTTCCACTGTAAATTCAGCCCGTTTCCAAATATTTCCGAGGGAGCTCCTGGATAAAATTGAAAGCAGCCCAGAGTTACAAAATTCATTTTTAATTATGGATAATGTCAGAATCCATAAAACCTAGGAAATTCGAAATATGGTGGATAATAGTGACTGTACACTTAAATTTTTACCACTTTATTCTCCTAAGTTGAGCCCGTTTCCAAATATTTCCGAGGGAGCTCCTGGATAAAATTGAAAGCAGCCCAGAGTTACAAAATTCATTTTTAATTATGGATAATGTCAGAATCCATAAAACCTAGGAAATTCGAAATATGGTGGATAATAGTGACTGTACACTTAAATTTTTACCACTTTATTCTCCTAAGTTGAACCCGATAGAGAAAACATTTTCTAAGATAAAATTCCACGCCCGATCATTATTACGTGACATTACCACAGAGCATAACATAGTAAGTGTAATTGAGGAAAGTGTCGCACAAATTAATCAAAATGATTGTTATGGATATGATCATGACAATTCCTAAAGCGGTCAGTGGACAAATTTTTCATTAATTTTAACAAGTATTATATAAAAATGAATATGTTTGTTTTCTATTAAATTCTATAACTGGTTTAATTTAATTTGAAAAATGTTTAATTGAATTTGAATAAAGTTTTATTTATTCTGAAAAGAGTTTCATTTATTTTGAAAAAGGTTTCGTTTAATTTAAAAATAGTTTCGTTTAATCTGAAAAAGGTTTCGTTCATTTTGAAAAAGGTTTCATTTATTTTGAAAAAGGTTTAATTTAAACTGAAAATGCTATAGAAGAAATTTCTTTTATATGTCATTTATTTAAACAATAACACTTTATTTTAATTTAACAACACACTTTAAGTGATAACAACATATTATCTTCCGCTTTATTTATTTTCTGTGTGGCAACTTCTAGAACCTTCTTCTTTGCAATAGTCGTGCACTCGGCAGATAGATGGCTTCACCACACTGGAGGCTTTGTTGAGCCTCGATTAAAGATGTGAAATATAAAACCCTGGATATTGCTTGAATTTCTGAAGGATTTTAGATTAGAAGGCTAATGTACATAATAGGATGTGTCCTAAGTCGACTAATATGTCTTCTACAATACTACAAATAAATATAACAAATAATAGCACAAAAAGTTCAGCATTTGTTGTAAATGGGCATTGAAAAATTCAAAATAAGCACGTTTTGTTCGACAATAAATTTGTATTCTAATATAGGGTGTTTTTATAGAGGTATAGAAATTTAAGTTGCAATAAAACAACGATGGATTATTCGATTGACATGAATTTTATTTATCTGAAATATAATCTTGTGGCATTACATTTTAAATATGATTTCTGGTATATGACCGCCACGGCTGGCGCGGATCTAGTCCAATCTGGACGCCCATTTTCGATAACTTCTTCCAACATTTGTGGCCGTATATCGGCAATAACACGGCGAATGTTGTCTTCCAAATGGTCAAGCGTTTCTGGCTTCACCGCATAGACCAATGACTTTACATAGCCCCACAGAAAGTAGTCTAGCGGTGTTAAATCACAAGATCTTGGAGGCCAATTCACAGGTCAAAACGTGAAATTAGGCGGTCACCAAACGTGTCTTTCAATAAATCGAAATAAAATTGCACTATTTGCAAGCGTTGTTCAGGCGTGATGAATTGCCAAACCAGACTGAGAATAAATCACTTGACAGCTGTTAAATCGGTCGCCATCTTGAAAAGTAATGCCAACTTAAAGTTCTATACCTCTATAAAAAACACCCTATATATAAAATGTTAGAAAGGAATTTATAAATAAATATAAGTATTAAATTCATTTTATTTCATAATTAAACTTTTTTGTTAATCATTAAATATTAAAAAATATTTGTTCATTGGGTTATTTATTGAAATGAAAGCAGTAGTAGTAGATTGCACGTGTTTAAAACACCTTTTTTTCCGCCTCTGTGTCTGGTCTGCTATATTTTTTGATTTTTGTCGCTAAGAGCACAGACTACGTGTAGTAAGTCAGTATATTCCTACACTTGGTTTTAATTTCCTTTTTCGGCATTTTATTTAATTACAAAGAGAATTTCTTATCTCTTCTGCTTGAATAATTTTGCTTCTGATAGAATGAAAGGGAAATCAAATTGTTCTATATTTAATGCAATATTTTAAATTCATTTTTTATTTACATTTAAATATACATACATACATATGTATGTACGTTATATATATAAATAGCACACAATATTTAGATTTCATTATGAATTTATTTATTTAGAAATAATAAGAAAACACAATATAAAGAAAGTAAATTTAATAAGAAAGAATTTCAAGTTATGGTGTTAATTTAATTTATTATTATAAATATTATGTACATATCGTCGTCGAAAATCCAAAAGTACGTATCATCAAAAAAAAAAAATCAAAATCGAGTTTTTGATTGATTATGACTCGTAAGGTTATCTAACATATCTCTACCAATTTTTAGATTTTTGCGACCAAAAATAACGTTTTTATATCAATAATTCAAAATGACGTATCAACATGTAACACATAACATGTCTGACGTTTTTTGCTTCTCCTGTTACGTACTTTTGGATTTTCGACGACGATATGTAGGTAGCACATATGTACTTATGTAGAGGGTTACCGAATTAATATTTACTTGTATAATCCATCATACCTGCCATATTTTTGGATTCTATATTTGAGCAATTCACACAACTTTGTATGCTGTATGTTGTATTGACTACATTTGTTTGTTTGTGAACGCTCAATGCTATGCCGTATTGTGTATTTCGTGGCATTCAAACAATTTGATAGCCCGAAACCAACACAACATATGAAAACATATACACATTTTTTCATTCACACAATTTGATAGCACGAAACCAATGCAACTTCCAAAAACATAGGACAAAAATGTGTATGAGTGTATCTGATTTTTACATGAAAATTATCAACAACAATCATACACTGTTGTATGTTCTTCCAACAATACAATGAATACAACGATACAAAGGGTTGTGTGAATTGACCAATTGATTTTTATTATCTATTGTATTGTGATGTGATGTTCTAAGTGAAAATTTGATTAATTCAATGAGTGCCAAGAAAACAACGGATCTAACAACTACACAATGTAAAATAATGCTGGTGTTTTAAAATTATTTCAAACGAATAAAGAGGAGTCTGGTAGTCTAGTAGGTAGTGTGTCCGCTTATTAGAATGCTCGGGTTCGAGCCCCAGGCCAGACATCAAAACGAAATACAAAAACTATTTTTTCGGCGACTTCCTCTCAGCAGATTTCTGGCAAAAACTCTGATAGTAAATAAACCTGCCATGAAAAAGTTTCTCAAAATCTGTCGTTTGGAGTCGACGTCAAACTGTAGGTCCTGCCACTCAAGTATAAAATTAGGGCACACAACATGAGTGGTGTGAGAAGTTCGGCCGTAATCCTGACTGAAGGGTTGTAATGTCCAATTATGCATGTATGTAAAGAGGAGTCTTTCCTTTGTCAAAAGAGTGAGAAAAGAGTGTGACCTAGATTAGGTCAATTGCAACAGGCTGGAGAGTTCTATGAATTAAACTACATAATCCCACTGGTTTACCCGTTAGGATATTATGAACGAAACTACCGTCACAAACACAGAACTGACTAATGCAAAAACCTGATATATGCCATCAATCTGCTTTGTACTAATAAATACAACATACACTGATCTAATCCGCTGGATTATCATCGAGAATGAGTGAGAGAATGAATCTCAAGCAGAGTTTAACTTAATCCATAACAAAAGCGAACTAACTATCCTATCCAGCAATACCAGTCACGCTCAAACCTTTTTATAATTGTAAAGGGCAAGTAGAGCGTGTGAACTTCTACAGAGGCTAGGCCAGCTATGCTATCCAATGATGGTCTATACAGAAAACTATCTTTTGTTTATGGATAATGGCAGGAATTTTCCATGTTTTTGCAGTCCCTACAAAAGAGATCAGAAAGACCTACAGTGAGCGCCAAAAGTGAGTAAACACCACTGAAATAATTCATTTTCTTAGGATAGAGAGAAAAGTATATGAGAATAGTCGAATAAATTTCCAAAAATAAAAACGTTTATTTATTACTTATAAAATGTTAAAACAAAAACAACAATTCATGATAAATGAACTTTTTTTTATACTTAAGAACATAGTAGAAAATTTAAAATTATAGTGGTTGTTGACCCACTTATGGCTCCCACTGTAGTTTTTTGCTTAAGGTTCAATAAAACAGTGACTAGTAATCACACTGGTCGTCGCAGTCTAGCAGGTACAGTGTTGGTTTATCAGAATCGAGCCAGATGTTTAACCCTGGCTGAACCATCTCAGACAAAAACGAAATGTGAAAAATTATTTCTTGGATGGCTTCTCTCAACAGATTGCTGGCTAAAACTCTGAGAATCAAGAATCTTTCGTTCGGAATCGACTTTAAATTGTAGATCCCGCCTCTCATGAATAAAATTAACACACACAACATGAGTGTTGTGATAAACCGGGTCGTAATCCCGATAAAATGGCTGTAATGACCAAGTAAAACCTCAATTAGGTCACCATCGTTTGTGGTGAGCTCATCGGAAAGGAATCATTACAGGACTACACACAAAGGCCATATCCGGAAGAGGGCAACGGAAGGTAGTGGTTAAGATTACTGGGGTATGATCTATAGTCTATTAGAATAGAAGACTGGCCACATGCTCCAGCATTACCCTCGTAACGCTTGTCTTAAAAGACGGAGGGTTTACAACATTTTTGGCCATCGGCTATACAGCTAAGCAGGCACTATAATTGCCTTGGAAAGAGTTTTCACCGGTGACTAGTAAAAGAAGAAAGAGCTTTTAAGACTCAAGATTAGCTTATCAAAGAGACACAAATAGCATTCAAAAATGCATGATTACGGCATAAATCCCAGTTGTCTTACGACTGCAATCTTGTATTTTCTTTTTCGTGTTAAGAGTGTCATTAGCTTTACCATCTTCATAACAAATTTTATCCAACAACCCAGGATGAATGAGAGTTATTGACATTTAAAAAGCTCATTCCCTCCTAACTACTGTACATTGTAGTTGGCCATTGCAGCAAACATAAACATTTCAACACAAACAAATTGTAATATTTTTTTAAATTAATTTCGATTAAAAAGTGCTCATAAATAATGCTGCGATCACATGCACCATCCACCACAAAAAAAAAAAAACAACAACAAACAAAAATAATAATATAAAGCATACAAGAAACAAAGTTCAATATACGAATCGTGTCAATTGAATCCAGTTATCGGGCGCATGATCATCATGTGACTTATCGAAAGCAATTGTTGTACGCCAGAAAAAAAAAAAGGAAAAACATTGAAACAATCAATTTTTCTTTAAGATCATCTAAAAAACAGATTGTATAGATAGAAAGAGAACGAGGGACAAAGGGACGGATATAAATTAATTAATGTATTTCAGTGCCTTCCATTAACGGTTAAAATGCAGAAACAACAGGAAGATGAAGACGACAAATATTTAACAACTCTGGGAAGACGATAACATTTTCATTTGCTCATGGTGCTTTTTATTGTTATCGCTCTAGTTGTTGCGATTACATGTGTGTACGCCACTCAATTGTTCGTTCGTATTATCAATTTGTGATCTGTTGTTGCTTTATTTATTATTATTCGTTTGGGGAAAAAATTCTTTCCCATGTTTACTGTGAAAGTATTATTTTAAGATCGGTTTTGTTGATTTAAAATATTTAAAGGAAAGTGCTAAACAAACATGCCACACAGTAAATTGTGAAAAACTAATGCAAACTTGAATACTAAAAATTCTTGAATTCTAGTTTTAAAATTCATTTCCGAATGAAGTCGTGCATACATGGTTGCTAATTAGCAAGTTGTTTAAATAGTGGAAAAATTTCAATTATTAAATTAATAATTCTATTGTATTGTTGTATTTTGTGTTGTTGTTTTGTATTTCAGTTATTTTTGGACTATAGAATGGAATATTTCTAAAAAAAAATTAAACACAAATAAAGACACGATTGATTAGTCATTGAAAAACATATATACACTGCTGTTCAAAAAAATAGATTCACCTGCTCTCCGAAAAGTTTACTAGACATCCCTTATGCAATGGAGTATATGTAAAAAAGTAATTGCACTTTGTTTACTGGCCTCTTATGAATATAATTTCGATACATTTCAAAAATTTGAAGCGTGACTCTTCTTTAATTAATTGCAAGATGTTGATCATGGTGAATCTATTTTATTGAACAGCAGTGTAATAAACAAGTCCTCTAAGCTAACCTAACCTAATATATTTTAAATGCAATTAAATATTAAGTATGTAGTATATGTGGGCGTGACACATCGCCCATTTGAAATTTCAACATAAAAAGTAGCCTATAACTCCTTCCAGACATACAGGAAGATACTGTGAAAATTTCAAGAAAATCGGTTCAGCCGTTTAATCGTCTATAAAGTTCAAACATACAAACAAACACACATTCATTTTTATATATAAAGATTATTGTATAAATAAGTATTGGGTCATCCAAAAGGGAGATTCGAATTTTGACAGCTGATAAGGGCCATTTCGTTGAATCTACATCTGTAAAAAACCATAGAAAAAACGACATGTGTTCGCTAAATGGACTTTGGAATAGTTGACACAGCTGACCCTAATTTTCATCGAAAAATCATCTGCTGTAATAAGGCCCATTTCTGAATGAATGCCCACGTGAATACACAAAATTGTCGAATTTGGAACGATACCAATCCACGTGCGGTCTAAAAACGTCCTACGCATCCCAGGAAAGTTACTATATGGTGCGGATTTTGAGTATTCCTTTGAGAACGAGAGTAGTCTAGCCTTCGCTTTCAACGGCGAGCACTATTGATCGATGATCACCATCGCCTGAATTGGATGATTGGACACCAACGACATGAGGTTTCAACGTGACGGCGCTATGTGAAACACATTGCATATCCTGCACATTATTAGTGGTGATAGGACATTAGAGATGATATAAATCGATCACCAGGATCGTAAAATTTGACCCCGTTAGCCTTTTTCTTGTGCGGTTCTCTTAATAGGCAGGTGTACGCGAAGAAGCTACAATCCACAGCGGCTCTTAAAGCCAGCATAACCCATGCAGTCGATAAAATTTTCCTTGATTTATGCGATATAATCATGGAAAAATTGACAATTTGGATTCGTTCCACCCAGAGAAGTCGTGGCGGATATTTGAACGATGTTATATTCCTCACATAGTACCACCAAGGGATTTAAAAATATCACTTCATAATATTAAATTCAGCGATGGGATAGAAGTGAAAATCGAGATAAGACAGGCTAACGTTATTTACTGCCTTTCTTTAGCATCGTTTTTAATGTTATAAAAAATAAAATAGCAAAGTCTCTAGCGGAATACGATGAGATATATACAAAAGACCTTGACTATGACGTTTCCTGTCAGTTATATTCAAGGACTATAAAACTATAGTCGCCGTAGTCTAGTAGGTAATGTGTTCGCTTATTAGACGTAAAGCCCGGGATCGAGCCCCAGACCAGACATCAAAACGAACTATGAAAAAAAATCTTTCTTCGGCGACTTCCTCTCAGCAGATTTCTAGCAAAAACTCTGAGAGTAAATAAACCTGCCATGAAGAAGTTTCTCAAAAAATCTGTCGTTCGGAGTCGACGTTAAACTGTAGGTCCCACCACTCAACTATAAAATTAAGGCACACAACATGAGTGGTGAGAGAAGATATGCCGCAATCTTGAATGAATGGTTGTAATGGCCAATTATGTATGAGAGCTGTATTAAAAATTAAATCAAATTGTTGATAAAATTTATTAGAAAAAAAAACAAGCCAGTAAAATATTTTTTCCCTTATCCAATAACAATATGATTACTTTGCTGTCGTCTCCTTGTGTTTTCTAGCACTGAATGTGCCTTCCATTGTAGTGTTGTTTCATGCATAATTTGCGTCACGTGATGTAAACGAAACGTAACTCTGGCAATAAAGCAACTACTGGTTCAAACCAGTCGGCCGGCCAGCCACAGTGTTTTACTAAGTCATTCAGTCATTCAGTTAGTCAACATACATAAACTTTAAAACAAAGACTAATACAACAACTATAACAACAACAATAACACAGCAATATAACACTCATAGCTATTGGAAAAGCACAATTTTTTTTTCGTTTAAAATGGCAAACAAGTACAACAACATTAATAAGAAGAAAAAAAGCCAAGAAAGAAAAAACATTGTGGCTCGGCAACAGACATGTTGCTCAGTGAGTCGGTTCTTGAACTTTAAAATGTCAACAAATGAAAATAAAAGCCACAATACAAAAACAAAAACTAATCATTTGTTGAAAATCAAGAGAGGAGAGGAAAATTAAAACCAGTTTGAGATGAGTACATATTTATGTGTATATGGAAAATTAACAAACAATAACAAAAACAATAAAGAAAAGACACAAGTAAACTTGTAAGCAAAAGCAAGACCAAAACAATGATTTTGCAATTGTTTACACATACACACTCACAAACCAAACGAAATAAAAACAGAGAAGAGAAATCATTGTTGTGTGAAAATATGATTTTGTAATTGAGCATTTTCTTTTTGTGAGTTTTTATTTTGCGGTAATGTTTTGTTTGTGTTTTAAACCACAGTTGAATTATTTACAACAACAACAACAAAGAATTCTAGAATTTCGTATTTTAATTAAAAAATGTTGACAACTTGTCTTCAATTATAACAGTTTCTGTTCATTTTTTTTTTTCATTATATTGTTACTGTGTTGTTAGCGCGGGGGTCAATGTTTTGTTGTAATAACACATATTTTACAATTATTTCTCTTTGGGTGTATGGCTCAGTGTGAGTGTTGTTTGTTGAGTAAGGTTTACCATATAAAGCTGAGCACGCGTTTGTCACATGTTCAATAGGAACATATAAAAAAAAACAAAAACATTCAACAACCGTTTGATGTTTGAACGTAAATAGACAAACGATTATTGTTCGAAGCCAGACTTGGGAATAATCAATTTAAATTCAAATCGTTACCGTACATGTACATACAATCCCATTTAACTATTAAAACGTGTGTGTGTTTTTTTTCTTCTATTATATGTATCTTATTGGTTGTCTAACAGAATGAATGTCTTAAATTGGTAAACTATTGTATATCATGACACTCAAAACCATTTGTTTTTGAACTTCGGAATGGTGTTATTGAAGAAAAGCAATAAATAATTATTAAAAAGTGTTTATTCATTTTGCACGTTGTCGTTTTCAATCGCAAAGTAATAAAATTTTAGAAAAAGTTATCAAAACAACTTGACTTGAACGAAACCTGAATTTAAATCGTTCTTACCAATATATTCTTTTTATTTTTACGCTATTGAACTCTAAATTTGCAAATATTATTCTCAGGGTGAATACTTAGATATGTACACAACAAGAATATATTTACAAGAGCGTTTTATTTTTTTTTGTATGAATTCTGTAAACAATTTAAAATTCAAATTTTTTCTTTTTACCAAGATGGTGAAATTAATGTATGTATATGTTTAATTCATATTGTCCGTTTAGCTAATAATTTATGTAATTTTTTTTTCTTATTTCTTGTTTTGAAAAGATTTCAAACAACTGGAATTTCACCATTTCAAATCATTAATTCATCGCCGTTTGTGACGTCATCAATGAAATGATGTCAATGTTCTCGTTTTGTTCTGCAAAAATTTAAATAAAATTGATAACAAGCACCACCAAGTAGTACATCAAGAATACATGGAAACAATGTAAAATTAAAGAACGTACTGATGTACACATATATTGTATGTACAAGCAAATACATGTAGCTGATGCAATAGTTTCCAATATTTTGGATATGTGCAGTGTTTCAGCGGTGTTCGCTTCAAAGCTATTAGGCTAGGTTAGCGGTTAGCTTGCCTTTAACAGACCATATGACCCATTGTGTTACCCAGTGTGAGGTAAGCCTTATCATGATCCGTTAGTAGTAGGTTTGGATTCCCTTAATGGCGTCGCCGTGTGTTGGCTTATTAGACGAAAAGCCACGGTTTACGTATATCCCCGGTCAGACATCAAAACGAAATATGAACAAAATATTTCTTCGGCGACTGCCTCTCAGCAGATATCTGGCAAAAACTCTGAGAGCTATGAAATTGCTAACAATTGCTATGAAAAAATTCTCAAAAACCTGTCGTTCGGAGTCGACTGTGGGTCCCGCCACTCATGTATAAAATTAACACACACAACATGAGTGGTGTTGAGAAGCTAGGCCGTAATCCTGACTGAAGGGTTGTAATGGCCAATTATGTATGTATGTTGTTCAAAGACAAGATCACTGTGTGAAGTAATCTCCCTTGTCTTGATCCGTTAGTGGTGTGTTTGAATCACCCCAAGCTCCGGATGAAGTCGCCCAGCAGTTCCCTTAGTGGCGAGTTGGCCACCATGCCCACATCTTCAAACGTTCTGTCACCCAAAAACCGATGACGTCTGTCCTGAAGTGCAGGGAACTCGCATAAAAGGTGTTGCACCGATTTTGTTTCCTCCATATCATGGCAACTTCTGCATTAATCCTAGTGCGGCTGACGAGAAACTACCAATAGTGCAGTGTCCCTTTAGAATGCAAACCGTTTTCAAGTCGAACTCAAGCAATTCTCTGGTTCTCCAGCTGTCCACTGCAGTTTTGAAATTCGACAGCCAGTTAGTGTGTCCGACCACCTACGATTTGTTGAATTCCATGTTGCTTTTTCTCAATTTGGAAAAGTATTCCCATAGAGGCGCATATATATGCCCCTTGTGTCTCTTTCTCAAACGTCTCTGATTCCTTCCACGTCAGTTCGCCCGCCCTTTCGTTTTCTTCTATTAAACAGTGGCCCGGAACAAAGGAGAGGTAGGTGTTGTGTCGACGTATATGGTGTAAAGAGTCCACGCAACTCCTGACTTCCTTTGATTTGACAAGATGGTATCCCAGCGCTTTAAATGCTGCTTCACTGTCCATACATATGATCACGTTGGTTTCAACTAAGCGTGCAGCTTGTTCAATAGCAAAAATCTCCGCCTGCAATACGCTGGCCTAGTTAGGTAATCTGTATGACCCGTTCAGTGCCAGTTTATCGGAATAGACGCCATATGCAGTCCCGCATTCCATTCTTGATCCATCGGTAAAGATCTTTATATCTTCAAAGCTATTAAATGCTCTAGAAGCGCCCAAATGAAGACACAGAAGAAACGTCTTTAATTTCAGTTGTATTCCATGGGAATAGCCGTGGTCTAGTAGGTAATGTGTTCGCTTATTAGACTTAAAGCCCGGGTTCGAGCCCCAGGCCAGACGTCAAAACGAAATATTTAAAAAAAATTTTTCTTCTGCGACTTCCTCTCAGCAGATTTCTGGCAAAAACTCTGAGAGTAAATAAACCTGCCATGAAAAACTTTCTCAAAAAATCTGTCGTTTAACTGTAGGTCCCGCCACTCCAGTATAAAATTAACACACACAACATGTCTGGTGTGAGAAGCTAGGCCGTAATCCTGACTGAAGGCTTGTAATGGCCAATTATGTATGTATGTAGTTAGGTAATCTGTATGACCCGTTCAGTGCCAGTTTATCGGAATAGATGCCAGATGTAGCTCTGCATTCCATATTTGTTCCATCGGTAAAGATCGTTATATCTTCAAAGCTGTACTCTACTATACTCTAGAAGGGCCCAAATGAAGATACCGCAGAAGAAACGCCTTTAATTTCAATATGTATTCCATGGGACAATGTTTATTAGTTGAATTATTTCAATCATAGCGGTTAAGACTCTCCTTTAAAAAATCGTTTAATAATATAATAATTTAAGTCATAATTATTTTTATACAATATTTTTATTGCAATCGAAACCAATTGGTATTGAAAGCGATTATTTATTATGAAATTGAAACACAGAAACATATGTACACTTTGGTTTCTTATCAGTAAATTCTTTTAATTTTATTGTTTTTTTTAATTATTTTATTATTGTTCCGTATTTCAGCTTTTTGTCTAATAAAACTTAATAATAAAAAAAATATGTTGAAGAAAACAATGCTTTAAATGAAATCACGTGACGTTTGTTTAATACTTTGTTTAGCTTTTTTTCTTTTTTTTTTAATAAAAATTTTATTAAACAACACAGACAAGAAAAATAGTAAAAAGAAGAGTAGAGCGGAGAATTAATAATAATTAATTAAATTTAATTAAATATTAGATAACAATAAAATAATTATAATCCACTATAGTCCAGCATGTGTTCAATAGACACGACTGCGGTGCTGTGCTTAAAAGTGAAACTGGTTTTAAAAGGTGAATTCATTAGATTTTATTACAGACTAGGGGTATTTTTAAATACATACACGTACTATAATTAACTGTTATTAGAATTTATTATTCTTTTTGATTTTATTGTTTATAATATAATTCTAATTAATAATTCTATTTAAAAATAAATTTGGAATACTACATCGGTACAAACACCCCCTCTTCGCCATAGCTGACAGGGAAATAAACTGAAATAAATGCGGAATTTTTTTTACGGAGAATTACGAGTACAAAAATCCCCTGTTTGTAGCTCTATAAAACAAATTAATATGCAATGTCTCAAGAGATGAGTCTTTTTTATTTTAGAACTAGCCTAACACTGTGCGCGTGGTTCGCCACAAACTAAAATAAATTTGAACGACGTACATATATCCAATTAATATTGAATCATTTTATTTATTTTGTTTCCCATTGTCCAGATGATTCAGATGAAAGGGCCTGAGTAGTACGCATTTGATCAGTTTCTAATCTCACTTCACGTTGTTCAAGTGATTCCTGCGAACGGGTCTCAGCGGCATGTACTCGAAGATATTCGAGATCATAACATGATCAAATGCATAACTTACGATTTTTTAATTCATTTTTAGTAACTTTCAGTGGCGCCACCTGTCGTATACTGGACATACCAACTTAGAAGCCTTCTCGGGCTCATGAGCAACAACTTTGCTAAAGATCATAACATTTTCAAATACACAGTTTACAATTTTTTAATTCATTTTTAGTAATTTTCAGTGGCGCCACCTGTCGAATATTGGTCATATAAACTTAGAAACCTTCCCAGGCTCATGAGCAACAACTTTCCTGAAGATCATAACATAATCAAATGCATAGTTTACGATTCTATTAATTACATACAAACAAACATTCATTTTTATATATGTATATTGATTTATACATATATTAGGTGTTGTAAATAGAAATTCATTCTTTTGAAATGCATAAGCAGGGGCCCATCCCCTGAGTGTTGGTTGTATATACTTACGTAAATTTTTTATTTTAGTATTTATTTTAATTATTAAAAAAACCGCTAACAGGGCAACACTTTTTATCACACCCAATTGAATTTGCTTTTTAATATTCAGCAAATAAGCCTGATGTGGAAAAAAATTATCATAATTCTTATTAAAATTTATTTTTATGGTGAATTTATTTAAAAAATCTCGCTTAATTTACAAAATCATCATCAAAAAAATAAAAAAATATGGTTAAGCGGCTGTCATTGTGGTTAAACGCGTTTTCAATGCAAAAAAAAAGAAAAAAACAAAAACGAATCAAACAATAAATAAATAAGGAAAACAATAAATATTGACATGAAAGAGATTAAAGAAATTCTATATAGCAACCGGGCAAGCACAAGAATAAAATAATCAACATACAACCGCAAACACATATACATACACGTAGGGTATTATACTACAACTCTACATCTATATATAAACAAACTTATTCGTTAATAATGCATGTAAAAAAAAGCTTGCCAAGTTAAATATTTACCAACAGGTTTCTGGTTGCAGCAGCACATGGTCTGCCTGGCCAATAATCAAAATAAGCGAACATACTAAAATGAAAACGAAAACAAAAGACTCAGCAGTACCTACCAGTAAATACGATAACAAAGGCTGTTTAAATGTTTGCATGTGTATGTGTGTATGCAAGTATAGCAGAATTTGTTGGTTTTGTGTTTTTTAAAAATAAATGTAAAATAAAACAAAACATTAATGTAAAATCAAAAAATAAAAGTAAACCAAACAATAATAAACAATTGCAAAAAAAAGGAAAGAAACACAAAAACAATAATCATGAGCTAATTTATTTTGTATGTGTAGTTGTAGTTATACATCAGTGCTTGTAGTTGGTATGGTAACAATTGAGCACAGGCTCAATATAATAACAGGCATCATGTAGTGTGTGTGTCAGAGAAGTATAAAGTGAGTGAGAGTAATAAGCAATTTATCATCGGTAATGCTTATTATAACAAACATATTAGAATTATCAGGATTAATGTGAAGAGATTGAGAGAGAGAGCGAGTTTATAATACACTATAAGAGAGAACATATTAAAGTTGTATTATTTTTATATGTAACCATATATCATACGTACAGTGATCGCCAAAAGTGAGTAAACACCACTGAAATAATTCATTTTCTGAGGATAGCGAGAAAAGTAAATGAGAAATGAGTCGAATAAATTTCCAAAAATAATAACGTTTATTTATTACTTATAAAATGTTAAAACAAAAACAACAATTCATGATAAAGGAACTTTTTTTTTATACTTAAGAACATAATAGAAAATTTAAAATTATAGTAGGTGTTGACTCACTTATGGCGCTCACTGTATGTATGCAAACTCAAGAAGAACTAAATTTAAAAAGATAATTTAATTTGAAAGAATAATTTAAACAAGAGGGTCTAATGACGTCAAATCGCATGATCCTGGTGGCCAAATGATGTCGCAAAATATAAAAAAGCAAAAATCGGTCCATGGCAACGTCTAATTAAAACCACCTACTGTCCAGTTTATAATCTGCAATTTCAGGTCAAAAAAGTTGATTATCATACATACATAATTGGTCATTACAACCCTTCAGTCACGATTACAACCTAGTTTCGCACGCCACCCATTTAAATTCGATTCGGAAGGACAGATTTTTGAGGAACTTTTCAATGCAATTTTAATTATTCTCAGAGTTTTTGCCAGAAATCTGGTTAGAGGCAGTGCCAAGGTAATTTTTTTCATACTTCATTTTGTGCGAGATGTCTCGCTACCTACTACAGCGACTTGATAAATTAACATACGAATATAGCGCTCTGAAATTCGGCTCAATATCACCTTAAGGCCACAAAAGGACGCACTAAAGGAGCACTTTTTCCTATTACAATAGATTTTTCACAATTTTAAACTTCTGAATTCTCCGAGCTCCTTATGAGACAATTTTTCTTCGTAGTGTATTCAATGAGGGAGGAATTAGCTTTAGTGGTTAAGATTTTTTTTTTCGAAAAGTCGTTATGAATGGTCAATGCGCTTTAACTGTTTAGAGAATTGGATTTTATATGAATAGAGGCGTAAATATAACTTCAAAATGCGCCATAACGAGCCGCAGGAGAGTGCCAAGCGGTATTTTCGGCAGTGCATACAGTGCAATAATGTACAAACCTGGTCACAACTGTAAAATCCTCCAATGTCTTAAAATTTCTTCCTTGCTCAGTAGGTCGATTATGACGGTCATAATCATCCCCTGCCCGTGATACTTGAATAAGTGGTCACGTTTGAATTACGTCCAATTTTAACTGTTTTTATACGTTCTTCGTTCGTTGTTAAACAATTTGTATTCGTAAATGGCGAAACTTTCACTAAATAAAAGACATGGGAACTAACAATCTTGCTAGTTGTGAAAGCACTAAATGGCTACCAATTATAATTCTTAGAATCGGAAAACTGTCAGTACCACAGTTGTTATACCTCAAAAATTTTTGATTTTATAGTGTCGATCAATATGAAATCGTATCACAGCAGCCACAATATTACATCATAATCACATACATAGTTACTTGCACTGGGGCCTGTGTTGTTTCGCCTTTACGTTGCAGAAATTTTTTTTGGCAAAATGTATATTGACTGGGACTGACTGCAATTGTATTTTTTTTTTTTAATTTAAAATTTTTTTGTCATTAATAGCCAGCCACCGTAACATCTGTTTTTATACAATACGACGCAGTATAGTATATATAGAATGAATTTTTATTTTATTTTTTGTAATTTTTTTTTCGTAATTTTTTTGTTAGAATTGTTCAAAGTTTTTCATCTCAGTTATTTCAATGTCAGCACAAATTACTTTGAATGCTTTCTATATAGAGGGAAATATTATTTGTTAATCTTGTTTTATTTTTTTTTTAATTTTAAAATTGTAATTTTTTAAATTCTATTAATAGTTCTGTTTCCTCTCTATTTTTGCAAAAATAATTTCTCTCATTGGATTTATGGCAGTCGGTTAAAAAAATTCGTTACTCAATAGCCTTCAGTTTAGCAAACATCGTTCGCATGTGTTGTAAAATGCCTAAAGTAAGGCTTTGCAAGCGGTTTTATGGGAAAGTGAGTGCCCGATGTAATAAATTTTAAATTAAAAATTATAAAATTTTTTAATTAAATATACATATATGTACATATATATATATATATATATATATATTTATACATATTTGTGTATGTAAAGTCCTATCCATTTCATGGTTTCAAAAGTATGGGACTGGAATTCGACATCTGTCAAACTAAGTTGTGAAACCAATTTTTTTCTTTTCAGTTAAAACTCTGACATTGACGAAAATGGATCGCTTAACTATCACACAACGCATAAAAATTATCAAAACCTACTACAAAAATGGTGATTCTGCCACAGCCACGTATCGGCAATTTTTCGAACAAAATTTTCTTCAGCGATGAAGCACATTTCACACTCGGTGGGTATGTTAATAAACAAAATTGTCGTATTTGGGGTTCTGAGAATCCTCAAGTAATTGAAGAGAGGCCATTACATCCAGAAAAAGTCACTGTTTGGTGCGCTCGACGATGGAACGACTGTCATCGTCAATTCGGAGCGTTATGGTCATATGATAACCGACTTTTTTTGCCTGCTATTGAAGAATACGACTTGGAGAATATGTGGTTTCAACAAGACGGTGCCACATGCCACACAACTCGAGCGAATATGGCTTTATTGCAAGAGACATTTCCTGGCCGCGTAATTTCTCGTCGTACCGACGTCAACTGGCCACCAAGATCATGCGATTTGACAACATTAGACTTTTTTTGTAGGGCTACGCGAAAGACCGTGTTTATGCAGATAAACCTTCAACTCTTGAGCACCTAAAAACCAACATTCGTCAAGTTATGGCTGAGATACTGCCATAAAAATCAAAAAGTGGTCGAAAATTACCTCAAAAGAATCAATGCTTGCAACACTTCTTGTGGAGGTCATTTAAATGATGTAGTGTTTCACACATAATGTCAACGTTCAAACTTTACAATAAAAAAGAAATATCATGAAAAAATATTTTATATGTGTTTTATTTACGTTTACTTTTGAAACCACGAAATGGATAATCCGATATTTTAAAAATCTTTATATAAAATATTAATTATAATAAATGATTTTTTTTTGTTTTTCAATTTTATATATTTGTCCGCTTTTTTCTCATAGCAATAATGGTCACCGTATATATAACGTATGTTCGCATCAGTGGACAAACTAAACATAACCCTAACTCTGCCTTCCAATATCCGCAACAAACATAATAACAATAACATCTCTTACACACGTCAACAACATTCACAATACACATCAACATTCACAATATACACACGTTCAACATGCACACATTCATAATTATCTTCATCCTTTGTTGATCAGTTGATTACTGACCTTCGATCAGCGAATAACCCAAGAATCCATACGCGAGTGCGCAGTGTAAAATATTCTTATTTTATTCCAAATAAAATATAAACTTGTGGACAGTTTAATAATTAATTAATAAATAATATAAACTGAATAATATATATAAAAATTGTAAACAAAACAAATATTGTGAACTATAATACATACTTTTGTTGAATAAAAAAACCACAAATACCCTCCTTTATAACGTTTTTAAATAAAAAAAAAAAAAAAAAAAAAAAAAAAAAAAAAAAAAACCGTTAATAACATCCATCAATTGTTAATATATAGGCAAATACATATATAAAAAAGGTTTGTACATTTTCCTACAACCCGTAAAAATAACATATTATTTGTACTTGTAAATCGTGCGTTTGTATATCAAAAAACACTTATTTCTGACACTTTACTTTGTATGTGAGCTCATCAATTGAAAATAATTTCGAATTTATCGAACGTCAATTAAAATGACATTATTTTGCTTGATTTGTTTGACAATCACCACCAATGATTATGATACATATGGCGACAATAGTATTTGTACACGAGTGTTACACAAAGTTCATCAAAAGCGTTATAAAATTTCGCTTTCTAATCTTGAATAGAAAGCACTTGATTGTCGTATCAATTATTAATCGATTTGGGAAAATAAATCAAAACGCAAAACTTATTTACCAAGAATATATGTGGAATCACTAAAGATATGTCGATTTTAAATGTGTTCTTTTATAACGGGTGAATTTTTTATGCTTTTCGTCCACTCAACGATATAGCTTATAGCTCAACAAACAGAATCGGCGTTAATGTGAAGAGCAGGCAGACACAGTTCAAAGGCTTGACAATGCATTCTGAAAGACCCACTGATTGTTGTGGGTTTGGGGTTGTATACGTACGTGAATCGTTTTTTCGCTACGCATAAGTACTAATGAAATTTCGAGTATGAGTGAGTCAACTATATTGAAATTCAATTACTCCGATTCATTCGTACTCACTACAACATTGATTTATAAGTACAGGTTGCAATCAATATGAGTACAACATTGGCATCAAACTCATACTCATTCGAAATATGTTTGATTCATACGCCCATTCATTCAGATTCATAAATTTAAAAAAATACTTATAATACTCATAAATGATTCGAGTAGTTCGAATCATTCATCCAAATTTACAGTCTTAGTTGTTATTGCATTTACAAAAAAAAGAAGAAAGAATAAGACAGACACAGCCTTCTAGTGAGTATTGTAGTGTTCGTACGCAAATAATACTTAGTTAGTGATTCTTGTAAATGTTGAGTAAAGGAAAGTCGAAATCAACAACATCATGCGTTATTGGTAAGCATGAGTACGATGAGTACTTCAAACTTTGAATAAGAGTAGTATGAGTATGATATTAAAATAAGTATGAATGCGTATAAATATCGGAAATTGAAAGTATGATTCGAATCTACTCATCTTTTGGAATACTCATTGCTGATCTCTGATACGTACATACATAAATACATAACTGGCCATTACAACCCTTCAGTCATAATTATGACGTAGTTTCTCACACTACTTATGTATGTTGTATGTGTTAATTTTTGTGCATGAGTAGCGAGACCTACAGTTAAAAGTCGATTCCGAACGACAGATTTTTTTTGAGAAACTTTTCGTGGCAAATTTTTATTTACTTCCAAAGTTTTTGCCAGAAATCTGCTGAGAGGAAGTCGCCGAAGAAATATTTTTTTTCACATTTTGTTTTGCTGTCTGACCTGGGGCCGTAGTAGTCTAGTAGATAGTGTGTTCGCTTACTACACGTAAAGCCCGGGTTCGAGCATCGGGCGAGACATCAAAACGAAATATGAAAAAAATTTCTTCGGCGACTTCCTCTCAGCAGATTTCTGGCAAAAACTCTGAGAGTAAATAAACCTGCCATGAAAAAGTTTCTCAATATCTGTCGTTCGGAGTCGACGTTAAATTGTAGGTCCCGTCACTCAAGTATAAAATTAAGGCACACAACATGAGTGGTGTGAGAAGCTAGGCCGTAATCCTGACTGAAAGGTTGTAATGGCCAACTATGTATGTATGTATGTCTGACCTGGGGTTTGAACCGAGGTCTCACGTCTAATAAGCCAACACACACTACCTACTAGACTACGGCTACTTCTACAACTTGGGGTAGTATAACAAAGGCGAAAGAAAGCCCCTGTCAAGGCAATTTTTAATTTCAATTAGCAACTGTTCAATGTTGCCCTACTCTACTGTATTCCATTTCCTTTGCTTAAGTGTGTGTATGTCATAAAATTTATTATTTATCGTCAAAAATCATCAACGTCGTAGTGAAAAACACTTGAATTATTTTGATTTCTGTACATCGAAAAGTAAAATAAAAATAAAAACAAAAACTGAATATAATTTCAAGTAATTTCTTTGGTAAATAAAACAACAAATACATAAATAATAAAAATAAAATAAAAAAAAGAAATTTAATAAGTTTTTACTTGAAATGGCAATGAAACCAAAATATCTTATATTTTATAAGCACGATTATTAAATTTTAGGTTAAAAATATGAACAACAGAATCAGATGACGATAATAACATTGAACGTACATATGTATGTGGATGTGTATGTGTACTTAAATATGAAGTCTATTTTCAAGGAAATTATTGTAGAATACTTTGGAAATATTTGTTAACGAGTAGGGATTTTAAATGCACGTGCGCCCGTATTAAGAATGACGCATTTTCAGACAGTGACGTGTCATTATTTATTTATTGTGGTATGTTTTTAACAGAATACTCTAAAGAGAGTGGGAAATTTTTATGTAGGCTTACGATTTTTGTGGAGTCCTTAGAGGTGGGGTAGCATTACTTAGGATGGTGTTGTGTCATCATAGATATTAATACATCGATTTGTGTGGAAACCGCAATACTTAATTTTGTTTGTGTTTTCCACGCAAATAGACGTTCGTTTGAAATCGTTTGTGTTACAAAAACAGACCCTAAATCTTATCGCAAATAAAACTCTATGTAGAGTGTATAGTAAAAATAAGAAGGTAATACGGTTTGCCAATTATATTATCCTTATTCACAATCAACTTCACCGGAAATAGTCTTAGCAAGGCCTAAAAGCTGCTGACGGCACCCGATATTTCCAAATAGAAAAAATTTGTTATCCGGAAACCTATATTTAATTTAAAAAGACTTGTATCACCGCTGAAGTCGCCGTGGTCTAGTGGGTAGTGTGTTGGCTTATTAGACGAAAGGCCCGAGTTCGAAACGCAGGCCAGACATCAAAACGAAAATATTTCTTCGGCGACTTCCTCTCAGCAGATTTCTGGCAAAAACTCTGAGAGTAAAAATTGCCATGAAAAGCTTCTCAAAAAATCTGTCGTTCGGAGTCGACTTTAAACTATAGGTCCCGCCACTCATGTATAAAATTAACGCACACAACATGAGTGGTGTTGAGGAGTTGAGGAGGTAGGCCGTAATCCTGACTGAAGGGTTGTAATGGCCAATTATGTATGTTATGTGTATCACAGCGGGTGTAAGAATAGAATAGGATCATGATAACTTTTTACATACGAGTTGACAGTTAAAAAAACATTCATAAACGCAATCTACAGTGAGATCACAATTTCCGATAGTTTCATGAAAATTTATACACATACATAACCTACATCATTGGTCATTACAACCCTTTAGTCAGGATTGCAACCTAGCTTCCCACACCACTGATGTGTGATTTTTTGAGAAACTTTTTCATGGCAATTTTTATTTGCTCTCAGAGTTTGTGACAGAAAACTGCTGAGAGGAAGTCGCCGATGAAATATTTTTTTTTATTTCGTTTTTGTGTCTGACCTGGAGTTTAATCTGTGTCCTTACGTCTAATAAGCCAACACACTACCTACTAGACTACGGCCGAAGAAATATTTTTCGTATTTCGTTTGGTTGGAGATGCCTGACCTGGAGTTTGAACCGTGGCCTCACGTCTAAAAAGCCAACACGGCACATGAAATCATGAAAATTTAACGCCTTTTGTAAACAAGACAAACTGCTTGTACACCCATGCAAACGGTGACGTGACAGTGTTTGAAGCATATATTTTTTTTTACAGCGTTTTCTTCTTGCAGTTGCAGTCGTATTCTGTTTTTACGCTGAAGACAAAATGTTCTTACATTTCATCGCCATTTTAAACTTTTTTTTTATAATTTTTGGCGGAGAAAATACGTACGTGTACATATTTTTGTGTGGTAATAAAAAACATAGCAATGGTGTCACCATTAAAGAAAGACAAAACGAAAAAAAAATTAACAAATTTTGATAACGTCATTGATTTTTTTTTTTAGGTTACAACGATAGATAACAAATTAAACACATATATTATCGCTTGATTTGCAAGGCAACTAACTGTCTTACTATGTAAACGATAACGATGATGATTTTTCTTTTCTAATTTCTAACAAATTATAGTTTAAGCAGGTATTTTTCAGTTAATTGAACAGTTTTTTTTCATTATCTTGTCTGATTATTAGCAAAAGAAAAATTCTTAAAGAACTATAACGGAATAGTTTAGAAAATCTTTCCAAACAATTTCCATTTATTTTAATTAAAAATTTCTTATAGAAAATGTTTGCACAAGAAATATAAACATTTTGTACAAGAAACAGCCAGCACTCCAACACAAGTGTTAAAAACATGTGTTGCCACAACATTCCAGCCACGGATTTGAGAAATCTTTCAGAAAAGAAATGTTGCCTGACATTACTACTACAATCCCAAGGCAAATTCAATAAGGTAACCGCAACTCTGCAGCAAGTACAACAATGCAAAAACAACACGCATTTTGTTTTTGTTAAACCTCCATTTGGATGTCAAAATAGGAAGAAAAAAAAATGGAAAAGAAAAAAAAAATGAACAACAACACGCACAACAGACACACACAAAAACAACAAAATTTTGACATTAACAAAGTGCTCAGCTGTTGACATGATCCCACCATCTACGAATTCGCTATGCTACAAGCCTTACCACCATTCTCTCTCTCTCTTAAAACATTTGTGAACTTCATTTCAAGAACAAAAATGAAAAAAAGAAAACGGAAATGTTTACACAACTTCAGGAATTTTGATATTAATTTTGACGACATTCTGAAAAAACAGGGTGATTAGTAAAAATCCCTTCTATCTCATTTCCATTCGAAAGAAGCTGACTACACAAAAAAGATCAATATTTGGATTATATTGTGTGTCTGTTGGCATTGGAAAAAGCTTCTCCAACCTATTTAAACGATTGATTTATAGATATCTGCCGTTGGTAATTAACGAGACTGAAGAAAGCAATTCAATTAAAGTAATTAAAATTAATCAATTGAATAGGTATTGTATTCCTACTGGTTCCACACTCGTTTTTGATGAGTAATTGAGAGAGCTTTGTTGATACATATTTGTGGAAAAAACGGGACTTGCTGCAAGTACCACACTATATGCAAATTGAAGCCTTAGACGGCCTCATAAAACCCAATTAGTAGTATCTCCGAAATAATTTTGGAATTTGATCAGGGAAGGATTGTTGATATTGTGGAAAAATGGAACTTGTTGCAGGATATCCATTGTATCACTAATTCCAAAACCGGTGTCCTTATGGTCGAGCATTACTTCGGTTCAGAGATATAGGCGACGAAGCTAATTGTTTTCTTGAAATGAGCAAAAAAACAAAATGCTCTGTATAAATCGGATAAAAATTTACTTATGGGGCAAATTGACCTGATGACGCACATCAAAGATTCCATAACAGGCTTCCCTACGGTCGAGCGTACTCGCGACCAGCGCTATAGGCGACGAAGCAAATTGTTTTCTTCAAATGAGGAGAAAAAAGTGCTCTGTATAAATGGGGCTAAATCGGATAAAGAATGGACTTGTGGGGGGAACGGACCTAGTGAGCTGAATAGCCATGGTATCAAGGTTTCAAAACAGGTGTCTCTACGGTCGAGCATTACTTTGAACCGGAGATATTAGCGTCGAAACTAATACAGGCGATATCTATATCACACCTCGTATACATACGTTATAATTAAAATATTCAGATTATCCTTTTACAACTGATACCGCTGATACTTGTTTACGATATATTAAGTCTAAATTTTTCTAGCCTGAAGCAGGATAGATTTATCCTTGATGCCATACGATAACATATGATCAATACTCGTATGCTAGAGACACACCACATCTGTTGAGACGTTCATCACATTTTTCATTAGAATAGATTATGTTTTCCGATACATTAAGTCGCGATAAACTCAGAATTGTTCTTAATTTTTCTAGTCTGAAGATTTAGATATATCCTTGATGCCATACGATAATATCTGATCAATACTCGTATGCCTAGAGACACACCACATTTGGTGAGAGGTTTATCACATTTATCATTTGAATAGATTCTGTTTTCCACACAAAAATTTGTTTTCCTACACTTTTACGATAACTTTACTTACTTACTTACTTAATTGGCCATAACAACCCGTTTAACGGATTTCGGCCTGCCGTAACACATCCTTCCAGGCGCCTCTGCTTCTTGCGCGCCTACGCCAGTTGGTCACACCAATCGATGACAGGGCTTCCTCGATTTGGTCCTTCCAACGGATACAAGGTCGTCCTCTTCGCCGACTTCCGCAGATTCCCGCATCAAATACCCGTCTCGCCGGAGCATCCTCCTCCATTCGAACGACATGGCCGAGCCAGCGCAGCCGCTGGATATTAATGCGCTGTACAACGTCTACGTCGTTGAGGAGCTCATACAGCTCACTGTTGGATCGGATACGGAAATCATCGCCAACTCGCACTGGACCGAAGATCTTGCGTAGGACTTTTCTCTCGAACACTCGCAAGGCTGCTGCATCTGTTCTTAATAGGGTCCATGCCTCTGCGCCATAGAGAAGCACGGGGAGGATGAGCGTCTTGTAGAGTGTTAGTTTTGTCGCGCGAGAGAGGTCTCTGCTACTCAATTGCCTACTGAGACCATAGTAACACCTGTTGGCAAGAGTGATCCTACGCTTGATCTCCAGACTGACATCATTTCTGGTGGTAACGGCGGAGCCAAGATAGATGAATTCCTTGACCGTATCAAAAGTATAGTTATCGGCCGTAATCTGAGAATCAATACGCCGCGCGTCTCTACTTGTCGATAACATATACTTTGTTTTGCCCTCATTTACTGCCAGACCCATCTTACTAGACTCTCGTTCAATAGCACTAAAGGCAGCAGTAACATCTCGCTTGGTACGCCCTATAATGTCAATGTCGTCAGCGTACGCAAGCAACTGGACACTTTTTTGAAAAATAGTGCCATTGCGATGCACTCCCGCCTTTCGCAGAACACTCTCCATGACGAAGTTGAAGAGGTCGCATGATAAGGGATCGCCTTGTCTGAAACCTCGCACGGTATCAAAAGGTTCGGAGAGGTCCTTTCCTACCTTGACGGAGCTGCAGGAATTGCTCAACGTCATTCTGCATAGCCTTATCAGCTTCGCAGGTATACCGAGCTCAGACATTGCGGCAAAAACACGATCCCTTATGGGGCTATCGAAGGCTGCCTTATAGTCGACAAAAAGATGGTGTGTGTCGACTTGTTTCTCGTGGGTCTTTTCCAGGATTTGGCGTAGTGTGAAGATCTGGTCGATGGTGGACTTGCCAGGTCTGAAGCCGCACTGATAAGGTCCAATCAGTGTTTTTACGAGTGGCTTCAATCGTTCACACAATACGCCTGTAAGAACCTTATATGCGATAGGGAGAAGACTTATACCCCTGTAGTTGGCGCATATCGTAGGGTCTCCCTTTTTCAGGACAGGACAGAGGGCACTGAGGTTCCAATCGTTGGGCATACTTTCCTCTAGCCATATTTTGTAAATAAGTTGGTGCATGCGCCCTACCAACTCATTACATCCGGTCTTAAACAATTCAGCGGGGAGGCCATCAGGACCCGCCGCTTTATTGTTTTTAAGACGCATAATCGCGACTTTGACCTCTTCATGGCTAGGCGGCGGAATCTCCACGCCGTCATCGTCGATCGGGTTCGAAACATCATCTCTAAAGGCGGAATTGTTGTCGTCATCACCTTGCAGCAGAGTAGAGAAGTGTTTCCTCCATAACCTCAGCACCCCTTGCGAGTCTGTTATCAGGTTTCCGTTTTCGTCTTTGCAGGAAGACGCTCCGGGCTTAAAACCTTCGGTTAGACGCTTAACCTTTTGATAAAATTTTCGAGCATCATTCCTACACCTATACATCTCGACTTCCTCGCGCTCACGCCTTTCCTGCTCCCTCTTCTTGCGTCTGAAAAGGCGTCTCTCATCCCTTCTCCTCTCTCTATAGTTCTCGACAATGGCTCGCGTTGCGGCTGACTGCAGCGTTTTCTTGTATGCGGCGTTTTTCGCTGCAGCAGCCTCGCGACACTCCTCGTCGTACCATTGATTTCGTTGGGGTGGGCGCTCGAAACCAAGGACTGTTTCCGCAGTAGTGCGCAAAGAGTGGGAGATGTTGGCCCACAGTCCACCAATGTCGCTGAGATTGGATGGGGAGCGACGGAGCTTATCCGAGAGTTGAGCGGAGAACGCCTCAGTTGCCCCTTGTGATCGCAGCTTCTTGACGTCCAGCTTTCGCAATGTACTAGAGCGCGCAGATCTCGAGGCGCTAATGCGCAATCGGAACTTGGCTGCGACAAGGTAGTGGTCCGAGTCGATGTTTGGACCTCTGAATGTACGCACATCTAGTACACTGGAAACGTGCCTTCCGTCTATCACAATATGATCGATCTGGTTGGATGTTGATCGATCGGGGGACATCCAGGTGGCCTTATGAATGTCGAGATGCTGAAACCTGGTGCTACATACTACCATGTTGCGCGCCGCGGCGAAATCGATCAGCCTCATACCATTGGAGGTAGTGTCCGCGTGGAGGCTGAACTGTCCGACAGTGGGGCCAAAGATACCTTCCCGCCCGACCTTCGCATTAAAATCTCCGAGGACGATTTTGGCGTCATGGGCCGGGCACTTATCATATACGTCCTCGAGTTTAGCATAGAAGGCATCCTTAACCGCATCGTCCTTTTCTTCCGTCGGGGCGTGGGTACAAATTAGGCTTATGTTGTAGAATTTTGCCTTGATGCGGATTGTGGCTATTCTTTCGTTCACAGGTGTGAACCCAGAGACAAGGTGACGAAGTCTCTTATTAACCACAAAGCCGCATCCGAATTCGTGCTTATCTTCATGGCAGCTGTAGTAAACATCACAAGATGCAAGCCTTTTGCATCCTTGTCCTGTCCACCGCATTTCCTGTATGGCAGTGATGTCAGTCCTACATTTAATGAGGGCATCCGCCAGCTGGGCGGAAGCGCCTACCCTGTAAAGGGGGCGGACGTTCCATGTGCCAATACGTAAATCGTAGTCCTTTATACGTTTGCCGTGGTCGTCAACTTTTAAGGGGATCTTATCGGATACTGTATTTCTGGTTTTCATTGGAGGGGGATTTTTACGTGGTGGGTTCCAAGCCCTACGCACAACCCAAATTTAACGTCCAGGGGATTGGACTTTACAAAGTCAAATTATCGATATCTTTTAAAACACACTTCGTATATACAATATAAACGTAATAATTAAAATATTCATATTTTCCTTTTACAGCTGCCTGGCCAAGTCAAATGGCGACATTAATTCTTCCAACACAATAATTTTTTATGATTTTAAACTGTGTTTAAATTGCATCGGTAGGTAAACAAATAAGGAAATTTAATACAATACATACTACACACATGCAATTCTTAACAGCTGACTCTGTTTTGTTTCTTCTTCAAACAGAATCCATCTGACTCTCTTATTTTGATTCTGAAATTTGAAAATTTTCCATAACAGAGAATCAAGTTCTTGTTTTCAAAATAAAAACATTAAAGTACGGTCTGCGAGAGACAGGGAGAGAGCGAGAGAGATCGAGAAGAAATTATAATGAAACCTACAGGCGCAGAAAATGTGCATCATTTTGTTGTTGCCTTGCCTTAGCTTTGCTTGTTTCAACGACGACTCATCACAAAAATAGAAAAAAAAACAAAAACTTTGAATCATACACACAGTTTTCTTTAGCATGAGTGGTATATGCATGTGTGCGAGAGTGCTTTATTTGTTGCTGGTTTTTATGTTCCAAGCAAAAGTGTTGATTTTTGCTGTTGTCAATGCACAAGTAAGAGAATGTGTTTGTGTGTGTGACTAACAAACAGAATGAAACAGTCAGCAAATGATTGGCCGAGGAGGGGGTCATTATTTTTGCGTTTTAACTTCGTCTGTAATGTATTGTTTTGTGTTTATTGTTTACATTTGTTGTTCTTTTGCTGTTTGCGTTGTTGATCATTTCTTTATTTTGTTTTTGTTTTCCCTTTTCTTTTAAATTTTTAATTTTTTACAGACAATTTATTTTGTTGTTCTTTTTCGTTTTTATGGCATCGCCAACGTGGAGTGAAAGAAAGAGCAACAAAAAAATAAATACAAAATAAAGACGGAAAGAAAGAAGTTTTTGGATAAAAAATGAAAGCAAAACATTAAGTGGGAATTTTATACACGATAAAAAATATGTACACATTGTTTTTGTTGTTATTGTTTTCCTTATTTCATTCTAAATGATATGATTGTGTATGTTTTTTCGAGTTGTTTTTTTTTTGCGTGTGTGTAATATTGTTGTAGTTGCTGTAGATGGCAAGCATGGTTTGGTGGCATCACGTTCAGGCAGCATGATCATAACAAATAAAAGCAACTGCAACAACAACAAAACATTATAGTCTTGAAAAATTAAGCCTAAACAAGGAGACTATTAAGGTGGTTCGCATTGGTTTATCGTTTTTATTTCTTGATTTATGTGGCAGGATTTTTATTATTCTGATTACAGAATGTGTTTTGGTTTTTTATTTTATTTTCTAATT
Source organism: Sarcophaga rosellei (assembly GCA_930367235.1). Taxonomy (NCBI): domain Eukaryota; kingdom Metazoa; phylum Arthropoda; class Insecta; order Diptera; family Sarcophagidae; genus Sarcophaga; species Sarcophaga rosellei. Next base: position 64,782,209 of record OV884018.1, read on the forward strand.
TTCCTTGGTAACAAAATTGTTTTGTTAAGACTGTTTAACACGTTGACTGCCGATTACGAGATAACTCGTATATTGCGTTCCCTTCTAGGGTGTCAACTACGAGTTATCTCGTACTCACTAAACCAGCCATTTTTGTGTAGCTACGAGTAAAATCGTATTATATCAGTGCTAGCAACGATAAATGGCTTCTGGGAAAAGAACAAAAAGTCAATGTTGGCTTGCGTGGCCAGTTTTCTGAAAATTGCCGCTGCAGTCAACGTATTAATACCAACTGTGCAGCTTATGGCAGAAGAATAATGCATAGAAATTAAACTATGATGGTAGTCTTAATTGCCTAGCAGAGCAGGTAAAAATAATTTAAAAACAGCTCATATGGAATTGAATAAGGTATTGAGACTAGGTAGCGTTGATATAACCGGGGAAATGAAACCCATTCTACAGCCTACAGCAGCGTAAAAGACTATGCTGGGTTTAAGTCCGTTGCTCTGGTCGGAGTGTCGAATATAAATATGGGAGATGAGGACTTTATGATCGGACAAATTGTGTGACTAGACATATCCACTCAATTCTATGACTTTGGAAAATTTTCACAAAAAACTCTTCCTTCGATGACTTCCTCTCAGCAGTCTTCTGACAAAAAACTCAGGAGAGTAAATAAAAATTGCCATGAAAAGCCTCTCAAAAAGGTTAAGCTTTAGGTTCCGCCAATTATTGATAAAATTAACACACACAACATCCGTGGTGTGAGAAGCTAGGTCGTAATCCTAACTAAAGGGTTGTAATGACCACTTAAGTAAATAGATTCCAGATCGTGTGGGAATTCTCACAGTGATGTGCAGGCAGATTAGCTTACGAGGAGTAGGAAATAGTAAGAGAAGTTTCGAAGGATATACTCTGCAAAAGTGAACGGGTAAAGAGACATCGGCTATTCTAAAGTCAAATCGGAAGATACAAACTAAACTGAACTGCAAAGGGAGGATATTTGAATTATGCTTCCGAATATTCAGAACCAGATTGAGTACAGTAACCAATCTTCTGACCAGACACTGCAGCATGTTCAAAAAATTGCACGTGATAGGAATCGCTTCAAGCCTAATATTTAAAACTTTTGATACTGTGCGATGTTAACGTGTTTCAGAAGGAAACATCTGTAGGCATATCCTGCTGGGCAGGAAGTTATCCCTACTGACACCATAACACATTTTGAAGATTATTAAGGCAAAAGAATTGGAAGAGAAAGAATTGCGCTGGATGCGCGATTGAGCACTCCAAAGTCTTTTAAAATTTAAAAATAATAATGAATTTTTTTTGCGCATTTTTCTTCATATCAAACACGTATGAAACAAGCAAAAAATCCTACCAAATAATTTTAAACTTTAGAATGAATGAATGTACAATATAATAATAAGTTATAATAACTAAATTTGTCACAGTGCTAACTAAATTATTTCAAAATTAAAAGAAAAACCATCTGTTGTCATTAAAAGGTTTTTTTTTCAATTACTGGAATCCGAGGCAAATTTTAATTTAAATCTAATTAACGATTTTTCCTTTAGCAGTAATAAAAACGTGGCATTAAATTAACTTCAAACTAAAAACAACTGTTAATTGTTAATAGTTTTCGTTTCGCCATGTATGGAAAAAATTTACACACACACAACATGGGTGTTGTGAGAAGCTACGTTGCCTACCTGAGTAATGGGTTGTAATGCAACCAATTAGGTAAGAGACAATGTTGAAGTCATTTTGCCTTTCTAAGAGCATAAAGTTATCAATAAATAACATAAATATCAAATCAATTCCTCTTTATGGTTGCAAGATATGACCCTCTGACCTGCACGATGTATTGAAAATTGAAATACTGGTAAAACAATATGTTCGCATGATTTTGCAAAAATTCTGGTCTGGATTGGTCATAGTAGAGTCTAACATTAGGCTTTGAGAACAATCAAACCAATAACACGTCATCTTAAAAATAAAAAGCCACAAAAAGTGGCGTATCGACCACACTTTAACCCATATGCGCTTATCACCCCATTTTTAAAACGCTAAGATATGGGTCAGCTGTGTGGTATACTATATAGATTCCAATAAATACAAAAAATCCATGTTTTTACAATAAAAAAATTTTGACATATCGGGTTAAGAAGATGAATGGACTCATGCATACATAATTGGCCATTACAATCCTTCATTCAGGATAACGGCCTAGCTCTCAACTCATGTTGTGTGTGTTAATTTTATACATGAGTGGCGGGACTTGCAGATTTTTAAGAAACTTTTCATGGCAACTTTATTTACTCTCAGAGTTTTTGCCAGAAATCTGCTGAGAGGAAGTCGATGAAGAAATATTTTTTCATATTTCGTTTTGATGTCCGACCGGGGATTTGAACCGTGGCTTCGCGTCTAATAAGCCAACACACTACCTACTAGACTACGGCGACTCAATCACAAAAAATTCCTTGAACTGGACAACGTAAGGTATCAGAAGAAGACCTTGCACGTGGAAAAAGCAAACTAATGTAGTACTAGTGGGAATGAATAAAAGCTAGGTCGTTGGTAATATCCCTATAAGGCCTATTGCAAGTCACGACGGATTTATATTGCAATATATGCATGTGAAATAGTTCTTTTTAATTCTTTAATATTTTTAATTATTAACAAATATTTTCATTTCTTGAATATAACTTTAATTTTTTTTAAATAATTTTTGAAAAAATTATAAGTTGCTGACATCATTAGATTGTGAACCACCCTAATGTTTACATTTGAAACTTCAGTACACCACATTGTGTGGAACAAAGAGAATCTTTATATATGCATTTTTGGATTGAAATTTTTCAAATAAAAAAAAATTGAAAATAAAATCAGAAATATAAATAGAGTATGAGGAGGTGCTACTTACATTGACTAAACTAACGCCAAAGCAGGCCACCCAACCCCAGCCGCCATCGGGAGCAACTTTTTTCGGTTGTGGTTTCATTTTATTTGTTAATGTTGTTGTTATTTGTTGTAATTGTAGATTTTTTAAATATTTTTAAAATAATTTTGGCACTTGTTTAAATTAGCTTTGGTTGTAGAAAAAAAACACAAAAATTAAATTAAATTAAAAATACTTTGTTGTAGAAATAAATATTTTTTATTTGTTGTTATTATTTTGGAAACTCTTATTTCGTTTCTTTTTTTTTTTTTGTATTTTTGTTGCACTTGAAAATATTTAAATGAACATATTTTTTTTTTTTAATAATTTTTCAACTTTTTAAATTATTTTTTTTTTGTTTAAAAATATTTTTTTTTTTTGTATCGAAATTGATCATGTTTTAGACGGCGCTTTTATGATGTTTAGAAATGTAGGCGACACTTTTCATTACTTCCGTTATTACAATGTAAAATAGAGTGCGAGAGAATGTAAGAGAGTACTAGTATTGGATTGCAATGACAATAAAAAAAAAAAACTGTGGCCTTGGATTTCCTTAAAAGAAAAAACGCGTTACAGCTTGGCTTACTTCAAAGTGTCAAAATTTAAAGCGTTCACATGGAAATAAATTTAAATCGATTGTTAAAAAAACAAAAAAAATTAAAAAAATTAAAAATTTTCCGGTTAAACGTGACTAAGGTTTCGATTTTTATGAAATTAAAACATTGTTATCGGCGATGCTGATTTTATAGTTGCTCTGGAGCCAACAATGATGATGTCACTGTGTGTGCGAAAGTTTATTTTGTAATCGTATTGAAACACCGTTATTGCAATGAATTGTTATCGATCATCGATTGTTGTCATAGCGAAAATTCTAAACAAATTTGAAAATGTAGAACAAATTCTATGATTTTAGAACAAAAACAAACACTCACTGTTTCAATACATGTATTTTTCTTCTTTCTTTTTTAATTTTTCCGTGTGTTTGAGAATTTCCTTTTAAGAAAAATTCTTCGTTTTTTCATATCACTTAACCAATATGGTTTACTTTAAAGTTTCAAATCGCTGGTAATTAATTTTGTTGTTGTTGTTTTTATTTTTTTAATTTTTCTATTTGATTATGTAGTATGTTAGTTTTGTGACAAATTGCGAGTTCTGTGCGTCGTCGTTGGTCTTGTATTCTAAATATGACTGTCACTTCTAGTTCAGTTAACCAGGCAAACAACCAGCTGATGCGATCCGCACAATCCACAAATATGGTAGAAAATACCCAAACACACATACACATGAACACGCATTCACACTTTGTTTAACACAGTTCATCAAAAAAAAAAAAACACAAGGGAGAGAGTAAACAAACACAAAAATAAAGTCAAATAATAAAAGCAACAACAAACAAACAAAAAAACAAGAGAGTACAATTGTATTTGAGGAGTGTAATTACTAAGGAGAAAAACAATACAAAAAAACCGAGTAAAATAAACTGAGTGAATTTATAAAGTAAAAACTACACACACTCTCTCTCCCTCTCATTCATTGCACACACATACTATTGTTTGTGTTATATTTTTTTTCTCAGCATAAGTAAACGAATTGCCAGATTCTAGTGGTGGGTAATGTATTTAAAAGATTTGGGAATTGGGATTTGAATTGGAATTTGCATAATAACAATTACAATTAACACAGTAATTAAACGAGGTTATCTAACACACAGTGAAGGATTTTTGAATAAATCCAAGAAATTTTTTTGAAACGAAAAATGAAAAATTTTTGTTACGACGATTTCCTCTCCCAGCAGTCTTCTGTCAAAAACTCTGTATTTCTAAGGAAACTGTCGTTCGGAGTTGACTGTAAACTGTAGATCCCGCCACTCATCGATAAAATTAAGGCACATATAACATGGGTGGTGTGAGAATCCCGTAGTGCACAAGTCGCGGTTGCTTGTGCAAATAGCGGCTAAAGTGGTATTGACAATTTGAAAGTGTGTTTGAGAAAACCGACAAAGAGTCACCTTCTGCAACCGTAAATAACTAGAGTGGTAAGTTTGCTCATTAGCAGAAGTATTGTGTTCCATAAGGACAAAGATATGAGCTTGATTAGAATGCTTCAGCTTGTATACCAAGCCTGACATCAAGTAATTATACCGTCTATTCAAGTTTTTGGAAAATAATTTACTTGCACTGTAGTTAATAGTGTGAGAAGTTAGTTCGTAATCCTGACTAAAGGGGTTGTAAAGACCAGTTATGTATGTTCATGAAGTGTAGTAGGTAGTGTGTTTGCTTATTAGACGTAAATCCCGGGTTCGAGCCCCAGGCCAGACATCAAAACAGAAATATAAAAAAAATATTTCTTCGGCGACTTCCTCTCAAAACACATTTCTGGCAAAAACTCTCGGAGAAAATAAAATTGCCATGAAAAGTTTCTCAAAAATCTGTCGTTCGGCGTCGATTTTAAACTGTAGGCCCCGCAACTCATGTAGAAAATTAACACACATAACGTAAGTAGTGTAAGAAGCTAGGTCGGAATCCTGACTGAATGTTTGTAATGAAGAATTATGTATGTATGTAGCTAATAGTAACATACGATTGTCCCAGATTTTTTCTATCGTTTGGGACACCTGTTCAGCAACGCCTTAGTGGAACAACAAATTGTTCAACGAAATTTTGCACATTCAAACCGAATAAGATTATTCTAAATAAAGCCTTTGGATGCCACAAAATATTACTAGACACCCAATATTTCCTATTTAATTTTTCATAACGAATTTAATCAAATCCGCAATATGTATTTTCATTGCCATGAATTTGATTTTGATTTCTTATAAAGATCAACTAAAAGCATTAAAACTACGTCATCTTAATCACTCATTTAAGTTTTAAAACGAATTTTCGTGTTTACCAGCCACTCCTATTTCAAATATTGTTGTATATCGTTTGCTCCCAAAGGGCACGTACATTTTTACATACATACATATGTATGTATTGCTTACATTGTAATTTAATATACATATTTGTTTGATATGTAAAACATACAAAAAAACTGAATGTAAAATATAGAAAATGTTTTAAAATTAAAACTTTAGATAAACAAAAACTGTAACAATGTTTACGTAAATAAAATTGAATTGAAATAAAAATGAGTTGGAAAAACTCTAGTCTTTATAAAAGAAACGTAATAAAAAGTGTAGGCAATAGAAAGAAGTGTGCGATTTTGTAGAAAACAAAAATCATCCAAATTCTATGAATTTACCAAAGATTTGACATTCTGACAGAATATTTTCTTTTTAAAAATACGAGAAACACTCAGGAGGGGATGGGCCCTATTCATGCAGTGCATTGTGCTGGAACTAGGAAATAAGGTTATGGAAAGTAGGAAAATCGGAGTAGTGTTTGTGGATATTAGATTTGAATCTATTTATATCATAAGCGACGGGAAAGACTTCCGCAGGAAAGGAGTTCCCCATATGGATTACTTAATTAGTTGGTCATTACAACCCTTAAGCCAGACTTACAGTCTAGCTTCTCGCACCATCCATGTTGTATGCGTGAATTTTGTACATAACCAGCGAAACCTACAGTTTCAAGTGGACTCCGAATTACAGATTATTTGCGAGTTTTCATGGCAATAATTATTTCCTCTCAAAGTTTTTGGCAGAAATCTGCTGAGAGGAAGTCACTCGATTTCTTTTTGTTCGATATGTGTGGCTTGTGTGGTTTGAAAGACGGCCTCTCGTCAAAGCTAAGCTAATGCACTACCTACCAGACTACGGCAACTTTACTTCGACTAAAGAACGAATTCTGTGTGCAATGCAATGTGCGTTCCACTGGCTAATCGATGACAAACGGATGCGCTCTCGTTCAAAAAAGTATAAGTCAATATGTAAGGTAATGAACTACGCCACTCAATACATTTCACAATACGCCAATACATTTTCACAATGGAAAGTACATACGTTTAGATCGCGATTAGACCGTTGTGATACAATAGTTTTTCAAGTCCTCTAATCTGGAACCATTGGGAGTTTTTGATGAAGTCATTTAGACCCCATTTGATAGATCATTGAAATCATCTGCATAGTAGATATGCAGGTGCCCCTCTTCTTTTACGACAACGGGAATGTATCTAATGGGTGAAGATAGTTCATCCATCGTCAATGCAGCTGCTGGCATTGGCCATTTGGGGAGGACCAATATGTGTCTCACAAAACTGCGCAGTATGCAGTTATAATTTCAACAACTACGCTAAGCGCTCTGCTTAGGAATTTGACCAGACTTTCGTTGCGCTTTTTATGTAACCTTTATATATTTGAATCTGCATACACAGCAGGGACGCAATCTATTAATGCATTGTCCGTCTTCTGGAGGTTTTCAATGGGATAAACAACAAATTCAAAAAATCTTCAATAAAATTCTTTTGATAATCTTATACTATGTTCAGATATGCACTTTTATGGCGTAAATCGCAATAAACGCCATTATTGAGGTCAATATTTTATATAAAATTTCAATTAATTATTGCGCAATAATACGCAAATCGTTATAATATTGAGTAAAACTTAAAATGCAGCACTGGCATAAGTACGTTCAGTGAGTATATTACAATTTTCCGAACGCTTTCAGTTGATATTTGATCTGATGTTGAAGAAATAAATCAACGCAATATTTGACAACTCAACCAGCTGTTTTGTTTATCAGCTGTCAAATGAATATTGCTTATATTATGTCTGAACACTTAAAACATTGTATTCAAATAACCGAATATTGACATGTCTGAACATGGTATTAGAAATTTTGGAAATAATTAATATTGTAATAGAGAATCAAATTCTACAAAACACATCTGGCAACACCACTTTTGTTCAAATGCAGAAGAAAGAAAGAAGGAAAACAAGAAGAAATAAATCAACGCAATATTTGGTTACAACTGTGTTACAACAAATCAATGTCAATGGATTAATTATAAAAACAATGGACTTTAATAATTTCACTACCAAACAGCTGATTTAGAAATAATTTATTTCAATTTTTTTTTTGCGATTTTTAATTAATTTATAAGCACTTTTTATATTTTAAACATTATTTATTTTTTTTTGCGATTAATTAAATTTTTCTTTTGTTAAAGCTTGTGTCACTCTTTGTGTTAATTTAATTTGGATTTCTTTTTTTTTTTGTTACACTTATTTTACACAGAAGTTGAATTAAAAAAAATAAAATTTTCTTACGCAAATTGAATTATTTTTAAACACAAAATAATAAAACTAAAGGAACCTTTTTTTTCTGGTTAAACAAGACGTTTACGGCTTAACTAACCACCTGTTGTTAGGCTCCTTCAACGCGTTTAACACAACTGAATATAAAACTGTAATAACCAGCGACCATTATCGTACACAACACAACGCGAACAGCGAATACACTCTTTGATTTACTTTTGTTTTCGTGCGACATATACGTTAACAAATGAAATCAAACCAATACCTCTGCAATTGCTCACCCACTGATATGTATGTACATACATGTTTATACTCGCGTACGTACAACGAGTACTCACTCTATTTACTGTATACGAAAGTATTCTAATAAATAAACATATTGGAAACAACAAAACGTAACAAAAACAAACAAAAAATCCTCAAAAAAGTAAAAACAAAATGAGCATAAAGTAAATAAACAAAATTTGTCGCTATTGTTATTGTTGTTGTACGCTCAGCTGTTTGTTAGCTTAACACATAATAATTTACTTTTAATTGTTATTTAATGAAATTGTACTAGGCTCTCTCTCACTCTTCTTTCACCATTTTTCACTCTCTATTTGCTCTTTGCTCTCTCTCTCAAAAACAAAAAATTCAATTGCACTCAATATATTGATTTTCAGTTAAATGTTGTTGATATACACGTACACTTTCATACTCATCCATACGTAGTAAGCACATCAGCTGTGCCCTCACACACACTTATACTAACATGTGGCATTATTTAATTATGTATAACACTAGCATACGTTTAAATAACAAGAAATGTTTTCTTGCAAAGCTAAAGTGCAAGCAAAATGGAAATTATTCAGCTTCAGAAAATACAATTTTAATTAAAATGTTTACATAAATGAAGAGTATTAAATATTCAAAGAGTATTTATTATGTATGTATTTGAAATCATATTTAAACTTTCATTTAATAATTTTTAGATTTTATAGCATAATTTAAGGCTTAAATCAACAAGGAAAGAGGTTGGGGAATATTGTGATGTTAAAGTACAGGATGTTTTGATCAAAATTTGAAACATTTATATCAGCGATTATCATTTCATAGCACAATTTTGCAGAGCGTATTCACACACATTAATTATGCTCTTTTATTTAGTCGTCGATCAGACTGCGGCGAGTGCACATGTTAGCGGATGCTATAACATTTTTTTGAGGGTTACACTCAAAAAACATTTTATGTAAAAAAATGCCTATATTAAAATTCAAAGTCTTATATGTTCTTAAAATACATTTTGAATGTTTTAATAGCTAAGTAAATAATTTAGATGTTATGAATAGAGAAATACTTTTTTTTATAGGCATAAAGCAATATTTTGGAAAAATTTAAAAGTTGGTTATTGGTAAGAGAACAAATTTATGGATCAAAATTAGATCCCAACAAATATCTAAAAAACTTTCCCTAATTATTAAATCAAAGATGTATAATTTTATGTATGTTGATGAAATGAAAATAAAAATAGCGTATATTACTAACACTTTTCTGTGATTGTAAACTCTCACCTTATCTTCGCTCTCTTACTAATACACAACCAAAAAATTTTTGGTAATTCCTGATTTAAATTTATCATTCTATAATATACAGGCGTTGGCACAAAGAGACCATGATAAAAATGTGAGTGTATTTGTGAGAGGCTTGTGTTAACCCAGAGGAAAATTCTTAGTAAAATTTTCAAATCTACTTATTAACCCAATAAAATGTATGTACTCATATACGTGAGCGAAAAATATAGAAAAATTGTAGTGCGCTAAATCCCTAAAGACACCGTATTTAACTTTTCAAGTATTCTTCAAAAAATCAAAATCATTTATCATTGATATTAGTAAATCCTACTGTAATATTTCTTTGGGTGTATAATTGAAGTCTGCAAAAAAAAAAAAAAACGACATGAACCTTCTTCTTTAGAAGCTGACAAGCAACTGAATGTATTTTTACGCTCTGTTTAACGAACAAGATGTTCTTCCCCTAGTCTAGTAGGTAGTGTGTTCGCTTGTTAGACGTAAAGCCCGGGTTCGAGCCCCAGGCCAGACATCAGAACGAAATATAAAAAAAAAATATTTCTTCGGCGACTTCCTCTCAGCAGATTTCTGGCAAAAACTCTGAGAGTAAAAATTGCCATGAAAAAGTATCTCAAAATCTGTCGTTCGGAGTCGACTTTAAACTGTAGGTCCCGCCACTCATGTATAAAATTAACGCACACAACATGAGTGGTGTTGAGAAGCTAGGCCGTAATCCTGACTGAAGGGTTGTAATGGCCAATTATGTATGTATGTTCTTCCCCTGGGGGACATTGGACATATAATGACCTACACCACCAAATAAATACATAAACAAACCGATCTTTAGTAAGAGATAAAAAATATTTAAAAAATGGCTTCAGAACCTTCAAAGGATGGTAGCGCCATCGACTCAGTAAGAAAAATTCCCCGAGCATTCCATTCTGATTATTTGTTGCGTAAGATTAATTTTAATGTTCCAATTAGACCTTCTCGTAATTTTAATTTATTAAATTTAGAATTTCACCGATCAGTATATGCCAACAACGACCCTTTTCGTCAAATATGTTTTAAGTTTAATAATCTTTATCATTTAATTGATCTTTCTGAAAGCAATTATTCTTTAAAGAGAAAAATTATACTGTACTTAAATCATTAAATATTAATTATATATATTGTTTGTATATTTAAATTTAGTCTGTAAGGAACTACTATCCATAGACATAAATAAATAAATAAACACTAAAACTCTATAAATTTTCCTAAAGGACATCGGTTTTAGATATTCCGACAGATCATTCTAAAAACCGTTACAGTAGACTAGTCATCGGCTCATTTAGAAAAGCTTGATTAATGAATTTAAAAAAAGAATTGGGGACGCTTTGCGAGAGCCCCTTGGTGCTCATGCGAGAAGACTAGTTCTTCTGATCTCGACTTTTGTAGAGCCTGCAACAATATGAAGGAAAATCAGACTATGTTTAGATGAACTAAGAACAAGAACAAGAAAGGTTCCTTTATAGGAACGCAGTTTATCGTAGTTTGACAAAATTTGCGTCTGTGGACATTAGTAGACTTAATGCGCCCATTAAGACTTAAGAACGATTTGAACATCAGTTTATACTTGCTTTAAACTGGCTTGGTTGGTTTCCAAGCACAAAGATGGGGTACGCACGTAGCTAAGCTTGTCAACGACAATCGCCTGCCTTGGAATTGTTGATGCCATTTGGTCCAAGAATGGAATTAGGGATCACTTTCTGCTACTATCTTAAACGTTATACCTAACCAGCGTTGCCAGGTGCCAAGTTTCCCCTTTTTTCCAAGTTTTTTGAGATCGATTAAAGTTTTCATTAAATTTGTTTTCTAATAAAACAAGTTTTTTCATCAAATTCCAATTTCCACTTTTTTCAATAAATTTAATAATAACTCGAAATATTTACTCCAGGGCAATATATCAAAGAAACACCAACAGGGAAAGTAACAGAGTCTAACGGACTCCGGTACTTTCTTTTTAAAATTTTGGTACTTTAGTACAAAAAAAGTTTTTGTTGCTAAAAACAAGGTTTTTTTTCCAGGAATAAAAAGTTAAAAAAAAATTACTGGCAACGCTGTACCTAACCTAACTTCTGAAAACTGAAATAGTTTTTGACCCGAGGATTTTTGTTTGTTAAAATTACCAGCAGAAATAGACGAAATTAAACAACATAATCTGGATGCAGATTATCATTTGGCTGGCTAGTGTTTTCACATTTGCTCTTTGCAACTTTTTTTTAGTCTTGTGAACATTTTTTATCTGTCATTATGCACACGAATTTCTTATACCAGAAAGCGTTTATTATTTTCATTTTAAATAATTAATCTATATTGTACAGATTTAAATAAATAATACAATTTTTTTTCACTTTTTTTAATTTCTTTTCAACGCTCTGTGAATACCCCAAATAAATTTATATCAGCCGGTGACTTTTAAAAAATGAATGAAATTGCGTTCATTCATGTAATTATTGTGTGAGAGAGCCTAAGAGAGTGTGTGGGTGTTATGTATGTGTGTTTTTGTTTCCTTTACTACCCTTATCCAACACAAAATCACTTGCGTCACCACTCACTAATATTGTAGATAATTTTTCTAATTTGAGAGTCTCCTAAAAGTATGTAATGTATTACGTTTGACATTTTTTACGAACCCACAAACAAATTACTCATACTCCTGTACGTTATATACGGAAATAGATTTCAGTTTGTAATAAAATCAGATTCATACACTGTAGGAAATTAAAATGGAGGCGCTCTGTTTTTACAGATAGAGTGTGGTATTATTGGATAGGATTGAAATAAATTTTTTTCTTAATTATAGAAAACATTCTAAAACTTTAAAGAAGGCTTTTTCTAGAAAATTATAAAAAGAAAGAATATATACTCAACTATGTACATATGTACATACATATATGAGTCTTAAATATTGTAAAATTGTAATTGTTGTATATAAAATTATAATCATAATTATTATTATGGTTGTAATAATAATTACATTTTATTTATTTATTTTTGTTTTTTCAGGAGTATTGTGCAATTCTTATGCCACTCAAAACGAAATATATCTTTGGCTGTTAATATAACCGCATTCAAGTGCTCAGCTGCAATTACCAATAGTCGGTGAATTCGGCAAATACAAAATGCTTCCTAATGAAATGGACCTATTGCCCAAACCAAGACAACCTAGTAGAAAGAAACACTTTATTGGAGTACATTTCTCATTTCACAGACCCATATCTTAAGCAAGTGGTGATGGCAGATGAGAAATGGGTCACATTCGCCAATATTGTGCAAAAGGAATCGTGGAGGAAGCGTGGTAATTCCGCTCAAACGGAAACTAAGCCAGGACTAACGACCAGGAAGGTTCTACTGTATATTTGATGGGATTTTAATGAAATCATTAATTATGATGAGCTGCTTCCGTATGGCCAAACACTAAATGCAGATCAACAACTGGACTGCTTGAAGTTAGCGATTGACCCTGAAACGGCAAGAGTTGAGTAACAGAAGTGGTAGAAACTCCTGTAGCTCGGTTAGGAGGTTTCAATACAGCCACCATTTAGTCCGGACTTGGCAGCAAGCGATTATTACTATTTTCTCGCGTTGGAAAACTTCATGAGTTGTAATTGGGATCAAGGAAGTTTATGAAAATAGATTACTAGGATCAAGACTTCTATGAGATAGACATTACGAAGCTACCTATTCAATGACATCAAATTATACAGCAAAACGGTGCATATTTAACCCTAATCGTACAATTCGAAACATCTTAAATAAACATCAAAAATAATTGGTCAATTCACACAAGCCGTTGTATCGTTGTATTGAGTGTATTGTTGGAAGAATATACAACCATGTATGCTTGTTGTTTTTAATTTTCAGGTAAAAATCCGATACACTTATACACATTTTTTTCAAATGTTTTAAAAAGTTGTGTTGGTTTCATGCTATCAAATTGTTTGAATGACAAAAATTCTGAAGAAGCATTGAGCGTTCACAAATAACCGAGTGTATTCAATACAACATACACGATACAAAGTCGTGTGAATTTGCCAAATGCATTTCTTTATCACCAACTGAATATATAAACACATAGAAAAGTAAAAATAACAATAACAAATCAACATTAAAGTTCTAGAAGTTGCTAAAGAGAAAAAAAAAATTAAGTACAAATATTGCGAGAGGGAAAGTTTTGCTAGTTAGTGGTAGTAAAAAGAAGCGACTAAATACACTCTAGTATTATGCACTATGAAGTTTGATATTTGTTGTAACAGAATCGCGGAGTAAATAGCGCAATTTTAATTTAAAATAAATAAAGGATTTATTTACATGAATAAGTAACAACCGATAAAAAGAAAACAATTTTTTTTAATTAAAAATTGCAAAGCCCTAATCCAATAAACGTTTTTACAACGCAGCCATGTATCGTTATTAGGTATACTGAAAGTGTTTTATATGTGATTTAAGTTTTCTATATCGATTGCATTGCAATTGAAAAAAATTGCAAAAATCCAAGACTGAAATTTTTGTTCCGGATTTTTAAAAGTGTGTTTAAACTGGTTTCAGTTCAATGGTTTGATAGAAATAATTTTTTTTTATTTCACAACATAAACTAATTTGCCTATCATTGTCAATACCCTCCGTCAGACGAAATAATCTACAAGAAAAGTTCAAGTTCAAAAAAAGTAGTGCCAATTTCAAAAAAACATTTTAGATTAATCATTGGATTTGGCTCTTTTAATGATTAGCATGGCATTAGCAAAGTTGATACAGCTTTAGAAATCAACATATTTTATGCTTTTCGGTTGTAGATTATATTTGCACTCTTAAAATGCCATACAAAATAGGTTTCAATGGATAAGTCAAACTATTCCAATACAATTTAAACAAAACTAGGGCATCTAAGGCGATTATACAGTGTTAGATATTACAAGGATGCTGGCCACAAATTAAAAATCAATGAAAAGAGCAGAAATAACTCAACACACTAAGGCTTAAGAGGAAAAACACAATGATTAGGAAAAGTTCGTCTCTGCTATTAGGGAGTTCACGGGGTCGCTCTTAGGAAATACATCTTCATTTTCTCCACAGAGATATAAAGAGGAGAATAATTTTGTACTGCATTGATTGAACAGAGTTGAGCTAAAGCTCTCTGTGGTGGTATCTTTTTGAATAGTAAAATATCCCGGAAGAAGAACACATTAGAAAGGAAGAAGAACACATTTATTAAGTACAACGTAGTCAAGAGTGCCATAGGTTGGAAATGGGATACTCCACGAGAATTGGAAAGTGTGGTTGTATGGTAGGAGGCTTTAAAGACAAACAGTCGAAAGAAGTTACTGAACAAGACGCAAAAATAATTCGCAGACTACTTCCGGTGTAAGTGCTGCTTAAATTAAAGAACTTTTTGAAATTATTTCAAAGGACTGGGTAGAGTAGAGGAGTTTAGACCTGACAGGTTTTGGAGCTTTGTTCGCGGTTATATGGTCAGTGTATGTGACTTCGACAGGCTGCCTCAGTGGTTTTTCCAGAAAGGAAGCAATAGCGTGGTATAAGTAGGCTACTTGCCGATATTGCAGCTTTTATGGACGGCTCGAAAATGAGGACAGACACTGGAGTGGATATCTAAAGGGTGTTTTTTATAGAGGTATAGAAGTTTAAGTTGGCATTACTTTTCAAGATGGCGACCGATTTAACAGCTGTCAAGTGATTTATTCTCAGTTTGGTTTGGCAATTCATCATGAATAGACTCACGCCTGAACAACGCTTGCAAATAGTGCAATTTTATTTCGATTTACTGAAAGACACGTTTGGTGACCGCCTAATTTCACGTTTTGGACCTGTGAATTGGCCTCCAAGATCTTGTGATTTAACACCGCTAGACTACTTTCTGTGGGGCTATGTAAAGTCATTGGTCTATGCGGTAAAGCCACAAACGCTTGACCATTTGGAAGACAACATTCGCCGTGTTATTGCCGATATACGGCCACAAATGTTGGAAAAAGTCATCGAAAATTTGACGTCCAGATTGGACTACATCCGCGCCAGCCGTGGCGGTCATATGCCAGAAATCATATTTAAAATGTAATGCCACAAGATTATCTTTCGGATAAATAAAATTCATGTCAATCGTATAATCCATCGTTGTTTTATTGCAACTTAAAGTTCTATACCTCTATAAAAAACACCCTATATTTCGTGGATGGCATTAAGCAGACCCCATAGGCTCTCTGATATGTACAGCGTATTCTACGCTTAAATATTTGCTATCAGGGCAGGGAAGTTGTTCTGGGAATGGAAGAGATACGGTGGAATGGAAGAGATACGGTAGAATGGAAGAGATGCGATGGTTACCTATATTGTACACAAGCTGCTATGAAGACAGTTACTGGAGGCAAGCCTGAAGCCGGAGTAAGGCTGAAGTAAGGCCCCCCATTATACATCCAGACAGAAACAGGAAAGTACAGTTGTAATGTGGCAACTGAAACAGACTGAACGGCGCAGGGTGTGCGCCTGATAGATCTATCGGTTGGACTTCAATTGGGATAGTTTTACGGTTGATCGATTAGACGATGAGACGGAGATGCGAATCTTCTTGGCACTACAGTAGAGAATGTAGAAGTTGTTCTGGAAGAGGAAGAGATACGATGATTGTCTATGTTGTATTCAAACTGCTATGAAGACAGTTACTAGGCACTATGTTAGCCTGCAGTAAGGCTCCCCATGATGCATCTGGACATAAACAGCGAAGTACAGATGTAATGTGGCAACAGACTGAACGGCGAAAGGTTTGAGCCTGATAGATATATCGGTTAGACTTCAATTAGGATATTTTTTAGGGTTGATCGATTAGACGGAGATGCGAATCTTCTTGACAGTACAGTAGAGAATATAGAATTTCAGGGGTTTCTGTTGTCCGGGTAGGACCTCTCTATAAAGGAATGGCTTCTAAAACTGTGGAGGGAATTATGTGGGTCCTTGATAGGTTTTTTCATGAGGCATTGAGCCTTGAGGTCAAGGACTATTGCATGGGACAGAAAAACTACTTTTTCTTGCAGTATTTGAAGGAACGTGGGAAAGCCAGGGTCTGTCGAATATGTTCTATGTTTATACCTTGACAGTTAACCTCTGCTACGATTCCTCTTATTGAGCTGGCTGCTGACATGACACCGTTTTCCTCTGTGCTTTCTTCTCCCTCTCTGTAAAGAGATTTCTTTCGCCCATTCAAAAGCTGCGATGACAAACATCGTTTTCATAGATATTTTAGGCCTTTAGATTAGTTTATATGCCTCCAGTTATTTATATTTTTTAATAATTTATTTACTTTTGTTTTACTGAAATAAAAATTAGGATTGTGAATAAAAATTAAAAAAACAACAACAACAATTTCATTGCGTCTCTTATCGCTTTCAGAGGCAAAAATTCACACAAAAACTGGTAAAAAAAAAACTGGTCGCAAATGACACACCCCTCTCTCTAAACTTTGGACTTTTGACAATGTGGTTGGTGCCCCCTTTTTTTTAATCAGATGCCTAATAATTGTTGCTATTTGCTAAGTGTTATTGTTTATTGTATTTGTTTTTGTGATTATGACTACACCTGACCACACTTATAGCTTAGCTGCCGCATTTTCTTTAAAGACTGGAATTTTTGTATGAACGTTTAAAGGTTGTATTCGTAAAAAACAACAAATAAACAATAAAGATAAATAAAATATGTACTATTTATTGTTGTTATAACAATATTTATGTACATGTGTACATACATATGTTTATATTTATTAACTAATTAAAATTAAAAAATTTTTTGTTTTTTTAAACACAAAAAAAATTAAATAAATTAATCTGTTAGGCAGCAAGAGAATGAAATGACACTACAATGGAATCGAAATAAAAAAAAAAAAATTCATATTGAAAATATAAAAATAAATTCGTTTTTTTAACAAATTCTGAGAGAACGTAGGTATAATAGAAAAAAGAGAGTATTAGGAGAGAGAGCAAGTTCTTCCGATGAGCAAATTACGTTTTTTGTTTTTAAAATAGCGATCAATATTTGCTATGTCAGTGGCAATAAATACTCTAATGTACAGTGAGCGCCATAAGTGAGTCAACACCCACTATAATTTTAAATTTTCTATAATGTTCTTAAGTATAAAAAAAAAGTTCCTTTATCATGAATTGTTGTTTTTGTGTTAACATTTTATAAGTAATAAATAAACGTTTTTATTTTTGGACATTTATTCGACTATTCTCATTTACTTTTCTCGCTATCCTAAGAAAATAAATTATTTCAGTGGTGTTTACTCACTTTTGGCGCTCACTGTATAACACGGAATTCTTCGTACATCAAAATATTTTGTTTTTTTTTAAATTTTATTTTTGAAAAAAAAAAACAAAAAAATTTAAATAAACCTGGAAATTAACGGTGCAAAAAAATTTCAATGAAAATTTCTAACAAAAGAAAAATAAAATAAATTCTTGTAGTACTTCCAAGAGATCGCTTAGGTAATGTTTGCTGAGCAAACTCTTCCGACAGTTTTGTGATTGTCTACCTTAGTATAAACTCTTGTAGGTAGTGTGTTGGCTTAGTAGACATGAGCCCGTGGTTCAAATCCCAGTTCAGACATCCTGAACAGAACGAAATATGAAAAAACATTTCTACGACGTCTTACTCTTAACAATTTTGTGGTAAAAACTCTGAGGGTAAATACACACACATAATTGGTCGTTATAACCCTTTAGTCAGAATTACGACCTAGCTTCTCACGCCACTTAAGTTGTGTGCGTTAATTTTATACGTGAGTGGCGGGACATACAATTTAACGTCGACTCCGAACGACAGATTTTTTACTCTCAGAGTTTTTGCTAGAAATCTGCTGAGGGGAAGCCACCGAAGAAATATTTTTCATATTCGGTTTAGATGTCTGACCTGGGGTTGAACCCGGGCTTTACGTCTAATAAGCCAACACACTACCTACTAGATCACGACGGCTTCCCCATACATAAATACAATTGCCATGAAAAGTTTCTCAAAAAATCTGTCGTTCAAAATCGTCTTTAAATTATAGATCGCGCCACTCACGGTAAAATTAACACGTTCATGCCGGCCACCGCACTAGGCTGTCTCATCTGGCGGAGTGTACCACCGGTGGTACGCAATTAATCATGCTATTAGACGATACGTAATACCAAATATTTAAATCTTTTACGCTTCGACTGCCGAAAAATAAAAAAATACCCGAGAGTCACGTTACTATAGAGCGAAAAGTATTAAGCGACAAGCATGAATTAAAGCGCCGCCGTGAAAGCGTTAAGGCACGCAAGATGGCTAGTGTGAAGAGGCTAGATCGTAACCATGACTGAAGGATCTAGGGAAAACATCCCCCAAAATACCCGAGAGTCACGTTACTATAGAGCGAAAAGTATTAAGCGACAAGCATGAATTAAAGCGCCGCCGTGAAAGCGTTAAGGCACCCAACATGGCTAGTGTGAAGGGGCTAGGTCGTAACCATAACTGAAGGATCTGGGGAAAACATCCCTCAAAATACCCGAGAGTCACGTTACTATAGAGCGAAAAGTATTAAGCGACAAGCATGAATTAAAGCGCCGGCGGGAAAGCGTTAAGGCACACAACATGGGTAGTGTGAAGAGGCTAGGTCGTAACCATAACTGAAGGATCTGAGGAAAACATCCTTCATCCGGAATTTAATTGTCTTCCATAACGACCGTACACTTTGGTAGTGACCCTTCTAAAGTTCACGAAATTTGGTTAGAAGATTCTTAGTCTGAATGGATAATAGATCTGATATAAATCTCAAATATAATTTATAGGTGGGCCGAGAATGAAGGGGAATGGAGTTACAAGATCATCACTAGCGATGGCATATTCCAGACTTTATGACCTAATAAGAGCAGAAGGTGTTGTAGTGTAGTTTTTAAAGAGTTTGACTACAAACTCGGTATATTTTCATTATGAGGCTTCAATTCTCTTCCAAATAATTCAACCAGCACGACAGCTGACTTACATACATACATAATTGGCCATTACAACCCTTCACATCACTCGTGTTGTGTGCGTTAATTTTATACATGAGTGGCGGGACCTCCAGTTTAAAGTCGACTCCGAACGACAGAATTTTGATTAACTATTCATGGCAATTTCATTTACTCTCAGAATTTTTGCCAGAAATCTGCTGAGAGGAAGTCGCCGAAGAAATATATATTTTTTTTATATTTCCGTTTTGATGTCTGACCTGGGGTTTGAACTCGGGCCTTACGTCTAACAAGACAACCCACTACCTACTATACTACGGCGACTTCAAACAGCTGACTTACACAGGATGAATAAAAGCAACAAAAATAATGTTGGAAGGCAAAGTTATCACCTCACAGAGTAGCATTTCATAAACAAAGTTCCTCCCTCCATCTCTTTAAGCAACTAACCGATCAATTTTTGTAGAGGACTTTATTTCCAGCCAACTTATGGCAGCTCTTTTACTCTAGAACTGCTTAAATGACTTGCCTAATTGGAAAAAACTGGTTATGACATTGTTTATCGATGTGGATATACTACCACGAAATAATTGGGCAATTCACACAAGCTCTTGTATCGTTGTATTGTTAGACGAATATACAACAGTGTATGCTTGTTGTTGATAATTTTTATATAAAAATCCGATACACTTATACACATTTCTTTCATATGTTTTTGCAAGTTGTATTGGTTTTTTACCATCAGTTTATGTAAATTCCAGTAATTAAGAAGAATAATAAAAATATAAAATATTTTCTATGTAACCTGAGTCTACAATTAACATTTCAAAATTATAATTAATTAATTTAATTTTTTTCCGCAATTTTTTGCATTTTGTTGCTTGAAAATCAAATTATGAATCTAGTCTTCTTATCGTTTTTTGACGTTTGGAATACGAAATATACAATACAGACAATACAACATACACGATACAAAGTCGTGTGAATTGACCAAATACATATATGAGGAACACTTATTTGATGAAGAAGAAGGAGAAACTTTGCTTGCCCGCAACACACTTGCAAGGTTTGTGCAAGGTATGATATGAGTCAACTAAATGGAAGATTATTTGCACTAAAAACTGATGGCTTGCAATTCTCATTATTACTTATGATGTGAGCAGATGAGAAGAAGAGAGCCGTTCTGTTGAGACAAAGAATGTTGGAGATTTTTAATTGCGATTTTGACGTTATCATATGCGTTATCACTGTGTATAACAGCTGATGGCTTTGTCTTTACAAATACCATGTGGTGCAGCGTGGTTTGACTTTGCCAGCAAATTGCAAATTGTTTCTTGCTCATTGTTTATTTTGTACAACACAGACAAAATACTCTCGATGAAGTAGATTTTGCGGAAATTTATACATATTAATTAAGGCACAGCACATTCACATGCGTTATGATATTGTTTTGCACCACGCGGTAGTAAGGTTTTACAAAACAGCGGAAGCGAATTTAGTTTTACGCATATTGGCACAAAACTGGGTAATGTTAATAATTTACTAAATGTTATAAATTTAAACAATTTCTAGTTTTTTATAAAAGTGTTGAAGCCAATTTTAAAATTCAATTCTCCACATTTTTATTGAATTTTAATTTTTACAATTTTTATAAAATTTTTTTCTTTTTTTATTGCTTTATATGGCAGGGTATTCGCTATTCACCGCTTTTCAATAATTCCGCCAATTTTATCGTGCCGCTACAAACTTTAGACTTTTAATTTCGTTTTAAACAAATAAAATTTTTTTTCTCTTTGCAAATCTACACCAACCGGTGTTGTTGATGTTTTTGCACTTTGTATTTGTTTGTTTTTTTTTACAACAACGACTAACGACAACTCTAAAATAATAAATTTGTTTAAACAATTTGTATTCGGTTTTGTTTTTCTCCTGTTTGACTTTTTGATTTTGAGTTTAATAGTGTTTTCACACCAAAAGTTAAAACCTGATTTTAGCATTAAAACCATAATCAGCTGATTTCGCGTTCACACTGCAAATTTTCTTAAATCAGGTTTTAACTTTCATACATTCATGACGGAACAGAAATGTTTTTGTTTAAGAAAAAACAAAAAATATGAAAAATTAAGAAATAATATTAATATTATTAATATTATTGTTAAAATATTGTTATTTATTATTGTTGTAGCATTTATTATTTGAAATTTTACATTTTTATACAACCGGCTTTATATATTTTTACATTTGTTTTGTTTTTATTTAATTTTTATCAGCTGTTTTTACCATTTCAGAGCTGGTAGCTCTGATTTAGTACATAAAACAAGGTTGTATTTCATAAAATCAACTTAAAACCAATTCAAAAAAGGTTTTAAGTTGATTTTAACACAATAATTTTGTATGGTAAAAGCAGGTTTTATTTTTGATTTTAACGTTAAAACCAACTTTTGCGTTAAAACCACTCGGTGTGAAAACACTATAAAAACATAATGAATATGATTATATTGCAAAGCGTTGAAATTGTTGATTCAACATGATCATGGAATTTTTAATATGAGTAATTGGAGAAGTGGACCTTGCTCTCTCTCTCTCTGCTTTTAAAATAATCACAGTATCAGATTTTAATAAGGAAAGATGCGGCAATGTATTGCTTGCATCCTATAAGCCTTCTACATTTTACAAGTACAGACCAGAGAACAGCAACGAATAGTAATGAACGATCCCCCTCCTCGCCGCATAAGACAAGAAACCACAATTTACAACTCGAACATCGCTCACCTCATACCCTCAGTAGTAGATCCACAGTCTGTGAGAGAGGCACAAAACGCCCTATATCGAACGACTGTCACGACGGCCAGAGACGAGCTCAGCCATAACAGGGTCATAAATCGACATCCACCACCTATATCTGATACTGAAAGGCAGCTACCAAGGGCTACGAGAACTGTTCTAGCCCAGAGAAGCCAGAAACTGCCGGAAACAACAGCCGAACTTTTACAACAACGAATGATTTTTTCGTTACTAATAAGCACTCATTAAATTTTGAATATAAGTGAATCAACAATATTGAAAGTTAACTACTCTGATTCAATCATACTCACTACAATGTTGATTTATAAGTACAGGTTGTTGCAATGAGTATGCGTACAACGTTGACATCAAACTCATACCATTCGAAATATGTTTGATTCATAAGCCTATTCATAGATTTAGAAATATACTTATAATACTCATAAATGATTAAAGTAACTGGGATCATTCATCAAAATTTACAGTCTTAGTTGTTGTTGTATTTACAACAAAAGCAAAAAGACACATAAGCAAAAAAGTCAGAACAGCAAGCAGTGCAAACACACAACCTTCTACTGAGTATTTTAATGTTCGTACTCGAATCATACTTAGTTTCTGCTTCGTGTATATGTTGAGACTCGAAATCAGTAACATCATACATGTTGTTAAGTATGAATATGATGAGTAACTTCAAACTTTGAATATGAGTAGAGGTTCGATGATTTTAAAATAAGTATGAATGCGTATAAACATCAGAACTTATGAGTATGATTCGATTTTTCTCATCTTTTTGAATACTCGCCGTGGTCTAGTAGGTAGTGTGTTGGCTTATTAGACGAAAGGCCCGAGTTTGAATCCCAGGTCAGACATCAAAACGAAATATGAAAAAATATTTCTTCGGCGACTTCCTCTCAGCAGATTTCTGGCAAAAACTCTGAGAGTAAAAATTGCCATGAAAAGCTTCTCAAAAAAATCTGTCGTTCGGAGTCGACTTTAAACTATAGGTCCCGCCACTCATGTATAAAATTAATGCACACAACATGAGTGGTGTTGAGAAGCTAGGCCGTAATCCTGACTGAAGGGTTGTAATGGCCAATTATGTTATGTATGTGTTTTGAATACTCATTGCTGATCTCTGAAAAGGGACCTTGTTCCGTTTTTAAATTAATCACAGTATCAGTTTTTTTTTTAATAAAGATGTGGCAAGGTATTGCTTGCATCTTAGAAAATTTTACAAGGACGGAGAAGGGTTTTTGAAATTTACCGTCGAGAAAATAATAATACAAACTTACCGCATTTATAACAGCATTGTACTCCATATTAACACAAGATGTGTGATAGTGGTGTTGGTAGTGTGATAGTAGTATCCGTTCAAAAAGACTGAAGTGCAAAGCTGGTAGTGTATTTCGAGATTTTTTTTTCCTCCAGAAGAATTTGATGACTGATCCATAGTGGAGATTTGGATAGACAAACAAAGAAAAAGTTATTCCAGAACCCATGGCCACCCAACCAACAAGATGTGACCATGGGCTGCCAGACATATTTATCAACTTTTTAGCATTATTTGGCTAGAGGAAAGCATCGTTCTATGCTCTGTAAATAAAAAAGATGGAAAAATATGAGGGTAAGTATAGACGCATAGGACATAGATACATAGGAAAGTAAACGAGATAATTGAAACATACAAAGAGTACTTTGGGAACGGGAAGGCCTGCCTTTCATCAACTTAAAATTATATAGTCTAGGCGAAACCCCGACATCATTGTTTAATTTCGTACTAAGGTTCTTATGGCCAGGTCAGCGTTTAGTATTCTTGGTAAGATTATAGCACTGCCTGTGCAGTATAAGTGTAATTAATATGAGATTATCAATTAAAACGTGAAATATTCAGTACCAGGCGAGGTTTCAGACCGATGTTTAGTTCTTCACGTGCATTTTTTCTTAGAAAACAAGCACAATTTACACTCTTAAATATATGCTACTCGGGTACGCAAATGATATTGATAGACTTTTTCTAACGAAGGACCAATGTTTAGGGTATCATTCAAGCAGTTGCCGTTGGAAGTTTTGCTTGAATCATTAAATCAACACGATCGGGTCTAACAACATCATGATGAGATAACTAATAATGAGTGTTTGCAGAAGTATTAGGGTTATAAATTATGGGTTTCATATGACCTAAGTCAATATATTCTTATAGCGCGTTACCATATTCAAGTTTCAGATCTGGTTTCCTTAATAAATTCTTTTCATTTCTTAAATATTAAGCCATTGCTATATGGCAAGAGTTCCCTAACTCAATTTGAGGGTTACTAAGTGGAAGGGTTACTTGATAACGACATTTCCGTAAACGACTGGTAGTTGTCGTTTAAATTTCTTTACAAGTACAATGATCTTCAGATTGAATCCTCAAACTATCGTACCCTCAAACTATATAGGATACCCTTATAATATCTCTTCTAACCGTATTCCTCCGACAAACTTTAGGTGGCTGCTCAGTGTTAACGAAAACAATTCCTTGCCCAGAACCTGATATGGTTTCTGATGTTTCATTCTGGAATGCATGAAAGGCTCACATGCTCCAATGATGATGTTAATTTTTATCATCATAAAATCTGCAGGTTGGGTTCGAGATGGTACCCGTTTTCAACAAGAGCAATTTGAGTCGAAAGTGCCCTAACTGACGACCGGGTTTTGCAAATGTCCTCTTGTTGAACTATTCCAACAAAAATTTTGATTGTCATAAACTTATTTGGTTTCAGGAGAATCTTAAACTCTCTTCATCTTCTTTTTGCCGTAACTTCGGCTTGGAGAATAATTTTTTAAATAGAACTGCGAGTGTAACGAAACGTACGTTCGTTTCGAACGAAAATTCCATTGCAGTTGAGTAATCGTTATATAGTCGCCGTGGTCTGGTAGGTAGTGTGTTGGCTTATTAGACGTAAGGCCACGGTTCAAACCCCAGGTCAGACATCAAAACGAAATATGAAAAAATATTTCTTCGTTGACTTCCTCTTCTGGCAAATGCTCTGAGAGTAAATAAGAATTCCCATGAAAAGTAGCTCAAAAATATGTTGTTCGGTATCGACTTTAAACTGTAGAGCCCGCCACTCATGTATAAAATTAATACACATAACATCAGTGGTGTGAGAAGCTAGGTCGTAATTCTAACGAAAGAGTTGTAATGACTAATTACGTAATTACGTTATAATACCTTGACGGAACTGCAAACGGTGGCTAACGTTATACTGTACAGCCTTATCAGCTGCGCTGAAAAATCGTACTCCGATATTTAGGGCAAAAACGCTATTCCTAATCGCCTATCGAATGCTGCTGCCTTAATAAATTTTTGTGGCGTCTTTGCGTAGTTGAAATACCTTATCGTTGGTAAACTTATCAAGTATTAATTGCGCGTTCGCAATTGGTTTCAGTCATTCAAACAATACTTCTTATGAAACTGAGGTTATTAGTATCGTGCTAGGTATAGTAATTCAGTGGCAATAAGAATATCAAATGGCGAGCAATTCAGAATTATCTGGGAATTACAAAAAGTATGAAATTCATCAGATTTCTGGCAAAAACTCTGAGAGCAAATAAAATTGCAATGAAAAATTTCTCAAAAGTCTGTCGTTCGGAGTTGACTTTAAACTGCGGATCCCCCGCCACTCATGTATAAAATTAACGCACATAACATAAGTGGTGTGAGAAGCTAATTCGTAAACCTGACTGAAGGGTTGTAATGATTAATTACGTGTGTATATAAGTAATTTCATTCTCATTGCCTATCACATACTAGAAACGAATGTAAGTTTCTTGAACGTTCGGTTAATTCTCGCTTTAGGCTTTTGTCTGACCCGTAGCAATTGTTGCTTTTAAAATAATTTTTTTTTGCGGTAGCTTGTCGCTGAAATTGTGTGCGTTACTACTACTCGTATTTATATTTTTTATTTATAAATTTTTTTTTACTACTAATACTTACGTATGTATGTGTCTATAGTAAATGACAAGAGAGTGTATTTGCTTCAACAATATTTAGAATTGATTGCTAAGAACGAAAAAAATTCCTAAAAGAGAGCCTATAATTAGATACGAAGAAATCCAAAGCTAATAATTAGTTTATCAAATTTAAAAAAAAAAAAAATACATTCCAATATAAAAAACTAAGAACAAAAATATTTAAAAAAATTTTGAGGAGAGTACAATACCGATTGAACATTGAAACAGCTGTTTATTTAAAAGAAAAACGTGTTGTTTCTCTAACAAAAAAAAACTGAGAGCATAAATTGTATGGCTGGAGTAAAGCAAAAGAGCCACCAAAAAAAAAATAGAAAAAAATAAATATTTTTTAAATAAAAAAAAAAATAATAAAAAACAAATTTTGTTGATAAACATTATCAATAAACTATTGTTGTTGTTGTATTTTATATATTATAAATAAAATAACATAAATTACGAGTTGAAACCGTTTTTAGCAGAGAGGCGATTTACCACATTTCAGTTGGTGTTTGAAAGCGAAACCGAAAAGTTGGTATGAATTTTTTAAATAAAAAATAACGGTTATTATAGTTTTAAATTTGAAAACAATTGTTGTGTTTTTGGAATTTTTTGTTGTGTGTGTTAGAAAATTAGAAGCGCATTTCAACATTTGAAAAAGTATTTCAAAATAGTGTGAATATATTTAAAAAAAAAAAAATAAAAAATATGGAAATAAATTAAAATTTTTAAAATCAAGAAATTAAAAAATAAATGAATTTAAAATAATTAATTAAAAAAAAAGAAAAATTATCTCTAATTGCATAAAATAATACAACAGTAACTAAGAGTGTGTTTGTGTGAAATAATTACAATTGTTTTATTCAATTGTGTCATAATTTTTCTGAAATCTCTCATCATTTCCGATCATGAGTTTGCATTACTGCGTTAGGCTATCTTGGTTAGTCATTCTTCATACGCGCCGATTTTTCTTTTTTATCTTTTTTTTTTATAAAATTTTCAAATATTTACAAGTGTTTGTATTTTAATGAACCAATTCATCAAGAATAATGTGATTAAAATTTAAATATTTTGACAGTTTTAAAGAAACGATAACAGGCCCCTAAAAAAAAAACAGAACACATTTATCGTAACAATATACAGGGTGTTTGAAATACAAATTTAGTTTCTGGATCGTTGAAACAATAAATAAATTTTCTAAAGCAATAATTTATTTAAGTCTACAATGTGGTAAATTATTCTTTAAAAATAAAATCGTGGGAGTTACGATAGCATTCAAATTGTCATACATTTTTTGGTTTTCAAAAGTAAAGTGAAATAAAACACACCCACAAAGCTATGATTTCGATGAAACTTTTATTTCCTAATAATGCTTGGACCTTGTCATTATATACGAAATAAAATGTCATTTAAATGACTGCCTCTGGATTGTTGGCAACACAGTGCAACCTTTTATGCTCGTTCTCGATTACGTTTTCGCACATTTATGGTGGTATCTCAGCTACAAATGGACGAATGTTGGTTTTCACATACTGAAACGTTATGCAATTTATCGCATAAACTTAGTATTTGACGTAATCTTACAAAAAAGTGCAACGGCTTCAAATCAGACGAATTCGGTAATCAAATGACTTCGTTAGAACATAGAATTACTCTTCCTGGTAACTTCTTTGGCAATACAATCAAAATCGGTTGTGCTATACATACATACATAATTGGTCATTACAACCCTTCAGTCAGCATTACGACCTAGCTTCGCACGCCACTCATGTTGTGTGCCTTAATTTTATACATGCGTTAATTTTATACGCGAGGCCTACAGTTTTAAATCGACTCCGAACGACAGATTTTTTGAAAAATTTTTCATGGCAATTTTATTTGCTCTCAGAGTTTTTGCCTGAAATCTGCTGAGAGGAAGTCGCCGAAGAAATATTTTTTCATATTTTGTTTAGTTGGAGATGCCTGACCTGGGGTTTGAACCGAGGACTCACGTCTAATAAGCTAACACACTATCTACTAGACCAAGGCGACTACATTTCAGTTCAATCCCCTTAATTAGAGACCAAAAAAAGTGTGTTATTTTACGGCCATAGCGCTCTGAATAGATTCTAACGGTTCTTCCAGAATCAATTTGGATAAAACGGGGCCCTATGGCAGTTTTAGACCGCAATACGCCCTAAACGAATACATTTTTTTAAATTCAAGGGCTTTTCTACAAGCATTTCTATATTCTCCGAGCACTGTATGCGAAAAAAGTGGATTATTATACGGCCATAGCACTCTGAATTGATTCTAACGCTTTTTCCAGAATAATTTTCGATAAAACGCGGCCGTAGGGCAGATTAAGACCACAATGCTCCCTAAACGAATACATTTTCTAAATTCAATGGCTTTTCTACACCTCCCTGCATGCGAAATTTATGCTGGGTAAAGTACCCAACGGGTAAAAAAGGAACTTCATGGATGAAAAAATCTTTTTCCGAAAACTCAGTATTAATAGCCTAATTGCTCTGACACCCAACGGCGTTGAGCATGGTTAGCCGGTTTTAATTATTACGTATGTTCTACTTTATATGGATAGGTGTGCAAGTACATTGTGAAATGACCCGAAAAATGGGCCAAATTGCTGAGCACACCATGGAAGCGACAACTTGGAATTATTCGCCATGCTTTCTATTACAGTATCTTTAAATATCTTCTCAATCTTGTGCTGTATATCTATCGATTATAGCAATCATAATCATTACGTTTGAATTACCAGAGTTTCAACAACTTTTAGGCGTTCTTCAGTTGTTAAATGAACCTCATCCTTAAATGACAAGACTTTCTCTAAAGAAATGACATCTTAGATGAAATATATTTTACAGCAGACATCCTTGCCAGAGCCGTACTTCTGCAACCACTTAACGTATAACCCGGTATTTAACCGAATGGTAAAATATCGTCTGAAAGCTCGGCAATTAGACATAGCAATAGCAACCATCAGCCTTTCGTAATTAACACGTTGACTGCCGACTACGAGATAAGTTGTAACAAAAATGGCAGGTTTAGTGAGTACGAGATGACTTGTAGATTGCGTTCCCTTCTAGGGAGACTGCCATTTTCGTGTAGCTACGAATAAAATCGTATTATATCAGCACTAGTATCGATAAATGGCTTCTGGGAAAAGAACAAAAAAGCAATGTTGGCTTGCGCGGTCAGTTTTCTGAAAATTGTCGTGGTAGTCGACGTGTTAATATTTTTTAAAGCACCAAGAAAGCTGGTATTTAGTTTGTAAGTGAGTAGAGGTCTGAAGAATGTTATTTCTCCAGAAAAATTTTATCCTGAGGGTTTGACTTTTGCGTCAGTCGTTTGCGTGAAATTCTAAATAATGAGGGACTAAATGGATTTTGAATAATCTTTGACATTTTTTACAGTTCTAAGGGATTGTGGACACCCAGATTTTAATTTTCCGAGCGTAATAATATTTAGACTTATTAAACGTTTTTTTTATTTTCTCATGAGAGGATCTCTAATCGCACTACAACTGGCAAAAAAACCAATTTTTTTAAGCTATCCGCTACCGAGAAGAGCTCATTCACACCCTGCATAACACTCAAATCCGTAGCTTTCACGAAGTAAGATAATCAGATAAAAAATTTCTTTTGAATTAAATTTTATAAAATAAAAAAGAAATATATAATATTTTATATGCATATAAAAAGTAATAAAATATAACAAAAGAAATAAATAAAAAATTTGCTATTGTAAACATTATATACAATATTCTATAGTTAATATGCAATTAAATAATTAATCATAAAAACAAATAAACTAAATACCATATACGCCATTAATATTATTATTATTATTATTAAACAAATGAATTAAGTATAAAACAAATAATAATAACAGTAAAACCTCCAGAAAAATTACTTCAAATAAGAAAATCTAATTTAATTATTAATTAAATTTTTAATTGAATTTCCTTAATTCCTAAATTCAATTAAAAATTTCATTGTTTTCATTAAATTTTTAATTAATTAATTTTTTATTTTGTATTCAAAAATCTTAATAAAACCGTATTCACTTCATGTTATTTTACTGTTTCCCATAAATTTGTAATTATATTTAACTTTTTTATTTTTATCATTACACCTATCCCCCGTTTTACACGGTATTCGTTTTACACGTTTTCGATCTTACACGGTTTTTGAAAATAAAATTTTTTTAACGAAATTTATTAATTTTGCATTTACACGAAATTATAAACACTAAACTATAATTTCCTTATATCTACAATAACATTTTCATTGCTTTACTGTCAAAATACTTTACTGTCAAAAGCCAACACTACAAAATGTATGTTACAGTTACGAATTCTTAGTAGTCTATGATCGAAATAGATAAGATAGGAACTCCCCGTTTTATGATCAAAACTAAATTTTATGTGTGTATAAGCTAGTTTGTTTGAAATACCAAAAAAAGTGCATCATTGTTTTGTTATTCATCATATTAAAAACTGACAAAAAGGGCTTTTTTATAGTTATTTTCGTTTAGCACGGTTTTTCCATATAAAAGTGAATTTTTCGAGTTACACGGTTTTTTATGGAACCTATCTTCCGTGTAAAGCGGGGGATAGGTGTATTAAAGTTCATAATCGTAATCGTTATATGGCATTTTTTCGATTCCACTCATTCCTATTCGTATTGCCATATCTTTTCAGTGAGTACATATGCTTATATTCTCGTATATATTACTCAACCTTTAATACTGTGGTAGAATCAATATAATTATTGCTGCAGATAATTTTTGCAATTTAGAATAAATTCTCTTGACTGACGGCATAGTACCTTTACGTTTGAATTTGAATTGAACTAATCTTAACATGTTCTAAGGGTTGCCATGCTCTTGTGTTAGAAATTTTTGGAGAATTGATAAGATGTATTTCTTTACAAGAAGTATTAAATTTGCTTCAATTTTTTTACGCTTCTTGAAAAAGCTCGTGAATCTCACTGGACTCGTATTCCGTCATGAACTCTATCAACTTGAGTTCCATGATAGTCTATCTTCTGGAGAAGGCAGACAAAACTTGGCCTTATTTTTGGAAAATGCAACGAAAAGACCAGCATTTACCACGTCGTTAAAAAGATATTTCATTGTGGAGATCTTCATGAAAGTTCTGTCCATTATTTGCTAAGAGGGTTTATCATCCTTTGCCTGGAAGCGCTTAGGTTAGGTTAGGTCGAAGTGCTCACTTGAGCACGCATACGGGCCCGTTGAGACGCCACGGGTGAACGCAGTCTCTGTACTAACCAAGTTCCACCAAAGTAAGGAAAGAGAAAGAAGTTGGTCAAAGCAAGGGCTGCACATCAAAGCACGACTACCCCACACTGGAAAACCAGCCAGAAAGTTTGATAAACGAAGCTATATCCTTAACATCGATAGATGATAGCTTAGTCAAGCAAACAACCTATATCTGCACCTTGCAAGAGATGGGCACTGACAAAGAAAGTGGATAACAGTCTCCTCTTCCTCAGGCGGATCTGCATCCACGGCAGAAGTCGCTAAATGGGAGCCGTGTCTACCCATAACACAGTGAACTGTAAGTATGGCCACTGTGATTGAGATAATGCCACGACCAAGTCCAAGTAACTGGTTGGTACGACCTCTATCCATCTGGGGCCAGGTGAGTCTAGCGGTAGAGCAGACCCAGGATAGATTGGCGTCTAGAAAGAATTTTCGCGCAATGGCCAGCTTGCCCAAGGCGCAATGGCCAGCTTGCCCAGTGGCATACTCAAGAAGATTCCGGAAGGAGGGCACCAGCTATGGCGAGCTCATCGGCCCTGCAGTTCCCCGGAATGTTACTGTGTCCGGGGACCCAGACCAGACACTAAAGCGCCCAGAAAGAAGGTCGAGAAAGCGACGGCATTCCCAGACGATCCTGGAGTTATTCAGAACACCCGACAGAGATCTTATGGCGGCCGGACTGTCAGAGTAGACCGAGACGCGGGTAAAAGCAGCACCGTTGACGAGGATCCATTTAGCGGCCCGGTCTGGAAACGTTTACGCTTGAAAGTTTTCTTCAAATATATGTTGGATTTATTTCACTTTTCGAAATCTTTAATATTTCTTAACAAAGTTTTCTAATTCCTAACACATGAAAACTTATTTCAACATTCTATTTTTTGAATTTAACCTACAATGGCAACCCTTATTAAATTATCAATGTATGGGGCGTACGACTCCCTTACCCTATCAAAGTTGTACTTTAAAACAACACTTGTAATTATCGCTGCTTGACAATTGTCGACTAACTGACTATCTTTGGCCACAAGATATCGAACGTTTTTTTTTTATAAAATTCCTTCGATAACAACTGATTACAGCTAGTTCAAGGTACCTGTGTTAATTACGAAGCTTTTTATCTTTTTCTTCTTTGTAGTTGATTGGAATTGGTTACAATTTGTTAAACGGTTCTTTCAAAAGAAAATTCATTTATGGCCTCATTATAAAATGTGATAAAAACTCAGTTTTAAATTCAAATTCAAGCAGGTATGGATAAGATTGATTAGACTGCCGGCACTAGCTCTGTTTTTGTCGAAATGAGGAAAATTTATAAAATTATTCCGTATACAATGTATGTGGTATTTATAAAGTAATAATAATAATAATAAAAGAAAGAAAGAGATAATAAAATAAATAAGGAAATAATACAGGTATAAAAACACAAAAAAAAAATATACCATGATGGTGATTTCCAGAGATAACAAACAGTTCACGACATAATTATCGAGTGTTATTACTTCATTAAGAGACCGATTATTTTTGATTAAAATATAAACACAGACATGATTGTGTCTGAGGCCTATTTTTTTAGATTTTTATTAATTGTGTTTATTTTTGAAGTAGTTTTTATAAGAAAAATAAATATCGCACACTGAAAGAATGGAAAGAAATTAAAAAATTTTTTTTTCGCCAAATTTTGTGTATAAAGACTCAAAATAATCGATCCAAAGAATTATATGCAAAAATTCAAAAATGTCCTTACGAAATATGTGATTTTTACACCGATTGAAGTCCGAAGCCGCAGTCTAGTAGGTAGTGTTTTGGGCTATTAGGCGAGAACCCGCAGTTCAAACCCCAGCTCCAACAACTCGAACGAAAAAAAAATTACTTTCGGTGTCTTCCTCTTTTAGCAGTCTTCTTACAAAAATTCTCAGAGTAAATAAAATTTCCATGAAAAGTTACTCAAAAATCTGTCGTTTGGAGTCGACTTTAAATTAACACACACAACATGTATGGTGTAATAAGCTAGGTTGTAATCCTGACTGAAGGTTTGTAATTCGAATTATTTGCCACACTTTCTTTAACAGGAGCGATATTTTCAAGAGCAGTAGTAGTAGATAGCGTGTTGGCTTGTTAGATGAGAGGCCACGATTCATACCCCAGGTCAGACATCTCCAAAAAAAAAAAAACGAAGAGAATATATTTCTTTGGCGACTGCCTTTCAGTAGATTTCTGGCAAAAACTCTCAGAGAGTTTTATTATTATTACAATAATATATATTATTTTATTATCATGAAAAGATTCTCAAGAATCTGTCGTTCGGAGTCAAATTTTATCTGTACGTGCGCCGTCACTCATAGATAAAATTAACACACAACATGAGTGGTGAGAGAAGCTAGGCCGTAATCCTGACTAACGGTTAAATAATTGGATTATTTGCCACACTTTCTTCAACAGAAGCGATATGTTCAGCAGCATATATAAAATTAACACACACAACATGAGTCGTGTGAGAAGCTAGGCCGTAATCCTGACTAAATGATTGTAATGGCCAATTATTTATGTATGTATGCCTCGCCACTCATGGATAAAATTAACACACTTAACATGGTTGGTGTGAGAAGTTGGGTTGTAATCCTGACTAAGCGTTGTAGTTGAAATTATTTGCCACACTTTCTTTAACAGAAGCGATATTTTCAGCAGTGCCTACATCGAGATGATGCATAGGTTTGTCCTCATCTGTAAGGCTTCTACCCTCTTTAAATTTCTTCAAAATCTTGCCAATTTCGTGCACAGTGGGTCGATTTTTACGACCATAATATCCTCGAAAAGTGGAAATGTTCGACACACCACTTTTGTAGTCAGTTTTAACCCTTTTTTTATGAGTTCTTCGTTTGTTAAACGATTCACATTCGTAAATGACAAGCCTTTCACTGAATAAATCACACCTCAGATGACAGAAGTCGCCGTAGTAGTCTAGTAGATAGTGTGTTGGCTTATTAGACGTAAGGCCACGATTCAAATCCCTGGTCAGACATCAAAACGAAAATATGTTTACCTTTTCAAAAACGTTTAGAATATGAGTTCGTTGATTGAAAACAAAAATCAAAACAAATATGTGTTTCGTTCCAATTAAACTCTTTATTGTTGACACTACTTTTGTGTGCCACCGTATACTACTTCACGATGCAACAACAACTTGTTTGTTCGTTACTCTTCTTTGCTCACACCCTTTGCGTAAATAACAACACTTGTACGTTAGCTTTGTATAGCGGAGATCTTCAAACCACGACTGTTCTTTTCACATGCAAAGCGTCTTCACACAAGACTGACTGAATTCTTACTGCTCGTTGCCTGCTTTGTCTTGACTTTTTATATGCGCAAGCAATCAGCAATCTGATGAATGTTCTTGAAGTAGATGAACGTTCGTGGTATCGCCTTCTCGAGAACTCTGTCGCGACTTCATTGTGTATTTAGTTCACATTGCTTGTTGTTGAGTTCTCGTTTCACATCAGTATGAGAGATGTTGTTGGTGTACTTGCAACACGTTCGTTGTATTTGTTAGTGTAGCTATTGTTATTCATGTTAACCCATCCGTATGTGCCCAACTTTTTTCCCCGTAAAAACATGGATTTTTTGTATTCATTGGAATCTATATGGTATACCACACAGCTGATCAATATAAAAGCTGTTTTTTATAGAGGTATAGAACTTTAAGTTGGCATTACTTTTCAAGATGGCGACCGATTTAACAGCTGTCAAGTGATTTATTCTCAGTTCGGTTTGGCAATTCATCATGAATAGACTCATGCCTGAACAACGCTTGCAAATAGTGCAATTTTATTTCGAAAATAATGGTTCTATGCGGAAAACGTATCGCGCACTACGTCCATTTTATCGTCGACAAAATCGTCCATCAGAGCAATTAATTCGATTAACCATGGAACGTTTTCGCACCACGTTTACTCTTATTGATAACTGGCATCCCCAGAGACGCTGTACGGTGCGTACAGAAGAAGCTATTGCTGCTGTAGAGCGTAGCATTGAGGAAGACCCGAATGTGTCCATCCGCGGTATAGAGCCATGATTACTAACTTTTTCATTCCTGAATTGAATAACCATGATGTCCAGGGGATGTGGTTTCAACAAGACGGCGCAACATGTCACACAGCTCGTGCCACAATAGATTTATTGAAAGACACGTTTGGTGACCGCCTAATTTCACGTTTTGGACCTGTGAATTGGCCTCCAAGATCTTGTGATCTAACACCGCTAGACTAATTTCTGTGGGGCTATGTAAAGTCATTGGTCTATGCGGTAAAGCCACAAACGCTTGACCATTTGGAAGACAACATTCGCCGTGTTGATGCCGATATACGGCCACAAATGTTGGAAAAAGTCATCGAAAATTGGACGTCCAGATTGGACTACATCCGGGCCAGCCGTGGCGGTCATATGCCAGAAATCATATTTAAAATGTAATGCCACAAGATTATCTTTCGGATAAATAAAATTCATGTCAATCGAATAATCCATCGTTGTTTTATTGCAACTTAAAGTTCTATACCTCTATAAAAAACACTCTTTATTATCGTTTTAAAAATGGCGATAAGCACATATGGGTTAATAGCAAACGATGTTTTCATTTTCGTAACAATATGAAAAAAATATTTCTTCGGTGACTTCCTCTCAGTAGATTTCTAGCAAAAACTCTGAGAGTAAGTAAAATTGCCATGAAAAATTTCTCAAAAATCTGTCGTTCGGAGTCGACTTTAAATTGTAGGTGCCGCCCATCAATGTATAAAATTAGCAAACACAACATAAGTGGTGTGAGAAACTAGGTCTAAGGACCAATTGTGTATGTGTGATGACATCTAAAGCTTTTGCCAGATAGGCAATTTTGAAACCACTGAATGTATAACCCGATATTTAAATTTTAACGTGTTCTTGCTCTGATATTGTTAACTTTTAACGTGTCATCTGTTAAGACGTTACGTCTTAAATCACAATTTATTTTGATTAATTTTTTCTTTGATACAAATAATAACATTTTATAAGAATTATTGAATCGAATCTTATCACAACATAAGCCGATAAGAGATACGTATGAAAAGTTATTATCACAACGCAGACAGACTTACGAGTAAAAAAAAACAAAATTGTAACAATAAATAAATCGTTTTTAAATCAAAAATAAAATTTTAAAAACTATGATGTCAAGCTCATAAAAAATACAATATTGTATTGGTAAAAAAAATTAAAATTAAAGAATTCGGACAAAAATTTAATAAGAGAATTAACAACTTTATTCTTCCAATGCTTAAACGATAATGAATTGACATTGAAGTTTGCAACTTATTCAACTGCATAAAATAAGAATACCGTTATTTTATATATTGACTGCTTACATACTATTTTTAATATAAATACATAGATTCAAGTATATGAGAAACTTAAGGAATTGAAATGTTACTTAAATATATAAAAATGAGAAACAGAAGGAATAGAAAATAGAATTAAGCGACAATATAAGTAAAAGAGTGTTTTCTTCAGAATAGAAAATATATAAAATAAAATAAAATAATTATTTATAATTTTTCTGACGGAACATACTGCCCCCATTGAAAGGTACTTTCAATCAATTTCAGATGGTAAAGGTGCTATTTTGTGAATGGAGCGTCGAAGAATCCCCTTTGAAGTTTGTAGTTCGACCACTCTCACTTTTCCATCTCTACCTGGGAAAGACTTAATTATACGCGCTAGAACCCATTGCTGAGGAGGAGTGTTATCTTCATGAATGATGACAAGAGCGCCTTCTTTTACGTTTTCTCTGGACTTGAACCACTTGCATTTTTGTTGCAGACTTAGTACGTAGTCACGGACCCATTGTAGCCAAAACTGTTGCTTGAGATACGTCACAAGCTGCCATCGCCTTAGATAGTTGATGTTACTGTGGGGTTTTAAGTTCTCATCTGGAAGTGCCAACAAAGATGAGCCAATTAGTAAATGAGCAGGTGTCAATGCTTCACCATCGTTCGGATCATCTGATCTGGCAGCCAATGGTCGAGAATTCAGTGTAGCTTCTACTTCGATAAGGATGGTCTGAAATTCTTCATATGTTAAGTTAGCTTGGGACATGTTTTTTACTAGGAGTTGCTTTGCCGATTTAACAGCGGATTCCCACAGCCCGCCAAAGTGTGGAGATCGAGGAGGGATGAACGAAAATTTAAAGCCAATCACAGTGCTGAAATTCATAAGTTCCTTAATATTGGCCTCATCGAAGAATCTTTGTTTGAATTCTTGAAGTTTAGTGCTAGCTCCAACAAAATTTGTTGCGTTATCGCAGTAGAGCTTCTGAGGAATGCCGCGTCGGCCAATGAACCTTTTTAAAGATAAGAGAAATGTGTTAGTTGAAAGATCTGAAACTAATTCAATGTGAACAGCCTTGGATGAGAAACAAATAAAAATTGCGACATAAGTCTTATAAGGGGCTCTCCTTTGAATTCGGTAGGAAGTGTAAAACGGACCACAAAAGTCTACACCTGAAACGAGGAAAGGACGTTGAGCCTTAAATCGATCTGCAGGAAGATCGCCCATAATTTGCTGTAACAATCGAGGGTTGTACTTGAAGCAATGTACGCAGTTTCGAACAACCTTTCTAACAACTTCTCTTGCGTTAACTATCCAGACTTTCTCGCGAAGAATTCCTAGTAGTACTTTGGAGCCAGCATGTAGGTGTTTTCGATGAAGGTGTTTGACGAAAAGTTTTGTAAATGGGTGCTCTTTTGGTAGAAGCGCAGGAAATTTCGTTTCAAACGATAGTGATGAATTTGCTAGCCGCCCGCCTACACGAATGATGGTTAATTTTGAACTACAGCATTGGATTTCGTCTAAAAATGGGGTGAGCTTTTGAAGATATGGTTTTAAAGTTTCTTCTTTTTTGAGTGAATTTATTTCCTGTTGATATGCTGTCTGTTGAACGTGATGTAAAATTCTATAAAATGATGACTGCAGCTCATCATAAGTTAAGCACTGATTTCGATTTTGTTTGTAGAAGACACGATGAACATATGCGATGATACGAAGAATTCGAAGATATGATGAATGTTGAGAAATTAATTGATCGATGACTGATTCTGTGAGGATAGTAGTTTTGAGAATAACCTTTCTCATTTCCTGTTGTGGTAGTTCTATATTTTCAACGTTTTCTTTAGGCCAACATGCTTCTGACTCTGACAGAAATTTAGGACCGGAAAACCATATGGTATTAGCAAGATCATTTGCAAGACAGCCTCTAGAAACCACATCTGCTGGGTTAAGTTTCGACGGCACATGCCTCCATGGAATATTATGAGTTAAATTCTGTATTTCCGATACACGATTTGCAACAAAGCAAACGTAAGATGACGAATGGTTTGTGAGCCATTTTAAGACAATTTTTGAGTCCGACCAAAAGAAAATTCGATAGTTAAAACGACGAAATTTAGATTTTATTTTATTCCAAGTTCGGCTTAGAAGTAGAGCTGCGCATAACTCTAAACGAGGCAAAGACTGATGTACAACTGGAGCTACCTTTGATTTTGCTATAAGCAAAGTTGATTTAAAGTTTTCCTTATTAGCCACCCGTATGTAGAGACAACAACCGTATGCCAATTGAGAGGCATCTCCAAAGCCGTGGATATCAAATGTTGTTTGTGGAGATGCTCCTACAAATCTAGGTACTTCAATTTTTGTAATGTAAGGAAAACTTCGTTCGATTTGTTTCCAACGATTTGACAAACGTGCGTTAAGAGGCTCGTCCCAATCTAATTTTTGCCTCCACATTTCCTGAATTAGAATTTTGCACATAATAACAATAGGACTTAGCAACCCAAGTATATCAAATATTTTTGCTACAGCTGACAACACCGATCTTTTTGTTGGAACTTCAATAGCTTGCAAATCAAAACGAAAACAAAACAGGTCATGCTTGGGCTTCCACGACATACCAAGAGCCTTTGTTATATACTCATCGTTTGTTTTTAACTGCATTTCGCCATCGCAAGGAGCAATATTTGGGCAATTCGAATTCCACTTTGACAATTCCATACCTGCCTTGTGTAATATTTCTATTATTTCATGTTTTTTAATGGAAAGCTCATTAAAGTTGTCTGCCCCCGTGAGTAAATCGTCGACATATAAATCCTGCTTTAGGGTTTCAGAGCCAACAGGGAACTCATTTTTGAAAAAATCCGCGATAAAAAACAAGCTTCTTACAGCGAGGAACGGAGCAGCTGATGTGCCATAAGTCACAGTATTCAATTTATATAGAATGAGTGGATCAGTGATGTTTTTTCTCCATAAAATTAATTGGAAGTTGCGATCTCTTTCGTCCACTAAAAATTGTCTATACATTTTACAAATGTCTGCTGACAGAGCTAATTTATTTAATCGAAAGGACAAAAGTGTAATTATAAGCTCCTGCTGTATCGTTGGACCGACCATTAACGAGTCGTTCAAGGAAATATTAGTTGATGTGCGACAGGAGGCGTCAAAGACCACTCTTAGTTTTGTAGTGCTGCTTTGTGGGCGAAGAACAGGATGATGAGGTATGACGTAATGTGAAGAGTTTAAGCTATCATAACTGACTGGTGCCATATGACCAAGTCGAATGTATTCGTCCATGAATTCGGAATACATTTTTTGTAGGTTCTCGTCTTTTAAGAATCGTTTTTCCAAATAAGAAAATCGCCTACGAGCTGTTTCCACTGAACTACCAAGTTGCTTTATAGATGACTTAAAAGGCAAACGAACTTGAACTCTTCCACTAGGATCAAAAGTAGTATTCTGTATAAAATGTTCTTCACACTGTTGCTCTTCTAAAGTAAAAATAGGTGAACGTTGGTTAAATTCCTCAATTTCCCAGAAAGCCCTTAATAGTGAATCCAAATCTTCGCTTTTTGTAGTAATATTACACGATAACGCACGCTGAGGCAGATAAGCGTTTACACTGCCTCCAATAACCCATCCTAGAGATGTATTGATAAGACAGGGTAGTCCATTTCCTAAAGAAACTTTGCCGTCGAGAAGTAATTCAAAGAAAATTTCTGAACTTATTAAAATATCTATTCGATGAGGTACGTGAAATTGGGGATCAGCCAGTTCAATACCAGTTGGGATGCTCCAGTCTGATACTTCGATTTGCTCAGCTGGGTGTTGAGATGAAATCGATTTTGTAACCAAAAAACAAGTTGTCCACTCAAAATCAGAAACACGTGATTTAATTGTAGCTGTGACACGGTGTTTTAATTGCGTACGAATATTAGAAACACCAGAAATTTCTTGATTTATTTTATCTTGCTTTAAACGAAGACGACTAACAGCTTCCTGTGTAATTAAGTTGACTTCTGAGCAAGAATCAAGTAAAGCTCGAAAAGGTTGTAAATTTCCAAACGAATCTTTTACAAAAACGATAGCTGTAGGGAGCAAATTAATTCGACAACTGCGTGAAATAAACGAAGAAAATTTAGTTAAATAAGATGAGGCTGTATTAGCTTGTTTTGGCACTGATGATTGGTTCGAAGAAGAAAATGTTGGTTGTAACGACGAGGGATGTGGTTGCTGAACCGACAAATGTGAAGAAGAGCTGTGTTGAAATGACGAATTCACAGGAAAACGGGTTTGATGCGAAGAATTATTTGAACTATTTGTTTGTTGGAAGTTGGAATTGTGTAATGATGTGTGATGTGACACTCTGCAAGTTCGACAGCGAGATTTCGAGGGACATTGAGAAACTAAATGGCCTTTCCTAAGGCAATTTATACATAGTTTTGTGGATTTAACATAATCGAAGCGACGGGATATCGGTAGAGAAAGATAATTGGAGCAGCTTCCAATATAATGTTCTTTAGATTTACAATACTCACAAAAAGTGTATGCCACAACAAGTGAAGAACCTGTGCGTTTAGAAATCTGCTTAGATCTGCTATCGCGAACTTGAAACGAATCTACTTCTGCGTTACGGCTTTCTAAGAATTGACAACGATGACTCAGAATTGTAAGGCATTGATCCCATGATGGCAGAGACTTGAAATCTTGTTTTTCGTCATAAACCTTTTTTGACTCATCATCAATTTTCGATAGGACTATATGTATGATGATAGCGTTCATTACATCTAGTTGTGAACCCAATGAAAGCAATGAGCTACGTAAAGCAGTAACATTATCGAGAATTGAACGTAAGGAAGAAGCGCTTGGCTTAGCCATGGGTGGTATTGAAAATAGTGAATTGATATGATCGATAAATATTAACGACTTATTATCGTACCGCTCTATAAGACTGTCCAAGGCTTTTTGGTAATTTGCTTCGATAACTTGAAAAGGAGCGATAAGTGCCAATGCTGGGCCCGACAAACAATCAAGAAGATAATTGAATTTATCGATTGTTGGAATGCTTGATTCGTTATGGACCAACGTATTGAAGGTGCTCAAAAACCGAGAAAATTCCGAGTACTTTCCGTCAAACTTTGGCAATTTAATTTGAGGCAGACGGTGTTGATGTGGTATTGCCGATTGAGTTGCATTTAAGAAGCTATGCTCTCCTTCACTAGAATTACGTTTATTATTCATAAAACTTACCAAAGGAGCCTTGGCAGAAATAAAAAGTTCCTCGATGTCAGATCGATGATTATCAGACTCATCCAACTTCTCAATTTGTGACTGAATGTGGCTAATTTGCTTGAAATAGGATTCCAGTATCTGAAGTCGGCATTCAAGAATCGTAAAATCTGATGAGGCACCGTCTTTCTCGATTTTTGTTTTCATTTGCGTTATGTTCCTTTTCATGGTTGAACGTTGTTGCTTTAACGAAGCAAGTGTGTTGGTTCCACCTTCGGGTTTTTCGTTAGTCATGTTTTCCTCTCCTGTAGTACTCACGATCTTAAAGAATTTATTTTAGTATTATTCCAATAAATCGAAGAAGTTTTCGTTTTCTAATGATAAACTGTACGTTGATAAAAGGTACCAAAAGTTTTTTTTGGAAAAGTACCACACGTTATAAAAAAGGTACCAAATCGTATTGAAAAGGACCAACACTAATACAAGTGCCAACACTAATTGTAATTGCTGTTTTCTTATATGTGCGACAATGAAAAGATTTAAAATGATTTCACTTACTTGCATTAATAACGAAGAGTTAAATGTTGTTGTTGGGTGATGATAATAACTTACTGCGCTGATGACAAAAACTGCGGTAGAGGGCGACGGCTAGCAAAGGAACTGATGATGGTAATGATGATTTGTACAGCAGCGAAGAAATGATAGTTGATGCCAATGTGAGGCGATGACTTGAATATGATGACGATGACGATGATGATGATGATGATGACGATGATGATGATGACGATGATGACGATGACGATGATGATGTTAAAGTGATGGGCGATGATAATGTTCAACGATGTTTGAAAATTATATATGATCTTTCCTTTTTTTTAACTTTTCCACTTTTATTATTAAATTTAATTTTATTTAACTATTTTAATAGGAACCTGTTACTAGTTATTAAATATTATAACTGTTTTTGTAACAAGTCCTGTCACGGTCGCCAAAATATTATGTATTGGTAAAAAAAATTAAAATTAAAGAATTCGGACAAAAATTTAATAAGAGAATTAACAACTTTATTCTTCCAATGCTTAAACGATAATGAATTGACATTGAAGTTTGCAACTTATTCAACTGCATAAAATAAGAATACCGTTATTTTATATATTGACTGCTTACATACTATTTTTAATATAAATACATAGATTCAAGTATATGAGAAACTTAAGGAATTGAAATGTTACTTAAATATATAAAAATGAGAAACAGAAGGAATAGAAAATAGAATTAAGCGACAATATAAGTAAAAGAGTGTTTTCTTCAGAATAGAAAATATATAAAATAAAATAAAATAATTATTTATAATTTTTCTGACGGAACAAATATAATGCCAATTTATGTGCTTTCAAGCATTATGACCCTAATAAACGATGTGAACTAATTGCGTATTGAGATTATTTTACCGTTTAATACTACACACCCTGACAAATTTTATTTTTATTATGCACACATACAAGATTAAACAAATTCTAAGCGCGTGGCTTTGAATTTTTATTTTATTTTTAAAATTCAAATGAAATGAATGAAGAAAATTAAACTAATACGAGCTTAAACCACAACAATAATAATAATGTTCTAGAATCATAATATTATTTATAAAATTAAAAATAATTAAAAAAAATTCCTTTCCTCTTTCCAGACACTTTATTATTATTAGTAATCCCCTAAGAGTAATGAGAACAAATCACAGACATCAGCAGTAATATGAGCGATAATGGAACAACAGCAACTTCAAAACACCCACAGAATGGTGGTGCAACAATAAATTCAACAAATACAACGACAAGACCGAAATCGGCGGTGGAGGCAGCTGCAGCGAAATTACCAAAACTTATCATACCCGATAGTAAAACGCCGTACAATGATATTAAAATTGTCAAAACAAAACCTGTCAAAAAGAAACGCCGTGATAAAAGTGATTTGGGTGAGAATTTTGTGGCACCTGATGGCGGTTGGGGTTGGTTTGTGTCCATAGCCAGTGGCATTAATATCGTAAGTAGATAACATTTGATTTTCTGTCTTTGTCATACATTAAGAATTGAGTATTAATTGTGTGTATGTTTGTATCTCATTTGATAGCTGGTAACATTTGCGTTGGCTCAACAATTTGGTATTATTTTTCGTGATCACATGCTGAAATTGGGAATTTCCAGTTCACAGTTGACTACAATTAT
Source organism: Sarcophaga rosellei (assembly GCA_930367235.1). Lineage (NCBI taxonomy): Eukaryota > Metazoa > Arthropoda > Insecta > Diptera > Sarcophagidae > Sarcophaga > Sarcophaga rosellei. The sequence continues at coordinate 64,826,764 of OV884018.1, forward strand.
TAACATACAGATTGCCATATCAGCCATAACAGGTAAGAGAATTTAGAATAGAAACTCAAGAGTTGATTCTTAAAATATTTTGAATTCTAAATTGTATTTTGTAATATTGTATGGAGTTGAAGTCACCGTAGCCTAGTACGTAAGGCGCCACGGTTTAAACCAGAGATCAGCAATGAGTAGATTCGAATCATACTCCTAATTTCTGCGTATATGTATACGCATTCATACTTATTTTAATATCATGGAACCTTTACTAATATTCAAAATTTGAAGTGTACTCATCATAGTCATACTTAACAACACGTTTGATATTGTTACGTTTCTACCTTTCAAAAAACGTTTAGAATATGAGTTCGTTGATTGCAAGTCAAAATAAAAAATAAATATGTGTTTCGTTTCAATTAAACTCTTTATTAATCACACTACTTTTGTGTGCCACCGTATACAACTTCACGATACAACAACAACTTGCTTGCTCGTTATTCTTAGCTGCTTACAACCTTTTTGTAAGCAATAACACTTGTATGTTAGATTGCATAGCGGAGATCTTCACAGCAGCGATCTTCAAACTGACTTCGCACGCAACTTGTCTTCACACAAGACTGACCGAATTCTTACTGACTGCTGCCTGCTTTGTCTTGCCCAACGAACACTCTCGAAGCAGAAGGTTCGTGTTCTCGCCTTCTCGAGAACTCTATAGCGATCACATTGTGGTTTGTGCATTCTGCACACTTGTCTATCCATTTTTCTCTCATGCTTGTTGGTTTACTTTCATGTTGTTGTTGGTATATGCAACCAAGTTCGTTGTATTTGTGTGTGTGTGTAGCTTTTGTTTATCGTTTTTATGTGCCATGATATTAGCTCGTTTCCATTTGCGTAACAATATTCAAAGTTTGAAGTACTCATCATATTCATACTTAACAACACGTATGGTGTTGGTCATTCCGCTCCGCATAACTCAACATATACACGAAGCACAAAATAAGTATGAATAGTGTACGAACACTAAAATACTTACTAGAAGGTTGTGTGTTTGCTCTTTTTTTGCTTATGTGTCTTTTTTGGTAAATGCAACAACAACTAAGACTGTACATTTTGATGAATGATTCGAATTACTCGAATCATTTATGAGTATTATAAATATTTTTTCAAATTTATGAATCTAAATAACTAGGCTTGTGAATCAAACATATTTCGAATGGTATGAGTTTGATGTCAATGTTGTATGCATACTCATTGCAACCTTTACTTATAAATCAACGTTGTAGTGAGTATGAATGAATCAGAGTACATAGTTTAATTTCAATATTGTTGACTCACTTATATTCAAAATTTAATGAGTGCTTATGAGTAGCGACAAAACGATTCATTGCTGATCTCTGGTTCAAACTCAAGGACAGACCCCTCCACCTAAACAAAATATGAAATTAAAAATATTACTTCGGCGACTTCCTCTCAGCAGATTTCTGGCAAAAACTCGGAGAGTAAAAAAGGAAATTGCCATGAAAAGTTTCTCAAAAAAATCTGTCGTTTGCAGGCGACTTTAAACTGTAGATTCCCCGCCACTCATGTATAAAATTAACACACACGCGACATAAGTGGTGTGAGAAGCTAGGCCATATAACTCTATCATCTATTCCTATAACTGTGTTCTTTATTTGTCCATTTATAGGTCTTCTTAATGGTCCACTCTTTCGAAGATTTTCATTCCGTCAGGTGGCGTTATTTGGTTCAATTCTAACATTTGCTGGTCTGTTCGCCTGTGCCTTTGCGGATTCATTTCTATTTTATTGCCTGTCCTTCTCCTGCTGTTATGGTGAGTTTTCAAAGGATTTTTCAAATTTTTCCATCAAAACTGTAAATTTTCTTAACTTTCTACAGGTTTTGGTCGTGGTCTCACGGTCTCTGCCTCATCATTAGCTGTCAATACATACTTCAAGGAGAGAAGACGCACGGCCACAGCTTTTCAATTTGGTGTAGCTGGTATGGGACCCATATGTTTGCCTTATGTGGCCACTTTCCTTTTGGACTATTTCGGTGTACAGGGAACAGTTTTATGTTTTGCTGGCCTATCGCTAAATACGGTGGCATGTTCCCTTATTTACCAGCCAGTTAAGTGGCATGTTAAGAAACAACCCAAAGATGCTGAGGCTACACAGAAATTAACAACACAAGAGGAAGATGATCATATTATAGCGCAGCCCGTAGAGCCGGAAACACCAGTATTGCCACGTGCCAATGATGGTTGGTATGGTTCCAAAACTTCTTTGAATTCAGCTTCCACTAGGAATAGATTAAATTCCTGGGATAAGAGCGCGGAATCGCCCACACACATGATGGAGTTGCGGAGACTTAACAGCAGAGATAGCACACGCAGTAATAGCGTATCGGCCAAAGTACGCAGTTTCTCCATTAGCCACAGCATTAAGGAAGTGGACGATGAAGATGACGAAACCAGAAATGGTGGAGATACTGAAGAAAAAAATCATTTTAATTATGAACATCATCAGGAACTGCAAGCTTTAAGGGAGCAAGATCGTTTGAATGAAATGCAAAAGGAGAAGGAATTAAAGAAACAGGCTTTGGAGGAAGAACACGAACGCCGCAAGCAATTGCCCTGGTACATGAAGGTTGTAGTTTTTTTCGATTTGGATTTATTACGTGATTTCACTTACGTTAACCTGGCCTTGGGCTTGACTTTGATCAATTTTGTGGAGATTAATTTTGCCATTTTAACACCCTTCATTTTGTCCGACTTTGGTTTTGAGAAACATCAAATCGCTTTGGCTATGTCCCTGCTGGGCACGTTCGATTTGATTATACGTTTCCTTATACCCTTGATAACCGTGAAGATTAATTTGAGCAACAAAACGTTCTTTGTTTTGGGCATATTGGGCATGTGTATTGGACGCATCTTTTTATCATTCACCCGTAATTTTTATGTCATGATTGCGATTTTCATTTGGCTTGGCTTGAATAAGGCTTTCCGTACGGTATTCTGGTCTTTGATTATACCCGGTTATGTGCCTTTAAAAAGGTTGCCTGCTGCCGCCGGCTTACAATTGCTTATGTCGGGCTTATTCTCATTGGCATTTGGCCCCTTGATAGGTAAATGGTCGGGGGTTTTGCTATAAATTTCCTAAAATTTTAAATTTTTTCTTCCTCTTTCCAGGTCTTATACGTGATAACACCAGTTATGCCTTCGCTTTAAATTTCCTTAATGTCTTGTGTTTAGTGGCCATTGCGGGATGGATTCTGGAGTCGTTTGTAAGGAGATATAGAAACAAATCAAAGCCTGTTCTCGAGAGTTAAAAGGCCCTGTAATGGGTTGCTATTGCTGTCTAAATAGTTAAGAAAAAAAAACATGTTCTCTGTTCACAGAGCAGCATGCAGTAATTGTGCCAAGTGACTCAAAATTAATCACCTGCTGCTGTCTAGCTTAACGAACAGAACTTGTATGTGTTTTTTTACGTATTTTGTTTAATAAATTTAATTGTTATTATTATTTCATATGTAAGTATGTATGTATGTACATATGTATATGTATGTTTGTTATGTAAATATTTAAAAAACAAATTTTCTTTTTCTTTTTAAGTTGTATTTGTATTTGAAAGAATATTCTTTTATTTTTAGACTGAAAATACCATTACTTACCTCCATGTTTAGAATTGTACATATGTATGTAGAGCAGCATTGTTCAAAAAGATTCCATTTAGAGTCTAAGTTTGTAGAATAATTTGTACAAAATGAAAAAAAAAAACCTGAAAAGAAACAAAAACAAAATAAATATTTAATTTAAGAGAACAAATGTGGTTTATACTTAAAAAAAGTCGAAAAAAATTGTCGTGAATAATTGCTCTGAAACTTCTGTTATCGATATATATACGCGGACAATATTTCCTGTAACAATGTCCTCAACTCCAATCCAGTAACATCGGAGGGTGGCCTAAGCAGCATTCTGTTACCAAATCAGCTTGTTCGATATCATTTTGAACAGAGATGGGTTTCATAGCATTTGGGCCTCTATTAGTGTGAGATTTCTACCAGCAAGCATCACCCCGAAGTCTGACGTTGTTATTTCCCAGAACAACCAACATCAGCAGGCATTTTAGAGCGCTATGCTCAAACATCTCGTTCTTAAGTCATAACAACCCGATGAACGGATTTCGGCCTGCCGCAACACATCCTTCCAGGCACCTCAGCTTCTTGCGCGCCTACGCCAGTGGGTCACACCAATCGATGATAGGGCTTCCCCTATTTGGTCCTTCCAACGGATACAAGGTCGTCCTCTTCGCCGACTTCCGCAAAATCCCGTCTAGCCGGAGCCTCCTCCTCCAATCGAACGACATGGCCGAGCCAGCATAGCCGCTGGATATTAATACGCTGCACAACGTCCATGTCGTTGAAGAGCTCATACAGCTCACTGTTGGATCGGACGTGGAAATCATCGTCAACTCTTACTGGACCGAAGATCTTACGTAGTACTTTTCTCTCGAACACTTTCAAGGCTGCTCGTTCAGCTCACTGTTGCATCGGATGCGGAAATCACTTTTAAGGCTGCTGCATTAGTGCTTAATAAGGTCCATGCCTCTGCGCCATCAAGAAGCACGATGAGGATGAGCGTCTTGTAGAGTATTAGTTTTGTCGTACGAGTGAGGTCTCTGCTACTCGATTGCCTATTGAGATCATAGTAGCACCTGTTGGCAGGAGTGATCCTACGCTTGATCTCCAGACTGATATCATTTTTGGTGGTGACGGCGGAGCCAAGGTAAGTAAATTCCTTGACAAACATCACCTTCGTTACAGTTTAATTGTCTCTGTGCAATTATAGTCTTTCAGTTGCTGATACGCTATGTATTCATTCCTTATTTTACCGAGTTTGGGCAAAACTCGTCTCGCGAAACAGTTGATCATCATTCCACTGTGTTTAAATTTTTTTGTCACACTCGAAAGTTACGTGACCCGCATTTTCAAGTTCCCCCTAGGCTCATGGGGGTTTTTGCTAACATAATTCGATCGCTCAAGGTTTGCCTGAAATAAATAATCCGTGCAGTCAGTCTTGTAATCCATTTCTTGTCACTGAGTATTAAAGTATAAGCCCCTCTACTGTTATGGTGCGTTTCCCAACTTTACTGTCTTTCTCTCAAGGATCGGGAGTTCTTCTCGGATTTCCGTTTACATGAAGATGATGATGCCCGTTGTATATCGGAAGGTATACTGGCCATTATAACACTTCAGTCAGGATTACGGCCTAGCTTCGCAACACCACTCATGTTGTGTGTGTTAATTTTATACATATGAGTGGCGGGACCTACAGTTTAAAGTCGACTCCGAACGACAGATTTTTTGAGAAGCTTTTCATGGCAATTTTATTTACTCTCAGGGTTTTTGCCAGAAATCTGCTGAAAGGAAGTCGCCGATGAAATATTTTTCATATTTCATTTTGATGTCTGACCTGGGATACGAATCCGTGGTTTATGTCTAATAAGTGAACACACGACCTACTATAAAAAGAGTATGACACTAACAAATCTAGTAAAATTCTGTGGACTCCACTTTAAGTTTTCCGCGAGGAATACCACAGATCTTCTGGCCTTCTGTATAAAAAAAAGAAGCTCTCATAGCCTTGATAAGAATTGAAATCGGCTTAATTACTGGCCACTGAATGAGTGAACTTATTCGCTAGCCATATTACGACTGTAGTTGGAGATACTTGAATGATCGGTACAGTCCTTTCTATTTGAATGCCCGACGTTATGGGAGACTATTTTAGAGCACCTCGTTCGTTGCAGGTAGTTTTTAGGAATGGGCCTGACTTGGAAATATGCATACATCAAATAGGATTTGCAAGAAATACTGTTTGGGTATCAAGGACAGCAACTGGCGCTAGATTACAGACATTCAATTTTCAGGTTATGTAGAAATGCCATACGATCTGAACATTATTTTTAAATTTCGCTAACAATTATATATATAAATTTCTATTTTAAATTAATAATTGTAATTATTTATTATCAATTAATAATTGAAAAAATCTCATTAAATTTTCGTTCATTGAAATTCACCACACTTCCGGTATCAACACCTTAACCACACATCAATTTATCAATAAGTACTTTCAATGATTAACATTAAATCTTTGCATATTTTTAGGGGGCTTTCGATATAATCATTTAAGCCCACTATAAATCATTTAAGAATTATAGTCAGCATTGAAAATATTTGTAAAATAAATAAAAATAAAAGAAAAAGATAAATAAATAAAAACGAAATATTTATTAAAAACAACATGAGTTTGGCGGTTTCTTTTAGTTTAATTTTTGTAGTTGTGATGTCGCAACAAAAAAAGATTTCTACTTGTATTTGTTGTTTCTGTTACCAAAGTTGTAAAAAGCAACATGTTAAGTACTTAGACAGAAAACATAAAATGTAATATTAGTACAATAATAACAAAATTGTTGGAACACCTTCTGTTGGTGGAGAGTCTTAGACAATTTTCACTTAAATATGCACGGCATCAACTTAATTAAAAAACCCTTAAAAAACTTAACTTCTACAACAGAAGACTCGAACGCATTGTGATATAAAAGTAGAAGCATAATATGTAATAATAATAAACAAAAGAAGACAAATGCAACACGCATAGATATAAACATTTAAATGACAATTTATGTTGGCGCGATGTATGTATGGAAAGCAAAGGCAGACATTTAAAGGAGTTCAATCGTAAGAAATATAATTTTTTTTGAATTTTTTAATTACAAATGGAGGCCTAGTCAGCAATAGAAAATTAAATTCAAATTTAAGCAGAACCTCCATTAGTCATTATGCTAAGGCAGAACATATTTTTAATATACAGCTGGGTTTAAAATAATAGGAGTGCGACCATGTAATATTTTCAAAGTTCATATTTTTTATTGTACAAATTTGCAAAACATGTTATATTCTAATGATAGTTACGACGGGATGTACGAAATAAAATACAAAAGAGAATCTCATAATAACTTTAATATTTACGATGAAATTGATTCATTTCTGTGTTCGCCATTGAATTCAGTTGATCCAAAAAAATGGGAGTTGCTTCGATCAAATGATCACAAATGCACTAAAATTAAAAAAAGTCCGAAACGCGTCAACTATCGATGACCATCGAATTGTGCGATGCAGCAAAATAAATCCTTCGGCGTCTTCAAAAAAAAAAAATTCAAAAGGTGCTAAATCTTGCCGTAAGTGGCCCTACTATTCATAGACGATTGATGGCCAACAATTTATTCGCAAAAAGTCCACGAAAGGTGCCATTGCTGACAAACAAAACAGGCAACAGCACGCTTAAAGTTTGCCCAAGAACCTATCAATTGACCGAAATAGAAATGAAGAAACATACTGTGGACCGACGAAAGCAAAATTGTTTTATTTGGTGGCACTGGGTCTAGACAGTATGTTAGACGTCCGCCCAACACCCAATATAAAGCTCAGTATACACAAAAGATAGTTAAACATGGTGGTGCAAAACTAATGATATGGGGAAACTTTTTATATAGTGGTGCAGGCCCAACACATCCAATTAAATGCATAATGGATAGGAACGTCTATGTCGGCATTTTGAGAGTAGTGCTTTTACCATATGCAGAGTAGAATATGCGTCTAAAATGGATATTCCAACAAGGTAATGCCCCGAAACACACCATTAAATTGACAAATGAGTGGTTTGGATTAATGGGATTACGGTCATGGCGCGGCCAGCTCAGTCTCCTGACCTTAATCCCATAGAACATCTATGGGAAATGTTAAAAAATATGTTGCAGAGAAACAAACTTCAAATACAGAAGATTTACGGATCACAGTATGCGATGCGTGGCAACAAATTCCTTTAGGGAAATGCCAAGATCTTATTGACTCAATGCTTCGTAGATGTGCTGAAGTTATTCAACCAAATACTAAAATAGCTGTACTATTTGAAGATAATATCAAACTTTTGTGCCTTTGGTTTAAAAATTATTAGGTTGTGTACTAACACTCCTACTATTTTGAACAATTAATTTTGAAAGAAAGCTTTATTTACATGAAATATTTTTTAGAAAATGAATTAGAAATAAATTTTATGTCATTATGAATTTGATATTTTCTCTATTATTTTTCTTAATTTTAAACTTTGCTTTTAAATGAAGGTCACTCCTATTATTTTGAACACAACTGTATGTAATCTCATAAGTTAAGAAAAATTATTTTGAATTTCTGTAAGCTTTTCTCATCATAATTGGCCATTACAACCCTTCAGTCAGGATTACGGCCTAGCTTCTCAACACCACTCACGTTGTGTGCGTTAATTTTTATACATGAGTGGCAGGACCTACAGTTTAAAGTCGACTCCGAACGACAGATTTTTTGAGAAGCTTTTCATGGCAATTTATACTCTCAGAGTTTTTGCCAGAAATCTGCTGAGAGGAAGTCGCCGAAGAAATATTTTGGTTTTGATGTCTGACCTGGGATTCGAACTCGGGCCTTTCGTCTAATAACCCAACACACTACCTACTAGACCGCGGCGACTTCACTTTGTAAGCATGTAAGCTTTTCTATTGAATGAAAAAAATAAAGAATTCATTCTATTAATGCTCATTATTTATGTGTCGTTTTGGTATTCGTAGAAAATTCTTAAGAAATGATCAGCACTTCTTCTGTCAGCCTCATTCGACATTCTGATGGTTTTTATGTTGTTGCTGCTATTGTTTGTTATAATTTATTTGTGTGTAATGAAATTAATTTAAATAAATTTGTTTTGTATACAAATTGATAAAAATTAAAGAAATTGAAAATAATAAACGAGAAATAAAAATATTTTTTATTCAAATTTAATGGGAATCATTCCAACGTAGACTGACTGAATAGAGAAATGAAATGCACAGATAAATTGGAAGCATTTTAATGAAAAAATTTTAAAGAAAAATAAGAAAACAAACATAACAACAAAAGAATATTAAACGTATGAATAATTATTGGAAAAGTATTTGCTTTGCTACTTGAGATTATTTTTCCAAATAATTATACATATTTTGACTGGAGTCCACAAAAAGTGGAAGGAAATTTACTCTTACATATTTTTGAATGGCCATTGAGTCATACTACAATTCATTATTTATTCAAATGATGATCAGAGTATAGGATGCTTGCAACCTTTAAATTGATCACTTTAAGTGTTCTAATGCCAAGCAACAAAATAATAAAAAAAAAAAACAGCAGCCGTACAAGCAGCAACAATATCAGACGTAAAGCCAGCCAGAAGGCATCATTTTAATTGAAATTAATTGATAGTGAAAAGCGCTTAACAATGACACATTAATACGAATGTATGAATAATTGAATGAATGAATGAACAAACGAATCGATGAATATGAGTTCCATTTCCCATAAATATTATGATATTCTAACTTGTGTTTCTATAAAACGTGCTACCTAAACAATTAATGGAATGAGTTTTGTGCAATATCATGAATTAATTTTATATACAATGCATACATACATACATATGTATGTTTTTATTGTTGTTAAAAGAAAAGAAAAAAATAAATTATTAAATACAATAAATAAATAAATAAATAAATAGATATGATAGTAATGCAAATCTACAAAGTCACTTTAATGAAGCACAATTCTTAGATACTTATACTTGCTGTCGCACTTTTGTTTCTTTGAAGTGTTTTGGCATGAATCAAGGGGAAAAAGTCCCCTGAGCTCGTTGAGAATGTTTGTAGATAAAATAGATTGAAAAACATAGTACTCAGTTTGATTATATGATTTAATTGGTTTTTCCTTTCTATTATACTTCTATGTATTTTGCTAAAATATCTCAACTTGTTCGTAAAGATCACTAAAAATTTTGTAAAATAGTCAGCGACCTTCACTCATTTATTGTCATGGCCTACTGATGAACTATAATTGTTCATAGCTGGCTATGTTATTAACCTATCTTTTTGAAATATGTTTGCCTCTGCTCTGAAATGAAACTTACTTCAGTGAGTGAAATCCGTTAATCGGGTTGTTATGGCCAATTAAGTATGTAAGTAAGTAAGTTCTACAACATTTTGAACTGGTTTCCCACATAACCGAGCATTATTACGTCTTCAGGTATTTTCCCATATTCCAGGCTGCTCCCTGTGATCCACTGTTCCGATTTCAGTAGCTTTTAATAGTTGAAAGGCTTCTGGACAGGACACAAACTCGTGACTTAGAATGGACTAAAGTCATTTACTTAACTGGTCATTACAACACTTCAGTCTGGATTACAGCCTAGCTTCTCGCGATATTTATGTTGTGTATGTTAATTTTATACACGAGTGGCGGAACCTGCAGTTTAAAGTCGATTTCGAACAACAGATTTTTGAGAAACTTATCATGGCAATTTTTATTTACTCTCAGAGTTTTTGCCAGAAATCTGCTGAGGGGAAGTCACCGAAGAAATATTTTTCTTTTTTCATATTTCGTTTTGATGTCTGACCTGGGATACGAACCCGGGCCTTGCGTCTAATAAGCCAAGACACTACTAACTAGACTACGGCGCCGAAGAAATATCTTTTCATATTTCTTTTTGTTGGAGATGTCTGGGCTGGAGTTTGAATCACTGCCTCATGTCTAATAAGCCAGCATAATACCTACTAGACTACGGCGACTTCACTGTTCCAATTTCAGTAGTTCTTGAAAGTTGGAACCCTTCTGGCCAGACAAATATTGCTGTCATGGATATTTTTGATTTCTTGAATTTTTTTTTACTCTCAATTTCCGTGAATTCTACTTGAACCATCACAGTGTTTAAATCTAAAATAAAACTGAAATCAAATACACTTCAATGGCTCGATAATCCGCAGTTAGCTTTTTAATTGAAGCTGAAGACTTGAAAGAATACAGACTCGTCACTCAGGGTGGACTACAAACCTACAGAAACTTTTTGTACTCTTAGAAACTTTTTAATACTACCCTCGTATGTAGTACATTTGTAGATACAGATATAATATAAAAATTAAATCATGACACAATGTTTTTGGCAACAGGCCTCTACAATTTATTATCAAACACTCGAAATTTGTACCTTTTCTGCAAGTAATAAATGAAAAAATTTATTCTTTCTAATCATTAAGACGTTATAACGAGCACTTAAAAAATTTAAAAAAAATTGGAATTTCAAAATTTCATTCAATATCTACTTGCTTTACTTATCAAGGTTAATATTTCCAGCTCTCTTTATATTAGAGGTTTAAGTTTCTAACTTTCTCTCCTAATGAAAACATAATATTCACAGCTACCATCAATTCATTCATAATTTAATTGAATCGCAAATGTGACTGAAAATATTCAGACAGAATATTTTCCTTAAAAAAATTACGATTATTTTCTTTCTAATTATCAATCATTTATTGGTAGTAGTATGTATTTATAAGCATAATAAATTATAATTACTTTTGCCCATTTGATTCAATTGTTAGCCATTAATTGCTCTTTCGATAAATAAAGTCTCATAAATTAACAGAACTAAACTGAATGAAGCGATATACGGTGTTCAGATATGTACCTTTATTGCGTAAATCGCAATAAACGCCATTATCGAGCTTAATATTTCATATAAAGTTTCAATTAATTATTGCTCAATAAATACGCCAATTCTTATAATATTGAGTAAAACTTAAAATGCAGCGCTGTCATAAGTATGTTCAGTGAGCATCAAATGTTTGTCGTTGAAACAACTAGTTGTTTTGTTTACCAGCTGTCAAATGAATATTGAATAAGCAGCTGAACTGCGTATATTATTATGTCTGAACACTTAAAATATTGATGTGTGTGAAGTTAAATTCTTTTTTATGTTAACAGACACTGTTAACTTAACATAATTAAAAAATTTGGAAATGGAGGAAAGAAAATCGCTTAAAAATTGCAAAAATAGCGATAAATTAGAGAAAAAATGAAAGGAAGATGAAGCTAAACCTTTGAACTTTACAAAAAACCAATATGTATGAAAATAACAATTTGCTTATTGGAGATAATAAAGTTGGAAAATCAAGTATTTTTATCAAATATGCCCGCCCTCTATAAATTGTGAAAAATTCGATAAAATTTAAAAAGGTGCGGTTTTCTAACCTATTGGGCTGGATAGCTATTGGATCAACGATTCCAAAATAGTTTTCGCTATGGTCGGGTCACGACTTGGATCGGAGATATAGCCGACGAAGATAACTTTTTTATACGACCAAACAAACTGCTCTATAGAATTCGTGAAAAATTCGATAAAATTTAAAAAGGTGCGGTTTGGGCTGGATAGCTATTTGATCAAGGATTCCAAAACAGTTCTCGTTACGGCCGAGATTTACTTCGGACTGGAGATATGGGCGACGAAGCTAATAGCTTTCTTCAAATGAGCAACGAAAAGTTTTCTCTATGGATGAGGCAAAATGCTCTCATTGCAGTCTTATTGTCGATAACTTGCGTTTTTGTCGATGGCCTGCATTGTTTTCGTTGAAGACTTGCATTTTATAGCCGATGACATGCATTTTTTATGATCGATGACGTGCAGTTTTCTGACTTGCGTTTTTTGATCGATGATTTGCATTTTTTGATCGATAACTTGCACTTATTTGGTCGATGATTTGCAATTTTCTGAACGATGAATTGCATTATTTTGCATTTTCATAGCTAACTAACACACACGTTCAGTATGCTACGACAATCTACAACAAAGGTTTGATAAAACTATTTTTTCTTCAAAATATATTTTGGATTAAATTACTTTTTTGAATTTGAAAACCCAAGATATTTGAAAACCCATTAATTATAGCAGCGCCACATTTAGCGTTAACAGTGCAAAATTTTCTGTTAAGAGTGCCAAATTTGCTTTTAACAGAGCACTGTTAACTGTTTAACAGTATCCATCTGAACAAGGTCACTTGTTTAGAAGCAAATTTTAAGGCATATACTAGGTCTTTGAGTACCATATCATACTCAAAGGTGTGTTCCAAGGCCTCTTAATACAATAAGCAATATAGCTCCATATAAAGTGATATGGTACTGTTGAAATTGGCTTTGCAAAAATAAACTTTTTGATTGAAAATTCTCAAGAAGATCAGTGGCCATTTGGGAATATATAAGAAATAGAATACCATACAGACTATATGCAAATGATAGTCCAGAGGGTCCTCTTTCCAACCGTGGTAGTGGGATCGCTGAAATAATTTTGTGAGTCGAGATTTTGAATTTTAAAAAAATATATGAAAATTCTCTAGAAAATCAGTGGCCATTTGGGAACATGACAGTCAAAATTTTTTCGCACCGCTTTTTGAAAGTGTGTCGAATTTATTCGCACCGCTTTTTGAAAGTGTGAAAATTTTTCACGCCGCTTTTTGAAAGTGTGTCAGAATTGTTCACACCGCTTTTTGAGTGTGTCGAATTTTTTCACACCGCTTTTTGAAATTGTGTCGAATTTTTCACACCGCTTCTTGAAAGTGTGTCACAATTTTTCACACCTCTTTTTGAAAGTGTGTCGAATTTTTTCACACCGCTTTTTGAAAGTGTGTCAAAATTTTTCACACCGCCTTTTGAAAGTGTGTCAAAATTGTTCACACCGCTTTTTGAAAAAGTGTCAAAATTTTTCACACCGCTTTTTGAAAGTGTGTCAAAATTGTTCACACCGCTTTTTGAAAGTGTGTCAAAATTTTTCACACCCCTTTTTGAAAGTGTGTCAAAATTTTTCACACCCCTTTTTGAAAGTGTGTCAAAATTTTTCACACCCCTTTTTGAAAGTGTGTCAAAATTTTTCACACCCCTTTTTGAAAGTGTTTCAAAATTTTTCACACCCCTTTTTGAAAGTGTTTCAAAATTTTTCACACCCCTTTTTGAAAGTGTTTCAAAATTTTTCACACCCCTTTTTGAAAGTGTGTCAAAATTTTTCACACCCCTTTTTGTAAGTGTCAAAATTTTTCACACCCCTTTTTGAAAGTGTGTCAAAATTGTTCACACCGCATTTTGAAAGTGTGTCAAAATTTTTCACACCCTTTTTTGAAAGTGTGTCAAAATTTTTCACACCCCTTTTTGAAAGTGTGTCAAAATTTTTCACACCCCTTTTTGAAAGTGTGTCAAAATTTTTCACACCCCTTTTTGAAAGTGTGTCAAAATTTTTCACACCCCTTTTTGAAAGTGTGTCAAAATATTTCACACCCCTTTTTGAAAGTGTGTCAAAATTTTTCACACCCCTTTTTGAAAGTGTGTCAAAATTGTTCACACCGCCTTTTGAAAGTGTGTCAAAATTTTTCACACCCCTTTTTGAAAGTGTGTCAAAATTTTTCACACCCCTTTTTGAAAGTGTGTCAAAATTTTTCACACCCCTTTTTGAAAGTGTGTCAAAATTGTTCACACCGCCTTTTGAAAGTGTGTCAAAATTTTTCACACCCCTTTTTGAAAGTGTGTCAAAATTGTTCACACCGCTTTTTTAAAGTGTGTCAAAATTTTTCACACCCCTTTTTGAAAGTGTGTCAAAATTTTTCACACCCCTTTTTGAAAGTGTGTCAAAATTTTTCACACCCCTTTTTGAAAGTGTGTCAAAATTTTTCACACCCCCTTTTGAAAGTGTGTCAAAATTTTTCACACCCCTTTTTGTAAGTGTGTCAAAATTTTTCACACCCCTTTTTGTAAGTGTCAAAATTTTTCACACCCCTTTTTGAAAGTGTGTCAAAATTTTTCACACCCCTTTTTGAAAGTGTGTCAAAATTTTTCACAACCCTTTTTGAAAGTGTGTCAAAATTTTTCACACCCCTTTTTGAAAGTGTGTCAAAATTTTTCACACCCCTTTTTGAAAGTGTGTCAAAATTTTTCACACCCCTTTTTGAAAGTGTCAAAATTTTTCACACCCCTTTTTGAAAGTGTGTCAAAATTTTTCACGCCCCTTTTTGAAAGTGTGCCAAAATTTTTCACACCCCTTTTTGAAAGTGTGTCAAAATTTTTCACACCCCTTTTTGAAAGTGTGTCAAAATTTTTCACACCCCTTTTTGAAAGTGTGTCAAAATTTTTCACACCCCTTTTTGAAAGTGTGTCAAAATTTTTCACACCCCTTTTTGAAAGTGTGTCAAAATTTTTCACACCCCTTTTTGAAAGTGTGTCAAAATTTTTCACACCCCTTTTTGTAAGTGTGTCAAAATTTTTCACACCCCTTTTTGTAAGTGTCAAAATTTTTCACACCCCTTTTTGAAAGTGTGTCAAAATTTTTCACACCCCTTTTTGAAAGTGTGTCAAAATTTTTCACAACCCTTTTTGAAAGTGTGTCAAAATTTTTCACACCCCTTTTTGAAAGTGTGTCAAAATTTTTCACACCCCTTTTTGAAAGTGTGTCAAAATTTTTCACACCCCTTTTTGAAAGTGTCAAAATTTTTCACACCCCTTTTTGAAAGTGTGTCAAAATTTTTCACGCCCCTTTTTGAAAGTGTGCCAAAATTTTTCACACCCCTTTTTGAAAGTGTGTCAAAATTTTTCACACCCCTTTTTGAAAGTGTGTCAAAATTTTTCACACCCCTTTTTGAAAGTGTGTCAAAATTTTTCACACCCCTTTTTGAAAGTGTGTCAAAATTTTTCACACCCCTTTTTGAAAGTGTGTAAAAATTTTTCACACCCCTTTTTGAAAGTGTGTCAAAATTTTTCACACCCCTTTTTGAAAGTGTGTCAAAATTTTTCACACCCCTTTTTGAAAGTGTGTCAAAATTTTTCACACCCCTTTTTGAAAGTGTGTCAAAATTTTTCACACCCCTTTTTGAAAGTGTGTCAAAATTTTTCACACCCCCTTTTGAAAGTGTGTCAAAATTTTTCACACCCCTTTTTGAAAGTGTGTCAAAATTTTTCACACCCCTTTTTGAAAGTGTGTCAAAATTTATCACACCCCTTTTTGAAAGTGTGTTAAAATTTTTACACCCCTTTTTGAAAGTGTGTCAAAATTTTTCACACCCTTTTTTGAAAGTGTGTCAAAATTTTTCACACCCCCTTTTGAAAGTGTGTCAAAATTTTTCACACCCCTTTTTGTAAGTGTGTCAAAATTTTTCACACCCCTTTTTGTAAGTGTCAAAATTTTTCACACCCCTTTTTGAAAGTGTGTCAAAATTTTTCACACCCCTTTTTGAAAGTGTGTCAAAATTTTTCACACCCCTTTTTGAAAGTGTGTCAAAATTTTTCACACCCCTTTTTGAAAGTGTGTCAAAATTTTTCACACCCCTTTTTGAAAGTGTGTCAAAATTTTTCACACCCCTTTTTGAAAGTGTGTAAAAATTTTTCACACCCCTTTTTGAAAGTGTCAAAATTTTTCACACCCCTTTTTGAAAGTGTGTCAAAATTTTTCACACCCCTTTTTGAAAGTGTGTCAAAATTTTTCACACCCCTTTTTGAAAGTGTGCCAAAATTTTTCACACCCCTTTTTGAAAGTGTGTCAAAATTTTTCACACCCCTTTTTGAAAGTGTGTCAAAATTTTTCACACCCCTTTTTGAAAGTGTGTCAAAATTTTTCACACCCCTTTTTGAAAGTGTGTCAAAATTTTTCACACCCCTTTTTGAAAGTGTGTCAAAATTGTTCACGCCGCTTTTTGAAAGTGTGTCAAAATTATTCACACCGCTTTTTGAAAGTGTGTCAAAATTGTTCACACCGCTTTTTGAAAGTGTGTCAAAATTGTTCACACCGCTTTTTGAAAGTGTGTCAAAATTTTTCACACCCCTTTTTGAAAGTGTGTCAAAATTTTTCACACCGCCTTTTGAAAGTGTGTCAAAATTGTTCACACCGCTTTTTGAAAGTGTGTCAAAATTATTCACGCCGCTTTTTGAAAGTGTGTCAAAATTGTTCACACCGCTTTTTGAAAGTGTGTCAAAATTTTTCACACCGCTTTTTGAAAGTGTGTCAAAATTTTTCACACCGCTTTTTGATTGTCATATTCGTTTCAAAGAATGTTATCAGTTGATGAATTGAATTAGAAATTAAAAAGTCCCCGATTATAAGGCATACATTTTTTAAATAACCAAAAGTTTTGCTGGGTTATTTCTTGTTCTGTGTAACTTGTCTGTGTAAATAAAATTCAAGACGAAAACAGTTTTGCGGCATAATCAAGTAAATTTTTGGCAGAAATCTCTCAGTAAACAAATGAAAAATTAAACAAATGAATAATAATACGTTTATGAACGACTATAAACGACCGCCTTAAGACACTACTAAATGGCTTATCTAGTCAAAAATAAGAAGAAAGAAAAAAATCGCTCTTTAAGAGATGAAAATGTTACTTTAATTCTATGGAAATGGTAATAAAAATTGTGAGTAAGAATAAATTGAAATGAATTTAATGACGATTAAAATAAAAAAGAAAAGAATATATTTATTATGCAAATAGTAAAAGAAAAAAGTACATTTTTAACTGGGTGAGGTACAAAAAAAAAATGCAAATCACTCACGATAAAACGCAGAATTACTCACTCACTGTCAAAAACACAGAACACAAGAAAAAGAAATCAAAATCATTTAAAAAATGAAAATCAAAACGTTGAAATAAAAAAGAAAGAAAGAAAAAAAAAACCGATAATTGAATAGATAATTTCAATGTTATCGCCTTTTTTTTTTTTTTTTTTTTTTTTTTTTTTGAAAATGTATTCTAATGTATGGTGGGTTGTTACACACCATATGTCTGTCCATAATTAAGAGTTTTTTTTGTTGAACAAATTAACGATCAAAAAAAGTGTGCTTTGAATGTAATGTAATACGATAGGAAAGAAACATCGATTGTACACGCGAGAAGTAGTTGCACTTGTTTTTCAAATAAGTTTTCATAATTTAAACAAATAAATGATAAACATTTACACTGATAGTGTTGTTTTCTTTTTTTTGTTGTTTTTTTTTTAATACAATATTTAAACATTTCCATACAAGTTCAAGGTTTTGTTATTGTAATCGATTACATTGTTACAATTCCTTACATTCTCTAGACAAATACTTAAAAATATCGAGAAATTGTTTAATATATACAATCAGTAATCAGTTGCCTGACTATTGTCATTTTAATGTATGAAACTAATGTTTTACAAAATTCAATAAATTCTATCCAGAGTGCTAACCACCGACTATAAATACGATAAGACAATCAGACTTCTCAAATTCTTTAGAAAGAGGAAGATTCGATCATCAAATTTCGCACTATTACTTCAAATATATTATTACAAAAGGCATTATTTTCAGGCAACGAAAGCTGGCAACTCTATCATTCTAGTATCTGTTACAGTAAACAAATCACATGCTTAGCTTATTTACTGCTAGACTATCGTTAAACTGCCTTTTCTTTTGGCATCAGATCGTATAACAGATCTGATAATTTTTCCATGGCATAACTGTCAGGCTAAAAGACTTAGTCGATTAGCCTATTTGCCTAGAAACCCGCAGAATACATTCATGATGGCAGCTTACAGTAAATTAGCCTTTGAATAGCAGATTAAAGTTGATTTTTTTTGTGTGATGTTGTTATTATTGTATTGGTGCGAGCACAGACATCGAACATATCATGAGCTACATCGAAGTATTGTACCACATATACGTTGGTTCGGGCGAATATATGCTTCACGTTTGTACTCGATGGCAATCGAAACTCCGATCAGATCTTTTCGAAATACTTTCATACTGAGTTTCACAATCTGCCTTTGAAATGTTCCTAACATATACGCGAAAGAAATCCTACCGTCTTTAGACAAATCAATTTTGACCTTCTCGTTAATTATAACGACAAGAAAGTCATACATACATGCATACATAATTGGTCAGTACAACCCTTCAGTCAGGATTACGACCTAGCTTTTCACACCATTCATGTTGTGTGCTCAATTTACACATTAGTTGCGGGACTTACAGTTTGAAGTCGCCTCCGAATGACAGATTTTTTAAATTTTTTTTCATGGCAATTTTATATGCTCTCATAGTTTTTGTCAGAAATTTGCTGAAAGGAGTACATAAACTGTGTTATTGCTTCCCAATCAAGCTCAACTATCTCAATCTTCAGAGCCAATCCTTATTTATGCCGACTTCCCTTACCTACCTTAATCTATCGACTAGAGACTCTTCAGCTTGGAGACCAAATGCGGATATTGGTACGGCCTGTTGAGAAGTTTGCGTGAGCTCACCATAAATTTTCAAGCACCGAGGAGAAAATATCGATACAACAGTAAATGTTGTTATAAAAGGTTTGAAGCTCCAGAATATTATTAATATGAGGAAACGAACGTCTGTAATTCAGGTTTTATGGTTTCTCATTCAAATGATGAGACCTACAAAGACACTTCGTCGCCTTTGAAAATTCCAAAAATTCAGTCTTGGTCGTTTAAGTACGGCAATTTTGGATTTAGATGAGAAGAGTACTAGTATCTCAATTCCCAGTCTAATGGGTTGTAATTCCATATGATTCTTCTGGCAAAGTATCGCCAAGTGTAACACAATAATATCGTATTATTGGATCGAAAAAACTAAACTTGGATCAGAATTGTTTGGATTCGAAATTTTACTGTAGACTATACTATTTAGTCTATATAGGATTTCAGAACACTTCTTAGAGGTGTAGCTGCCTAGATAAGAGATAAAAGGCGTGCTGTTTCGAATTTTCTCTTTATACTAGCGTACGCTTCTTGTGAAATACTTGCCAAAAACATTTTAAATTTATACATTTTAAAATTATAACAATTCAAATGACAATTCAAATAATTTATAAATAAATCACAACCACAACATACATATTAACTTTTAATTTCATAACTCTCCCTACCTATCTATTTCTTTATATTTTTTTTTTTGAAATAAATTTAAAATGCAAGTCATTTATTTTAATCGAGAGAACGACTTTTCAAGAGTAGCAATTAGTAAAAAGCCAAGAGAGCATTTACTATAAGCTCTCTGCGAAAGAGTTTTCGATAAATTATTTAAATTTTGTGAAATAAAAATATTAAATATCAATATGTCTATGAGCGAGAGAGACGGGAGAGACTTTGTTGAAATATTACTCTCTACTAAGAGAACTAACTTTTTACTGAGAATGACTTGAAAAGCTGTGTTTAAATGAAAAAAAACGATTAACGCGGAACTTGTAAGCGATGTTTTAGTTGTACAAATTTAGTCATAATGATTTAATTATACATACACAGACAAATACGTACATGTGAACATACATATATTGCTAGTGGGTAAATAGATTAATTATATACATATATAGGGTGATTAGTCTAAAGAATTCTTTATTAAATTGGATTTTACTTGGTGAACAGCAAAATTGCTTAAAGAAATTTTTAAAACCCCGTATATGAGCACAATTGATATTGATAATCGATTTGGGTGTGAATAGATCAGTAAATAACAATAAACCTCTAAGCCTTAACACTCTGAGATAAGGGTGTGCCAAAAAGTCCAAATATATTTGAATGAAGCACAGATTTTTTTGTAAAAAATCCTTTTATTTTGCATCAAGCATAGCCTCCTTTGAGCTCTCTAGACTTTATCCAACATTTATTCCATTTTTTTTTATCGAGTCCACAAACATTGTGGATGACTTCAATGTTAGAGATAAATTCCTTGTCGCAGACTCGTCTTAATCAGGATTACATACATACATAATTGACCATTACAACCCTTCAGTCAGGATTACGGCCTAGCTTCTCAACACCACTCATGTTGTGTGCGCTAATTGTATACATGAGTGGCGGGACCTACAGTTTAAAGTCGACTCGGAACGACAGATTTTTTGAGAAGCTTTTTCATGGCAATTTTTACTCTCAGAGTTTTTGCCAGAAATCTGCTGAGAGGAAGTCACCGAAGACATTTTTTTCATACTTCATTTTGATGTCTGACCTGGGATTTTCTAAAAACCCGCATACGAGCACTATTGATTTTGACAATCGATTTGGGTGTGAATAGATCAGTAAATAACAATAAACCTCTAAGCCTTTCGGCTAATAAGCCAACACACTACCTACTAGACCACGGCGACTTAATCAGGATTGGAAACAAGAAATAGTCACTCAGAGCAAAATTCGGAGAATATTCCGGCTAGAGGAAGTTATTCATAGTCTTCTACATGTAAAATTGGGGTACTAATGGGAAAGTGAAGCGTTCAAAAGACACCCACTCCTTTCCAAGTGTCAACCACAACCCACTGTCCCTTAAGGGTTTGGTGTCCCCTGTCACGCTGACGAGGATCTGACGACCAACCATGGGCGGTATAACCTTAATACTTGCACGGCTAAATCCCGGCAATTTGCATGCCTGGAAGCGATGTTGGCAGCCCCAACACCAGGATTGGATGCTATAGCCTAATAAGCTGTACGTCTTAAATAACTCTTATTACCGAAACCAATGCGGTCCTATGCTCCCTAGGGGAGTAAGAGGAACATATATATATATTCATATAAAATTGGTCATTGCAACCCCTCTGTTAGGATTAAGACCTAGCTTCTCAAGCAACTAACGTTGTGTGTGTTAATTTTATTCCACTTTAAAATCGACTCTGAATGTTAGATTTTTGAGAAACTTTTCATGGCAATTTCTTATTTACTCTCAGAGTTTTTGCCAGAAATCTGTTGAGAGGGAGTCGCCGTAGAAATATTTTTTTCATATTTCGTTTTGTTGGAGAAGTCTGACCTGGGGTTAGAACTTAGGCCTCACGGCTAAACCGCCAACATACTACCTAATAGACTACGGCGACTACGGAGACGATCATTGTTAGAGCCAAATTCCTTGCAATTAATCAGGTTTGGAAACAATAAATAGCCACTCGGAATCAAATCCAGAGAATATTGCGGGTGAGAAAGCAATTCATAGCCTTATAAAGGGTGTTTTTTTATAGAGGTATAGAACTTTAAGTTGGCATTACTTTTCAAGATGGCGACCGATTTAACAGCTGTCAAGTGATTTATTCTCAGTTTGGTTTGGCAATTCATCATGAATAGACTCACGCCTGAACAACGCTTGCAAATAGTGCAATTTTATTTCGATTTATTGAAAGACACGTTTGGTGACCGCCTAATTTCACGTTTTGGACCTGTGAATTGGCCTCCAAGATCTTGTGATTTAACACCGCTAGACTAATTTCTGTGGGGCTATGTAAAGTCATTGGTCTATGCGGTAAAGCCACAAACACTTGACCATTTGGAAGACAACATTCGCCGTGTTATTGCCGATATACGGCCACAAATGTTGGAAAAAGTCATCGAAAATTGGACGTCCAGATTGGACTACATCGGCGCCAGCCGTGGCGGTCATATGGCAGAAATCATATTTAAAATGTAATGCCACAAGATTATCTTGCGGATAAATAAAATTCATGTCAATCGAATAATCCATCGTTGTTTTATTGCAACTTAAAGTTCTATACCTCTATAAAAAACACCCTATACATGGATTTGATTTTTAAATAATGAGATAGTATCCTATCAATGGCTGGCTGTGAAGAATAGAATCTGGCCCGCTGACGGCAGTAAAGCACGTCTTTAAGAGGCTCTAAATTAAAAATAAAAAATTATGGACCTGCCCTTGCAGATCTTTACGTTAAATTGAATTATTACTAATCTCTAGTAAAGTTATTAGATTTTTTTTTACTAGTTGAGATAAATGACGTCACTTGTCTAATGAGATCGATGGAGTGAAGTAATAAATGCGAATGAATATGTACATACACTCAAAAATCATTTCCATTTTTGGCGCAATGATGTTTTGTTAAAAAGAACTCATCATCTACGCATTTATGTTACTTTTTTTAACAGATTACAAATTTTAAAATATTTAAAAGAATGGAAAAAAATACATATATAAATTTTCTTACACCTTGAATAAATAATAACTTTAATAAAACACAGAAGGCCAAGCTGAAATAAAATAAACTTTGAAGAAAAAATTGAACGCATAGTATATAGTACTAAGGTATGTTTCAGAATTATAAGAACACTTATTTTTTTTTAATTTCTCTGCAAGTAATGAATTGATCTCAAAATATTTATTAAGAGAAATACATTTTTGCATTTACTCTTTATATCTATGAAAAAAAATAGTATGACAATTTTGTTGTTTCATTTTTGGAAGTTTACCGTTATCTTCATGTTTCATTATTATAAAAACAAATGAAGAAAAAATGATAATGCAATTTAGTGAAGCAATAACTTCAGTTAAAATTGGTTTTAAAATAAAGAAAAAAAATTGTGCTTTTACTATGCCACGTGGATACAGTTTATCAGAACAAGAACAAGGTAAAATTTTGGCCTTTAAAGATCAAAATTTGAAGTTTAGAGAAATTGCTCGGAAATTGGGAAGAAGTGTGACTGTGGTAAGAAATTTTTTGAACAGTCCTGAGAATTATGGACAAACAAAGAGATCCGGACGGAAAAAAATACTTTCTCAGCGAGAAATAGCCCACATTAATCGCTTAGCGAGCAATTCAACTTTGAGTCTAAAAAGCATAAAGGCCTCAACGGGTGTTTCTGTATCAAAAACAACCATATGGAGAACAATAACAGAAAATAAAAACTTAAAATATTCAAAAATGGCTCAAGTACCGCGGTTACTACCCCGTCATGTGGCGGCAAGGTTACAGTTCGCCAAAGAAAATATGCAAACTAATTGGACTCAGGTATGACTTTACTCAATTTTTGTAAATGTGAAAATAACCACCAGTTTTATTTAAGATTATATTTTCAGATGAAAAGAAATGGAATCTTGACGGTCCGGATGGAAACAGAGGCTATTGGAGAGATATTCGAAAGGAACCTCTACATTTCTCCAAGAGAAATTTTGGTGGTGGATCACTGATGGTTTGGGGAGCATTTTGTAGCGATGGGTGTCTTGAAATTCAATTCGTGTCATGTAAAATGAACAGCACAGATTACGTCAAAACTCTGGAAATGAGTTTATTACCTTTCCTAGCTCAAAATCCCTTAAAAAACTATATTTTTCAGCAAGATAACGCTGCCATTCACAACAGCAGATTTACAAAAAACTGGTTTAGCTCAAAAAATATAAAAGTTTTAGAGTGGCCAGCGTGTTCTCCAGATGTAAATCCCATGGAAAATATTTGGGGTATATTGTCCAATCGTGTTTACTCGGGAAATCGCCAATATGAAAATTTAAATTTATTAAAAAACTCAATTTGTCACGAATGGTCAAAATTGACCAAAACTTAATCAATACATTAGTAGAGAGTATGACCTCTAGAATATTTAATCTTATAAAAAATAAAGGTGGACTAATTCGCAAATAATTTGATTGAAATTGTGTTTTATTCTTAAAAATTAAAAATGTTTTTATATTTCTGAAACACCGACTAACTTGTTATTTTAAAAAATATTAAAAATATAAGAGCAACATAGAAATGTACCATATCGATGAATAGTACACTCAGACATTTATATGTTGCCAACATAATGTATAAACAATATGAAGAAATTTTATGAAAAATTTTACATTACAAAGTGTTCTTATAATTTTGAAACACACCTTAGTAGATCGAATGATAATGACATTTTACAGACTAAGTATTTCAATATTATTTTAAACAAATTATCGAAGAAATCTTAGAGATGACTGACTTTTTCAATTTACTACTCGAATAGTATTTCTTTTTAAGAAAATAGTATTTCAGATACAAAAATGCGCGTATATTTTAAAGGACATATTTCGCAGTTCTGGAATTTCCACAAAGGCAGAAATTAATTTCTCTGTATTATAAGAAAACGTCAAAAGGCGACGTTAAACCATTAAATGATTAAAACCGTTTGCAAACAAATTATGACCATATGTGTGACAGAAGGATATAAAAGATGTTTTACAGCTGTTGACTTTTAAAATTTATTAGAATTAAAAAGGCAAAAGGAGAGGGATTAAAAAATATAAAATTCGCTATTAGGAGTAACCAAGATGAGTTAATTATGCTTCGCAAGCAACAGCTAATGATTAACTAAATCTCAAAGTGGTAGTGTTTCTGTAAGACGCGTGGTTTCAAACGAATGTCAGTTTGTATGAAAAATAGAAACAAAATTAACTGATTTTGTTTACTACAGTGCACTGCAGTATTGTATTATTTTGACACATATGGCTAATTCACACGACTTTGTATCGTGTATGTTGTATTGAATACACTTTTTGTTTGTGAACGCTCAATGCTATGTTGTATTGTATATTTCATATTCCAAACGTCAAAAAAACGATAAGAAGAAGAACAATTTGGTTTTCAAGCAACAAAATGAAAAATATTACGGAAAAAAGTAAATTAATTAATTATCTGTGTGAACACTTATAATTTTGAAATGTTAATTGTTGACTCAAGTTACATAGAAAATATTTTATATTTTTATTCTTCTTCTTGATTGCTGGCATTTACATAAACTGATAGCACGAAACCAATACAACTTCCAAAAACATATGAAAAAAAATGTGCGTAAGTATATCGGATTTTCATATGAAAATTATCAACAACAAGCATACACTGTTGTATATTCGTTCAACAATACAATGAATACAACGATACAAGGGCTTGTATGAATTGCCTTACAGTTAAAGTATTTTGAACAGTGTTGTATTAGTTTTTAAAATAAGCTTACCTTTTCTAGTAAATAGTATGTTGACTTATTAGTTGTAAGGCCACTGTTCAAATCCCAGATCAGACATGTCGAACAAAACGAAAATTTGAAAAAATATTTTTTCAGCGATTTCCTTTAAGGACACTTCTGGCAAAAACCCTGAAAGTAAATAAAATATCCATGAAAAGTTTCTCAAAAATATGTCGTTCGGATTCGATTTTAAACTGTAGGTCCAGCCACATATGGATAATATTAACACACACAATATAAGTGGTGTGAGAAGCTAATTCAATCAATTATGTATGTTTGTTTGTAGTCGCCTTAGTCTAGTAGGCAGTGTGTTGGCTTATAAGACGTAAGGCCACGGTTCAAATCCCAGGCCTGACATCAAAACGAAATACATATGAAAAAAAAATATTTCTTCGGCGACTTCCCCTCAGCAGATTTCTGGCAAAAACTCTGAGAGTAAATAAACTTGCCATGAAAATTTTCTAAAAAAAAATCTGTGGTTCCGAGTAGACTTTAAACTGTAAATCCGAAAGCGAAAGTGGTATGAGAAGCTAGGTCGTAATCCCGACCGAAGGGTTGTAATGACTAATTATTTATGTAGGTATGTATAGGGTGTTTTTTATAGAGGTATAGAACTTTAAGTTGCAATAAAACAACGATGGATGGATTCGATTGACATGAATTTTATTTATCCGAAAGATAATCTTGTGGCATTACATTTTAAATATGATTTCTGGCATATGACCGCCACGGCTGGCGCGGATGTAGTCCAATCTGGACGTCCAATTTTCGATGACTTTTTCCAACATTTGTGGCCGTATATCGGCAATAACACTGCGAATGTTGTCTTCCAAATGGTCAAGCGTTTGTGGCTTTATCGCATAGACCAATGACTTTACATAGCCCCACAGAAAGTAGTCTAGCGGTGTTAAATCACAAGATCTTGGAGGCCAATTCACAGGTCCAAAACGTGAAATTAGGCGGTCACCAAACGTGTCTTTCAATAAATCGAAATAAAATTGCACTATTTGCAAGCGTTGTTCAGGCGTGAGTCTATTCATGATGAATTGCCAAACCAAACTGAGAATAAATCACTTGACAGCTGTTAAATCGGTCGCCATCTTGAAAAGTAATGCCAACTTAAAGTTCTATACCTTTATAAAAAACACCCTATAATACACCTTGGAAGTAACCCTAATTTGCCTACTCCAATACATTAACTTAATTATTAGAAATTATGGTTAGATTACAGAATTCGGCAATGATTATTAGACCTTCACGAATCGATCATAAAATAAGTTTTGCGCATTACTACTTGTACACCAAATTTCTATTGTTAAAGCTATTCTAATATTTAAATCCCTTTGCCTATTGGATTTTAAAATTGCTTTGATATACAATATACGCTTCAATACACAATTTTTGAAAAAAAAAATTTTTTTATATTTCAAAGCCCTACCTAAATCCAATTACCACAATACAAATATAATAAAATAAATCCTAAACTAATTGCTTTTCTATTCACAATTTATTCTACAATAATTAGTTCCCCTAATACATAAAATATTGTAATTTCGATAAAAAAAAATGACGAAATTAAACTCAGGCCAGCTAGTCTTATCTGTTATTTTTTGTTTTTCAAATGACTCACTGATAAGCGAGCATATAATTCCTTGATGAAAAAGAATGGTTAGAGAAAAATAAAATCAAAATATAATTAAACATAGCCGTCTGTCTCTCCTACATATAATTCTAATTCTGTTGAAAATACTTAATTTTTGCGAATAACAAAATCCTGATGTTTGATTACAAAAAAAAAAAAACATTAATGTGTGGCCTTAAGGCCATATTAAATATGATAAGACTGCTAAAAACTGAACATATGTTGCCAGCCAAAAGACGCCTGAACATTAAGGGAAATTTTTTTTGTATGTAAAAGGCAAATAGTACCGACAAATAAAGGCTAACGCCTTCTTCTTAATAAAATTTTTCACACCGCTTAAAAATACCACAAGCTCGGTAGAAAACAACCAACAATATGTAGTTTACATGTGTAAAAACATTTGTTACCTGTTGTTAAAAGGAACTGAGAGGCAGGCAACCGCACATGCTTCAAAAAATGTTTGAAGATCCTGTGTCTCTTTATCTATATTTAAGGATTTTCCCACTTCAAAGTAATGTGTTTTAACTAAGATAAGCATTAATTTGTTTAAATATGTACTTACAAATGCGAAAATTTTTAATATGAAATAATGAATTTTTTTTATTGAATTTGTTCGAATAAATCAAATATCGATCGTATTTGAAAATAGACAAACAAGATGACTTTTATTATAGAAAATAAATATTTATTGGCTTAACTGTAAATATTACCGATAACGATAAAAAAAATATAAGAGTTGAATGAAAAACGGTGAACCGTTAGGAGTGTTATTTCTAACAGTATAAAGACTACTAGCTAATAACAAACTATTGTAGTAGAGTTCGCCAGTTGATCAGTTTTGTTATCGAAAGTACATAATCATGTTTACTAATCGAAGCACTAATAACGGCGATCGAAGAACAATAAACCAAGAGTCTTTCAAAATGTTTTTAAACAACAGATTCACTTGTTTATTATTGATTATTATTACAGGCTTAGTTTAACTATAGGACAAAACCGATATTTTCGATTACTTCTTCCTAGTGCCTTCCTATTGCATTTCATTATACGAGAGTATAAGACGGAGACGTAGTGTGTGTGAGATATTACATACATACATACATAATTGGCCATTACAACCCTTCAGTCAGGATTGCGGCCTAGCTCTTCACACCACTCATGTTGTGTGTGTTAATTTTATACATGAGTGGCGGGACCTACAGTTTAAAGTCGATTCCGAACGACAGATTTTTCTGGGAAACTTTTCACGACAATTTTTATTTTCTCTCAGAGTTTTTGCTAGAAATCTGCTGAGAGGAAGTCGCCGAAAAAATATTTTTTTTCATATTTCGTTTCGTTCGTGATGCCTGAGCTGGGATACGAACCCGGGCTTTACGTCTAATAACCGAACACACTACCTACTAGACTACGACGACTTCAATTTATTTGTTATTATAGATTATTATTACAGGCTTAGTCTTAAGGCGAAGTATAGGATACAAATAAATTTTCCGATTACTTCTTCTAAGGGCTCTTCATATGACGCGCTTTCTATCTTCAAATTTAAATAAAGCAGAGTATGTGTGAGATATCATCCAATTATTAATTAATTATTCCTTTTAAAGACCTATTGATGCTATGTAAAATATAACGTTGTTTAAATGT
Organism: Sarcophaga rosellei; assembly: GCA_930367235.1. Taxonomy (NCBI): domain Eukaryota; kingdom Metazoa; phylum Arthropoda; class Insecta; order Diptera; family Sarcophagidae; genus Sarcophaga; species Sarcophaga rosellei. Next base: position 64,855,664 of record OV884018.1, read on the forward strand.
CCGCTAAGGGGTCTCTGAGTGGAGCACATCTGAAATTTCTAATTTTCCATGATTTTGTCGCATAAATCAGACTGAATTTTACCGATTTAATGCGTTATGTTGGCTTCGTGCATCTCTGTGGTTTATTCGCATATAACTGCGACTTAATAAAATCCCACAAGAAAAAGTCCCAAATAATTGAATTGCACGATCTCGGTGACCAGTTTAAATCACCGCCACGTGAGATAACCATTACCCTAAATAGCTTGTATAGAACTTCCAATCTAGTATTAGTTGCGTGGGATGTAGCACCGTGCAGTAGTCGCTGTAGCCTAGGCTTAGTGAGTTGACTTATTAGACATGAGGCCACGGTTCAAACCCCATGTCAGACATCTCCAACTCCAATGACTTCCTCTCATTAGATTTCTGGAGAAACATCGAGAATAATTAAAATTGTCATGAAAAGTTTTTCAAGAAGTCTGTCGTTCGAAATCGACTTTAAACTGTATCTCTCGCTACTCATGTATAAAATTAACACACATACACAACATATGTGGTGTGAGGAACTAGGTTGAAATCCTGACAGAAGGGTTGTAATGACCAACTATGTGCATACGTATGTAGCCCGTCCTATTGAAATCACATATCGTTGATATCCAGATCATCCAATTCTGGCCAAAAGAAGTGGATAATCATCGATCTGTAATGCTTGCCATTAGCAGTGATGGTCTGAACAAAGTCGCTCTTAAAAAAGTGTGGACGCATAACGCCGTTAGTCAAAATTTACGCAAAATAATGACTATTGCGGGATGTACTGGATGCCCTGGAAAGTCATCTAATGCGGATGGGTATCGTCTTAAACTCGACAGTTTATTTTTTCAAATAACTTTTGCGGGATACATTGGATGCTCTTGGATCTAATGCCCGATACCCATTGTCTTAAGCTCGACTGTTTATTTTTTCAAGTGTCCATTTGCCCAGAATGCTATATCAGCACGTGGTGATTTGGCAAAGCAGACTAAATAAATGACAACTAATTTGACAGATGTTAACTTCAACAAAAGGGCCGTTATCCGCAGTCTCAAAAAAGAATACCGTTACTGGTTAACCTATTTAATACAACATTTGCACCATGCTTTATAAGGCGAAGAGCATATAATTACATTCACAGTCATTATCTTTTTTTTTTTAGTTATTGGACCTTTGACAACACAAACACGAACAAGTTCGACTGTCAATAACTCGATAAAGTAAGAGAAAATTGAGCAGAATGAGTTTTATAAATGAATCTCTCCTCTCGATGTATAACATACAATATGGTATGGTTAATATGCGTATGGGTTATTGTATCTATAGTGTGTATGTGTGTAACGTTATATGAGTGCTAATGACGCACACTAAATGATTTAGTTTTTTAAGTTAATTTTTTTTCTTTCTTCTTTTCCTTTTTTTTCTCACTGAAGTGAAGTACTTTTTTATTGTTGTCATTGCTCAAGTGCAAACTATCTTTGGTTAAACAAAAACCGATTCTATTGTCACGAACTCTGCAAATGGGTTTTATTGGTTGTACGAACACATGGAACAGCAATATTGTGTATATTCATCGTTGTGACGCTTTGCTGCTGCAAGTGTGTTTTTAGTTATCGCACTGAGCATATGACGATGATGGGCAGCAGTAAGTTTGAGTATGAAATGAAAATCGTTCTGTATTACGAACGAATTATTGAAATTCTATAAAGTAAGCAAACACTCGGAGTGTCTGGTTAAGTCAAGCGCCGTACGCGAAACAGTCAACAGCAGCAAAACGATAATCGAAGAGTATTACGGGTAAAGCAAGCGAAATAAAGAAAACAAAATAAACACGTTTGAATTTGTTAAAAAAAAAAGAAAAAAAAATTTGTTTTTTAAAGAAAATTAAATAAAAAAAAAGAATTTAAAGTGAATAAGCGGCTTATCGCTGTAATTAAGAGAATTAAAAATTCGAAAAAAATAAAGAAAGAGTTATACAAGCTCTCTTAATTAAACAACAAAAAAAAAGTTCAAATCTACGGGAAAAAAAAATTTTAAAAATTTATGTTAAAAAATATTTAAAAAAAATTAAAGTTTTTTACGCTAAGCATTAATCATCTTTAACGCTAGTTCGTTGTTTAATTTCATCATAATTTTTAAATCAAAAAAAAGAGAGAAAAAATAATACGAGAAAAATAAAAAAAAAAATAAAGTAATCGAGTGCATTTTTGGAAATTCAAATCTGTGATAGTAAGTTGAGGCGAGCATATCTCTTATTTATTTAATTTTTTTTTCTTTTAATTTAAAATTTAATTTTTAATTAAATTTTTTTTGCTGATAGTGAGTGTGCCAAATATTATAAAAATAATACGCGCAAGTAAAGCAAGGCAATACAAAATCAATGGAAATTTATTTATCAATTTAATAAGATTTACTCAAGGAAATCTGTATAAAAAAAAAATTATAAAATAAAAAAATGGAAAATAATTGAAAAATGTTAAGTGTTTGCTTTCATATCATAATGTATGGTGTGTTAAATAATATTCAATTGAAAACTCAAGTGTTTTTATTTTATTATTTTTTTTTCAATAATAATACATATTACTTTTTCTATAGCGCATGTTTTAAAAAAATTGTGCAAATTAAAGTAAACAAATTAAAATGTTTAAATTTTTAACACAAATTTGCCTACAGATTATTAAAATATGTATTGTGGTAAGATTATTGTTTAACCACGCTGCGTAATAAAAAAAAATTATAATCATAAAGTCAGACTTTCAATTCAGTATTTAATAAATAAAAAACAAAATAAAGATTAAAAGTTTATAGATTTTTTCAAGCGTAATTAGATTTTATTGACGCCTTAAACGATTGTAAATCTAATTGGAAGGCGAAATTTAAATGGGGCACTCCGGCAGTGATCCCACTATTTTGATAAAAGTGCTTACGTTTTTCTTATAAAAAAACACTTCTTCCAGTTCCATATGTTAAAAACTACAGTGAGCGCCAAAAGTGTGTAAACACCACTGAAATAAAACATTTTCTTAGGATAGCGAGAAAAGTAAATCAGAAATTACTTATAAAACGTTAAAACAAAAACAACAATTCATGATAAAGGAACTTTTTTTTTTATACTTAGGAACATAATAGAACATTTAAAATTATAGTGGGTGTTGACTCGCTTATGGCGCTCACTGTATATGGAAATGACCTGGGGAAAATCAAAGCATTTTTTTTATTATCCCCTCAAGTGTTTAATTTTTAGGACTTAAATAATTTTTTCGCAGAATGACGAGTATACTCGTCATAAACTTAAAAGATTGCTTACCCAATGCTGTGGATTAAATCAATTGTAACTTAAAAAAAAAGAACAACTAATAAAAAAGATATATTAAATGGAAAACGGCTTGTAAAAAGTAAAACAAAAATTATTGTTGAATTCACAGACTGAGAAATTTTACTGTACTATATACTCGTCAAGGGTTAACACGTTGATTGCCGCGGCAATTTTCAGAAAACTGGCCACGCAAGCCAACATTAATTTTTTGTTCTTTTCCCAGAAGCCATTTGTCATCGATACTAGCACTGATATAATACGATTTTATTCGTACCTACACAAAAATGGCAGGTTTAGTGAGTACGAGATACCTCGTAGTTGGCACTCTAGAAGGGAACGCAGTGTACGAGTTATCTCGTAGTTGGCAGTCAACGTGTTAAAAATGTAATTAGGCTTTCAGGGACATAATTGGCTCATTACAACCCTTCAGCCAGCTTCTCAACACCACTCATGTTGTGTGCGTTAATTTTATACATGAGTGGCGGGACCTACAGTTTAAAGTCGACTCCGAACGACAGATTTTTTGAGAAACTTTTCATGGCAATTTTTACTCTCAGAGTTTTTGCCAGAAATCTGCTGAGAGGAAGTCGCCGAAGAAATACTTTTTGTTTTTGATGTCTGGCCTGGGATTCGAACTCGGGCCTTTCGCCTAATAAGCCAACACACTACCTACTAGACCACGGCGACTTCAGGCCGTAACCTCAACTTGTTAGAGAATAAAATCTACAAGTGGGAAAAAACTTCTGTCAACAAAATTAGGCTTTCAGGGAGGTTTTCTAAAATAAAATAAAATAATAATATTAAAAGCCTGTTGGCGGTAACTTGTTAAAAATCCATTGTTTTATTTAAAACACACAGCAAAACACATTTTCATCATGACAATGCATTTCTATTATCAAAACATTTGTAGGAGTCATTTGGCCAAGGCTTTCGTTGTATCTCTTTCATTGTATTTATTTCATTGTATTGGATCTCGTTCTCAGGAATTGTTTCTGATTTATACTTATACAACGAAGAATTGCTCAAAACTCACCTCCAAGCAAAAAATAAAATGCAAAATTGCTGCAAAGTTGATAACAGAATTTCGTAAGATGATTTGTATTGGCCCTGAGAAGTGAAACTCAAATTCAAAATTTTTGCATTCGAATTAAATGCTCGTTCAGTTTGATAACGCAATAAGAGACAAATACTCAGGGGTATCACTATCCTGCCCATTCTCTGATTACCAAACAACTCAATAGCCTAATGTGGCATTCATTTTGGAAGGAAATCCATGTAAATATCCATTGACAAAAAAATGATAACAATTGATCACTCAAAAATATTATTCGATATACATACATATGTATACACGAGTAGTTGGTAATTACTTCATGAGCATTAGGCCTTACCCTTCTTTGTTACACAGTTTAATAGGACTGAACGCTATTCGATCATTTTGTCTTGGGCTTGGCCTAAGTAAACCTCATTCCATTACCAGTTAGCCAGCCTCTACGGCCTACTATTGGGTTGCGTTTCAGAAAGTTATTCGAATATTCAAAATTGACCAATTTTTCATGTCTAGCCGTATTAAAATATTTTAAAACTATGCTAAGCCTTTTGAAACAATGCTTACATGATCGAAATTAATAACTTTCATTATTTTATAAACATTTTAACACGGTGACTGCCAACTACGAGATAACTCGTAGATTGCGTTCGCTTCTAGAGTCCCAACTACGAGTTATCTCATAGTCACTAAACCTGCCATTTTTGTGTAGCTACGAATAAGATCGTTTTATAGCAGTACTAGTATCGATAAATGGCTTCTGGGAAAAGAACAAAATATCAATGTTGGCTTGCGTGGGGCCAGTTTTCTGAAAATTGCCGTGGCAGTCAACGTGTTAAATAATTGGTTTTCCCGATAGCAACGTATGTATCTTTGGCATTGAAATGGAATCGAAAATTGTGGGCGATTTGTTCTGGCAATATCAGACCCGTAAAATTTATTCGCTTTTTAAGTCGCTTCCTTTCGTGTCTAGTATAGCCTTTTTGAACAAATCAGAGTTTATATAGGTAGGTAGGTGGGTTGAAGGAGAGGACACCACTCAAAGGTCTCATGCCAATTGACATACACTTAAGACACTCATGTAGGCTTGTTGTGCGCTCGCCTTGAGGCATACATACATACATATATACATACATAATTGGCCATTACAACCCTTCAGTCAGGATTAAGGCCTAACTTCTCACACCACTCATGTTGTGTGCGTTAATTTTATGCGTGAGTGATGGGACCTGCAGTTTAACGTCGACTCCTAACGACAGATTTTTTGAGAAACTTTTTCATGGCAGATTTATTTACTTTCAGAGTTTTTGCCAGAAATCTGCTGAGAGAAAGTCCCCGAAGAAATATTTTTTTTTTTTCATATTTCGTTTTGATGTCTGTCCTGGGGCTCGAACCCAAGCTTTACGTCTAATAAGCCAGCACAATACCTACTAGACTACAGCTACGACTACCAGGTCAGATATCAAAACGAAAAAAAAAAGATATATTTTCTTCGGCGACTGCTTCTCAGCAGATTTCTGGCAAAAACACTGCCATCTGTCGTTCGCAGTCGTCTTTAAACTGTAGGTCCCATCACTCATGTAACACACACAATATAAGTGGTGTGAGAAACTAGGTCGTTATTCTTACTGAAGGCTTGTAATGACCAATTATGTATGTGCGTATGTTAAGCCATCATGCAGGCTTGTTGTGCGCTCACCATTAGGAATGCCACATTATTTTCTATAGGAAGTCTATATCTTCTGCAAACTTCCTTAACTTTTTCCAGAGTTAGGCAAATGGAAATTTTTTGCCTAAATTAATAAATTTAACTTGTCATGTATTTTATGATATAATAATACAGTCTCTCCTCTTGTAAATATGTATTCATCTTATATGGTCGAGTATATTGTATGTATGATTATCATCATAATAAATAGGATAAATAAATTAAAGTCAGTTGTTGTTGTATTTTTATTTTGTTATAAACGGAAGTTATTTTTTCCTTTTAATTTTTGTGTATATTTAATTTGGGGTAGTAGACTTAATTTAGTGGCATATTAAGTCAGTAAAACATGCAAACAAATTAAAGTTTATGAAGTAAAAAAAAATAAATGAAAAACTAAAGATAACGTCGTATGGTACATTATATGTATCTGAAGTGTATCTAATATCTATTTTATTATACACTTATATTGATACATACCCTAGTATATAGAAGTGTTGTATTGTGCTAAAATTAGTGATTACATGATAAATATACTGACAATATTCTAATCATGTTATAAAACTGAGTGTTATTAATATCGTAACGATGATTACTTGCCAATACAATATTTATGAAGTTTTAATAAAATTATCGATTTTATTTATACATACATCCACTGACTGACTGACTGACTGTTTGTCAGACTATGTATTTGATAAATACAAACAGCACGTTTCTTATATAAAATTGATCTTTGTTTGCAATATAAAGAGTGAAACTTTGTATCCCTAATTAAAATTTCTTAAAAGACAGTGATTAAACAGTCTCAACAAAGATTTCATGAAACCGTTTAAATTCAAGTGACGTTAACAATTGTAAATTCTTCGAAACGAAAATTGTCAATTCTATAGAAAAAAAGAAGAGAACTTTAAAGAAAAAAAAGCTTACGTGTAGTGGAATCAATTACGTAGCAATTTGTAGAAATTTCGTTACGTTCTTCTCAGTATCAACGTAATTACAGTGCTAGCAGCAAACATTGTAAAGTATTTTTGGTGCTTGAGCATGTATACATGGGGGACAGTGTCCCTTTATATTAACTATAAGGTTTCTAAGTTGTACTCTGCTTAGGTTATATGTTTGTTCTTGTTCTGCAAATCGTTTTAGTGGACAAGATCTGACAGGGTTCGTTATCCCATCTTTATTTGAAAATGCGTAAATCCGTCAACTTTGCTTAATTCCACTATGTCCAGCAACCGATATGTGGACAGCCATTTAATGTTCCGCTATCTTCTCGAAAAACATCTGGTATTCTTAGTTAATTTTATTCTTGTGCACATGATGGTAAGGATTTAATCGGTTCTACATGAAATTTGCCGCCGTAGTCTAATACGTAATGTGTTGGCCCATTAGACGTGAGGCCACCGTTCAAAAGTTTTGCAAAAATTCGTCCTTTGGAGTTTACTAACTTTAAATTGTAGGACCCGCCACTCATGTGTAAAATGAATGCACACAACATAAGTGACGTGAGAAACTAGATTGTAATCCTGACTGAAGGGTTGTAATGATCACTTATGTATGAATGTGTATGATCTGAAGGGGTTCGTTTTACCATATTTATTCGGAAATTGCGTCAGCATTGCTAACAGTGTTTCATACATACATACATAATTGGCCATTACAACCCTTCAGTCAGGATTACTGCCTAGCTTCTTAGACCACTCATGTTGTGTGTGTTAATTTTATACGTGAGTGGCGGTACCTACAGTTTAACGTCGACCCCGAACGACAAATTTTCGGGAAACTTTTTCATAGCAGATTTATTTACTCTCAGAGAGTTTTTGCCAGAAATTTGCTGAGAAGAAGTCGCCGAAGAAATATTTTTTTTTTCACATTTCGTTTTGATGTCTGACCTGGGATTCGAACCCGGGGCGTTACGTCTAATAAGCCTACTAGACTACGGCAACTTCAAACTTAATCTTAGTTTTGTAAGTCGCCGTAGTCTAGTTGGTAGTGTGTTGGTTTATTAGAAGTGAGGTCACGGTTCAAACTCAAGGTTCAACAAAAAGAAATACAAAAAAAGTTCTTCAGCGACTTCCTCTCAGTAGATTTCTGGCTAAAAATCTGAGTGTTAATAAAAATGACATGAAAAGTTTCACAAAAATCTGCCGTTTGGAGTCGACTTTAAACTGTAGGTCCCCCGCCACTTATGTATGTATAAAAATAACACACACAAATTAAGTGGCATGAGAAGTTAGGTCGTAATCCTAACTGAAGGGTTGTAATGATCGATTATGTAGTCTGTTACGAGATTTGTACAGCGGCTGGCTTTACAGCCATTGTTTCACTGTGAATAGTAATAGAGTAGCACAAGCCACAACCAAACATTTAAACTTTGTCGGGTGATACATCCTCCATCAAAAGCAGGTTCAAGTATCGTGTGATCAATAGAGCGATCCAAATCGATTACACCCAAGATGCTGAGTATATACAACACATGTCCATAAGATAGGAAATGGTAATGATCGACAGGTTCGAACTATACCTACATATCGTCGTCGAAAATCGAAAAGTACGTAACATTACTTTTTCTAACTTTACATGAGAGGCAAAAGACGTGGTACATGTTACATGTTACACGTTTCTACGTCATTTTGAATTATTGTTATAAAAACGTTATTTTTGGTCGCAAAAATCCAAAAATTGGTAGAGATATGTTAGATAACCTTACGAATCATAATCAATCAAAAACTCGATTTTGATTTTTTGTCTGTTACGAGATTCGTAAAGCGGTGGGTTTTAGAGCTATTATTTCAGTGTAAATAGTAATTGAGTAGCACAAGCGACAACAAAACTTTAAAACTATGTCACGTAACACGTTCTCAGATAAACTCTATCCGTTATTTTCATTATAAAGGCGGGTTCAAGTATCGTGTGATCAATAGAGGTCCAAATAGATTATACCCAAAATGCTTAGTATATAACTGAGTATATATACTGGGTGACACAATCGACCACATGTGCCACTGCGTGTATTTGCCTGTAAACGGCAAGCTACACGCTAACATAACATATCGCTTGGTGGTAGGTTCGAACTATAAAGTGGGTGTAAAAAAATTGGCTTCAAATACACTTCAGAAATCTGTTGAATTCGTTAGAATTCTCTAGTGGGAGTTCGATCCATCCACAATAGAAATTTATTTTGTGTTCAGCCCTGTGTAGGCACAAGAACAAACGTAAGACAGTCGCGTAATCCAGATCATCCAAGCAAAGCCTAATGAAAATTGCTACTAGGCTAACATAATCTGGCCATAATGCTATCCTAGAACGATAATAAATAATAGAGGCGACAAAATCCATATTTGTCTAACACTGATCTCTTACAGTAACGGGGTATTAATAATTAGTTTGTCATGCGGGCAATAGACTAAATTAAATTTTTTTTAACACAAAAGCATTTGGTCAATTCATACAAGCCGTTGTATCATTGTATTGAGTGTATTGTATGCTTGTTAATAATTTTCATGTAAAAATCCGCTACACTTATACACATTGGAGCAATTCACACAACTTTGTATCGTGTATGTTGTATTGAATACATTTGTTTCTTTGTGAACGCTCAATGCTATGCTGTATTGTGTATTTCGTGGCATTCCAACAATTTGATAGCCCGAAACCAACACAACTTTTTAAAAACATATGAAAACATATACACATTTTTTTCATTCACACAATTTGATAGCACGAAATCAATACAACTTTTGAAAACATATGGAAAAAATGTGTATAAGTGTATATGAAAATTATCAACAACAATCATACACTGTTGTGTGTTTTTCCAACAATACAATGAATACAACGATACAACGGCTTGTGTGAATTGACCAATTTTTTCATATGTTTATAAAAGGTTGTATTGGTTTCATGCTATCAAATTGTTTGAATGCCAAAAATTATGAAGAAGAATAAGACATTTGGAATATGAAATACACAATACACAGCATAACATTGAGCGTTCACAAACAACCAAGTGTATTCAATACAACATACACAATACAAAGTCGTGTGAATTGGCCAATTATTTAATTATTAGAAAAAAATAGAAACAAGATTTGTTGAACAAATGTTTCTCGTATAAAATCAGTCCAAATCATTTATTAATGGCGATGCCTTGAGAATTTTATAACAAAGACAAGATTTTCGTTTTGTATTGATAAAGGAAACAGATTTTATTGTTTTTTTAATTACAAGCTTTATTGTTTTAATTTTCTTTGTTATGATTTATATTGTATACATATAAGCGAGTCTAGATTATATTATAAATAATATAAATAAATAATAACGTAGAAATCCTCTTTGTGGCTCAAAGCGTAAAGGTGTTAAAAACTATTTGCATTAAAAAAACACTGAATGATGTTATCTTTATAAAGAAACAGAACTAGAATTACAAACAGTTAGCATTTGCAATGGCAATGCAATTATAGGCAGGTTGATCATTATCGGTGGTGGTGGTGTACGAGTACCAAAGTAAAGAATGCACAGGTTTACCAAGGGGAAACAAAGCCCATACGTGCATACATTGTTGTATGGCAGGCTGGCTTTTAAAGTGTAAAAATGTGGCGTGTTTTTTTTTCTTTGCTATGATTAAATCTGTTTGGTTTTTTAAATAAAAATATTTAATATTTTATCTCTCCTCTATGTACATAACACATATAATTACACTCCATTAATATTTATTGTTCATTCATTCATTCTTAGGTTCTTCGTTTTGTTGGTTCATTTATCTGCTTGATATTCTTGCCACACTCTGTTTAAAGTAATTACAACAGATGAATTTGAATATACTATGTCAACTATGCATGCATGCATGCATGGAATGAAAAAGGCACGTCTGGAGTGAGGTTTTCAGCTTACTACAAAGCCTTGTTAAAGGAGCCTGACCGTGTTAAGCCAGATCAAAAAGATTTCAATGTTTTCTAAAGCATTTCATTTCATTTGCGCTTCATTTTATTGCATTTCATTGAAATTATAAATTTTCTTAACGCATTTAAATGGCACTTTAGGATTGCATATGCTCGCTTGTATAGCCAGCCAGCCCAGCTAAGCCACCATAATTTATAATTCATGAAATCTATTTTTGATTTTCTTGTTGGTGGTGTTGTTGGTGGTACCCCTCTGTGTGGTAGTGTATCTCTGTTTAGCCGCTCTCTTCATATCTGTGCTTTATTTCGGTCATGTTCAAGTATCACGGAAATTTAAAATTTATCACGTACTGTGCTCAGTTCGGTTTTGTTTTGTGAACCTCAGATTCTTAAGAACTGGCAACTTAATCCCAGACCACTTCAAATGTCAGTTTGTCGTCGTCTCTCTCAGGCATTCAATATGGAAAAAATTATTTTTGTTTTCGTCTTTTCAAATTCGTTTGTATATTTCCTTTTAATTTTTTTGGAATTTTTTTGTCAGATGAATTCTTAATATTTTGGATTTAAAATTTGGCTGTTTGTCAAAAAAAAACATACAACAACAACAACAACAACTCTAATATGAGTCTAATGAAGAAGAAAACCAAATGTTGCTTGGTAGGCTTGCAGCCTCGTCTATGTTTAATTGTTTAGAAGCGTCCACCATACCATAACATTCTAAGTGGGTGATTTTGTATAGACATAGCCAAACATATGTACATATGTATGTATTTTACATACGGTATTGAATTACACACATAAAAACGAGACTCCAAATGTACAAAGGAATACAAGTAAAAGAAGCATAAAAAATTCATATTTTTTTGTGGCAAAATTGTAAAATTTTATGCTCAGATTACAAAATCCAAAGAAAAGTTGTAAAATTTCTTCTTCTTAAAATTTTTTTGGAATTGTTTTCTACAATTTTTAATTCTTCTTATGAAAAAGGTTAAAAAAGAAAATCATAAATTTGCAAAAAATGAATGTACACAGTAGGTGGCTGGCTGATGGCAGACACTTAAACTGAAAAGGCTTTATGGGCCGTAATTTTTTTTTTTTTTTTTCAAATGATGAACCATATGATCATCCATACAGAATTGGCTGAGGAACTCTCTACAATAAAAAAGACTACCCAGTATATTGATATAGATATATCTAATACATAAAATTCACGTGTCACGGTGTTAGTGGTTAAACTCCTCCGAAATGGATCGACCGATTTTCATGAAATTTTGTGTGCATATTGGGTAGGTCTGAGAATCGGACAACATCTATTTTTCAGATCCCTAAATGTAAAGAGGGCATGGCAAATCGTTAAAATTGAATATTCGATCGCAGACGAGTAAAATTTGGTGTTTAAATTCGTAGAGTCGATATCGACAATCCCACCAAAAATAGGCGTGACAACCCTCCCCCTTCAAGTGATACCTATAACCCTTAAACTACTGAAACGATTTTAACCATTCTTTTTTTTGCTCGAAAGGTTATCAGGTTTAGATGGTTTTAAAAAAATTTCGATATAGCAAAAAGTAGGCGTGGCAAACCTTTAAAATTGAATATTTAGGGACATAGTAATCGTAGACGAATGCAATTTGGTGGGTAAGTTCGTAGAGTCGATATCGACAAACTCACCAAAAATGGGCGTGGCAACCCTCCCCTTTAAGAGATACCTATAAGTCGGTTAATTCGATGGTTTATAACTACATATGTACATATATTACTTCGTCAGCGCTATTACAATAAATATATAATGTGACCTGTTTTGGGCAATAAAAAAATCAATTTTGGGCGGGACGAAGTTCGCTGGGTCAGCTAGTATCATATATGACATAGAAATAGTCACATTGGAAGCCATGTCCAAATAGCAGCTCCGATTGAAGTACATTAAACCACCTGTAGGATCTAGAGATCTAGATCCAGAACTAGTTTTATCCTAATTCACTTGGTACCTTTTGAAAATATACTATGTGGTCCTATCAGCGTAATACAATTGCTCAAAATGTGCCCCTTGCATTCATTACCCTGTAGACAGAACATGTACACCATTTGACATAGAAGATGCAACTTATTGAGATGATAGTAGATAGAACACTCTCCCTTCGTAATTTATAAAGTCCTTTCCGATAGCAGAATTAATAATTTGATTTTTCGTAGAGCTGTATAAGCCAGGCCCTGACCTCTGCCCTTTTTAAATTCCACTGTAGGCCTTTGGAGAAATAAAATCTGCGGCGCCTTAGTGACCATTTGTTAGCGAAGAAATACAATTGGTCAATTCACACATATCGTTGTATCGTTGTATTGAGTGTATTGTTGGATAAATATACAACAGTGTATGCTTGTTGTTGATAATTTTCATATAAAAATCCGATACAATTATACACATCTTTTCTATTGTGCAATTCACACAAGCCGTTGTATAGTTGTATTCATTGTATTGTTGGAAGAACATACAACAGTGTATGATTGTTGTTGATAATTTTCATATAAAAATCCGATACACTTATACACATTTTTTTCATATGTTTTTGGAAGTTGTATTGGTTTCGTGCTATCAAATTGTGTGAATGGAAAAAAATGTGTACATGTTTTCATAAGCTTTTAAGAAGTTGTGTTGGTTTCGGGCTGTCAAGTTGTTTGAATGCCACGGGATACACAATACAGCATAACATTGAGCATTCACAAACAACCAAGTGTATTCAATACAACATACGCGATACAAAGTCGTGTGAATTGATCAAATAATTTGGAAGTCGTACTGAGTTTAAAACTTAGGAAAATTATTATAAAATATGTATTTTTTTTAACGAATAGGAGACACAGAACTGTATTTCCATTTCAATGTCAGTAGTTTTCTAACACCATGTAATCAAAGAAAGTGAAGACTTCAAGGCAATATGTGGATTTATTTGTTGCCCATCAATCAATTACATTTTGGGGCAATGAACACTCACCCTTATCTTTGAGTTGATTTTATTTTATCTTTTCATTGTATTGTGCATTGCATATGAATTTAAAAAAAAATTGTTTTAAAATATTTGAAATTTGAGAAATTGAATTTCGGTTATCATAACACCACACAATCATTAACACCCAGTATTACTCAAAAGAAAATTTTTTTTATGTTGTGCTGTAAATACACAACAAGTACACTCAAATAAAAATTATTTGTCAGTTATTCAAATCTTAGGCTTGGTTTAGGGGTAGCAAAGAAAGGTTTTTTTCTCCAAGTCTCTTAAATAATTTCAAGATACAAGACTTTAATAAATTGACCTCACTTAGCAGCATCAGAACTAAAGATGGTTGTGCTGAATCAGTTGTAGCACTTGTTCTATGTGCTCTTGGACTGCAATGTCTGAAATTGTGGACCGTTAAGATGGTAACCACGACAGTGAAGCGAGAGGTAAGGAAGCTTTTACTGTAAAGTTCACTATTTGAACTTTTTATGTCAAAAAGCCGAGGAATTGAGTTTTATTAAGAAAGGACCAATACAACAAGTTTCACAGCCAACAGTGATTCTAAGCAATCATCCATCGATGGCAACCCTATCATTCTAGAATCGGCTACGTAATAAAACAAAAAACAAACTGGACGTACTTGCTTAAACAAAAATTAAGGATTAAGGGATGCCGTCGCCTAGTAGGTAGTGTGTCGGCTTATTAGACGTAAGGCCACGGTTCAAACCACAGGTCAGATATCAAAAACGAAATATGAAAAAAAAATATTTTTCCGGCGACTTCCTCTCAGCAGATTTCTGGCAAAAACTCTGAGAGTAAATTAAATTGCTATGAAAAGTTTCTCAAAAAATCTGTCGTTCGGAGTCGACTTTAAACTGTAGTTCCCGCCACTTAGGTAGGTAGGTAGAAGTGGCTGTCCCCTCGATGGAATCATGAGCAGACACACTTAGGCCGCAAACAGGGCCCATTGTGATACCACAGTGCCACATTTCCCCTATTCCAGGAACCACTTCGAGCTTCCGATGAAGCGATTCAGACTGCCAATATCCGTGCATGACAGTTCAGCTAGGTCCTCCATGTAGTAGGCACC
Organism: Sarcophaga rosellei; assembly: GCA_930367235.1. Lineage (NCBI taxonomy): Eukaryota > Metazoa > Arthropoda > Insecta > Diptera > Sarcophagidae > Sarcophaga > Sarcophaga rosellei. The sequence goes on from OV884018.1 coordinate 64,870,726, forward strand.
CAGGTGTCTATTTCTCCTTTGACCAAGTCCCCCCGCCACTTAGTATGTATAAAATTAATTCACACAACAACTGTGGTGTGAGAAGCTAGGTCATGTTTATAAGCAACTAGTTAAAGCAGTTTGTCTTAGAATGATAGGCTTGCCATTTATCTTTGCTTAGAAAGAAAATCATCGACAAAAACCTATTGGGTTCTTTGATTACATCCAAACGGGAGGGACTTTCCTTATTGGCTCTATGCTTTCATCGAAACATTTTAGATCATCTAACGATTTTCAATGTGGACGTTCTTCTTTCTGAAGGATAAATTGACTTCATTGATGGCTCGTTTTGTGAGGGATTAAAGTCTTCCAGATTCGAGATTGCATTATTTGTGCTGTAGCCACTTGCAGTTTAGATGTTGCAACAAGTCATGTTCGAGAGTAAAGGAATACCGAAATTCTTGATTCTTGGAAATGAAAATAATAATTTTTCCAAATTCCAAACAGCAATATGGTGGGCGGCTATTGTAAAGAACTGGAAGCTCATTCATAGTTCTAATGATTCCAATTGTTTCCTGGGCTACCACTTACCTAAGTGGTTTCCATATGTCAGTTTTTTCTGAGGTATTGAAAGCTTCTTTAAAATCAATGAAGAGTATATAAAGGGGAGTTCAACATTCTGTAGATTGTTCTGTTAATTCTCAGAGTATTACCCTGAAGTACGTGATTTCCATTTTTCATACTGTTTTCTAACTTTACTTTGAAGTTATTCTCGTATTATGACAGACAGAGAGTAATATCTCTTCAGTTCTTGTAATCTCTTAGGTCACATTAAGCCACTAACTTAGAAGCACTCCTTTAAAAACATTTTTTTGCTTGTGATAGCTGTCATATGTAATGTTCAGAAGTTTTGAGACTAATTTTGAATTTAAAAAATTTCCATAAATTCAAGCTCGATTATTTATTAAAAAATTTATAAACAATATGATACTTGATCAAACAACCTGGTCTTTATTAGTTTTTTGTTTTTTAATTACAATATTAAGTTGTAAGTTTTTAAAAACTTGACTTTAATGTCAGAAATATACTGAAGAGACAGTACAGTGTCAGTGTCAAAGTCTTCAGAAGACAGGTCTAAAATCACATGAAATTTTATTATTTTTTTGATAATGCTAGACAACAGACAAATAATGGCATAATAAAAATTAATACGAAAACAATTAAAGTAAATAAAGAAAGAAACGCAACTTTTTAGGTGTGTTTCATTAACAAATATATTTTAGATAAGAAAGCCTACGTATTTATTTTAATAAAATAATTAAAAATCAATTGCGGGTTTTTTTTAAATGCTTTTGAAATAAATTTCTATATTTTTTCATATTTCTCATATCGCAACATTTACAGTTTCGTGTTAACCGTTGTTATCTATTCCACTATTCCACTTAATGTTGCTTAAACTTTTCTGTAAGCCCACGGTGTTGAAAACTTGTGCGAGTTAATAAGAAAATAAATTTTTTTGGTTATTTGCTTGAAATATTCCAATTTCGATCACTTTATGGAATTTAATATTTTTTGGTGCCATTATTTGATATGCTACTGGAATTGTTTTACTCTTAATTAAATGGCCAGTGTGCTAAAAAAAACTAACACAACAAAAAAAAAAATTTATTTTTTTAAGAAATAAAATAACACTCACGAGTCTTGTCTCTCTATACCAGATAAGGCAGACAAACATACGAATACGAATACAAAAAAGAGATAAATTTTTTTCTTTGGTATTCTAATCGATTTGTTAGCGAAATAAAATAATGTTTAATACATGGAAACATACACAAAAATAAATAAAAATAAATTAAGAAAAAAAATAAATAAAAAAATTTAATGTAATGCATATGTATTTATGCATGTTTTTTATGGGTGACTTATGGGCAGTGCTTTAAAAGTATTAATTCATTTAAACGTAAATTATTCTAGATTTTATTCTAAATCCACTTCTTCCCTTTAACACGCAAAAATCTGCTACAAATATTATGTTAAAAATTTTTCGTTTCCGATTTTCATATAAATTTAAAAGAAAATCCCAAATTTTGTGTATAAATACTAAACATTTCTGAAACCAGTGCAACCAGTGCAATTTTTAGTTGTAAATGAAACAAATTTGTTTACATACATACATAATTGGCCATTACAACCCTTCAGTCAAGATTACGGCCTAGATTCTCACACCACTCATGTTGTGTGCCTTAATTTTATACTTGAGTGGCGGGACCTACAGTTTAGCGTCGACTTCGAACAACAGATTTTGAGAAACTTTTTCATGACAGATTTATTTACTCTCAGAGTTTTTGCCGAAAGACAGATGAGAGGAAGTAGCCGAAGAAATATTTTTCTTTCATATTTCGTTTTGATGTCTGGCCTAGGGCTTGAACCCGGGCTTTATGTCTAATAAGCGAACACACTACCTACTAGACTACAAATTTATGTACTCCACTAAAATAAAGAAATTTAAAATTCCTTAAGTTTAAAGATAATTATTCCGAAGATATCAACATTTCAAAAACTACGATTGTAGAGATATCATAGATTTAGTATTGAGAGGGATATACGATTTTAGAAAAAAGGCCGAGACTTACAACTAGAAAGTAATGCGCATACCACCCATATATTATTCTAGTAGTGAAGACTTTAAAGTATGTAGTGAGGAGGACTACCAATAAAACGTGGAAGTAAACAGTTTAAGAAGTAACCTCCATATGGATTAATGAATTAAGATTTATTGAACTAGAAAGCATATGTAAATTAACTCTATTTGTTCATTAACAAAAAATAGGGATTTCTAGTGATTAGGGTAAGATTAGCAATTGAATAGGAATTGAATGCAAACAATTTCTTTTAATTTGTCTAGCTTAGGTTAAATTTAATCTGTTAGTCATGGAAATCGATCTCATGATTGGTATCTCATAGTCCATACTCAACTTTAAGGTCGTTTAAGAATTTTGTACAATAGTCCAGGATGAGATGAATTACGGAAACTTAACAACGAAGCAGTTATGGCTTATTTATAATCACTAGAGATCATTTGCTATAATCAGACTACTTAACACATTCGCTGCCAAGCCTAAATTATATGAAGTAATTTCCATTTATATTTTGAGTGTTATTGTTTACCAAAACCCTGTTTTTTTATTGGTAAGAGCACATATATTATCATCCATAATCATTTACAAGCAGAAAACCAAAAACGAGTATACTCGTCGTTGGCAATACGAAGGCAGAAAGACTCGATATTCTTTTTCGTATTTATTTGCGTACGTTTTAGTAGAAAAATAAATAATAAATCACGCAGATGGATAAAATAAAGAAAATTTTATTTGTAGTATTTTTCAAGTTTTTTACGTATTTACATATATAGGGTGTTTTTTTATAGAGGTATAGAACTTTAAGTTGCAATAAAACAACGATGGATTATTCGATTGACATGAATTTTATTTATCCGAAATATCGATAATCTTGTGGCATTACATTTTAAATATGATTTCTAGCATATGACCGCCACGGCTGGCGCGGATATAGTCCAATCTTGACGTCCAATTTTCGATGACTTTTTCCAACATTTGTGGCCGTATATCGGCAATAACACGGCGAATGTTGTCTTCCAAATGGTCAAGCGTTTGTGGCTTTACTGCATAGACCAATGACTGTACATAGCCCTACAGAAAGTAGTCTAGCGGTGTTAAATCACAAGATCTTGGAGGCCAATTCACAGGTCCAAAACGTGAAATTAGGCGGTCACCAAATGTGTCTTTCAATAAATCGAAATAAAATTGCACTATTTGCAAGCGTTATACAGGCATGATGAATTGCCAAACCAAACTGAGAATAAATCGCTTGACAGCTGTTAAATCGGTCGCCATCTTGAAAAGTAATGCCAACTTAAAGTTCTATACCTCTATAAAAAACACCCTTTATTATGTTTGTGCCTGCATAATATAACATATTTAATATAGGACGAGTATACTCGTCTTGGCAGTGCGGGATACCTTGTCAAAGACGAGTATAATCGTTTTCCTCTAAAATAATGAATTTATGGAGCCCCCTGAATCTTTTTTGACTTGAGGGAATAATATCAAAAACCTTAATATATGTCTTAACGGTCCAATTCTTTACTTTCTAAGTGGTTAAGTATCATATGTCCTACAAAGGCGCATTATTTTTCTTTTTTTGTATTTTCCAATAGGAATCTACGATCTTTTTTCAATATACAGGATTTTACAAAAATGGTTTCTGTAAATTTATCACAGTTGAATACTTTCGTTTTCAATTTTGCTTTTTTTTTTAACAATGAACACATTCTTTCAAGCCACTGTTTAATTCAATTTCATATAAAACATATTTAAAGTTTTTGTTTTTCAGTTCTGTCTGTTGGCTTGTCGCATGCTAATGGCAAAAAATTCGGATTTCGTATCAAAATATATGCGACAAAACGAAAAGCACAAAAAAAAATTTCACTTGTGGAAGAGATAGACGGACGGACCAGCAATTGCTAGCGAGTGATCAACAATTTTCTTGTTTGTTTTTTTTTTCTCTTTCGTTGTTAATGTTGTTGTAGCCATAATAGCAATTAGTGTTTAAAAAATTTATTTCAAAAAAAAAAAAACAAACAAATAAACGTTAATAATGATGATGTTTCAGCATTACTTGCATAAAATTAATTCGAGAAAAAAAAGCAAAAAAAATTCGAAAAACAGCTGAAATTAGAGAGAGAAACGACAATCTGACGTCGTAATATGTCCGCTAACTAATAATTTTCGATACAAATAGTGTAACAATAACAACAATAACCAATAGAATCTCAAAAGCAATCAAGCGTTGAGTTGAATTCAGACAAGTCAGCCAGCCAGCCGGCCAGCCAGCCAGCCAGGCAGTCATGTCAGCCAGTCGCGCTAGCAATTATAAGTGGCAATAGAGTAGCAACAGCAGTAGAAGCAGAGGTGGAGGTAGAGGTAGAGGTTTTGTTTAATAATTATAGGCCTGGCTTTGACTTTGTGTTCTCTTTTGTCAAAGTCATTAAATAAACATTTACACAACACGCCGATACTAAGTATTGTACTCACTTATACCAACAAACCAACCAAGTCACAGATTTTAAAAACTTTTTTGAGAATTTAAAAAAAAATGTTTTTTAAGTTTCTTACTCTGCTAGTCGAACTTGTTTTTGGTACGTTTTTTTCATAATTATTATTGCGTCTGTGTTCCATGTTGGCCTTTGCCATGTTCATTTGTCCAGTTTGGTTAAATTGTGCTCATGTTCTGTTGATTGAAACAAATGTTGGCTGGTTGGCAAATACTTAAAAAAAATAATAAAAATTTCTGCAGAAACAATATTAAAGCCCTCATACATACATGTGGACAACAGAGACCAATAATGAACAAAAAAAAAAACGAAAATTAACGAAGAAAATGTTAAAAAAAATCCCGTTTTATTTACTTGCCTAATGACAAGATCATACAATTTATGGCACACTTCGACAAAAGTTCATTGATATCATTTGAACATGATCTAGACAGTGGAACAAAAGGTGTAATTAGCGAAACAAAAATATTCTCAAATCATTCATATACAGTGAGCGCCAAAAGTGAGTAAACACCACTGAAATAATTCATTTTCTTAGGATAGCGAGAAAAGTAAATGAGAATAGTCGAATAAATTTCCAAAAATAAAAACGATTATTTATTACTTATAAAATGTTAAAACAAAAACAACAATTCATGATAAAGGAATTTTTTATACTTAAGAACATAATAGAAAATTTAAAATTATAGTGGGTGTTGAATCACTTATGGCGCTCACTGTACTTCTCGGACATCCATATTAATTGCAAACTTACAAATGTCATGAAGATTTTTAAAAGAAAATCGAAAATTAAAAATTTTTAAAAATTCTTTGACAAGTTAAGTTCAACGGCATTACAATTACCTACACCCGGGCGAGTTTATTGTATTGTTTAATATCAACACTCAGAGAATGATCCCTTACTATGCAATGCCTTGTGTTAGAACTTCGAAAATAGACCAATGTTTGATGATATAGATTACAGTCAACCCTACTACAACGCGTTACTTTCAGAACGCCGTTTCCACATAACGCGTAGCTGAAATTGTGACAGCCCTCCTATAACGCGGCACCCTCAGAATGCGCTTTTCATATAACGCGGTTTCCACATAATGCGAAGCTGAAATTGCGACAGCCCTCCTATAATGTGGTATTCTTACAGTGCGGTTTCCGTTCAATAACATAAGTTTCTTCCGCACAGCCTATGAATGACTCTAGTAACTAGTAAAGATATTGTACACAATATTGTACACGACACAAAAGCACAGCCGAGTTATATAAACAACATGTTTATATAAACACGTACATACATATATACAGAATTGGCCATTACAAATCTTCAGTCAGGATTACGGCCTAGCTTCTCACACCACTCATGTTGTGTGCCTTAATTTAATACTTGAGTGGCAGGACCTACAGTTTAACGTCGATTCCGAACGACAGATTTTGAAATACTTTTTCATGGCAGGTTTATTTACTCTCAGAGTTTTTGCCAGAAATCTACTGAGAGGAAGTCGCCTAAGAAATATTTTTTTTTCATATTCCGTTTTGATGTCTGGCCGGGGCTCGAACCCGTGCCTTACGTCTAATAAGCAAACATACTACCTACTAGACTACGGTGACTAGAACTAACACTTTGTAATACTGTCTGCCGTATGATATTACCTAGCAGGCTGGTCCAACTCCTGACTCACCCATTGTACTTGTATTATGTGATATTTTTTTTCTATTCATTCCTTTGACGATCATAGTTTTATCATAAAATATCTCGGCATCTTCTAATTTTTCTTTAAGTACCACGAGTTATGTATGTTTATCGAGATAAGCGGGTAAATACACCACTGTACCTAAAATGATAGGGTTGCCATATGTCGTTGTTGTATGTTATTATGCTGGCAAATGAAACTTATTTTGTCTTATTGAGCTTAGGCTCACGAGCACAATTGTGCTGGCGTAAAATGATAGTTTATGGGCAAGAGAGGAGAGAGAAGAGAATGATTTTTCAGTGGCGTAAAGTTTCAACCAGCTACAACCTTGCATTACCAGCACAAAACTAATACATACATCCACCTTTTTAAGGATCAGCCCAACATCAAATGAATGCAAAAACACTAATATGTACATACAAAGCTGTATATACGTACAGTGAGCGCCATAAGTGAGTCAACACCCACTATTCTAATTTACTTTTCTCGCTATCCTAATAAAGTGAATTATTTCAGTGGTGTTTACTCACTTTTGGCGCTAACTGTATACATTTCATGCCAAACTATACCACTTCATCCCTTGTGATTTGAAACGAACAAAAATTGTGCGACTAAAAATTGTTCTCGTGTGATTAGAGCCATTGAGTCGAAATTTCTTTTCTCAAAAGTTAAGAGTATGCCGACCATTCTGTTATGATCGCTGATAATGTAATTATTTTTAAGAGGTCAGATGGTTCTTTAGATGGAGTATTTGAAGGAGGATTGTATTTTTCATTTTAAAATTTAATTTTTAAAATTCAAAAAAGCCAGAAATGAATTTAAAAACTGGAAATGAACCTGGACTGCTTGAATTTATCTAGCCACCTCTATTGCTGTTATAATTTTGAAAAATTCTTCTGTTACTTGAAATAATTTCTTAAATATTTCTATGAGTCTCTTGACTGCGTCCAAGTTCTATGTTTTTCAACAGAATGCGGGGCAGCTCTTTGACCTCCTTATTAATGGAGAAAATTCTTGCTACAATGCTAGTTTCTTTCCAAGTTATGGTTCGATGTCCAAGACAGTTTCTTTTAGAATTTGATGACAAGTTCGCACTTGGTTGGAATTTCCAGAACTTCTGCTCGTAGGAGTAAACCATACGATAACCAAGACAAGGTGCTTAACGTTAATTTCATTAAAACTCTCCAGATTTTCCAACATTGTGAACAACGCGTTTGTATTTTTCGTAGCCTCTTTACAAATGTTTTTTCATAGTCCAGATAATCGATGGACTTTTAGGAGTTTATATCGCACTTATCAACTTCAATAAGCCTGTGAGGAAAGTTTTATTGTATGGGTGGGGTAGGATGACACGCCGTTACTGAAGCAACCAACATTGCAGATGATCTTGTGAGGGTACGACGCGTCGTCTGTTTCTATGGTCTTCCACATTCTTACCAGTAGAACTTTGATTGTAGAATAAATACAGAAAACATTTGAGCAACACAAAGAATTTGGTGTCGCAAAGCTTAGTGACAAAGGATTTCAAAGGAGTTTCCCCCGACATATATCGGAAGAAGTCAGTAACAGCCGTTTGGCTAAGAGCTGACACTTTGATTTTTTGTATGTATCATAGTCTTCCATTATTCGTGGCTAAGAATGATGGATGAACAACATGACCACTTCCCTCTATAGAAGGATTTTAATTGTTTACCGTCCTGTTCCACTGTTCATTATTGTCGATTATTTACGGCTTATTTAGATGCTGGTCTAAGTAGGAACATATAATAACAGCTACAACAACTGCATTCATTTATTCCAATGCCTGTTATAAGTATGCATACATCCGTATGTATGTATGTATAGCTACATATGTATTATACATATGTAGTGTACATGTGTAAAATAATACTGTGTTATGTACTTTATTTAATTTTCTTTTCATTATTCTGTTTTCCTGTGACTGTGGCTGCGGCTGTTGTTGTCGTTGTTTCTGGTGTTGTAAATTTCAATGTTGGATTTTTATTTTCATGGTTGACTGGAAGATGAAAATGCAATAATAATAACAACAACAACAATAATAACAATAACTCTGTGGTTAAAGATTGTGGCTTTTAGCACCAGCAGCCAAAGGACTCACAAACAAGCATGCAAACAGGCAACAGAAAGGCAGGCAACTTATATTAATCGCTTTATACATGTATATGTATTGTATGTATATACATGTATGTATGTATATACATGTATGTATGTATATTGGATTTGTTGTAAACTGAACAACCAAGTGATTATCAACATTGTTTGTCTACAAACTATACAACATACGGTTGCAGTTGAAATTGCAATGATCAGCGCCTGGTTCTTGTCTACAATCTATTGGGGCATAAATTAAAGTCAAACAAACGAGGGCGTACATAGATTTTTTCCATAAAGAATTGCCATTCAGCCGGCCAGCCAACAAACCATCTAACCAGTCATGGTACTAACCAGTCTGTTAGCCAACAGCAGCTGCTGCTTTGGGCAGCTTAAATAAGATCACAAATGAACCGAGAAAGATCAGCAACAAGTTTTAGCTCCCAAGGTTCCCAAAGACATAAGATTTACTATAGGCCTGCATTAGATTAGTGTACGTATTTATAATTACTAGTAAAAGAAGCAAAAAAAAGGAGTAATAAATGGACAAAGAACATGTTGTCACCCGTGTTGCGATAAAATAATCATCTCATCATCCATCCAATTTTCATTTTGAACAGCAGCACTAGCAATATACTACATGTATAGATTCAAAGAAAGAGAGAGAAGAGTAAAATAATGCCGGCCTTAAAAAATGAAACTGAAACGTTAAAAATGTTAATGAATCATGTCAAACACATATGTATGTACCACAGAGAGAGACAGGCAAACAACAGCAGCAGGGGAGAAGAGGGAGAAGGAGGATGAAGTGAGGGATAATAAAATAAGGAAAATAATTATAAGCCAGTAAAAAACTAAAATATTGGTTTATAAATTATGTGACATTAAGCAAGTGTTGTTGTTAAATACACTCAAAGAAATTTATTGGCCAATAAAAATTGCCAAGAAACTGATTTCAAATGTTCACATTACGCACTTGCAATGAAATTTATTGCAACAAATAAATTAAAATAATGGCAACACTGGTATAGTAAGTTTTCATCCATTAAATCCATAATTTTTTATCAATGCTGGTTGGAAAAATAAATTAAAAAAAATTCCTTCTCGAAAACTTGTTAATACAAAAGCAAAAGTCGTTTAAGGCGGCATACACTTTATGGTGATGACCTACACTTGAATTTATTTCTTTTCATCTTTCTTTCGATGTTACGAGAAACTCAGTCAAGTCTGATTGATAATGATTATTCAGTGGAAACGTATTTACAAGAATTTTTTTTATTTTCGCTGAATCACACTTAGTTTCCATCTCAAAAGCAATTTAGGTTAAAAAGTCTTAGGAATTCAAACTTTAGAGAATTCTAATTGCATTTGCTTTTCCAAAAAATCACGAGCTGCAGTTAGAGAAACAGTAAACTTTATTCATAATCAGAGATCGGGACCTAATACAGTCGCCTTCTAGAGGTTTAGTCGTCTAGAGGCTTAATAATAGAAAAACTAAGTCTAGTGGCTAGAGTGTTGGCTTATTAGACGTAAAGCCCGGGTTCGAGCCTCAAGCGAGACATCAAAACGAAATATGAAAAAAAAAATATTTCTTGGGCGACTTCCTTTCAGCAGTTTTCTGGCAAAAACTCTAAGTGTATATAAAAAATTGCCATTAAAAGCTTCTCAAAAAATCCGTCGTTCGGATTCGACTTTAAACTGTAGGTCTCGCCACTCATGCATAAAATTAACACACACAACATAAGTGATGTTGAGAAGCTAAGTCGTAATCCTGACTGAAGGGTTGTAATGGCCGATTATGTATGTTTGTATGTATGTAGTTAGAGAAACTGAACATTTTACACATAAACTGTCAGAGCTTGTGATTTAATACAAACGCCTTCTAGAGGTTTACTCCTCTAGGGGCTTAGTAACATAAAAACTAATCAAGTGGTACCACTGGAACCTTCCATATACATACATACATAAGAAGGTTGAACATTGAAACGGAAGTAATTAAAGTGTTTAACTAAGATCCGGGAGAATGTGAGAAAAGTTTCAACATGTTTGTCGGATTTTGAAAATCAATTTTCATACAAATTATCCGCCCAGGGAACATCCTTAGAAAGCCTAATAGCAATAACGAACTTCATAAGAAGCTCATTCTTAATAAGCAAAATTCGACACCACCATGTTCGATGCAACATCCTCATTTAGTTCCACAGAGAACATATGGTCAATTCACACAAGCCACTGTATCGTTGTATCGAATGTATTATTGGACTAATATACAACAGTGTATGCTTGTTGTTGATAATTTTCATGTAAAAATCCGATACACTCATAGACACTTTTTTCATATGTTTTTAAAAGTTGTATTGGTTTCGTGCCATCAATTTGTGTGAATGAAAAAAATGTGTATATCTTTTCATATGTTTTTAAAAAGTTGTGTTGGTTTCGTGCTATCAAATTGTTTGAATGCCAAAAAATTATGAAGAAGAATAAGAAGAAGACATTTGGAATATGAAATACATAATGCAGCATAGCATTGAGCGTTCACAACCAACAACACGATACAAAGTCGTGTGAATTGACCAATTGATTTATAAGTACAGGTTGTAACGAGTATGCGTACGACAATGACATCAAACTCTTACCATTCGAAATATGTTTGATTCATACGCCTCGCCTACTCATTCAGATTCATAACTTTAGTAAAATACTTATAAATGATTCGTGTGACTCGAATCATTCATCAAAATTTACAGTTTTAGTTGTTATTACATTTACAAAAAAACAAGAAAAAAAAAAGACAAAGGCAGCAAGCAAATCAAACACACAACCTTCTAATGAGTATTGTAGTGTTCGTACGCGAATCATACTTATTTTCTGATTCTTGTACATGTTAAGTAAAGGAGAGTCGAAATTAACATCATCAACATCTTGTGTATTGTTAAGTATGAGTATGATGAGTACTTCAGACTTTGAATATGAGTAAAACTTCCATGACAAGAATGCGTAAAAGTATCAGAAATTATGAGTATGATTCGGATCTACTCATCTTTTTGTATACTCATTGCTGATCTTTGATCGTTGTACACTTCCATGCTATTGACATTACCCTTTATAGGTTAGACTCAGAGTTCTTTCAAAAGAAAGTTCATTAAGTTAAAGAACGATAGCAGAAACACTTTCTAAGTGTATAGAACATACAACGGAAAGGAATTTTCATAAGCCGTAGGAATAATTTCAACATATTACACACTAGAACCGAATTACCATCTAGAAAGAAAGAAATAGATGTCGTCGTAGCACTACATAAGAGGAAACCAGTTGGTTTCAACATAGTCCATCCACTGTTCCTCTAAATTCTGAGCATTGAAGTGTTTTCATGAGACTGATGAAAAAATGTGTATAAGTGTAAGCAGTGTAAGCATACACTGGTGTATATTCGTCCAACGATACACTCAATACTTGTGTGTATTGACGCAATGTTGTATGAACGCGAATGAATCAGAGTAGTTGAATTTCAATACCGTTGACTCACTCATACTCGAAATTTCATGAGTACTTATGAGTAGTGAAGAAACGATTCATTGCTGATCTGTGATCACGATCCACTTTTCTATGTAGAAACTTTCACTAGATTACTAGAGAATCCTTTTATATTTTCCATATTTTTAATTTTCCTCTTCATTGTACTCAACCACGGTGCAACTAAAATTGTTTCGTATACATTTTTTCTTAAAAATATTTTCCAGACGACTGTTATAAATTAAATTCTTAATTTTTTTATAACAAAAATTGGATTATCATGATCGCCAAATTGAATAAATATTACCACCACCATCATAGAAGTGCTAATTTTCTCTACAAAGTTTTATGCATAAATTTTGTTCAGTGTACCAAGCATTATTGGCTTTTGGCATGTAATAAATTACCGGTTATTTTGTTGTCTTGTTGTCAGTTTAAAAATACAAAAAAAAAAAACTGAAAGACTTGTAAAGTGCAATTCAAACAGCAATTTAAAAAAGCAAAACAAAACAACAAAAAAAAAAAGTAAAGATAGAGGTAGAGACTGAAAGTAATTTAGATCAAGTTCATAAACTTTAATAATCTTGGCCCCAAAAGGATATTGTTTACATAAGAAAACAACGAAAAAAGAAAAAAGAAAGAAAAAAAAAAGACGACAAAAAAGTTCTCGTGCCTTAAAAGATAAAGTATTTAAAGGGGACTTATTGCTTCTTTTTTTTTTGAACTTGTTTTAATCAAGAGTCTCCTTCATATTTTAAGTACCGTCTAATTGCAATTATAATGGGGGATTGATGATAATAAAAATATAAAAACATATGCTTGGTAATAATAATTATCTACCTCCTCCTCTCCTCTGTCAACCTACAATTCATAATTCCTACAATAATTGTGATTTGTTGTGTTATATGGTATGTGTGAACATCAATTGAATGCCAATATTTATTGACAATATCATTAGTATTCAAATCATGTGCGAAAATTAACATCAAAAAGATAAAGAAAAAAAATACAATAAAAACAACAGCAACAACAATAAAAAAATTCCAATAGGCCATGTTCAAACATCAAACAAATATTCAAACAATCTAATCATATACACAATCAAACAATGGCTCAAGAAGTCTGGCTTGTTAGTATGTCGAGGATATGTATGGCATGGTATGTACATAGCATAACGACCAACAACATAAACAATCAACGGTTAAAAGAGATAAAATAGTTCGAGCCAAAATTAAGGTAAAGCAGTGCCGGCAAAATATAGTCATGAAAAGTAATAGTTTGCGGCTGCAAAGAAAAAGGCCTTCATTTGAAATGAAAAATTGTGAGCCATAAAATCGAATATTTTTTTTTTGTTTTTGATTTTTTATTGCTTAAAACAAAAACAAGAGAGTGAAATGAATTTAGTTGTCAATGTCAGTATTTAAGAAAATCTATAAATTTTTAACACGATTTTTACGGGCACGCGTTAAAGTTGTGGGAGTGGAAATATGGGAAATTTCTCCTTAAAAAGAAAAGATTAAAAATAGATTTCGTTTTTATAGTTTTGTTTAGCACATTTGAAGGCTTGTTTATTATCTTGTTAAAGGCATATTAAAAAGTAAAAGTAAAGTATTTTGCAAATCGGATATAATCACACATTTTTAAAGCACATTTCTTTTATTTTTTTCTTTTGCATTATTAATAAAATATAATGAGGCACTCCCCTTTTATCAAAAGGAAAAGGATTATAGTATGTATTTAGAACAATAATAAGCCTGACTTGGAAACAGTTTTCAACCTAAATCAAGGTACTCTCCTAATAAAAATTATTCATCTGGAGCAACACTAATAGATATCCAATCTTTCTGTGATGGATTACTGCCAGTAGTGTTTTTTTCTTTAGCTTCTTTGTTCTCTAATCCATTGGGGGTTATATGTTAAGGCTCTTCTAAAGGTGTGCTCAATGCAAGGAAACCAACTGACATATCAAAATAGGATAAGGATAAGACATAAATAACGAACATCCTAGGAAGATCTGATCAAAAATAATAAATTTCTGTGATATTTCTCCAGTAAACCAGGAACTTGTTTAGGTGTGAGAAACCAAAGAAATCAGATACGAGATACCCTTTGTCGTCGTAGTATAGTGGGTAGTGCGTTACGCCAAACGCCAGATCAGACATCTCGAACAAAACGAAAACATGAAAAAATATTTCTTCGGCGACTTCCAATCAGCAGATATCTGGCAAAAACTCTGAGAGTAAATAAAATTTCCATGAAAAGTTTCTCAAAAATCTGCCTTTCGGAGTCGACTTTAAACTGCCGCCACTCATGTATAAATTTAAAGCACACAACATAAGTGGTGCGACAAGCTAGGTCGTAATCCTGACTTAAAGGTTGGAATGACCTATTATGTTATGTACGTGATATCTCTTCAGTAAACCAGAAAATTGTATTAGTTAAGCAAATCAAAAAAATGAAATAAGGGAGATACTTTGTAATAGACTTATGAAGCTTAAAGAATGGAAATGAATCAAAAGGAGTGAGTAAATAGGTGAACTTACTCTCTATTGCTTCTCGCAAACGGCCGTTATCTCCCCTAAGCCATTGTTGACAAGCAAACCAGTAGTGAGCAAAACTGTGGTATTTGAATGAACCTACATATACACACATAATTGGTTATTACAAGACTTCACTTAGAATTACAACCTAGCTTAAGCTAGGTGTGCGTGTTAATTTTATAAACGAGTGGTGGGACCTACAGTTAAAAGTCTACACCAAACGGCAGATTTTTTGAGAAACTTTTCAGGGAAATTTTATTTTATTTTCAGAGATTTTGCCAGAAATCTGCTGAGAGGAAGTCGGCGAAGAAAAATTTTTCTATTTCGTTTCGCTGGAAATTTCTAGCCTGAGGTTTGAAACGTGGCCTCACGTAAGCACATCCATTCGAGATCGGTTGCCCAATCGAACTCATAATCCATTGCAGGGAAAATACGTTCCTTGGCTGCATAATTTTATTTCGAAACACTTTGCCTTCTCCAGTCCCTTACAATGAGAACTCCACAAGTAGGGGTCCGACTGTTGCTTGCAAAAAAATATGG
Source organism: Sarcophaga rosellei (assembly GCA_930367235.1). Lineage (NCBI taxonomy): Eukaryota > Metazoa > Arthropoda > Insecta > Diptera > Sarcophagidae > Sarcophaga > Sarcophaga rosellei. The sequence goes on from OV884018.1 coordinate 64,886,229, forward strand.
TGATTCGACAATTTTAATTCATTCTTTCCTTTTTCATTCTTCAATAAAAGATATGCTAACTTTCATCAAATTTTAACTACACAGGCAACCTAGATCCTTCTTTTATCTCCTTTATGACAGCATGTTCCTATCCTCTTTGACTAAAAGTTAGGTGAACTTTCATTTTAATGATTGTTGTTGTTGATAGCTATGATTCTCTAAATTTTTATTGGTTTTTAAAGGTGCTTTCGAAAGGCTTTCTCTATTCGCAAAAAAAAATTGCCATTCACATTCTTTTTTGCCATCACTGTACTGTCATCAGTTTTTCAACCATAATTATCACTGCTGTCTGCCAATGCCTTCTTCTTTAATAACCAGCTAAACAGCTTGCAATTTTACTTTGATTGATTTGCATTTGATGGCAAGAAAAAGATGAAGTACGACGTCATTAACTCAAAACCCAATAAGGAATTCATATCAGCATGGAAAGCAAGCAAGTCAGCCAGTCAACCAGTCAGTCCGACCATCGTATCGTATGTATATCGAACGAAAGAATATGATTGAACATCAATTTGTTATAATTATGGCACACCTTTTTCTATATCACACGATGAAATATTTTCATACAAATAACACACAAGCGAGCGAGCGAGCGCGAGCAAAAAAAAAGTGAAAATTGTCTTGGAATATAAAATAATAAAAAGTGATACACACAAGCCCCACAGAGACATGGACCTCAACAAAACCTACACAATTAATGACAAATTGTTATCGATCAACATGAAATATGAAAAAATTATTAAAAAAAAAAACAGAAGAAAAAATAAATAAAATGGAATAAAAATGTGCAACAATTTGAACCACATCAACAACTATCTGAACAACAATCTCAATAGCTGGCAATCACAACTCAACATCATTATTAAGATAGATTCGTCGTCAAAACGTTGTAATTGTCTTGCCTTAGACAAGTGATGTCGTTTATATGGTGCTGTTCAGTTCCATTGAACTGATGGTGAGTGACAAAATATGTTACACTCCACTATATAGCGGAAGACTGTTAATAGATTACAACAACAACAACAACAACAACTACAACAACCACAAAAAGTAGTAGAATTGTTGCTATTGATATTGATGTATTAGTTGTTAGTTGAATGGCGGCGGGTGTGTCAATATGCTCGTATGTCAAAATATGTTTAAAAATTAATGACAGTTTAGACACTGGAAAGCTACAGGGGGAAATCAGTTTGTCTATACCCGGCCTGACGTCTGCTAAAATATCCAGCCATACGTTAAAGAAAAAAATAAGTGGAAAGAGTTAAAAAAAAAATATTTTAATGCTGAGTCAGCATGAAGTGCAAGTGATCGATGTTCACAGATCAACTGTCACGAAAAGGCAGACCAAAACAAAAAAAAAATCGTAAATATTTCGACATGCTTGCTTGCAGCCATAAAAAAGGAAACCAATTGCTTACGAAGCGTTTAAAGGCGTACGCATGTAGGAGCCTTAAAAGGGAATAGGCAATGGCGTCATAGAGTTATGCTATACGTATTGAATATTATGATCAGCTCTTGAGAAAATAGTACGCATTTGTTCCGCAATTTTCTTTATCAATTTCGCCACGAGAAAATACTTTTTTAGCCTCCATGTCAATAAAAGTACTCGACTTAGGGCCATTATTACAACTTGCCGTTAACTAAAGAGAGGATTTTAACGAGCAGATAAATTATTTTTTAATATTATGAGTACCCAATAAGATAGAAGTGAGCGTTACGCCAAAGAGAGGATCATCCTACCTCTAACTTTTAAAGTTAAGTTTATGTTTGAACTTGCCATACTATATGTTATTTTCAATATGGCAACTTCAAATTTAAACAAAATGAGCAAATACAACAAAAAAAATGAGAAGCCCATCGTTGCCACTGCGTTAAAAAAAACTTGTTTAATTGAGCAGTTTTATCGACATTGCTCCGGCATTTCTATATTTTTGAAAACAATTAACTTTATTTTATCTGTAAGCTGTAATAAATAAGTTAAAGATAACTTTACAGTTCCCTTTAGCTAAAGTTAGCTTTAACTAAACTCAAGTTTAACGGCTAGTTATAATAATGACCCTTAAATGGTGACTATGGCCACACTTTATAGTAAATATGGTGAATTCCCTAATGTAGACCTTAAGCTAAGCTTATGTACGTTCATTTAATGGCACAGGATAGGAGAAAGTGGTTGCTTTGTTGAAATTAAAGCTCACTTGAACACACATAGCGGACCCTAGTGATGCCACTTGAAGCAAAGCTCCATAACTTCCGGAAAAATTCTGATTAATCTACCTCCACAATCAGCCATAAAGCATGTAACTCAACCATAAATCACTTCTAAAATCAAGCTGATAATCAGCTTGACATCTAAATGTCCTCGTGATGAAAGAATTCAATACATATGGGAACTGGGTAGGTTCAGTTTAGTTTCTCAGTTTCTGCCACGCATTTTTCCTACTAAGGACTTAAACTGAGGGGCGTTATGGCGAATGCAGTGTCCGTCTTATAGATTTGTGCTCTTCAATTCTGTTCGGACAAATTGATAATCAAAAATGAACTGCTCTCGGGAAGACTAACTGCTATTTAACTAGCTTGAAACCTAGTTTTGTTACGAGTGTCATGTGAAATCGCGAATTTTTAATAAAAAAAAAAGAGGTATGGTGCATGTAGTTGCCGTGGTCTAGTAGGTAGTGTGTTCGCTTATTAGAACCGAGTTCGAGCCCTAGGACAGACATCAAAACGAAATATGAAAAAATATTTCTCCGGCGACTTCCTCTCAGCAGATTTCTGGCAAAAACTCTGAGGGTAAATAAAATTGCCATGAAAAGTTTCTCAAAAATCTGTCGTTCGGAGGAGACTTTAAACTGTAGGTGCTGCCACTCATGTATAAAATTAACAGACACAACATGAGTGTTGTGAGAGGCTAGGCCGTAATCCTGTCATGTCAAATCGCGAATTTTGAATAAAACAATGTGTGATGCATGGTTTCAACGAGCATTACAGTAATTGCAACAATTTGAGAAACTCTGAAGCGTATTAAAACGAGTTTTTTGTTTCCTTAACCTATATTTCTCACTCTTGATTTGGTCGGAATTGCCGGCCACTTTAAATAAATAGAAGATTACTTGCATTCCATGAAGACAAGGCTATGGTTACTTGACGTGCTGTACAAAACCGAGAAAGCGTGCTGAACATTTGAAAAATTAGGAGACTTCAATCACTTTAAATAATACCAATAAGCCCGCTGGGGAGTAAGAGTAGTGCCCCAAAGTGGATAAAATCAACGGCAAATATTATAGTAAGATCAGGCAGTGCGAACTCTTTAAGATGAATAGATCCTCGTTAGAAAAAAAATAGCAATTATAACTGGACACGAGGTAGACGGGGAGATCTCAGAACATCTTCTCCGACATTGTGCGGTCCTTGAGAACCCGAAAGGAAGGGTTATTAGTCAACTAGAATTGACAGAATGTGCCTAGTCTAGTTATTATTGAAAAATTGCTTACCTCTACACTGAATACATGTCCATAATGGGTGTTGTTTCTAGGCATCAACAGGTAGACTCACTCACTATCACCAGCCACAGTAAAATACTCATCTGTGTTGGGTGGAAAACCGTGATTAATTGAGCTGAAACAAAGTAAAGACATACTAAGAATTAGAATGGAAGTGTACATCAAGTGATTATGCTTGTAGTTGTCTAATGCTAAAGGCCTTCTTCTTAGGCAAAAGGGTCAAGAGTTTGTGAGAGAGAGGCGTAAGATGAAATCAAGTACTAACAATTAATCCAACAAAACTTGATTAAAGCTTGTTTTTATATTTTGTTATGATTTAACACGTTCACTGTCGACTACGACATAGCTTGTAGATTGCATTCCCTTCTAGGGTGCAAACGAGATAACTCGTACGATTGCGTTCCCTTCTAGGGTGCCAACTACGAGTTATCTCGTACTCACTAAACCTGGCATTTTTGTGTAGCTACGAATAAAATCACATTTTTATAAGTGCTATTATCGATAAATGGCTTCTGGGAGAAGAACAAAAAGTCAATGTTAGCTTGCGTGGCAATCAACGTGTTAAGAAACTCTGCTTTACCGCTTGAAGGCTATGATGTCACAGACAGATCAATATGGGGGGGATTTTTTTTGTATTGATGAAGGCGAAACATTTAAACGATTTTTATTTATTTATTAACTGACCCAAGTGAGCGTGTGTTTTAAGTTATGACTCACCACTTTAATGGAACTTCATTACATTTTTTCGATTATAATTTCTCAATTGTGTTCTACATCGTCTAGATTTCAAGATTAGCGCCTATTGAAGGCGTTTTTATTTCTGTTTTTATTGATTTAAAAATAATCGTGGTTTTTTTTTTGCCATCACGGATGTACATACGATGGAGTATTTGCAACAATATCCCTCAATTCCTTTACTGCTAGCCCATAATAATAAAAATCTATGTATGCCCACTGATGTTTTGTTGCAAGTGAAGCCACCGCATAATAATAAATTATTGCCCTGCATGGCTGTTTTGTGTGTTCTTCACACTTTGGCGGAGCCTATTGTAAAATGCTTGGCATTGCACGCAAAATAATATCACGACTCTTTGCGAATAATGGAAATAATGTTGGGGTGTTCTGAACAAGAGGAAGCCACTAGACTAAGACAGACAGACAGACTGGCAGACAGACACGCATTTAGTAAATATAACACTTCTCCTTTGACAGAGGCCAACAATTGTTCTTTTTTATGTTCGTTAGTGTTAAGGCAAGAAGATCACTTGATCGCTTCACTGAAAAGACGCAAAAATAAACGCCAATGAATAGGTTGGCTAATGAAGTTCTTAATTTTTTTTCATTTATTCTTACGCGGATACTTTTTTATGTATTTTTATTTTTTTGAATTTTTATTGGTTTGTTATTGTTGTTTTAATGGCCACCACCAGCACTATTACATTGAAAAATTGCCAGAAAAATAAAATTTTAAAAATGATTTCGTTTCTCTTCCAGACTCTCCAACACAACCAAGAGTACCAACCACAACTAATGATTAACAGTAGCAGCTGCAATAACAACAATTGAAGAGTGCTACACGTGTTCCCAAGAAGCTGCAACAAATTTGCCTTTAAAATACCAAAATGCCTGCAGAGAAATCAATTCTTACAGAGAAAAACAATACAGTCGTCTATCAGGAGACTACAAAACCGAAAAAGAAACGTCGTGATAAAAGTGATTTGGGACCAGATTTTGTGGCACCCGATGGCGGTTGGGGTTGGGTAGTCTGCCTGGCTGCTGGCTTCAGTAATGTAAGTAGAAAACCTTCATTTTAATCCTGGCATCAAGACAATTAATTAAATTCCCTTTTCTTTTGGCCTTACAGTTCTCTTTGTTTCCTCCCCTGCAACAATATGGCCTGATTTACAGACAGCGCATGAGTAATTTGGGTTTTGATGCCAAAGAAACCACCACTATCGTGAATGTTGTCATGGCCATCTCCTCATTGTTGGGCATAATAAACGGAGCCATGTTTAGACGATTTACTTTTAGGCAAGTGGCCATAACGGGCAGTTTGCTAGGTTTTAGCGGCATTTTTCTGTCAGCGTTCTGTGAAACATTTTGGCAGTATTTGGTGTGTTTTTCTTGTATTTATGGTAAGTAGGCTCAGAAATAGAACGTTTAAGCCCCGTTAACAGTACTTTTTAGAAAAGAGTTTTTAAAATAAATACCTTTTAGGAAAACTACATTTTAAAAAATAAGTACTTTTTAGAAAAGTATTTTATTTTACTTTATGAAAAATAAGTACTTTATGAAAATATATTTTAAAGTAAGTAAAGTAAAAAGTATTTATTTTAAAATTTATTTTTTAAAAAATACTTATTTGAGTACTTATTTTAAGTAGTACTTTTCAGACTCAGAAATATAACGTTTAAGCCCTTAACAGTTGTTAAAATCGACATACAATTTAAAACTTTTTTGAACAAGTACATTTAGGATTGACTTTAAAGTAAGTACTTTTCAGAAAACTACTTTTTAAAAAATAGTTGCTTTTTAGAAAAGTACTTTTTAAAAAGGATTTTATGAAAAAGTGCTTTTTTTAAAAAAGTACTTTATGTAAAGTTCTTTTAAAATAAGTAAAGTAAAATGTATTTATTTTAAAATTTATTTTTTAAAAGTACTTCTTTCAGTACTTATTTTAAATAGTACTTTTCAGGCTCAGATATAGAACGCTTAAGCACTTTTTTGAAAAAGTACGATTTAGAAAAGACTGTAAAATAAGTACTTTTTAGAAAACTACTTTTTAAAAAGTAAGTGCTTTTCAGAAAAGTACTTTTTAAAAAGGATTTTAAAAAATAGTGATTTTTAAAAAAGTACTTTCTGATGAAAAAGTGCTTTTCAAAAATGTACTTTATGAAAAAAAGTGCTTTTTAAAAAGTACTTAATGAAAAAATGCTTTTTAAAAAAGACTTTTTAAAGTAAGTACTTTTTAGAAAATTACTTTTTAAAAAGTAAGTCCTTTCGAAAAGGATTTTATGAAAAAGTGATTTTTAAAAAAGTACTTTATGAAAAAAGTGCTTTTTAAAAAAGTACTCTGTGAAAAAAAGTACTTTAGGAAAGACCTTTCAAAATAAGTAAAGTAAAAAGTATTTATTTTAGAAAGCACTTATTCCAAACAGCATTTTTAAATAATGCTTTTCAAAAAGTACTTTAAAAAAAGACCTTTTAAAATAAGTAATGTAAAATGTATTTATTTTAAAAAGTACTTTTTTTGTAAGTATTTTTCAAAAAGTACTCATAAAAAGTACCTCTTTTAAATAGTACTTTCAAAAAGTATTTTAAATTTACTAAAGTACTCTTTAATTTTATTGACATTTTTGGATTTCCTATTTGAAACGCTAAGATTTCTCATCCATTTTCTTTGTTTCCCTTTCTTTCATAGGCATTGGCCTTGGCTTATGTATGGCAGCTTCAGCTTTGGCGGTGAATACTTATTTTAAAAATAAACGCCGAAAAGCAACCGGTTTCTCTTGGACTATAACCGGTTTGGGTCCCATAATATTTCCTTATATTTCCACATTTTTACTAGTGTACTATGGTGCCCAAGGTACTATATTGCTTTACGCAGCCGTTGCACTCAATGCTTTCATATGTTCCTTGACTTTACAGCCTGTTTTATGGCATGTACGTAAACCGGAAAAAGAAAACCTAACCGAAACCAATGGCAACACTATACAAAATACTACCGAACAAGATGCTGCGGAATTTGAATGCAAATTTTGTCAGTATCAACGCAAAGGTAAACGTAGTATATTCTCTTCACAATATCTGTTCAATGATGATGATCCTGAAAGACCGGGTTATGAAATTACTGAACCGGCTACACCTATGTTGGCCCGGGCCAATGATGGTTGGTTTGGTTCCAAGTTGTCTTTGGCTTCGGAGAAAATGTCACGCTATAAGCCATCCAAGGTATTGAAACGCCAGATATCACGTAGAGATGGTGGTGAAAATGGCGGGCATCAAGAGAATATGGAAGAGTCGGCTCTTTATAAGCCGAATTACTTTAATAGAGAGAAAGAAGATATTGATCGTTATGCCAGTAAAACTAGCATTTACTCGAAAACAGGAAACGAAGATTTCCATTGTACCTGTGCCGAGGAGAAGGCTTTGCTACACAAACTAACCGAGGAAGAGAAAAAACAAGAGGCTGCCAAATTGCAGGCTGCCATAGAAGAGGAAGAATTGGCCAAAAGTAAAATGACTTTTGCTCAGAAAGTGGTGAAATTTTTGGACTTGGATCTGTTAAAAGATTTGACCTTTGTCAATCTGGCCATGGGCATGACCATTATGATGTTTGGCGAAATGAATTTCTCTGTGCTAACGCCATTCATATTGAACAGTTTTGGTTATAGCAACGAACAGATTTCATTGGCCATGTCTTTGCTGGGTGGCATGGATATATCGGTGCGATTTTTGGCTCCATTTGCATTGGAAAAGGTTAAATTGGATAATCGGGTGTTATTTGCCTTTGGCATTATAGCCATTTCTATAGGCCGTTTTATAGTGACCATAACCGATTCGTATCATGTGGTCTTGGCGGTATTCGTTTTAATTGGTTTTGGCAAGGGATTCCGTACAATTTTCTCGCCTTTGATTATACCCAGTTATGTGCCTTTAAATCGTTTACCGGCTGCCTCAGGACTACAATTGATTTTCAATTCAATATTTTCATTTGCCTTTGGACCAATATTGGGTAAGTTTTAAGCGTCTTATTACGATAACAAAAGCTTGTTATTAAATTGAATTTGTTGTCTGTTTTCTTGCAGGTATTATTACTGACGCCTACAGTTACAAGGTGACCATACACTTCATTAACTGTCTGACAGCATGTGCCTTGCTGCTGTGGGCTTCAGAGTCTCTTGTAAGAAAAATGTTAAAGAAAAAATCTACCGGTTTACAGGGGTAAAGGAGTGCAAATATTTCGAAGAAGAAGAGGAAAAAACCTCAAAATAGTGCAACCAAGAGTGTTAAAAATTCCTCAAAAAAAAAAAAATTTTTTTTTTTCGTTAAGTAACCCAACACACATTGAAACAAAAATTCATTTTTAATTTAAGGCGGCAACGAATGGAATATTTTAAATGAAAATATTTTTTACAAAATTAAGTGCCAATATCTTTAATGTGTATTTAACAATATCGCAATCGATCTTATAAGTTTAATTTAAAAATTCCTATTGTTTAGACCGCCTATCTTCTCCCTTGTGTATGTGTATTTAATTTATAATTTAAGTTAATTTAATTTAGTTTAATTAATTAATTGTAATAAATGAGACTTACTTAATAGTTAATAAATTATATCAAATAATTATAAATTATAATATATTTAAATTAAAAACAAATTGTATAAAATTAATAGAAAACTTCATAAATAATATATTTTTTATATACAAATGCTTTTTAGAGCATTATTTTTATAAACAATTTTACAATATTTATAAAAAAAAATTTATATTTAATAATTAAATTTAAGAAAAAAAAAAAACAAATTAAATATTTTTTATAAATTTTAAGAATGAAACATAATTTTAAAGTCTATGCAACAACTATTTTAATAAACAAAAAATTTAAAAAAAAATTAAAAAAAAAAATTAAAAAAAAAATTCTGAGTATTTTTATTTACACCAGAGAGTAAGAAATATTACGAGGGCCATCACAGAATTAGATGCCGTGGCATATAAACTTTTTTTATACATACATACTTACATACATAATTGGCAATTACAACCAGCGTTGCCATTTGCCAAGTTTTCCCTTTTTTCCAAGTTTTTTAGCATGCGAAAAAGTTTTCTAACAAAACAAGTTTTTTCGACAAAATTAATTTCAAATTTTTTTTCAATAAATTTAATGATAATAACACGCAATAATTACATTTTTAAAGGAAATGTTATGTATTTTATTAGTCCCGGGCAAAAGTAGCAAAAAACACCAATATAGGGTACCGGTCTCCCGTGTTTCCTTTAAACATTTTGGAACTTTTGAAGAAAACAAGTTTTTTTTGGTAAAAAAAAGTTTTTCCCCAGAAATAAAAAGTTTTTTTCAAAAAAATTCTGGCAACGCTGATTACAACCCTTCAGTTAGGATTACGGCCTAGCTTCTCACACCACTCATGTTGTGTGCCTTAATTTCATACTTGAGTGGCGGGACCTACAGTTTAGCGTCGACTCCAAACGACAGGTTTCTGAGAAACTTTTTCATGGCAGGTTTATTTACTCTCAGAGTTTTTGCCAGAAATCTGCTTAGAGGAAGTCGCCGAAGAAATATTTTTTTTTGTTTCATATTTCGTTTTGATGTCTGACCTGGGGGTTTGAACTCGGGCCTTACGTCTAGTAAGCCAACACACTACCTACTAGACTACCTACTATGCCTTCTAGAATATTACGAAAGCGGTCATAAAATTAGCCGACGATTTCGACGGCAATCTTCATTAAAGATTGTTTTTCTAATCCTAAAACTAATAATATTAAGTTCGACTAGTGCCAGCCAAAATATCATATGCTCCTAGTATTTGATGTGCACTCAGTTATTTCAATGCGTTCTTATGACAGAACCTATATATTAGGCTTGAGGCAATTGCTTTCTTTGAATCTACAGTGGAGTCTCCAAATTCATACATTCACTCTTACACAGGGTCAGTTGAGCACAGAGCTTTCAGGTCACGATACGCCCTTTTTTAATCTCACGTTATACTTGTGTCAGATTACTTAAATCCAAGAGAGCTTCCAGAACAAGTTCTCTTAGTTCCGGTTGTACCAATGCATGTCGGTATTTATGTCTTAAAGCGATTTCTATTTTTAACAAATATTGTTTTGGACTATATTGTCCGGCCAGAAGGTCGATTGCTATTCTCAAATTATTTCTATATAGTCTGAAGCAAGATTCAAATATCTTGGTACTATAATCAGATCTGTGATCGCTTGCTTTAGAGCTAGTCTCCAAAACAGTCTATATACATACATAATTGGCCATTACAACCCTTCAGTCAGGATTACGGCCTAGCTCCTCACACCACTCATGTTGTGTGCCTTAATTTTATACTTGAGTAGCGGGACCTACAGTTTAACGTCGACTCCGAACGACAGATTTTGAGAAACTTTTTCATGGCAGATTTATTTACTTTCAAGTTTTTGCCATAGGTAGTCGATGAAGAAATGTTTTTTCATATTTCGTTTTGTTCGAAACATCTGACCTAGGGTTTGAACCATGGCCTCATGCCTAATAAGCCAACACCCTACCAAGTAAACTACAACGATTTCGCTCTCACCTAACACAATCTTTTTAACTTTCTCTCTTTAAGCATCCTCATCAAAAGGTCGGTTACTATTTTCAGGTTACTTCTGGATAGTCCGATACATTACGGAAATTTCTTCTCGTTGTAATTTCTAAACGAACGTTTACTTTGTTACAAAATTATTTGGCTTGAAAAGAGTGCCCCCTTCTCTTACCCTTTCGTCGAGTATACTATTTCTTGCAAGTTCATCTATTTGCGCATTGTCGTGAATGTAGCATAAGGTGACCCTTCTTTTTTACTCTGCAAAGCTAATCTAGTTTATGGAAACAGTCTCATACTATTAGCCAAGTGCTTCTATGACGCCTTGACTGTAAGATAGCATTGCATTAATCCGTCCAAGTTCAATTCAGTATGTCTTTCCATGGCTTCGACTTCCGCTTGACGATACCCGCGATGTTGCAAGAAATGCCAAATATTTAATTTTGAAACTGAACACATCTAATTTCTTTCCACCATCTGTTCCCTTCCTTAAGAGAGTATGTCGCCTGCAAATTATTACATTCACTCTTATTACTTAAGGGACATTTAAGCAGAAACCATTCAGATCACGATGCCCCTGTTTTAACCATATTCATTACTCTGCTCGTCAAAATCATATGCAATGGGTATAAGTTCCAGGCCCGCTGTACTGTAGATTTTTATTGCCCAGTTTACACCAAGGCATGTCAGTATCTGTGTTTTGTAGTAATTCCTATTATGAAAAAATATTGTTTGGCTCTACAATGCCCAGGCAAAAGGACGATTACTATTTTCTGGCTGTTTCCGGATGTAGTCGCCGTAGTCTAGTAGGTACTGTGTTCACTTATTAGACATAAAGCCGGGGTTCAAACCCAGGCATCAAAACGAAATATGAAAAAAAAAAATTCTTCCTCGGCGACTTCTTCTCAGCAGATTTCTGGCAAAAACTCTGTGAGTAAATAAACCTGCCAAAAATCTGTCGTTCGGAGTCGACGTTAAACTGTAGGTCCCGCTACTCACGTATAAAACTAAGGCACACAACATGAGTGGTGTGAGAAGCTAGGTCGTAATCCTGACTGATGGGTTGTAATGGCCCATTATGTATGCATGTATGTTTCTGGATAATCTAATGCAAGAGGGATCAGAAATACGATATTATAATCAGGCTAAGCGATCACAGGAGGCTAGTCTTTAAACAATATATATATCGGAAGCAAGTATTGGCTGAAAAAACGGTTGAATGTATGGTTAGTTACGAAACCATAATATTACTCCAGGAGAAGGCTCGATTACGATATTAAATATTAAATTATTGTTGTATTTCAAATATTTTATATTTAGTGGAATTTAAAACCAAAAAGATTTTCAATATCGGAAACGTAGAAACATAATTTCCCACATCATTTGAAATGTGTTTCATTATCCATTCAACGTATTTCTTTTTTTTTTGTTCGTTTTTTATTATCACAAGATGTTTGCATCTAAACCGATCACTGTCGTGATCACTGAAACTAATTGCAAATCCATCAGCAACTAGCCAATCATCGATTATGACTAATAAATTAAAAAAAAAAATAAAACACTGTAATGTACTGTGCATTAGTTTTATAGAAAAAAAATCGAAAAATTAAAAAAACCTAAGTGAACAATGAAGAAATGATTTTTAAATACAATTTATGAGACGTTTTTATTACGCCATAAAGATGCTACTCAAAATCTTCTCAAAACAGAAACTTTTTAGTTCAAATTTTTGTGCGAAAAAAAGTACAGATTTTTACGTACGTATTTCGAAGGGAATACAAAAACTGTAGGACGTTAAACTGTAGGTCCCGCCACTCACATGAGTGGTGTGAGAAGCTAGGCCGTAATCCTAGTGAAGGGTTGTAATGGCCAGAATGGCCGAATGCCGGAAATCTGCTGAGAGGAAGTCGCCGAAGAAATATTTTTTTTTCATATTTCGTTTTGATGTCTGATCTGGGGTTTGAACCCGGGCTTTACGTCTAATAAGCGAACACACTACCTACTAGACTACGGCGACTTCAAAAAGGCAGTACAATAGATTGTGTGCACTAGGACACCTCTATACGACAATAATAAGCTTAGTCAACGAACGATAGATGGCAACACTATCATTCTAGAATTTGTTAATCCCATAAGCTAGTGATTTAGAAAAGTTTAACGGACTATACGGAAATAAAGCAACTAACACACACTACTTAATAGACTACGGCAACTACCATAATTGGTCCGTGTTTATGAATTTCACACGTTGACTACCGACTACGAGACAACTCGTAGATTGCGTTCCCTTCTAGGGTGCCATCAAGTTTAGTTTGATTGTTGAACGCAATCTACGACTTATCTCGTACTTACTAAACCTGCAATTTTTGTGTAGCTACGAATAAAATCGTATAATATCAGTGCTAGTATCGATAAATGGCTTCTGGGAAAAGAACAAAGAGACAATGTTGGCTTGCGTGGCCAGTTTTCTGGAAATTGCCGTGGCCGCGGCAATCAAATTTCATATCATTTATTCAAGATTCAAACCATCTGTTGTAAAACTAACATATTGAAGTCATATACCAATATTTCAATTGGTGTATGAACATTTGCTTAATTTTATAGAAATTCCCCAATTTTTCCATAATTACTGTTCCTATGCCCTATTCCCACTTGAACTTTAATGGCTTCTACTGTGAAAAAAATAAAATAAACAGTGCTATGTACTATATTTTGTATTAAATGTGGTGAAATCAATTTAAAGCTGTTGAATGTTGTCATACAATATTGGAATAAAAACAAAAAGAACAATTAATAACAATTTCTGTTACAAAGAAAATAACTTTGTATTCGTTAGACTCTACCAAACCAAATGTGTCTTTTGTTAACAACAACAAGTGGTTGTTTTTTTCCGATTAATTGAAAATTCATCGAAAATCTTGAACATGCGCTTCATTTAACAGACTCGCTCTCTCTCTCTTACACAGAAATTTAAATTCAAATGTGATAAAGGAAATGCTTCTACTCTGCTCTCTGCGTCATATTAGAATGAGAGTGTAATCTTTCACTATATATGTATTCGTGTATTGAGATTTCTAAACAACAAATAATAGAATTGAGTATTACAATAATAATAATAACAAATGGTTATTAAAAGAAAAGGAGAAAAAATGCTGAAACTATAGAAAACTCTTTGAGAAATTCAGTCACTTTAAAGGTTTTGTGCAATAAACATGTCAATCATAAATCATTAAAATTTGACCAAACATTTTTATAAAATTGTTTAAACAATTTTTTTTATTATTAAATATAAATCACTGATTAAATTAAGATTTTTTACGCAAAAGGAAAAAAAATTAAAATTAATGCCCGAAAATATTTGTGCTACCACATTAAAAAAGAAAAATTTCTACAAAAAATTTACATAAGTTTTCTTGCAATAAAAATAAAGAAAGAGAGAAGAAATAAAAAAGAAAAAATAAAATTTAATTAATAAAACAAAATAGAAAACAACAAAAGCAAGAAATTGTAATAAAAGTGTTAGAAAACTTGTGTGTGTGTAATAGAAAATTTAAAACATGTGACGTGATTAGTTACAACAACTCATACAACAGCTCTGTTAATGATTGAATAAAAATTATTAAAATTTTACGGTAAATTGTATAAACAAATTTAGAATAATAACAATAACAACAACAAACGTAACAACCTTGAACCTGACCATACGACGAAATCAACAATTTACGGAAGACAACATAAGACAACCGAATTTTTATGCATGAATTGAAATGTTAAAAATAAAATCAAAATAGGGGGTGTTTTTCATTTTGCTCTCTCTTTATTCTCTAAAATAATGACAGGTAAATCAAGAGAGGAGGGAGAGAGCGAGATTTTTGTAAAACTGTCAATAAACAAAAAGAAAATAAAGAATTGGTGGTGACGTAGCATTTGTATGTAAACAATTCCTAGAATATTACCAAAACAACAACTTGGGAATCACTTAAATTTAGAAACGTTAAATAAAAATAATTTTTAAATTTTATATACTTATTTAAAGGAATATTATTACGTTTTATTTTGTAAATAATTGACATTCACATCTTGTAGACGGAAAATCAATTTCGTTTGACAACCAATTTGTGATTTGTTCAGTGATTTTTTTGAAGATTTGTAAGGTTTTCTCGCATTATCGGTTTCTTCTTCCTCATCTTATAATACGTTACATTACGAGGATAACCTGTGCGCTTAGCCACAGTAACTGCCAATAGCTAAGGAAGCTTTTAAGCAGCTCTGGTTCCTTTTCTTGCCACAGCTAAGATCACCTTTATAATAATGACCTCGCAATATGCACCACCCGTGTAATGGTATTCTTTCAATTCATAACTGATAGTAGTATATAGTCGCCGTAGTCTAGTAGGTAGTGTGTTCGCTTATTAGACGTAAAGCCCGGGTTCAAGGCACAGGCCAGACATCCAAAACGAAATATGAAAAAAAAATTTTTTTTTTTCTACGACTTCCTCTCAGCAGATTTCTGGCAAAAACTCAGAGTGTAAATAAAAAATTGCCATGAAAAGTTTTTCAAAAAATCTGTCTTTCGGAGACGAATTTAAACTGTATTTCCCGCTACTGATGTATAAAATAAACACACACAACATGAGAGGTGCGAGAAGCTAGGCCGTAATCCTGACTGAAGGGTTGTAATGACCAATTATGAATGTATGTATGTGTACTTGCTCTCAATACCTTTCCAGACATACATATACCGATTTGAATATCTTCACTGATAGTCTAATGACAATTAAGGCAATAACATCCAGGAATACGCTATCAAGGCTAGTGTTGGAATGTGAAAAGACGGCTGACTAATAGAGCCATAGTAATACAGAGCATATGAGAGCCCTATGTCTTTCACTACATTGAAGGCCAAGCTGAGGAAGTGTGCGAAAATGGGTCATAGATTATTGTGGTAATTTCAACTTAATAAGGATGACTTGGATAGGCTTATGCGCGTATTAATGAGACACTCAATTTTTCATATAGACCTGAACCATATTGGCATAATAAAAAAATGCTGAGTACAGAACAAGTGTTGAAGACATCGAATCGACGAAACACTTTTTATATCATTGCCTAGCATTCGTAAGCTTGAGATACGAATCTCAGATTAGTGAACTCGAAGAAGCAAAGGAAGTTTGCACAGTACAGAGACTTCATATAGAGAGGTGGTCCCATAGTGTGTACACCACAAGACTGCTTAAGGGCTTAGATAAGCTGGAGACCCTTATTTGGTCTTCTGTCTTTCAACTTAAATAGCTTGTATTTAATATTACATGATCGTCTGTGAAAATACAGCATTTGGCGTTTGTAAATATTTTATTGTCAGTTTGGAGCAGTTGGCATAAATTGCTTCCCAATAGATAAATATTTTATTTTAAACATAAGTCTACAGTTAAGGTTTTCGCCGTGGAAATAAAGCATTCACCTAAACGCGGATAGATTTGTCTCATAGGAGTGTATTCCATCACAACAGAAGACTACACATCCCTAGTCACTAATTTGAAATTTCAGAAGCGAAGTTGGGAAGTTTTTATTCATTCACCTTAAAGTCCAGTTGTGGCGCCGAGTTATTACTGCTTATGTCGTATATATCGAAACTTATATATTGTTGTACATTGTACTTATTATTACTTCAATATTATTGTTTTCAATAGTTTTTTTTGTTTTATCTTAAAAATTCATTGAAATTTAATATCAATAGAAAAATTATAACAATTGCGGTGTAACATTCTAATATGGAAACTCAATAACGCGCGTATACTCGAGAAAACCTCTTGACCAGGTAAATTAAATAGGCTAAGTAAACGTTACAGTAGACGTAAATTCATTTATATTACTTAATTGTTGCTAGGGTTTCATTATATGTATATGGTCTTTCAAGTTCGAGTTTCTTTATTTTATTATGTTGATTAATAAACTGTATATAATAGAGAGTCTACACTTGATGAAGGTGGATATGTCTTAAATATGATACTTCACTTGAGAATGGTATATATATATCGCAATATTTTTTAATGAGTATGGGTGTTCACTTATTAGACGTAAAGCTCGGGTTCGATCCCCGGGCCAGATTTCTGGCAAAAACTCTGGAGTAAATAAACCTAGCATGAAAAAGTTTCTCAAAAATCTGTCGTTCGGAGTCGACGTTAAACTGTAGGTCCCGCCACTCAAGCATAAAATTAACGCACACAACATGAGTGGTGTGAGAAGCTAGGCAGTAATTCTAACTGAAGAGTTGTAATCGCCAATTATGTATGCATGTATGTAGGTGCTATTCCATGAAAATTTTAACCAAATTTGGAAGAACACAGAGGATCTGAGCTGCAAAAAAAGAAAGAAGTCATGGCGTATGACAGCCGAAGCCGAAGTTGCTCTTTAATCACAGTAGAACCTTCCGCTGATTGATTAATTAGAGAATTAGTTCCAATTTAGATTGTGCTTCACTGTTCTGTAGATAGTGCAATGGAATGTACTTTCATAAAACAAAATTTTCGTTTTTCTCAAAATCGGTCTCTCCACCACTACGTGATGGTTGTACATATTTGTATACATATGTATGTATGTATGTATATAAAGGATGATATTTTAGCTATTATCTTTTTGGCAACACTGGTTTGAACAGTTCACGCACGTTTCGTGTTTTGTTTCACTGTCAAACATATTCAGTTTGGTCTATAATTTAACCATGAATCGTCTTACAACCGAACAACGCTTCCAAATCATTTAATTTTATTATCGAAATGCGTGCTCTGTTAAGAAAGTTCATCGCGCGCTTCTTCCATTTTATGGTCAGTTTAATCGACCCACTGAAGCGGCTATTCGGGATACGTAAATAAGCAGAATTGTCGATTTTGGAGTGAAGATCAGCCAGAAGCATTGCAAAAGCTACCAATGCATCCAGAAAAAGTCACAGTTTGGTGCGGTTTATGGGCTGATGGCATCATTGGACCATACTTCTTCAAAGATGCTGCGAATCGTAACGTAACTGTGAATGGTGAGCGCTAGCGTGAGATGATATCCAACCTTTTTTTGCCTAAAATGGAAGAGCTTGACTTGCATGACGTGTGGTTTCAGCAAGACGGTGCCACATGCCACACAGCATGCGTAACAATGGACTTATTGAGAGGCGAGTTCGGTGAACATTTTATTTCACGTTCGGGACCGGTCAACTGGCCGCCTAGATCGTGCGATTTAATGCCTTTAGACTATTTTTTAGCGGGTATGTTAAAACTCATGTCTATACAGACAAGCCCGCTCAATTGGAAGACAACATTGAAGCATTTATTCATGAGATACCGGCCGAAATGTTGGAAAGAGTATGCCAAAATTGGACTAAGCGGATGGACCATTTGAGGCACAGTCGCGGTCAACATTTGCATGAAATAATCTTCAAACATTAAATTATATGGACCTTACAATCGATTCAAATAAAGATTACATGCATTTTTCTGAATTGTATGTGTTTTTTTTCATATTTTCTTATAGCTCTTAAAAAATCACCCCTTATAAGAAAAGTTTTGTCTCAACGCCTCCTCGATTTCTATTTGTTTAGGTCGAAGCTGAGTGCTCTCACTGGTATATTCCATTCCAGGACAGGGTATACAAAAGAGGTTTCATTTGTGAATGGCTCTCCTATTGTCGCTATTTAACCCGTTAATCACCATGTCAGTCATATGTCTCTGACGCTAAGAAGTTCTACATGAGCCATGTCAGACATACCAGACGATTTGGTAGAAGGCCACGTCAATCACAGATGTCCGAATGCTGTGTCGAAAACAACAGGTTAATACTTGTTGTATCTTGTTTGGATGCGTCAGCCATATAAGACTGACACGTTTGTCGAGAAAAAAGTTTTAATATAGGGTCATGTCAGTCATATATATATGACATAGGAAATAGTATTTTTCCGGGAATTTTGGCGAAAAAAAAATTGTTTTTCTGTGATACATTAAGTTTCCTTGATAGATTTTTAACTAAATTATCTCATAAAGTTACCATGGCCTATGTGAAAATTTTTCTGATATTATATGGGCGATTAACGTGTTAAGGAAATATGGGAAGAGGGCCATATGGGAGGGATTAACTTAATGTTAACAAATATTTTGAATGAATTGATTTATTTGTTATACAGTGTACCTACTTAGTCATTGTTAGACTTAGGCAGATTTCAATTACTTTAGCAATATACAATAACAGAAACAAAAAACAGCTGACTCAATTCGATTACTGATATAAAAACAAATCGAAAGGAATTTTTTTTTCTGCAATTTAACAAAAAAAAAAATAAAAAGCCGGCGCTTATAAATTATGTAGGAATTAAATAAATTTTATAATCAAAAATAGTATTCTACATACAAATGTACATACATTTGCATTCAGATTATTACTCTTAAGCGCTTTACACTAAAAGAAATTTGCAAAAAAATATATGCGTTCTCATTTACTAAAAATCTATGCCAAGCTGATAAAAGACCAGAAAGTAGTGTAAAGAAAATATCGATTCAAATCAGAGTAGATGGATAGTTTAAGTATGGTTATCATTGTTATCAAAAGCTAAACTCATATTGATATCAATTACATACAACAACAACGTAGAAAAAAATATCAACTGATATTGGCTTCCTTATCGATCTAAGTATAGTTGTTATTCTGTCAACAATTTTACAAAAAAAAAAATTCTAATCAGTGTTGCAAATGCATTGATGATGGAGGTGAACAATATAGACGACAGACATACAGTGTAAAACAAACAGGTTAACAGGTGTTAATTTAAAGTGCTGACACACAGTCAGACAATTTCAACTCAGAAAACATAATACTTAACGTGTTAAATTATTCAAAGAGAATACATACATATGTAGCTCGAAAGTGCATTTTACTGAACTGTAAATGACACTGAAGAAATTTAAATTTTAAATACTCGTCTAATATTAAATAATTTTTTTAAAAACAATAGACGTAATAATATAATAATTAAATAATAGGGGTGTGTATGTACGTTTATATCAATCACTGTTGTTACTCGTATGTATTTTGAAAGGAGTCACTTACATAGCGAATGCAATGGTTTCGTATGCAATATGGATAATTTAACTGTCGTTGTTATTGTACAACGGGAAATGGATATAATTGTTGTGTGTTTGAACAGAAAATTAAAATACTTATCAAAATAAACAACAAATCAAAATTCTGTGCCAATACATTTTATTTTATTTACAAATTTTCAAAATATCTTCCAATCACGTGCTATTATTTTCATTGTTTTTCGTTTATTATTAAAAACGTTTATTGGGGTCAATTAGGTACCGATTTACTGGCATAATTTTGCATACAGTCAATATGGACCGCTTTTTGCTAAATGTTACACAGTCAATGATTGACCTTGTTCTTATATATACTATCAACAGCTAGGAGAATAAATTGTAGAGGAGGGAAGCAATTGAGGGCATGGTCATCTCACATTGGAGTGATATGAACTATAAACCTTGACCCTGTGACTCTAAACATTTTTGTGGGGTTTAAGTAACATGTGAATGCGAATAAGCCACAAACCAAAGAGGTCCTCAAAGCAAACACAAGCCAAGCCGTACACAGAGAAACGGTGGTAAACAATTGAATTATGTCAAAATGGTATCAATAGATCTTTCAAACGAATAACAAATTTCGATATCTTACATATGCTTTATTTTCTTTACATTTAAAGATAGAAAGCGCTTAATTTAAGACGTTAAAGAAATAGAAAAACATTACTGAAAAGAACGTTGCACATACGATTAACGAAGCTAAAAAATGAGTCCTCTTTTTAATATATTTTGCGATTCGCTGGTTAATCGATCATAAATGCGCGCACTCTATGGGACATAATATTTTCGATAGCACTTAATTGTTCATTACAACCTCGCTTCTCATCCCATCCATGTTGTGTGTGCCAATTTTATCTACGAGTGGCGGAACCTACAATTTAAAGTCTGACTCCGAATGACAGATTTTTGAGAAAATTTCTATGGCAATTTTATTTCCTCTCAGAGTTTTTGGTAGAAATCTATTGAGAGGAAGTCGCCGAAGTAATATTTTTTTTTTTAAATTTCGTTTTTGTTCAAAATGTCTGGGCTGAGGTTTGAAACACTAGACTACGACGACTTAAAATTATGGGTTTATTTAACACAGATCGTGTCCAACGCATATCCATAAAGAATATGTTTTCGCTTCGTCTTTGTTTCGTGGGTGAGTGAAGTCTACAGCATGTATGTGTTTGAAACACGTCCTCACATCTAGTAAGCCCACACACTTCCTACTAGACTACGACGACTTAAAATTATGGGCTTATTTAACACAGATCGTGTCCACCGCATATCCATAAAGAGTATGCTTTCGATTCGTCTCTCCTGCGTGGGTGAGTTTTTTTTTTTTATTTTTTTTTTTGTCTTGAGCCGGAGGTGAGAATCTTCTAAAGACAATTTTGTTCCAACAAAAGAGTGCACGATTCACCAACACTGGTGCCTACGTACTAAACCCACCCCCTACACACTTCAACCACTCTCCCCCCGCGGGACTGCCGTAAGGTATTACTTCGCGGAGGGCTGGTTAGCTCGAAAGCTTCATCACATCAATTCAAATTTCGCCTCCGTTTCTCCAGTCTTCGGAGTTCTAGCATAACTTCAGCCATTCTGTGACCATAGATTCCTACAATTCAGCTGCTCTTCTATTAGCCGGTTTGGTACTAAACTCGTTCCACCGGGCCATCTAAATCTGGGGCAGCATGTTAGAATATGCTCCGCATCTTCCTCCTCATCTACACAGTTTGGGCATATAGGGGAAGTATCTTGACCAAATCTGTGCAGGTACTTCCTGAAGCACCCATGACCAGTTAGAAACTGGGTCACGTACTAATTCAGCTCGCAATGTTTGTCCTTCATCCAAAGGGTTACATCAGGCGAAATGTCCATCTTCCCTTTATACTGCTCTCCCATCGCGACTGCCATTTGTGCATGGAAGTCTTTCGTTCTTCCGCTTTTATATCTGCAATTCGTCCTGGATACTCGAGACGGCGAAAGTATATCCTCCTCATCTCATCCGCTAATATGTCTATCGGTATTGACTTTGCCAATACCAATACCGCTTCATCAGACACCGTTCTGAAACCACTTATCCGTCTAATCGCGCTTAGACGATACACCGAGGACAGTATTCTCCTCGTCGTGCCCACGGAGAGTGCCTCCTACCATATTGGCCATGCTGCGTGGGTGAGTGAAGGCTATGGTATGTGAGGTTATGTGTTTGATCTTCAAGAGAGGAATGTAAGTTCTTAGTATGGATACATTTGTACTCGTAAAACCTCTTGGACAAGTACAAATGATGCAAATTGGTTAGTTTTTTAAAACGGACTGATAAATAAATAAAAAATAATAAATAAAAAATATTATTTTGGTTAAATTAATCGCACAAACGCATAGAGACACAGAGAGAGATAACATTTTAGGTTCCACAATAATTTTACTACGGCATTATGAATGAAATATGTGTGCTTGTGTGCCCATGATATCAACCACAATTTATGACGTTTCTGAATGAATTTAGAAATATTGATGTATGAGTAGTATTATCGCAACTATAAATTTAAATGCGGGTATTTAAACATGGTTGTTAATTACGTACTTCGTTACTTCAATAGCAAAAAAATAAAAAGTGAAAGAAAGGCACATATTTAAATGAGTTTCATATGATAACATTTTTTATTTGAAAGCAATTCAGTAAATTATTGTAAATAATCTTTCAGCAAATATAGGCTATTTTAACTGTAATTTAATCTAGTGATGGTGCATATTTAATCCTAGTTTCACTTTAATTCTCACGTTATATGTATACAATGAATCTTAAACCATCACATACACAAGTTTAACGCCTTTAAGTTATTTTTTTTTCCAATGATTTATTACAACTTCAAGATACAAAATCCAATCGGTACTTAAGCATTTATTAATAGATAAAATAACCTAAGAGTGAACCCCAGTAAACGCCCATGTTACAGTGGATGGAATGCATGGAGTTTGCACTTGAATCCACCACATACGATCACGTACGTACGTATGTACTATACGATACACGTGCATACGGTAGAGAGACGTTTTAATTTGTTTAGACTGCGCGTGTGGTATTCTCATTCGTATCGAAAATTTATGTGTTGAATGCCATACAATGAGTAGATTTAGAGGCACTTAATAAATGTTCTTGTCACTATTTTGCTAAAGCAATTTAATTTTCAAAAAAAAGACAAAAAAAGGGATTTCTTTGCTCTATGCAGCAATACGATTTAAACAATATGTTGCTGGCTGTGTGTGTGTGGCTGTCTGCCTACACTTTAAGAAAATCCTGAAGGGATTTCATTATTTTTTCCATTTCATTTCGATTTTGATGCGAAAGCATTTTGCTTTTTTCCTTTTACACAACATGCTGATCATCATCATCATCATCATCATCATCATGAGTTGTTAAATTTATTGCTCAATCGAAATATTGTATTGTGTTGTTGTTGTTGTGTTTTTATAAGGCAGTTACAGATACATTTTTATATGATACCAACATAGAGACAAGAAACTAAAAAAAAAAAAGAACAGATCAAGCCGTGGCTTATATGTCTTTACGATTAGCATCATCAAAACTCATAAATGCTTTAATGTTTGTTTGTGTGTGTATGTGTGTGTATGTGTGTTGTTCTCATTTTTATTTCATATTCCTGTAGACTTCAATTAAGGAATCATAAAGGGGCCTAGTCAAACTATATAGACGACTATCGTAAACTGCAATTACAAACAAACAAACAAACATCAGAGCGTTTTAAATATACAACTTTATAGTCAGCCAATAAGCCGTTACCCAGTGCCGCCATCATCATAAGCATCATTACAGCCTATAACATAGAAACCAAGTGTGTGTGTGTGTGCTGTTGTCGTAGTTGGCCACAGTAACAACACAACGTAAATGCAGTCTCTCTCCATGGGCAAGAATAAGAAAAAAGAAAATCCTTATGCTTCTGTCTACAATGCCACAACCGTACCCCTTAATGCCAGCAGCAGCAGCAAATGCAAAGAAAAAATTGTTTCCACGAAAACGAAAAAACCGCCAAGACGTGATAAAAGTGATTTGGGTGAAAATTTTATAGCACCTGATGGTGGGTGGGCTTGGCTTGTGTGCATTGCAGCCGGTGTTTCAAACGTAAGTTCCGCGGCATATCGTATACATTATTTTTTCCTTTCATTTCTATGCAATAAAGTCAGTGTTTTTATTTTTATTTCTGTATACTTTAGTTAACAATATATCCGTGTATTCAACAATTTGGATTTATGTTTCGTGATCGTCTCAATAATTTGGGTCTTACAAGTTCACAGATTACAACAATAATTAATACACATCCGGCGGTATCAGCATGTACAGGTGAGTACAGCATCAAAGAACAAAGATCTGAAATTCGAATGTGTGTGTCATACCCAATTATACGGTGTTCAGATATGCACCTTTATTGCGTAAATCGCAATAAACTCCATTATTGTGCTCAATATTTCATATAAAGTAAATAGAACAAGCAAAGAAGGCAGGGGCAAGGATTTGAAATTCTAACATTGTGTGTCATACCCAATTATACGGTGTTCAGATGATATGCACCTTTATTGCGTAAATCGCAATAATCGCCATTATTGCGCACAATATTTCATTTAAAGTAAATAGAACAAGCAAAGAAGGCAGGGGCAAGGATTTGAAATTCGAACATGCGTGTCCTATCCAAATATACGGTGTTATTGCGTAATTCGCAATAAGTGCCATTATTGAGCTCAATATTTCATATAAAGTTTCAATTAATTATTGCGCAATAAATAAGCAAATTGTTATAATATTGAGTAAAACTTCAGATGGAGCACTGTGTCATAAGTATGTTCAGTGCGCATATTACAATTATTCGAACACTTTCTGTTGATGTCAACTCAAATGTCAACAACGACAAACAAAAACACGTTATTGAAACAACCAGCTGTTGCGTTTACTTAGCTGTCAAATGAATATTGAATAAGCAGCTGAATTGCGTATATTGTTATGTCTGAACACTTAAAATATTGTACTCAATAAACCGAATATTGACTCCATAAAAGCGCATATCTGCACATAGTATTAGGATATCGATGTAAGAACTATGCTGGTAACTTGACTGACTGTTTGCCTTCAAATAACGGTACACCAAAAATTTTGCGATATTGAGATCACCCGTGCAAACTCATTAAATGTACTGGTGAGGAACTTTGCTAAGTAAGGTCAACATGCTTAGGATTTACTACCGTCTGGCCTTGTCCGCGAATTTTTGTACAGGACTCAAAAGCGATAAGTTCATCTAAGTATTTGAAATAAAATTTTTCCATTTTCTTTCCAGGTCTTCTTAATGGCCCCATGTTCAGACGCTTTACATTTCGCCAAGTGGCTATGGTTGGTTCCTTGCTAATATTTCTGGGTATATTCTTGACAGCATTTTGTGAAACCTTTATGGAGTATATGATCACATATGCCATAGTTTTTGGTAAGCCTAGCTTGTACTTAATACCATAACTCTTTGAATAACTAAACAAATATTCTCTCTTTTGCTAGGTTTTGGAGCGGGCATTAGTGTATCGGCTTCATCATTGGCCGTTAACACGTACTTCAAGCACAAAAGAAGAAAAGCTGCAGGCTTTTCATGGACCATAACGGGTCTGGGACCCATTATACTGCCACATGTAGTAACATTTTTGGTAGCCCTTTATGGTGTACAAGGCTGTGTCTTTATATTTGCCGCCCTGTCGCTGCATACATTTATGGCTGCTCTTATCTTTCAGCCCGTACGCTATCATGCACCCAAACCACCGGACGAAGACAATAAAGCGCCTTCAGTTTTAGGGGATCAACCACAGCATTTGTGTAAATATTGTGAAATGCAACAGAAAAAAGAAACGGGAATATTCTCCTCTCAGTATCTGTATCAGGATGATGATGAAAATAAGCCGGGCTTTGAAATTATTGAGCCAGGCACACCAATGCTATCGAGAGCAAATGATGGCCTTTATGGTTCTAAATTATCATTGGCTTCAACGAAAAGAAGGTTACGTTTTCGCACGATATCCAGTTCCAAAGATATAGAAAATACTACACGTTTAAGCCGTATGTTAAGTGAGGATGAAGAGTTAAAGCAAATGACCTCATTTAAGCCGAACAATTTTAATAAAGAAAGAGATGAGACCTTGCATAAGGGTACCTTAAGTAATCGCTATGGTGGTGGGCCGTTACGATGTACCTGTAATGAGGAGAGAGCCTTAATGGAGCTTAGTAAGATAGAGGCCTTTGAAGGTGAATTAAGTGAAAAGGATAAAAATACAGAAGATTCCAGTGAGGATTTGCAATTGACCTTTTTCGAGAAAATAGTGGCCTTCTTTGATTTGGATCTGTTAAGAGATTTCTCTTTTGTGAACTTAGTAGCCGGCTTAACCATGATTAATTTTGGTGAATTGAATTTCTCCATATTAACGCCGTTTATTTTGAATGATTTCGGTTTGGAAACATCACAAATCACGCTGTGCATATCGGTTTTGGGTGGCCTGGATGTGCTCACTAGATTTCTGGTACCATTTTTAACTGAGAAAATATCGTGGGACAATAGAGTCTTCTTTCTAATTGGCGTCGTGGGCATATCAATAGGACGTACTGTGGTTGCCTGTACCCGCTCATTTCCGGTTATTTTAACAACCTTTTCCATAATAGGTGTGTTTAAAGGGGTACGCACAATATTTTGGCCTTTGGTTATACCCAGTTGCGTGCCTTTAAAACGTTTGCCGGCAGCTTCCGGTTTACAGTTACTAATAACGGGTATTTTCACTTTAGCAGCGGGACCCTTTGTGGGTAAATACTAAAAGTTTCTTTGAATACAAAAGCAAACAAATCAAAAATAATTCTCTTCAATTGTAGGTCTAGTGCGTGATCGTTATAATTATGCCGTAGCTTTACATTGTCTCAATATAATGAGTTTTATGGCCGCAGCTGCCTGGAGTTTAGAAGCCGTAATACGCCATTATCTACAAAAACCGAGTACATTGAGTGATGAGCCCAGATGATGAGTACACCGATGGGTTTTTCTTTTTAATTTTTTTTATAATTTTAACTTTAAAAACTGTATTATATTTTTCGTTATAAGATTTTACCGTTACACAAATATACTGTAATAATTTGTATGTTTTTTATTTTTAAAACAATTTAATAACGGCTTTATTTTGACGTTATTTAAATTTTTATAGCATATTTTAGGGAGAACATTATCATAGTATGTGTTGAAAGCAAGATAGAAAAAAGTATTGCCTGCCTCTTGCACTCACAAGAGTTGTCAAGCCTGGTATATTTTATTTTTCGGAAGAGATACAAAATATTGGACAGACGTTGACTTATTCTGGTACGCCGGTATTGTGTTATTAATCTTAATCAGTGATAATTTGCAGACCAAATCTTAAAATCCAATACAATATAATAAGTGGTAGCACGGTCGGAAGTTGCTAAAAAGACGAGGTTATTTCAACTCTGTGGGACTAGGTTGCTACTGAGCTCTTGAAGGAATGGTCAACGATGAGGGTTGACCACCAAGGTTATGCAAGTGCCATAGTTCGGATGGTGAGAAGAAGAAAATTTCCTAAATGGAGAAATATTTGACTCCTGGGTGAAGCAGTATTACAGGAAATGTAGGCAAAATATGTGGTAATAGTACTGGACAATGGACTGACAATGAAAGCTAGTGTAGATCATTTCAAGAAGAGCCAACGTGCCATATAGGTATATGTATATGCAGAAGAATTGAAGAAAAATATTGTAAGTTTAGCCAAAGAATTATAAATTGAAGAGCAAGCGTGCCATAATTATATGCAAAAGTCTTGCAGAAAAATCTTGGGAGTGCAGCCCCAAGGAGTGGTATTTCCCATACTTACATAATACATAATTACGGCCTGGCTTCTCACACCACTCATGTTCTGTGCCTTAATTTTGTACTTGAGTGGATGGACCTACAGTTTAACGTCGACTCCGAACGACAGATTTTTGAGAAACTTTTCATGGCAATTTTTTATTTACACTCAGAGTTTTTGCCAGAAATCTGCTGAGAGGAAGTGGCCGAAGAAATATTTTTTTTATTTCGTATATCTGCCCTGAGGCTCGAACCCGGGCTTTACGTCTAATAAGCGAAAACACTACCTACTAGACTACGGCGACAATGTGTGGTATTTCCCATATCATGCGAAATTCACGGCAATGATAAGACAGATGGGTTCCCGATAAGAAAGGCTACAATGCCGCTGATATGGCCAGAACATTTCTGTTGTGTGGGACCCATTGAAAGGAAAGAAAACTCGTTTACATATGCTGCTTTATTACAATGTAAAGAGATTTGAGGTACATATTAGATTATCCAGAAGTAATTAGAGAATAGCTAGTTAGGTTGGTAGGTACACAAAGCAGTTGGATAGACACACTTAGACAAAATGAGCGCGCATTGCGTACTTAAGTTTTGTATTTTCCGCTAGTCTCGGAATCATTCGGAACTTTTGATTAATCAACTCAAACTGCCAATGTCCATGTTTGATGGACGTTTAGATTATATACATATTTGTTAGACACCATGATACTTTTTTTGTCCTCCTACATATTTCTGGGCATGTACCCAATTGGTAAAGAACAGTTTCCTTCTCTTCCTAATCTATACAGCTTCTGCAGAAACCGTTTGCCAAGTGTCCAAGACCAATACGCTTTGCATGAGAGCCTGTAATACAGTGGCTAGTAATGACCATACTGAATTTAAGGCTACTCATACTTGCTCAATCCAGCTTCTGGCAGATTTTACTAACCGTTTTCTTTTCTTTCGGCATTGATAAAATACATGAAATTCTGCATTTAAATTATAAGCCCACAATCTTTTAAGCGGACTCCCACAAAGTAGAGGATTTATCGCAGAGTTCGATGGTTGCGCTACACTTGGATGATGGATGTGATAAGAAAACGTATCACCATAACACATACTATGAATTCAAAGGAAACACGTGGATGTCTCTCAAGTTATCATTACTGACAGCAAACATATTTCGTCAGGACAAACGGATTATACTGAGATCAGACATGCACTTTTATTGAATCAATATTGTGTTATTTGTGTACAATATCTTAAGTGTTCAGACATAATATAAGCAATATTAATTTGACAGCTGGTAAACAAAACAGCTGGTTGGTTCAACAAAATTTTTTTTTTTCTTTTTTTTTTCGTTGTTGACATTTGATTTGTCAAATATCAACAGAAAGTGTTCGGAAAATTGTAATATACGCACTGAACATACTTATGACAGTGCTGCATTTTAAGTTTTACTCAATATTATAACAATTTGCGTATTTATTGCACAATAATTAATTGAAACCTTATATGAAATATTGAGCTCAATAATGCCATTTATTGCGGTTTACGCAATAAAAGTGCATATCTGAACACCGTATAACTGGGTATGACACACATGTTCGAATTTCAAACCCTTTCCCCTGCCTTCTTTGCTTGTTCTTTTTACTTTATATGAAATATTGAGCTCAATAATGGCGATTATTGCGATTTACGCAATAAAAGTGGATGTCTGAACATAGTATTTGGGGGGACACAATATAGTAAAATCCTACCTATATATACATAGATTCAGGACTGAACAATATATTGTAATATATTGCAGTATTCTTACACCTATATAGGGCAAATAATAATAGAATATAGAATGGATTTATTTAACAGATTAAGGACAGAACAATATAGTACAATATATTGCAGTACTCTTACACCTATATAGGGCAAATAATAATAATAATATAGAATGGATTGATTTAACAACAACAACAATTATTGTAATGTTATTTATAATATTATGTTTGCCTAGGGATATGAAATAAAAAGAAAGATAAGGAGAGAGGATCAATTCGAGAATTTTTTAATGATGACGTGAATTCGTTGTTAAAGTCTTTTGCTTTATAAAGAAAAATTTAAAACAAATAATATGTCCACATACTTTTGTTATTCAGTATACTATCGTTCCATTTCTTTATCTATGAGTGGAGCAAAGAATTTAAAAATTTTCAATTAAAATTGTCAAATTGTTAGCAACTTTATTAATCATACGATGATTGCGCGAAAATAAGAGGTATTCAGGAAATTTAATTTGAAAAAAAAAATGTGTATTAAAAATTACATAATCATGTCAGTGAGCAGCAGGTGAAACATATTAAATTTTTTTTTAAACATTCATGTAAATAAAATAATTTGTTTTAAAAGACTTTAAAGAAAATTTAAAAAAAAAAACACTTAAAATTTCAGCAGAAGGTGACAAAAATACTAAAAAACCAGGCTTAAGCCACAAGCTAAGCTTAGCTTAGTTTAAAAATGTAAATATTTTTGAAGCCAATTTTTTTTCTTCTTCTTCTTCAAGGTATTGAGTAACAGTATTCAGAGCAAAATATTAAGTCTTGGGTGTTGTTTTATTATTATTTAACTTTAACAGTACCTTAAGGAATATTAATGAGGGGCTAGAGCAGACCAGCATGTCTTAAAAAAATTATTTTTTGGGCACACATTGAATATGATTTTCTGAATGATTTTTTTTTCTTCTTTAAAGCGTGTTACTGTTGTTTTTATAATAAAAATAAAAACATCTTTGAAATTTTATAAAAACTCTCAAATAACAATTGTTGGTGTTTCAAACAAAGGCTCATTATTGTTTTACTTTGCAATAGAAACCGATCTTTAAAGGCTTTTACCTCAACTAGTCGGGTCGGTGTATGGCTTTGTGTACCGTGTGTTAGCAATTTGCATTTGAAAAAAATAATTTTTGTTTTTGTTGTTGTTTTAGTCTGATTTAAATTAAATATTACCACGCACTTGACATTGTTATCACGTTTTTAGTAAAAAGCAGGTAAAATAAACATTCAAAGAAAATAGTTAAACAGTGTTAGAAATTTATAGACGCTAATGATCAAGTTCGACTATATGATACCCACCCATCCCTCAAAACAATGATAATTTTCAAATAGTTTGTTACGAGATATCATAGCTTACATACATACATAATTTGCCATTACAACCCTTCAGTCAGGATTACGGCCTAGCTTCTCAACATAGCTTATTGAAGTTAATATTAGTTTTAGAACCTGTTTCTGAATTGTTTCAGGCGAATGTCTGTTTGTGTGGAAAATACAGACAAAATGGAGTATTTTTCCACATTAACAGACGTTCGTCTGAAACCATTCGCCTTAAAGACTTGTTCTTGCTACACAGATGTAGACTACACAGTGGCATCGAAAGCGATCTCTTGAGACAACAATTATACTATATTCTGACATGCACTTTTATTGCGTAAATCGCAATAAATGCCTTAATTGAGCTCAATATTTCATATAAAGTTTCAATTAATTATTGTTCAATAAATACACAAATTGTTATAATATTGAGTAAAACTTAAAATACAGCACTGTCATAAGTAAGTTCAGTACGCATATTACAATTATCCGAACAAATCCAAATGTCAACAACGACAAAAAAAACAATGTTGTTGAAACAACCAGCTGATTTGTTTACCAGCTGTCAAATAAATATTGAATACGCAGCTAAACTGCGTATATTATTATGTCTGAACTCTTAAAATATTGTACTCAATAAACCGAATATTGACTCAATAAAAGTGCATGTCTGAACACAGTATTGGTGTTCATAGAACGGGCTTTGGAGCAGTTGGCAGCTGACCCTCATGGGTACGTAAACAAGTAAAATTTGGAACGAAACCAACCCATGAGTACCCAGACCATATATTGGTTGCTGTTTGGATTGGATTTTGGGCGGCCTCATCGGTTCATATTGCTTAAAGAACGACGTTGTCCAAGCAAGCACTATAGATCGACGATTATCAACTACTTTTGGCCCGAATTGGATGATTTCGATACCGAAGGCATACGATTTCAACAGGACGCTGTCAGACTGCTGCTGTCAGATTGAATGTTCTGATCGCGCGATTTGAGGGCATGGTTATTTCACGTGGAGATGATGTGAACTGGCCACCGATATCGTGCGATTTGATCCCGTCAGACTTTTTCTTGTGGAGTTCTCTTAAGCCGTAGATGTATGCCACAAACTACAACGGTCCTCATAGCCAATGTAACGCATTTGTTCAAAATTAGTCTGATTTATAAGCCAGAGTCAAGGAAAATTTGATATTTCGGAAGCTCTCTACTCAGAGAAGCCGTGGCCCACATTTGAACGATGTTATATTCTACCCATAATGGCACCAGAAAATCTTTCAAGCGAATAAAAATTTTGTTTCATTTAAATTTAGGTCCTCCCCGAACCTTTTGATACCGTGCGAGATTTCAGACAAGGCGACCTCTTCAACTTCGTCATGGAGAGTGTTCTGTGAAAGGCGGGAGTGCATCGCAGTGACACTATTTTTCAAAAAAGTGTCGAGTTGCTTGCGTACGCTGGCGACATTGACATCGTAGGGCGTACCAAGAGAGATGTTACTGCCGCCTTTAGTGCTATTGAACGGTAGTCGACTAAGATGGGTCTGGCAGTAAGTAAGGGCAAAACAAAGTATATGTTATCGATAAGTAGAGACCTGCGGCGTATTGATTCTCAGATTACGGCCAATAACTATACTTTTGAAACAGTCAAGGAATTTATTTATCTTGGCTCTGCCGTTACCATCAAAAATTATGTCACTCTGGAGATCAAGCGCTGGATCACTCTTGCCAACAGGTGCTTCTATGGTCTCAATAGGCAATTGAGTAGCAGAGACCTCTCTCATACGACAAAACTAACAGTCTACAAGGCAGGCATCCTATCCGTGCTTCTTTATGGCGCAGAGGCATGAACCCTATTAAGCACTGATGCAGCAGCTTTCGAGAGAGTATTCGAGAGAAAAGTCCAGTGCGAGTTGGCGATGATTGAAATCACAGCACTGAGAGCTGCATAGCCGTACCGGACAGAATGAGATTTTGTGTGTGGGACAGTGAAAGAAAAGGATGCTGGATGGCTAAACTAATCCCCGATATACATACAGAGGTGGATGAAAAGTCAACATTGCGCCTTTAATTATTGCATAACACAGCTACTCTCAAGTCATGATAACTTCAGGATGAATGAATTTTTTGCATCATACCGTAAGCCTCACACTGCAGCCGACGGCAAAACGAGTGAGAGGTCACTTTCGCTTGGAAACAGTATTGAGAGGATGATAGAAGAACATACAAATTAGAAATTGGTGGTAAATTTTTATTAGAAATTTGACTTGAAGCAGTGCGAAAGTGTTCAGGAGGTAATCAAACTCCCGAAGAAAATGAGGTAGGTTTTTAGGGGGTATTGCAGACAAAATCCTACAAATCTCCAATACAACGACATTCAGTGCATTTTTCACCCTCGTCTGAAAAAAAAACGAAATATACAAACTCATCAGCGTAAACACCATGTAACTCCTGTCCTGATTAGGGTATAAAATCGTAAGAGTAAAAAAAGACGTAAAAACACTCTCTTGTGTAAATTACGTGTAACAATAGCACAGAGTTACGCATTTAAAAAAAAATTATTCAAAAACTGTCTAGTGGTGCTGGTAACGCTAAGCTTGCTCTTCTCTTGATTATACCATTAAAGACCATCACAACATTTTTTTTGTAGAGAGGGAATTGAACGTGTTTGGACTGCATTCAATATTGATCTCATATCGAATGCATAAACAGCTGTCGCTCTGTAAAGGCTGTTTGGGTAAAGTTTTGCATTTTTAATAGAACTTCATAAGCGTTTTTAAAAAGGCTTTGCAATTTTGATGTTTTGTTTGTTTTTGTTTTTCTTTCGCTGTCTGAACCTATTGTTGCCATTTAGGTTGAGAGTAAATAATTTATTTTAAACGAATTTGTATTTCGTTTTATGCAATTTATAGTTTTTATTACATTTGTTTTCATTTTTGTTGTTGTTGTATATTGAGTACATTTTTTTCTTACTGTCAACTAATGATTACGCGTCTCCACTCCATACACTTTCACTGATTACGCGCGCGGCTCTAATGATTGTTTTACGTTTTTTTTTCTCGTCTTTGTATTCATTCGCTAATCGAATGTAATTTAGATGTTCAAAATGATAATTGAAAAGTATTACGCAACATGATAAGATTTTCAAAAATCAGATCAATTATTGTATTTCGATTACAGGCGATTGAAATGTATTTTTTTTTTTTTTTTCATCAAATAATATCACTTTGCAGACATGGAATACTAACTAACGATTTGAATGAACAATTTGGAATTTTAATTTCCACTTGCAAGGCCTAAAATTGCGAGCCATTATCGTTTGTGTGTAATCAATGACAACAGAAGCCATTCACTGTTTGAAATATGCATTATGAATGACGATAAAAGAATTAAAAAAAATAATTCAATGAACAATTTGAAGAAAAAATTAGAATGTAAGGTTTAGTGCCAAATTTTTGTATTTTATTTATATTTGTCTTTTAATGTCAATTATGCAGAGGGTATTTCTATGGTCTATTACAGAAAAAATTATATTCAAT
Source organism: Sarcophaga rosellei (assembly GCA_930367235.1). Lineage (NCBI taxonomy): Eukaryota > Metazoa > Arthropoda > Insecta > Diptera > Sarcophagidae > Sarcophaga > Sarcophaga rosellei. Next base: position 64,920,730 of record OV884018.1, read on the forward strand.
AATTATTTTAACTTAAGCCTTGAATTCGTTTAAATCGAGAGCTCAATTGAAATGTTTAAAAAATTCTAAATATTGTGCTTGCTATAGACTACATACATGAGGAGAATTAAAAAAAAATTCTTTTAACATTTTCTAGACTACAGAGCCAATTGATGCGCTTCGTAAAACAAAAATGGGCCAGTATTGTTCAAAATAAATCACGGCTAGAAAAAAGTTTCCTTTACATACATAATTGGCCATTACAACCCTTCAGTCAGGATTACGGTTGTATGCGTTAATTTTATACGTGAGTGGCGGGGCCTACAGTTTAACGTCGACTCCGAACAACAGATTTTTGAGAAATTTTTTCATGGCAGATTAATTCACTGTCAGAGCTTGAACCAGAAATCTGGGGCCTAATTCTCGCATTCGTGATCGAAATTGTGTTCGAATAGAAAATAATTTCGAAAGCGAGAAATTTTCTGATGATGTTACTCGATACGAAACGAATCGATACTTAAGTGTTGTGAAACGAGTTAATTATTTCGTTTTAGAGCACTGACTAAAATTCAAAAATTGTAAATAAAATACATATGTTTTCTTACAAAAATAAAAGAAATTTAATTAATCCAAGGAAGAAAATTTTATTAAAGTTGTAATATTTCATATAATGGATAGTATATTTTGATTTTACTCGTTTTCTTCTGATTCTGAGGAAAAAGAAAGCGTATACTTAAAGACATACATATATTTATATTATTTTGCATCTTTGATTGGTGCGCCGGAAGCATTGAGCTTAGTTGTGAGCTGTTCCCACAGCTGATTAGATCTTTTGTCTTTCCCTGAGGAGTATTTGGTGAAATACTCTTTGCCAATTCTTAATGCTTAACCACGAAATTAATTCGCCGTGGTCTAGTAGGTAGTGTGTTGTCTTATTAGACGAAAGGCCCGAGTACAAATCCCAGGTCGGACATCAAAACGAAAATATGAAAAAAAAATTTCGTCTCAACAGATTTCTGGCAAAAACTCTGAGAGTAAAAATTACCATGAAAAGCTTCTACCATGAAATCTGAATTGGGAGTCGACCTTAAACTGTACTCATGTATAAAATTAACGCACACAACACGAGTGGTGTGAGAAGCTAGGACGTTGTACAATGGGTGAATTCGACCTCCGGGTACTGTACTTGTCACAGTTGGCAAGTACACGTCCTCTAACCTAACCTAACCATGAAATTTCCAAGAATTTTTTTCTGGGTGTAATTCATTTTTGAAAGTTTTGACCTACAAATATTGGAATTAATTTTTTATTCATAAATTATTATAAACTTGTTACTTTCGTTTTTTTATATTATCCTTTACAGCAAAAAAACGTTAATTCGAAAGCTTTAGTGCCTACGAGTAAAAACTCGCAAGGTTGCTTTCGAATAATCACACGTTATCGAATGCCATCATTAGAAATTTCGATACACTTTACTCGATAACGCGTAAGAGAATCCCAAAACTAAAAAAACTCGCACGTTCGAGTAAAAATTCGTTCGATCACGAATGCGAGAATTAGGCCCCTGCTGAGAGGTAGTCGCCAAAGAAACATTTTTTTCATATTTCGTTTGGATGTCTGACCTGGGGGGTTTGAACCCGGGCTTAACGTCTAATAAACCAACACACTACCTACTAGAGTACGGCGACTACAAGTTTCCTTTACTTTAAGATATTTGTCACAAAATATGTATATAAAATGTTGAATGCATTAATAGTCTTCACATAATTATTGGGTACTCTGAGCAAAGGCGGTCTCTGTATTCGGTCTTGTATTTGGATTTTATAAAGCTTTCGACATATTAAATTGTAAAAACAAATACGTGACATTATCATAAATCAACTTGCTGCATAAAACAGGGAAAAATTCTAGGCGACTTTATTGGTATTGAATCTCGTCCGAGCTTAGTATTACAACAGGCAAAACCTAAGTAGAAGACGCCAATAAATGTTTCTGCTTTTACAGCATTATATCGAAAAGACGAGGGTCAACCGAGGACACTGGCTATCGAACACAGAAGGCTCGACAAAGCATTGGCCGCTTGCAAATTAGAAATCGCCGCATCTGTCTTAATTCAATCATTTTGGATACAAATATTAAATACTGCTGGCAATAGTATGCACAATATTCATGCATTTTTAAATCAAAATATTCGAGGAACTGTGCCCATTTTCTAACTAAATACCATCCAAAACATCAGACTATGGAAAAAGGGCAATCAAAAACGTATGGCAGACAGAATAAAACGTCGAAAATTTAGGTGAATTGGACTTGGGGTTAAAAAAGAACATCATTAGTATAGAGTCCATAGGTCGCCCTGCTTATACAGAGAAAGGACAGATTGATTCGTAGGTTGTTGGATGGAGAAAAGATTGGAGCGAAGTAAAACCATTGACACAAAAGTTTAAAGAAAATATTTGTCTTGGATTCAAAATACGTAATGTTTAAAAGGTTTTTGTAGACAAGACCACTATACTATTTTGGGTGAGAATCGATCCATCAATTTGGAAGAACTCTGTTAACTTTTAACGAAATTTAGTGAACGCTTGCCATCACCAAATTATATGCAAAGTTCTAAAATGAATGTGAAAGCCTGTGACTTCGCAGGAAGGATAATGTCAATCCAGGTTCCTCACCACCTCACCCAATACAACAACATTTCCTATACATTTCCTAGAGAGCGTTAATTTTAGTCAACATGAGATTACAACCCGACCATCAATGGATATACTACCTACATCAGGCTAATAATCACTTGATGTTTAACATTGAAACAAAGTACCACAGTAAAAATAATAAAAAGATGCTCAACACTTCCGATCAATCATGTATACCTCATTGGATGTCTTTTCAAATATATTTTCCGGTTGCCTAATAGATATCAGTTTTATAGTAAATTACAGCCTTATTAAAAATGCATCATTTAAGTATCAATAATTAAATCAAATTATAGTTTTAGGTTTCTTGATCTAGGACATGAACCACTAATTCTACTGGAAATATTAAATATCTGCAAGCTAATGTTAGCATTTTCGTATATGCTCTTTGGATCGATAAAATTTGCGAATTTTTGAGGTAAAAACTTTATTCCACAAGTTCAGTGCTTCTGGGTTTATTGAGCAAAAAAGAATGTAAGGTTCGGTTTACATGGTATATACACATTGGAACAGCTAGAAGTTCCTTTGAGGCTAGTTAAATTAGCTTTAAGCATTTCTGAATTAATTGTCCGTTAGAGTTGTTGCCTTGCCAACATTAATTTATTCTGATCACACATACATACATACACATATACATACATATCCATCTATCCAGGAAATAATATCGAATAAATATATTCAGATCAAACGAAACCAAAAAAAACACAATTTTATTTTAAATTCTGTCAATTTAAACCACAGATTATCTCATGATCTTTCATAATTACAATGAAATTCATACTTATGTATGTGTATGTGTGCATAATCTTCGTTTTAGTAACATCAGCTGCATTAACGCAATCGATGTTTTAATTTCGAAATCATAAGTATTTTCAACACACATAAATTCCAATGATCAGATCATAAATTTAAGTTTTTTGCATTTTTTTCTTGGTATTACGAGTATAACATATGAAATGCCTCGGTGGATGAATGTAATATTTGATGATTTATTTTATTTTTTTAAAGAAAAACTCTTTAAAATTATCACATGTACGTACATGTACGTTGACAAATCTTCATTACAATACTTAGGTTATTTTTATTAAAACAAAAAAAAAAAAAAACCTAGTGGTATTTTTATATTCAAAACAAAAACATTCAGACGAGCAAACAAAAAGTATAACAGTTTCAAATACCTATACATACATATATGCTTGTAAACTAACGGACGACGGCATTTCTAGTGACAAGAAAACTTATTACAACGGATACAGAAACAAATCATCACTGCAATGCATACACTTACTTACTACACTCTCTTTCTTTCTTTGCTCTTTTTCTACATCTATGCTCTCTAATAAAACTGTTTTAAGTAATTTCTCTTGAAGATTGTGCTCTCATTGTAACTATGTACTCTATTGAGGAGGAATTGTTTGTTGCAGCACATTTTCTTTATTTTGATTGTTGTTGCCGCGGATTATTTGTTTGTTTAGTTTTGTTGTACGTATGAGTTGGGGTTTGTTTAGTTAGCTCGCTTGTTAGCTGTAACAAATCAGGCAAATATTTCAGTGCAAATGCGCATGCGCGCATGAACGGTTCATATTTTTTTTTGGTTATAACGAAAGGAAATCAAAAAGTTTTTTTAACAGAAATAATTCACTTTAAATTTATATTTAAAAACGAAAATTAAATATTTTTTAAAAAATAAAAAATTTATATTTTGTAAAACAAAAATAAAAACCCATGAAACCCAAAAGTTAAAGCTAAAGTTCATAAAAAAAAAATAAAAATTAAAGTTAATATCTCGTAAATATTAAAAAAAAAAATAATATTTTTCTTATAACAAATTTAAGTGTCAACAACTTAATTACAAAGTGATTAGTGCATACAATAAAATATTTGTTATTATTATTGTTGTTCGTTTTGCGTTAAACCATTAAAGTTTTTTTAAGTGGATTATTTTACTAACAGAATGGTAAGCTATACATATGTACATACAACTGTATCTTAAATAAAGGACTTATCTTTTCTTATGTATTTCGTTTATGTATCTATTAAGCCGGCTTATGATTAATGATGAATGCTGTTTGTGTTTCCATTAATTTTATGTTTAAACGGTAAATTGTGAAAAACCCAAAGAAAACCCGCTGTTTTTATTGAGAAATGAAAAATGCAGGAATGCAATGCTCATTTTGAAATAGAAAAATCATAAAAGAATAGGAAAATTAACCTTTCAGCGGATATGTACCTTTAACATGTAATTCTAAGACAATAAGGAAATTATAAAAATTACAAAAGTGAGATAAAAAAACTGGAACTAACTTATTTTTCAATACAACATTTTTGAAATGGTTGAAATTGTTTCTAAAATTTTTTGTATTCTCTCGCTTGAGATGCGTAAAGAGTTTCCTTAAAATTACAAACAATTTTTGAAAGCAGAAAAACTAATGGTACCGTAAGGGAACTGTAAGTTCTCAGAAAAAAAAATGTTCCACTGAAATTTTTGAAGGCGATTAAATTTTAAGAATTTCATACCATAACAAAATCAAAAAACCATAGGCTTTGGTTTGAAATTGAACCACTAACCTCTACACTAACAGATTAGTACACCACGTGGCAGTCTACTGTTGCAAATAAAAAAAAAGTGCAAAATTTGCAGAAATGAACGAAGTATTTATATTAGGGGCCTAAATGAATCCGACTTGTTTCAGTACATCGGAGGAAGATGGTCTAATAGGGTCAAATCACATGATGCCAGCAGGCAATGGATAGCTCCAAAACGCAAGATTTATTGCTCACCAAAGTCAGCTCTTTAATGGGATCACATGCCGAGTGGCAGTGGCAGCATTTCATTGAAACTCCTTGTTTAATTCTAACATTGACAGTAACATTGCGATTTCTATCGTTCTTAAAGAAGTACAATCTTCTAACACGGTACGATCTAATGATGGTACTGTCCGGATCACAAACCGCACAACACAGAAAAATTTTCAGGGTAGCTTAAAAGGCTATGATTTTCAAAATTTAAATGAACATGTTTAGGTCAGGATTGCATCTCTTTGCTGGATAGCAATTAATCAAATACTACACCAAGAAACTGTGTGAATCGATTCCCAATCGTTTGCATTATGGTAAATTTTCACCACAGGCAGGTTAGTGGCCAATTGATAAGCTTGTTTCTGGTACTGATTAAAAACTTGACAATCCAGGTTCGATTCGAGTACAAACTTCTTCCTCATGGTTTTAAAATTTTATATGTTGAGCGTCCAAAAGCAAAAAACTTAATTTATAAACATGATAACATTTACGAACGGCATCGTTGCCATCACTAAATCTTGAGAAAGTACAGGAACAAAGTTCTGCAAGAATTACACCCAACATTTGCACAGAGGGTATGGTTTCTAGAACAATGAACTTCTTAGGTGGGAGAACTAGATTAATGATACTAAGTAAAGAGTCTAAAGTAAGGAAACAACAAGAAGATAGCGAAGATGATTTACAACACAAGATTGGTTTCTGAAATAACCAAAAAGAAATTTAAAACAAGGCTTTGGTTAAGGTGACCCCTTTTCAGTCCTTGGTGATTCCCTACCAATACCAGCAAGCATACACAGACTCAACGTGAAAAGACCACAATTTTAGGTTGACGTTAGAAGCGAATCATTTCACATCACAAGTCACTATCCGTTCCATAAATCGGTCGATTAGGTATGAAATTGTATTCCACGTGGATTATGCCAATAACGATTGCATTTCAAAAATGATCTTCGCTCAGAGAAACCCACTGTTTTGACTGCTCTTACCATATGTGGCACACGAAGTGATACCGTGCTTTTTCATACCCAAGTCATTATACAAAATTAAAGTCACTGATGGTTATGATGACTATGGTTTCCACAATTTATTATATGATCCTGGTTTTGTAATGGAAACCCGCTGTTGGTCTATTGAAACTGATTTATTGGACGAGTCTGATGTCAGAATATAACGAGTGGAATTATACACAAATTTACTGACAGTAAAGCGGCTATTAGATGCCTAGAGAGTATGTACTCTACATCTTAGAAGAATGTCGCTGTCTCAGCAGGTGATGCCTTGACATTCGACAGTTAAACTCTAGGGTAATGGGACATTGAAGATTATAATATAGCATTCGAACATTTAAAGGCTAGTAGAAGAATTCATTAAATTCATTCAACGACCAATAAGCAAATATATTATTTTACACAAATGTTACTCTTGTGTAAAGGAAAAATGTGTATAGAGTCTAGACAATTATGGCCCGATATGTACATACATATTTAGAGAAAAATTTGCATTAAATCTAACCTGAGCCCATCTTAGGAATCTCAAAGCACTTACAAAGAGTAACGGGCCACAAGCACCATGACCGGAAAGATCTTACAATGACTTAAGCAGAAATTGTAATGAAGAGGAGACCATAGAACATCTTTCCTGTTATTGTAATGCACTTGAAAACATAGAACGAAACTTTATTCGAAATCCCGAATTTATTCTGGATTCTAAGGTGATTTAGATAAAATCCAAACCTTCGTAAAACTATCAGGACAGTTCAGAAATGTTAGGTAATATCGATATGATACCCGACAGGACTCAAGTAATCTATAAGTTTTGAGACATCTACCGATTAATTCTAATATAATCTATAGCTCCCACAATCTCTTGTATAACATGATTATGTTCGGATATAGAAAATGTCACTGGGAGCCCAAAACGTTCAAACTATTTTGGGTATGTAACGCCACAGAAAATTGGAAAAATTGCGGACTTGATGACTCGCCTTCGTACAGCACTGGGAACAGATTAATAAAGTCATCTAATAGATTTTTGTTTTCTTGAAGTCGCCGTTGTCTAATAGGTAGTGTGTTGGCTTATTAGACATGAGGCCTCGGTTCAAACCCCAGGTCAGACATCTCCAACCAAACGAAATATGAAAAATATTTCTTCTGAGACTTCCTCTCAGCAGGTTTCTAGCAAAAACTCAGACAGTAAATAAAATTGATAAAGTCTCTCAAAAATCTATCGTTTGCAATCGACTTTAAACTGTAGATCCCACCATTCTTGTATAAAAATTAACATACTGAACATAAGTTATGTGAGAAACTAGGTCGTAATCCTGACTGGAGGGTTGTAATGACCAATTATGTATGTATGTATGTATGTATGTATGTACGTATGTAATGGATTTATTTTTATCACAATAAAGCTAACATTGCCTTCTTACATATCACGTTCAAAATATTTGGTAATAATTTCTATTCATCTTTCTTTTCTTGATTACTAATATATGTACGTACGTACATACAGATTTATGCACGTACATCTATTACTTTTTATCAAATATAAGATGTCATAATTGACACATTTAATATACAATTTAAAACATAACGTTTGATTTGCCTGCTTCTCATTGGTCAGAAGAAATATGAGAATTTGAAATATCATCATCATTAACATCATCTTCTCTTCATAATTATGATATCCAGAGTAGCAAATTTGAATCGTATTACAAATATAAAGATTAAATGAATTGAATAATGGACCGTTTGTGCGTGTGACTGACTGCATGACTGTCTGTCTGAATGTATGAGATGAAGATATAATATGTAAATTACATCGACTGTAAGTGAAGAGTACATACACAATTATATGATTATGGTCCACTGGTTTTAATATTTTAATTTCGTTATGTTAGGTAGTGCGTTTTATGTTGTCTGGACATTAAAAATGATGGAAAAATATCATAGATATTGTATATTTTTATTTAAAAATATAAATTACGATTATAATAATAATAATAGCAATAGCAAAAAGAAAGAAAAAAAGAAGATCGCACAATAACCATCATCGTAATGATGATTTTTTCCTCATCCGCATTAACCTGACCAACCAAATAGGCAACAACAACAACTACGAGCCATGTTAAATTATTTTCTTTTTTTTTTGTGTTTTATTTTCTTCTGTTTTACTTCTTGGACAACAATTAAATTTTGATCGTAATGTTACATAAAATTTAAGATTTTTCTACGCTTTTGTTTTATTTTTTTTCATTTTTTTTTTTCAAATATATTAAGAGGCGTGTATAGAAGACAAAAACTAAAGTGCGAAAATAACTATACGCTTGAAAAGTTTTTTTTAATTTTTCTTTTCTTTTTTCTTTTCTTATTTCATTACTTTCCTCCTCTTTTTTTTTTGGTTTTTTGTTTTGTTAGCCAAGCTGCTATCAGCTGGCAAGTGTAACCAAAATGTTGACGGCTTAAGAGTTCAACTTCCTCATCTTCATCTTCATCTTCACCATCATCATCATCATCATCATCATCATCATCATCATCATCATAATCACTCATTAAGCCTTTTGCTGTGTGGCTTTGCTTTTGTTTAAAGATTTACATTTCTAAGCTGTAATTATGATTTGGAGCAGTGGTGCTACTTGTAGCCACCACTATGGCTTGTTATTAAACTGTCTCTCTCTGTGTGTGTGGGAATTTTTTAGTTATGGAAGCCATTAAAATTACTTCCAACAATACAATAATAATAATATGCCAAATCTTAAGTTTCATTTTTAATTAAAATTCTAATTTTGATTGCAAAATTTGTCAAAAAAATATCATCCGTCCTACCATTGAAATTCCAGAAGAAATGTTATGCCAAGCATTTCAGTCTTCAGGAATCTTTTCTTATAAAAATATCTTCTGAAATTCACATACATAAGTACATACATAATTGGCCATTACAAACCTACAGTCAGGATTACAGCATAGCTTCTCACACCACTCATGTTGTGTGCCTTAATTTTATATTTGAGTGGCGGGACCTACAGTTTATAAAGTCGACTCCGAATGACAGATTTTTTGAGAAACTTTTTTCATGGCAGGTTTATTTACTTACTCTCAGAGCTTTTGCCAGAAATCTGCTGAGAGTACGTCGCACACTGTCGCGAGCGTGGCCAAAAATGGTTAAAATCAATGTGGGAAATTCATTATTTTTTTAACTTTATCTTATAGAAAACACTTCTATTAGTTGATATATAAAATTTTTTTAAAAACTTTTGCGTAGTTTTTTAGTTATTGTATCTCAAAGTTAAGAATTCTTATTCAATATAGAAAATTTGTGCGAAAACTTGAAAGTTGACATATTTTTGTCATAGTTTAAATTCAAAAATTCTTTTGGTAATGGCTAAATTATTTGTAATAGAATTGTAAGCCAGGTATTTAATTATAATTACAACGCTATAATTGTTTACAAATATTAATCATATGTGAAATATCCTTAGCCAAAGTACAGGTGTTCAAAAAATTAAGATTTTCATACATTTATTAACTTCAGTAGTGAATTAAAAAAAAACACCCAATATCACTTTTGAAATTTTTTGATATTTTATTGCCACAAGTATGTACTTTAACATATATAAATTTCAGCTGCTTCTGACTGCTTTTGTGGGCGTTATAAATGTTTTTTAGTGTCAACATCATTACAGATTCGTGACATTTTTGAGCAATGGATTCAGCTTAAGAAAAATAATACAACAAATGTGTTGCATCATATTGAATAATTTGTGGAAAGTCGTGTTCAAAGACTTCTAACAGATATACAGAAGGACAAACTAAAACTCATTCTTTTAAAAATTAGTAGTTATTGGAGTTGAGTACCTGGCTAGATAATAAGCTATTTTGTAAAGATATTTGTGATGTAAGTTTTTCTATTTAAACATAAATAAATTCAATTAGGAACCAACTACAAGTGTCTTTTCACTTATATGTATAAATTTAAATATTTTAATATACATAAACAAATTTTAAATTGTTTAATAAAATATTGTTTAGTTAGTATTTCAGCTATGGTAAAAATTTATCCTTAAAATTTTCTAAGGATATACGGAATGTGAGAAAATTAAATTTTAATGAGTTAGTAAAACATTTAAATCATAATTTGTGATTCGAAAAAAGTATATATTAAATTTTTTATGTCTTTTTGATATATACTTTTTTGAAAAAGGACATTTTTAAGGTAGGCGTATTCTTGCTCCAAATTGAACGAAATTTGGAGGAAGTGTTAAGCATGTTAAAACTAATAAGTGTACTAAATTTTATTAACATATCTTTATTTTCGTCCAAGTTATAGCAATTTTTAATTTCAGGATATATGGGAAGGACACGAATCCTTTGACTTTAAATTACCAAATTTGAAGTACGATTATGTTTTAGCAATTAATATAGGTGTGTCAAATTTCATTACTCTACTATTACTCCTTCTATTTTTGGCCACTCGTTATATGAAATCGCGACAGTGTGCGTCGCCGAAGAAATATTTTTTTTTTTTCATATTCCTTTTTGATGCCTGGCCTGGGGGCTTAACGTCTAATAAACGAACACGCTACTTGCTAGACTACGGCGACTATTCTTCTGCAATTCAGTCCTATGAATTTTGGCATACATACCTAGCTATAACGCCTGCCTTCGCAACTTCTCTAATTTATTTGCACAGTCGTGGTCTTGTTTAGCTGTCGCAGTTTAAAATCTGTCAATTTTGTATTGCTTTGTGTCTGTTATATGTCGTACATACATACGTATATTGTTCAAAAATAACTCCTTTTTGGAATAACTAGTACCTTATTTTACTAGGCTTAAGCTTCGAGGTTATTTGGATAAGGTTAGGTTCGGTTGATGGCTAAGGTCCCACTTACCAATTCGATTCTTGGCGAAGATGATAGAAAACAATAAGTTAAGAATCTATGTCTCTAGATGGCAAGAGCCACGCATTAATACAGGACGATAATCTCTTCCTCCTCCTCAGGCCCATATCTCCTACAGAAGTCGTTTGAGGAAATGCCAAGTCTGTAGGCATTTAGTTCAAAAGGGCAATGCTCGATGAGGGTTACAATGTGCGATAGATGACTGTGTGATTTAGGAAACAGGGCAGGGCACTTAATCCTCCTCTCTTATCCATATCAGTCCAGCAGAGCCTAGCAATATTGCACGTACTCTCCTGCTGCAAAATGGCTAGAGAGTACACATTTAAATGGACATTAAGAATCCTGATGCTCATGCAACATGCATGTCTCCTCCAACTATCCTATGGATCTAATTGAAAGCAGTTTTAGTTTACACCAATGTTGTCTTTTCCTAAAGTATTAACACGTTAATCGCCACGATAATATCAAAAAAATTTTCTCATGGGCCATCGTAACTTTATTAGATAATTTCGTTAAAAATCTAATGTATCACAAAAATGTTTTTTTTTTTACCAAAATTCCCGGAAAAACATTATTTTTTATGTCACACATAATGACTGACATGACCCTATATTAAAACTTTTTTCTCGACAAGCCGTGTCAGTCTTATATGTCTGACGTAACCAAACAAGATACAACAAGTATTAACCTGTTGTTTTGAATACAACGTCGTTTGAGTCGGACATCTGTGATTGACCTGGCCTTCTACCAAATCGCCATGTCATAACCGCCATATATGTCTGACATGACCCATGTAGAATTTCTTAGCGTTAGACACATATGACTGACATGATGATTAACGTGTTAAAATTTCATTATGTATTTACATTCCTGGTAGGAATACATCTCTCAAACATTTGTGTAAACAATTGGAATAAAAAGCTCTTGATGTTCTAGGCATGAGAATTTCATGTGATATACACTAAGGCAGTGTAAGGAATACGCCACTTCATCTGATTTCCTTACTATGTGCACACTCACCCCGGTCAGACATCAAAACGAAATATGAAAAAAATATTTCTTCGGCGATTTCCTCTCAGCAGATTTCTGGCTAAAACTCTGAGAGTAAATAAAATTGCCATGAAAAGCTTCTCAAAAATCTGTCGTTCGTAGTCGTCTTTAAACTGTAGGTCCGGCCACTCATGTATAAAATTAACACACACAACATGAGTGGTGCTGAGAAGCTAGACCTTAATCCTGATTGAAGGTTTGTAATAGCCAATTATGCATGTATGTATGTATGTACACACTCAGATTTGAATAAAAACGGAATTCATATCTTATTGGATTGTGTCTCGAAGTCTATTTTGAGGCTTCTCGACCGCATACAGAAGAGTGAGAAGTTACTAATTAATGATAATAGCCAATTCTATATATTCACTAATCACTATCTATTCACTAATTAGCATTGCAACTAGTGTTTCACTGCTTAATGCGCTACGTCAACGGAATATGCTTGGCAAAAACGAAGTAAATTATTTCTTAAATCGCATAATTTGATGTTTATTTAGTAGATTGTTCGATTGGCTAATGCAGTTGGCTATACGAAAGTGATCTGCTCCTCTTGTAGAATCTCTCCTTTCTCATACAACCTATTTTCCTATTTCCAACACAAATCACTGAAAGAATAGGGCGCTTTTATGAAAAAAAAAGTATTGAAGACGCCCATGATGATTTCAATCTACTTTAACAGTTCGTATTTCCGTTGTTTAAAGAAAAAGAATTCATTTCGCTCAAAAACATATTAATGACACAGTCTTGTATATTCAAAACAGCAGTGATGTTCAAAACATTTTTCGCATATTTTAAACAAGAAAAACAAAAACAAGAAATTTTAACAGAAAAACTGTGATTTTGTGTTACAAAACAAGGTTAAAGAAACATAAAAAAATAATGTTTAATCAACACAAAGTGACCAAATAAAAGGCGTTTAATTAATTGTTAAGTAACATTTTCATACCAATTTCAAAATTTTGCTTCCATATAATTAAGAGGGGAAAAAATTAATATTTGAACCGAAATTACTTGAAACAAAAGCATGTAAATATACGATGTTTTACATTTCACTTCACTTTTTATAATATTAACGAGTAAAAACAAAAATACAAGACGCTCATCCTCCCCGTGCTTCTTTATGGCACAGAGCCATGTGCTCTGGTAAGCACTGATGCAGCAGCCTTGAATGTATTCGAGAGAAAAGTCCTACGTAAGATCTTCGGTACAGTGCGAGTTGGAGATGATTTCCACATCCGATCCAACATAGAGCTGTATGAGCTATTCAACGACATAGACGTTGTACAGCGTATTAACATACAGAGGCTCACCCATGTGGTTCGAATGGAGGTGAGACGAGTATTTGATGCGCGAATCTGCGGAATTCGACGAAGAGGACAACCTTGTTCGAGTTAGAAGGACCAAATCAAGGGAGCCCTGTCCTCGATTGGTGTGATCAACTGGCGCAGGCGCACAAGAAGCAGAGGCACCTGGAAGGATGTGTTACGGGAGGCTAAAATCCGTTAATCGGATCGTTAATGGCCAATTAAGTAAGTAACAACAAAAATTGTTGCACAAGTCTGTGGAGAAGGTGCTGGCATTTTGTAAAAAAAAAGGATAAGAATTCTCCCAAAATTTATTAGGCAAATGGGGGATCTTACCTTCTCCCAAGTATACAACCTGTCAAAGCACAATTCGGTTTAACCTCAATTGCAATTATTGCTTATGCACTAACCTGGTTTCGAAATTATTAATTAAAAAGGCATACATACATACATATATACATAATTGGCCATTACAAGCCTTCAGTGAGGATTACGGCCAAGCTTCTCACACCACTCATGTTGTGTGCGTTATTTTTATACGTGAGTGGCGGGACCTATAGTTTAACGTAGACTCCGAACGACAGATTTTTTAAAAACTTTTTCATGGCAGGTTTATTTACAGTCAGAGTTTTTGTCAGAAATCTGCTGAGAGGGAGTCGCCGAAGAAATATTTTTTTAATATTTTTGTTTTGTTTTTGATGTCTGACCTGGGGTTTGAACCCGGGCTTTACGTCTAAGACGCGAGCACACTACCTACTAGACTACGGCGACTTCATTAAAAAAGCATATTTAAGAAAAATTAAAAGAAAACAACAACAAATGGACTCATTACTTGATTACGAACATACACTGAGCGCCAAAAGTGAGTTAACACCACTGAAATAATTCATTTTATTTGGATAGCGAGAAAAGTAAATGAGAATAGTCGAATAAATTTCCAAAAATAAAAACGATTATTTATTACTTATAAAATGTTAAAACAGAAACAACAATTCAAGATAAAGGAACTTTTTTTATACTTAAGAACATAATAGAAAATATAAAATTATAGTGTGTGTTGACTCACTTATGGCGCTTACTGTACATACATTAAAAAATACATACGAGACTTTTCTATGATTACGAGAGTATGTCTGTGCCTAAGTAAAGTGTTGACATGTAAAAAAACATTTCTCTGTTGCGCAGGTATAATTTACGTAATTACCGTTAATTTGAAAATAATCGAACTTATAAATCGATAATAAAACCAGTATCATTTATCCACTCATTTAACCATTCATATTAAGTTATGTAGTTATTCCATTCAATTAATTTTAGTAGTTACGTTTTTTATATTAAAAATTTTAAAAGCGTATCGCGTCTTTCACATTTTTTCTTTCCTTTCCTTAACCATGATTACGAACATTACATTTTTTTCAATTGTTTTTCCTTTTGTTTACGATTTGGATATATGGATTTTGTTAAATCATCAAAATATATATCTAACATACGCACATACATAAATACATATGTACACACTTACACACATATGTACATATGTATGTTATATGCATTTATGCAGTATTTTTTTTTTTGTTATGCAGTGTGATGATTATTATCGACATGTGTCACTCACTTAATAAAAAAATACAATTTTAAACATATTTTTAACACAACAACTACGGTTTTATTACGCTTATTATTAAAAAAGCAGTGTGGTGTTGATCACAGTTTAACACTTTTTTGTGTTCAGCATTTAAAAATGTTCGTAGAAAAACAGAAATAATTTTGTGGTTGACATCTACAATTTATTTTTTGCCTTTTTCCAGTTTTTTTTTTTGTTTTACTGCCAAATAATTGAGCCGCAATTGTATTATACAGTGCCAAGATTCATAAAGTCAATGACTATTTAATGTCAATTTCTTATTTCATAATATGTATGTATACGACGTATGCAGCACATGTGCATTTACTTTATTATTGAGTACATACATACATACAGACAGACAAAAATTGCTATGTAAGTCTAATATTTTGAATTTCGAAAGTCCACATGACTGCAGGAGATCATACATTGACAAAAAAGGACAAATAGCGGCATGTTTATTACAATATTGAGTACCTTGGCTTGGGTATTATCATACCTTGAATCTAAATGATGCATTGATTGATTCTCGAGTAGAATCTGTTTACCACAAAAATATGTATAACTAGCCGTATTCTAGTAGGTAGTGTGTTCGCTTATTAGACGTAAAGCCCGGCTTTGAGCCCCAGGCCAGACGTCAAAACGTAATATGAAAAAAAAAAATATTTCTTCGGCGACTTCCTCTCAGCAGATTGCTGGCAAAAACTCTGAGAGTAAATAAACCGGCCATGAAAAAGCTTCTGAAAAATCTGTCGTTCGGAGTCGACGATAAACTGTAGTTTCCGCCACTCAAGTATAAAATTAAGGGACACAACATGAGTGATGTGAGAAGCTAGGCCGTAATCCTGACTGAAGGGTTGAAATGGAAAATTATGTATGTATGTATGTATTGGGTCCGCCAAATAACTTTTTTCTTTGTAAATGCTTAAAAAAAACTACTGACTATTTTCTCAAATTTCTTCTTTTTTTTGAAAGAACAATCCTTCCGGTTAATAATTGAAAATAATTTCATTCAAATGGCTGCCTCGGCTGGCAAAAAAAATCATCTTTTCAGATGAAGCTCATTTTGATCTTGGCGGGTATGTAAACAAGCAAAATTGCCGCATTTGGGGCACAAAAAACCCGCACGCATACATTGAAAAGCCGACGCACCCAAAACGAGTCACTGTTTGGTGCGGATTTTGGTCCAGAGGCATAATTCGAAAATGAGCAAGGAGTGGCCATTACAGTCAATGGCGATCGTTATCGGACTACGTTGAACGAATTTTTGTTCACAAAAATTGAAGAGGAAGATATTGGCAACATTTGGTTTCAACAGGACGGCGCTGCGTGCCACACAGCCGTAGCTACACTTGATGTTTTGCGCCCTATTTTTGAAGATCGCATTATCAGCCGCAGAGCTAATGTCGTTTGGCTACCTCGGAGCTGCGATTTGACACCGTTGAACTATTATTTGTGGGGTGCCGTCAAAGATAAGTGTTACGCCGACAAGCCAGAGACAATTGGCGCTTTAAAGAACAATATTCGTGAAGCCGTTGGTGAAATACAGCTGCACACAATCGATAATGTGCTTAAAAATTGGACCGATCGTGTAGGCTACTGCATGGCCAGCCGAGGCAGCCATTTGAATGAAATTATTTTCCATTATTAACCGGAAGGATTGCACTTTCAAATAAAAAAAGAAATTTGAGAAAATATTCAGTATTTTTTTTTACAGCATTTTCAAAAAAAAAGTTATTTGGCGGACCCTTTATAAGTACTTTTCTAAAGTTATGAATCTAAATCAGTATGCTTATGAATCAAACATATTTCGATTGGTATGAGTTTGATGTAAACATTGTACGCATACTTATTGCAACCTGTACTTACAAATAAACATTGTAGTGAGTACGAATGAATCAGAGTAGTGAAAATTCAATATTATTGACTCACTTATATTCAAAATTATATGAGTGCTTATGAGTAGCGAAAAAACAATTTATTGCTCATCTCTGATAAGAATACATATTTCACTCGTCATGAATATTGATATTAAATGATTTTTTGGCAATGTTTGTTCCTAAATGGGTATTCATCGTCAAATGGAATATCTTATTGAAAGTTAAATCACAACCTGTGTATTTGCTGTATATATATGTATATGTATGTTCCTCTTACTCCTCTAGGGATCATAGGGCCGCAAGTGTATTTGCTGTAGTTTTTCAATATTAAAACCCATTATTCATTTAAAAATTTTACTGCAACTGTTTTACTGCTTGTTTTGTTGTCACATTGTTGCACAATTTACTAAGTGCCTACAATTTAACTTTACATTCCCTAGCCCCTGCTGCCTTAACAAGTTAATCAATTACATATAAAATGTGCATGTGCAGCACGCGTACCGACCATAACAATTAAAAAAAAAAAATAAAAAAAAATAAAAAACAAAACAAAACGCCTACAAAACTAAATGGCAACAGTGTTGCAATACATTTCATAATAAAATTTTTATTATAAAAACAAATTAAAATAAGAAAATAAACAAATAAAATGTATGAAAGCGTCACTCTAAATTTAATTTAAAATAAGAAAAAAAAAAACGACAGCAAAGAAGAAAATACGGAAATCAAAGGCAAAGTTAACAAACACACTGACTGACAATCAGAGAAAATGGTTTGAAAAACAAAACCGGGAAATAAATACAAAGACACACATACAGCAATTATATAACAAATGTCACAGTAAAAGGAGAAAAGAGAAAAGCAAAAGTAAACGTATTAAATTTAGGGCGATTCTACGAAAAAAAAAAAAAAAAAAAAATAAATACATAAATAAAAACAAAAATAAAAACAAACAACATAATAGAAACAAAAATTTTTTAAATAGAAAATAATTTCTTTAAATAAAAAAAAATTAAAAAAAAAAAATTAAAAAAAAGTTAAAAAAAATTTTTAAAAAAATTTTTTAAAAAAAATTTAAAAACTAAAAAAAATTAAAAAAAAAAAATAATTGTATAATCAAAAGCACGTACAAAGTTTGAAAGCTTAATTTAAGGTTTATTTTTAATTTTTTTTACAATTTATTTGAAGGTGTTTTTTTTTTTTTTTGTAAGTGGTGAGACATGTGACCCGCGTATTAAATTAACAGACAAATACGACGTACTTTTACAAAAAAAAAAAAAATTAAATATATGTATGCATTTATACACGAGTTCAAAGCATCTTATTTAACTTGAAAAAAATTTTAAAAAAAATTTATAAAACGCCCAAGTTCAACAGTAACATAGAAAAACCACAAAATTTTCCTAACAATCCAAACTAGCCGTCAAAGAAATTTAAAAACTTCAAATGAAAAAAAAAAATAAAGTTTTAAAAAGGTGGCAAAATAAACATGAGACTTGCGCTAAAAGATCTTTTGAATATCTTCCTCTCAACAACATCTTAATCATCATCATAATGATGATGATCTTTATTCACCATCCTCATCATTATTTTTGTTAACCACATCACGTTCCTTGTTTGGTGGATGGATGTGAGAGTCGTTGTACGTGTTGTATGTACGTATTATGTTCAGAAAGAGAAGATTTAAGGAAGTGGATTCTGTTTTCTATGCCGGAAAAATTTAATTAAAATTAAAACAACATATTGAAAGTTAATTTCAGATACAAATTGTGGTTAAAAATGCATATTTTTGTTGGTTATTTGCCTACCGCTTAAAAGGCGTATTTAGTTTTATAATTTTCTTTGGGAAAATATCACAGCATTTGAATGCAATTGGTGGGAAAATCTTCTAGTTTTTAATAATCAATCAATATCTTATGGATATTGTATGTAAAATTGTAACAAGCCACTGTGTAAATTAGGACGAATGTTGTTAACGGATTTGTTAAAAAGATTTTAATTAAATATGGGTGTGTTAACATAATCCCAATAATTTTTAATTGGTGAAAGCCATAGGCATTGAAACTAATGGCTATGCGGTTTAACAAGTTAATTGGAATTAAACTAATCTTGATGATGTTAAAACAATACATTTAACTGTTGTATAACATTCTTGGGAAAAGTTTTTATATCTAGGCAACGACATATGGCAACCCTATTACTCTAGAATGTGCTACATTTGCTAAAAGACTCAATTAATGAAACCAATACTATGCAAATATATAATAGAACATGGAGGGGATTAATTGTAATAATTTTACGTTTCTTAAAGGAACAAGCGAAATTTTATAACAGCTCCCTAGATAGCAAAGATTTGAAGATTTTTTCTTTCTTGTAATTTTTCTTTCTTGTAATTAAACTAATCTTGATGATGTACAAAAAATACTTTTTAATATTGTATAACATTCTTGAGTTATTACATATAACTCATTATGTTATTACGCAATAACATATGGCAATAACATATTAACATATTATCCTAGAATCTGCTACATAAGAGTAATCTCCTTTCTTACTGAAAGATTCAATTAATGAAACTGAAACTATGCAAATAAATAATAGAACATGGAGGAGATAGATTGTGAAAACTTTGTGTTTCTTTAAGGAACATGAGAAATTTTAACATTTTATAATAGTTCCCTAAATAGCAAAGGATTTGAAGATTTCTTCTAATTGCTTTAAATTTTCGGATTAAATCGGATGACCTCTGACTGATTTGTACAAAATTTTGAGCTCTGCTTTCCATAAAAAAAATCAACATTTTTTATTTTAATTTATCAGCCATGTAAGCAAGGCTGTTACTGAGGCTACTTTAACCTCATTTAATACTTTTTGTAATTCCCAGATAATTTTGAATTAATCGCCATTTTATATTGTCATTGCAATTGAAGTAGTATGCCTAGAACGATACAAATAACCTCAGTTTCATAAGAAGTACTGTTTGAATGACTGAAGCCAATTCCTAAAGCACTATTTGAACTTTATAAGTACGGCTTCATGCTTAGTAAGTTCACCATCGACAAGGTATTTAAACTATGCCAAGCCACCATACGAAATTTATTAAAGCAGCAGCATTCGATAGCTCGATTAGGAATAGTGTTTTTGCCGTAATGTCTGAGCACGTGTATGTAGATAAGGCTGTACAGTCTAACGTTGAGCAACGCTTGCAATTCCGCCAAAGTTTTAAAAACCTCGTCCAACCTTATGACAGCGTGTAACGTTTTAGAAAAGATGTCTCCTTCTCACACCATTCTTCCATTTTGTTATGGAGAGAAATTTTTAGAAAAGTGTCGTGTTCTTGTGTACGATGACGACGACGTCTACTCAGTTGAGCGAGCCAAGCGACAGCGTTGCACTTGGCCTATAAAACGGGATGAATCTGCCAAGATGGATCTATCCGCCATTCATCGACCGACTTATCTTCAAGAGTCTTTTAAACTTTGCTTGCAAAAAAATATCGGAAATTTTAAATGCATTGTCCCCGATGTAAAAGACGTAAGCAAAGTAAGAAAGACTATTGGCGTATGTACAGTAGCGAGCATAAAAAATGCAACGCTAAGCTGATTGATCTTTATGTGCGCCTCTTTCAAAAAAAAAAGTACGGAAATTAAAAACTTTTTTTTTATTTTTATGCTCCACGAACTTAGTTAACAAATGCAGGTTACAATATCAAAATTTTTCTATCCAGTTATTTTTATTTTAACATTTAAGAAAAAAAGTGCCAAATTTCAGCGAGCAAAAAAAATGCAACGCTATGTTATTCATAACTTTATTTAAATTAAATGTAAATTCTTACAAACTGTTGGTTAAAAATATACTTAAAACTAATAATTGGTTGCGTAGCCTTTATTTTCTATTACCGCTTGCAGTCTGGAGGGCATAGAATCCACTAGGGGCACGATGGTGTGTAGGGGTATTTTTTCCCATTCTGACTTTAAAATTTTTTCTAATTCCGCCAGATTTGAAGGATTTTTCTTCTTAGCTTCCCGATCTAAGGTCTCCCAAAGGTTTTCTAAGGGGAGATTGTCACGGCTAATCCAAAATTTGCACATCATGGTCGCTTAGGTAATTACGAACCAAGCGACTAGGGTGCTTCAGGTCATTGTCTTATTGGAATATGCTGTTTGGGGGCATTTTTTCCAGAAGATGTGGGAGCATATTTTCTTCTAGGATCTCACAGTATTTAGCAGCATTTAAAATACCATCGATTTTCACCAACGGACCAACTCCATCATGAGAAAACGAACCTACCAATAAATTCCTTAAAATAAAGAATTTCGGTGAAAAACAAAAGTAACTTACCCCACACCATTAGTAGTGAAAGTAAATTTAATCTTTCTGGATCTGATGGTATAAAATATATTAGAAGACCACCTGAGCAGAGATATTCTCCCAGATATCAGCTACCAACAGTAAAACATGGCTAATGGTGTGGGGTAAGTTACTTTTGTTTTTCACCGAAATTCTTTATTTTAAGGAATTTATTGGTAGGTTCGTTTTCTCATGATGGAGTTGGTCCGTTGGTGAAAATCGATGGTATTTTGAATGCCACTAAATACTGTGAGATCCTTGAAGAAAATATGCTCCCACATCTTCTGGAAAAAATGCCCCCAAACAGCATATTCCAACAAGACAATGACCTGAAGCACTCTAGTCGCTTGGTCCGTAACTACCTAAGCAACCATGATATGCAAATTTTAGATTAGCCGTCACCATCTCCCCTTAGAAAACCTATGGGAGACTTTAGATCGGGAAACTAAGAAGAAAAATCCTTCAAATTTGGCGGAACTAGAAAACATTTTAAAGTCAGAATGGGAAAAAAATACCCCTACACACCATCGTGCCCCTAGTGGATTCTATGCCCTCCAGACTGCAAGCGGTAATAGAAAATAAAGGCTACGCAACCAATTATTAGTTTTAAGTATATTTTTAACCAACATTTTGTAAGAATTTACATTTAATTTAAATAAAGTTATGAATAACATAGCGTTGCATTTTTTTTGCTCGCTGAAATTTGGCACTTTTTTTCTTAAATGTTAAAATAAAAATAACTGGATAGAAAAATTTTGATATTGTAACCTGCATTTGTTAACTAAGTTTGTGGAGCATAAAAATAAAAAAAAAGTTTTTAATTTCCGTACTTTTTTTTTGAAAGAGGCGCACATAAAGATCAATCGGCGTAGCGTTGCATTTTTTATGCTCGCTACTGTAGCTTCGCAGTGGTACTATATGAACTAGCAATAAGGAGATACATCTTGAAATATACAGTAAAGAGGAGTTAAAGTGTGTGTATCGTTGGAAGTGACCAGTGTTGTAGCCCGAACTATCCTTATAGATATGTCTGCGATGAAAATGGTCGGATAATGCCATTTAGTGAAGAAAACCCCGGATACCTATTATCAAATATTCGCACAGTTAAAAGATCTCTGCGAAAATGGCAACAAATCTTTGTAAGGACCTTTGAACCTACAAAGCAATTCCAGATGTTGAATAAAAAGATCTTATTAGAAGTTATAAAGACAACTTTAAAAAAACTAATTCTAGATGGAACATGTTTGCGATTCTAGATTAAAATCTCAGTAAGATGCGTCTGTTGTCCGAATGAAGTCGAAATTGTAGAACTTTTTGTATTTAAAAGCTCGAGATTTAGAGAGAAATAGCGAACAAAAATGTAATTCCAGATCGGCCAGATCCCGTCAACAGAAAATGTAATTGACCTAATTTTACACTCTTTTCGGACACTGGGGAGAACTTCATTAGTCTATGCATTATTGGGAATAGTAGAGAAAATTCTCATTACGTTAATACAATCGCTGAGAAGGGACTAGAGGCTTTACCACATGACATTTCTGTAAAGTTTATTTTAGTTAAAAGAGAATGCAGCAACATACCTAGGACAATTAAAATCTTTACTTAATTTTAACACAATGCACACACCATGATTTGAGTCATTCACTCAAGTATGGGTACAATAGTTAAAATGTTATCTAAAAATTATCGATAATTCTCAGGCCGAGTGTTCCGTTATTTTTCAATGAATGAAAATTATAATCAAATTAATAAAGCATTTGAATAGTAGAATATGATTACAAATGTCAGATTAGAAATCAGTTTCCAAGTATAGAAAAAAAAATAAAAATAATTTTTAACAAAATTAAGGTTGATTACATGTCAATTAAATATGTTTCATAGAAGAATAATAGAAGTTATCTTTTGATATATTTAAGTTATTTTTATACGATTTTTTTTTTCTAATTTTAATTTGATAAGTGTACTTAGAACGTTTTTAATGTTCTTGCATTTTTAAATTCTACGTTCTCTAACTTAAATACTGTCTAAATTTGGTTAAGATGCTCCAATCCGTTCTGAAGTTATAGGAAAAAAATTTACTTAGAATACACATATAGTCGTATGTTGCGTGAAAACTTTGAGAGCTCATAACTCAAAACACACTTTTTCGACTTAGAATGTTATAGAACGGAGGCGTCGTTATATACTCGTATATAAAAATGAATGTTTGTTTGTATGTAACTGAACCGACGCAGGTTTCCAAGTTGGTATAGACCAATATCCGAAAATTATTAAAAATGAATTAAATCGTAAGCTGTGTATTTGATCATATTATGATCTTTAGCAAAATTATATGACCAATTTCCGACAGGTGGCGCCACTGAAAATTACTAAAAATGAATTACATCGTAAACTATGCATTTTGATCATATTATGATCTTTAGCAAAGTTGTTGCGCATGAGTCGACGAAAGTTTATAAGTTGCTACGATTAATTTCCAATAGATGGCGCCACTGAGATTTATTCAAAATGAATTGAATCGTAAACTATGCATTTGATCATGTGTTGATGGGACAAATAGCAAACATTTTAATTGATTTTAATAACATTTAGTATAACTCATTCCCGTAAAATGTTAATTACAAATTTGAAACATTTTAATTTTGGCAAATCTTTAAAAATGCTGTTGGGTTCACTGTGAGATACTAATAAATTTAAACGTATTTTTCACGTCGTTCCCATGCAATCATGCCTCCAAAGCGACAAGCAATTGGTCGACCTACACCTCAAGCACGGAAGAAAAGAGCATTACGAGCCTCAGAATTAGGCAACGAGCAATGAGGCAGAAAAATCGTCGAGTACACGCCGCTGAGACCCGTTCCCATGAATCACTTGAACAACGAGAAGTTTGATTAGAAACTGATCGAATGCGTACTGCTCAGGATTGTTCGTCTGAATTATCTGGACAATGGGAAACAAAATCAATAAAATGATTCAAAATTACATAATTGGATATTTGTGTAATGTCTTTCCTTAAAATTTATTTTTGTTGGTGGCACAGCAACACGCGCAGGGTACAACTAGTAGCAAATAAATAAATTTCTAAATGAAAAACAGTTCTGATAGCGAGATTGATTTACAATCCCTTTTAAACGTTCTGATAAAAATAACATATTTTTTTTTCGAAATGTTTGGGTTGAATGACCACCCTTTAATATGCATTCAAACGAAAGTGAAAATAACGTTAGCTGAGAGATGTAATATGTAATGTATGTAAATCGAATTGTACCGTTGGTGTAACAAACTATACCAATGCGTCTGATGATGAACTTCTAAAGTAAAATCATATTCGATTCGATGGTTTGTATTCGCATCAAACCGCAACAATAAAAAGAAGAAGAAACCAAAAAACAAGCGAAATAGTTTTAACAAAAGCTTGTACAAAAAAACCAAATCACGTTTAAGTTGTTGCAACCTAAGGTTCACATGAACTGTCCGTCCGTCCATCTGTCTGTCGGTGTTGTGGTTTTGAAAAACTTTATAATTATTCAGAAATAAAAATTTTCACTTTTTTTCTTACCTTTTATAGTGTATGTATGTATGTATGTGCTTGCATTGCTCTTTTTCTGCATTTTTTTTTTTTCTTTTCAAGTTTTTCTTTTGCTGGGGTTGTGTTGGCGGCTGACTTAGGCAGGCAGCAGCATTTGAAATTCGTATGTTGTTGACTTTTAAACTGAAAAGAAATGACAAAAAAAAAACAACAAATAAAAATCCAAAATAAACAATGGCACGAAGAGGAGTAGAAAAGAAAAAAACAACAACAAGATGCCTTCAAATCATGCGATGACACCCAACGGTGTCATTCACAACAATTACGAGTTCCATGTACATAATTGTAATGAGCGACGAAATAAAGTCAAGCCGCCGCTATAGCACAGCTCTTCTATGCTATTACCAACAACAAGTCATAACAAAGCATCTCACAATTTGAAACAAACAACAAAAACAAATAAAACAAGAGCAAAATACAATCGTCATCATCATCAGCATTGCCTTCATGATTGTCATTATCGTCTGATTAGGTTACCAAGGTGTTGGAAATTTTTCTAATTTTTTCTGTTAGATTTTTCATGCTTTTATTGTTGTTGTCATCTATTTTATTTACTCCCTCCTCCCTTATAAAGAAAATCTGTAGCAAATAAATGAACGACGCGAAACGAAAATTTTATGAAATTTGTTTTTTGTCTTCAAATATTCGAATGTGGGAAATTCATTTCATTTTACGGGAGCGATATTTATGAGTTCGAATTGCAAATGTAATGTTGCAAGTGTGTAACAAATGTATGCACGAGTTAATGGTAAGAAAAGACAAAAAGAAGAAAAAAACGTAAATTAAAGTAAAGCAACGTGTTGCAATTGTGTTTCCATTGTCAGTAGGCAAAAAATATAAACAATTATAAGAAAATGAGACATACATATGTACATAAAAATTTGCTTTACGTTTTGTTGTTGTTATTATTTTTGTTAATAAAATAAAAATTTTAATTAAAATTGAAATTAAAAATAACATTAAAATTAAATTAAAATAATTTCTATTGGAAATAAAAAGAAAAAACAATTCAAAGTTGTTTGTAGTTTGAAAAGGACTGCATGAGCATGAAGCGCTCTTTTAATAGCGTTTTATATAATGTGTGTTAGCTTATGCCTTTAAGAATGCTTGCATACATACATACATACATAATTGGTTATTACAACCTTTTAGTCAGGATTACGACCTAGCTACTCACACCACTGATGTTGTGTGTGTTAATTTTTATACATGAGTGGGGGACCTACAGTTTAAAGTCGACTCCGAACGACAGATTTTTTGAGAAACTTTTTCATGGCAATTTTATTTACTATCAGAGTTTTTGCCAGAAATCTGCAGAGAGAAAGTCGCCGAAGAAATATTTTTTTCTCATATTTCGTTTTGATGTCTGGCCTGGAGCTCGATCCCGGGCTTTACGTCTTATAAGCAAACACACTACCTACTAGGCTACGGCGACTTACTGATGTCCTATATTTAATAAATGATATTTTAGAAAAGTAGCATAAAAACCACACGACCAAGGCCTTCGTTGAAGGTTTCTAAAAGATGGATAAAATTCTTTTTCTCTTTCATATCAGAGATCAGCAATGCATGGTTTTTTTCGGTACTTATAACTACTCATGACATTTCGAGTATGAGTGAGTCAACAGTTTTGAAATTCAACTACTCTCATTCATTCATACTCACTACAACATTGATTTTTAAGAACAGGTTGCAATGAATATGAGCACAACGTTGTCATCAAACTCATAACATTCATTATGTGATTCTTGTAAATATTGAGTAAGGGAGAGTCGAAATCAACAACACGCATGCGTATTGTTAAGTATGAGTACGATGAGTACTTCTAACTTTGAATATGAGTAGTATGAGTATGATATTAAAATAAGTATGAATGCGTATTATTATCAGAAATTATGAGTATGATATGAAACTACTCATCTTTTTGAATACTCATTGCTGATCTCTGTTCCATATCACCACAGTTACTATAGTGTTCATTAAAAAGCATTGCAATCTGTCTGTCATGATATTAAATCCGTAAGTAAGTACAACCACTAGCCTGGAAATTACTATGAGCGAATTAGAACGCCAAATATCATACTTGGTCGCTGAAGAGCATTTCAC
The DNA here is from genome assembly GCA_930367235.1 of Sarcophaga rosellei. Classification (NCBI taxonomy): domain Eukaryota; kingdom Metazoa; phylum Arthropoda; class Insecta; order Diptera; family Sarcophagidae; genus Sarcophaga; species Sarcophaga rosellei. Next base: position 64,948,006 of record OV884018.1, read on the forward strand.
CCTGCAAATTTTCAAATAGTGGGTGAGAATACTTCCTTAAATCGAACCTATAGGTGACATCTCTGAGAGCTAACAACTTTCGTTGACAATTCTGGATGGTATAAGTCATTCGTTCGCTCATTTCCTTTAAAATCATGGTAGCTTGGGAACTGACAACGCTTCACCTGGATAAAAACCTTCTTACATTCTCCTGCTAAGCGATATGGTAATGTGAAACCGAGGAGCAGGTCACCACAAATACAGATAAACCACCTCATTTCGACCTCAAATAGTAGGTTAGTACACCATAAAACAAGAACATCGGTATGAAGCTGTTTCAATCGAGTGTTCGGTGGTTTTTCATCGCGTCAATTATTTAGTTGTAGTATATATGTTACATTTGGATATACAGACTACCACGAAGTCCCTTTCCAACGTCATATCGATGTTCTAATTTGTCGAATTGCCATGAAGTCCCTTTCCAATGTCATATCGATGTTCCAATTTGTCGAAGAATGTAACTTATTTCTTTGGAAAATGGTGGGTTAATCTAAGGCCCTAACCAGAACGGGTAACACACCTTTAAACTTACTATGTTTTCTACGCAAGGGAGCTCATCTTGGTCATGATTAGGTTGGGAATTAGGAAAAAACTGCTTTCCTTGACTAACACTTCCTTAGTAGAAAACAGGATCTATTCGATAAATTCCGATAAATGATGGATTATTCTAAGTTCTCCATTTTTTGTCTGCCTAGCCAGAATGGAAAACCCCCTCAACAGTCCACAATGCGCATGATCACGATTAAGCTCGAAATTATTGAAAACTTTTATTCTTTGGGTAACTCTTTTTGGGCAGAAGTAAGTATCTGTTCGAGCGCTAGATTATGTTGGTTGTATCTTCATCAAAAATAAAGCCAGCTCTCATCAGATTTCACATTTATTTTGAGGTTTATTTTTTGAAGGTCTATTTCCCGTCCGCATGGAGCCCTTTCGCGTGACTTCTGTAGAAGTTACAACTGAGCTGCCCCTTAAAACTCTTACTACCCAACACTTGCACTAACGCATTCGCAAATACTGAGAATTCCATTCTTGACTTTTCTGGCAGAATATTTTGAATTTAGGTTGGAGGACATTTTCAGATATAAAAGTGAGTCTGAGTGGCTTGGACTAGAAGACCCTTCTTAATAGTGGAAATCGTTTTCTATTAGTAGTGGTAGCACATTGGTCCTAATACTTTGGTCTAGGAGGAAAAGTCACGTATTTTTATATGTGATGAGGTTACCTAACCTAATCTTGCATCAATTCGCAATAAAGTAGCTATTGATGGATCCATCACTTCACACCTGAAGTAAATAAAAAGTCAAATCGTGTACAGAGAGAACAAAGACAGTTTCATGTGGAGACGACGTCATGGTTATTTAAAAAAAAAACACGGCCTCAGTTAATTTTTCCCACACATATGAGGTATGGTCAGACTACGCAAATATTTGTTTTTTTTCCCTATCGATACTTTTTTAAGAAAATATTTGCCTAGTGTGACTATTCCTTCCAAAGTTATAAAGTAAATAAATTTGCGCAATAATTTCCATGTTAGATCTGCATATAATATATTTTTTTTTGTAAACATAAAACATTTTTTGGTGATTATGCTGCTGTTTTAAAAAAGATTTTCTTTCTGGCAAAAATGTTTGTGGTTTTCCAATAAAATTTATTACAAGTAAACTTGCGACATGAAATCATAAAAAAAAAAATTATAATTTTTTTTAACAAAATTTTGAATGCGTAAAACTGCTGATAATGAATGCGGTTTTAACGCCAGACACTAATAAATAATGCGCCAAATGAAATGAAAATCATTACTACGAGAAAACTATGAAGACAAAAAAAAAAAGAGAAATTTATGGACAAAAGTCTGCGAAAAAAGGCACTTAAAATTTATGAAAAATTACTACAAAATTACAAACTAAATTTATACGTGTGTGTAAATGAATTTAAAAGGTGTCATAATGCAAGAAAATGTATTCCAAAGAATACAAATTAAAGTGGCCACAAAATTTTTTTCGCCTAATTTCGTGCCTCAATTTGTAAATGAATCTGGTGATATGCCCGCCTGTAATTTATTATTTTTTTTTTCTTCTCATTTTGATTTTGATTTCCATTATTTTTCTAAGATGACAAAAGTGGAATTACTTTTCTAATATGCAACATAAAGAAAGTGAAACTTCTTTTAAAGATGATGTTGATGTTGATGATGCAGCACCGCATGCATATGCATGTGTAGCAAAGTGCAGTAAAAAAAATAAAAAATTCAGAAAAATACGTCATCATCATCATTGTTAAATACTCAACTGAATTAACCTGTATTGATATGAATTTCTAACCCCGTACCTCAGTGTTTAGTGCTACAATGCTGTACTCACAGCTTCTTTTTCTTTTTTTTTTGGTGGCATTATAGAGCAAGAGCCAACCATGTGGCAGGCAAGCGAGCATCAAAACAATATTGGCTTGCAGCCAACACATTGTTTCACCCATGCATGCATGCAGCAAGCAACAAAATTGTATGTATTGCTGCTGGGAAAACTTTAATAAAAATTGAATTAATAATGAATGCAACCAAATGCAGCATATAAAAACAAGTTTATGTCAATATCACACACACACACATTCATTCTTTCATTTACTTACTCATACTTATTTACAAACAGACATTGACTAAGTTTCCTTGGCCATAGAAGTTTGCTTTTCTAAATAAACGTGCAACACATTGCTCATCAGCCATTGCCATTGCCATTGCCATTACCATTATACATTAGCATTACCAACATCCAACATCCATCCACCATCCAACATCTTTTCTCCAGAGCTAATGTTTATGCAGCAAGAGTTTGCTGCTTGCTGCCACAGTAGCAAAAACTTACACGCCAACACAAGAAATGGCAAAAACTGGTAGAAAATAGAAGAATGTGCTGTGCACCCAAATAGATTTCCCTCATGTTTAAGTCAATACAACACCGTCGTGTACGGAGGACCAAAGCGTAGCAACATCGTTAACAAGTCTCGTTTAGTTTTGCACAGACACTTTGGAAAATTGTTGCAACAAAACACAAAGTTTTTGTCTCTCGAGTACTCTTGTAATCCTATATAAAGCTGTCTCACAAAAAAATTTCTTGTTTTCATAGATAATGTACGCAAAATGCATTAAAAACACCAACAACAACAACAACGGTAACTTATACCGGCAGAGTGCATCATCTAATGCATTATAATCTGCATTATGTGGCAACTTATACCTCATAGCGTAGATTATAAGTTTAAGCGCAACAAAGGAAAAAGAACAGATGATGATCCTATCCTCAGTATATTATTGCTTTCCACGAGGGCCGCACCTCTGGATAAAGTGTATCGATTTGAAAGAAAATTATTTTAAGGTTAGGTTTACTGTTAGGTTGGCTAACGTCGGAAACATCCTCAACTACACGATCAATAGGTAGGCCACACTCAAGCTTATAGTGCTGCCTATGAATTAACTTTACGAGACACAAGAGAAACATGCTGATCATCAAACAGTCGACATGGAATTTATCACCAAAGGAGCATGGCTTAATGCCTGGCCTGCTGACTTCATTTGAAGGCTAGACCTGACATTACATTCTTACTCTAAAGAGCGGTGGTTGAGGCAATGGTACTTAAATATAGTGGACAATGTGCAAATACCACTGTTAATGCAGACTAATAGAAAGAGCCGCCAGTGCACTCTACTTCACTCCAGTTAAGGCATTATTTACTATACTGAATAGGCTGCCCCCCCCCCTAATTTGACATTGCAATGGGGTTGAATTGCTGGCTCAAACCGGGCTATGTTGCAATGCTGTGAAGCCTTATAATTTTCTCGATGGGAGTTTTGATTTTAAGATTCCAATTAGATTAGACTTCTCGTTTGATGTTCCAAAGTTTCCCTGCGGAACCCTTAGGGTATATAACGATCACTGGTCATAAGCAGGCCGTAGGACGTATATTTAGGGTTTTTACATTCGGCATTCAAATGGACTGAGTTGAAGGCAGCAGTGTTTCTCAGTTGAAGATCAGAGATCAGCAATGAATCGTTTTTTTGCTACTCACAAGTACTCGTGAAATTTTGAGTATGAGTGAGTCAACAGTATTAAAATTCAACTACATACTCTGATTCATTCATACTCACTACAACGTTGATTTATAAGTACAGGTTACAATGAGTATGAGTACAACGTTGACATCAAACTCATACTCATTCGAAATATGGTTGATTCATACGCCTATTCATTCAGATTCATAAATTTCGAAAAATACTTATAATACTCATAAATTGGAGTGATTCGAATCATTCATCAAAATTTACAGTTTTAGTTGTTGTTGTATTTACATAAAAAAAAAAGAAGAAAGAAAAAGACAAAGCCAAAGACAGCAAGACAACCTTCTAGTGAGTATTGTTTGTAGTGTTCGCACGCGAATCATACTTATTTTGTAATTCTTGTAATTGATGAGTGAAGGAGAGGCGAAATCAACAACATCATGCGTATTGTTAAGTATGAGTACGATGAGTACTTCGAACTTTGAATAGGAGTAGTATGAGTACGATATTAAAATAAGTATGAATATGAGTATAAGTATCAGAAATTATGAGTATGATTCGAATCTACTCATCTTTTTGAATACTCATTGCAGATCTCTGATGGAGATCATAACATACATATATAATTGGCCATTACAACCCTTCAGTCAGGATTACGGCCTAGCTTCTCACACCACTCATGTTGTGTGCCTTAATTTTATTCATGAGTGGGGCGAGACTTACAGTTTAAAGTCGACTCCGAACGACAGATTTTTGAGAAAACTTTTCATGGCTCTCAGGGTTTTTGCTAGAAATTTGCTAAGAGGAAGTCGCCGAAGAAATATTTTTTTTTTCATATTTCGTTTTGATGTCTGACCTGGGACTCGAACTCGGGCTTTACGTCTAATAAGCGAACACATTACCTACGGCGATCATAATCCTTATGAAAATGGCACAACGCTAGTTGGACGCTGAGATTTTCCCTAAAAATATCTTAATCAAGTCCCTTAGAACGTTACCTCGGCGGAGCTCACATATGTACACATACATTGGTCATTACAAACTTTCAGTCAGAATTACGAAATAGCTGCTCACACTATTATGTTGTGAGTGTTAAACTGGGTATTTCTTCAGGGCGACTCCGTTGGCTGCAGGTAGGTACCAGCAAAATTGATGGCCTCTGCTGTACTGATATGGATAAGAAGAGTTCTGATTGTTTCCTGTCCATCTATCGAATTACTGCGGTTCTCACAAGCCACTGTCCCATGGCTTGTGCATGTCATTAACAGGTTCTTGTCATAAAGGGGCTGAGTTTCTTGACTTTTCTTATCATGTCGCCTTTGACCCTAGCATTCTAGAACTTGTTTAGCGAACAAAAACTTGAATCAAAGGAATTTTCATAAAATAGCATGAGGCTTGGAATTCTTTGTGGCTTTCTATATTCCTTAAATGAACCAAAAAGGAAAAATAAAGAAGGACATGAAAAACTAAATTGTTGAAACAGGAATTCTCCGATATTAACGTATACATAGCTTGCTGTCAGCTATTTCCCTGTCAGTCTGAATGTTGGAAATCAAAACGTCATGAAATTTTGAATCCCTGACAATCTCGGATTGTTATCTAGTTGGGTAAACAACCACTCTTCTCACTTTAGTATTGCCCTTATTTGAAACCCCTACAGTGTATTATTAGATCAGTTTATAGCTCAACAAAGCAAAAGAAAAGCAAATACTTTACAATGGTTAATGCAGAAAACAAAAGCGAATAGAAAAGCGAGAGACAAATGATGTGGCCGGGACTTATGAATTAAACAAGAAAAAAAAACTCAGCAAAAACAATAACAAAAAAAATAATTACAACAACTAAATATTGTGTTAGTAAAGACAATGCCACCATTGGAATATCTATCTATTCAATGCCTTGTAATTTTGATGATTAAATAGCCTGGGAATAAATGTGATGATTTTTAATGGAAATCATTCCAGCAGGTCATTCATTCATTCATTCATTGTATTGCTTTCATGTTCGACATGTTCAACTGAATTTATGCTTTTATTTGTTAATTTTTTTAGACGATGTTATTGTGATATTTTATGCCTGTAAGTTTCTTTCATCACTAAAAACTAGAGTTGTGGGTAATTTTTAATTAATTTAAAATTAAATTTTTACAAATAATGAAAATGAATATACAAACAAACACAGAAACTAAGTTAATAGTTTCAATGGGTTTTCAAGCCATTAAAAAACTAAATTAGTCGCCTCATCAGTACAAGTAATGAATTAAAAATAATGATTTAAACAGGTTTGCTGGCTAAAAATAAATATTCAATGAAAATGTATCACATACACCTCCTCCTGGATATATACACGGACGGCTCTAAACTCGACACTGGGGTCGGGTGCAGAGTTTATTCTGGGAAACTGGACCTAAGCATCTCTCTTCGACTGCCGAATTACTGTAGCGTGCTTCAGGCGAAGGTGATGGCAATTCATGGGACTGTCGTCACTGTCTCGACCTTCTTTCTGGGCGCTTTAGTGTCTCACTGGTCTGGGTAACCGGACATAGTAATATTCGGGGAACTGCAGGGCCGATGAGCTCGCCAGAGCTGGTGCACTCTTTCGGAATCCTCTTCAGTGCCACTCGCCTCGGTCAAGCTGGCCATTGCGCGAAAATTCTTTCTAGACGCCAACTTATCCTGGGTCAATTAGGAGTCCTGCTCTACCGCTAGACTCAAATGGCCTCTGATGGTTAGAAGGCGTACCAATCAGTTACTTGGACTTGGTCGTGCCATCATCTCAATCACAGTGGCCATGCTTACAGGTCACTGTTGTGTTATGGGTAGACACGCGAAAAGGATGCGGCTCCCATTTAACAACTTCTGCCGTAAATGCAGATCCGCTGAGGAAGAGAAGACTGTTATCCACTTTCTTTTTCAGTGCCCATCTCTTGCGAGGTGCAGATATAGGTTGTTTGGCTCTCCATTTCTTGTCAACTTGACGGAGCTATCATCTATTGATGTCAAGGATATAGCTACATACATACATACATAATTTGCCAATACAACCCTTCGGTCAGGATTACGACCTAGCTTCTCACACCACTCAAGTTCTGTGCCTAAATTTTATACTTGAGTGGCGGGACCTACAGTTTAACGTCGACTCCGAACGACAGATTTTTGCGAAACTTTTCATGGCAATTTTATTTACTCTCAGAACTTTTGCCAGAAATCTGCTGAGAGGAAGGAAGTCGCAGAAGAAATATTTTTTTTTCACATTTTCGTTTTGATGTCTGACCTGGGGTTTGAACCGTGGCGTTACGTCTAATAAGCCAACACTATAGCTACTAGACTACGGCGACTTCAAAGTTCGTCTCATTGCACCCAATACAACAACCCTAACGTTTCTAAGCAGTGATAGAAGGCAATTCTCTCATTCTAGCACATGCGGCAGTAGGCAAATCGCCCACTTGGCAAAGAAGCTAATGGGGGAAGTGCTTTGCATAAAAACAAGTTTTTCTGCCAGCACTCGTATCTTTTCTCATTCGTAATTTTACCGTCTGGTTGGTTTAATCTATTAATTAGGAAGCGAATACTAAAGGCAGAATACCTAAAATTTTTAACTACTCATTCATGCTTATTCAAACATCTCTTTCACTAATCACACTAATGTTCTTATGTCTCAGATGAATATGAATATGAGAGAATATTCTTGCTTCTCATACTGACACTTAAAGCTTTGATTTTGTCGAGGGCAACACCCAAAAACTCTGAGTGCTCTTTCCTGAACAAAAATTAGTTCTGAGCCTAGTTCGGTTTTATTGCTTTATGTTTTAAATGCAATGAATCAATGTCAAGAGATTTAAATGGGAGGAATATAGGATTGCTTACGGCTTACTTAATTGGTCATTAGAGCCCTTTAGTCGGTATTACAACCTAACTTCTTACACCACCCATATTGTTTGTATATTTTGCCGTCGAATCCGAAACGATTGGCTATATTTCATGATTTATAGTCGTTTGAACAATACGATAACAATAGGACTGCCTAACATCAAAATTCTTAAACTTTTATTGTTTGCATATGATTTTATTTCTATCGTATCGAAGAAGCTTCATAATCTTCGTATACAGTTTATCGAACAGAATTTTTTTTAAAAGAATTTTGGATAAGAAAACTCGATAACGGCTGACTTAAGAAGGATACCCTATTCCAGATATAGTTTTGTTAAAATTAACATTTAAATTGTATTTTAACGGGACTTATTAAAATTAAAATATTGAGCGAAATTCTGATAACACTTCCAGACCGATTTTTACAAGATTAAGGGCCATTATTACAACATGCCGTTAATTAAAGGGAATAAAGGATTTTATTGGGCAGATAAATTGTTTTTCATTATTATGAGTACCCAATAAGATAGAAGTGAGCGTTAAGCTAAAGGGAGCATCATTCTGCCTTTAACATTTAAAGTTAAGTTTATGTTGGAGCTTGCCAAATTATGTATAATTTTCAATATGGCAACTTCAAATATAAACCAAATGAGGAAACGCAACAACAAAAAAGGGGCCCTTCGTTGCCGCTGTGTTAAAAAGAACTTGTTTAATTCAGCAGTGTTATCGACAATGCTCCGGTATTGCCATATTTTGGACAACAGTTAACTTTATTTTATCATTAGGTTATAATAACGAAAAGAAGTTAAAGGTGACTTTAAAGTTCACTTTAGCTAAAGTTGCCCTTAACTAAACCCAAGTTTAACGACAAGTTGTCATAATGGCCATAAGAGTAATCGGATTACTTATAGTTACCAAATTTATTGATTCAAAATCATTTTTGTTTCTAATTTCTGAACAAAATACACCACATATACACCATGTGTGGTACTACAGAGATATTGTTAAATTCAATTCTACTTCCCAAACTTTATTTTTCACCTAAACTATCTGCTACGATATGATAGAGTTTTATTCATTTATGGCAGAACATTTTTATAACACATTTTCGAATGATAAGAGACTTTAATTTCTTCCAAATAATGTATTTAGAAATCTGCGTCAGCCACGTGAGCAAGTCGTTAACAACGGAAGTCGTAAAAAGATTAGGAAGTAAACATACCTACGTAATTAGTTGTTACAACCCTTCAGTCAGCTTTACAACCTGTGTCTACTAGACTATGGAGACTTCAGTTAATATAATTTCTATAAAAAAAGAGACGAATTCAGGGTAGGGAACACACCTAATGGAACAACTTTATATGTATATTTTGACAGAGGGCAAATTGAGCCTTCGACATGACATGACATGCACTGAAAAGATTAACTAATGGACGAGATTTGCTTCACAACCAGTAATGAAAAAACACAAATGTAATAATGATCTTAACGTAGTCGCCGTAGTCTAGTAGGTAGTGTGTTCGCTTATTAGACGAAAAGCCCGGGTTCGAGCCCCAGGCCAGACATCAAAATGAAAATGTGAAAAAAAAAATATTTCTTCGGCGAATTCCTCGCAGCAGATTTCTGGCAAAAACTTTGAGAGTAAATAAACCTGCCATGTAAAAGTTACTTAAAATCTGTCATTCGGAGTCGTCTGTAAACTGTAGGTCCCACCACTCAAGTATAAAATTAAGACACACAACATGAGTGGTGTGAGAAGCTAGGCCGTAATAATGACTGAAGGGTTGTAATGGCCAATTATATATGCAGTAACGATCTACTCAACCTTATTGTATATCCTTTCCGCGTGTCAACCCATAACACAGTGACCTGTAAGCATGGCCACTGTGATTGAGATGATGCCACGACCAAGTCCAAGTAACTGGTTGGTATGCCTTTTATCCATCTGGGGCCAGTTGAGTTTAGCGGTAGGGCAGGACTCCTCATTGGCCCAGGATAGGTTGGCGTCTAGAAAGAATTTTCGCGCAATGGCCAGCTTGACCGAGGCGAGTGGCATACCCAAGTCTACTGAAAAGGATTTCGAGGCGACTTCATTGGCCCTGCAGTTCCCCGGAATAATTTAGAAGATTGTCATGAAGATATTAAAAACATATCGACGCCTCCGTTCTATAACATTCTAAGTCGAAAAAGTATGTTTTGAGTTATGAGCTCTCAAAGTTTTCACGCGACATACGACTATATATGTATACATATGTGTATTCTAAGTAGATTTTTCCCTATAACTTCGGAACGGATCGGCGCATCTTAACCTAATTTTGACAGTATTTAAGTTAGAGAACGTAGAATTTAAAAATGCCAGAACATTAACAACGTTCTAAGTATACTTAGAATGGAGGCGTCAATATATCGATTTCAGTCTTTTTGAATTTGCGAACAGAGGAAATGTTTACCATTAGACTCAAGGCGTTTCTGTATTTAAAATTCTATCTAGACAAGCCATTTAAAGTGTTACAAATATCATCATAGATATACATACATACATACATAATTGGCCATTACAACCCTTCAGTCAGGATTACGGCCTAGCTTCTCAACACCACTTATGTTGTGTGCGTTAATTTTATACATGAGTGGGGCGAGACTTACAGTTTAAAGCCGACTCCGAACTACAGATTTTTGAGAAATTTTTCATGGCAATTTTATATATTCTCAGATTTACTGGCAGAAATCTGCTGAGAGGAAGTCGCCGAAGAAATATTTTCATTTTTTCGTTTTGATGTCTGACGTCTAATAAGCCAACACACTACCTACTAGACCACGGCGACTTCTTAGATATAAGATATTATTATTGTACATACATATGTACATATTGGGTGTAGGGTATAGTAATATAGGAAAACCATCAAACAATATTGAGTCAGCTTTGGTGAAATGTGCTTTTTTTATTGCCTATCGTTAAGGGTGCCTAGCAACGTTTCTTTAGACTAAAATTTTTTAAATTACAAAATAAAAAGGAATTAAAGAAAAGAAATAAAAAAAAAGCAGAAAACCATAAAGAAACACATGAAAATCTTATCAGAAGCAGCTTTTTATCAGACAATTTTTTTTTGTTAGCTATTAATTAAATGTGCGATTCACATTAAAACGTGCTCATGTGAATTTTGTGTTCTACACCGTAATGCTGACCTTTACTTTTAGATAACTGACAACAAGACATTATCAATTGAAAGTAATTCTTCAAGAGACTTTGTCAGTATTTAGATAGAAGAATATGCAATACATATGTGTGTATATGTGCGACAATGTAACGTCATTATTACCTCATTTGCCGGTTAAAAGAATTCCCTTCTATAACGATAACATTTGCCTCCAATCAACGTTTATGAAATAAGAAATACGCTCCCAGGAATTCAACAACCTTAAGTTGTTGTTGCCTGCATAACGAGCTATGCATTATGAAAGTTACAATAAAAAAACAAAAAAAAAAAAACAATAACAGCAGAAGAAAAAAAAATTATGGTTTAATAGACATCAAATGGTATTAAAAAGACGACAAACAGAGTGTGTTTCCGTGGGATTCCAAAAGTCAATGTCTTACATTGTGGTTATTTTGCATATGCTCTCCAATTCCATCATCATCATCGTCTTCTATGGAGCTCTAAACCCCTACCCAAACATGTACAATTACTTTTGCTGTTTGGTTGGTTTTTTGTTTTTATTTTTATTTTAAATCATATTTGATAATCACATTTATACAATAAGAAATAAATTATTAGATGATATCGAAACAATCGAATCGCATATAACAACAACAACAACAACTGCAAACAAGAAAAAAAAATATAAAAAAATACTTTCTTTGGGTAATAAAACCACAGAAATTATATGAAAATTATGAAAGCAAATCAATGACGAAATAGAAATAATTTTTAATCACGTATCAGTTTCTAAAGTAGTACCTAATAACATACCCCCATAATTTCAGTGGTTCAGGGTGCAAAAAAAACTGTTTTCGGAGGCATTCTCAAAACATATGTAGAATACTCCCATGGCCTCCAATGGGGTGACATTCCTTTCCTTGCAATATATCTATTTACATACCTAGCATACATACCAAAGATCAGCAATGAATCGTTTTTTCGCCTCTCATAAGTACTCATAAAATTTCTAGTATGAATGAGTCAACAGTATTGAAGTTCAACTACTATGATTCATTCATACTCACTACAATATTGATTTATAAGTACAGGTTGCAATGAGTATGAGAACAACATTGACATCAAACTCATAACATTCGAAATATGTTTGATTCATACGCGCCTACTCATTCAGATTCATAAATTTAAAAAAATACTTATAATATGTACTCATAAATGATTCGAGTGATGCGAATCATTGATCACAATTTACAGTCTTAGTTATTGTTGCATTTAAAAAAAAGAGAGCAAGCAAAGCAAGTGAGTATTGTAGTGTTCGTACACGAATCATACTTATTTTGTGATTCTTGTATATGTTGAGTTATGGAGAGCCGAAATCAACAACATCATGCGTATTGTTAAGTATGAGTACGATGAGTACTTCAAACTTTGAATATGAGATGACACGATCAAATTGTATTTACGATGATGCGCACTTTCTTTCATTGTGAGAGATGGAGTTTAGAAAGAAGAAATCTTGAGGCCAAAGTTGGCGTCTGTACTGTCGAAAACTTCAGCGATGTACTTCTGAGCAGCGAGGAAAATTGGAATAGCATTGCCAGTTACACTGAGGCCTTGATAAAATCTAAGAAATTTGACTTATATAATGAGAGAATCCGAGTGGATGTTTGAACACCTTCTCAGATTTTATTGCGAAATTCGGACGCGGATATGGATATAAAGAGGCCAAATGGCCAGACGGACTTCACTTCGAAGTAATACCACGGTAGTTCCGGAGTGAGCAAAAAGAGTCCAAAAGAGGAGAGGGATATTTAGTCGGTGAGGGCCCCACGCACGGGATAGTGACGACTTCCCTTATGGTGCGGTTGGGTACATTTACTCCTCCACAGCAAAAAAAAAAATAAAATAAAATTGGAATATGAGTAGTATGAGTATGATATTAAAATAAGTATGAATGCGTATAAGTATCAGAAATTATGAGTATGATTCGAATCTACTCATCTTTTTGAAAACTTATTGCTGATCTCTGATACATACTTACATACATAATTGGTAATTACAGCCCTTCTGTCAGGATTATAGACCTAGTTTATCACACCACTTAGATTGTGTGTGTTAATTTTATATATGAGTAGCTGGACCTACAGTTTAAAGTTGACTCCGAACGACAGATTTTTAAGAAACTTTTATTTACTCTTAGAGTTTTTGCACAGAAATCTGCTGAGAGGATGTCGTATTAAAAATATTTTTTTCATATTTCGTTATGTTCGAGATGCCTAACCTGGGGTTTGAATCGTTGCCTCATGTCTAATAAGCCAACACACTACCTACCAGACTACGGCAAAGTCAAAATGTAGGCTGGACTAAACTTGGTTTTCCCTAAAGAATGTTTGATCCCCAATTTGGGTATTAATAATGGTATCACAATGGTCCTAAACTCCTGCCTAAGTTCGACTTCGCCTTCCAATAAGCGTATTGACTCCAACAGTTATTCTAAATCATTTGGCCGCACTAATGGCATGTAGGGTATACAACAACAGATGTACATATGTGCTTGGATTTTATTACGTATATTTAATTGTTAATATAAGAACCCCAAAAAATTGTAGTTGTTGTATTTCTTAGAATCTTATCTAAGTTCTTAAATATATTATTATTCTTCTCTTATTCTTTTTTATTCTTGTCTTGAACAAAAGAACAAAAAATTAATTGCAAAATTTCCACGTCTTTGAAAATTATTTTTTAACAAGTTTTTTTTAAGTGTGATAAAAAAAGAAACAACAAAAAATATTTCCAAATTTTTTTACGATTATTTTTATAACGACGAACGACGATTAGAATTGTGAATGAAAAAATTTTTTTTTTAATTTAATTGTTAAAGTAATTTGAATGTCAAACGCAATTAGTTGGCGAAATTTGTTTTGATTTGAAATTGTTTTTTTTTTTTGAAAAACAAAAGCAATAACAAAATAATAACATTTTTATAATGATTATAATTTAATTTAAAAATGTTTTTTTATTTTTTATTAACGAACGCCTTCTGATCGCATGAGTTCGAATGAGTCATGGAATTTGTATGGAGAGCATAAATATTTTTAGTCGTTCGTTTTATGCCATTCATCGATCAAAAAATGCAAGCCATAGACCAAAAAATGCAAGTTATCAGTCACAAAATGCAAGTCATCAAACAAAAGAAATAGAAATCATGGACCAAAAAATGCAAGTTATCAATCAAAAAATGCATGTTATCGACAAAAAATGCAAGTCATCGAACAAAATTTTAGGGCTAAGGGAACTTTGCAAAAAAAATTCCAATCATTCACATAAAAAATGCAATTCATCGCCCAAAAAATGAAAGGCATGAGTCAAAAAATGCAAATCGTAGACCAAAAAATGCAAAGTCAACAGTCAAAAAAAATGCAAGTCATCAAACAAAAGAAAGAAAAATGCAAGTCATCAATTAAAAATTGCATGTCATCGACCAAAATTTTAGAAAAGTTTTAGGCAGATGTCATATGACTTTTGCAAATGACAAAGTCACTGAATTGCGAAATTTAAACTCCGCATGGGACAAAGCAGTCTCCGTAGTTTGGCAGGTAGTGTTTTGGCTTATTAGATGTGGGCCTCGATTCAAACCCCAGGGCAGACATCAAAACGAAAATAAGAAAAAATCTTTCTTCGGCGACTTCCTCTCAGCAGATTTGTGGCAAAAACTCTGAGAATAAAATAAAATTGCCATGAAAAAGATTCTCAAGAACTGTCGTTCGGATTCGACTCATGTATAAAATTAACACACACACCATAAGTGGTGTGAGAAGCTAGGTCGTAACACTGACTGAAGGGTTGTATTGAATTATATTATATTGAATTTGAACGTGTCCAGCGGTTATACTCAGGAATGATTTTATCGCAAGCACGTCCTTTCCATAGCTCCACATTGAGCAGCAACCCAGTACTACTACTACTACTACTATCCTGAAAGCTGGTATCCCCTACTCATCAATGATCAACGTGGCATTGCGATAGCTGACCAAATAAATGTGTCAGATTTCGCCACGATTAATGAGCCACATCCGACCAGGGTCACAGCCATATGCTCGAGTTCCCCAGACCTAACCATTGTCTGTCGGTCACACAGCTACTTTCTAAAACCTGACCGACACACGTACGTAAATTGTCACAAGGACAACTAGGAGCGTTTCAGAGCCTTCGTCGAAGACAACATCGTACTATTGCCCTCCCCCACGTGCGTCAAAAGCGGAAAAAGGCAATTCCGAACAATTGTTCAGACAGCGGCGAAGCACTTTATCCCTGCCGGTAAACAACAAGAGACCAAACTATCCTTCAGATGGCTGCCCGCCTGGCACAGCAGCGGGATGAAAAGCTTGAACCACTGACCTCCAGAATAAATAACTTGGTGAACGAGCATAGACGTACCAAATGGCTAGAACGCCTGGAACGTTGCTACTTAGCCCCCAAGAAACTCTGGAAGACCATCAAAAATCTATCTGGCTCTAAGACCAATAAGAATTTGACAGCTATTGAATTTGACGATAGGCAACAGACAGAGGCTAAAAAGTGTACCAAAGAATTCTTCAGACTATTTATTGAACAACCTACTGAGCAGAACAAAGGCAAGAGAGCGATATTAGGGAATTTAAGGAACCTACACAGAGAGCAACAGCCAACCATCATATACATATGTATTGTACAGTTCATAACAAAATTATGCGTATTTTTTATTAAAATTAATAAATTGTTATAAATTTTCAATAAAACAAAACAGGAAACAATAGAAAACAACAACCGGAAATAGTTTGTAAATCTTTAATTTTATAATGAAATTGAAATCAAAAACAAAATTTTTTCTCTTCAATACCAACCACCAGTTGCAATACATCATTGAAAACAAATAATCTGTCTGAACAATCTCGTGTTTTATGTTTAACACACTTGATTTCATAGTTTTTCAATTTTTGTTTCTTTTTTTTTATGCAATTAAGGCTCACGATAATTGCTTGCAACTACTGGTTCACCACGATGCATCATCATCTTCACGGCATTCGCATATTTGTGTGCAGTCATATGATCCATATTTATGCGTTCATTTTTCCGGACAATCCACACAAGGTGTTGATAAAAATCAACATGTTTGGCGTTATTGGTGCAACACATATTGTGTAGTGTTTGTTGTTGTAAAAAAATATGTTGCACTCTTTGCCCAACCATTGTTAAGCGTAAGAAACGTAAACAAACAAACACACAAATATTTTCTCAATCCTCGCAAAATGGGGAAAAAATGGTGAAAAGTGAAACTTGTCACTAGGTTTCGATTGCATGTCTAGTCCACTTTGCTGCTAACTAAGTGGCACATGTTTGCCCAGTTTTAATAAATTCATGTTTCTCCATAAAGTCTTACAGCAACTGCTGTTGATCTAATTTTTTTTTTTGAAATGAAATGGAAATTGTTTTGATTTTCAAACAACTGAAAACAACTTTTCAATTGTTGATGTTGTTGTTGTTGTTGCTGTTGATTTATTTTTTGTTTTTCTATTAATAATTTAGAAATAGTTTTTGTTTTTTGTTATGACAACAAGCTAAGATTGCCGTAAACAATCAATTGTTTGTGCAAATTATTAATTATTGTTATTGTGTTTGTTGTTATTATTATTATAATATTGAAATCAATAAAATTCCATAGCCCTCTCCTCTCCTCGCTATATTAATAAACAAATTATAAATAATTACCTCATGTTGTTTATTGACTACAATAATATGTGCGCGATAGTTTTATTGTAGATTTCTTAACACTTTCACGAAGATTAGGGCTGCAAAGAAACAAAGAATAAAAATAAATTAGTATGTATATGGCAACTCTGGAATAAAATACCCTATTAAATAGTTAGGAATTTCGAATGGAATGTGGCATAGGCCCAAAGTGGAAAATCTATTCTCAACAAGCAACCAAAATGAATATTGTTAGGAAAAAAAGGAAATGGTGTTATTAAAATGATTAACAAAAACTACAAAAACAAAACAATGGACTTGTATACATGATCAACGAATAAACAAAAATATAGCAACAACATCAGCATAAAAAAGGGGGATAAACAAAGTAAACATACAGGCAACAACAACAACACTGCAAGGACAAACGTAAACAAAATACACAAAACAACAATAACGAAAACAACATGTTTACATTTATAGAGATTTCGCGAAGGCAAAGTCATTTTCCTTCGAGGGCATTCATCAAACTGTTTACGCAGCGATATAAAGGGCAAGATAAATGCGATCAGAAAGAATTTAGTCAGCCTTGTATGAAGACGCGTTGCGTGTGAAGAGACTAATTGTGGTTTGAACAACTCCGTTTTAAGATCCAACAAACAATTGTTAGTGTGTACGGGGAAGAGTGTACAAAAGGATAACAAATAAAGCAAATTGTTGTTGTTTAAATCAAGTTGCCAAAGATGGCACAAGGAATTGTGCGAACAATAAAGAATTGATTTAAAACTAAACACACATTTATTTTTATTTGCACTCTATGAACTCATATTTTAAACGTTTTTAAAAGAGTATGAACGTAAGAATATTTTAGGCATGGGTAATATACTTATAAATGGGTTTAAAAATAATCGGATGACTAAGGAAATAATTTTCAATCGTATCGATCATGTAACAATCGATGTGGTATTAGCTTAGTATCATGTATTGGGATGTAATCTTAAACGTTCCTAACTACAAACACAAGCATCAAAAGTTCCAATACAGCAGATGGCAAATAATTGTCACAGTCTTATAGAGTTTTCACGATAGTTGACAACCCTATCATCCAAAGAACTGCTCTTGTAGATCGACCACCTGCATTAATTTAATAAAAGTAGTTTTTCTTTTCAGCTTTGCATGTTGAACTCCAACTGTGTACACGTATTGGGTGTAAGACTGATCTTCCTATTATTCTCTTTGTTGATCACATTCTCTCTAAATGTAGGAGTCAGAGAACTTTCTAGATGGATTATTTGGAAGTGATTAAAGCCTCAGATGACAGATCATACCACATGACTCCATTGTTGTTGTTGATAGTGTGCAAACGTAGCATTCAAATTGTGGAAAGCTTTCTCGCACCGATGTGATCGTTCTAAATTCAAACAATTTGATACATTTTTGTCTTCTACAAACTCCCGTACTTTTAAGCATCAATCGTGATTTTTTTTTTAATTGTGTCAAATATAGAAATATCGAAGTCGCCGTAGTCTAGTAGTGATAGTTAGCTTGTTAGACGTAAGGCCACGGTTAGACGGTAATGCCCAGTTCACACATCAAAACGAAAATATGAAAAAATATTTCATCGGCGACATCCTCTCAGCAGATTTCTGGCAAAACTCTAACGGTCATTATAACAACTTGACGTTAACTAAAGGGAGGATTTTAAACGGGCAGATAAATTGTTTTTCATTATTATAAGTGAACAATAAGGTAGAAGTAGGCGTTAAGCTAAGGGAGGATCATTCTACCTCAAACTTTTAAAGTTAAGTTTATGTATGAGTTTGCCATATTATATATTATATTCAATATGGCAACTTCAAATATAAAGAAAATGAGCAAATACAAAAAAAAGCAGCTCATCGTTGCCACTGCGTTTAAGAAAACTTGTTTAATTGAGCAGTGTTATCGACATTCCTCCGGCACTGGCATATTTTTGAAAATGTTAACTTTATTTTATCTGTAGGTTGTAATAATGAAAAGAAGTTAAAGGTGACTTTAAAGTTCACTTTAGTTAAAGTTACCTTTAACTAAACCCAACTTTAACGGCGAGGTGTAATAACGGCCCTAAGAGTAAAGAAAATTGCCATTAAAATTAACTGTGCAGAGTATTTATCAAGCTTGGTCTTGGTTTGAATAATGCTTTATGATACTACTAGGATACATTTTTTTTAGTTTCTTGGCTAACTGTCGTCGTTCTGCACAATGTTGGTGAAAAGATTTCAGAAACAACAGGTGTTTAAAAAAACCTTTTAATAAATTGTATTACAATTGTATTATCAGAAATACTTAAAGACAAAATCAATTCTGTCATGTACTACTTATAACAGCTCACAAGGCCTCACGTTATCAAAGCTTCTATGTTTGCCATGAATACCCTTAATAAACCCACTGATGAAATAAACTGAAATATTTTTTTTTCTTTAATAAAAAATGTGTTAAAAAAGTGACAAATTTCGATTAAGATTACTTAAAACTTTTGTTCTCTTGTTGAAACAAGAAAGACTATATTTTATGTATTAGTACGAGTATATACATTTTTAATTTTTTATTTTTAATAGCAATGAACAACGAAGAAAAATCGGAAATTAAAAAAGAAATTGAGTTATAATCTAATCACCTGTTTTGATTTATTATAATTTGTTTTCAATTGCTAAAGTTCTTAATTATTGGGTACTTTTTTTATTTTATTAAAAATTGTACATACATTGTACATAAGTATGTACATATGTATATGTGTGTATGTAATAATAACAATTTAATTATTTAGGCTTCGTTATCATCGATTAATTTTAGAAAAATAAAAAAATAAATAACAAATAAAGATGGCCATCACAAGAGCCGTAATCATATTTTTTTTTATCAAACTGTATTTAATTTAAATTTGCTAAATTGAAAGAAAAAAAAAACAATCATATTTCATACTACAAGAAAAATAAAATTATTTCAATTATTTTAAAGTTAAAAGCGGATGTTTATGTCTTGGCATCAATTTCAATTTATATTGCTTCTCTAACCAATAAATCATTCGAGAATATTCTCAAGTGTTCGATTAGCGATGACTTTTTCCGGTAGATTAACTAATCTGCCTCCTCAGAGAGGCCATAATAAAAAAAGCACAGTACATGCTCACAAAATTCACACATACACATCAAAGATCAGCAATCAATCGTTTTTTATGAATTATGAGTGAGTCAACAGTATTGAAATTCAACAACTCCGATTCATTCGTACTCACTACAACATTGATTTATAAGTACAGGTTGCAACGTTGACATCAAACTCATACCATTCAAAATATGTTTGATTCATAAGCCTACTCATTTAGATTCATAAATTTAGAAAAATACTTACAGTCTTAGTTGTTGTTGCTTTTACAAAAAAAGAAAAACGACACAGAAGCAAAGAATACAGAGCAGCAAGCAACCTTCTAGTGAGTATTGTAGTGTTCTTACGCGATTCATACTTATTTTGTGCATTTGTGTAAATATTGAGTAAAGGAGAGTTGAAATCAACATCATTCAAACTTTGAATATGAGTATGATATTAAAATAAGTATGAATGCGTGTAAGTATCAGAAATTATGAGTATGATTCGAATGTACTCATCTTTTTGAATACTCATTGCTGATCTCTGATACACATACATAATTGGTCATTACAACCCTTCAGTCAGGATTATGGACCTAGTTCACACACATAAGTGGTGTGACATGTTGTTTGTGTTAATTTTATACATGAGTGGCGGGACCTACAGTTTAAAGTCGACCCCGAATGACAGTTTTTTGAGAAACTTTTGATGGCAATTTTTATTTACTCACAGAGTTTTTGCGAGAAATCTGCTGAGAGAAAGTCGTCGAAGAACTAATTTTTGGATTTCGTTTTGATGTCTGACCCGGGGTTTTAACCGTGGCCTCACGACTATTAAGCCAACACATTACCTACTAGACTACGGCGATTAAGCATCTACAGACAGCAAACCTATTGCAGAAAGGTCAGACAGTACCACTTCTTACTAAATAGTAGAATTCAACCATCTACACCCAATATAAGCTACTAGACAGCCTACTAGAGTAAATTAATCAACTGCTTAGTTGGAAAAACCAAAGTAATGAAAGTCATATTTTCCTTCAGGGAACTTATACATATTGCATGTCACACGCCACAGTGGTTTTAATTGTAAATGGTCTTGAGAGAGACTGTTGCAAGATAGGTACTGCAATTGCTGACAATCGATTACAAATACAATCCTGTGGGAATTTTGCAGTAATCTTTAGCGTTATTTAAGCCACTGCGTAACACTAAACGAAACGTAGATCCACTAAAACATACTGGTGCCAACAAAATAAAGGGTCTCTTGGATTGAATTGGTACCAAAGTAGTTCAAAGTGGATTTATCAGCCAATAAAGTCATGACTACTGTTTTGTTTGGAATGCTAAAACGGTGAAATATGTAAGGTTGCACTAGCCCAGGAATGATTGCAGTCAAAGATCAGCAATGAATCGTTTTTTCGCTACTCATAAGCACTCACGAAATTTTGAATATAAGTGAATCAACAATATTGAAATTTAACTACATACATATGTATGTACTCCGATTCATTTATACTCACTACAACGTTGATTTATAAGAACAGGTTGCAATGAGTATGAGTACAACATTGACATCAAACTCAAACTTTGAATATGAGTAGAGGTTCCATAATATTAAAATAAATATGAATGCATATACAGTATCGGACAAAACATAAGCACCCCCTCAGTACATTTTTTTAAAATGATAATTGTATGTAAGTATTAGAAATTATAGGTATGATTCGATTTTACTCATCTTTTTGAATAATCATTGCTGATCTGTGATTGCAATATTAAACTGGATTTCTGGATTCCTTTATCACTCATTTCATTACAATTTTTCTAAATTATTCAGCTTCGAATATTGCCTTTAAAACTGTTGTCACACAGCTTAGGCATGTAATATTTATCACAAATAGATGGGTATGCACAAGAGTGAAAGCCAAAAAGAAAAAATATAGTTTGAAACATAGAGTTTTTGATTTATAATATACGATCATTATCATTATGATTATTTTAATATTATGATCATAAAGAAATTACAGTTTGCCAATGTAAAACAAAAACAAAGCATTTTAAGATGCAAACTAACAAAAAAAGAAAAAAGATTCAAATGCAAAAATATTTTTATATTGTGGGAAATTACTTGGCAATTGCAGAAAAATGAGACACAAGAAAAAAAAAAGGAAAATCATAGTAAAACAGAAGACTCTCGACTTGAGTCCATTATCTGTTACATACACATACATGTAAGCAGTTAATTACGCATACAGCTAGCTAGAGACGGATTTACAGGCACAAATAGTTTACGTGACATTTGGACATGGACATGGTCTGAGGAGTGACTGACTGACTAACTAAACTGACTATGTGGTTGACTGTTGAACAAAACCCATCACCATTCCATCACAACATCAACTCAACATCTGTATTCAAATTTGGTTTTATTTCTTTCGACTTCGAAACAAACAAAAAAATATGCTTAAATAGCTTAAAATAGTATGTGGAATATGGAATATGAATGGATAAGCACACACACACAGCACATAATACAGATCGTCGTCTCAGGCCAAAAACAACATCAACATATGCAAAGTAAAAGAAGAAGTCATGTTACGCATATTTTATAATGCAGACGTACCAAGTCTGCTTAGTATACTACTATGCTAAGCCTTTTGAAATAATGACGTTTATTACAGTGAAATGATATTTATGATGATGACAATTATGCTCATAATGAAGTTAAAGTCAGCCAGCTTAGAAAATCATTATAATTTATGCTGTTTTATATGCCATCGGTATGATAAATAATGATAAACGATTACTTAACAATTTGCACAAACGTACATGATAATTATAACAATTGTATGGCGGCATATAAAATATTTTAATTTGATTGTTTCGTTTCTTTTTTCTTTCTTTGTCTTCTTTGTCTAATACGAAATTACTCTTATAACAGAAATAAAAAAAAATTAAAAAATTTATAAATAAGAAATGAAAATATGCATGTAACCGTACCGTACGTACATAACACAAGTAATAAATTTTTATGATTTTATGTCATCATCGAAAGTGACCGATTTTTTACGATTACCAACCACTACGTATCTCCAATAAATATTACGGCACACTGTTTAAAAATGTAATCGAATATGTTTTTTTAATTTTTCCTTTCTATTGTTGGAAATACCAGAAAGGAAAAAAATATCAGCGATTTACTCAACTGTACATGCGTTATATATGCACTTTTAGATATGCACTTTTATTAAGTCAATATTCGGTTTATTGAGTACAATATTTTAAGTGTTCAGACATAACAACATATGCAATTCAGCTGCTTATTCAATATTCATGCAATTTTATAGAGTCAATATTCGGTTTATTGAGTACAATATTTTAAGTGTTCAGACATAGCAACGTATGCAATTCAGCTGCTTATTCAATATTCATGCAATTTTATAGAGTCAATATTCAGTTTATTGAATACAATATTTTATGTGTTCAGACATAACAACATATGAAGTTCAGCTGCTTATTCAATATTCATGCAATTTTATTAAGTCAATATTCAGTTTATTGAGTACAATATTTTAAGTGTTCAGACATAACAACGTATGCAGTTCAGCTGCTTATTCAATATTCATTTGACCGATGGTAAACAAAACAGCTGGCATTGTTTTTATTTCGTTTTATTGTTGTGTTGCTTTTTGTCGTTGTTGACATTTGAGTTGTCAAATATCAACAGAAAGTATTGGGATAATTGTAATATGCTCACTGAACGTACTTATGACAGTGCTGCATTTTAAGTTTTACTCAATATTATGTATAACAATTTGTGTATTTATTGCGCAATAATTAATTGAAACTTTATATGAAATATTGAGCTCAATAATGACGTTTATTGCGATTTACGCAATAAAGGTGCATATCTGAAGCCGCTGTAGTCTGGTAGGTAGTGTGTTGGCTTATTAGACGAAAAGCCAGGGTTCGAGATCCAGGCCATACACCAAAACAAAATACAAAAAGTATTTCTTCGGCGACTTCCTCTCAGCAGATTTCTGACAAAAACTCGTTAGAGTAAATAAAATTGCCATGAAAAGTTTCTCAAACATCCGTCGTTCGGAGTCGACTTTAAACTGTAGGTCCCGCCACTCATGTATAAAATTAACACACACAACATAAGTGGTGTGAGAATTTTATCCATCAGTGGCAGGACCGACAAGTTTAACGTCCAATCCAAATGATCTATTTAAGAATGTTCTGCCACATAAATGGGTCTAAATTTGAGCAATGACATGAGTTATGACAGCTTTAAGCTGAGATTTAAGAAAACCCCACAAGAAAAAGTGTAACAGGATCAATTCGCAAGATTTCGGTGACGAGTTCACATAACCTCCATTTGCAATAACCATGTCCTCCAATATCCAATGTGGCATGAATTGTGTGACAAGTGGCACCATCTTGTAGAAACCAGATATTGTATTTTACTTGCCATTGACACTAAAGGCCTGGGCAAGGTCGACCTAAAAAATATGGACCGATGACGCCGCCATCCCAAAGCTCACAAAAAACAATGAATTTTTCAGAATACATTGAACGCTTTTGGCTTTTTATCATTCTGAATTCGACAATTTTGTTTGCTCACATACCTATTTATTCAGACCCGGAGGTGGAATTGACCCATTGTAAAATGGGCCCCATTGCTGAATGTGAAATTTTTCAATGAGTCAGTTGCCGACTGCTTCAGAACCCAATCATACGTCATTGAGCCTATGTTTGTAAATGATGATTTGGCAAAACAGGTAAAATGAATGACAATGAATGAATATTTAACAGATGCGGTTTCAACAAGATGGCTATTGTTAACTGCCAAAGTTAGGAAGTTTCTGTTAATAGACCCTATATTATAAGACAGTTCTGTAGAGATCGAAACAAATAATAATCTGAAGCTGCAAGGTTTGGCCTAAATGGTGGATACATCAAAATGTCTTAACCAAGCTCTCTCAGTTTCTGGAAGGTCAGTTTCAGTTTCTGTGTGGTCTGGCGTTGTTACATTAGAACCCAATGTCTTTTATGTTGATCAAAGCTGATCGTTTTTATTGACTTGCTTGCTTCCATATCGTCTATGGTTGACAGTAGAGATCAGAAACCTTCCATTTAAACAATTTCTAATTGACCTCTTTTTCAGCAAATGAACAAATAATAAAACTTTCCCCCTTCCTTTATATTTTCAGATTTCCCGACACCGAAAGTTTAAGTGCTTTGCACTAATGCCTCTTGTCTCACTTTTATGTTTAACAAGCATAGTTACCGCCTTAGCACCTGCACCAGTGGACTATTTAGTGCCGCCACCAATACCACCACCGGGCAGTGTGGTGACACGTTTTAAACAATCACGGCCTCAAACTATATTACCTGCAGAGAGTAGAAGTGTGCCGCAGTTTGTTAATTCCGGCTCACTGCCAAAAACACCAGAACAACATCCGGGTTTAATGACACGAGTTGCCAGATGGTTTGGTTTTACAAATCAAAATAATGCAGCTGCAAATGATCAACAATTGGTTGGTGATACTAAAAAGCAGGCCTACTACTACGGCCAACCTCAGCAGCAACAGTATGGTTCCGGTGATAAGGAAAACTGTGGTCTATGCAATAAATATCCTTGGGTGCCAATGATGCATAATAGCATACACTATCCCGCACAGGCGGGCAATCAATGGGATGCAGCTAAACAAAATCTACCGCAACAACAACAATCCTCACAAATTGTAAATTCTTATGGAAATCCAATATCGGGTCAGCAATTGCCACAAATACAACATGCGGCCTCAAGTATTGTAAAACAACGAGCGGTTAAATTCAATTTCCCATTTCCCTATGTGCCGCCGAATTCGAATAAGGGGCATGAGGGACCTAATCATATACAATACTCAACGGGTCCATTTTTGCCTATACCTATACCACCCCTCCTAAGTAATTCAGCATTGCCACCCATGTACAATGCCCAAAATTTCCTGGCTCCTAACACATACTCCACATCGCATACAGTGCAACAGTTGCCTTCAACCGAGCCTGTTCGTTTTGCTGAAAATGTAGCCCAACATTCTGAAATTCATGCCGACACTGCGGTGCCCACACAAATACCACCAACAATTCCCAATAATGGTGCCAGTTTCGAAATAGTCAAGAGTCATCAGTTGGTGGACTATATTTCATCTGTGGAATATCCCGTCTCTTATGTACCGTCACATTCATTTGAAGTAAGCACTCAAGTGCCACGATTTTTGGCAGCAAATCATCAGCCAGATCCACAAATTAGTACCAGTCAATATCAGCATTCCACATTAAGACCCGATTTAAGTCAACATGTGCCCGCTTCACAGATTTTAACAGATCCCCGAAGTTTTGCAGCCGCCAACAATGAGCAACAGCAGCCCGTGCAACAAACAGTTATTTATGAGCAGACGACCAACTATAATCCGCCTCAGTATTTGGAACATGTGCAGCATTTCGAATATGACAACTTTGTATCGGCTTCGCAACAAAATTCTTCGATAGTTGAACACCATCAACAGCCACAGGTCAACACTAATTTGGATACTTGGACCTTGGAATCTAACGATTATGTGTTTGCAACTTCAACGCCAG
Organism: Sarcophaga rosellei; assembly: GCA_930367235.1. NCBI lineage: Eukaryota > Metazoa > Arthropoda > Insecta > Diptera > Sarcophagidae > Sarcophaga > Sarcophaga rosellei. Next base: position 64,974,605 of record OV884018.1, read on the forward strand.
AAGGCTATAGCACGACCGAGGAAACCACGACTTATGCACCAGCATACGAAAGCACTACCCAACCAATTCCACAGCAACGGCAGCAGCAGCACCAGCAGGAAGACAATGAAGTGGAGTTTGTCGCCTCCATACAGACAAATGCTCAACAATCAACCAAATTATGGCCTCAAAAGCCTAAGCAAAGAGAAACTCCGAAAAGACTGTTGGACTCTCCCATACAACATATCAATGGAAACTTGGGTGCACCAAGACCATTTACTAGAGATCCCGCCCAGTTAACTTTTAGATTGAATGCCAAGAATCACAAATTCAATGAAGCACCCGCACAGCAACTGTGGAAACCTCAAAATGTAACACCCGAAACTCCTACACCTACATCAACATACAGTTCCATAGATGCCAGCGGGCAATATGCGGGCATGTCACCGCCCTCTTTACCTTCCACGTACAATAACAACGAACTTCTTTTACCATATCTACACGCCAAAAATCGTCCCAGGCCGTTTGAAACCACACGCATAAATATGGTGACAATGTCTCCCTCTACGGCGGGATTCTCGACCTGGAGTCAGGGTCAAAGTGTAGAATTGCATACACCACAAGAGTCCATGCTGGTTAGAACTCATATCAAACCTCAAGCCACCACTGCAACAACAACTACCACACCAAAGCCACGACCTACTAAATATCTGACCAAAATTTTGGCTTCCAATCTACGAGAACTGTTGCAGCGTGAACACGAGCCCATAAAGCAAAAGTTGAGACCAAATTCTTTAGATATCGATATAAATAAACTACAAAAGAATATCGATGATTGGACTGAACAGGAATATACATCTCTATCCCATAGGCCAAGTACACCCACCATACGAGGTAGATCCAAACATATACCCTCGGAATATTTACCCGCTACCACTGCCACTATAAAACCCGTTAGACAATCAAAAACTACCAAAGGTTTCCTCGATGAAACAGAACTGCCAAGTTCTATTAACAATTTAGAACCACTGTACGAAAGGGAGACTACAAAACGTTTTGAGTACACCCACATAACCGATAATCATTTAAGCGATTTCTATACGAATTTCGAATCTGTAAAAACAAAACCATCACCTCAATACAGAACCACAACCACGCCAGCTGCCACTAGCAGTACACCAACCAGCACTACAACTACTCCTCCTGCTGTCACAACACAGGCCACAACTACTACGACTAGCGCAAAGCCTATATACTTGAGACCAATACCAATCGATGAACCTGAAGAACTATGGAAAAAAGCAAAAGTTTCAATATCACCAAAGACCCAAGAAAAAGTGTATGTGGTAACACCTCAGCCTAGATTTTTCCCTCAACGATTTTATACACCCGCAGAGGCAAGCAGCACGACTACTACAACGACTACGGAGAGGCCATACAGCAGTTTTGGAAGCGGTTTTAAATCGCCAAGGTTTTTAGTGAGACCAACACCAGGAAATGGTAAATATATTGAGAGAGATAACATATTGAGATAACATAAGTAATTTACTAACCCATTAAGGGCATCAAGGTTTGGTAAGCCCACTCCATGAAGAAACTTTTACAGACATGAACCAAGTTTTCCGGACTTTAAGCATAACTTAGCTGTCATTTACAGCCGAGTATCTAGGATGTTAGGGTTTATCGGTTGTAATCAGATCAAGAATTTAGCCCAGAATAATGACATGATCCCCTACCTCAATTATAGGGATGCCTGCATTCAGTTCAACCTTTCAAAATGGTGAAGAGTGACCTCCTGGTGGCGAAAAAAATTCATATCATTCCCAATAGAGCTTGATCCGATACCATAACCTGTCTCGTAGGCCATATGGTCAGGTAGACCTCTATTCTTACAGACCATAATTCAGATCCTACTATACCTCTGGTCATTTTTTATTTGTAAAAATCCCCCTCCTTAGGGCGATTTTTATCCGAAAGAGTTTTTTTACGCATGAAGCAAAATCGATATTTGCAGTCAAAGACAGTTCATACATCAAGGAAAGGGAGTAGAAAGATTAGGTTTAAGCTAGCTGAAGACTGCAATGTTCTTAAAGCCGAAAGCCAGATGACTGGCTATGGTATTACCGAATATATATTAGAGATATTAGATTTCTTGCGGATAGCCCAGCAGGCTTAAAACCTTGTATAGTATTTACATGACATTAGCTATGATTAGAATATACCAGACATTCTAAAGTTACTGTTGCCTTGGGAGAATCTTAGTGTAGTCTAGATGACTCAAGGCACTCACGCATGCTATAACGTTTGCAGACCTTACAGTTGAAACTGTGATTATTAATCTTCTACATCAAGACTTCTAGCGACTGGAAAGATGAGCAGGGGACTGACTCAGGCTACCACCCATTTTCTCTGTCACTGTTCAGTGTTTCTAGAAAAAGGTCCCTAATAGTGTAGCTGCCCGGCATCCAAGAACGTTAGCAAGGTTTATGGGTTATTTTTGAACCTAAAACTGATGTGTACGTGAATATGAATAACATTGTTTCACTATGGTATTTATAACGCGATCTCGTTCCCTAAGTTTTCGAGTAGGAACTTGCTTACTTGACCAGCTGTCTGTGGAAGGCAGTAGGCTCCATGTAAAACCCCCAAAATATTTTGAATGCAATTGAAGCTAAGACACAGCCAACTTGATTCATATTAAAGGTGCCGTTGTAACATCATTTGGTCAATTCACACATGCCGTTGTATCGTTGTATTGAGTGTATTGTTGGACGAATATACAACAGTGTATGCTTGTTGTTGATAATATATACATACATATATATTTATACACATTTTTTTCATATGCTTTTAAAAGTAGTACTGGTTTCGTGCTATCAAATTATGTAAAATTTGGAATGCGGAATATACAATACAGCATAGCATTGAGCGTTCACAAACAACCAAGTGTATTCAATACAACATACACGATACAAAGTCGTGTGAATTGGCCAATTGTGTCTATTGTGCCAAATTCCTCAACCATTCCGTTAATTGGTAAGGATTTTGCCTGATAAAGTATTTCGATAACTCCTGGAAGCCTAAAAATCGTTCGTCTCAGGTTCCCAAGAATGCAAAAAAAAAATTACAAAGGAGATGATCACTGGTCGTCTATTCTTCTTTGTCATAAAACACTGTTAGTTCATGCCTGCTAGGGTTCGATTCACCGTCTAGAATGGAGATGACAGTGGGAATTATGAGTTCAATAGAACTTGAGCGTCTCTAGGCAAGGTAGACATTGACAGAGCTTAATGAGGTCATTCCAATGATAATGCCTGATCTATCATGGTTCGTATCAGTAGTTCCTGGAGGTCTGCTGTTGGCAACTGAAGCCTGTATGGGACATGATCAGCTCATTTCCTCGGATAATTCCTGGAAAGCTAATCTCATGTATGTATTGTGTAATTCAAACAGCGTAAATCGATTGGAAATACATGCGAGAAACGAAGTAAAGTTGTCAATATTGTACTACAGTGGAGATTGCTCCTCTTCTATTTGTCTCATCTACTAAATAGTTTTGAAACCCTGAAAATAGTTTAACCCTTTATTTTAAAACGTTACTAATACCCTATCTTATAACCAAATGTCTACACTATAAAAATAAAAAGCTAACCTTCTAACTAACCTTACATTTTTGTAACCTAACCTTACATTTTTGTAAAACAGCACAGTAACTATCCCTTCCTGAAACCTCTAAAACCCCACAACACTTGTGTGTTTTTTTTTGTTTTTTTCTATTCTCATTACAGCTCATAAACTTTCGAAAATTTCAGATACCGAATCGAAAGAGACTTCAAAGGAATCAAATCATAGTAAAGGATATTTTACGCCTGAGTGGTTTGGTTTAAAGGGCCTATCGGCGTATGTGCCAGCACAACCAGTGGAAATAATCGATGGAAATTCGAAAGTAAATCATAATTTGAAACTGAAAGCATGATATTATTATAGAGAAATAATTATTAAGGAGCCACTAATTAAATGAAAAAATTTTCTTTCCTACACCTACACACACATACATACATACACTTTGCATGCTACCATCTACAACACATACAACACGCATCTATTTCTAGGTCTTGAACATTGTAACAGCGCCGAATAATTTGGAAACGACCACTACACGTCATAATATAATGGTTTTAACCAAAGATCGCCATACAGTGTCAAAGAGAAAATCTACAATGTCACCATCGCCGAGATAAAAAAAAAATGTTTTTTAAAGCGCGGCACTAAATTTTAAATAATTTTAAAAGGAATTTTTTTTTCTGTTTGTTTATTATTGTTACTCTATTGCCTTCTCCTTGTTACCCCATCATATATCCATTGTATTATAAATCATTATTTAAGCATGTCATCTATCCTTTGCGAGAAAAAAAAAATTTTAAACGAAACTTTCCATAAAAGAAATCTTTTTGATTTTCATAAATATAAACAAAAACAATCATGAAACATTTTTTTTTGTATAATTTTAATAGTCATCATATTTTAGCATAAAAAAAGTTATTAATTAATTAAAGAATTTAATTTTAATCCATAAGCGAAATGTAAATAAAATTGTTGAAAAGAAAGAAAATGAATAAATAAAAAAAATACATAATAAATAAAGTAAATAAAGAAAAAAAATTATTTTTCTGAAAAAAGTTATGTTAACCTTAATCCTGGTTTCAAGGGTCAAAATTGTCTAAAAGTGTTATGAAGGAAGAAACAGTTAATTTTTAAGATGATGTATGCTAATGCCACGAACACATTAAAAGGTTCGTAGCACCACACTACACTACTTTTTGTAGCGATACAGTAAGCGTCAAAAGAAACTGTACACTAAGGATAAAATTCTAACAATCATCAAACTCAACTTTTATCACTTAAGGAGAGTGCCCGAAAAAATATGGCAATATTTCAATATTTTTTATAATTTCTTTTGTTTCAATTTTAAAAAGTGGAAATGAAAAAATTTAAGAAAATAACGATAATTTCTTAATTTTTTTTTTTTTAAATGTACACTTTCTTTTGACGCTCGCTGTACGTAAAGCCTTTCATGTATAAAGACAAGCCGGTCACCATTCCAACCTTAGAAGACAACAATACAACTGCCATTGGTGAGACACAGGCTGAAATACTAGGGAAAGTACGGTAAAGTTGGAGGCCAGAGATGGATCACCCACCTACGGCAGATTTATATAATTGACAATATAATTGACAATTGTGGCGTGCATTGGTTAAAATGCTTGACTTAAGCATCATAGAATCGAATAGCATAAATAATAATAAATATAATAATAAATATATAATAAATAATAATAAATAGAGAAATAATAAGAGAGAGAAACGATTTTTATACGATTTTTAAATAACTTAATAATACCCGTCCAAATAATCCACCCACAGAAGTTTCTTGGTCGCTAAAAGAGCATGACAACGAATATCACAGAAAGGGAAAGGATAAATCCATTACAACCTAATACAGTTTCAGTGCCGCCCTTGCGCCCTGGTTTCCCTAGTTTGGTGAAACTCGGTCAGTCCAAGGACTAAGTTTACCTGCGGCGCCCCAACGGGCTGATATGTAAGTATGTGTGCTCAAGTGAGCTTTTGGTATCAAGGCTACCACTCCAATTTACCTGCCTACCTAATAGTTTCCAAGATATGTACGATCAAAGCAACGACAGATTGCAGCCCTATCGTCCCAATCACATTTGATATGTCTGAATTCGTTTGCATCAGCTTTGATGTTATCTTTTGTGGCACCGTTTCCGGGTATCGCGAAATGTAAAGTTATAGGAAATGCATAAAAATATCCAAAATATTACCGTTAACAAACACCTGAAAGAAAAATCCGTTCGATGTTGAAGCTCCATACACAAAATCCAGTCAAATCGATGAAATTTTCAAGCGAACAATTAACTGGTGATGTAAAGTTCATTACTTAGCAGAAAGTTGAGCAATAGGAGATGTATTTAAGGAAGATACTTTTCTGTATGTTTAGTGGGATTCATTTAGTATGAAGTATTGCATAATTGGGACCGACAGCGCTTACAATTGGATAGTTTCCAGGACAGCGTGGCTAGAGGCTGTGAAAACGGAATTCCACCAACATCGATAGTAACTTGTCTGAAGCTAAAGACACTTGGTTGGCAACAAGTGTATTCCATCTATGATTTGTTGCTGTCTGTGTCTGAATAGAGGCTTGGGGGAATTGTTCTGCCCCGTTTTTTGCCGATAACGACAACGAGGGTTGCCATGATAGATAAAATGCAACAGATTAGACTGGAATAAAGTTGCTCTAATTGACCTAAATAGAGCTTTAAATTTAAGATAAAGATAATCGATTTATTCTTTTGGTACGATTTATTCTTCTTGTAGTCAGAGATCAACAATGAATCGTTTTTTCGCTACTCATAAGTATTCATGAAATTTTGAGTATGAGTGAGTCAACAGTATTAAAATTCAACTACAGTCTGATTCATTCATACTCACTACAACATTGATTTATAAGAACAGGTTGCAATCACAATATGAGTACAACGTTGACATCAAACTCATACCATTCGAAATATGTTTGATTAATACGCCCACTCATCTAGATTCATAACTTAAGAAAAATACTTATAATTTTCATAAATGATTCGAATCATTCATCAAAATTTACTATCTTAGTTGTTGTTGCATTTAAAAAAAAAAAAAAAAAAAAAAAGGCGAAAGAAAAAGACAAAGACAGCAAGCAAACACACAACCTTCTAGTGAGTATTGTAGTGTTCGTATGCGAATCATACTTATTTTGTGATTCTTGTATATGTTGAGTAAGGGAGATTGGAACTCAACAACATCATGCGTATTGTTAAGTATGAGTTTTAGGTTAGGTTTAGGTTAAAATAAGTATGAATTAATGAAAATTATGAGTATGATTCGAATCTACTCATCTTTTTGAATACTAATTACTGATCTCTGCTTATAGTCCTTGTAGTCTAGTAGATAGTGTGCTGGCTTCATAGGCGTGCACCTGTGGTTCTAAGCTCAGCTCTAACAAAAAACTCTGAGTCTAAAATAAAATTGCCATAAAAAGTTTCTCAAAAGTTTCTCTATCGTACGGAGGCGACTTTAAACTGTAGCTCTCACACAACATGTTTGATGTAGGAAGCCAGGTTTTAGTCCTGACTAAAGGCTTGTAATGACAAATTAAGTGAGTAATTAAAACACTTTTAACTTACGTTTTAGAGACCTCCCCACACCAATCAAACTGTACAACACAATAATACTATTCGTATTGGTAAGTACTTGGGTATTGTATTTGAAAGAAAAATACTTCGTAGCGTATGTACGGTTCCATCTGCACTAGTGAGGAGTATTGCTATCGAGTGACTCATGTGTTACTTAGGATTTATAGCAATTTAGATAAAGTGAGACGCATTAATCTACAAGAACTGTGCTTGTTTGCTACAATAAAAAGATATTTCGATAATGTAGAGGATGTTTTTTATAGAGGTATAGAACTTTAAGTTGCAATAAAACAACGATGGATGGATTCGATTGACATGAATTTTATTTATCCGAAAGATAATCTTGTGGCATTACATTTTAAATATGATTTCTGGCATATGACCGCCACGGCTGGCGCGGAAGTAGTCCAATTTTCGATGACTTTTTCCAACATTTGTGGCCGTATATCGGCAATAACACGGCGAATGTTGTCTTCCAAATGGTCAAGCGTTTGTGGCTTTACCGCATAGACCAATGACTTTACATAGCCCCACAGAAAGTAGTCTAGCGGTGTTAAATCACAAGATCTTGGAGGCCAATTCACAGGTCCAAAACGTGAAATTAGGCGAAATACAATTACACTATTTGCAAGCGTTGTTCAGGCGTGAGTCTATTCATGATGAATTGCCAAACCAAACTGAGAATAAATCACTTGACAGCTGTTAAATCGGTCGCCATCTTGAAAAGTAATGCCAACTTAAAGTTCTATACCTCTATAAAAAACACCCTATATTTAAACGAAATCGTTGAAGAAAAAGGCCGAAAATCTAATGGAAGCATGAGTTTGAACGTGATTTTTCTAAATTTGATGCCAAAAAGTGGAAAATAAGTGATGAAGTCTGAAATTTATCATTTTGTGGGCCTGATAAAGCGATTTAAGTAGGTAAATAGCGTTAAGTACAGAAAAAAAAGAAAAAAATGTTTCAACCATCTGTGGCTGCGTACATATAAAATGATTATAAAAATTTATCTTTTAAAAATCCATGTCTAATCTAAAAGTCATGCGTTAGATTAGCAAAATTGTTGTAAAACAAAAAGTGTTTTGAAGCAATCAAAACTATGTTTGTATTATCAAAACACTTGCATGTATTATTATCTTAAAGGCCTATGAGTAATACTCATTTGTACTTAAAATTTCTTTAAAATATAATCGAAAAAAAAAAGAAAAAAACTTTCAATTTGAAATAAATCCGTACATACTTGTCTACATACCAGCAGACAAGCATACAGTCAAGTCAGTCTAATATTTTATCTCACTTGAGGTGATTTCTTATCATTTTCTAAACAATGAAAATTATTAATTAAACGATAATTTAAAGGAAATTAAAAAAAGTGAAGGTTTTATTTCGTTTTTTTTTGGTGCGAAATCTCAATACAACACATCAAAGCTAAGTGACTGACTGACTGACTGACATATCCAATCATCTATTTCTTTAAGCAAGTTAAAGAACAAAAGCAATCCAAAAATGAAATCAAAACATAATCAAAGTAAAGTCGAGAAAAAAAAGGAGAAAAAAGAAACTGATTTCGTTTTGCGCCTTTTGGAAAGTAAATTAATTGACCATTTTATTATTAATAAATCTAAAAATATTTTATTTTAATATTAATTTTTCGTTTTTAATAATAAATAGTCTTGTGTTTGTTGCAAATTCAAATTAAAATTGAAATTTGAAAGCATTTACGATTTTTTGTTTTTTGTATAGAAATCCATACGTATGTAAGTCTCTGAAGAAAATTCGTTCGTTGAAATTCAGGTTTACAGTCTATTAAATTTGGAGTTGTTTGGTCTTCCCAAACAGGTGATTATGCCTTCACGGCCACAACGTCTGGTTAAGGCATTGTAGACCTCTTCGCCCGTACATTGATTGAGTGTGAATATGAAGCTGTTGGTGTATTGATTCCACTTGCAGGTGTAGTATTTTGCGCAGTCATTGAAGTGAGCAAAAGTACCTTCACGCTTACATTGGAAACCATCTTCTCTGAACATTTTTGGAGCGAATTTTTTGCTACCTTCTGGTTTTTCAGATTCTGGAGCTTCAGTTTCAACTGGGGCTTCTGTTTCAACTGGAGCTTCAGTCTCAACTGGGGCTTCAGTTTCAACTGGGGCTTCAGTTTCCGGTTTCTCAGTTTCAGGGGCTTCGGTTTCTGGTTTTTCAGTTTCAGGAGCTTCGGTTTCTGGTTTTTCAGTTTCAGGAGCTTCAGTTTCAGGAGCTTCAGTTTCTGGTTTTTCAGTTTCAGGAGCTTCGGTTTCAGGAGCTTCTGTTTCTGGTGCTTCGGTTTCAGGAGCTTCGGTTTCTGGAGCTTCTGTTTCAGGAACTTCTGTTTCTGGTGCGTCTGTTTCTGGAGCTTCAGTTTCGGGAGTTTCGGTTCCGGGAGCTTCAGTTTCAGGAGCTTCAGTTCCAGGTGCTTCAGTTTCAGGAGCTTCAGTTTCGGGAGCTTCAGTTTCAGGAGCTTCAGTTTCAGGGGCTTCAGTTTCAGGATCTTCAGTTCCAGGAGCTTCAGTTTCAGGACCTTCAGTTTCAGGACCTTCAGTTCCAGGAGCATCAGTTCCAGGAGCTTCAGTTTCAGGAGCTGCAGTTCCAGGAGCATCAGTTCCGGGAGCTTCCGTTTCAGGACCTTCTGTTCCAGGAGCTTCAGTTACAACGTCGCACACATATTCTTTGCTACAGTAGCCGCCTTCGGGGGTATAATATTGAAACTCGGGACACTTACGTCTAAATGCTTGCAATTTGCCGTCATATTCTGCACAGATATTGAACTCCGTACAACTTCCATCCTGAGGGAAAAAACCAGTCGTGGGACATATAAAATCGTGGACGGGTATGTCCGTAGTTGTTGGTGCTTCGGTTTCTGGTGCTTCAGTTTCAGGAGCTTCAGTTTCTGGTGCTTCAGTTTCTGGTGCCTCAGTTTCTGGTGCCTCAGTTTCAGGAGCTTCAGTTTCTGGGGCTTCAGTTTCAGGAGCTTCAGTTTCAGGAGCTTCTGTCTCTGGAGCTTCAGTTTCTGGTGCCTCAGTTTCAGGAGCTTCAGTTTCTGGTGCTTCGGTTTCCGGAGCTTCAGTTTCTGGTGTTTCGGTTTCTGGTGCTTCGGTTTCAGGAGCTTCAGTTTCTGGTGCTTCGGTTTCAGGAGCTTCGGTTTCAGGGGCTTCCGTTTCGGGAGCTTCAGTTTCTGGTGCTTCAGTTTCTGGAGCTTCGGTTTCTGGTTTCTCAGTTTCTGGAGCTTCGGTTTCAGGGGCTTCCGTTTCTGGAGCTTCAGTTTCTGGTTTTTCAGTTTCGGGAGCTTCAGTTTCTGGCTTCTCAGTTTCTGGCTTCTCAGTTTCTGGCTTCTCAGTTTCAGGAGCTTCAGTGGGAATGGTAGGATTTTCAACATCGTTTGGTTGTGTAGGAATAGTAGGACTTTCTACATCTGGATCCTCATCGTCAAAAGCCTCAATAGCCGCCTTAGGCACACAATAACCTTTCCTGCTGTTGAACACTTCACCCTTTTGACAGGTTAAATATCTCAAACTTAATCCACCATGTTTATTAGCATAACAACCGTAGAAAATCGGAGTATTGTCTTTAAGTGCAAAAAAACCGGGAAGTTTACACAGATTATCGTCGGCATTAGCGTTCACTGCAAACAGAACTGCAGCGAAAAGTACAAAAATTTTCGTATTCATTTTTAACCGGTAGGCGGTGTTTTAATTTTTTTGATCAAATTAAACAAAACAATTCTCGTATTTTAATGTGTTCCGGTATTTCCTTTTTAGCACCGTTTAAAGTCGAATATCTGAGCGAACTAATGGTTAAAATATCTCATTCAATACTTTTATACCGACAATCGACAACAAAAATGTATAGAATGGTTAACAATTCTGACAATCGTCGTTTAACAATGCGATAAAGCCAAGCCACTTCGACTCTTGGCCTTCTTGCCTGCAAACTAATTCAAAATATTTCGGTAATTAATTGATAAGTAAGACTGTCAAAAACAACAAATACTAGTGCATATAAGAGCCATATATATCAAATATATGGGACCGTTATCGTTAGCCACTTGGGAGTATTTGTTTTTGTTTTATAATTTTTTTTTCTTAGCATGCTAATCATCTTCATGGAAGTGTTAAGAATTTCTCGGAAGTTCAACAGAATAAATTTTAATTGAAAACTTCCTGTTTTTGATAGAATCTTAAATATTTCGGGGGAAAATAAAGATTTACGATTTGAATATAGAAATGTAGAATTTATTGATTAAAATTGCATGAAGTTTACAAACTTGAGTGAAGAAATATTATTTTATAGTCAGGTAGGTAACCTAGTCATCATCATCATCCTCTTCCTTACTGACACTGCTATTAACAACAGCTGGATCATTTACACACACCCCTGATTGAGCATCAAATGTTGCTCCATAAGCACACTGCATAGCCAAAGCCTTCAATTTACCTTTTTTAGTGACACAGGCAATATAGGTACTCTCACTGACAGCAGAGGGATAGTTGCCCTCCGCTACACAAGCAAAAGTAGCAGCTTCTTGTTTTACTTTTTCTTTATTGGCTTTTTCCTCTGCTTTAGCACGCTTCTTAGCCTCTTTTTCTAATTCTTTCTTCAGTTTCTCTTCAGCTTTCTGTTGAGCCTTTTGTTCTTTCAATATCAATTTATCCTGTTCCTTGAGGAGTTTCAGTTCGGCCTTGACAATATCATAATCCCGGATTTGATTCCAGTTCGGAGGGGGAAAACTATGAGTGGGTAAGTTATTTAAATCTATAAAGCATTTACCCAACAATGGATAGTACAGCTCATTAGAGCTACAATCAATATGGAAGACACGGAAGCCAACACCAATAAGACGTGGTACACAAAGGTAATAGGAAGAGTTGCTGGCTGGATCAGCTATGCCAGTCTTCACGCCACACTGTATGGGTAAGGTGCAGTCAGAAATATCGCGACTACAACGGTTAAGACCAACATTAAAGGCTTGTTTCTCGGGACATGACTTAGCAAGCAAATGAAAACTACCATCAGCAGAGCCTTCAGAAGAGCACTCGTAATATTGAAGACAATCCAGCTCATGCGGTTGACGTTGGCCTGGTGTTGTACAAGCTATAGGGGCGGGAGTGGTAGTTGTTGCTGCAGCAGTGCTATCTGCTTCAGTTGTAGTAGTTTCTGGGGCATTAGTTGTGTTGACACCACTTTCTGTATTGGAAGCAGTAGTCGTGTCTTCGTTATTGGAGTTCTCAGTTGTAACCTCCTCTGGCAGGGCAGTTGTATCTTGGGTGGTATCATTGTTTTCCACATTGGAAGCCGGAGTGGTCTCTTCTGCGTTGGGATTTACAGTAGTAACATCCTCTGGCAAAGCTGTTGTAGTCTCTATGGAAGTAGAAGTAGTCTCTTCGTTGTTGGAGTTTTCAGTTGTTTCCTCCCCTGGCGAGGCAGTACCACTTTCCGTATTTGAAGATGGCTCCGTTTGACTTTCCTCTGGACCTTGTGTAGTACAATCCAATTTAATTTGATTACCATCACTGTCAACACAGTCACAAACACATTCAATTTTTTCGGTTACAGTTTCTGTAGTAGATTCGGTATCAGGTTCAGTAACAGACGGCGGTTCAGTTGTAATGACCGGTTCAGTTGTAGTTTCGTTAGGAATTGTGGTAGATCTGTCTATTTCCTCTGTTGTATTGGGTATTGAGGTACTAGCTCCACTGGCTGTATTAACCAGAATCTAAAAAAAGAAAATTAACTTTCCGTAAGTATTACAATTCGTCACTTAATCTCAATTTAACTCACCACTAGTAGCAGGATAACACTGAATTTTTTTGTAGTTTTTGAAAACATTTTCGATTATTTCACTTGGAAATTCGTTCGTATACTTAATGTCTCCAGTAAATGTGGCGATTATTTTATAGGCAAAAATTTTAAATTTCAAAGTGATAATTATTTGCACCTCGTCATTTAAATGATTTGTCTGTCGTTTATCTTAAGCAAATAAGATCTCACAAATGTATGTCAACATTATCCACCATCCATAAACAACAACTGCAATCATTGCTACTATTCTTATTGTTGTTACAACTCTGCTGTCGTGTGTTTTATCTCAAGTGATAAAAAGAAAACACATAAAAAAAATGCTTCAAAACAAAAACACTTTTAAAATACGGCACAAATTAGGGGGAGAGTAGAGTAGATTTAGAAAAGTTTTACGATTCTATTTACAATAACATCCGGTGTACATATTGAATTCACGTAGTAACATCCAACAAAAGAAAGACACTCATCGCTGTTCTTATCAACAAGATCGGCATTAAAAATGGATTACTTTTATTGACATATTTTTGGATCATCTTCAGTTGTTTCAAGGAAGATGAAGAAAAATAGTTTTCAACAGATATTCTGAATTCAGAAGAAGTATAGGATTTTGAAAACTTCCTTTCCAGGTATTTGATTTCTTAGTTTAATTCATATATCAGCTAGGGAGGTTAGGTTAGGTTAGGTCGAAGTGGTAGCTCTGTTATCAAAGAGCTCACTTGAGCACGCATATCAGCCCGATGCCACGGGTAAAAGCACTCTCTGTACTGACCAAGTTCCACCAAAAAAATCAGAGAAGAGAAAGAAGTTGGTCTGCGCAGGGGCTGCCCATCAAAGCACGACTGCCCCACACTGGAAAACCAGCCAGAAAGTTTGATGAACGAAACTATATCCTTGACATCAATAGATGATAGCTCCGTTAAGCTGACAAGAAATGAAGAGCCAAACATCTTATATCTGCACCTCGCAAGAGATGGGCACTGACAAAGCAAGTGAATAACAGTCTCCTCTTCTTCAGTGGATCTGCATCCACGACAGAATTTGTTAAATGGAAGCCGCATCCTTTCCGCGTGTCTATCCATAACACAGTGACCTGTAAGCATGGCCACCGTGATTGAGATGATGCCACGACCAAGTCCAAGTAACTGATTGGTACGCCTTCTATCCATCAGGGGCCAGATGAGTCAAGCGGTAGAGCAGGACTCCTAATTGGCCCATTATAGGTTGGCGTCTAGAAAAAATTTCCGCGCTTGACTGAGGCCAGTGGCACGCCCAAATCTAGTGAAGAGGACTCCGGAAGGAGTGCCCCAGCCCTGGCGAGCTCAGCGGCCCTGCAGTTCCCCGGAATGTTGCTATGTCCAGGCAGCGAGGGAAGTCCCAATATTTTCTACTCTAGCATGTAGACGACGTCAGCGGTTTGAGAAACCTTTTTTTAGTAAAGAATGGCAACCTTGGGATCTATATTCGAATATATTTTAAATTTTAAGGCATATGGTATGTTGAATGTATCCATCGAAAGTAAACACTGAGTTCCTTTATAAAAATGGATATTATTGGTCTTAGTTATGTTACTCAATATTTTTTATACGATCTCATAGAGTTCCTATATTAAAGCCTAGAGTTCGATTCTAGTTTAAGGGAGTCTTCTTTTCCTTTACTCTTTATGAGTCGCAAAGTTTAAAGCTGAACGTATCAGGGCTAACAAGGAGTGTTTAACCAGTTGAGATTACCATGCTAGAAACGCTTCAGAAACTTCACAGAACAATTGTGAAGGATTATCGGCAGAAGCTAGTTTTAATGTTATGGAATGGAAAAAATGTTATGCAATGCCTATTGAGAATAATCGGAGTTAAGAATACTGTGCTTAAGATGTGATGTTCTATTAATACAGTATATAAATAAGGAAGCACTCAAGTGTCCCAGTTCCTTAAGATAGCGCATCAAATTATTCACTCCATTTACACTATATTCGTTCGAAAATAGAATTCTCATGTATGCTGCGGTGCCTCGAAGTCTACATGAAAAGACGAGCTATAGGAAACGGCGAAGGCAGACCCCTCTCTCGTACAACAAAACTAGTACTCTACAAGACGCTCATCCTCCTCGTGATTCTTTATGGCGCAGAGGCATGGACCCTATTAAGCACTGATGAATCGACAATCGAGAGAAAAGTCCTACGTAAGATCTTCGGTCCAGTGCGAATTGGCGATGATTTCCGAGGAAGTCGGCGACGAGGACGACCTTGCTTGCGTTGGCAGGACCAAATAGATGAAGTCCTGTCATCGATTGGTGTGACAAACTGGCGTAGTCACGCAAGAAGCAGTCGCGCCTTGGAAGGCGTAGTCTAGTAGGTAGTGTGTTAGCTTATGAAAATATGAAAAATATTTCTTCGGCGACTTACTCTCAGCAGATTTCTGGCAAAAACTCTGAGAGTAAATAAAATTGCCATGAAAAGTTTCACAAAAATCCGTCGTTCGGAATCGACTGTTTGTCCCGCCACTCATGTATAAACTTAACATGAGTGGTGTTGAGAAGCTAGACCGTAATCCTAAATGAAGGGTTGTAATGGTAAATTATGTATGTACATATGTAGAAGGCTCTTCCTATAGAATTGTTCGGAAAATACTATATCCTTTAACACAACCCTAAAACCTATTTTCCTAGATCTACCACAATATACTGCATGAGTAGGGACCATCCCCTGAGTGTTAGTTGTTTAAAAAGGGCATTGTTAGGAGTTTTGCTGTACAGTGTTTACCACCACATATCGGCGAATTTTAACGTAGCCATCGACTCTTCATATTTGAGGCAATAGAACAGTCAAAGCAATGGACTGAATTTGGAGGATTGAGTTTAAAAACGCGAAGACAGTTTGATTGGTGAAAAGACCAGTACGGTCTAGATGTCGCTTTTCATAGATGGGCACTTTGCAGTACCAGTAAAATTTCAGTAAAAATTGATTTTTACTGATTACTGAAAAAAATTTCAGTATTCAGTAAAATTTTACTGTTAATGCAATCTAAATTTGAATGAAATTTAAATGAAAAAAAGTAAAATTTTACTGTTAATGCAATCTAAATTTAAATGACATTTAAATTGCATTACCAGTAAAATTTTACTGAATACTGAAATTTTTTTCAGTAATCAGTAAAAATCAATTTTTACTGAAATTTTACTGGTACTGCAAAGTGCCCATCTATGTCGCTTTTACTATCTCACGATCTATAAAATGTTGGAGCCAATCTCTTTAAGTTACAGATCGTATTTGAATCACTTTAAAACATTAAAATTTTTAAATATTATGGCAGTTACAATTTCACCAACACGTTGCCATATCTATTGCCTAGAATTTGCCATGCCACATCAATCACTTTTTACTTAGAAGGCGTTTTTGCTTAGAAACTAAAAATATTTCAACGTTTTCTTTTTATTTCTTCTTTAAACGAGCGGTCTACTAGAGGTGCCTACTAGTTAATCATATTCGTTCTGGGGCCATAGCACAGAGCAGAGGAGTACAGAAGGGATATAAAATAATGATAATAAACTCAAATGAATATAATACTCATTGAGTGAGTGATTTCTGTCGTATAATTATACTCAACAAAATTAAAAACAGAAAGTAAAATAAAAATAAAAAACAAACTTGTGCTCCAAATCTTTACGTATGAATGCATTCGATTTAGTAATCTCAAGATATTATCACCAGATAACTGTTATCAGTACCATAAATAATATTGTTGTTTATATACATTCATACTAACAAACATACAAAACAAGGCGGCTCTTCACCTCCTCGTCGTCCCCTTGATCTAGTAATAGAGTAATACGTATACTAGGTTTTGGAAAAATAAAAAATCTCGAAAAATTTTGCGATTCTATATGAGTCGACTCAGTACTTGTTTTTAACTCTAACAAACCATAACGGGCGGTTAATCATTGTAGATTTAAATTAAAAAAAAAATAAAATAAATAAAAAATTATAAAAAAGAACACAGAAATACATACAAAAAAATTTAATTAACTTTGTTGGGCGCAACAGTTTGCAGTTTACGCCGATGTTTACGTAAAACGGCTAAAAACGCAGCAGCACACTATTCGCCATGGAATCAAACACATACTCAAACCACACTAGTCTCCCGCGAAATTCTCTGGAAGCGGCCACTTCACTGCTTAGCACGCCCCAGAGTGCGGCAGGAGTAAGAAGGCCCGTAACTACTGCCGTTGCCACTGCCGGTGTGCAGCGGCGTCGTGTAATTAAGAAGCATATCCAACAGAAGTATATGTTGTGTGGTTTCGCAATACATGTACATACAATGCTTATATATTATATTGTCATACAGATTGACATTTAGATGGTCACTCTCACTCACTTTTAATTAAGTCACTCACTTGCTTTTTTTCTATTTTAAAACAAAATTCTTTTTTAAATACTTTACATCACATTTTAAGTTGAAAAAATTCCCCAAAATGGATAGTGAATAATGTTACAGGCTTGATTAAAGAGGCCTTCAACCACCAAGTCGCGATAGGACGTTTACGGGTGGGTGGTGCCTTACGGCAGATATTTGAAATTATCTTTTGTTGTCTGCTTCAGTTGATTTAACGAATTTTGAAATACTCGCACAGATGATTTAACAGATAAAACATGGAAATTTAAGCAACAAAAACCAGCAAAATTAAAAATTTAGTTTTTTATCACTTCATCACGTCTAATTATAGGCCTAAATACTACCTGTTTATAAATTCACATACAGTGTAGAGAGAGAGAGAGAGAGATTAAAAACAAAATAAGTGTTTCGTTGGAAAGAGAATTAAAATTTTCAAAAGAATTTTTCCTTTATATTGTTTTTATTACATACATACATAATTGGCCATTACAACCCTTCAGTCAGGATTACGGCCTAGCTTCTCAACACCACTCATGTTGTGTGCGTTAATTTTATACTTGAGTGGCAGGACCTACAGTTTAAAGTCGACTCCGAACGACAGATTTTTTTTTGAGAAACTTTTCTTAGCAATTTGTACTCTCAGAGTTTTTGCCAGAAATCTGCTGAGAGGAAGTCGCCGAAGAAATATTTTCATATTTTCGTTTTGATGTCTGACCTGGGATTCGAACTCGGGCCTTTCGTCTAATAAGCCAACACACTACCTACTAGACCACGGCGACTTCAATTGTTGTTGTTTTTATTACTTTTCCAAAAAAATAGCAAAATGTTCAGTGAAAAATCTTAACCTGCATTATGTATCGTAAACATGATTGATATACGGGGTATGTTCACTTCAGCTTAAGCTACTCATGAATCTGTGGAGAACCTTGATGAGGGTCCTCAAGCTCAACCTACTAAGGGCTGGGCAGTTACAGAGGAGGTGCTCGACAGTCTCAAACTCCTCCTCATCACAACATAACCTGCAATAGTCCGGCTGGGATCTGGAACAGATCGCGACCGTCAGCGACCTAATCTCGCAGTGTCCTGTGATAATTCTGATAACTAACCATAAAATGGTCTTATTCAAGCCCAGCAGCCAATCTGTCCTCACACCGTCTATAACAGGCCATAGACATCTAGAAATATAACAACCCGATCCGTTCCACCAACGCCTCTGCTCTTCCCCACTGACCCATCCATTGATGAGTCCGCAGAGGTGGCAGATTGGGGGAGTCAGGACCAACTATTAAATCGCCTGCAGAAAGCGAACCTAACCTAGCGAGAGCAACCGTCGTCTCATTGCCCAGTATTCCGCTATAAACCGGAACCAGCATAGACGGATATGGTCTGATAAAAAAGTCCTCAACGACTACTTGCACTCGCGAACGAGCCGTGATTTGCACCAGACCGACGCAATGGCCCTTAGGGCAGCCTGACTGTCAACGAAGATCATGTAAGATTCCGAATCCGAGGCGGGCCACCAGTTATGGCCTCTATAGCCCTCAAGATGGCGAAAATCTCCGCCTGAAACACGCCCCTACGCCTCTAAAGGTTTTACACAATTTTGGTTTTCTTCGTATCACTAGTCAGAATCTTCGTGTGGAGTGAAAAGCGAGGTTTAGAAGTGTATACACAGCCAAAAGGCAGATAAAGAGAGCTAAAGAGTCTTCTCAGACTAAATGGGCCTGAGGCTATCAAAACTTTTGTTGGCAAATTATAAGAGAAGTTTATTTAAGTTATGCATCATACTATTCAGGAATAACCTGAGGTTAATAAACGACCTTTTGACAAAACACTGTAGACCCAAAGAACATTTGTTCATAATGAAAATTGTTTCGGGCCTAATATGTAGACTTTTTGATAAGGAGAATTAAACACCAAGACACAGACTTGGTAACTGTGACGGATTGATGGATGAAAACAGATGCTGGGCAGGGAATTGTCCAAACAGAGACAAACAATAGATGTACAGGAGACATTATAAAGCAATAGATTGTGCGATGGAAGAAGTGCAGCACTTCTATAGCAATAACTGATGCATTCTCAAGTCCTTTTCTAATAAAATATTGAAAACGTCATCCGATAAACTATCAATCTGCCTAATGACTGAAGGTTGGAAATGTCCTTCCGTATTTCAACAAATGATTTCATTACAGTTATGATCACTCCTATTATCTTGCCAGGAATACCAAATCAGGCATTGCATAAATACTCTGACATGTATTCGAGTATCGGAAGTCACCAAGGAATTCATAATTCTTTTCCAGAAATCATGTAAATATCTGGCCGAAGATAGATTTGTCAGCTCTAAAGCCTCACTAGCATTAACTCGTTCGCTTTAGTTGTTATCCGTTTGCACAAAATTCCTGAGGAAACTTCATTTTGATCGAATACGGGATTATTACTGCTTTCTTTCTACCAACGCTTGAAGGCCTCTGCTTTAAACCCTTCATCTTATATCATGCTCTTCCTCCCTCCTGGTTATATATATTTGATTACGACCACGTCTAATATTTTTTACATTTAATTTCATTTTAGGCATTTTTGGCTACCCCTGCCTATTTGTATGGCAATGTAGTGGAATCCGACAAGGATTTAGTGCTACGCATATGGCCGGCTATAGTGTATCAGGCTACAGGCCAATTATGCCGCAGTATACTCGAACACTTGGATACTGAGTATCATGGAAGAACAAGAGAAACAATAAAATATCGCCGAGTATTTCTATTGGCCACCCTGATCATTTGCTGTTCTCTAATGGTCAGTGGCATATTTTTCTCCTCGGCCTGGGTACGAGTGACAACGACAACACAGGCCATAGCCATAGTTTTCTATGGTTTCTTTGCAGGTATTTTTCTTTAGAGAAAATAAAAAAAAATTAATTCGTGAAATAAAATTCGTTCTCAATTTTCCATGCACAGGTATTGGTGCCAGTTTGTTTATATGGAAGACCCATGTTATTTTAGAGGCCGTCAGACCTCGTGAGGATAAATTTGTACGCAAAACTATACATTTGTGCGGTGAAGCGTTTTGCCAATTATTTCTGTCGTTTGCCTTCACCAATTTGCGTACCCTGTACGGCACGGCTCAGTCCATTGTTTTGATGTCGGCTCTATTAGTGAATCTCATACCGATAAGTTTAATTATAACGCGACATCGTGAAGGTGCCATAACTCAGCGTATATCTGTGATAAAGGCCGAAACAGCATTTACACCGTTACACCATCAATTGGGACGTTTTTCGAATGTCTTCAATGATCAATTGGATGGCATTGAAATGCGCACGTGGAAAAATCCCATGCTGGAACATCATCCCAATATGGCTGCATTGGCATTGGCCGATAGCGGCCACTATATGTTGCCCACCGATCAGGTAGATGTAACCTTTATTAATCCAAATGGTGTGGAAATTATGGAAATTATACCCGAAGAAGATGAAAACATTTCGGTAATACGTTCCAGTTCGGCAACCATAGAAAATTATGGTCGCAGTAGTGTGAGTGCTTCGCAAATTATGCAGAAATCCATTTCGAATGGTTTACAAATGAGCCGGGAGGGTGTAGTGCATTCCGGTTACAGTAATTTGGTAAAGAATAATTGAAACTTTCTTATTTTTTTGGTGGAAATTAATTCGTTTTCCTATTCTAGGATAAGTTACAACAATTTTCCCGTAATGTTACCACCAATTTGTGGGATAATTTATTGGATAAAATAGCTCATCCCTTGCAGGCTGCTTTAATGGTGCCTCAGTTGTATGCAACCACGTTTTTCTTATCGGCCGATATATTTTCGTATGTTATGTGCTTAACTGTTTTGCCTGGCTTGGCCGTTAGTCATCATGCAATTAAAAATGCTGAAATTCCATTTTTATTCTCTTTGTTGGCGTTTCCCTGGATGTGTTTCTCATTGATGACACCACGTTTCAGTAATAGCTTGTACAAGCATAAGTTTCAATGGCATACGCTAGGCTGTATCTCGAAAGGACTTGCCTTGATATGTGAGTATAAATAACGATATTAAAAATAGAATGGCTGAATGGTTCCATGTAGGCATGCAAGACATATAGTTCTAATTAGATGGAGATTTCTTAGTACTTCTTAGCAATTCAAAAATGGGATCCAATATTTCTTAAAGGGAAAAATTAGAATTTTTTTTGTCAAAAAATTCTTTTAATTCCATTGAAAAAAGGCAGTCGATCCCAATTGGGATAACATTTTCAAATTGTTTTGCTATTCCAATTCAACTTGATCAATGCTTTCCTTTAAAATCTAATAAGATACTGGCGTATCGAATGAACTTTGAACTCAAATGTTGCCACAATGTTTCGACAAAATCGGATGTGTAAAATCGAATTTTTGCCAGAAATCTGCTGAGAGGAAGGTCGCCGAAGAAATGTTTTTTCATATTTTCGTTTTAATGTCTGATCTGGAGTTTGAATCGTGGCCCTACAACACACTACTTACTAGACTACGGTGACTACACACTATCCGAATACTGTAGTACTATTCAGGCTGAAACATTTGCTATAAATATTGCCAGATAGGTATCAGATTATTAAGAATGACACTGAAGTAGCCTCTACATTCCTAGAGAATGTGTACACATATACGACTGTCCAAGAATGCCGGGCATCTGAGCAAAAAATATCGAGACGTACTACGATTATCCTCTTATAGGTTATTGAACGAGAGGACATTGCGGGATAAAAATAAGTAAGATGAGATAAAGCCATTTGCAGACATCAGACAGATCTGATCTGGATATATGCAGGACAAAATTTACAGACGCCCGAAGACAGATAATAGCTCGTATCGACCTTTGCAGAAGCCTTAACAATGTGGAGGAAGAGTAGAACACAAAACATATTCTGTTTTTATACAGCACTTGGAGACCTGAGCAGGAGAATGCTTGAGCACAACACAAGTCACGTGTTTATAAAACTCACACTAGGCCTAAAAAATACTAACCAGGAGTGCTAATTATCCATTGAATAGGTAATATCGATGTTAAAACGGGACCTGACAACACCCCAAGTAAGATACGCCGTTTGAGGCGGCAAACAATTCAACCTAACCTAACTTTCGCAATTCACAACACTTTTTTATATGACTTGAGAACCAAAAATTTCCTGCAATAACGTGTTGAATACATTTTTACAAATTAATTTGTTTCGTTTTTTTCTTTACAGTCATAAGCTTCTCAACATCAAAGCTACTGTTGAGCGTTTCAGCAGCTCTTTTGGGTTTTGGCCAATCGGTTACTTTATTTCTACACGATTGGGTGTTACAAATGAGTATGACACGATCGCAATGGACAGCCATTCGTTTTCCAGTACATTTTACAAATGGCCTGTTAATACTCGTTTGGGGCGCTTTAGCCCATTGGGTAGTGGTGCATTTCTCATTTCAGGCGAGTGTAGGTCTGGCAGGAGCACTATATGCCAGTAGTATTATTTTATGGAATTTAATATATTTATGTTTCAATTGTAAAAAACAGTGAAAATTTTTATATAAAATAAAAATATTTTCTTACCACATTAAGGTGGATGAGATGATGTCTACAAAGCTGTTGAGAATAAATTTTGTTTTTTAAAAAAATCACTCGCAACGTTTTTTAATATTTAAATAGAAAGCAAAGCACAAATATGAAATTTTAAAATGAAAACTCACTCGCGTACCGAAAATTTTATTCTTTTTAGGTTTACACATTCACAATAACTAACTGTTTCAAAATGTCGTCTTATAATTTACAATTACTGTTATTATGAGGCACCCTGTATTATATAATTTATAATAATTTTATGTTTGTTTTACAACAGAGTTGTAGTTTATTGTTCCCTGATTTAGATATATCAAAGCAAAATATTGAATCTTAATTTATAATAAAAAATAATAACAATTAATTTATTATATAAATTTTTATTTACTTATATTTGACCTTAATTGTATCACTTCCTAAAACATTATTATTGCCTACTACACTTTTTTGCAACCCTGCATGCGCTGAATACATTCAAGGGAAACAAACGAAATTGCAAGCGTGCGGCTTTTTTTCTTTACGTGAAAATCATTCATTGCAAAACTGTGGCCAACCTATTTTTCATCAAAAATTAAAAAAGAGAAATTTAATATTGCATTTCTCCAGAACAAAACAAAAAAAATTAACAATAATGCGTAAAAATTTATTAGCTTTCCGAAACAAGAAAAGAAACCAACACTAGAAAATCCAGAAAAAGAAAAAACGTCAGACATTTTGGCAATAAGAAGAAGAAGAGAAAAACAATTTAGAAAGAGACGCTACCCGGATTATTGCCGGAAAATTAATAGAGTGGAGTGCATAGAATATAAAAAAGACAAGTGCATATAGGCTGGTAAATGCCAAAAACAAATTGAAAAAGTTCCTTAAAGTGCTACAATCACGTAAACTTACCAAACACTCCCAACCCCCCTTTTGCAGTCGATGGCTAGACAGGCTTTTTGGGCCTTTTTCCGAAAATCGCATTGATGATGTACATAGAACACACGAATTTGGAAGATAATCTACATCAGATATTGACTAATCGTGTGCCCACCTCCAGCAGCCCCAGTGCCAGTGAGGCCACGGCAGCATTGTTAGCGCGTGTAAGGGAGGCGCACAGTAGCGCATCGTCTGCATTACAGCAACCAGTAACACAACAGCCAACGTCATTGGACACAAATCATCATACCTTACAGAACCAACAACCGCTACATTACAATTATAACAGCGCTCCCAACAGTTACAAATTCTCTAGCGAGTGGTTAAGACGTCCTGAACCCAAACTATTACCTTTAGACACCTTGGCCAATTCCTCGGATATTGCTCAACAATTACGTAAAAAATTAGAATCTTTAGAATCACAAACTCATAAGAAAGTGGATCAGATACCTCAAGACGGCCAAGAGAAAGCAGTGAATGGCTCAGAGGAGACTGAGGTAGAGGAGGAACAATACGAATTATTGCAAGTGGTAGATACAGATCAGCAAACACTGCAAGCCAACAATACAATCATCAGCAACGTAGAAAACAATCGCGAACAAGAAGAAGTCGATAACATTGCCTCTACCAGCCATTTTGTTATAGAACTGAAAGAAGAACCGAAAATTGCTTCAAAAGTTACTCAACCGTTACAGCAGCAGAGAATACAGGTGGACGAAGACGAAGAATTCGAATACATTGTTACACGTGTGCCCAAAAGGAAATCCCAAGAAATCGCTGCTAGTCAGGTAAACTTTTGTTTGTATTTTGGTTTTATCTCTTTAAAGTTAAAATATTAATGTTTGAAATCCATCGGTAATAAGACTTGTAGAATCCAATGTAAATGGTCATCCATGCAAAGTGGATGAATGGTTTATTTTATGAACACAATTGCGAAAAATTGAAAATTTTAGGGTCTCTGTAGGCAAAAATTGTTCTCAAAAATATCAAGTCAAAGGATAGTCACATTTATCCTGCGTACGGCCTATTTGTAATATCACAGTCTTTCAGTTTCTCTAGTCCTGGGACCATCTAGAGCTACTAATGAAGCCATTTACACTCCTAACTTTCATTTTTCACCGATCAATGAGATTATGAGATCATTGACCCCCAGGTGTTCCCTTCTCTTGCGAATAACGCAGTACATTAGTCCTCCTTTTTTCTCATTCTTGCAGCTACTTCAGAAGTCATATGGTCAAGACCAATGTGTATCGCCAGTGATGACTCCGACAGCTATTCTAAGTATGCTCGTTTAGAATTTTAATAAACTTCGTTTATTTACCAGACTTACAGCGCTGTGTCTCACTTTTCAATGGAAGCTCACAGCTTCGCAGTGGGATTTCTACAATTCGAACGCTTTGCAGTTTCCCAGAATATCACAATGCCTTGCTACCAATGGTGTTGTTGTTGTTGTAACAGTTCGGCTGTTGTTTCCGGAAGCTTCTCCTTTGGGAAAAAAATTCCGGTTGATACAGCTTTCGCTGGGATGACAATCCTTGGCCGATATTGAGTCGGGTCGTTCCGGAACGAAGATCCGATTATCGTGGACAGCTACCTGTCTATGAGAATAATGCCATCCTTAGTAATCGATAACCTTTTCGAACGAAAAGATGCCTTCGCCTACACTATTTTCAGTTTTAAACAATCCCTGACGATTTTTATTGTTTACGAAGTACTTCCAACCAATTTCTTTCTATCCAGAATTAAGGGTCCAAACTTCCTCTGTTGAACGAGAGCAATAGATGTTGACCTTTTCCTCATCGTCACACCTCATAAAACACAATAAACTATACATGGTCATAATAATAATAATACTTTGAACTTTTCATATTTCAGTTCATTGAACCCAGTAAAGTATTTAAACGTAAAATACGTAGACCAGTACCCGCAGCAATACCTATTGATAATAATTTTGAAGCTTTTAAACAACCCTACGGTAACGGCACACATTCACAACAGCTTCCAAAAATTTGGGCAACCCGTCGTCCTAGAAAATCTAGTATCGATTCCGAAGAGTATTTCGATAACCATAGAGTACTAAACGGTATTATCGAAGCGGCAGCCTCTGCTATTATCGAAGACCATAACAATTTTGATTGTTCAGATTCAGAAACGTCAGCAACAGCAGCATCAATTGGTCGACCAGGATACGACTATAATTACGATTTCTATAGGAGACAAGAAGCCCAAATGGGTCTCGATATAATAAATAAATTAAAACATTTATTTAATTGGAATCCGTCAACAAATCACTACAGTACTGTCCATCACGAAAGTAAGCGTAAGAGACGATCGCATGATTGGTGTGGCGAATCATCAGCACCGCATCAGATAAAATATCGTAAGGTTGAGAATCGTTTTCCTAAATATATTGCTGCACGTTCCGAAGAAGAAGAGGTCAATGAATTTATACCACAATTGTCTCAACATAACCAGCACACGCAACAGCAAAAGGCAAACAAATACGATAAACAATTTATATTAAATAGTTCAGCACAAAACTCCAGAACTTTATTGGAGATGTCCAATCGTCGTGCGACATCTTCTGTAGGTAAGTATTATTGAAAGAAAAATATTTGAAATATTTGTACAGATAAGCAGAGATCTTTGTTGTTGTTTTGCAGACAAGCCGCCTCTAAGAAAATCTATGTTTTCAGCACCCCATATTACCCAACAGTTAATTAAAAATACAACCTATGCCGATATTGAATTCTCCGATGATGATGAACCCATACTTATTAAACCCTCTACTTTGGCTTCATCTAAACGTGTGCCCGAAGTCTACAACATTCCGATTATACGCACTGATGAGCGTCTAAAATCTGGTCCACAGAAGTCTCTACCACCGCCTCTAATCGAACCACGCACTGGTAGCATTTTACAATCGTCTCTTATACCAGATTTGGAATCAAGACGTAAACCCACATATGCTGAAGCATTGCGTCAAGGTGACGCTCGTTTGAAAAGTGGCGGGGGACAGGTATTGGGTGGTCGCAATAGCCATTCATCTTCAGCAGCATCGACTTCCGAGTCATCACGTATACTAAATGGTCTAATAAGTTTACGCACAAACAATTGGTCGTCTCAAAGTCGTACTTCGATACTCAATCAAGAAAAACAAAGCGACGAACGTGAGAAATATCAACAGTTACTAGAACAAGTGGTACCGCGTCTGTACCGTTCGAGTGGTGGTGAAAATAAATTTTCATCTACTGCCACTGCCTCTACGACTTCAGCGGCGGCTCAACGTAGAAGAGCTGGTTTTCTATTGGGTACAGCTGCAACAACATCTTCGGCACACAGCTCTCCAGCTGCCAATAGACGTTCGATGGGCCTCAACACTTCTATACTAAAACGTCCACCACTTTCCTCAACCATCAATTTGGATGATGATGATGATAACGATGATGGGGAGGTTACCATAACAGGCATTTCAAACTTAAAAACTTCACGCTCTTCAAAGGCCCAACAAAAGCCTCTACCCACTACAGTAATTGTCGACGATGACGAAATATCGGATATACTTGATTTGGGTAATGAAGAACGTCATGTTCTGTCTGCATGTGCTAAAATACAAAAGGAGGAGAATTCTGTTATAAATTTATGCGAAGAAAAAACTGAAAAGCCCAACAAGGCAGCTCTGTAAGTGAAGAATGCATATGTTTTTTTTGTATTTTAAATTTTCAACAATAATTTCTTGTGTTTCTTATGTGTATATATAGACCCTATGTAGAGCCAGTTAATTCTTTGCAAGAGCGTTTCAGTTCATCTCCACATATCAAGGAGAACTGGTTGGAGAATTGGCAAACAAAGTGGTTGCAACGCAAAAAGAACCGGCACGATGAAGTTAAGGAAACGGTTAAAGTGTATGTTTGAGTTTAATTTATGGTTTCTCGATAAATTTATCTTGTCATTTATGTAATTTGTTACATTTAGAACTGAAAAATTGACAGCCGAACGGCGAGCTGCTGAAGCTGAAATACAGGAACGTTTACGCAAATTCCAAATTGTTGATCCCGAACTATTGGTGGTCGATGATTTTGAAGATGTTGTTGAAGAGCCTGAATTTATTGAACTGACACAAGAGCATAGGGCACGTATTAATGCAGCTATTTGTGGTCCACCGGATCAGGTATGTAATGGAGTTGTTGCTTTCCTATCGCAATATAATGGACTTCTTTATATGAATAAACAATATTTCGTTTTCCATTTTTAGGTTTTGGTTTCCAAATTCAATTTAAACATTACTAGACGCGATATACACACCTTGTGTGGGCAAAATTGGCTTAACGATGAAGTCATTAATTTCTATATGAATCTATTGACTGAAAGAGGTGAAAAGAAACACGACTCTCATGGCTTACCTACGGTCTATGCAATGAATACCTTCTTTGTGCCTCGTTTAATGCAAGCGGGCCATGCCGGTGTTAAACGCTGGACGCGTAAAGTTGACATCTTTGCCAGGGATATATTACCGGTGCCTGTGCACGTTGGCGGTGTCCATTGGTGTATGGCTATTATACATTTAAAGAATCGTACCATTAAATATTACGATTCGATGGGTACACCAAACCCCAGTGTACTCAAGGCACTCGAACAATACCTCAAAGATGAATCGATGGATAAGCGTAAGAAAACGTACGATACCAGTGGATTCGTTATCGAATCCGTACAGGGTGTACCAAGACAAATGAATGGCAGCGATTGTGGTGTCTTTAGCTGTATGTTTGCCGAATATATAACACGTAATCGGGAAATAACATTCTCACAGCAGCATATGGAATATTTCCGGCAAAAAATGATTCTGGAAACTGTTATGGGCGAACTGTTACAGTAGTCGGCAATTGTTAGTCTTTAAGTAGACAAACAGGATACTGCAAACAGCAACAACAACAACAACAAGTTTATTAAGTTAAGAATTTAATTTCTAAGCATTTCATGAAAAGAAAAATTTCTTATAGTTTTTTCTTTATTTTTTATTTTTATGATAATAATTTACTTTTTTTTTTTTTTTGTAATAATTCTATGTTTAGATTAGCTTCCGAGTGAGTGTCAGTCAGTCACTCTTTAACAAACAGAGTAAAGAAAAACAAATTTGTAATTTCATTTGTTTCCAAATTTCTTTATTTTTGGCATCAATTTCATTTAATTTTTTTCTTATGCCACAAAAAAATGGTTTAAAAAGAAAAGCTTTGTATTTTATATTAAATTTAAACATAAAAGTTCAAGTAAAAAACACACACAAAAACTTGTGCTCATACTCCCATACAACCCATAAAATTATCATCATTTATTTCTATCTATCATAAATCTTTATAAAAACCAAGAACAACAACAACAAAAAGAAAGCAATCATTATTATTAATTAATAATTATTATGATTTCAATTTATTTGTAGCTTTAATAAAAAATGCAAATAATAATACATATTATTTTTTAAATTTCTTCGTAATTTTTAAGCCAATTAAAGCTGAAGAAGAAGAAAGAACTTTAATTGTAAAAAAAAAACGAAAGAAAGCAAAGGAAATATTATTTAAATATTACATTTAAAGAAAGAAAGAAAGAAAAAAGAGAATAATAAAAAACGAACTCGTAATTTATTTCATAATACAACACAGTTGATGATAAAATATAAAAATATTTCTATAATCAAATATTTAAATAAATAAATAAAATATAAAATAAATAAAGAAAAATTAAAGAAAATAAAACAACTGCAAGAATATACTATATTATAAACTATATACATACTTCATTGTATTTAAAGAAATTAATTTTCTTTAACTGATCGGTTTACATTTTTTTTATATTTAATTTACAGAAAAAAGCTCGTTATAAAATATTTGAGAATTATTTCTAGACTAATTTAAACCGAATTAAACTACATATAAAACTCCACTATAGTTTTTAAAATAAAACATTTATTTTTTTTTTTGTTCTTTATTTCGAGTTTATTTTCACTTAAATTCAATGTGAAACAATAAGAAAAACATTGTAAAACTTATAAGCAAATTTAAATTTCATTTATTTATTCATAGAAAACCAAAAGGAAATATTTTAATATGCATTAATTAATACTGACATACAAACACACACATGCATACACGTAAAAAACCATCTCTACTGATAGTATATAAAACTGATCAAATAAAAAATTTAATTTAAATGTCTATCAAGTATTTTGATTCCATCAAATATTCACCTTAAGTAGATGTCATAACCGAAAGAGTTTAGAAGTGTTTACATATGGTAGCCAATAAATGTTACGAGTATTATGTGTTAACAAGCTTAGTTGCCGTATATGTATGTGTCTGCACGTAAATGGTTTGCGAGATTTTAATATTCTAAACCTCAGGCTAATATAGGGTGTTTTTTATAGAGGTATAGAACTTTAAGTTGGCATTACTTTTCAAGATGGCGACCGATTTAAGAGCTGTCAAGTGATTTATTCTCAGTTTGGTTTGGCAATTAATCATGAATAGACTCACGCCTGAACAACGCTTGCAAATAGTGCAATTTTATTTCGATTTATTGAAAGACACGTTTGGTGACCGCCTAATTTCACGTTTTGGACCTGTGAATTGGCCTCCAAGATCTTGTGATTTAACACCGCTAGACTACTTTCTGTGGGGCTATGTAAAGTAATTGGTCTATGCGGTAAAGCCACAAACGCTTGACCATTTGGAAGACAACATTCGCCGTGTTACGGAGACAAATGTTGGAAAAAGTCATCGAAAATTGGACGTCCAGATTGGACTACATCCGCGCCAGCCGTGGCGGTCATATGCCAGAAATCATATTTAAAATGTAATGCCACAAGATTATCTTTCGGATAAATAAAATTCATGTCAATCGAATAATCCATCGTTGTTTTATTGCAACTTAAAGTTCTATACCTCTATAAAAACACCCTATATTTCCTTAATGAAATGGATAAGTGTTAAAGTTTAATGGATGGCAACAGAACTTCAGTTGCAGTGGCAATGGCAATTGATATCCAGAAATTTGTAGTCTTCAAGAGAAATTTTGATATATTGGTTGTCAATTGCAGTCTGTAATATCACTCTTCCGGCAAGTGTCAATGCAACTGAAGTTCAATTGCCATCCATATTGAACCATAAAACCTAAAAAAATTAATCAGCAACAGCCAAGTCTTTTTTAAAATTAGAAATATCGCATTCTAACAACTTCAGATTTTTAATTCTTGCATCAAACCGATTTCGTCGCACTATGGCTATCCCCGCAACATAAGTATCACGAATTTCGCAAGTGCGAGTAAAGGGCGATTAATAGTCACTGGCCAAATGAATATCCACATCGAAATCACGTAACGTAAAAACCATTGACTATAGCACACAATGCATAAATAATGCAGAGATATAACGCAAGCCGTCCTTATTTGTAATCCGAAAGGTTATAAACGTCATGAAATACCGCGAACGGTTTGAAGAATAGGCTATTCATGAGGAAATCTATCAGTTGCAATGTGTGACAGATACAGCTTCTAAATGGGCGCACCCAAGGGTGGAATTCGCTCAACAATGCTTGTCAACTTCTACCTCTTGACTACTGCTACAACCCCCTTAGGGAGTTCACATTATATAGGGTGTTTTTTATAGAGGTATAGAACTTTAAGTTGCAATAAAACAACGATGGATTATTCGATTGACATGAATTTTATTTATACGAAAGATAATCTTGTGGCATTACGTTTTAAATATGATTTCTGGCATATGACCACCACGGCTGGCGCGGATGTAGTCCAATCTGGACGTCCAATTTTCGATGACTTTTTCCAACATTTGTGGCCGTATATCGGCAATAACACGGCGAATGTTGTCTTCCAAATGGTCAAGCGTTTGTGGCTTTGCCGCATAGACCAATGACTTTACATAGCCCCACAGAAAGTAGTCTAGCGGTGTTAAATCACGAGATCTTGGCAGGTCCAAAACGTGAAATTAGGCGGTCATCACACGTGTCTTTCAATAAATCGAAATAAAATTGCACTATTTGCAAGCGTTGTTCAGGCGTGAGTCTGTTCATGATGAATTGCCAAACCAAACTGAGAATAAATCACTTGACAGCTGTTAAATCGGTCGCCATCTTGAAAAGTAACGCCAACTTAAAGTTCTATACCTCTATAAAAAACACCCTTTATTATTCGACTACATTATCACTATATTCGCTTCAGATGAGAAGTGAGAAGATGTAGCACCTATGATCACTAACTACAGTGAGATTATTGGACGGGATTAAGGTTGACGATCTGGTTTAAAAGTCAGTTGGCAAAAACTACGTCCCGGAACCTAGCAGGGACAGTTGCACACGGGTCCAAAGGTTTTTAAATATTCCTTACAATCATGAATCAAACATGATTTACACCAAGCCGATGCAATGGCCCTCAGGGCAGCCTGATTCTCAACGAAGTTCTACGAAAATTCTGGGAGGGGCGGTTGTTGTGCATTTCGAATCTTCGCTGTAGAGAATTGTGTTTCGAAAATGTCTCTTTCGAATCGAAATACAGAACAACCCTGGAGGATCTTATGTGATCTTCATTGACAGTCAGGCTGGCCTGAGGGCCATTGTATCGACCTGAATTTGAAGTGACTGCACTAGATACGGTCTCAAGAGTCTTCAGGATAGTAAAAATCTCTGGCTGAAGTGAAGCTCAAGTCGGAGGTCCAAACACAACACCCCAGTCATTATGGCCCCATCCAACTTTAACTCATTGACGAAGATGGGTATACCATTATGCCCTAGGAGTACAATAACATCTCACAAGGCTTTATACGGTTTAAAATTCTGCAGTCCAGGCAAAAACATCACATTTTTTTCCGCTGAGGAGGAGTAAATGTACCTAACCGCACCATAAGGGAAGTAGTCACCATCTTCTTTGTGCGGGCCCTCACCCAATAAATCTAACACCCCCCCTCTTTTGGACTCTTTGTGCCCACTCTGGAACTACCGTGGTATTACATACTTCGAAGTGGAGTCCGTCTGGCCATTTGGCCTTTTCATATTCATATCAGCGTCCGGATAGCGCAACAAAATCTGAGATGGTGTTCAAACATCTATTCTAATTCTCACATCCAAGTCAAATTTCTTAGATTTTATCAAGGCCTTCTTCGCTGCTTAGAAGTACGTCGCAGAAGTTTTCGACAGTACAGAGGCCGACTTTGGCCTCAAGAAGGAAAAACATCACCTTGGGCATTATGGTTCTTCTATCAAGTAATCCATTTTTCCCGTCTATAAAGAAGATGTTCACAATACTAGAGTATTGCCGATACTCTTAGATGTATGGCATTACGTGTCCGCACTCTTTGACATACAAATCCAGTGGAGAAAAGTGTCAAGAGCAGTCTGACTACAACTTCTCTTTGCTACATTGCTACTCAGGAAAAGATAATTCAATGAACCTTATTCGAGGTCCGTCGTTGGAAGCTTATGTCCAAAGGAGGGCGCTTCAAACTCCTTTATATTTTGCTTTTAAGCTAACTAGGCCTTTTATTAAGAAAAATAATAATAAATCATAAGGATTTATTCGTTTATAAATTTATTCGTTTAAATTTTTTTTATAAGCAACACGATTTTTCCTCCGGTATTGTAAGGTAACGCTCATCTGAAAATAATTTTGAAAATAGGCCTTTAGCTGATCAAATTTATTTTTAGGAAACGAAAATAATTTGTTTTCTTTAATGAGCCTAATTAATGGCTACCAACAGTTTTGCTGTGATTATAAGTTAAATTTATTTTGTTATTTTAAAATGTTTCTTGATTCTTGTAACAAATTAAATTAATTTAAATCACATCACAAGACATTGGAACGAACATCTATGGATGTTTTCTTGTTGACCTATTTTCTTTAAAAGAAATTTCCCAAAAAAAAAATTCTACGATTTTAAATTGGAAAAATTTAAACTTATTTTGGGAAGCAAATAAATTTTATTGAAGAACGACAACAACAATATAAAAGAAAAACTAAAGAAAATTCTTTGTTTTAGTCGTTGTAATAAGCAAAGCATTGTATGTAATGAAAATGGTTCATGCAGTTAGTTAGTGAATGTTTTCTAACAAACATGTTTGAGTTGCTTGCTTATAAGAAAGTTGCTTAACATTGTGTTGCTAAACATTATAGTATGTTGCTAGCAATAATGTTTACAAGAATACATTTTAATTGAAATTGTTTCTATGGTAGAGGAGTACATGTTGCATGAATTTATGAAAAAATCATTCGCTCGTTAACCGGCAAGAATAACGGATTGTGAGAGAATACAGAAACGGAAGTAATTTAATACAAAAGTGTGTGTGTAAATGGTACCTTTTTTCTATAACGGTTATTTAATTAAAAAATATTTTTTTTTTTAAATAATTAGAGAAAAATTTTAAAAAATATGCTGAAAATAAATAAAATTAAAATAATAATATAAAAATAAATAAAAAAAATTAAATTAAATTAAATTAAAATTTTTTTCTATCAAAAGTGTACAAGTGACATGTGAAATGTTAAAAATTTAACGGAAAATCAACCTAAAAATATGAGAAATCTTTAAAAAAAATTTTTTATGGCAAAAATTCAAGCATAAATTTAAAAATAAATTTAAAAAGTGATAACTCGTGTTGCTTTTTGTTTGTTTGTTGATAAAACCTAAAAATTGTATTGAAAGTAAGTTCAGAAGTGCCAACATTTTTTTAAAATTCCCAGTGATTATTAATAAAATAATTTTTGGAATTTATTTATCAACAAAAAAAAAACAAAAAAATGTTTAAACATTTTATATGCTGAGAGTTGATATAAAATTTAAAAATATTTTTTTTTATAGTTTTACTTTCATTTTTTATTTATCATTTATATAATACATGAAAAAAGTTAATATAACCCGCTAAGCCATTGGCTTGTAAATTAAAAATAAATTAAAATCAAGCAAAAAATTTATAAAAATTTCGTATTTCGAACTTTTCATTTGAAATACATAAATATTTAAGCGATAATAAATATTTATTTTTTTAGAATTTTCTTCTTAAATTTTTCTTTATTTTTTTATTTTATTTTCGAATTTCTTAATGGCCTTGACGATTTCCTTTACCAATAACACTGGTTTACTTACTTAATTCAATAGTCATTCCAACCCTTTAGTCAGGCTTACGAACTTGCTTCCCA
This sequence comes from Sarcophaga rosellei, assembly GCA_930367235.1. NCBI lineage: Eukaryota > Metazoa > Arthropoda > Insecta > Diptera > Sarcophagidae > Sarcophaga > Sarcophaga rosellei. Next base: position 65,009,740 of record OV884018.1, read on the forward strand.
CACCTCCGCATGACAGATTCTTGATAAACTCATCATAGGAACTTTCTTTACCGATATGGTGTTTGTATCACATGGGTACCGGGACATAAGGACATTCCCGGCAACTGCAGAGCGGATGAACAGGCCAGAATGGGCACGACCATCGAACTCTCTGATGAATTCTCTACATTGGGGATACGTTTGTGTGCCTGCAAACTTATAATTGACAATGCAAATGTAGATCTCGTCAACAGAAAGTAAGCAACTTCGGATAAAGGCAGAGCGGCGCCAAATATCTGTCCAAGGCTGGATAGAAGGCACACGGCAACTCTGCTTAAACTCCAAAGAAGTAAGCTCAGCACTGTTATCGGAGTTATAACGGGGCATTGCGTTATAGGAACGCATGCGAGGCGTATTGGTCTTGCACACCTTGCAAATGATTCCTGCAGAAGCTGTGGAGACGAGGAGGAGGTTGAGACTATTCTTCACCTATTGTGTACATGTCCGGCACTTGGTCGGAGGAGAAAGAGGCATCTGGGTGCCTACTACATGTAGGATATAGATGAACTGTCATGCATGGATATTGGCAGTCTGAGTCGCTTCATCGCTCATGAACCCACTTCTACCTATTTACCTAACTTTATTTACTCTCAGAGTTTTCAATAGAACACGGCTGAGATAAAGTCGCCCAAGAAATATTTGTTTATATTTCGATTTGTTGAGGAGGTCTAGTCTTCGGTTTGAACCACAGGCTCACCTCTAATATGCCTACACACTGCTTATTAGACTACGGCGACTGTGTTCCTTAAAAGGACGTATAAAAATATCAATTGTCCAGCTTCTCATCTTTTTATGACCCCTTTTATTACGTTGATAGCATTTTTACTTTTCACTTTTCCATTTCCAATTTCTATTGATCACGTGAAATCCGTGAGAAAATCAGGCTTGGAACTGCTTTTTTCAAATTTTGACCTTCTCTTTACCTAATACTTAATTGGCCATTACAACCCTTCAGTCAGAATTACGGCCAAGCTTCTCAACACCACTCATGTTGTGTGAGTTAATTTTATACATGAGTGGCCGGACCTACAGTTTAAAGTCGATTCCGAACGACAGATTTTTTGAAAAGCTTTTCATGGCAATTAGTACTCTCAGAGTTTTTGCCAGAATCTGCTGAGAGGAAGTCGCCGAAGAAATATTTTCATATTTCGTTTTGATGTCTGACGTGTGGTTTGAACTCGGGCCTTTCGTCTAATAAGCCAACACACTATCTACTAGACCCACGGCGACTTCAAACCTCTCTTCATACCTTCTCTTTAGGCATTAAAATTTGACATCTGTCAATTAGCCTCCTCTATCCTCTATCATTAAAGCATTACAGCATACTTTTAGGTTAAAAGCCAGTATGCCGTTTGATGCAACTTATACAATTTTATTTTGATTTTGTAACTGAATATTGAAACGATTAGAAATTCCATTAAAAAAATGAAATCTTCAAAATTTATTACAAGAATATCACACACAGAACGATTGCAAATTCTAAAAACATTCATTGAAGGCAATAAAGATTTCAATTTGAGAAACATGCTTTTAAAATTTTAATTAAAGAATGAAGAAGAAAGACAGAGAGGGGCACAGAGAGCGGCAGAGGGAGAGAACATATTGCCATGAAAATATTATATTCACGTAATTTATTACAGCAACAGTAAGCAGGCATTCATAAACGTCTAATAAAAATCTCCAGTGGTATATGAAATCAATAATTAATTCATTAAATTTTATTATTTTTTCTCCTTTTTTTTCTTCCTCTATTTGATCGGCAAGTGATCAAAATTTTGCTCCACATATTGCCCACTCAAATACAACACATGTTGGGCTCTCTATCGTTTTTGAAAACAAAATTTTTTTGGCGTTTTCTGCAAAAGATTTGAAAAAAATGGAAACCGAAATCGAGAAACAAATTAAAAAACTGTTGCTCTTCTAATGAGAAGATACACTGTGTTTTAGATTGCTTGTTTAGAGAATTCAGCTGGGAATTGTTTAGGAGCAGCAACAACAATAATAATAATTATTGACAATAACATTAGACAGCAAAACTCAAGTCAAACGGCCCAGACAGCAGCAAAAGAAAATAGCAATAAAAATAAAAACATTGAATGAAATAAAAAAGAGATTCACAGGGAAGAGAGCAAAACATTGAAATACGCAGCTGGTACAGTGGTTTGTGGAGTAGAATATATAAAAAAAACCGTGTTTAAGAAACTAAAGTAAAAATATAAAATTTTTAATAAAAGTACAGTTACAATTTTGCTGTTTATGTCAAGTAATTACGTCAAAATTAAAAGTCTGACGAGTATACTTGTATACGTCAAAATGAAAAAGAATGACGAGTATACTCGCAATAAACAAAAAAATATTTGCATATTATTATCTAATCGATGTTGTATAGATTAAATTGCTTCCGCTGCTTAGTGCGCCTTACCCAAAAAAGAATGAAAAGAATGACGAATATACTCGTATACGTCAAAATGAAAAGTATGACAAGTATACTCGTATACGTCAAAATGAAAAGTATGACGAGTATACGCGTATACATCAAAATGAAAAGAATGACGAGCATACTCGTCATAAACAAATAATATTTGCATATTATTATCTAATCTATGTTGTATAGATTAAATGGCCTCCTTACCCAAGAAGAAGTACAGAAGTAATAGAAGTACAGTTACAATTTTGCTGCTTATGTCAAGTATATATGTAAAAATGAAAAGAATGACGAGTATACTCGTATACATCAAAATGAAAAGAATGACGAGTATACTCATCATAAACAAATAATATTTGCATATTATTATTTAATTAATGTTGTGCAGACCAAATGGCTTCCGCTACTTAGTCTGCACTTACCCAAGGTATACGACTTAACAGATTAAGGCAATTGCAGAGGCATAACCCTTCTGTCAGTGGTTTAAAAGCTTTCGGTTTACATCATTAATGAAAAGTTTTTTTTTTACTGCAAAAGCTTCGACTTTAAGTAGATTAGGTTAGTTTAGGTTAAATTGGCAGCTGCTTTAATGGGTGGGCTCAGCTTGTTTGGGGTCTATAAGATCCCGTTTTAATACCGATATTACCTATTGCGTCATAATTGTAAATCCTGGTTGCCATCTCTCAACCAATCAGAGACAAAGGTTAGGCTAGGTTAAATTGGCAGCTGCTTCAATGAGTGGGCGCAGCTTGTTTGGGTCCTATAAGGTCTCGTTTTAATACTGATATTACCTATACCGTCATAATTGTAGATCCTGGTTGGCATCTCTCAACCATCCGTATACATTTTTTGTTACTAAATTCTGGGTGTCCAAGAATTCTTCTTCTTAGGCTTCCCAAGCACCCGAGGAGTGGTTGAGCAGCTAGCAAACTGGCTCAGAGTTTGACTTTTCTGTTTAAATCACATAACCAGCCTTCCAGTTATCGTCTTACATACATACATACATAATTGGCCATTACAAGCCTTCAGTCACGATTACGACCTAGCTTCTCACACCACTCATGTTGTGTGCGTTAATTTTGTACGTGAGTGGTGGTACCTACAGCTTAACGTCGAGTCCGAACGACAGATTTTGGAGAAACTTTTCATGGCAATTTTTATTTACTCTCAGAGTTTTTGCCAGAAATCTGCTGAGAGAAAGACGCCGAAGAAATATTTTTTTTTCATATTTCGTTTTGATGTCTGACCTAGGGTTTGAACCCGGGCTTTACGCCAACACACTATATGCTAGGCTACGGCGACTTCATCTTCTTCCCCATACTTGTGCTAAATTTTGAAAATACTTTTCTTGTGAATCATTTTTAACGTTTTTTTCTATCACTTGAGATAAAACTGACAGCAGTTGTCACAACAATAAGAGTAACCGGGACTGCTGCTGTTGTTTATGAATGGTGGATAATGTTGTCATAGATTTGATCTGAGATCTTATTTACTCAAGATAAACGACACACTATTCAGGTGACGATATGTAAATATTTATCGCTTTGAAATTTAAGATTTTTTCCTATAAAATACTCGCCACATTTAGGAGAGACAATAAGTAAGCGAAGGAATTTTCAAGTGAAATCATCGAAAATGTTGTCAAAGAATATAAAAATATTCAGTATTTTTCTAATACTAACGGTAATTTGCAAATTATCGAATACAACTGCCTTGGCACCAACAGCTTGCACAATTTCCGGCCTACGTCAACGCCATGAGTTAAATTGTCAACAATATTACGAGTGCTCTTCTCTAGGTTCTCCTATCGGAAGCTTTAATTTGCTTGTCAAATCGTGTCCCGAGAAACAAGCTTTTAATGTTGAGCTAAACCGTTGTAGCCGTGATATCTCTGACTGCACCTTACCCATACTGTGTAGCGTTAAGGGTGGCATAGCCGATCCAGCTAGCAATTCTTCTTATTACCTTTGTGAACCTCGCCTTGTAGATGCAGGCTTTCGTGTGTTCCACATTAATTGCGGCTCTTATGAGCTGTACTATCCACAGTTGGGTGAATGCTTTATAGATATCAATAATATACCCAGTCAGAGTAGCCCTGCCCTGGACTGGAATCAAATCCGGGATTATGATATTGTCAAGGCTGAGAGGAAACTACTTAAGACAGAGGATAAATTAAAATTGAAACAGCAAAAGGCCCAACAGAAAGCTGTACAACAGCAAGAAATACAGGCTAATGAGCGTGCGATTTTGAAGGTCTTGGGTGTGCAGTGAGGTCACGGACAAGGCAATGAATGTCGACGATGAAGATGACTAGTTAACCCGGCCTATATAATAATATTCCCTCACTTAAGTTTGTCAATTTCATTCCATTTTTTATCAATAAACCGTACATTCCTATATTCAAATCGTAAATCTTCATTTTCCCCCAAAATTTTTAAGATTCTATCAAAAACAGGAAGTTTTTCAATTAAAATTTATTCTGTTGACCCTTCGAGAAATGCTTAAGAAAATATAACACTTCCATGATGATGATTAGCATACTTAAGAAAAAATGAAACCAAAAATAAGCGCTCCTAAGTGGCTAACGACAAGCGGCTTATGGTTTCTAAGATATTCAATCTGTCGAAAGCGTAAAGTATTTAGCAGCAGGAATGTCATCGTGTGCCTAAAGCTTCTATTGAAGTCTTTAGCGCTGATAAAGATGAGGATCCTGCTATTCCTTCATAACCAAATAATGATGTTCCAACCAGAGATCAGCATTTAATCGTTTTTTCTGCTACTCATAAATACTCATGAAATTTTGAGTATGAGTGATTCAACAGTATGTATTGAAATTCAACTACTCTGATTCATTCGTACTCACTACAACATTGATTTATAAGTACAGGTTGCAATGAGTATGAGTACAAAGTTGGCATCAAACTCAGACCATTCGAAATATGTTTGATTCATACGCCCCTACTCATTCACATTCATAAATTTAGAAAAATTCTTATAATATGTACTCATAAATGATTCCGAGTGATTCGAATCACTCATAAAAATTTACAGTCTTAGTTGTTGTTGCATTTACAAAAAAACAGAAGAAAGAAAGCAAACACACAACCTTCTAGTGAGTATTGTAGTGTTCGTACACGAATCATACTTATTTGGTGATTCTTGTAAATGTTGAGTAAAGGAGAGTCGAAATCAACATCATCATGCGTATTGTTAAGTATGAGTACGATGAGTATTTCAAACTTTGAATACATATGAGTAGTATGAGTATGATATTAAAATAAGTATAAATGCGTATAAGTATCAGAAATTATGAGTATGATTCGAATCTACTCATCTTTTTGAATACTCATTGCTGATCTCTGGTTCCAATCGAAGCTCCCGAAACTGAAAAGGCAGAATCTGAAGCTTCGGCAATTGAGAAGCCAGAAGCTAAAGTTCCTGTAACTGAAAAACAAGAAGCAGAAGATCGAAAATCGAGAAATAGAGGCTCCTGAAGTTATAAAACCATAAACTGAAGCTCCAGAAGAAACTACATAAACTGAACCCACGTAGACACTGATATCTCCGAACAAACTAAAGAGCCATTTGAAGCTGAGTCACCAGTAGTATTAGAGAGCCCCAGTTAAAACTGAAGTCACCGTAGAAATCAATGTCCCAACTGTAACCGAAGCTATAGAATCTGAAAGTAAATCATCAGAGTTAGAAAGTTTTCAAACAATTCGCTACACAGACGTCCGGAGAAGATGGTTTCCAATGTAAGAGAGAGTGGATACATTAGCTCACTCTAATGACTGCTCAAAATAATACAACTGCAAGTGGGATCAACACACCAACAACTTCAAATTCACTCTTAATCAATGCACTGGCGAAAAACTCCAAATTTAGTAGACTGCCACCGTAGTCTAATAGGTGGTGTTTTGGCTTTTTAGACGTAAAGCCACGGTCCAAACCCCAGGTCAGCCAAACGAAATATGAAAAAATATTTCTTCGAAGACTTCTTGGCAAAAATCTCTGCGAGTAAATAAAATTGTTACGAAAATTTTCCAAAAATTTATCGTTCGGAGTCGACTTTAAATTGTAGGTCTTACCACTCATGTATAAAATTAACACACACTGCATAAGTGGTGTGAGAAGTTGGGTTGTAATCGTGACTGAAGGGTTATGTATGTAAACATAATATCAACAAACGAAGTTTCTTCAGTGATTTATTCATGGATTTCTATCAACAGATTTCAAATGCAGAAGAGAGCAGATTGTTACTTATTTGATAGAGATTTTGTTGTTATGACAAGAGGGATTTGGAATAAAATTTTTCGAATATATTTACCTCAGTGCACAGATTTCAATTTTTTGATGCCTGCTACTTTGGCAGGCATACTGTTGGAACTAGTAAAGTTGAGTGTAAGACGAATGGTTTGAATCTGCTTATATTGTAAGTGACAGGGAACGGTATATCACAACCGTATGATCTAACTTAAGAACGAATTGTCTCTTGTCAATCGATCAAACATTACTAATGTGTTCAATTTTAATTCTCTACTTTGCAACAACTCAAACCACTGTGTGTGTTTTACATTAGGTTTCTGTTAGATACAACAACGACAACAGCATGTTTAATAAAAATGTTATTTTCTTCATGCATTTTTGCTCATACAAAACATATGCTCAACGTAGTACTAAATGCTCGTTGTGTGTGTGACGTTATACTATCATTCGGCTCTGATGTACGCTTGAACTGTCTGTTTACTGCTGCTACTACTACCACTGCTGCTGCTGTTGCTGCTGCTGCTGCTGCTAAAGCTTCTAATACAGTTTCTTTCACTGCTAGAGACACTTTACTACGTTCAATATGCTGCCTTTCGTTTTCATACGAAAATTGTTTTGAAAATGTATTCGAAAGAAAAAAAAAAACAAGAGATCCCCGAGTGTGTGTAAATTTTTTTCAAAATCTTTGCGAGTCAAGTCAGTCAGTTGGTGTTGAAATCTCGCGGCGGTTAGATCAAAATTTTAGATTCTCTTCTACTAATATCTATACAACAACGAGTACGAATAAGAATAAATATTAAGATTTTTTTTATTTGTGTTTTTAATTTTAATTTTAAATTTTGTTTAGCAGCAAAAAAAGAAAGAAATTTTAATAAAAAAAAATTAAGAAAACAAATCTAGTGATTGGTTTTAAATGATGAGCTAAAAAATATAAAATCAACATATACAAGTTTATATGTAAATATATATGCCTATGTAAATAGAAAAGTTATAAATAAATATCATAAAAAGAAATATTCTAAAGATTAATAAAAACAAAATGAGCCATAATAAATTAAAAATAAAAATTAAAACGTATTAAAATAAAATAGAAAAAAACTTAGAAGATTTAATGGAAACAGATCAATAAATTTTAACCTTCAAATTTGTAAAAATATGATTTAAAAAAAAACATATTAAAAAATTTCAACCTTCAAATTTGTAAAACTAAAAAATTATGTTTAAAAAAATTTAAAAAAAAAATTCCAAAAAAGTTTTGAAAAAAAAATTCGAAAAAAATTTAAAAAAAATCGAAAAAAATTTTTGAAAAAAATATTTTGAAAAATTCTTATGCTGTTGATGATTTAATAGTTTAGTGTCCTCTAAAAAAATTAAAAAAAATCAAAAAGATTTGAATGAAATTAAAAAAAATAAAGAATTTTTTTTTATAATTTTTGCTGATGCTGGCTGACTAATTCTCTTAATTAAATACATATAACACCGATGCTAATTCTAATAATGATAATGATGATGATCATGACGTTAATGAATATTCATCATGATGATATTTGAATACGAAAAGTAAAGAAAAAAGTGAAGTGAAGTGAAATGAACGAAGAAAAACATACGAATTTTCTAAAAATATATTTTTGTGTGTGTTCATTATTTTATTTTTCTAAGATTTTTTATCTCTGCCATATGAAACAAGAATTGAAATAAAAATCAAATTAAATAAAGAAACAACAACAACTGGAAATAATAATAATAGCAACAATAAAACAAATATTATATAATTAGACAACAGCTCTTAATTAGTAAAAATAAAGTCATTAGAAAGTGTTCAAAACAAAACAAACAAAAAAATACCTGTTGTTAAAACATCACAGAAAATAAAATACCTGCATATTTTTAAATGATGACTTAATTTCAATTAATCGATTACTATCGCTTTTAGTAACTCTCATTGAGTACTGAATTCAAAAATAATTTTAAACCTGCAGTTAGCTTTAGTTCAAGTGGTTTATCACTTACTTAGTGATTACAACCCTTTAAGTCAGGATTACGACCTATCTTCTCACACCACCTATGTACTTACATACATAAATAATTGGTCATTACAACCCTTCAGTTAGGATTATGACTTAGGTTTTCATACCATTTATATTGTGTGTGTCAATGTTATCCATAAGTGGCTGGACCTATAGTTTAAAGTCTACTCTGAATGCCAAAGTTTTTGCCAAAAGGCTGCTGAGAGAAAGCCGACGAAGATATTTCATATTTCGTTTTCATCGAGATGTCTGAGCTAGGAGCCTGTGGTTCAAGGGCTCGAGTCTAATATTACAAAACATTTCCTACTAAACTATGGCGACTTCAAATATTGAACTCCCAATTAAGTTAAGTTATCTTGCCAAATACTTTATAAGATACAGTGACTCACAAAAATATGGTATAATTCACCAAGAAATGTTGCATAAAATTTTTGAGTCACTGAACCTGACCTTAGACCAGACATCAAAAGGAAATATAAAAAAAAAAATATTTCTTCGGCGACTTCCTCTCAGCAGATTTGCCATGAAGGGTTTCACAAAAATTTGTCGTTCGGAGTCGACGTTAAACTGTATATCCCGCCACTCACGTATAAAATTGACGCACACAACATAAGTGGTGTGAAAAGCTAGGCCGTAATCGTAACTGAAGAGTTTTAATGACCAGTTATGTATGTATGAACCTTTCCTAAGGATTATAAACACGTACAGTGGCTTAAAATAAAAATTGTGCAAGTTTAATTACTATGGCTACACTGGAGTTCTCATTGCTGTTTATCACAAATCATAAGAATTTTGAATTTGATCGAATGTTCAAGATTCCCGGCTGGCGGGAATTAAGTTCCAGATGGGCCTTGCGCTTATCCCAGTGGTATGAAGTGCTTTATGAGTAACACAGAGTCTGATGCAGATATTAATGCGGCAGTTTTTTTTCCTTAAACAAGTATCTCAGTGCGCATGATCAAATACAGTGAGCGTCAAAGGAAACTGTAGGAAAGTATGGATGGAACAGAAATCTTTTGCGGTACATATACATAGTTCCGACTTGTGACCTGCTCACAACACAAGGTCTTTTAGATCCCAGATGTTGTCATTAGATAACCTACTAAGTTACAGTTAGCGACAAGAAAAATGGCTCGCCTGTGACATTTATACCTGGATGTTCAATTGAACTCTTCTTCAATACTTGCACTATTTTCACTGAGATTCCTATAAGGAAAAAGGGGGGCATTAAAATTTTTTTTCAAACAATTCCATCACCGATTTAGATCCAGTCAATACACCCAAACCTGTTCTTACACGGATTTTTTTACGCGAATTTGAAATAACACGGTTTTTTTAAACAAATTTACTTTTTTTTTTTTGTTCGCTCCTTTTTATACGGATAAAATCGTTTAATCCCGTTTAACTCACACACTCACAACGCACTATAACAGAATTTGCCGTTAAAAGAAATAAACCAGCGCCAGAAGCAGCTTCTGAAGATGTAGAAGTAATAAGCATTTCTACTGACGAGACTGATATTGAGCCACCCCAGCAAAAGAGAATGCGTTTGCTATCAGAAACTGACTCCGAATAATATAAAATTTTTTTTTTATTGAAAATAATTTCGTTCCTAATTGTCTTAAGAGTTTGATAACTAATTTTATTTTTATAAATGGAAGAGAATTTTTAAGTTTTCTCTTTATTTTTTTATAATCATAAAATGAAATAAAATAAAAACTCTGTGTATACTATTGAACTAAATCTGTGCGTTTTTATAAAGTTATTCAATTTTATAGGCATATGTAGGCTGCTGCATCAATCCTATGTATATCTTTTCAGTTTGTTTATACACTTACATACATACATAATATTTGTCTTTTTTTACGCGTTTTTTTTACACGGTATCCACTGCAACATACCTACCGTGTAAAAAAAGGTTTGGGTGTATAAGCTCAAGCATGAAATTCACTTGTATACTGAGGCATCCATATACACAATTAATACCAAAAAGGTTTGTGCATGATATACCGTATACCACCTCTTACCCACATACTAACCCTCACACTATAATCCGTATATTCACATACATATTTAATTGGTCAGTACAGCCCCTCAGTCACGATTACGACCTAGCTTCTCACACCACTTATGTTGTTTGTGTTAAATTTATACATGAGCGGCAGGACCTACAGTTTACAGACGACTCCGAATGACAGATTTTTTGATGAACTTTTCATGGCAAATTTATTTGCTCTCAGAGTTTTTGCCAGAAATATGCTGAGAGGAAGTGCCGAAGAAATATTTCATATTGGATCTTGCAGAAGATGTTTGACTTGTCGTTTGAGCTGTGGTCTTACGTCTAATAAGTCAACACACTACCTACTAGACTACGGCGGCTGAGTCGCTGACTGATTAATAAAAGCATGTAACTGTAACTAGTAACGGTAAATAGTAAAAGGTTTAATTCTGGAAATATGCCAAAATTTTTTCATGCGCACTCCTTATTGTATTTTCTACAAAAAATCCGTGTGGCCTTCCTTAGAAATATTTCTTAGAAAATATTTTCAACCTTATTTTCGTACCATCTACTACATTAATAAACTTTCCATTTTGTTTTTCCATTTCAAATGTAATTAAATTTTAAAATTTAAAAAAAAAAAAATAAAAAAAAAAATTTTAATAGCCACCGTGTTAGCAGGTTAAATTGGTGTGTGGGGGTATATGTACGTATGGTACTAAATCTAATTGAATACAACAACGTTTTTTTTATATGTTTTATTGCATTTTAATTATTTATGTTACGATTTTAAAAACAATTTCATTTCAATTCAATAACATTTTGTAGGTGTAAATTCAATGTAATTGATTGAATTGAATGATTGAGTGAATGAATGAATGAATGGATATAATTCTATGGAAATTAAATGTGGATCCATTGTACAATTACAATTACAGGTATAAACAATGGAAACAAGAAACAAAAATGAAAACGACAACGACATCGTTTACAATTTATTTTACAATTCTAGGCACTACTGCCGCCAACAGGCATTTCACATTTTTACCACACAAAAAAAAAAAAAACTTTAAATAAAAAAAAGAAGAAGAAAGAAAAAACATTAGAAACATTTTTACTTTTTAAATAAAAAAATAAAAATAAAAAAGAAATATTAGAAGACATGCTTGGCATACTAATGCATCAAGTGGTTAGCAAATGCACGCTTTAGAAGAACGCCGACAGCTAGTTTATGCTAAAAGACAGACTAATAGAGCGCAGCAAGCAAAAAACACAGAGAGAGAGCATTTTGTTTGTAACTAACATTTTTTGGTTAAAATAATTAAATTTATTTAATTTATTTATATGCCTTTTATTTAAAAGAATTTCTTGGTTTTTCCTCCATTTTCTCTCATAAATAAAAAGGGCCACTTGCCGTACCCATAGTGTAGTGAATGAATTATAGGCGCCCACGTTTAGCATATGAATTTCCATTTGATTTTCTACTTATTTGTATGTCTTTTTGTATATACATACATAGGCTTAGCCAATATTATTAACCCTTCATTATCCATATTTAATAATGGCTTAATGCCATTCCATTTACAATTTATTAACTTGACTTTAAGCTGTTGTCTTGTGTACAAACTTCTTTCACAGGGAATAATTCGTTTCGCTGTATTTTTCTTTCTTATTAATTTCAATAAAACTTTAATAAGCCTTACTTGAAATGCATATGAATTAAGCTAAGCTTCAATGTGGTTTCTGAAATTGCATTAAAAAAAATTTTATTTTTATTTTTATTTTCTTAACATGGCTGGCCCTGTTAAGCCTTGAAATTATTTAATATTCCACAGTGGAAATTGATTCATGTGAACTTCTTGTTTTTTTCTTTCTATTGTCTTAATAGAACACCAAAAAATTTCAAATTGTAACAAACATTCAAACGAATTTAAAATTCATACAATGTTTTATTTTATTATTGTTATTATTAATGGGTTAACCTACAACACTACACTGCTACCACTTAATGAAATAATTTAAAAAATAAAAAGACATTTTATGTTTAAAGATGTCGTTCGAAGTCGTGTCAAACTGTGGGTCCCATCACTCATATATAAAAATAACACACACAACGTAGGTAGTGTATGAAGCTAGGTTGTAATCCTGACTAAAGGATTGTAATGAGCAATTAAGTAAATTAAGCACGTTTAGGTAAAGGTCTCATATATGCCGGAGTTTAGGTCTGTTGCAATACGACAAATGAATTAAGACCAAACAGTCCCTATAGAGAACCATGCCGATAATCTCGCTATTGCAGTCATTTTATTTTGGAAAATTTGATTAAAGATAATAAAAAGAAAAATGGTAATAACATTCGCCTCTTCTCAGGAAGATCTAGGCACTGACACATGAGATGAAAGTTAGGTTAACACGTTGACTGTCGCGGCAATTTTCAGAAAACTGGCCACGCAAGAAAACATTGACTTTTTGTTATTTTCCCAGAAGCCATTTATCGATACTAGCACTGATGTAATACGATTTTATTCGTAACTACACAAAAATGGCAGGTTTAGTGAGTACGAGATAACTCGTAGTTCGCACCCTAGAATGGAACGCAATCTACGAGTTATCTCGTAGTCGGCAGTCAACGTGTTAAGTTAAATTGGAAATCGCCTCAAAAAGCATAGTTTACTTGAATCCTATATGGTCCATTGTATTATATAGTATTGCTATATACCTAGAATAGCACCTATTCCACCATTCTGCTATAACTCTTGGCTAAGATTTCCCCACAATCCGAAAAGTTTTATAAAGCCGTGGATATTATTCCATTCATGATATGTTCAATCAATAAATTTTTTGAGCTCAAAAATCTTTCAGCTCAGGTTTCCACGTGCCTTACAATGACAAAGAAAGTATTCTATGGTTTCATCTTCTTCCTCTTCATTACAGCTTCTGCAGAAAAAGTTGTGAGAAATACTCAGTCTCCGTACGTGTAATGCATCCAGGAGCCAGTGTCCCATTATTACTGCTAAGACAGCCTCTTGATTAACTTTAATGCAAATTTTATTCTGCATACATCGATGCGATGGAAGACTTGCCTGGTCAGTATACAAATGGGCTTAGTATCCCATGTTTCCATTGCAAATCATCAAAGTTTATGTGAATTTATGTTCATGTCCCTCTGCAGAGGAGTTCCAACCACACGTATGAATTCTTTCCAACTTTCTTTAGTATTATCCGTTGCAAGTGCGTTTGCTATGCCGTTACCTTCAATGGTTCCCTGTCTAGGAACCGATAAGCAATCTAAGATAGATAAGCAATTCTACAGAACATAGTAATACTGCACATGCCTGAGGAATGGGATTTAAATACAGCTTGTGGTGTGCCTCTATCAATTTCCCTTGCCGAATAAGTCTCCCAAAACGAGGCAGTAATGATCCTTCTTATAAAAAGTTCTACCACAAATTTTACAACACAATATTGCTTGTATCATGAACTCCAAAATAATAGCTCCAAAAGTTTTATTATTGAAAGGCTGCTAGTATGAATTGTCTATTCATCAAAGCCTTCTTATGTTACCTATCTGGTGGCTTATCACAATCTCAATAATCCGACCCCTATTGTAGGGCATGTTCCAATATCTTGAGAAAGAATATAGTCAGACTATATAGGTCTGAGATTCCTTCCAGCTTCTCTTATAGTACTTAAGCAACTAAGAAGTCGCCGTAGTCTAATAGGTAGTGTGTTGGCTTATTAGACTTGAGACCACGGCTCAAATCCCAGGTCAGGCATATTCAACAAAACGAAAATATGAAAAATATATCTTCGACGACTTTTCTCAGTAGATTTCTGGCAAACTCTCTGAGAGTAAATAAAATTGTCATGAAAAGTTTTTCAAAAATCTATCGTTCGGTGTCGACTTTAAACTGTAGATCCCATTAATCATGTATACACCCACAACATAAGTAGTGTTAGAAGCTAGACCGTAAACTTGACTAAAGGGTTGTAATTACCAATTATATGTAGTACGTATGTATGTATGATAGTACGTCATCTTCTTCGAGAAAGATGGCAACCCTATCATTCTAGAACATGCTACAATAGATCAGTTTGTTAAATTTGAAAGATTTGATTAATGGAAACGATGCGAATATTATTGCTACACTCAAAAAATACTCTTTGAATTCTGTCTGGTCTTCAAGACAATGGAAACTAATGAATATACCCAATATTTTATAATTTTTTTTCTTTAATTAGTAACCCTATATATAAATTTAATTGCAAATAATTTTTAATTATTTTACTAAGTGATAACAATCGATGATCGTTTACAAAAGGGAAATTATGCTGCTATAAACGATAAACTTACGAAAGTAAAGTTTAAAATAAAAATTAATTTAAACCGGAAGGTAAACCTTAAACACGAGCTTATTAAAGGAAATTAAAGAAATAAGAAATAAAATAAAAAAAATTAAAATTAAAAATATTAACCAACAAAAACAGCTTAAAATTGATTACAAAATAACTGAATTAAAAAATAAAAAACAACAACAATGCAATAAGCAGTTGAGGTCAATTAAAAAAAAAAATTTTGTATAAAAATCTGATAAAAAATAAAAAATAAGTAAGAAAAAATAAAAAAAATAAATTAAAAAAATAAAAAAAAATAAATTAAAATAAAAAAAAAATAAAGTAAAATAAAAAATTAAAAAAAATAAAAAAAAATTTAAAAAAATAAATCTTTATAAACAAGCGTAGGTGTATACGCCTGAATCAATTTTTCTTTTCGTCTTATAAGATATAAATAAAGAGATACAATTTATTTTTTTTGTTTTGTTTAAATAAAAAGAACACACACACACACATTATGTGTATAATAATAATAAAAATAAACATTAAAAGTGTAAAAGTAAATTAAAAGAAATAAACAACAACAACAACACAAGAAAAAAATATTGAAAAAATAAACGGCACCTACTCAATATTTCGAGCGGATACTAGTCATGGTTTTAAAAACATTCGTTCGTTCGTTCATTCAATCATTCATTGATCTTTTGCTTGGCTTATGCTCATTTATACAGTCACTCAACAGTCGCCCATTGATCTAACGAATGTTGAACAAGAAATTGTTAAAAAAAAAACAACTACTGGCCTCAGCTTAGAATTACGGAAAAAATATTTTTGTATGCAAATTTTTTTAGAAGTTTGAAAATAGCAAAAATTCATTTTAAACAATTATTATGAACAAATGAATGCGGTATTTAATAAAAAAAAAAAACACAAAAAAAAAAATTATAAAAACAAGTGCAACTTGTTTAAGCAACAATGAAAACATTGAATAAATGTACATATCTCCCGATATAAATACAGACAACCTCAAAGATACAAAAAAAAAAGTAGAAAAAAACTACAGAACAAAAAAATTAAAAAGAAATACAAAAAAGTGATGTCACGTTTAAAAAAAAAAAAAAGTTTAAAGAAAAAACAAAAAAAATATCAACAACAATAACAATAACAATCTACATTTCTTATAAAAACAAAATTTTTTTTAAACTAAACAAATAATCTTTTCTTGTTTTGTTTCATCTTCTGCTCTCCAAAATCTGCTGCTGTCTGTGCTCTTCTTAAAAACGATACCAAAAAAAAAAAAAAAAAAAAGAAGCAGAAAAATATTCTTGTCTATAAATGTGTTTTCAAGATAAATTTTTGCTCGTAAACATTTTAAAATTTGTATCTAAAATTCTCTTCTCTCGACTAGCTGCTCAGTTTGTTTGCTAAAAATGCCATAAAACAGTCACACCGACTGTATATCATTTATGACTGTGCTGCCATTCTAAATGTATCATATTAAGGCGGCAAATGCTTATTAGATATTTTAGCTCCAATACAATATGAAAAACACTTAGCTATACATACATACATACTCTTGTAGGCTTATGTTCTTTAAAACATTTTAGATCTCATATAACACACCGAGATAGTTAATGTGTATGTGCAAAGTTAAAAACACTTTTTCGCCGAGTATCTTATATTTTATTTATGCTCTACTAAAGCACTTCTAAACACATTCTGATACGTTTAGTTGGTACAATAGCAAAAAATATATACAAACCGCTTAGAACGACTATTTGATGCCACTACTTGATATCTAGAAGTTGCCGTAGTCTACTCACTAGGTGTCTAGTAAGACGTGAGGTCTCGTGAGCCTCCAACTAAACGAAATATGAAAAAATATCTTTAGGCGCCTTCCTCTCAGCACATTTCTGGCAAAACTCTGAGAGGAAATAAAATTGCCACGAAACGTTTCTCAAAAATCTGCCGTTCGGAGTCGACTTTAAATTGTAGGTCCCGCCACTCAAGTATAACATTAACACACACACAACATAAGTCGTATGAGCTAGGTCGTAATCCTAAACTAATGGTTGCAATGATCAATCACGTACTTCATTAGAGCATAGTCTCAGAACAATTAAATACAACAGATTCCTGTTCAATTTGAAGTTGTATTTATTTTTTCAATACGTTTTACAGGTTCGTATTACCAACATTAACAAGTCTTCCTGATATTTCATAATTGAGTAAAAATTGTCTGCAATATTTCCCTCAAGTTATAGCAAAATCTTTAAAAATAACCTAAGATTTCCCAAAACTTAGAGAAAATGTGAAATAATGTTTCCATATGTTCTACAACTTACGGAAATAACTATAAAACTAATAATGATTTTCTACAATTTATGGAAATTTTTAGGAATATGTCAATATTTTTTACAATTTACGGAAATAATTTTCAAAATAATCATGATTTTCTAGAATTTGCGGAAATTTTTAACAAAATATTCCCATATTTTCTACAATTTGCGGTAAACTGTTATAAAAAAAAACTCGGCTCATTTTCGATAATTTAGAGAATATTTGAAGAAATTTTCCGTAATTTTCCTAAGAGGCTATCTAAGTCACTTCAATAACAATAGGCATTCTGGATGCGTGATCACACAGAGAAAACTGAACCTAATAAATACATAGTAAATTAGAACAAAGTTTATAAGATTTCTCTATGGTTTTTTTTCAAGAAGATATTCTTATTATTTTTATAAGGAAAACCTTTTTGAAAAAATCAAGAAGAAAACTTAGGGATTTTACTAGACAGTCTTCTTGATTTTTTTAAAAAGGTTTTCTTCTTAATTTTATTAGGCTTTCTTTTTGTTTTTTTCAAAAGGATTTTCTTCTTGATTTTATTAGGCCCTCTTTTTGATTTTTTCAAAAAGATTTTCTTCTTAATTTTATAAGACTATCCCTTTATTTTTTCAAATAATATTTATTGATTTTGCTTTTTACATAACCTAAGAAATCATTATATCATGGCCACTCTTGAAAAATATTCGTCAAAGATTCGGCATTTTGTGTCTCATCAATTCTATTTTTCTTTGTTTCCCTCCAGAAAGAAAGCACCTGTTCCCATGACTGCAATTGTGCTGCAACCAGCACTTTTCTCGAAATATTTATCTTTGAAAGAGAAAGATAGAGGTATAAAGATGTACATATATTAATTTAAGGAGTATTACCATTATGCAAATCTTTAAAAGATTCGTCCGCAGTGACAGGATAATCATCGATTTTTCTTTTTCAACATTAGTCCAACGAGAAAATAACTTTCCTTCCCGTCTTTTATAACACTTTATTTTGTTGAAATTAAAACAATTCAATATTTTTATTTGAACTTTGTTTACTTTGTTACTTTGTTTTTTTAAGAAGAAATACTTTTATTACTTTTTTCCACTTCTTTACTTGCCACTTATTAAAACATTAATAAGATAATTTACACATGATCAAATAGAAACCTAATGAAATCAATAAGGCATACTGCTTAAAAAAAAAATTATTAAGTAGCCTAATGAAATCTATAAGAAAAACCTTTTTGAAAAAATTGATTAGGTAGCCCAATGAAATTAATAAGAAATTCTTGTTTTATACAATTTAGAAGAAAACGCAATAGAATCAATAAGTTTTTCTCTATGGATTGTATTTTTTGTGGCAAAAGTGACGGAATTTGAGTAAAAAAATGGTAAATAACAAGTTTTCTTCTTAAATGTATGTGTTTTACTTTTTGAAAAAATTAAAAAGATTTATCACATAAAAATAATAAGAAATCTCTACGAAAAAATCTTCATTTCTTTCTGCTGTAACACCCCTTACTCCAAAAACGTTTCGTAGAGAAAATCTTCTTGATTTTATTAGGCAGTTTTCGCTCTGTGCACTGTCATCATTGTGTTGTAAAGTTTGTGACGTAAGTTTTGATCAGAAGGGTCATTACTGTCTCGATTGGGGAGTCTTATTTTTCAAGGAAAGTTTATAATGGCATATCACAAGGTTATGTTCTTTCCCCTGTTGTGGAGAAGTTGTAGTATTGTTGGTTAGTTCTGTTGGACTGATCATCTATTTTCCTTAAATTGCACAACCATCAACCACACTATTGCAGATTTTCACTGACCGACAGACTGAAAGACATTCCGAAAGACTTGTCAATCCTACTAATATTTTCTATGGAAATAGTTGATTTGAAGAGAAGGAGATTATATCATCATAAAAAGTGTGTACTTGACATCAAAAATTGTTCCGAAATGACGGATGTCTGTGACATTCCGAAAGACTAAAAAGTGTCCAGGAGATGGATTGGTGTAGAGGGTCTGTGCGCCAGACATGTTTACCAATGCCTTGTGGGCTTCCGAAGAGTGTCTGGGCGCATTCACGGCAGACCTGGGGTGGATCGCGCTTTGGGCGAAGGTACGGCTACCAAGGTAGAAGATGTGGCGACACTAGGGACCTTGTGTGCCAAACCGGGTGCCTAGAAAGTGTTTTGCGTCCACCGACGAGAGCGGATGCCTTGGGTTTTTATCTGGTGTTGTTGTTGAGATTCATGGTTAATAGGGACCCCAAGTTACCACAGAATATTCCAATGAAAACGATTTCCACACAAACTTTGCTTACTTGCAAAGGAAAGATATGATAACAAAACCATTTGTTTACAGACTAAACACACTGCGGATGTGTGCAGAACAGAATTTCCATTAAACCTAGCCAGTCTGCCTTAGCAAAAATAACGGATCCTGGCTCTTCTGCGGAAGCTGTAGCGTCGCGGTAGAAGAGGAGACCATAGAGCACTTTCACTATTTTTTTCCGCGCTTAGAAATCTGACGCGAAGAATTTCTGAGCAACCCATATGTGCACATGCCGGATTCTTGAGACGAGGGAAAAGAGTAGATCACATAAGATCTTGTCTGTCACTGTTAGCTACTTGGTAACCTGATGCGAACGATTTTTTTATAAAACATGGCTAGCCAAAATCCATACCTCTGCCAGCCAGAGGTCATAGTTAAATGGTGGCATAGGTAGGGGATCCAAATAAGCTATGCTGAATCGGCAATAAAATTAGTAGTGTTTGTGGGACACATTAGATATCTGTCTTTATAAATTGTGCTACAACGTATAAGAGTTGAGACTCTTGAAAAAGCAATACCATTAATCTTTCGACTCCAAAAGTAATTTCCAAGACCTTCATTCGAATTATAAATTTGAACAAATGACATCATAAACCAAGTATATCAACTTTTTCTATCTATTGTGGTATAAAGTAATAAAACTTACGTTTAGCGGCTGAAGTAAAAAAAAAAGAATCCAACAACGACTTTTAACCTCCATGTGCATTGAATTGTATTGTTATTGGATTGTATTGTATTGTATGATCGAAACCAAACCAAAGTGAACTATTGAAAGCAACAAAACTAAAATAAAACGAAAACTACAGATCATGATCAAATGCTATAGATCTTGAATTTGATCTTTTTTCTGCTGCCTTCTTTTTTTTGGTTTTTGTCTAAAGACAACAATGAAAATGGCAAAAAAAAAATTATTTTTGTGAAAAAAAAAGAATTAAAAAGAGCAAGTTGTTAAGCTTTTATGAGAACAGTGGAACAAAAAGACAACAAAAACAGAAAATTAAGTCAATCTAACGGAAATTAGAAACATTTTAAAGCCATATGGTAGCTATGGGGGTGATATTGTGCTGCGACGTTTTGTATTTCTTACGCCCGACATATTTTCTTGAATCATGGGTTAGGAACCTTGCCCTAAGCACACCAATTTAAATAAAAAATTTAAAGTGAAAGCGATACAGTTATTTGAGAATTAAGGTGCTATCAATATTTGTTATTCTGAAATTCCTATAAAGAACTTAAATCATGCCTAGTAGGCGTAATATCCTTCTCCAGTTGCCTACTTCATGCCCGTACAAGGTTTTGACACGTATGTATATGGCCTTGAAGGTGGCAATCAGAATTAATTCTTGTCATACCCTTTGGCCTTTTTTAGTATATTTTCTATCCAAACCGAATTAGGTGTGAGGTTTTCCGTTTTCAAAGAAACTGTGATAGTACCGATCTAATACACATACATACATACATAATTGGCCATTACAACCCTTCAGTAGCTTCTCACACCACTCATGTTGTGTGCCTTAAATTTATACTTGAGTGGCGGGACCTACAGTTTAACGTCGACTCTAAACGACAGATTTTTCAGAAGCTTTTTCATGGCAGGTTTAATTACTTTCAGAGTCTTTGCCAGAAATCTGCTGAGAGGAAGTCGCCGAAGAAATATTTTTTTTTTCATATTTCGTTTTGATTTCTGGCCTGGGGCTCGAACCCGGGCTTTACGTCTAATAAGCGAACACAATACCTACTATACTACGTCGACTTCACCGATCTAATATACACATGCCAAAAGATTTCAAATATTCTGCGAGGGCAATGATTGACAAGTGGTTGGATCATGACGGTATCCTTCACCATACAAATATACGGACTTAGTAGTACTTTGAATCTTAGTTCCGATGGAGAGTTGAAAGGCATTTATACGGACTTAAGCAACCTATTTGCATGCTTTAGCTTTTAAATTTTATTTGTCAGGTCCTGACAGGAACTACATGTTTCCGAAAGTATATCCAGGTCTTCAAGCTAACTAGTAACAGCTTAAATGGTTGGGGGTTTTCTATGTTTTTCTATAGCGGCCATCAACTAATACATACATACTTACATACATAATTAATCATTAAAACCCTTCCGTCAGGATTATGACCTAGCTTCTCAACACCACTTATGTTGTGTGTGTTAATTTTATACATGAGTGGCCTGATCCACAGTTTAAGTCGACTCCGAACGACAGATTTTGAGAAACGTTTTCATGACAATTTTATTGACTCTCATAGTTTTTGACAGAAATCTGCCGAGAGGAAGTCGCCTAAAAAATATTTTTTCATATTTCGTTTTGTTCGTGTGGTTTGAACAGAAGCCTTACGTCTAATAAAGCCAACACACTCTCTACTAGACTGCCGCAGCAAGCTAACTAGCGACAGCTTAAATGATTGAGCGTTGCTTTTCGATAGCGGTCATCAACGCAAACATCCGATAAAGAAATGTTACCCGTGTAATACAGGTCTAGCGGTCATAGAGCCTCCTATGCCCCTACTAAGCTGATCCAGTTTTGCAATAATGCTGTCTAAGGCGTTGAGGATACAGTACAAGCAAAAACAATCATCTCATGTTATACTCTTTCGTACAGCAAACATATCAAATCATTGATTCTTATGAAGCACTTTCTGCTTCGAATAGGAGTCACGATTCTTTAGAAGATAAATTATTTTCTTGGAAACGTCCTTCTGTTTAAATGTCATTCTGACAAATTTATGTAATGGGTTGCCATGAAAAGTTTCTCAAAAATCTGTCGTTCGGAGTCGACTTTAGACTGTAGTGTTGTGAGAACCTAGGTCGTAACCCTGACCTGTTTCACTGCCAACCTAAGCCTATTGACGATGAAGTTTACAATTTTAAATTAAATTTTGATTTGTACTTTTTTCTTCCTTCAGTCCAACTGTTAATGCGTATACTTTTTTGACATGTTTGCAGAATTACGTCAGTTTTCTTGAAAATTTTTATTTCGATTTTGCACTCCAACAGATGTTGCCTGAATTCTCTATACTATACGCGGGGGCTTTTAAATGATTTTACCTTAAAAAATAAAACAAAACCAGCAACAACAGAAAATAAAAACAAGACATAAAAACCTAAAGTTTATTTATTTTTGGTTGTTTTTGAATAAATTGAAAAAACAACAAAAAATATTAAGAAAACAAAACAATAATTAACCAAAAAGTAGAAAAAAAATAAAAAAAACTGATAAAGAGACAATATTTTTAAAAAAATTTATTTTCTTGTTGTTTTTTTTAACAATTTTAACTGAATTTTTATTTTTTGTTTAAATGAAATTAACCTTGGCTTATTTCTTATTGCACATACAAACAAAAAAAAGAAGAAAGAAAAAAGCTGTTTAAATAAGTTTTGTTTGTTTTTAACTGTTATATGCATACATTTATAAACTGTTATACTGTTATACGACATACATTTGAATGTTTATTTTATTCGCTCATATTTTTTTTATTTCTATTTTTATATTGTATATCAAGATGATAAATGTAATTGATTACATACAAAGTTTGTATGTATGTACATATGTAAGTTTGTTTATTTTTATTATTAATATTTGCATTCAAATGTACATATGAGTGTGAGAGTACATATTTAAAAAAAATTAATTTTTTTTTGCTCATTCGTATTCAATTCAATTGTTTTGTCAATGAAAATATTGAGAAAAGAAAAGCAAAAAAAAAACAAATGAGCGTATTGACGACGTAAAGTAATATGATCGTTATTTAATTGTTTAGAAAAATGATTCTGCAGTTCATTTGATTAATTTGATTTTTGATTTGCAAAGAATTTCTTTACAATGTCAGATAAGAGCCATGCAAAAAGTACCAGTCCCATTTTAAAGGTACTCGTACAAAATTTTAGGAATCAATATTCTTTCTGTTAAACTTTAAAATCAAAGTTGTCTTTAAGGAAAATAAAAAAGTACTTCTTAACATGTCAAAGGCACTTTTTCAAGTACTTTTATAGGAATTTTTAAAGTTTAAAAAGTACTCCTAATAAAAACTTTGAGTTCAAGGTTTAAGAGCAGTTATCACATGGAAAATTCAAAGTCACTTACGTTTCGATCCAAGCCCGTAATAATTCTTCTCTTATGTCTGGGAAAAGGTAAAAGTACTAACCACTAAGGCGTGACTTACAAGCCGAAAAAGTATTTATTGAGTCCGAGTAAATCTGTGCTATATTGAGTGCCTAAGATATTAATATATCGTGTCCTTTTCGTATCGAAATCTTAAAACCGATATTAGACAATTTTAATCTTTTTGACATCCTATGCTTGGGCCAAGGTCGTTTAAAAGCCAATCGGATAACTGATCAGTACCTGAAAAAGGCTCATGAGAGACGAATACAATAGTTGCCACACATAAAAGTACGTGAGGTTCCTACTTAAGTCCATTATGGTATCACAATTCATTCAATTAAAAGAGGACAATATATGTAAATGCATAGTTAGGAAGGGCCTTTTAGCTCAAAGCACCCTTACGCACTTATATGTCGAACACTATCACGAATAAGTGATATATGATCTCTTCCTCCTTCTCTGAGATGCAACAATATTTCTTATTAGATACTAGCTGGATTTCTTATTAGATAATGCCCCCTAGGGGGCAGAGACTACTTTTAGCTTAACCCAGCGGTTGAAATGGTCTCCACTTCTACCTAGGAAACGTTAGTCAAGCAGTGGAATTTTTCCTTAAATTCTAGCAAAATCGTGGCCGAGGAGACCGCTAAGTGCGAATCACATAGGGTGTTTTCCAGCCTGATATGTACCTTTTCCGGCCAGTGTAACATAGTTTCCGGGTATATACCCATGCCTAGGAACTAATGTTTATATAAGATTTCATAAGCGACATTTATGGGCAAACCTGTACGTCGATATGACATTTGAAAGGGGCCTTATTGTAAACTGGCTGTCTGAGTATTTTAGTGCATCCTCAGCGGATTATCTGGTACCATGTAGCCATTTGATAAAAAAAAAAAAAAAAAAGTACTTTTTACAAAAAGTATCTTTCTTAAGGAATAGCCTTTTTTAAAAGTATCTTTTTAAAAAGTACAATTTTTTTTAAAGTACTTTTCCTTAAAAAGTACCTTTTTTAAAAAGTACCATTTTTTGAATAGTACCATTATCTCTTACAAGGCCTGCCTAAATATAAATTTTATCAGCATTAAATTAGAATCTTTTGAAGACACCAGCAGTTGCTTGATAACATTCTGTTCTAACTTTACGTTTCAACATCTATTGTTGTTAACTGAGATACAAAAAGCAATAACAACAACCACGCAATTTATCTTAAAATTTTATTATTGCGGGAGTCTTACAAAACGACAACAAAGACCTTGAACAGAAGAATGAAACAAATATAAGAAGAAAAAATTAGAAAAAAAACAAGAAAATAGAATAGAATTACAAAAAACAATAACAAAAAAATTGGAAATTCTTAAAAATTTATTCTTTTAACTTTTTGATCTTTAGCAGAAAACAACAACAACAACAATCTCCCAAAAACGAGTAGACGCCAGCCATTATTTTAAGCTATTAAATATTAAACAATAACAACAATAGCAATAATAATATTAAAAATATAACAATTAAAAAAAAAAACACCAAAAAGAGAGAAAAAATCGTTCGACATTAAGAAAAAAATATGACGAATTTTTAAGAATAAA
Organism: Sarcophaga rosellei; assembly: GCA_930367235.1. NCBI lineage: Eukaryota > Metazoa > Arthropoda > Insecta > Diptera > Sarcophagidae > Sarcophaga > Sarcophaga rosellei. Next base: position 65,035,183 of record OV884018.1, read on the forward strand.
AAATAAAAAAATTCTGTTAAAAAAAAACGAAATTCTTATTGAAATTTTTAATTAATAAAAAGAAAAAATTAAAAGAAATATTAATTAATAAAAAAAGTCCATTAAACACGCCACAAAAATAAGCAACATGAAGTTGAAAAAACTTTCATCACCACCAACGCTACCGCAGAAATGCCAATACAACTCAGCCAACAATACTACCACCGCCACCCGCTACTCTGGTTGCCAGATGAGTTTATTTCTATTATGCTGTTGTCTTAGCGTATTAAGTCCGGCCTTATTGGTCTCAGCCTACAACATCGATATACCCAGCTATATTAAGCACCAGCGTTTGGAAACGAATACCATGTTTGGATTTAGTATTGCTTTGCATAAGGGCCGCAGTGGTCCACAGACCAATAGGTAAGTTGCTTTAAACTTTTCTTTTTATATTTATATTAGTCTTTGGCATTAGTACTATAAACGATCTTTCAAGAATCCGTATAACAGTAGTTTACGTTTGAAGTATTTATTTTCCAGCACTCGAAAGTAATTGTTTGAAAATAATTTCAAATTCAAGTTCTGCTTAAGTTAGTTTAGGATAAGAGCAACGTGGTAGAAAGATAATATATTCAGATTTCGAGTTTGCGCATAATTAAGGGTTCCATTCAGAGATCAGCAATGTGTATTCAAAAATATGAGTAGATTCGAATCATACTCATCATTTTTGATACTTATACGCATTCATACTTATTTTAGTATCATACTCATACTACTCATATTCAAAGTGTGAAGTACTCATTGTACTCATACTTAACAATACGCATGATGTTGTTGATATCAACTCTCCTTTACTCAATATTTACAATACACACAAAATACGTATGATTCGCGTTAGAACACTACAATACTCACTACAAGGTTGTGTGTTTGATTTGCTTGCTGTCTTTGTCTTTTTTTTTCTTCCTTTTTTGTAAATACAACAACAACTAAGACTATAAATCACTCGAATCATTTATGAGCATTATAATTATTTTTCCTAAATTTATGAATCTGTGTGAGTAGGCGTATGAGTTTGATATCAACGTTGTACTCATACTTATTGCAACCTGTACTTATAAACCAATGTAGTAGTGAGTACGAATGAATCAGAGTAGTTGTATTTCAATACTATTGACTCACTCATACTTAAAATTTTATGAGTACTTATGAGTAGCGAAAAAACAATTAATTGCTGATCGTTGGTTCCATTGTGATATCTGTAGTGGAAGTACTATAGATTCCTAAGCACTAATAAAGTTCCAAGGCAGCGATATCAACAGTTTAATCAGTTATGCTTATTGCAGGACAAGAATTTAATTATTACCTCATCCTGAAGAAGTTCTAATGAAACCAAACAAGGCTCTCCTCAGTAATTGTTAAGTTTATAGCACATCGACAGCTATGCTCCAACTATGTCGAAGTATCGATAAGCCCTTAAGCATTCTTAAAAGGTCGTTGCACGGCCTGTGGCTCGGAGGAGGTGAGCAATGGTCCCCTCCTCTTTTACAGCATTGTAAAACATGATTTTTCGAGTCACAGCTAGTTTCTCCTTAACTATTCCCTGCACAGAAGCAGTATGCCTGAGCAATTTGAAGACTACGTATGTACCTCTTAGAAGAGAGTTCATTCTGTATTCGGAAGGTTCAAAGGCGTAAGAAAACATTCGGAACCTAAGGTGGAAACGCAAAACAAAAATTTACGCCAATGAAGTAAGTGCTATATTCAACTTGGTCATAAGGTTTAAAGGATAGGACATAGCAATACTGTATGACACTAGAATCGCTTTCCCAGCACTTAGCTTCTATGAAGTTAAGTGTTATTTGTCCAAATAAATTATTTAAGCAGAGAAAATAGAGTCACCATATTCTGTATTCCCGGTTAAGTGAGAATTCAAGGCAATGATCAGGCAGAGACGAACTTACTTGAGAGAAGATTCTACTCCATAGCCTCTCTGCGAAGGGAAGCTTCAAACAGTATACTTAACAAAAGAGAAGATAAGGGGTGGCGGAGATTTAATGAAGATGATCTCTAATAGAAGAAAGGGCAGAAACAATACCAATGCTTCAATATTTTCGTGGCTTTTAGTCTGTCTGCTGCTACTTTTTTCACTATCATATCTCACGTTCATTTAATAACAATGAATAATGTCTTAGATGTGATAGTATTAAGAGCATTTATTATCGAAGGGAAAGGCAACTATCAAGCCACTTAGGTTTTCAAGATCTCTAGTTTATAGATAACTTAGACTAGAGATCGTGAGTTTAAACAGCAGTTTTGGGATCTCAAAACAAAGTACTTTCTACGTCGATGTGGTCTTAGCTGTCTTCTAGCGAAAGCTCTGAGAGTAAATAATTTCAATGAAAAACTGTAGATCCCGCAAGTTATAAATAAAATTAACACTCATAACATAAGTGGTGTGAGAGCTAGGTCGTAATCCTAACTGAAGGGTTGTCAATTATGTATGTATGTATCTTGCTTATCTGGGGATATCAGTGAAGATTGGTCAATTGCGATTATCTCTAATAAAAGAAAAAAAGCAGAAACATTACCTAAGATTTCGACACAACGTTGGCTTCTAAGCTTCAATGTTTTCGTGGTTGGGTGTTGTGAGAAGTAAGACTGAAAAACTCCCTTAAGTCTTTCAATTTCTAAATAAAATTTTATTGCCTACTTTCCTACAATATAACTCCATGAGGGAGTAATATCCCTGGCTTCGTATAGACAGTTTTTTTCAAAAATTTCTTTCGAGATAATTATCAATAAATTGTTACAAGAAAATAAAGATTTGTTTATCATAATTTGAATACAATTTTTTTGTTTTTAATTGTAATGTCATATAGAAAATGTTTTCTTAAGAGAAAAAAAAGAGTCATTTGTTCTGCATCATTAAACGAAACTTAAATGATATGAATTATTTCCCCCATAAGCATATTCAAGGTGCTGGTCTCATGCGTCTAGAAAAATTTTTTGAGGGAAAAATAATCGTGGGAATAAAAATTGAAATTGAAGATTATTTTTTTCATTAATTAATCACTTTTTAAAAATAGTTTTAAATCTTGCTGGGTTGTATATGAAGTTATAAGAGAGAAAATTTTTTTTCTTTAATTCTTAAGCATTTTCATCTTTCGAACGAGAAAAAAGAAAAAAAAGAAAGAAATTCAATTACACGGAAAATAAATATTATATGTGCGTGCCATAATCAGATAAATAATTGTGCTTAAATAATCAACAAAAAACACAGAAAAAAAGCAGAAAAAACATTTTTAAAGGAACAATAAACATTTTAAGATAAAATATTATAAAAAATCATAAAAAATTAAAAGAAGAAAAAAAGGAGGAGGAAAATAATAAAAACATACACAGAAATTTTTTAACATCAACTCGCCTTTAATATGAACCAGGAAAAGAATTTTCACCCTCTTCATATATGTATGTTGTACTACAAACACATGCTCACTTAATAATATAGTATAATACAATACATACATAATTGTTTATTTTTATCACACTTAATTGATTAAAAAGAAAAATTCCTTAAGAGAATAAGAAGGAAAAAATAAAATAAAATTAAAAATAATACAAGCATAATACGAATAAAAAAAAGGCAAAAGAATTCCCAGCTCTATTTAAATATGATACCAATAGCATTTGTTGTTATTGTTGTTGTGTTGTATTTGTTGTTGTTATAAAAATAACTTTAAAGATAATTTAAATAACAGCAAACATTTGTTTTTAAATTTTAAATTTAAACAAAAAAAACCACCTTAAATACGAAAGAAAAAACAAATGGTTTCTAAAGATTCATGCAGGGTACACGCAAAATCCGGCTACCTTTACTACGAAAGCATTTAAAGGAAACCTAAGTGTTTTTACTACTTTGTTTTCTGTTGTAAATACTTCAAATCAAGTCGAATATATTTGCACAAACAAACTAAAAAACTTGAAAGCTGATCATGATCAGATTCAATGAAGCAAAAATGTTTCAAAATAGATCCCAAAAAGTACTGAAAAATGATTAAAGCAAAAAAAAAAAAATGGAATTAATTTTCAGGTGTTGATGGCATCTCATTTGAGATGCTGTAGACCGAGCACTAAAAAGATGATATCAATCACATTGAGAGAGCAAAAAATAAAGCAATGAGTTGACAAAGTAAGCCTACATAGTCTAATAGTAGTATGACACCTTATTAGATGGGAGCTCGAGACTTTAGCTCAGACAAAAGCCTGAGGTTTAAATAAAATTGCAATGTCATGTCAAACTTCTCAAATCTGTTGTTCGGAGTCGACGTTAATCTATACATTCCGCTGCTTATAGATAAAATTAACATCATCATCAATAACATCATGGTGTGTGTGACAGTGTTTTTATGATCAATCAAGTACATAAGTAACAAGCATGACATTATTCTGCTATGCATGATGAGGTAAAAATCTATAATATTGCCAAAATTGATAAACGATAGAGTAACACCAACTTTAGGGCTAGTATCATAAGTTCATCATCAATTACATATAAACCGCCTAAGTGTTATTGTACAACAATCTATAGAGTGGCGCTCTCTACTGTATCTTTGCTTCATAGACTTTGAAAAGGCCTTCGCGAAAGTACACCATGATGTGATTTGAAGTACATTGGAATGTAAAGAAATCCCTGTTAAGCTTTTACTTCTCATAAGAGTTTGTATTCTCATAAAGAGTTATCCTACAAGAAGCATTGTAGGATATAACCTGGAAACTTAATGACTGGTAAGGTGAGAGTTGAAATAGGCATCAGTGCGGTGTACCTGCCACCACGTCCATAACATGTAGTTCTAGCAGCAATCCTTCAAAGGGCCCTCTAGTACTGTCTAAACATATTTGATTTTTTGTCTACTGGCTTCCCGACACGAGAATTTAGCGCAAATATAAATACAAAGCATAACAATGGGACCCCGGAATTCATAGGCCTGAGAATTAATGTTTTGCAGACAAAAATCTAAGGTAGTAACCACCAAGATTTATTTCCAATAGGTGCGAGAGGAAAAAGAAGACAATTCTGCAATCTGGACAGCATTATATCTAATAAAGGGGGATCAGGTGAAACTAGAAACATTTGTTGGCCTTTATCTGGAATCTGAGACGATCTGGGACACAACAGATTGATTGAAATAATGAGACGAAAATCAGACTATCCTAAGGCAAGCTAACAACATCATCAGAATTGAATTGTGTAGGAACTCGAAAGCGAACAGACCGAAGGGACGTCCAACTAATAGATGAAGAAGACAAATTAAAGACGATGTAAACAGCAGTATTAGAAGTTGGGGGGTAGTGAAGTTCGTTTTACTTTTAGTCAGAATTATAACCTAGCTTCTCACACCACCCGTTTTACTTGTATTAATTTTATCCATGAGTGACGGAACCTACAGTTTAAATGTCGACTTCGAACTAGAGACACTTTTCATGACAATTGTATTTACTTTGAAAATTGTTACCATAAGACTGACGAGAGGAAGTAGCCGAAAGAATTTTTGTGTCTGTGCTAAGGTTTGAATCCACGAGATCTCGTGGTAGCTGTGACACCAAAAAGAACAATTCAGCATGCATAGCGGCTCGTTGTGACGCCTGGGGTAAATGCAATCCCTTTACTGACAGAGTTCCACCAAACTGGGGATGAAGTTGATCAGCCCTTGGGCTGCACATTAAAAGTATGACTACCCTACGCTGAAAAACCAGCCCGAAAGTTTGATAAACGATGCTATATCCTTGACATCAGTGGATGATAGCTCCGTCAAGCCGACATGGATTGGAGAGAGGCATTGACAAAGAAAATGGATAACAGTCTCCTCTTCCTCAGCAGATCTGCATATATGGCAGAAGTCGTTAGATGGGAGCTGCATTATTTCCGCGAGTCTTCCCATAACACAATGACCTGTAAGCATGGCCACTGCGATCAAGATGACGTTGCCATCAACTCTCGTCTTATAATTCAGAAGAAAAAAGTGGCAAAAAGTGGCAACATTTGACAAGCCATTTGCTGCGCGGTTAGTTTGAAATGTTGTGCAACAGTAATATCATCCATGACAACAAAAACTTAAATTTCTTGAAGAATTAATTAATTTGAATACTTTCTAATACATTTCGAGATTTAATACCACCGAATTCCAAGTGAACAATGCTTTATACTCTCTTTCCCCTTAACACAAATATTATTAAAAATAGACCGTTATATACACATACTCATCTGTTTATATTTAGTCATGCATTACGAATGTACACACCATCAGTCTATAAAAACAATGAAAAGATTTTCCTACCAAATTAGGAATCAAAAAAATTAGAAGAAGTAAATGTAGAAATATTTCAAATTTTACACTCAATAAATAACCTAATAACGGACATAAAGAAGTGTATATATAGAGAGAGAGAGAGTAAATCAAAATAATTCTCCCTAATGCACCCACTATGGATACGTATGTACGTATGTAGTAAGTGTTAAGAGTAGCAAATCCCCTGATGCCTTTTAATAACTCATAAATAAATCTAAGGCTTTAAAACAACAACAACAATAAAAACTTTTTTGTAAAAAAGCATTAGCATGAGTATTTAAAAATTAAATAAAAATTTTTATTAAACAAAATATATGTTGATTATTATTATTATTTATGTGTATGTGTGCATATTTAACTCTTACTCACTGTCCATTCTCATTTATCATATTCATATTATTTTTTGTTTAATAAACAGCCACAGTCTCACTTGGTACGCCTTCCCCAAAACGTTTTTCTATTCCCCGCTTGTATGGGCTTGAGAAAGAAAAAAGAGCTGCCTGCCTGCCTGCCTGCTTAAGAGTTTCTTTATGATCTGTTTACATTGATACCCTTTTGATCTTATTATAGGCTTTTCATTTTATTTTTTAATAGTACATATTTTAGTTGTTGTTATTATTGTTGCCGCTGTTTTAATAGAAGTATTAAAAAATATTTTGTAATATATTATGGATGATTGGACAAGCCTAGACACAGGCACAGACAGACGTCTTCTCTTGTATTTTATTTGGCATTTGATCATCAATAAAAATTATTTTTTATTTATTTTTTTATTTTTTCAACTCATTTTAAAACTCAAGTCAAAGGTCAGATTTAAAGATTTCTTTTAAAAAATTTAAATTACAATAATTTTTTTAGGGAAAGTTTTTTTTTAAATATTTTGTATATGAAAACAAGGATTAACGAAAAAATATTCGCACGCTTTCAACAAAGGTTTCAGAAAACCGTCACTTTAATAAGAAAATGATTTTTTTTTTTTGAAAAATCAGGTCAAAGGTTATGTGGTTTAGAAATCATTTTTGAACTTCTTTTTTCAATTGGAATGGGAAAAATACAGTCTCAGTATAATATTCGCACACTTTTAACAAAGATATCAGAAAAACTTCACTTTAATAAGAAAACGATAAAATGACAGGTCAAAGGTTATGTTGATTAAAACCATACATGGGCATACTGCATTATAATTCTAATGCATTAAGCTTTTCAGTATTCAGTAAATGTTTACTGGTAATGAAATTTAGATTGCATTACCAGTAAAATTTTACTGATTACTGAAAAAAAAAATCAGTATTCAGTAAATTTTACTGGTTACTGAAAAACAAAAACAGTATTCAGTAAATTTTACTGGTTACTGAAAAACAAAAACAGTATTCAGTAAATTTTACTGGTTACTGAAAAACAAAAACAGTATTCAGTAAATTTTACTGGTTACTGAAAAAAAAATCAGTATTCAGTAAATTTTACTGGTTACTGAAAAAAAAATTCAGTAAGTCAGTAAATTTTTACTGATTACTGAAAAAAATCAGTATCAGTAAAATTTATTAATTACATGTTAGTGGAATTATTTTCTGGAAAAATTGCCTACAGTTCAAGGATTCGAATAAAATTTGCTCTGTTCAATAAGCTGAATTATTAACAATTGTTACTGGAAAAACATTCATTAACTCAAAAAACTTGCAAGAAGAACAAAAAACTAAAATTGTCAACATTTTTTATCGTTGCAAATTATTACAAGTTCTATTTTGAATTACCTTTTGTTTACATTATTGTCAGAACAATTTAAAACCAAAATAGTTTACAATATCGACTAATCAAAAATTATACATGTACCTTTTTTTACAAGTTTTTACTATAATGTTTTCATTTACTATATAGTTTTTGATGATTTAAAATAGAAATTTTCCATATTTTTTACTTTCACTCTCTTAATAGGAATTTAATAAACATACGTAAAAAAAATTAAATACACTAAATTATTATTAGTGTCCACCGTTAGCTTTTCTTAAGACCAACATTTCAAAATTTGCATCGCTGTGTTTCTGCCTTCTTGAACGATTTACAATTCCAGCGAATGAAAATAATCGTTCTACAGGGGCAATGGGGTATTGTATTTAGGAAACAAATTTTTTATTGCAAAGTGAGTCTTGAAGCACTTGGTCGTCGTGTCCTGTTCGGACAGGTAAAGAATGGTTTCTTGTAGATAAATTGAACAGTTACTTTTTGTCAATTTGCCTATTTATTTATATAGGTTTTTACTCTCAAATTAACGATTTTTGTATTCAAATTAAATTTCAAACACAACTTTTTGCAACACAAAATAAATTTTATTCACTTTAGATTAAATTCTTTTTATTTAAAATTAAAGTTTTTGTATTTCCAATTAAATTATTTTTATTTCAATTTAAATTATTTTTTTTTTTTTCAAATTAAATTCATTAACTTCGAATTAAATTTTTTGTTTATTTGACTAAAAATTTACTAAATAAAATAAAAATAAACTTATTGCTCAATTCATTATTGCAACATTTCTCTAGATGCAGCTAATGACAAATTCATGGTCATATCGAGATAATAATTGTTACAATCTGAATGTGTTACCGTTTCTACTGATTATTTAATTATTGTTACCAAGACCAAATTAATGTCCCGATCAGCCAATAAATTTCGGGAATGTAGCCTTGTTTTATAAAAAACTTTTCTATTGGATTAAGCATAAGTGAGTAAGGAGGAAGAAACATTAAAATATGCCCGGAAATCTGCAACCTTATCTTTTACTTCTTGAGTTTTATGCATTATCAAAGACCATCATCGTATTATTATAAAATTAATTATAAAATTTTTGGCCAAATAAACAGAAAATTTAAATCGAAGTTAAATAAATTTAATTTGAAATAAAAATAATTTAATTTAAAATAAAAACGATTTAATATGAAATGAAAAAAATTTAATTTGTGCTGCAAAAAATTGTGTTTGGCTTTCAAAATATTTAATTTGAATACAAGAACCGTTAATTTGAAAGTAAAAACCTATATATTTATTTTTAGAACTGTTTTTCACACGAATAAAAAATAAATTAGTATTGAAACAACACGCTTAAATAAATATTTCAGTGGTGTTGTGAGTACAATGGCGATCAGAAATCGGGTGGTCGTCGGTTCAAACCCAGTGGGCTACATCTTTTTTTTAAATTTCATATTAGACATTATTTTAATTTTTGTTTTTTACAAATATATACTCTCTATTTCAACTAATAACATCTATTAGAAATGTTGACAATTTTTTGATAATTAATAAAAATTTACTGGTAATGTATAATGGATTTCAATTTACTGGTACTGATTTTTTTCAGTAACCAGTAAAAATTTACTGACTTACTGAATTTTTTTTCAGTAACCAGTAAAATTTACTGAATACTGTTTTTGTTTTTCAGTAACCAGTAAAATTTACTGAATACTGATTTTTTTTTCAGTAATCAGTAAATTTTTACTGGTAATGAAATTTAGATTGCATTACCAGTAAAATTTTACTGAATACTGTAATTTTTTTCAGTAATCAGTAAAAATCAATTTTTACTGAAATTTTACTGGTACTGCAAAGTGCCCATCTATGATTAAAACCCATTTTTGAACTTCTTTTTTCAACTGGAAAAGGAAAAACACAGTTTCAGTATTTATTTGCATAGCCATGGGCTATTCTTGTATATCGTTTTGCATATGTATACGCAATGGGGGCCCCCTAGGTGACGTTAGAAGGCCACGATCTTATAATTGCCTGACTCAGTACAGTCCAAAAATGAAAAATAGGCAATAATAAAGGGAAAACACTTTATATCTTAAATTTTGCCTTCATTTTAAGTGAAAAAAATACTCCATACGGTCTGAGAAAACCGAGAACCAGATGTGACGACTTCTGAACGAATAACTTTGGTTGACTGTCAACCCTACGTTTCGGAACAAACTATTGGCCCCAATAGAATAAATTTTGGTATATTGGGTGGTGAGTTTGGTTGACTGTCAACCCTACGTTTCGGAACGGACTATTGGTCCCACTAAACCAGTTTTTGTGGTATTAAATGAAACCTTTCGAGTATAGTTACAAGGCAGCCACCATTTCAATCATTCAGAACAAGATTACAGCTGATCGTTCATGAAATATCGATCGGAATGCTGATGGCAAAGGTATGCCAAAATTGGAGCTCACGCTTAGACCTGCAGCTGCAAACAAAAAAACATTTAAACAAGTAAATGACCGGCAATAATTTATTTGCTCAAATATTTTGTTCTGAGTTTTTGTTTTCAATTTTTATGATCCTATCAATCCATACTATCAATCATCATCAATCTATACTATCAATCATCATACTATTTCAACTAGAACATCATTGGGAATGTCTCATACGGATTAAATTGATATTCTAATAAATTCGTATTTCCATTATTACGCCAGATCAACTCAGCTATTCAAAGAATATCCAGGTCGAAATATTTCTTTTTTTGCCGGCAAGTGTTATGATCATAGGGCGCCCAGTTCTGCAGTGTTATGGGCAAAGAAAATTACTATACTATCTGAGACTGGATTTTCCATTCGATTGATTTACCAAATCAAGAGTAAAATTAAAAAGTCTTGCCACCTCTTCAGAAGTATTCGACATCTTCCAATGAAGATGAATGCCGTGCGACTAATATCAAAAGCTTTTAAAGCTGCTTGTCTTTCCTTAAGAATGTAAATAGTCGGTGATACGTTATCCAGATGACAGCCCTGGTCACTGATCAACATTCAAGGACAAATATTCCGCTAACATATTAACGGTTATAAAATCGCCGGAGTCTAATACGTAGTATGTTAGCTTACGTAAGCCCATAGTTCAAAACCCAGCTCAAATATCTCGAACAAATCAAAATAAAAAAAATATATTTCTTTCAGCGAATTTGTCTCAACATTCTTCCGACAAAAATTGTAATCAAAAGTTTCTCAAATCAAACGTTCACAGTCGACTTTAAACTGTTGGTCTCGCCTCTCATGTATGAAATTAGCGCACACAACATGGGCGCTATGATAAGCTAGGTTGTAATCCTGACTAAAGGGTTGTAATGAGCAAATAAGTAAATGTTGGCGGTTTGAAACAAAACTGCCTTGTTTAGCCACGAAAAAATGTCACCAGAAATGCTAGTGAGTACACATGTACAGTTTCGATGGCATGGTCAACGTATTACTCACATATCCGCTCTGTTCTCTGGCTTTTGTCCCGATAAAACAATTCTTGTTTCAAAATTTAAAAAAAGGATTGGCGGAGCGAAATTTGCCTTTAACTATGAAATTATTTCACAAACAAAGCTGTTTTCTTGGCTAGACCAGAGGTCAGCAATAAATCGTTTTTTTGCTGCTCATAAGCACTCATGAAATTTTAAATATAAGTAAGTCAACAATATTGAAATTTCACTATGTACTCTGATTCATTCGTAATCAGTACCAACATTGATTTATAAGTACAGGTTGCAATGAGTATGCATCCAACATTGACATCAAACTCATACCATTCGAAATATGTTTGATTCATAAGCCTACGCATTTAGATTCATAACTTTAGAAAAATGCTTATAGTGAGTAATTTAGTGTTCCCAGGGATTCATACTTTTTTTGTGATTCTTGTATATGTTGAATCATGAAGAGTCGAAATCAATTACCTCATACGTGTTGTTAAATATGAATATGATGAGTACTTCAAACTTTGAATATAAGTAGAGGGTTTCCATGATATTAAAAGAAGTATGAATGCCTATAAGTATCAGAAAGTATGATTCGATTTTACTCATCTTTTTGAATACTAATTGCTGATCTCTGGTCTAGAAAAAGAAAAGTGCATAGGCCACCTCAATGAAGACTATTTTAAAGAACTTGTTGACCCGCCATGGTACTGATTTGCTTTTGTAAGCAAATATAACCTGCTTAGTTTTATTTCTTTCAAATAAAATAGAAAAACTTTTGCTTATTTTTATTATAAATTCTTTCTTTCATTCATTGATTTCATCTGTGATAGTGAACTTACCATAACCACTTTTATTCTCTCCAATAAAGTAGATGAAGTAGGCCATAACATGCCATTCCAGAATACGAATATCACAAGAAATCTATTTGTTTTACCATAAAAGTCAGATTTCTTTACAATATTAAGGTCAGTTTACCTTAAAAAGCAAAGATTTTTTTCTTGGACTCTCATTTCTAACTGAACATCACACAGGCCACCACCATGCGCACATGGCCATGGCCATGGCTTTGGCGGACTAACCCAAAAGAATATGATGTGATCTCAATGGCAACAATAATAATCGATTCTAAGCTATTCTATGTTGTTGTTCTTTTCTACTCTTTTTTGGTCAGAATATTGTGAAATGTTAACAACACACTAATTAGCCAGAGAACAGATGATGAAGATCACAATGATGGCGATGATATTGATCAATGGAGAGAGAGGGAGAGAGAGAGGAAAAGTTACAAATAAATCACCTAATTTTACTCACACTATGTTATTATACTTGTTGTTTTGAAAAGAACAAATTATGGCCACAGCAGTAGCCGTACCAGCAGCAGCCAATAATACTTATTGTGATGACCCATACTCGTATGTATGCTGGTTTGTTGTCGTTTAACGTTTTGGGCCAAAAACCAAACAAACCATTTTGGTTAAGTAGTGCAACAAGTGTACGATTACAGAGCAACAACAGCGGATGGCAGGAATAGTTTCCAAGAATGTTTAGCAACACACGCATGCCTAGTTGTGTCTCGATTTGGTTTTACAATTGTAAGCCACTACTTGGCTTATACAATAACAACTAAGCCATCAGTTAGCATCAACAACATGCCACATATGAGTATGCCAAGTTAAACACGTATTTTATTTACAACGAAACAATGTTTACACAATCTAAACAGCTGACATACTTACACAAGATAATACAGCTTAAAAAGCATTAGCGGCCTAAGCCCCTTGTTGCAACCTGCTCTTTACATAAGGTTTTTGATGTCTTATTTATGATACTATATTGACATGAGATTAATAATGTTATAAAAAAAAAGGTTTTGGGGCTTTATTTAGGTCATCATCCTTTAGTTTTAATTTAAACCTATAATTTCCTAGAGTTTTCAAATCGTTTCTTAACGGTATTTGTTTTAAAAAGATCATGATGCTTAGATGCCTATGCACTTTGGGCTTTTAAAAGATCTGTTCGATGTGCGTGTCTTTTTTTGTAATTTTAACATGACAATCTAAATATACGTTCAGTCGTTGAAAAAAACTATTCGATACTCATGCATCATGATGCAGGGTAATACAGTGGGTAACAAATGTTGTTTGAAGTCTAAACTATGGACTAGTCCGGATTTTTTTTTTGCATTCCGTGATACTTGCATTGAAAACGATTAAGTCACATTCTTATTAAGATTTAGAAAAGCTGTAGCCTAGTAGGTAGAGGAACCTTTAAATCCTTTAAATCCATCCATAGACAGCAGCGTAGCTCAACTATTCACAAAATATTCATATTGTTACGAAAATGGAAACGGTGTAACATCGTTTAACATTAAAATGATAAGTAAAAGCTCGAAAAACAAAAAAAAAACATGAGTATATAAGAAATGGCGACTTCTCGGAGAACTCGGTATAGAGACTGCATTTACCCGTGGCGTCACAACGAAGTCGCCGTGGTCTAGTAGGTAGTGTGTTGGCTTATTAGACGGAAAGGCCCGAGTTCGAATCCCAGGCCAGACATCAAAAACAAAAAGTATTTCTTCGGCGACTTCCTCTCAGCAGATTTCTGGCAAAAACTCTGAGAGTAAAAAATTGCCATGAAAAGCTTCTCAAAAAAAAATCTGTCGTTCGGAGTCGACTTTAAACTGTAGGTCCCGCCACTCATGTATAAAATTAACGCACACAACATGAGTGGTGTTGAGAAGCTAGGCCGTAATCCTGACGAAGGGTTGTAATGGCCAATTATGTATGTATATAAGAAATGGGGATGGACAAGTAAGCGAGAAATACACAAACAACAATGAAACTACAATAAAATTCTCGAGAAAGCATAATCACTAACATTCGGTTTCAAGAACATTCATCAGACTGTTTACTTAGGCACCTAGCAGCAACTCGTTTCCTTGCTGTTCGCATCTTGAGGTAGGGCGTTTGATTTTCAATAGTTCCTCATCGTGATAACGGGTCGCTTTCGCATCAATTTTTGTAACGTGCGTGGGCTGACAACTACTACTCCTTCTTTCCACCTTCCTATAACATATTTTCCTAAACCTGCACAATGCACTGCATGAGTAGGGGACATCCCCTGAGTGCTGGTTTTATTAAAAAAAATATATAAAAAGGCAATATAAAGCAGGCAAGCAGTAATAAGAATTCAGTCAGTCTTTTGTGAAGACGAGTTGCGTATGAAAAGAACAGTCATGGTCTGAAGATCTCCGTTGTTAGTGTCTACGCAATAGTGAAAAGAAGAACACAGAAAATATTGCTGGATTCATCAAGTTGTAAACAGTGGCACACAAAATTGTGCGAACAATAAAGAATTTAATTGAAACTAAACACCAATTTATATTTATTTTGTTTGCAATCAACGAACTCTTATTTTAAACACTTTTTAACAAGGTAAAATCCTAACAATATATAAAGAAATCTTTCTCCATTTGGCGACAAGTGGATGACACTGGGTGATGTGAATAACATGGTTTTCTTGCAAGAGCAGCAGAGCCAGCAGCAAGCAGTGATCTGTAAATATTCTAACTGCTCTAAGCTAAAAGTCGCCGTAGTCAGTTATTTTGACGAGGGGTTATTAGCCATAGTCTAGTAGGTAGTGTTTTGGCCTATTAGACGTGAAGTCTCGATTCAAACCCCAGGTCAGACATCAAAACGAAAATATGAAAAAATATTTCTTCGGCGACTTCCTCCCAGCAGATTTTAGGCAAAAACGAACAGAGTAAATAGAAATTGCCATGAAAAGTTTCTCAAAAGTCTGTCATTCGGAGGCGACTTTAAAACTGTTGGTGTCGCCACTCATGCATAAAATCAACACGCACAACATAAGTGGTGTAAGAAGCTAGGTCGTAATCCAGACTGGAAGGTTGTAATGACCAATTATGTATGTGTAAATGACCGCCTAAATCCTGCTAACGTCTATAGGTTGCAGGTCAGCTCAGCAATTCATAGAATATTCATGTACAGAGAAGGAGCGACAATTGGTCGTTAGTGAATAATGTGAAAAACATATGTATGTAAAAATGTAAATACTCCAACCGCTCTAACCAAACTTCGCCGAAGTCAGATTTAGACAAAATGTTATTAGACGAGAGTCTTGTCTACTACATCTCGAACACAGCAAAATACGCCAAAACAAATAATTCTTTCTGCAACTTTCTCTCAGCCACTTGCCCTACACTGTGAGTAGACTGTGAGTAAATAAAATTGACGTCAAAAGTTCTCAAATATCAGTTGTTCGGAATCGACTTTAAATTGTAGATTCCGCCACTTAAAGAAAAAAAATTGATACACAAAAGGTTGGTTGGGGTAGCCAAGACAACTACTGAGAGGCGGCCGCCTAAGGAAATATAAATTTTTTCTAGACTTCAGAGCTGTTGTTTGAACTCTCGAGCTCTTGTTTAGTTAGCCAATACACTGTTCACTACAATATTACAGCCACATACCAAGTCAATGGTACTTCTAAATTAGTATATCGCTGAGCTCATAATATTGTAGGGTATTTGCAGGAAATGTTTTAACGACGAAAAAGTCCATCTACAGTGAGCGTCAAAAGAAACTATACACTATGTATAAAATTCTAACAATCACCAAACTCAACTTGTATCACTGGAGATGAGAGTGCCCGAAAAAATTTGACAATACATATTTCGAAATTTTTTGTAATTTTATTTTTGTTTTAATTTTAAAAACTGGCAGTGAAACAATTTTAAAATAAAAATAACGGTAATTTATTAATGTATATTTTTTTAATTATACAGTTTCTTTTGACGCTCACTGTATGTGGCATATTTCAAGCGACTATTAGGCCCATGCTATGATCTCGTATGTATTGTAGATCTCGAAATGGCACTGTAAGTTATTTCAGAAGCATGTAATCTTACCGCCCTAATCCAGAACTACTAACAAAGGAAGGAGACCTAATTAAAATGAACAAATTGGTTGCGGCAGCAGCTTTTAATAGTGAGCTATCCATCTTCACTAACCTATGGCCACATACATACATATATTCTTAAGAATGCAAAAAATATTTGGTATTTATTTTAGATTGTATGTGTTCTAAATATAAACATTTTCAGAAGGGAAGTATCCCAAATTTCATTCCTCACAAGTGACGTTGGTTGGTACAGAACCTGGAAACCAAAAATTTCTATGATTTTAACTTATTATGGCACAAATTATAAAAAAAAATAGTTTAATCAAGTGATAGTTTCATATATATAGTTCACGAGCCATTACTTTACTTTGCCACTGTTATTAACAGACTTGCCATTATATTGTCTCTGTACTGTAATCATACAATTGCATTTCTATACAAATATGTTCTACGAAAATAAACATTTTAAAGCTCAAAAAAAAAAAAAAAAAGTACAGAAAAAAATGCCAAAAGGGCATAAGCAAATTAAATGCAAATAAAGAAACCGAAAAACTAAGAATTTTAAATGAAAAAAAAAAGTATTTACTGCCAATAAAAGAATCGTTTGTGGCTGGCTTTTGTGGCTGACAGATTGTTTGAAATGCATTTAATTTGCCAATAATTGCAAACAAATATTTGTTTTGTCTTTACCACCACAGCCATTAGACAGACGACGGACGATTCCCTTCTTGCTATGCTTTAATAAACGAGAGCACGCACACACTCTGCTTCATGGTTAATGCAACAATAAAGTTGTATTGTAAACAAAAACAAATGTAAAACAGTGTTTAGAAAACTGTTATGAGACCTAAACAAATACAAACAAAAGATGTTTAAATTCTCAGAGTAACATTTGCTGAATAAATAATGAGATGATGTTCTATGTATGTTGTAGGCTCCTCTCTTGCTCTCTTATTTTATTGTATGTACTCTGGGGCTCATTTATTTTATTGTCATTTTCACTTTTTTTCTGTATTTTTTTTTTTGAATTTTTTTGAAACATTGTAAATGTTGTTGTTGTTAAGGAAATGAAAACACAAAAAGAAATCTTATCGATAAACGTTTATCATTTACTATTACAATAACTATCGATTTTCAGCTCATACATGTTTTGAATTTACAAACTACTACAATTATAACGTACATATGGTACATACATACATACATATATACTCATAAAGGTATTGTTTTGCTTTTTTTTATATAAATTTACTCGTTTGTCTAAGCATAGAAGATAAACATCAATTACAATTTCCTAACGCCTTAAGAAAAAACAAAAAATTCATTCACATACATATGTATACATAAACGAATACTCACTCTGTGTATGGGTGTGTGTGTGTATGGAATTGTTGGGAGGATATTATTTTATAGCGGTTTACATTGATTGTGTTATTGAATGTGTAGAAAATACATTTAATTGTGGTTGATGTTTCCTTTTGTTCCCTCTCTCTCTCTCTCTCTCTCTGGTGTGTTATTTATGTTTACACTGTAATTACTGTTGTCGTTTGCACGTGGTTACCTTTTGTTTTTTTTTTTTTTTGTTGAGTTGTTTTTCTGTGTTGTTTTACGTTGACTCCTCTAATATTTTGGGTTATTGTAACCTTAATATTCTGTAAGCATTTAATTTATACATCGTATACCCTGTTATTTCGTATAAGGTTTGTTATTGTTCTACATTTTTTCTATTGTTTCTTTCCCTTTAAGGAAGTAACAAATTATAATTGTTGTCGTTTCTGTAAAGAGAGAAAAAATAATAAAAAAATGTAAGAAATTAAAAACAATATTAAAGTAACATTTAATAGAGTAATAATGAAAGTAAACTACAGTGGTATTGGTCAGCCTAAGAAGTGATTACAATTAAGACTTTTGAAACTTTTTCTTCAATTCAGCTAGCTGAATTGATTTAATAAGCCAAAATTTCTTCGGAAATTTCAAGTTCTTTGTATTTAAAAACAGTTTTGTTTAGCTGAATTGCTAAGTTGAGCCGAAATTTTAGCTGAATTTTGTTTTAGGCCTTAGTAATTTTAGTTACGTTAACTGTTATAGTAATTTTCGTGTAGAATTTTACTAATTCAGCTAGCTGAATTAATATTTCTACGTAAATTAGTTATATAAACTTAATTACTTTTTTGAATTTAAAATGGATTGACACTCAAAGTGAATAAGCGGTCCAAATCTGTTATAGTGCAGGAAGATCTGAGATATCTGTGCTAATGCTCTTTAATTATCAGGCTCAATTTAATGTAAACCAAATATATTACAGATGCCTAGGGTAAGCAACTTGATGCAGCTTAGTAGTTTTACTTACGTCAGCTATAATTGTTAAATTTCTTATAAAACTTATGTAATTCAGCATGCTTGATTTAGCCGACTTCTTTTAAAAATGAGAAATTTTGTAAAAACTGGAATTTTCTTGTAAAACTTGAGAGAATTACCCAATTCAGCTAGCTGAATTTGAAAACTTATCATTTTTAAGGGATCTATTGAAGCTATTGTGTTTTTATTATTTTTTTAAAAAAATTTATTCAGCTGAATTTCATGGAACTCATTTACTTAAGCTATACTAGTTGTAAATTTTACTTTTCTAACTAAACCTATAGAATTTTATCAATTCAGCTACATGAATTTAAACTTTAAATTTTAAAGACATTGTATTATTTTTAGGTTCAGCTAGCTGAATTTGAAAACTTAAACATTTTAAAAGATATATAGAAGCTTTTTTGATTTAATTGTTTAAAAATAGATAATTATTCAGCTGAATTTCTTGAAACTCATTTACTTAAGCTATACTAGTTGTAAATTTGCATTTTCTAGAAAAACCTATGGAATTTTATTAATTCAGCTAGCTGAATTTAAAGACATTGTATATTTCTGGTTTTCTTAAGGTGGATTGTTTAAAATTCAGTGTTTTTACTTTTCCGTTTATATTTCCCAAATTCAACTAGCTGAATTGAATTATTTTGTCATATCTCGTAAGAAATTTAAGGTATTCACTAGTCAAATAACTTTTCTTTAGCTGGACTCTACAAAATCAGATATCTTTTACTTTATTGTTTAAATTTTTAGTTGTTTAGATTAGTTGTCGTAGATTTCCAGTAAAATTTTTCCGATTCAGCTTGCAAATTTCTTTGGAAATTGAAAGTATTTTACATTTAAAAACAATTTTGTTTAGCTGAATTGAAGGACGCACCCAAAATTTTAGCTGAATTTTTTTTAAACTTTAGTAACTTTAGCCATTTTAACTGTTGTAGTACGTTTCTTGTAAAATTATCCTAATTCAGCTAGCTGAATTCAATATTTCTACGAAACTTAGAGTATTTCGCACTTTTAAACCTAGCAAGTTTTCCTGTCTAAACTGTTAAAGTAATTTTCTTCAAAAATTTTCCTAATTCAGCTAGCTGAATTCAATATTTCTACGAAACTTAGAGTTTTTCGCACTTTTAAACCTAGCAAGTTTTCTTGTCTAAACTGTTAAAGTAATTTTCTTAAAAAATTTTCCTAATTCAGCTAGCTGAATTCAATATTTCTGCAGAACTTGTGGTATTTTACATTTAAAAACTCGGTAAGTTTTGTTAACTAAACTGTTAAAGTAATTTTCCTTAAAAATTTTCCTAATTCAGCTAGCTGAATTCAATATTTTTACGAAACTTAGGGTACTTACATTTAGAAACTTAGTAACTGTAATTATCTAAGCTGTTACAGTAGTGTTCTTGAAAAATTTCCCTAATTCAGCTAGCTGAATTGAATTAAATTGATATATTTCATGAGAAATTCATAGTATTTTGTATGTATTTGAAGAATTAGCTGAAGTGTTTAAATCTAAAATTTTTGTTATTGATAAACATGTCTATAATTTTTTTTATAATTCAGGTAGCTGAATTGGACTAATTCGGTATTAGGTAATTCGGTAAAATTAAAAAAAAATTGAATTAAACAAAATAAACGATTTGTTCATACTTTTCTAGCACACCTCGTATATTATATTTAATAATTTTATGAGCACCACGTTCTTTATTAAGACAAGACAATTTTCGATAATCTTTAAATAACAAGAAGTCTGCTTCAAGTACTTTTAAAGTACATCTGGTATCTTAAAGTACCAAGTATGTATGCCAAGCAATTGTGTTGCTTAATTCCTTAACAGAAACTCAATTACTTTTGTTGTCAACAATTTTAACAAATAAATTAAAAAAGAAGTAGAAAAAACTGGCAATTAAAAAGCTCTTCTAGATCTTAAGAATGAGATTCAATGAAAGGAAATTAAGGCAAACGATTGGTTTATTTCAACGCAGATAAAAATAGAACGCAGACAGGCAACCATTTCTTCCCTTAGATTTACACTTTTAGACCTTTGGCCCCCCCAAACACCAGCAAGAGTATGTTTTAAAATAAGATTTTGAAAATGAAATTTTTAGCACATGTAGAGAGAGAGAGAGAGAAAGAGAGGAGTAATGGTGTGAAATGTACCCTGTGGTTGTTATTTTTGTAAAGTCAGGTAATCTTGCTAGTGTATCTGTGTATCTAAAAGATTTCTTAAGTGCTTTTTATTATTTTATTGAAGTTCATTTTAAGATACATGGACAGACAGACAGATAGACAACAATGTGTGAACTTTCTTTAGAGCGTGGATATTGTGTTTTATTTTTGGAAAATTTTTTTAAAATTTTTCCCATTTGCTTGCCTACTCATATTGTAAGTTTTAAACCAAAAAAGTTTATTTGGTTTCATGGTGAGTGTAATTTTTAAAAACATTTTAGCAGACCATTAAAGGCAATTTGGGCCAATGATCTCAATATAAAATTTACATCAACAGATGCTTTTGAAGTCTTCGTAAACTGGCTGTTACAGATTTTTTTTTCGTTAGTTTTTTTGCTGCGGCGGTTCTTTTTGACCAGCTTTTGAAAAAAAAGTAAGTTTCCTAGGAAACCAAAAAAAAAAATGTTAAATGCTTTAAATATGTACTTATTTCGGGTCTCTTTTGTTTTAACTTTTAAATAAATATTGTTTCAGTTTCTTCGTCTTTTTTTTGGTGTTTATGTTGATAAAAAAAAAGGAAAAAAACAACAAAACACTCACTTCTTAATGTTATTTTAAGTTTTAAAAACTTTTAACACAAATATTTATTGTGTTAAAAGTTCGTGGAAATACTAAGTAATATTGTCTTTATGGTTTTAAATTTATTTTGAGATTTTTTTGTGATAAAAATTAATTACAGGGCTCCTCTTACATTGTAAGTTAAGAAATAAACAAACAAATTTTCATATTCTCTTAACAAACGGAAGCTATTTGAGGGCTCAAGAAAATGCTCTAATTAAAGGTAAATAACACGAGAACACACCGAGTGTTTTTAGCTTGAGATGTCTTTTTAAAGATACAGTGCATGATAAAAGTGGAACAACATATTTGTATTTCTGTTCTTCTGAACAAGAAGACACATAAATACACTTGAATATCAACCAAAGATCAGCAATGAGTATACAAAAATATGAGTAGAATCGAATCATAATTGCTTACATAATTGGCCATTACAACCCTTCAGTCAGGATTACGGCCTAGCTTCTTACACCACTCATGTTGTGTGCCTTAATTTTATACTTGAGTGGAGAGACCTACAGTTTAACGTCGACTCCGAACGTCAGATTTTTGAGAAACTTCATGGCAATTTTATTTACTCATGGCAGGTTTATTTACTCTCAGAGTTTTTGCCAGAAATATGCTGGGAGGAAGTCACCGAAGAAATATTTTTTTTCATATTTCGTTTTGATGCCTGGCCTGGGGGGCTCGAACCCGGGTTTTTCGTCTAATAAGCGAACGCACTACCTACTAGACTACGGCGACTTCAAGAAGACAAATAAATACTCTTGAATATAAACCAGAGATCAGCAATGAGTATTCAAAGATATGAGTAGAATCGAGTCATACTCATAATTTCTAGTACTTATACGCATTCATACTTATTTTAATAACATATTCATGCTACTCATATTCAATCTTTGAAGTACTCATCTTATTCATACTTAACAACACGAATTGATTTCGACTCTCCACGACTCAACATATACAAGAATCATAAAATAAGTATGATTCGCTTACGAACACTAAAAATACTCACTAAATGGTTGTGTGTTTGCTCTCCTTTTTTGCTTATGTGTCTTTTTTGTTTTGTTGTAAGTGTAACAACAACTAAATCACTCGAATCATTTATGAGTACATACATATTATAAGTATTTTTCTAAATTTATGAATCTGAATGAGTAGTCTTATGAATCAAACATACTTCGAATGGTATGAGTTTGATTACAACGTTGTACGCATACTCATTGCAACCTGTACTTATAAACAAATGTTGTAGTGAGTACGAATGAATCAGAGTAGTTGAATTTCAATATTGTTGACTCGCTTATATTCAAAATGTCTATAAGTAGCGAAAAACCGATTCATTGGTGATCTCTGATATCAACATCTCACGCAATCAGATTGAGCACAAATGCTTGAGCAAACAGAAAATCAATCGTTGCAGACAGACAAAGATTAGGGCTGGCATCGGCAGTGATCAAGAGCTTATCGCAGGCGAAATTAGGTTCACAAGAGAAATATGGATACTACCAAGCATCGATTCATCTGCCTAGAGAGTATTCGAGAGAAAATAGCTACGTAAGTTCTTCAGTCCAGTTATCGATAATTTCCGCATACGATCCAATAATGAGCTGTATGGGCTCCTCAAATACATGCATTGCGCATTAACATCCACTGGTTACCTTAGTTCGGCCATATCGTGCGAATAGAAGAGAATGTTCCTGAGAGATGGATATTTGATGCGGGAATCTACGGATGTCGGCGAAGAGGATGACCTTGTTTGCGTTGGAAGAACCAAATCCAGGAGGCTCTGTCATCGTTTGGTGTGATTAACCGGCGAAGGCATGCAAGAAGCAGAGAAGCCTTGAAGGATGTGTTAATCACAGGTCGAAATCCAAGAAACGGGTTGTTAATGGCCAAGTAAGTAAGTAAGGTTCGACACAACAACTTCAGAACACCACCACTCTTGGGAAGATACCTTAGCAACAGATAATCAAGTTTCAGAAGAAACCTTGAATACAGTGCCTCAAAGAAAATCTTGCTTCGCAGACTACACTAGTGCCATACATACTTTCTCAAAGAAAAGAACTTAAAACTCCAGCAGGGCAACAATAATATTGCTGTGAAACAGAAATGCCAATTGCTCGCTAAACCAGTAAAGAACTCAAATCAACAAGAAGGTACAAGGGACTGAACATTGCAATACTATCTGACAGTCAGGTCGTCAAGCGAGCACTCGGCTCTTATGCGGTTAAATCGGCGTATGGTATGGTATTGTCTGCAGAAACTGTAAGGGTTAGATAGGGAAAATAATGTTATCCTCTGCTGGTTCGCAGATCATGTAGAAATTTTCGGCAATGAGCAAGCAGTTAGGCTTAAGTGGAAAAACACTTCTGTGGAGTCTGTATGGACAAGTATGCTCAACGAAAGGCAAATACTCTTCTCATACCAATTGGGTTTGAGGCAATAAAAACTCTTGTTGAGAAATTACAGTAAAAGAGGAGATTTCAGTCATGCGTCAGACTATCCAAAAATAACCTGAGATGAATAATCGGTGTTCTAACAGGACCCTGTAGACGCAAGAGAACTCTTATTTAGAATGGAGGTTGTCTAGAGCCCAACATGTAGATTCAGTGATGACGAGAATGAATGCAACAGACTTAAGGTGAGACCCTTTAAGCTTTAAGGGGAGTCGCTGTATTAAAGCATCTCTTCAGGTATAGTAGTAAATCAGTAAGGAAAGCTGCAAAACACAGTAAAAAAGTTTCTTTCAATGTCATCAGAAGTACTGCTATTTCGATAACTTTTAGTCAATGTCTCGGCTAGTCCTGTTTAGTAATTATAGTGGAGAGACATTTTTATCCTGGCCAGGAACAGCTTGCCTTTTGATCGAATATTGTAAATTCAAAAATTGTTTCTTTGTTTTTGTCCTTAGCCAAGCACTTGGGCTTACTGGGTAGTACCTCATATGAAAACATATTCAAACATTTCAAAGTAACACAACAGCCCTTTAGAAAAATTATTTGTTCTTTAAATGTTAATTGCCGAACACAACCACTCCGATGACCACCACCATACTTTTGCCAAAACTCTGTTAAACTATTGAAAATTAACAACAATTCCTTGGAATATTAAAACATTATCGACACGAAAAAAAAGGAAGAAACAACCCAAACATATGGGTTCATTGCAAGAAAGGTTAGCGTCGTCATCAATAACAACATTATCGTGGCTCATGCCTACCCAAAATGTAATTCAAAAAAATTACCAGCAAAATAATCGAAATCCTACATATGTACCCAGTAGAACAAAAGAAAACTCTTAATAGAATAGGCCGCAAACGGAAAAGCCAGCAGAAGAAGTCTATTGTTTGAAATACTCAATGACTTGACTCTCCTTCTACTCACTAAAAACGTCAAAATTTGAAAAAAAGTGCATATGTGCACAGCTAGTTGCAGTGTTCGACATTAAAATTTTTATTAAAAACTGATGCATTAGCAATGCATGAAAATGTAAATGTTTGATGGCGTATGTGTGTGTGTGTGAGTTAAAATGGAAATTGTTTGAGTTAAAGAAAAACTACCAACAACCATCAACAAATGTGAAATACTAATAATAAAAACAGCACATGCCATTGCCATAATAACGGAAAAGAGAAAAACAAAATGAGAGAGAGAAAGAGAGAGAGAAAGGAACTTTATACGGTTATTTAGTTATTTAGTCATACACAACCAGCGTTGCCATAATTTTTTTTTCAAAAACTGCAAATTTAGAGCAAAAAAACTGATTTTCAACTGAAAAAACTGCACATCCAAAAAATTTATAATTCAGTTCATATATTTTTTTATTAAAACATAACAAAACAAATTAAATTAAATGCATATAATAGAAAATATAAATATAATTCAGTTTTATAAAAAGTATTTGAAATAACATGCATTTTCGTAAATTGAGTTAGTTTCTCCTGGCACTTAATACTAATTAGATTTGTACATTTCTTTGGTAAATTTGATTGGCATTTCTTTTGATTGCACGAAATTGCTGCAATTACTGTTATTTTTTTTAAGAAAATGCCACACAGTGTTGGCACTTCTAATCTGTTCCTAGTTTTATTTTTATTAATATTAATTTGTGAAAAAATTCGTTCACCATTAGCAGTTGCAACAGGTACTGACAACATTGCATATACCAGTTTTTTTTTAAATTAGGAAAAGCTTTAGTTCCGTCGCCACGTTTTGTTTTAAATATGACTTCCCAAAAAGTTTCAATATTTTCTACTTCTAATAAACCCCAGTCTTCAAAATTAATGTGCAGTAGTTCACGCCACTCATCATCTGTTTCTTGAATGTAGTTCATTTCTACTACATTTGGCACAAAACGACATAATTAAAAATACTTTTATTGTTATTTTTCACAATTATGGCTTTAGAAATTGGAGTTAAAATAACAAAATTGAAATTAAAAAATTTAAATGTAAAAACTGCAAAATCTGCATAATTTACAGAAAAACTTACTTTTTTAAACAAAAAACTTCAAAACTGCTCAATGCTCAGAAAAACTGCAAAATGCAGATAAATCTGCACATTTGGCAACGCTGTACACAACACAGTCAAAAGTCATCGAAATGTTTTTGTTTATGGCTTTGAGATCCCAGAAAGGAGAACAAAAACAAAAATTATGACTATAAGAGTCGTGAAAAATTTATATTTCTCAATAGGACCACCAACACATGCACACATGCGCATGCACATGGATGCATGCATAAATGCTATCATTTCATATGAGCATATAAAGGTAACATGTTTACTTAGTGTAATACATGTGTTATATTTGTTGTCTGCTGCTGCTGACAGTGCTGATATTGTTGTTGCTGTTATTTTATTTTTTTTTCATAGAGCCACGGATGTTGTTGGTTTTATTTTAGGAATTGAGTTGTTATATTGAATTTAATAAAAGCAGGAGAATCAAATACTCGCATATATGATAAGTATTAACTGTATATGCTGTCTCGTGTGTACTGTTTGGTGTTCCTTTAGTTTTTAGAGTTTTTTTTTGGGAATTTCATCTCAGTGCAAATTAACCCTTTGAGGGAAGTATAAAATGTTATTTTTAAAAAGAATATTTTTTTTCCATACGGCCCTTAATAAATTTGACAATGTAAAAAATACCGCTTAAGGCGGTATAAAATTATTGGTATATAATTGAAAATTAATGTATGCATCACCGTAGTCTAAAAGGTAGTGTGTTGGCTTATTAGACATGAGGCTACGGTCCAAACCCCAGGTTAGACATCAAATCGAAATATGAAAAAAATATTTCTTCCGCGACTTTCTTGCAGCAGATTTCTGGCAAAAACTCCGAGAGTAATTGAAATTGCCATGGAAAGTTTATCAGAAATCTGTCCTTCGGAGTCGACTTTAAACTGTAAGTCACGCCACTCATTTATAAAATTAACGCACACAACATTAGCGGTGTGAGAAGCTAGGTCGTAACCCTCACTGAAGGGTTATAATGACCAATTAAATTAGTTACAGTCAACCCTCCAATAACGCGGTGAGTGCGTACTGCGTTGTATGGAAACCGCGCTATAAAAAACTCGGATTTAACCGCTCTATGGAAACCGTCTACCGCATTGTATGGAAACCGCGTTATAAGGAACTCGGAATTAGTACAAATCACATCATTCGTACCGCGTTATTTTTATTGACTTAAAGAGTTCATATAAGAATTAATAAAAAAATTAAACAAAAACTAAACTAAAATGCTGTTTTCCAACAAAAATAAGAAAGACTTGTAAAATTATGTAATTTTTCAACATTCATCCTCACTGTCAGATATGAGTTGCAGTTGTGCTTTTGCCTCAAAAATAAAACTGATATTAAACCCTCTTACAATATCTAGTTACTAGATTCATTCAGGTGCTGTGCGGAAGGAACTTATGGCATGTTGTTGAACGTAAGCCGCTCTGTATGAGCACCACGTTATAGGAAGGCTGTCGCAATTTCAGCTCCGCGTTATGCGAAAACCGCGCCTTATATGGAAACCGCGTTCTGAGAGTACCGCGTTATAGGAGGGTTGACTGTATTAAAGTTTTTTTCCTCTTTGCAATCCTTATTCGCTAAATAATAAGTTGGAAAATATAGCCAAAGATGTCTTAAAGCGATCATAAATTATTAGCATATAATTTAAAATGAATCTGTTTCTTACACAAAAAATGCATCAAATTTATTTGCCATTAAAGGGTTAAAAGTTCGTCTAGATGCAAACATATTTATAAAGAAGCATGTTGTCTGTCTTTACGATAAATGACGGTGTGCTCAAAAAAAACTTTTCCTGAGACCAAAATAGTCACTAAAACAGTGAAAGAGAGACACACAACAACAACAACAACAAAAAAAAGAGCCGCTATAGTAAATTTTCCAAAACATTTTTTAAATGCTGCTGCTGATCTTATTGCTTACTTCCTCTTGCCCTGCCACATTCAACACACATTTAAATAAAAATTACAAGAATGTTTTAGTTTAGATACACTAGTTGTTGTTGTTGTATTTTTTTTTTCGTCTTTTTTTGACATTGATCCCATACATGTGCTCAACATCCGTTTGTGGATAATTTTAGTTTTCCTAACCGGCAGACTACAACAACGAACAACAACGAATTTAGTTTGCTTGACTTTAATTTAACTTCGCCATCATTCATACCATCCCATTCATCCGACTTTGGTAATTTTTGGGAGTGAGTTAATAATTGTGGGTGAGCGCGCGTGAGTGTATAACAAAGCAAAGGGTGCTGAGAAAAAAAAGGGCATTTCTTATTGTGCTTGTATGACAAAAGCAACAACAACAATATTAACCTTTTTTTTTCTTGATATGGTTTGGCAAACAAAACAGAAACAAATCTCTTACACACGTGAATGCAGAAAATTATGCTCTTTATTTTTTTCTTCTTCTTCTTCTTTTTATTTTAATTTAAGCGAGGTTGACTCTGTTGGTGTTAGTATTTAGGGCTGTTGTTGTTGTTATTATTTTTATACAGTGTAGCCAGAGTCGGGTTCTAGTTGACTGACTTTCATGTACATATGTATGTAAGTGCATATGTGCATTGTATTCGAAATGTCCTTGTTTTATTATGAATGAAAATACGAATTTTTCCACACAGAGTAATTTTATTTTACACACATACATTCTTACAAAAAACTTTATCTGTGTGCAGATATTCATATACATGGTATGTATGTATTCACACTTACGCAGCTTGTAATTAACGTTGGGGAATGTGTGCTTATATCAAAAGGTGTGAATAGAATATTTGCAGGAAATAAAAATTCAAAAATTTTATTATTTCATTGGAAAAGTTTATTTTTTATTCCTTTTTATTGAAAATTAAGAATAAAATGAGTTTAGATACAGTCAAAGAAAAAAGTCTACATACACCAGTGTATAAGGAAATCAAATTCTTGTGAATTTGCTAAGTCATGCAGTTTTGCTTTTAACTGTACTGAGTAATTTAACACTTCTATGCAAAATTTTTGTGAATTTTCACACCGAAGCAATATCCAAAAATAGTATTTTTTTGGGGATTTATGAAGTCACAATTTTTGCAGAAAACAAAATTATTGTACATACATACATACACAATTAATCACTACAATCCTTCAGTCATAATTATGACGTAGCTTCTCACACTACTTATGTTGTATTTGTCAATTTTATACAGTCAACCCTCCTATAACGCGGTGAGGGCGTACCGCGTTGTATGGAAACCGCGCTATAAGAAACTCAGATTTAACCGTACAAACCAGGCAAATTCGTAGCGCGGTCTACCGCGTTGAATAAAAACCGCGCTATAAGAAACTCAGATTTAACCGTACAAATCACATCATTCGTACCGCGTTATATGGAGACCAAGACAGGATAAATTATAAATTATTTTTAATGAATTAAAGAGTTCATATAAGAATTGATAAAACAAAAATGAAACAAAAACTAACCTAAAAGACTGTTTTCCAACAAAAATAAGAAAGACTTGTAAAATTATGTAATTTTTCACCATTCATCCTCACTGTCAGCTATGAGTTGCAGAAAAATTTTTAAGCCGCGCTGTACGTGTACCGCGTTATAGGAAGGCTATCGCAATTTCAGCTCCACGTTATGTAAAAACCGCGTTCTGAGAGTACCGCGTTATAGGAGGGTTGACTGTACATGAATAGCTGAACCAACAGTTTAAAGTCTACTCCGAACGTCAGATTTTCGAGAAACTTTTCATGGCAATTTTATTAATCCTCCGAGATTCTGCCAGACATTTGCTGAGAGGAAGTCGCCGAAGATATTTCTTTTATATTTCGTTTCGTCGTACAATACATTTCAATTTGGTTAACATTTTCAATGATAAACTTAATCCTAATCATGCTTTAATTTACTTTATTCAGTTTAAAATTTATTTATCAATTGGCATACCATCCCCCCGCACCATTATTGTTATTTACAAGAATTAAATTAGAATTTTAGTTTCATTTTCATGCCATTTTCTATTTTTATTTTATTTTCATATTCTTATCAAATGACTCTCTAGCCGTTAAAAGTCAATGGCTCAGTGCCATCACTCGTCTGTGTATTTGTTGCAATCATGCAATAACATGCATGTTGCTGAAACCCAAGTTGCTAAACATATCCCCGAACATCTTAAAAACAAAACATAAACATGAAACATGATCAAACCCCTGAAAGTCAATGCATAGTGAACACATAAACACATGTGTTGCTTACTTAGCAAACAACAACAAACACAGTACATCGTCACATTCGTTTTTAATGATATTACATGACATTGAACTTCCTCTCAGTGTATTAAGAACATTTCTTTTGCTTTCTTTTTGTTGTAATATAATCATTAATAATAAAGAAAATAATGTAATAGACAACAACAATAGTGTTTATATAGTAAAAACAATAACAATTATAATAAAACTAAGATTAGAGGAGAATAGGCTTAACAAAACAAAAGAATGTAAAGTAATAAAAAGAAAAACAACAACACAATCTTCTACTTAACATGCTCATAAGGTCTTTACCATATGGGAGTAAAGGATTGTGTGTGTGTGCGTGCATGTGTTTATAATTTAATAGTTCACGGTACTCACATAAAATTGTCTTTAAAAGTAATGTAACTGTATTACACTGTAGTAAAGAGTCCCCCTTTTCTGAGTTCTGCTCTCTTTTTGATTTCTTTTTAATACAAAATGTTTATAAGAGAAGATTTGAAAACAAATTAACACACATATGTATGTACACATGTGTGTACATATAGACACAGTGTTGGAAGAATTAATAGCAACAATTACTGTTTTCTTAGGGAATACACATGAAAATAAGATTTTGTGGTTGCAACTCATTTAATTTCGTATTATTTTTGAATTTTTGGCTTCATTTCTTTTAAATTGAAATTTATTTGAAGAAAACTAAGGAAACAAGTATACTCGAGTGTCAAAAATAATAGGAACAGTTTCATTGAATAGAAACACAGTCTTTCTTGGCTAAACTAATTCAATTTTATATTGAAGTGTGTTGTCTGATATGGTTTGAAACTGAAAGACAAAAAGTGCTCCAAAAGTCAGCAGTCATCCACTTAAGGAAGACTGCCGAGACTTGAAGAAACAGGCATGAAACGACAGACCGGTTGCATAAACTTTTAATTCCGTCCTCCAAGATTAGTGACTTGAAGTCCATCAAATAGTCTTAAAAATTAGCTCAGTGCTCTGACTTAAACCGAGCAATCCAAAATGTGTTGACTTTGCTGGGATTAATGGTTGGATTCCGTAAAAATCAACTTTTTGCAGATTATCGAGCAACATTTGCGACGTATTGCAGTGTATAGCCATGTAGAAGTGTTAAAGTACTCCAGTTAAACAATCTCTCAGTATAGGATCCCCGAACCCTGTTGCCCTAACGTACATTAGCGTCCTGTTCGGTGTCAATAAGGGCTACTGCCTGCCTGGAATTTGATAAAATAAACAGTCGAGGCGTTTGCTATTGAAACACATGACTGCTGCACAGTTTTCAAATATGAGTACGGGTGACTCGTTCTCCTTTTTAAAGAATTTGAATATTCCATGCCGCCGCTGACGTACACCATAAAGATCAGATTATGGCGTATCTAGCCTTTGCATGAACAGACATGTCGAAATATAAGACATACTACTTATATTCAAAGTTTGAAGTACTCATCGTACTCATACTTAATAATACCCATGATGTTATTGATTTCGGCTTTACTTTACTCAACATTAACAAGAGTCAGAAAATAAGTATGATTCGCGTACGAACACTACATACTCACCAGCAATGCAACAACAACTAAGACTATAAAGTTTCACGAATGAATCGAATCACTCGAATCATTTATGAGTACATATTATAAGTATTTTTCTAAAGTTATGAATCTAAATGAGTAGGCTTATAAATCAAACATATTTCGAATGTTATGAGGTTCATGTCAACGTTGTACTCATACTCATTGCAACCTGTACTTATAAATCGACGTTGTAGTGAGTACGAATATTCATTCTGATTCCAGAGTAGTTGAATTTAAATACTGTTTACTCATTCATACACAAAATTTCATGAGTACTTATGAGTATCGAAAAAACAATTCATTGCTGATCTCTGGTATGTAAGTATGAATGTACATATATACCTTACATACATGCATCACTTTAATTTGCCTTTAAAGGGTTAATACATTTCTAAAGAAGCATGTCGTCTGTCTTTATGGTATGGTGTTGGATAAGATACAAAGGCTGGCATGCATGAGCATTAAGATACGGATCTACAACTGCGTTAGACGCTCTATTGCAAGACTACAGTTATAGAGACTGCGGTATACGGAGAGGCGAGAGAAATCCAAGATTTGTAAGGGGCTATCGTGACCATACGAATAGGGCGAGAAACAGTTATCAGCCTAACTGTCACCTGAATAGAAAGAGCACACTCTCTAACTTTGGAATATGCTTTGTTTTGTATGGAACAAAAAATAATGAGTAATTTGGTATCTTGTGATATATGGATAGGTCACAGGCTAGTAGTGATATAGGATTGAGCATTCTGGTTCTTCTATGATATATTTGGCAGGCAGGGGCGAACGTTGGGTTATTTATCAGACAGAGGTTAAACAGAAAATGTGTTCAATTCAACTTTGACAGGAGGTACAGAGCATGTGTCAAAACTATAACTATCTGATCTAGTCAGATGCCACGCAAGCACGCCCATAAGCTTGACTTGAGCTTAGTATGGGAATGTCTGATCAATATGAATCAGCTTAGCACAGAAAATAGGGTAATCCCTTGCTGCATTCGAAATTATGTAAGAATAAGCAGTCAGATCAACATGACAGGAGGACACCTTCCGAACTTTTCTGAACAAAGAGGGGAAGAGTTTGGAAATTTGTACTCGGCGAGAGGAAATCTATAGAGAGGCGCAGACTCATTGGATTTGAGATGGCCTTTACTATGTTTTTACAGTGGAGGAGAATTGAGTGTCTATAAATAACATAAGAATAGTAATTGGCCTTCAAACCCAGCATTGTAGCACCAAGTTGAAACAAATGCCCACTTATTCTATACACAACACTGGGTATAGAGCGTCATATAATTGCGCTTTACCTTTAAAAACGTTCGGCATGATCGGCATATGTGTGTGCGTATCTAAATTTTATGACTTTTTAAAATTTAATTTCTCTTCTAATACATACATCTCTGCCGCATATGTTTTTTAAGCAGGGAAATTATGTATTTTTCTTGTAAGCAAGAGAGGAGAGATAAATTTCAGTGAATAGGACATGTACTTGGGTATATGTATGTATGTGTATTTTATATTGAAATTGTTGGTGTAGGTTCTTTGAAAAGTCACTCATGCGCTTATCCGGTCAAAAATTTTCTTTTATTTGTCTTTCTACAATTTTTCAACACTTTATAGGGGAGTAGCAGAACGTTTAACCACATAAAACGTTTGTTAATTACTTCACATAGAATATTTAAATATTCAACAATTTTAATACGTTATTCAATTCCTGTTGTGGAATTCTTTTTTGATAAATTTTAGCATATTTTTATGTGACATGTTCGCTCGCTTATCATTTAAAGTCATGGTATATGGAGTCTAGAAATTAGGGATGTTTTAAGCAATTTCAAGCAATTTCAGTTAAATTGAAAGGAAACATTAATATTTATGAACTAGACAAATTAATATAAGGGGCACTGTGTAAGGGGAAAAATTAAGAGGGCAGGCAATTATTTGCTTGGAATAAAAAATTAAATTTTTAAAAAACTCCTGTCGATCAACTTTGAAGGGAATGTTTAACCCGTACCATCCCAAGACAATTTTTTTTTAAAGTTATCATACCCAGTGTTACCAAAGCATAAAATTAGAACTACATGTACGTAAACACTGTATGAGTTTTAAATCCAACACATATGAGTCGCTTAACAGCGTTTATATTAAATTCTGTCGTATCACTGGCTCCTGTTATGTTGAACAGATTAAGGGAAGATCTGGGAAACTGTGTGCATAGTCGGGAACGCTTACACAACTCTGCATTTTGATTTAATATAGTCAAGGTTAAGACCACCATTACAATCTATTTTCTAAAGCAATACACTACTCGATTGGGAGTCCTCGGACCTTGACTATTGATAGTTTTCAAAAACATTTGTTAAGTTTTTGTTAACTTTTTTTAATACGTAATAAAACGTAACAATAATCGTTGAAAAAAATTTTCAAAATTTTTTATTTATGGTGTCATGCAAACAAGCAATTTCACAGATTGCTTGATGTGCATGCTTGAGCGTGTTATGTCACTATTTAAAATACATTGTCTTTCAAGTGATCAATCAAAGGTTTTGGTAGCAATGAGTTTCTCGCTATAAATTGTTAAGCTGTTATAGTTTTCAACATACGTGTTCGGTTACCAAGTGTCGGCAGATTATTGATTGAATTCTTCATTTAATTTTCTTTTTAATCTATGTAAGCTTTCTATGGAGTGGTATACTTAGGAAACGAGAAGATAAAGAATATTCTCGACCCAATTGGGTTTTGAGCCAATCAATCATATATTACGACTATTCAGGTATAACTTGAGGTAAGTGCCCAGCCTTTTGAAAAGGCACTGAGGACTCAAGTTACATTGGTTCGCATTGGCGATCATTTCGAACACAATATGTTGAGAATGCTTCTGTGATGATGAGAAGAAACACATTCTTGGACCCTGTGAGACATTAATGTATAACAGAAGAAGCCAGAAAATCGTGCTTGTTGACCACCAGCAGTAGTCTAGAGCTAGTCAATGCTATAATTTTGAAGGAGACAAAGGAATAATCTAGATTGAGGGCAGTATAATAGATCCTATGGTCGCAGTACCAGAGTAAATCCACACTGCCTCTCAGCAGATTCCTGACAAGAAATTTGAAGCGGGGAAAAAATTACACCAACAACAACGAGTGTATCTAAACTAAAACATTCTTGTAATTTTTATTTAAATGTGTGTTGAATGTGGCAGGGCAAGAGGAAGTAAGCAATAAGATCAGCAGCAGCAGTAAAAAAATGTTTTGGAAAATTTACTATAGCGGCTCATTTTCTTGTTGTTGTTATTGTTGTATGTCTCTCTTTCACTGTTTTAGTGGCTATTTTGGTCTCAGGAAAAGTTTTTTTTTGAGCACACCGTCATTTACCATAAAGACAGACAACATGCTTCTTTAGAAATGTATTAACCCTTTAAAGGCAAATTAAAGTGATGCATTTTTTATGTAAGGTACAGATATACATTCATACTTACATGCCAGAGATCAGCAAAGAATCATTTTTTCGCTACTCATAAGTACTCATGAAATTTTGTGTATGAATGAGTCAACAGTATTTAAATTCAACTACTCTGATTTATTTATACTCACTACAACTTTGATTTATAAGTATAGGTTGCAATGAGTATGAGTACAACGTTGACTTCAAGCTCATACCATTCGAAATATGTTTGATTCATAAGCATACTCATTTAGATTTATAACTTTAGCAAAATACTTATAAAGGATATTCGTATAATCGAATCATTCATCAAAATTTATAATCTTAGTTGTTGTTGCATTTACACCAAAAGAAAAAAGACACATAGGCAAAAAAGACAGAGCAGCAACCAGAGCAAGCACACAACCTTCTAGTGGGTATTTTAGTGTTCGTACGCGATTCATACTTATTTTGTGCTTTGTGTGTATACATATATGTTGAGTTATGGAGAATCGAAATCAATAACGTCATACGTGCTGTTAAGTATGAATATAATGAGCACTTCAAACTTTGAAAATGAGAAGAGGTTCGATGATATTAAAATAAGTATGAATGTGCATCAGGTATTATGAGTATGATTCAATTCTACTCATGTTTTTGAATACTCATTGCTGATCTCTGGCATATGTATGTAGTTTAGTGTAAATCCTTGCAATTATAAAAGATTTTAAAAATAATAGGCTAAATATTATTTATTCTATGCACATTACTTGCATTTGTTATAAAATTAAAAAAAAATTGTAAACAATTTAATTACAATTTCCGATTTTAATTATTATTGTTTTTTTCAATCCTTTTAAAACAAATTCTAATAATAAGCCAAAATCGTTCTATTATTATAAAACAATAATGGAGGGCCTATTATTGTCTAATAAATTCTAGTGAAATTATGGTATTTTTCACCATATAAATAAAATAAAATCATGAAATAATTTTTGTTATTTTCGTTACTGTGTTATTATATTATAGTATGTGATGAGGTAATAATTTATTAATAATTATTTAATATTTATTTTTGAAAATTAAAAATAATTTTTTCATATATGGCTGGCAACTCAACACACAACACAACTCAACTGACTTGTTAATTTCGATTGAATCATTGGGACAGACAGACGGACAAATAGACAGACAGACTGTACAATGATCATAAACAATCGTAAATGAAATTTTATGTTAAAAACTAAATGACGTCAGATTTTCAATAAAAACAATATTGAACAACGATTTCGTTTTTTTTTGTATTTATTTTTTGACCATATGTTTGAATTTATTTTTGCATTTAATTAAACGAAATTTTTAAAGAAAAACAAAAACAAAATTTAAGGCTTTCAATTTGTTAATAAGGGTTCGTTCCTTGACTGCAATTCCAAAAGCAAAAGTGGGCGTTCGTTGGAATTGTCGGTTGTTAAATGCTTTTCAAATGATTTATTTAAAGTTGTTTTTTGTTTTTTTTGTTATTATTTTATTTTGTTTTTGACATCTGTCATATTTCAATTTCATTTAAAATTTTTATTTTTCTATTGCAAAAAAAAAAAAACAGAAAAATTTAACCGCCTTTGTCATCATTCTCATCCTCATCGTTATTGTCACGATCAATCACCCTTTAATAAAAATTTTTGTATCTTTTTTTTTTGCCCAAAAAATCAGGGTGTCATTGGTCTATCTGTAGGCTTTAAAACCCCTATTATTTGTTTTGCTAAAGACTTCTTAAGTGTTTTATTATTAAACTGTTTTGAACTGCATTAATGGACTGAACTGCTGCTTCTGTAGCCCTTTTAGAAGATAATTTTTATGAAAAACGGAATTGTAATTGAGGGTTACAACACATACACAAATATTTATCCTCCATTATTTGTTGACACTCGCTCGAATGCAATTTAATTAAAATAAATTTCTTTCCTATTTTGGCATTTAAAAAGCGTTCCAAGTGTCAAATAGTTTTCATAATGATATTAGAAATTGAGTATGATTTATTGAAAATGGAAACAAAATAAAATTGATTTTCATTGGAACATCGTTAGAATCTGTTCTTTTTTACGATAACTTTGGTAAACAGCAGTGTTGAAAAGTTCAGTACTTTAGTACTTTTTTCAGTAAATTTCATTTCAAAAATACTGTAGTATCCCCGCGATACTTTCAGTACTTTTTTATAAGTACATATTTTATGTTTTGCGCTTTTCTGCGTTACTGCGTTACAAACATGTTCAACGTACTATCTTTAGCACCGTTTAGCCAAACGTCCTCGCAACGGACGTTAGTTTTGAGAATACGAAAAACAATGGGAACGCCTGCCAAATCGTAATGAAATTTCGGTAAGCATTTACATTGCTCTTAATATGCTAAAAACTAATGTACATTCCGTCGACGTTTGACTAAACGTGGCTTTCACAATATTCTTATTATCCTCTCGATATTTCTTTCTAACCGATTAGTTAGTACAAATATGTATTCCGATGATACATTCCTATCATTACAGAGCGTACACATTTTGTTGAATTTAAAGGCTAGTTACTGGCTACAGGTTATTCCTGGATGCTTGTGATACATGACTCAAATTTCCTTCTATTCTAATTACCCAACAATATGGTTTGAAAGATTTTCAAAGATTTTTTTAATTTTATCCAACCTGCAGTTTAACGTTGACCCTGAGCGACAGATTTAAGAAGCATGTGTGGTTATGGTGGTCTTTTGCCACTAGGTTACTGAGAAAATACATAGGTTAAGTTAGGTTTCAGGCCGTGTACTTGTCATTGGGACAGGTACAATACCCAAAGGTCAAAAAGACATTATTCGTCCTAGGCGAGAGAGAGAGCGAGAGAAGATAGTGAAGGAGATAGGGAAACTAGAAAACAAGAAGAGGTAGGAAGTGGAGGATATAAGAGACGGGGGGAAAAAGATGGACGAGAGGATACATAACTCGTTAGAAAACAAAAAAGACTTACTAACCACGTTGCTGAACCTTTAGGCATGACGCTATCGATATATGTGGATCGTATTGACTTCCTAATGAAACACTATACTGAATGTGTGTGTCCATAGAGAAGCATAGAAGAAGAATAGAGGTACACAAAACTTTTTTAACCCCTAATCCGGACTTGACTGTCATTTGTTCCGGACTAATTGTGAATCGACTTTGGTTGGTGTCGCACCAATCGCAATTCTCTTCAGAAATTTATCGATTTTGTTGCATCGAATAACCAGAATGAAATTTAGCCAATGAACTCCATCTAACTTCTATTGCATACAGTATTAGTTTGTCTGTCTTGCCCAGATCTTTTCACAGTCCCCTGTTCCTAAATTCGTAGTAAATTTAATTTTAAATTATTTTTATTTTATTTTATCATTATCGATAACAAAAAAACCTCATTTTCTAAATGGAATCTTACAACACGATTTTTGTTTTTTTTGGTTCGATTCATAAAGAGCACAAGATATTGGGAATCAAGGAAAATAATAGAAATAAATGAGCACAAGTTCGTGGAATTTTTCTTTTTGGAATTTTAAAAATACAAAAAAAAACGATTTAATTTACTAAAAATTGTATGGCAGTATTTGAAACTCTATAAACTAGACGAATGCATTTACTAATACTCTCAAGAGAGTATGCATAGGAGTATGAGATATTGATATACAGAGCGAGATACTGTAGATGTGTGTAGATTGTTTAGATTTTCTTCTTTTTTTTTAAACAATAAACGTTGTTTGTTTGTTTAAACAATTTTACAATTTACATGGGAGGTTGATTCAATTATTTATTGCAAAATATTCTTCTGAAACAAAACAACAACAAAACGAAACACAAGAGTAGGAGTGTTGTATAGAACAATTAATAGAAAAAATATTTTAAAAAACTAGAACAGAAACACATATAGGAATACAGAAAAAATCAATTACAATTAAGTAATTGAGATAAAATAGATAAAATATACTACAGGGTAAACTAAAAGACGCTGTTGTCTAGAAGATGAAGATGTCGAATAGATAGTCTGTTGGTGAGATCGTGGTTCAAGCCCTGGCTAAGGCATCTCGAACATAACGAAATGAAAAATATATCTTAGGAGACTGACTCTCAGCAGATTTCTGTCAAAAACTCTCAGAGTAAAATAAAATTGCCATGAAAAGTTTCTCAGAAATCTGTACTACGGAGTCGACATTAAACACTAGGTCCTACCACTTACAGATGGTGTGAGAAGCTAGGTTTTAAAGCTTGACTATAAGCGTTTAAAATATGAGTTCGTTGATTGCAAACAAAATGAAAATAAATTGGTGTTTAGTTTCAATTAAATTCTTTATTGTTCTCACTAATTTTGTGTGCCACTGTTCACAACTTGATGACACAACAACAATTTATTTAGTTTGCTATTCTTCTTTACACTTCTGTTCGCGTAAGCACTAGCAACTGTTTGGTAGATCTTTACAATGGCGATCTTCAAACCACGACTGTGTTCTTCACACGGAACACCTCTTCACACAAGACTGACTGAATTCTTACTGCTCGTTGCCTGCTTTGTCTTGCCTTTTTAAGTGCCCACGTTAATACTCTGATGAAGGTTCTTGAAGTCGAACGTTCGTAGTTTCGCCTTCTCGGTAAATCTATTGCGACTTCATTGTTGTTTGTTGTTGCCTTCTTGATTACTTGTCTATCCAATTCTCTTTCATACTAATGTTGTTGGTTTACTTGTAACAAGTTCGTTGTATTTGTTCGTGTAACTTTTGTTTATCATTTTAATGTTAAACAATGCTACACCGTTTCCAATTTCATAACAGTATGAAAGTAAACCAATAGACCGTATTATGATTTGGAAATGCCATTGGGCCGTGTTTTTTCGGAAATGACTCAGTAAGAACTTATTTAATTGGTCATTACAACACTTCAGTCAGGATTATAATCTAGTTTCTCACACGACTTATGTTGTGTGTGTTAATTTATACAAACAGTTTAAAGCCGACTCCGAACATCCGATTTTTGTGAGAAACATTTCATGGCATTTTTTATTTACTCTCAGAGCTTTTGTCAGAAATCTGCTGAGAGGAAGTCCCCTAAGAAATATTTGTTCAAAATTCGTTTTTCTGGAGATGTCTTCCACTCTCAGAGATTTTGCTAGAAGACTGCTGAGAGAAAACGGTGGAAGAAATATTTTTCATATTATTTTTGTTCAAGATGTCTGACCTGGGTTTTGAACCGTGACGTCACGTCTACTAGCTACTAGACTACGAGTAATACGAAGGACTGTTACCCTCAATTCAGACAAAGCGTTATTGCCCCCGAATAAACGAATTATTTGACTTGCATTTATAGATTATGAACTGGCCGGTATGAACGAGACAGTGCCACCAGCCACATAGCATGGCCGATATTGGCTTATCTGTGTGAGGAGTTTACAGAAACAGTAATTTCAAGCCGTGGCAGCGCTAATTGACTATTGAGATCATGTGATTTGATTTTGTTATACTTCTTTTGTGGGGCTACGCAAAGACTGCGCCTACGCTAATAAAACCGTAACAATGAAACATTTGTAAGCAAATATTGGGCAAGGTGTTGCCGAAATACTGAACGAAATAAGAGAAAAATTAATCGGAAACTTGTCAAACTGCGCAACTGCTGCGATCCATCCAAAGACAGTCATTAAGATGACATAGTTTTATTTGTTTTATTAATTAACTGTAGTTTTGAAATATGTTTTAATTTATTGTTTCAAATAAATATGACCAAATATGACTAATTCGATGAGAGGAGCTAATGAGCTAATGGTTCCTAGAAAGCTGTTTTAATAATTTATTTACAAATTAATTACTTCATTTCTATCATTTTAGTTATTTAAATAATTAAATGAGTAATTTAATGACTTTATTTCTTGTTGAATTTGTTTTATTTAAAATAAATTTAAACGCCATCTGCTTGTATTCAAATTTCTATTGAACAAATGGTGAAAAAATAATCAAAAAAAAAACACGAAAAAAATTCGAATTCAAAATAGATTTTTAAAAATGAGTCATACGATTTGATTGTTATTTTATTTAAATTGTTCTTGTTTTCTAACACAAAATTTTGCAAAAAAAATTCTGTTTTTTTTACGAATTTTATGTGTAATCAACGCGTGGCATTAAGGCTTTGTCCGCAAAAAAATACGGTAAAATACAATACAATACACACAATCAGTGGCAAGAGTTTTAATTAAAAAATAAATTTAAAAAAAAAATTTATTGTTGTTTTTATTTTATTTTAAGTAAACAAACAAATTTGATTTGTCTACGTAAATTATAAAAAAAAAGAAAAAAATAAAATAAAATTAAGTCAACACAATATACTATTTATGTATACAGGCGATAATAAATTCTGATTTGAATTGGCAGTATTTCAAGTTTTATGTTATTTTTCCACCAATACGTTATTTTTGTTGCTTTTTTCTTAAGCAACAAATTTTATTTTTTTTATTGTTTTTTTTTTTTTTTTGTTAATTTCCTTTATGATTAATTCTACATTTTTTTTAATTTTATTTAACTTAAAAATAACATTACAGTAAAACGATCTTTATGATGGAAAGAAAATATTTCAAGTAAAAATTCGTGGCATGTTGGCAATGTGAAAATTGTTCAGCAAGTTTGAAATTTTTCCCTTATATTCAAAATTAAATGACTGATTATGAGTAGCGAGAAACGATTCATTGCTGATCTGTGATAGACTAGCAAACGAACAACGCCGACCCATCATTAGATTTTATTATCAAATTGGAGTTGTGTTTGAATGTATTTCTATTCAAAAATTGTTTTCAGTGTGGAAGTTCATTGTTGGTTCATATTGAGAATGCCTCAACAGTGAATCAATACTCTTGGTTAGTGTGTTAATCTTCAAGTATCGTGGTTTTGAGTTCGATTTCCACCAGAGACTTGGTTTTAAAATAAATTTCTCAAAATTCGTAGATTTAATTGCCTTGATGATGAAAATCAACTGATCTTCAATTACATAGCCGGGTTTCCAATCGCTGTACAAGTGTTCTTTGCATACAATGCCCGGCTAGAAAGCCATTTGCTATTCTAATGCTATTTCTCGATAGCCTTAAACCAGGTTCAAGCATTTTGGTACTATAATTGCTAAACCTAAGGAAGAGTGCCTCAAACCCGCCTAACTTGAGAATGGCCTTCAACTTTCTTTAAATATCATTTTGCCGCATATACTCCATGAAACTCCTCATCCCATTCCAAAAATTTCGAAAATTTCCTATTAATGTGCTCATCTGCTAGCTTATAATTATATAAGCAGGGAATGACTCTATTTCCCCTGTCTAGATAATTCTACTTTGCCATGTAATTCAATATTAAACTCATGTCAACCTTATAGGGGTTGCTTAAATATCAGACAGCATTACTATGCTCCATCTTCGGCACCTCCTGTCCATTTCGTGTAAAATTTCACTTTAAAAATATCCACCAATTGTGCGAAATATTTCATTCTATTCTCGAACTCCACATTTCCTACACCACTGCAAACCATTGACCCATTCGTGTACCACAGAATGCGGCTGCACGAGTCTTCCATA
This sequence comes from Sarcophaga rosellei, assembly GCA_930367235.1. Classification (NCBI taxonomy): domain Eukaryota; kingdom Metazoa; phylum Arthropoda; class Insecta; order Diptera; family Sarcophagidae; genus Sarcophaga; species Sarcophaga rosellei. The sequence continues at coordinate 65,078,124 of OV884018.1, forward strand.
CATTCTTAGTGGACCGTCTCGTTGTAAAGCGCTTCACAAAACTGGAAAGTTTACTGATGGTGTTGAGGAGACAGAAACGAGGGAGGAATAGTCACCCAAATCTAGGTCGTCATTATGTCGTTGTGACCATCTCCTTGGCTGTGTCCTGACACGACCGTAGGACATGTTGAAATGGATCCTGATACTTGTTTCTGTATCTTGTCGAAGTCCATTCGAATTGTTTCAAGTTTTTTTTTCTGCCCCCATATAGAATGTCCTCATTTCCATAAATTGTAGAAAATCATGATTGGTTTTAAACTTATTTCCGCAAATTGTAGAAAATATTAAAAATATTCTTAAAAATTTCCATAAATTGTAGAAAATCATGATCAGTTTTATAGTTATTTCCGTAAGTTGTACAAAATATAAGAATATTTCTTCACATTTCCTTTATAATTTGTATAATTTCATGTATAATTTTCAAGATTTTGTTTTTTTGTGAGTAATATTGCTGAAAATTTGCTTTAAATTGTGGAAAATCACGAAAACTTGTTAATGTTGGTAATACGAACCTTTAAAACCTACTGAAAAAATAAATTCAACTTCAAATTGAACAGGAATCTGATTGAATTAATGCTCCGAGGCTATGCTCTAATGAAGTTATGAAGTACATATGTAATTGGTGATTACAACCTGTAGTTTAGGATTACGACTTAGTTTCTCACACCATTTTCTTGTGTGTGTTAATTTTATACATAAGTGGCGGGACTTACAGTTTAAAGTCAACTCCGAAAGACAGATTTTTGAGAAACTTTTTCATGACAGTTTTATTTATGGTCAGAGTTATTGGCAGAAATCTGCTGAGAGGAAGTCGCCGGAGAAATATTTTTCATATTATCGTTTTGATGTCTGACCTAGGGTTTGATCCGTGGCCTTACGTCTAATAAGCTAACACACTACCTACTAGACTACGGCGACAATTTATAGCATGAACTATATTTTATCGTGGGAATTTCAACTTTCGTGTGTGGGTATGCAGTTAACCGTTGTAATGGATATGAGCCCCAGGTGATTTCATATCCACTACGTACTCATTAGGATATGGATACGTTTGATTCCCATTTCCATTCGATGTTCTCCAAATCGGAAACACTTAATAATACCTTGTAATGCCATGATTTTATTTGAATTGATGCAATGCAAAAACAAAGAAAAAAATTGAGATATGGTGTGCGTCTTGGCTTTATGGCTACAGTATTTGGTTTAACTATGGGAATTAAGGCGTATATCACGCTTCGTTTGCATTAAAGCTCTTAGATGGGCTTCTTTCTTTTGATTATAAATTTCCACCTCGGCTGTCATTGTTCTTTTAATCTTTACTTCTCGCACTTTTAAATAATTTTTCACTGCTTTAAACTTTTTCCTTTTTATTTTAAAATAATATTTGTAAATAGGGGTTTGTTGGGGGGGAGAAAATTCCAAAATTGTTAGGGAAAATCCGAAAAAAATTCCTTTATTTAATAGGCCAATATGGCTGTCTCTTCAAATCTGGAAAGAGATAGCTCAAATTAAAATATTTTATTTTGGCTTAATCCGGTTCGAGTAGGACCAAATCTCCAAATCGGGAACACCTTGTAATGTCATTGTTTTATTTGAATTGAGGAGCTGTCAATGCAAAAGCAAAGAAAAAATTTGAGATATGGTTTGCGTCTTGGCTTTATGGCTACAATATTTGGTTTAACTATGGGAATTAAGGCGTATACCCCTAATATTTATTGTATATCATTATATTCTTTTCTGTGTGAGTCATAGTTTTGGAACTCTTTTTTTAATTTAAAAAAAATTTAAAAAAATTTCGATTTTCAAAACCACAGTTAATAATAATTTTATGGTTAAAATGCCAATCAAGTTTGGTATTACTTAATGGTTAATGAACTTCTTTTCTTACTATGTATTTAAACATTATTGAGAATTAATTTTTTAGCTGAATAATATTAATTTTTTGTTGTTTTTATTTTTTTATAATTTTAGTTTGGTGGTCGGTGCACCTAAATTTGATACCTCATCGTATCAAGAGGGGGTGTTAGAAGCTGGTGCCGTATTCAATTGCGGCATGAACGATGGTGACTGCAATTTAGTGAAATTTGATTCGTCAAGTAAGTAATAATAACAAGAATACTAATCATAATAATAATAATTTTAAAGAAATGCAAATAAGCAACCAAAAAATCAAGAACCTACCACCACCAGCATTTTGAGGAAAAAAATTTTTTTTTTTTAAATTTAAAAAAAAAAATTTAAATATAAAATTTATTAATATCCAGGTGTTTAAAAAATTAAAAGAAATACAAATTATTATGAAAAATTATATTAAAAATTCTAAGGGAAAATACAGGCATATTCATTCACTGAATGCGTTGTAGCTTTTTGAAATGCTGTTGAAGGCCTTTCATGTGGTTTGTTTTCGTTTATTTTTTCTGGATATACATACTGGTGTGAATGACATCTTTTGATTTGGTTTGGGAGAGAAAAAAACAAATCTAATGGCCTTAATGCCATTGATGAAAATGTCTTTATTGGCTTTGGCTGTCAGCTTTTGAGATGGATGATGATCTCTCTAGTGACAAAATGCTCAGGCAGACTAGATCTTGATAAAAGAAAAAAATATTTATTTTATTACGATATGATACACACAGCATTTGACAAAATGTTTGGGCGTTTCAATGGTTAACCAACCCACATGTCTCTAAAGACAAAGTCAACTTCAAACGAAAAAAAAACAGAAAAAGAAAGAAAAGCTTTAAACAAATATTTTTGGTGACAACCTAGTATTTGTTTTAAGATTTCCAACATCAACACACACACACACACACACTTACTCACTCTTAATAACTATGTAAGCCTACGCATCAACATTACAATTTTAGCCGTTAAAAAAATACTGTTACGTTTTGCTTAACGTTACGTTATGTTTTTGCCGTCTCTTATGCAGTTTTAGGGCAAAAACTAGTTCACCTTAGAAAAACACAAACAAATGCCAACAACAACAACAACAACTAAAGGGTGATCTTTTTAGCTAGCTCACGCACGTTTCGTGTTTTGTTTCACTGTCACCCCATCTTCAGTTTGGTCTATAATTTAACCATGAATCGTCTTACAAACGAACAACGCTTGCAAATCATTGAATTTTATTATCAAAATGCGTGCTCTTGGAAAGTTGACCGAAGATGCACTTCTTTATCAAAAAATTGTGTTCAGCGACGAAGCTCAATGGATACGTAAATAAGCAGAATTGTCGATTTTGGAGTGAAGATCAACCAGAAGCATTGCTAAAGCTACCAATGCATCCAGAAAAAATCACAGTTTGGTGCGGTTTATGGGCTGGTGGCATCATTGGACCGTACTTCTTCAAAGATGAGGCGAATCGTAACGTAACTGTGAATGGTGAGCGGTACCGTGAGCTGATATCCAACTTTTTTTTGCCCAAAATGAAACTCTTGCATGACATGTAGTGTGCCACATGCCACACAGCACGCGTAACAATGGACTTATTGAGAGGCGAGTTCGGTGAACATTTTATTTCACCTTTTATTTCCTAGATCGTGCGATTTAACGCCTTTAGACTATTTTTTTGTGGGGCTATGTTAAAGCTATGTTAAAGTCGCCGTGGTCTAGTAGGTAGTGTGTTGGCTTATTAGACCAAAGGCCCGAGTTCGAATCCCAGGTCAGACATCAAAACGAAAATATGAAAATATTTCTTCGGCGGCTTCCTCTCAGCAGATTTCTGGCAAAAACTCTGAGAGTAAAAATTGCCATGAAAAGCTTCTCAAAAAATCTGTCGTTCGGAGTCGACTATAAACTGTAGGTCCCCCCACTCATGTGTAAAATTAACGCACACAACACGAGTGGTGTTGAGAAGCTAGGCCGTAATCCAGACTGAAGGGTTGTAATGGCCAATTATGTATGTATGGCTATGTTAAAGTTCATGTCTATACAGACAAGCCCGCTGCAATTGACGCATTGGAAGACAACATTGAAGCATTTATTAGTGAGAAACCGGCCGAAATGTTGGAAATAGTATGCCAAAATTGGACTAAGCGGATGGACCATTTGAGGCACAGTCGCGCTCAACATTTGCATGAAATAATCTTCAAACATTCAATTATATGGACCGTACTATCGATTCAAATAAAGATTTCATGGATTTTTCTGAATTTTATGTGTTATTTTTTTTATTTTCCTATAGCTCTTAAAAAATCACCCTTTACAACTAAAATTCATTTCAATTCAATGTTTTTCTTTTTTAAGCAAACGGAAATGGCAACTATTTTCAGTAACAACATCAACAGCAACAACAACAGCAATAACAACAATTGCAATAAAAATTTATACAATTCATACAACAAATTGTACCTGACCAAGTCATCGCTGGTTTCTGGTCCCTGGTCTTTGTCTTTGCTTCTTGATTGGAGCACATTTATATTTACGATTTGCCAAGATCATAAAGAAGAATGTTGTTTTGTTTTCTTGTTGTTGTTGTTTTTTATTGCCATCTCATAGTTAACTTTACTTTACTGTATAAAAATACAGAAAGACAGACAGACAGACAGAATATAAACTTTAAATGTCTATTTCTTATGTAGACAGACAGACCCCCATAAAAAAAGAATTTCCAAGAGAATGTTGGAAAATTACCATATCGCCGCATACGCTTCATATGGTTGTGTACGTTTCAAATAAAATTTGTTTGTTTTCGGTTTGGTTTGATGCGTAACTTGGCAGTAACAGTAAATTTAAAGAATGGGATCCTCGTTTTTCTTAAAACATATTTGGGATTAGATATTGGGATTCTAGAGCCTAAGTTCCGCTGGAAAGACGACCTAGCTGAGATGTCTCTTGAAACAGCTTGCCTTAATTATTGCTGTAGTATCATGCATAATTGGTTATAGCAACCCTTCAGTCAGAATTACGACCTAGGTCAGCTAACGTTAGGTCAGGTCGGAATGGTAGCTCTGATATCACAAAGCTCACTTGAGCACACATAGCAGCCCGTTGTGATGCCATACATGACGCAGTTCTTATATTGACCAAGCTCCACCCAAAACAAGGGAAGAGGAAGAAGTTGATCAGCGCAAGGGCTGCCCATCAAATGCACGACTACCCCACGCTGGAAAACCAGTCAGAAAGTCTAATAAACGAAGCTATATCCTTGACATCAATAGATGATAGTTCCGTCAAATGGAGAGCCAAATAACCTATATCTGCACCTACCAAGAGACGGTCACTGATAGAAAAAGCGGATAAAAGTCTCATCTTCATCAGCGGATCTGCAGCCACGGCAGAAGTCGTTAAATGGGAGCCGCATACTTTCCGCGTGTCTACCCATAACACAGTGATCTGTAAGCATGTCCACTGTGCTTGAAATGATGTTACGACCAAGTCCAAGTGGTGCGCCATCTATCCATCAGGGGCCGGGTAAGTCTAGCGGTGGAGCAGGACTCCTCATTGACTCAGGATAGGTTAGTGTCCCGAAAGAATTTCCGCGCAAAGGCCAACTTGACCGAGGCAAGTGGCATACATACACACATAATTGGCCATTACAACCCTTCAGACAGGATTACGGCCTAGCTTCTCAACACCACTCGTGTTGTGTGCGTTAGTTTTATACATGAGTAGCGGGACCTACAGTTTTAAGTCGACCCCGAACGACGGGATTTTTTTGAGAAGCTTTTCATGGCAATTTTTACTCTCAGAGTTTTTGCCAGAAATCTGCTGAGAGGAAGTCGCCGAAGAAATATTTTTCATATTTTCGTTTTGATGTCTGACCTGGGATTCGAACTCGGGCCTTTCGTCTAATAAGCCAACACACTACCTACGAGACCACGGCGACTTCAGGCAAGTGGCATACCCAAATCAATTGAAGAGGACCTCGGAAGGAGTGCACCAGCTCTGACGAGTTCGTCGGCCCTGCAGTTTCCCAGTGAGACACTGAAACGCCCAGAAAGAATGTCAAGACAGCGGCGACATTCCCTAACGTTTCTGGAGTTATTCACAAAACCTAACAGAGATCTTATGGCGGCCTGACTGTCAGAAAAGACAGAGACGCGGGTGAAAGGAGCACCGTTGACGAGAATCCATTGGGCGGCAATTTATTTACGACCAAGCTTCTCACACCATTTATGTTGTGTGTGTTAATTTCATCCACAAGCAGCGGGGCCTACAGTATAAAGTTGACTCCGAACGAAAGATTTTTGAGAAACTTTTCATAGCTTTTTTGCCAGAAATCTGCTGAGAGGAAGTCGCCGAAGAAATATTTTTTTTTCTTATTTTGTTTTGATGTCTGAACTGGGGTTTGAACCGTGGCCTTACGTCTAATTCGCCAACACAAAATAAATAAATTTGAAACACAAAAAAAGATCGAAGATTGGGTCCCCTATTGCCCATTTAAGGGTTAAACCTCAAATACATATATGCGTAATCCATTATGTAAATACCAACAAGAAGTCTTAATACCTTAAATTTCTAGCATAATTCCGCTGCATATTCCAATGAATTCCATTTAACACACACCAACTTCATTCCTTAAGATTCTGCAAGAAGATGATGATGAAGTGCAAGAAGAAAAAAAAAACGTGCAGCCCATCATCAAAAACCGCTCAATTGATTCTCAACCATATTTGGCCACACGAAACATGTTGGCCATACACTTTGGAACAGTGCACAGCATCATACACACTTTGTTGGAGAAGTTGTGGTTGCTGGGTTTATGGCTGCTGTGTTGTTTGATTTTTTGTGATTTTGCCAAAACCGTAACAATAAAAACAAATTGTGGCATGTTGCATAATGCCTTCAGAGATCTTCTATTGCTTCTTTAGCTTTAAAACTCTTTATGCGTACTCCCCCCTTTTTACTTCGTCTTCCTTGTCTTCTGCTTTCTTTAGAGTGTCTTGTTTAAGCGGATGTGCAAATAAAAATTATACGCTTGTTTGTTCACTATTTTATGTTGTTTTTGTTGTTGTTGCTGCTGTTGTTGTTTATAAATGTTGTTGCTAATGCACGAGCGATTGATGATGAAAGCCCGCGCGTGCGCTTTTAAACAAAATACAATTACAATAGCGACAACAACATCAACAACAACAGCGGCTGCATTATGTAAATACCACAAATAATAGCCACAGCTCATAAGAGATACACTCACTTGCTTATACAGCGCATCTAACTAAACAAGCGTATGAGTAACTGATGTAATGCATGGAGCCAAAGCAAACGCATTTCGTTCCATCTTGCGTACCAAAATGTGCTTGTAAATGGCCACATGAAAGCATCATCAAACCAGAAACATTTGCAATTTTAAAGAGGAAAATTGTTCCCTCAAATTGAAACAAAAACAACAACAACAAGACAACCACAAATAACATGTTCTTTGTACTCGTGAAGTATTAAAGAGTCATGCTTTGCCTATTACACTCATGCCTAAGTAAATGCTTGTTATATGGGCTACTCCATACGTTGCAGAAATAAGAAGGAATCAGTGTCTTTTTACCAGGACATGTTTATAAGGTTTTACAGATTTTGCACAGATTTCTGACATAGTCTAGGACATCTGGACCAGAAAAAAAGAAAGTAACCTGGTTCTATATTTCTACTCACACTACTCCTTTAATGTCTTTTCTCGGCTAAACAGTTTACAGCAGTACTGTATCTAGTCTTAGGAAGATATTTTTGAAAAGGTAAAAACATAACAATTGCCACTGTTCACAACTTGATGTAAACAACAACAATTGCTTTGTTTGTTATTCCTCTGTTTATTACCCTTTGCGTAAACAATAACAATTGCTTGACAATTATTCTACAGATCTTTGTAACGGAGATCTTCAAACCACGATTACTCTCTTCAAACCTGCCTCGTCTTCATACAAAACTGGCTGAACTTCACGGCGAAGTCGCCGTAGTCTAGTAGGCTTATTAGAAGTGGGACCAGACCTTTTCAACAGATCAGACCTTTTCAAAGAAATGAAATACGAAAAATTATTTCTTCGGCGTCTTCCTCTCAGGAGATTTGTGGCAAAAACTCTGAGAGTAAAATAAAATTAATTCTTGATGAGAGGTATGGACTTTCGGAAAAATCCACCGATTATATTGTGCCAGAGGTTATGTTCCTGTCTGGTTTAAGAACACTTATACCGGAAAGGGTACAATGGAATGGTGGGGTACTTCGGGGGCAGAGAGGTATAATCATATTCACAGATTGGTCTAAGTTAGGTGGAGGGACAGGTGCTGGGGTTTTCTGTAAGGAACTTGGCCTTGAACTTCACTTCAGGTTAAATGATGGCTGCAGCGTGTTTCAGGCGGAGATTTTCACAATCTTGAAGGCTGTTGAGGCCATAGCTGATGGCACCGCTTCGGAATCGGAATCTTACATGATCTTCGTTGACAGTCAGGCTACCCTAAGGACTATTGCGTCGGTATGGTGCAAATCACGGCTAGTTCGCGAATGCAAGGAGTCGTTGAGGATTTTTGGACCAGACCGTATCCGTTATGCTGGGTTCCGGGTCATAGCGTAATACTAGGCAATGAGACGGCGGATGCTCTCGCTAGGTTAGGTTCACTTTCTGAGGGCGATTTAATAGTTGGTCCTTACCCATCAAACTGCCACCTCTACGGACTCATCGATGGACAGGTCAGGGGGGAAAAGCAGAGGCGCTGGGGGAATGGATCAGGTTGTCATGTCCCTCGATGTCTATGGCCTGCTATAGACAGTGTGAGAACAGGCTGGCTGATGGGCTTGGATAAGGCCAGTTTAAGGTTGATTATAGGGTTCATAACAGGGCACTGCGTGATTAGGTCCCTGACGAACCTGCAGGGAGTTAGAGATTGTCGAGCACCTCCTCTGTAACTACCCAGCCCTTAGTAGGTTGAAGTTGAAGATCCTTGGCAGGGGCTTCTTTGAGGGTTTGAATTCTGTGTCGAAAGACGACATCAGGGCTCTCCACAGATTCATTAGTAACTTGAGCTGCTTGAGAAGTGCTAGGGCTTCATCAGTGTAGCCGCGATCTCCCTTTTTGTTTTGTTTGGTCTGTATAAGTCCTTCGCTTCCTATTCTCCCTTCCTACTTCGTCCTCTTGTATCCCTTCTTCTTAACGACGTTATGTACAATGGGTCAAATCGACCTCCGGGTACGGTACTTGTCTCAGGTGAAAGGTACACGTCCTCTAACCTAACCTAACCTAAAAAATTTCTAAGAAAAGTTTCCCAAAAATTTGTCATTCGGAGTCCACGTTTAATCTGTAGGCGCCGCCACTCATGTATAAAAATTAACACAGACAACATAGCCTAGAATACATGACCACAATGAAAAAGTATCGGGTTGTTGTATTGGATATCGGGATATGAAACCTTCCGATCATGGAAACCACCATACAACTGTCCACTTTATTTATGAAAATGAAAAGAAGCTGAGAGAAAAAGTAAACAAGAAATAAACTCATGGGCAACATGCAAAGAAATGTGCGTAAAATGCAAATTTATGCAGAACATCTTGTCTACAGCCGTGAAGACTGCTGCAGTTAATGTTTATGACTGTGTCTCTCGCTCTCTGTCTCACTAAATGGAAGACAATAATTCTGATGATGATGATGATCATGTTGATGGCTCCATGCATTCATACATGACTCTGACTAAAGGAAAAGCAAAAGAAAATAGATTTTCCTCACCAGTGGCTGCAATGATCTCCACAAATAAAAACAATAAATTTTATAATGATCGACCAAGCCAACTAGCCAAGTGCATCATCACTTTTCTTATCGTCAAAGGTATTAACCACTACTTAGGCTACTATTGAGTTTATGGTATGCAAAATAAAGTCTGTGAAATAGTTGTTGTTGTTGTACCTTAAGGCCACTTTATCTTATGGCAACTTTTTTCTTTCTTTTGTTTGCTCTTAACGATGGCCATGTTACAGTGAAGTGCTATAAATACGTTAATTCATGGTTATTATTCGCTGGTTAATAGGCAACAAATTTATGGTTTAAAAGCAAGGCAAACAAAAAAAAAAGCAAGAGAGATATTTGGTTGAGATGAATAGTACTGTTGGCTCTGCCTCCTTTTTAGCCGTGTTAAAAAACAAAGAAGAAGTGTGAATAAATAAATAAAATGTTTAAGTAGTAAACATAAACTGCATGAGGATGGACGTAGTTAGGTCGGGAGGATATAAATAATATCAAGCACTGATATTCCCGTTTGTCTAGGATATACGATAACTATCCATGGAGTTTGCGTGAGGAGCTGACTTTAAACTGTAGCAGATTCCTGGAAAAAACTCTGAGAGTAAATAAAATTGCCATGGAGTGTATAGAAGTCGCCGTAGTCTAGTAGGTAGTGTGTTGGTTTATTAGACGTAAGGCTCGAGTTCAAACCCCCGGTCAGACGTCAAAACGAAATATGAAAAAAAAATATATTTCTTCGGCGACTTCCTCTCAGCAGATTTCTGGAAATAACTCTGAGAGTAAATAAAAATTGCCATGGAAAATTTCTCAGAAAAATCTGTCGTTCTGAATCGACTTTAAACTAATGTATAAACATAATGCTCGCAGCATAAGTGGTGTGAGAAACTACGTCATAACCCTGACTGAAGGGTTGCAATGACCAACTGTATGTAAAGAATCAAGGACTTGTTTCAGTTATGCTGTAGACAACATTGTGTATCCCATTTGTTCACAGCTAGTAGCACAGGAGGCCATTTCTTCTGCATTCTTTTATTATGAATTTTAGAATCTAAAACGCGAAATATTGAGAGCCATACTTGGATGCTAAACCTTTTCCCTAATGACTTTCTCATTAAGGCATTAAAATTTAAAAACATCAACTATAGTCCTTTCTCCTTAAAAGGACCATGAAAATCAGAAATCAGTTTGGCAAGGACAGAACAACTATGACGGTGAAGATAAGCTTTCTATACAAACAATAAAAGTGAAGGTTGGGTTAAGTGAGGTTAGGTTAGCTGAGGTTAGTTTAGATTAGGTGAGTTTAGGTTAGGTTAAACTAACAGTCGTCTCTCTGGGCACAGTTTAGTTGGGTCTTGTAAGGGATCGTTTTGTAACACCAATACTACTTATTCTGCCATATAATTATAGCTACTGGTTGATATCTCCCAACCATCCTTAAAATCTTATGAACGAGTGAATTTTCCTCAAATCGCCTTTAGCTAGATTAACTGTATTGTCCCTAAATTCTTGGTGCCGATCAGTGAGCTTGAAAATAACGAAGCCCGTGATATACCTTAAGTAGGTAAGAGGATCACATGTGGAGTTTAAAGATTAATTTGCTGTCTTGGTGCTGAGTACGACATAAACCATGGACGTAAGGGATGCAGGTAAATACCTTGGGTTCTCATTCATACTAGACTTTATTTTGTACCTAATCCTGTGGTTTCATATAGAAAGCAAAGGCCTTGTTCTAGATCGGTTTCTTTTGTTATTTTTCGTTGAGAATTTTTAGGCTTTCATGTCCAGTATTGAGGCTGCTAGCTACCCACCAGTTAGGCTATGAACGAAACAAAATTTCAAACGAAATTTAAGCGTCTTCTGAATTTTGCTGATTTCAACGTGTGTTTAAAAATAAATTCCAGAGAATAATTGGACTAAAGCCGGAATTTATCACTTTTACACCAGAGATCAGCAATGAATCATTCTTTTTTCGCTACTCATGAGTACTCATGAAATTTTGAATATACAGTGAGCGCCAAAAGTGAGTAAACACCACTGAAATTATTCATTTTCTTAGGATAGCGAAAAAAGTAAATGAGAATAGTCGAATAAATTTCCAAAAGTAAAAACATTTATTTATTACTCATAAAATGTTAAAACATAAACAACAATTCATGATAAAGGATTTTTTTTTATACTTAAGAACATAATAGAAAATTTAAAATTATAGTGGGTGTTTACTCACTTTTGGCGCTCACTGTAAGTGAGTCAACAATATTGAAATTTAACTACAGTCTGATTAATTCGTACTCACTCCAACGTTGATTTATAAGCACAGGTTGCAATGAGTATGAGTACAACGTTGACATCAAACTCATACCATTCGAAATATGTTTGATTCATACGCCTACTCATTTAGATTCATAACTTTAGAAAAATACTTATAATATGTACTCATAAATGTTTCGAGTTATTCGAATCATTCATCAAAATTTAGTCATAGTTGTTGTTGCATTTAAAATAAAACAAAAAAAGACACATAAGCAAAAAACACAGAGCAGCAAACAGAGCAAACACACATCCTTTTAGTGAGTATATTAGTGTTTGTAAGCGAATCATACTTATTTTGTGCTTCTTGTATTTATATGTTGAGTTATAGAGAGACGAAATCAACAACATCATACATGTTGTTTAGTATGAATATGATGAGTACTTCAAACTTTGAATATGATTAGAGGTTCCATGATAATAAAATCAGTTTGAATGCGTATAAGTATCAAAAATTATGAGTATGATTCCATTCCACTCCTCTTTTTGAATACTCATTGCTGATCCCTGCTTTACACCACATTTAAAAATCCTTTTACAAAAATTTTCCACCACCTACGCCTCTGTTGCAACACGATAAGATCGTGTCAAACATTAACACTTTTTTATGCTTACGGTTATTGTTTTTTTATGTTGTTGTTGTTGTTGCTGTTTTACACGAACAGAAGCGTAAGCAAATGAATGAGCGATTGAGAATGGCTAAATCATGTTCAACTCATGCAAACAAATCAAGCGGAGGTAAATTTAAAAAGACAGTAAAAGTGTTTTCCAGTAAATAAGCACGAGAGAAATAAAAACACCGAAGAAGAAAAAGAAGCAGAAGATGAATGTGTTAATGAATGCAAAATTAACAGGCTGACTAAATAGCTAGCCGGTTGGTTGGTTGAATAAACATAGCTTAACAGGCCATTCACACACCATTCAATAGAATACGACGACGAGTACCATCATAATTTTAATACACACTACGCGACATACGTACGTACTTAAACAGCAAATGGTGCAAAGAAAACTGTGGACATTGGCTCTAATCACACGAGAACAATTTGGCTGGCGTAAAATGATAGTTTGTAGGCAGGAGAGGTGAAGAGAATTTTTTTTTTGGGTGGCGTACAGCTACAAACCCGCATTAGCAGCACAAAACTAATACATGCACATTTTTAAAAATGAATGCAAAAACACTAATACATACAATGCTGCGTATGTATACGTATACATTTCATGCCAAATTAATATTCATATCCCTTGTGATTTGAAAAGAACAAAAATTGTGCGACTAAAAATTGTTCTCGTGTGATTAGAGCCATTGGAAACATTAAAGATCAGGGTAATCATTGATGAAACAAACGATGTAAAGTGCCTGTAATGATTACCATGATGACGATGATGATGATGGTTAATAAGTGGTTAGGGTTAAAGCAAACCATGAGCTTAGATAATTACAAGCTCTTACTAGACTCTCTCTCTCTCTCTCTGTTTCTTCGATGTGTGTTTATTTATTTGTGTATTGACGTGATTTGACTGATTAACTTCATAATGCCGCGACACTACAAATTAGCATCGACGTCGCCGCCAGTACGTTAATGTCATTGCTGTCATCACTGTCACTATTTGTCGTCCGTTGTCGTCGTCGTCGTCGCCGTTGTGATGTGATGTGCTGTGTACACGCTGCGCTGTGTACAAATAGTTGTTAAAGTGCTAAATAACAGCATTCGTCATTCACGTTTTACAGGCGTTTTTTTGATTTCTCATTTTCATTTCCAATTGAATTTCAATTCACGAGTTTTTATTTTATTTAAAGCGGAAACCATTCGCCAACCCATTTAGGAAGTATGAAACAGCGTTCACAAGTAGCCCAATAGCCCGCGACAGAAGCCTAACAACAACAACAATTTTTTTTTATTGTTATTGCAGCCACAATGAGATGGAGTGGCAACAAGAAGAATAAAAAAAAAATTGCCACAGTGATAGAGAGAGACAGAGAGAGAGACAGCGCGAGTAACAAATGAATTTTGCAATACAATTGCTAAAGAGGAGACGACAGTCATAATAAAACACAGAAAAAAACAAACACACTTCATGATGTATATTTAAAGATTGAAGTTAATAAAACAATGACAGAAGTTTCCGCTGATTATACAAAAAAAAAAACCCCAAAGGGGCATGCATTAGGCAGACCAACGTACTCCTATGAAGATACGACAAGAAATTGACACACAACACCCATAAATAATTCTTTTAAACATTTTGTTTCTTTCTTTCTTTTCTCCTTTCGTATAATAAAAGATGAATTGATTTTGTAATGTTTTGAAATACAGTTTCTTAGAACTACCGGGCCAAAGGTCATTTATTTCCATAGATAAGCTATTAATCGAATGCTTAATTAATTTATGCCCCCACTTGCAAAAGATTTCCAAGAAATCGTGGGAACAAATGGTACTTAAAAGCAATAAAAAAATATCTTGAGAATAAAATTTAAAAGAAATCTAATAAAAGTACCAAAAAAATTTGAACTTTTTCTTAAAAAGTACCAAAAAAAAATATTTGGTAGAGTTTTCATATTTTACCATGGAGAGGCATCTTTTTTAGTTCCCGTCTCTTATTCGAAGTATAGGGCCCTCAAGAAAGTTCGGTTACAATTTGTAGGCAGAAGGTCCCAAAATACAAGAAATTTGGTAATATTAATTGCATCTGGCAACACTATAGCTTCACGTTTAAGTTAAATTAGATTCGATGGCGTCACCACCTACAGAAACATATGGGATTCCCGCTTAACCCCACTTTGCTACCAAACTCCATTCAATCTAAATGCTAGGATTTACACCTTTAGGAAGAGCCTTTTAGCCCAAGTAGGCCAGACTCTCGTATATACCGGGCAACGTCTTTTGTCGTATATTCCGCTTTCTAGAATATTAGGTTTTCAATGCATTGCCATTAACACATTACGTAACATACGGGCACTTCCCCCAACTTCAAATCACAATATATGTAGAGATCACGCAAGGGAGCTCCAAGCTGATGAGCATGCCTTCATATTAGGCAATGTTCCGTAAGGACATACGAATGTCAAGTCGGGAGAAAGCCAGTTCAATCTAACAAGACGAACACGTCTCCTGTGACACCCAGGCAGCCATTAGCCAAAGAGTGATATTCTTTACCATTTTCCAGTTTAATCCTTTCCAATCCCATGAGCCGATCACATAATTTTATACGTGAGTGGCGGAACCTACTGTTTAACGTCGACTCCGAACGACAGATTTTTGAAAAACTTTTCATGGCAGGAAATCTGCTGAGAGGAAGTCGTCGAAGAAATATATTTTTTTTCATACTTCGTTTTGATGTCTGACCTGGGATACGAACCCGGACTTTACGTCTAATAAGATAACACACTACCTACTAGACTACGGCGACTTCATGCGCGGATCAGATAAGGAATTTTAGAGCGTGGCATCCCTTGTGGCCTGTTCATTTGCCACACAATTTCTGGGAAGGTCTCTATTCAGTAGGCTTAGTATAACGGAGAGCTTAGATTATTCCACCATTTCCCAGAGAAATATGAAATTTGCATGGACAAGCTTACACCAACGATATGAAGTTTGAAAAGGACTTTATGACAGTCTGGCAGTTTAAATTTTCAAGAGCTATTCTGCTGCTGAACGGCCATTTAATTGCCATGAGGATAGCCATGACATTCGCTAGAAATAGTTCTCCGGAAGTATGTATGAGTTTCTGATATTCGATGTACATACCATACCTTGTCTACCCATCAACGAAATGGTCTGCTGGTCGCTCTAATCGACCAATTTTCTAAAATGACGATAAAATCATGGGAAAAAAGTCCTACATCATCAAACAGTTGTCAGCCACTTGAAGGACGCTTGAGACACAAATAAGCTCGATGGGAAGGCTTGGATGGGAAGTTTTGATGCATCCACCATGTAGTCTGAGTGGATTTTGCGTCTTCAGATTTTTATTTGTTTCGGCATCTACAGAACATTAGTTGTGTTTGGCAACCATTGATAAGAGTACCGAGTGATTTGAGGAGAAAATTAAAAATTTAACTTTTATGCAAAAACCCCTTTAATTGGTTGGTCATTACAACCCTTGAGTCAGGGTTACGACGTAGCTTCTCTCACCACTTATGTTGTGTGTGTTATTTTATAAGTGGGTGCCGGAACCTACAGTTTAAAGTCGACTTCGAACGACAGATTTTTGAGAAACTTTTCTTGGCAACTTTATTTTACTCTCAGAGTTTTTGCCAGATATCTGCTGAGAGGAAGTCGCCGAAGAAAAATTTTTTCACTTTTCGTTTTGTTGAAAATGTATGACCTGGGGTTAATTAAACTACGAATTGCTTTCTCATAGTCCCTATTCTTTGGATTTAGCCCTAAGTGTTCTATTTCTTGCTTGCAAACCTGAGTAATTGTCTCGGAAAAAGAATTGACTCCAATCTGATCAAATGATCTTCTCAAATCTGTTTTTTTTTTTTTTGGAAAAACAAAAAATTTCAGAAACGTTGTGTTATGTGTATGGAGTTCAAAGAAGATTAAGGGGTGCCTAAAAAAATTTAGGTTTATAATTTTTTTTAATAAAAAATAAATTTGATACTGGAAATCACTTATAAAATTAAATTTTTTAAAAAATTAAAAACATACAAATAATTTAATATTAATTCCTCTTTTTCCCATTTTCTTTCAAATTAACATTAATCTTTTTAAAATTTGTTTGTAATAAATTTTCAAACATTTTAAAACAGATTTGAATAAATGCTTTATAAGATTAAAAGGTAATGAAATTTGAATGGAAATAAAAATCAAAAATGGCTGGATGTATTAGAGAAATGCACAAAAAACATACAAAAAAATGTAAATACACTACTTTTTATCTTTTCCCAAAAAATATAAATTTATAAAACAAATTCACTTAAAATATTATGTCACGATTATTATTTGTTTTTTCTAAATTAAAAAAAAAAAATAAATTTTTTAAGTTTTATTTATCTTGGTCTTAAATGAAACGCTTTACAAAACTTCCGCTTCATTTTAATCACATACAAAAATAATGCCTGTGATTTATTTTCAGACGGCAAAGTCATTAATTTATTAGTAATAAAAATATTTACACCATTTCCAAAAACAAGAAAAATTAGCAGACGGATTTAAGCTACGATGGAAACTTTATAAACACTTTATAAATTGTCTTTTTGGGTAAGTGGTATATAGTTAACCATAGGTCAGGTTAGATTAGCTCGCCCTAATTGCCCGCCAGTATATTCTTTCCGAACGCCTATAGCCCTTTGTGATAAATTAAAAAATCTCTCTTTCCTAATCCAGTTCCTTGGAACCAAACAGTATCATATACATAGACTGCCTGTTTCTGAAAACTGTCTGTCTCTACGTGCCTTAAACCAGTTTTCCATAAAACAGACCATTAAACTGAAAGTAATGTACTCACTTCCCTTTCTGCTTATTCAAAACATCACCTACAATAGTCGAAATTTAAATAGCCCACAGGCTTAACCATACATGCAACTTTACAGACTCCAATAATTATATTCCAAAAGCCAAGAAACAGCTCTGGTTCTCTGGTTCACACCACAAGTGTTTGCAGCAGATCACGTATGCTGCGTACTCCTCCCGCAAAGAACGTTAGACTGGAAAGTGTAACCTGTGATCTCTAAACGATACCTTCGACGAAATTGTATAGTTTTGTCAGTGATATATCCCTGGGACAGTTGAGATAATGGAATAGACATACACCGAGGGGCATAAATCTAAGAGAACCTTAAGCGGATTAATTACAAAAACGGCGTTATACTGATTTCTCCTACTTCCCCTTTTTACAACCCCTTATAGTGCGATAATATGGAAATGCTATAAATTTCGTCATGTACTCAAACGCGAATTGCCCAGAAATTATGCTTGAGAGAAGCCTAATCGAGTCTCAACTAAATGAGAAGACAGTTCTGAACATTCCGAAAGCAGTGATAGCTACCTACCTGGTTTCCCTCTACCACGTGAGAACCACAACAAGGGGTGATCTCCCAGTAGGGCAATCATTAGCTCACTTGGATAGCCCAATGATCTGGGAGCCATAACAATTCGATATAAGGTCGGCTTAGCTGGGCCATCGACTGGCTCTTTAATGGCTGACCCTAACTATACATACACATGTACATTAGAGCGACTCAAGTTGTATGGAAGCAAAATTCGTGCTAGATGTACCCCCCCTCAAAATGAAGCTTGGACTTTTTTAAGATGACATTTAAAATATTTCGGCTCCAGCTTTGACCTCTCGTGAGCTGGACCATTACGAAAAAGGGTATATTTTTCCATGTTTTGTCAATTTGAGAATCTGTTTCCTTACCAACATATACAATATGGGTGTCATAAGAAAGGTTTTTTCAATGCGCGTCCAACTGCATATACAATTTGCCCAAGGACGATCATCCATGTCCTTTTTTTTAATGATATTCTGTTAAAAAGAACGGTTTTTGAATTTTTTCTTTTCTTCCTTTCTAACTAAATTAACTCTAATATGATGGCGGATTTAGTTTCTAGATGATGTTTGGATGAAAATAGGACTAAAGAAAGAAAAAAAGAAATGATCCACGACTCTTTGTGGGCATATTTTTTTCCCAAATTAAAAAAAGTTATTAAATTTTTTTGTTTATATTTACAAAACTATACTCAAAAAACGCAAACTAGGGCGAATTTCAAAAAAAGCTAAGACCCGTATTTAATTAAATCAACTAAAGATTAAAATATGTTAATTTGGTTATTTTATTACAAACAACCCCGAAGAAAAAATTCAAAAACCGTTCTTTTTAACAGAATATCATTAAAAAAAAGGACATGGATGATCGTCCTTGGGCAAATTATATATACAGTTGGACGCGCATTGAAAAAACCTTTCTTATGACACCCATATTGTATATGTTGGTAAGGAAACAGATTCTCAAATTGACAAAACATGGAAAAATAGACCCTTTTTCGTAATGGTCCAGCTCACGAGAGGTCAAAGCTGGAGCCGAAATATTTTAAATGTCATCTTAAAAAAGTCCAAGCTTCATTTTTAGGAGGGTACATCTAGCACTTTTTTTGGTGAGTCGCTCTAATGTACATACATAATTGATCATTACAAGCCTTTAGTTAGGATAACAACCTAGCTTCTCAGACCACCGATGTTGTGTGCATTAATTTTATACATGAGTGACGGGTCCCACAGTTTAAAGTCGACTCCTAACGACAGATTTTTGAGAAATCAGAGTTTTTGCCGGAAATTTGCTGAGAGAATATTTTTTCATATTTCGTTTGATTCGAGATGTCTGATCTGGGTTTTGAACCGAGGCCTCGAGTCTAATAAGCCAACACACTAACTACTAGACTACGGCGACTTCTAATAATGATATCCATTGAAAGAAAAATAGTTGAAAACAAAATAGAGTGATCAGTGATGCGAGCTAAATGCGCACTTCTCAATTAGCGTTCTTCCACTACAAACCTCAGGAGAATTTAAATGTTGGCTCTCGACACGGATTTTAAAACTTCGAAGAAACTATACTCTCTCAGAGTACTCAAAGTATATCTTCTACAAAGAGCCCGTCATACACAGAGGAGATGTTCTGTAATCTTCAACTCTTCCTAGTTTCTGCACAATCTGTAAAAACTTGGCTGAAATCTGTTTTAGATCCCCATCAGAGGCGTGATATCATAATGTCTTGTAAGGACCCAGCCTTGCATTGAATTTATTAAGTTCTATGACTGGCAAACCCAATCTAGTAAGTGCGACCTCTTGCTTGCAGATATACTACTATAATCGGACCCCAAATGCAACTGACCAGATTCGTTCTAAAGGCTTTTAAGACATACATACATACATAATTGGTCATTACAACCCCTCAGTCAGGATTACGACCTAGTTTCTCACACCACTAATGTTGTGTGTGTTAATTTTACACATGAGTGGTGGGACCTACAGTTTAAAGTCGATTCCGAACTACAGATTTTCGAGAAACTTTTCATGTCAATTTTATTTACTCTTAGAGTTTTTGCCAGAAATCTGCTGAGAGGAAGTCGCAGAAGAAATACATTTTGTATTTTGTTTTGATGTCTGGCCTGGGGCTCGAACCCTGGTTTTTCGTCTAATAAGCCAACACACTACCTACTAGACGACTACGGCGACTTCTAGGCTTTTAAGACTTTTAAGTAATGTGACAGTTTCAGGACGGCTTCACACTACGGCGACTTCCATAGTAAATGGTTTTGTAGACAACTCAAGTAGGTGAGATTCTGGGTTAAGTCCAAAGCTAATGATTCAATTCAATGTTAGAGAAGGATAGAAGAAATGGATGATGGTCTCATCCTCAATGATGTACATATATTGCGACCCCTGCTAAAGACCAGCATCACCTTATATTTCAACAATTAGGGGTGCCTATTACATTATAGAAAATTGAATTGTCCGTAAAGTGCAATGGGTACATACATACATATGTGATTGGGCATTACAACGCTTTAGTCAGGATTACGGCATAGCTTCTCACACCACTCATGTTGTGTGCCTTAATGTTATACTTGAGTGACGGAACCTACAGTTTAACGTCGACTCCGAACGCCAGATTTTTTAAGAAACTTTAGCATTATTTACTCTCAGAGTTTTTGCCAGAAATTTGCTGAGAGGAAGTCGCCTAAGAAATCTTTTTTTTTTTCATATTCCTTTTTGATGCCTGGCCTGGGGCTTGAACCCAGACTTTACGTCTAATAAGCGAACACACTACCAACTAGACTCCGGCGACTGTAATGGGATATAGCAATTGAAGATCGTCGATTCTATTAATTTCTAAGAGTATTTTGTGCTTGGAAATGGTGTCATCTTAGTTCGTTCTTTTAACTATTTATGCGGTTTTTTTTTTATTTTGCGCCTCATTCTATATTTTTATAAATATTTTCTGTAAACACAACATTATCATACAAATGGAAGACAAAATCAAACTAAAAACCTCAATGATATGAGCAGCAAGACAATAGTCATGATAATGTTGATTATGATGATGAAAATAATTTTCTATTTTCTATACAAGCTACATACATATGTGTACATGGATATGTGTAGTGAATAAACGTTCATCCATCCATCTATCCGTGTAGCACTTTAGCTATTTGCGTGTGTCATTCTGTATTTTCTTTTTTTTAACTGCTTTTTAATTGAGCCATTCTTTGTTTATGATTATTTTTGATTAATTTGTATGTCTACTGGCGTTTTTTTTGTAACTCGTTGTCTTTCTCTCTCTGCATTCTATTTTTAAGTTAGCATTGCTACACTGTCAACAGATATTAAAAATAAGTTTTAATACTCACGATTTATTTTTTATTTTTATTAATTTTTTTATTTTATTTTCTTTTGTTTTTTTAATATTCTTTCAATATTGTTTCAATATTTCAGGCAATAATCGTAATACCCATGGAGATGTGATTGATCGCAAGTCATATCAATGGTTGGGCGCAACAGTGGCAACAAGTCGTGATAACGATTTAGTAGTGGTGAGTAGAAAGAGTTATTTTTTATTTATGATTTATTTTTTATTGCTGCATAGTATTACGCAAAAGCAAGCCTAGCTTAGCTTGTTGGAATGATTTGATAACTTTTTTAAAAGCATCTTCGAATGAGAATATATTTCGTTTATTGCTGGATGATCCTGGGTCAATCGACTTCACATCATTTTTTATGTAACATATAGTTGAGCGTTTTGTAATCAAAATCACACGCTTAAACACAGAATTTTTATAAAAAATTTTACACGATTGAAATACGGCTATCGAATTTCAACACAACTATACAAATTGTAAGCTTCCCGGGTAACACTAGGAGATGTGTGTGAAGATAAATTCGAATTTGAAAATCCTAGACGCAATCCATAAATTTTAGCAGCGCCACATTTAGCGTTAACAGAGCAAAATTTCCTCTTAACAGAACAAAATTCGCTCTTAACATAGCACTGTTAGCTATTTAACAGTATCCATATGAACAAGACCACTTGTTTAGGAGCTAATTTTGGGAAATACTCTTGGTCTGTGAATATCATACTATATGCAAAGGAAGGTTTCAAGGCCCCTTAATAGAATCAGCAATATGATCACATATACTCGAAAAGTGATATGGTATTGAGAAATTGGCTTTGGAAATATAAATTTTTTTATTGAAAATTCTCTAGAAGATCAGAGGCCATTTTGGAGCATATAGGAAATAGTACACCATACACACTATATGCAGATGGTAGTGCAGATGGTCCTCTTTCGAACCGTGCTAGTGGGATAGCTGCAATAATTCCGTACTCCATCCTCTATATTTCAACACTTATGTTCACTAATAATAATGATCATAAGGACAATTATTAGTATGCAATAATTACAAAGTGGAAAACACTGTTAAACATTTAACAGTGCTCTGTTAATAGCAAAGTTTACTCTGTTACAGGGATATGTGGCGCTGCTAAAAGTGTGGGTTTGCGTCTTTGGTTTTTAAATTAGAATTAAGCTTCACACACATCACAAGTAGAATCAACAACTCGTGGGTCAGTTGTTCTCTTAGAAATTTTGTAAGAATTGAGTTTCTGCTCAAGGGTTACTTTTTTGATGGTTGACTCCAACCAACATTTAAAAAAAAATTCATGAAAGGGCAGAGGCTAGTAATATTTTCTATTTCCACACAAGTTTTCGGCATTTTGATAATTCAGAAAATTGGTTAGATATAGACCAACACTAGTGCCCTCCAGTTCTTTACAGTTTGTACCTGACTTCAGCAAAATTGTGGAATACTTTCTCTCATCATTTTTTTTTATAAAAATTGAAATTTTTACAAAAATTACACTTTTCATGGGGCTAACATCGGCATGGGGCTAACATCGATTGAAGAAGGAATAAATGCTTCTAGTATTCATAGAGTCTGTGTTTTCCCCTCATTTGAGAATTCTCATTTCTGATACTCCCAATACAGCCTGGTACAAATTCTTAGATTAGTGGAAACCCGATGTCAGCAGTGGTGCGGATATGTTTTGTAAAAATCATGGATTCGAGCTTCGTTATGGACTGAATGACAATTGCAGTGTTTTTAGGCTTTTGAAGGGGTGTTTAACCTCACTCCTAATACGAATTCTTACGTAGTTTTGGTCGCGTACTCCCAATACAGCCTGATACAATTACAAAGATTAGTGGAAGCCTGATGTCAGCAGTGGTGCGGATGTCTCTTGTGAATATCACGGATTGGAGTTTTAATACGGACTGAATGACAATTGCAGTATTTTTAGGCTTTTGAAATCGTGTTTAACCTCACTTCTTCTAATGCGAATTCTTACGTAGTTTTTATTGCCAGTAAAGCAATCCTGAGCGTGAGCTGAAAGTTGTCAATGGTTCATTACATGGACGCCATAGAAGCCTTTAGAATGGATCGGTTCAGTCTCTGTTGGGTTTCGAATACAGTAGTATTCCTAGGTACAAGAGGACGCACTTACTAGCTTGAGTTCGCCTGCGGTAGAGCTTAATATATTCAACGTAAGGTTGATAAATGAGGCCTTACTGGACATCATGATATGAAGCCTTTGACGAGGATCTAAAATAGATTCTAGCCAACAATTTTACAGGTTTTGCAGAAACGAGGAAGAGCTGAAGATTACAGAACATATCCTCTGTGAACATCGGGCTCTTTGTATATCTTTGAAGAAGAAAGTTGAATACCCTCAGTGGGTACAGTTTCTTCGAAGTTGTGTTGAGAGTTTGTGCAGCTCCCGCGTTGATCAATTTCCTCTATGAATTCGGTAGAATATGCGTGTTCAAGTGAACTCTTGGTATCAAAGCGACCATTCCAACCTAACGTTGTTGGGAGCCAAAATTCAGACTCTCCTGAGGTTTATAATGGGATAACGTTGGCTGGGAGGAGTGTGCGTTCATCCTCGCGTCGCTGAACCCTCTTTTTTCAATAAATCCCATGATCTCTGGGTGTTTTCATATACTCGTCTATGGCTATACACTTCCTCAAATCTACCTACATAGCGATATGCCAGTCAAGCCTCAACCAACTCAGCTCTGCTTGATACCCTCTATAGGAAGCCGAAGAAGGGAAGTATCAATAATTCCACGCTTTTTCCAGATATCGAACAATGACGCAGCTAAGACGGAGCTGCTTTATTTCCATTTAGACTGGAATTTTCAAGTGTTATAAAATGTCTAATCCCGCAGCAGATAAGGCACTCGTAAACCTAATGAACCCGTATGTTATTATCATTATTCCATAAACGAATATTATCATCTTCTTTGCATGCATGTTCTACTACTAAAACTTCAACTCTGCCTATGTCGTGGATGTCTGAAAGATGACACTAAAAAATCTCAAACATTATTGAGGCAGAGACGCTCTCCGTTTTTGTGTAACCTTTCTACCGAATAGTAAGAACTTCAATAATAACAACAAAGACCACTTTCTAATCCCATTCGTACGGTGAGAATATTTCACTTGTACTTGTTTTGATGACTTAATCTGGTCTAAACTTTAAGTTGCTTAAAGGCCTTCAGGACAAAACTTCACTTCATTTGTTTGTTTGTTACAGTTTTAATGCCTAATCAATAGGGGCAACCATGAGCTAAAAAGATTTCCGTTTAGGTGGGCTTTTCTTTAACGTTTATCGGGATATTTTCAAACAATTATTGTGGGTGGGTGGCCGTCAGCGTTTATTGCCGTGTCTTATGGAAAAGGTGTGGGAGTGTGGTTTACAACAGTCTTAAAGCATGTAAAACGTAAGCTTAACAGACAACACATGTAAGTAACATCATACACCAGCAATATTGTAACCTGCAGTCGGTCGGTGATAAAATAATGCCGCCAACAACAATGTTTTCACTTTTCATTAGAAAATCTTGGAAAAAAAAGTGAAGAAAACAAAGAGAAAAAAACAACAACAAAAATTATTGTTTAAACCATTAAATTGTTTGTTTATATTGCCAACAATAACAACAACAAAAAAATCAAAATCTTATTGTGGGTCATTTGTTGTACGAGTGACTGTGACTGTGTCAGGTCAAACGGTGTGACTGGCTCGTGTCTCGTTCTCTGGCATGCTTTGCTTTGCTTTATTTCATGCCATTTAAGGTGTGTCATTTCCCCTTCATTCAGCTTTAAAAGTGTATTAAAAGTCAGTTTAAATAGTTTTTTTTCTTCTGTTAATTGTTAACGATTTAATATTTTGTTTACCTGTCCTCTTTTTGCTTTTTATCCATTTTGGCAAGAGCAGCCGGAGAAGGAAGAGATGGAGGATATAATCAGGGGTTTTAGAATGAAAGCTAACACAATCGTTATTTTTAATTTCTACCACAACAGTTTACTTTGGCTAAATTAACAAACACAAGTATTGTGGCTATTATCACTGTCATTAACATTAGAGGGCAGGTATTTATAACATTTGGGCATATCACCACAGTCATAGCAAAATATGTAAACATTTTAAGGCTTATGTGTTACGCTTAAGTCGCCGTAGTAGGCAGTGTGTTGGCTTATTAGGCTTAAGGCCAGGGTTCAAATCCCAGGTCGGGGATAAAGAAATATAAAAAAATATTTCTTGGGCGACTTCCTCTCAGCAGATTTATGGCAAAAACTCTGAGAGTAAATAAAATTGCCATGAAAACGTTTCTCAAAAGTCTGTCGTTCGGACTGGACTTTAAAACTGTAGGTCCCGCCACTCATATATAAAATTTGCACACACAACGTAAGTGGTGTGAGAAGCTAGATCGAAATCCTGACTAAAGGGTTGATGACTTTATTAAGTCCGCATACTGCAAGAGGATAGTATTGCTAAGTTCTTCAAACAGTCATAGCTAACGTCCTGAAAGCAACTTGCGGTGGAACTAAGGTGTGAGCCTTAGAATCACGCATTAACCATGCCAGTAGACTAGAGTGGCATTTCATACATTATTTGGCATTTTTGGACTATGAAAAGGCCCTTTTACACGACAGTGTTGTTAATAGTTGCCGCCTCTTTCAGTTAACAGTACTAGGAAAGGTATTTGAAGTTTCTGATCCACTCCGATTATGTATTCAGGACAGCATTGTGGCCAGAGTAGGTTAGCATAGGAGAGGCATTCGTTAATATTTTTATTATTGCTCGAGAAAGCAACTCATCTTTGATTTAAATGCCGCTAGAATGGCATCTGGTAGTCACCGTAGTGTATTGGCTTATTAGACGTGAGGCCGTGGTTCAAACCCGATTCCAGACATGTTGAACAGAACGAAATACGAAAAAATATTTCTGCGGCGACTTCCTCTCGGCAAATTTCTCGCGGAAACTCTGAGAGTAAATAAAATTGCCTTGAAAAGTTTCTTAAGAATCCGTAGTTCGGAGTCGACATTAACCCGTATGTGCCAACTTTTTTTTTCTCGTAAAAACTTGGATTTTTTTGTATTTATTGGAATCTATATGGTATACCACACAGCTGATAAATATCTTACGGTTTTAAAAATGGGGTGATAAGCACATATGGGTCCCGCCATTCGTCTATAAAATTAACACACACTCACAACATTAAGTTGATACTGTTATGTGGAGGAGTCCTACATTTTTTATTTCGAACAAAATGCCAGTTTACGCACTAAGCTACTTGGAAAGCTTGGATCAGCTGACATCAGTGGAGTTTGACCAGGGGTATTTACTAGAACATTAGAAAATACGTACACGCTTGAAAAATACAGCTGTTCAGAGAAATTCGACCGATTAGACGTGATAGGATAGGAGGTAGGATAATAACAGTTTGCCGTTTGCCTTATGAATTTAACCCCAAAGAAGATAAAGAGTTGCTTGGTATAGTTGTTAAAGCGCTTTACTACAAAACCAAGTTCGATTCGAATACGTCCCCCCAAACGCAACGTAAAAACAAAATCAACAAAGATCATATTTAGAAAAAGTAGGATTCAATAAGGAAAGTTCCTTACTGTTACATCCAATAAACAATCAAATCCCAGATGAATGACAGGTGGCAACCCTATTACTCTAGAACCTATTACAGCAAAATTTGAAAAACTTGAGTACCTAAAAGCTAAGAAGCTAGAAAATAATAAAAAGCTCTGTGTTCTTTAAAAAACCAACAGCCATTTACCATAGTACTACTAACTTTTTTACAATTCTATGCATTGTTCTGTGAGCTGCCTAAATGTTTTCAGTCTTAACAACAAGTTGACGCAATGCTTTTAATTATTATTTCGTAGAGTCCAGTATGTATTTTCTTTGGCAAATGATTTTTAGATTTTTATGACCATTTAATGGCCGCAAATATAAGTTTTCATTACCTTCTTAAATAGAACGTTTTCGCATTTTTTTTTTGCTTAAGACTTTGGCAATAAAAAAAATATCGATTTTGATTTAAGTTTTCCTTTATATTTACTTAACCTGACCTTCAATTGTAAAAGAAAGAAAAAAACTGCCACTCATGATGTTAGAAAGTTTGTTTTTCTTATGAAACTTAAATTGGTCATGAAAATTTTTTAGTGAAAATGTATACGATATGATGATGCATACATACGAGTATGGCGGTGATCTCAGTTTAAAGGCAATAAAAAAAACAAAAACACACAAAATTTATTAAGAACCATAGAAATAATGAGAATAAATTATTGATTTTGTTTGTTATTTTAAATTTTATGAGTGTTTCAATATCTTTTTTAAATTCTTTAACACCAACGCCTTATTCTGTCATTTAAATGTCACCCGGCGGGCTGTCAAACACAAATCAAAGCGAGAGAAAATGGAAAAAAGAAACGAAATATTCATTCGGAAATGCATTCAAATTAAATGCTTTTAATATGGTAATGAATGAGTGGCAATAATTTATAAAAGTAGGAAAATTACAGTCGGTGAAGGCCGATTATATGGGTCTCTTGTTTCATATTATAGGTTATGTTACATTAAATTGATTGGAGCGTACACTGTGGTAAATGGATCTTGTGGATGGTCCTTTAGTAATATTGGGTTATGATTTCAATACCACCGATCTGGCAAGCCAGTCAGCTGTCATTTCTTAAATGAAAGCTCTGACCTTTGCAAATACGGTTCACTCGTAAAGCGAAGAACGTGGTAAAAATTATTAAAACGCTAAAATTTTGTAGCACTACAGTGAGAGATTGATTGGTCATCTTAACACCCACTTTAGGTGCATGAAATTAACAACATTATAAAGAAATTTTAAGCCTTTGGTAGCTTTACAGATATAATTAGGCCTGTGCATCATCGCAATACAAGGTCTGCTGAAAGTAAAGATTCTGTTCTGTTCTGACATATAATCGATTGGGCCTATCCTACCGTTCATTATAGAATACTTCGCCTTTGAATTTGCATGACCATTCCATATAAAGTACAATTCACGCAACAATTAACACGTTGACTGCCACGTCACCCATATTTGGGTGACAGTAAAGTTTCTGATCGGGCTGCATTACCCGTATTGGGGTGACGCTTATTTGACTACTTGGTACGCGTCGCCTAGAGAAGATTTTACTGTAAATGCGCGTGGCGGTCAAATCGGCAGATCATTCACAATGCCGTGGATATGCCGATTGTATGCTATGGCCTGTTTCCCTAGCTGATTATTAGAACAAAATTTTCTTTAGCAACGAAGCTCATTACTCACTCAAGTAAAACTGCTGCATATTGGACTCTGAGAATATAGAAGTGATTGTGGAAAATCAATTTCATTCAGAAAAAATGATTGTTTGGTGCTCATTAGGGTCTGGCAAGTGTCATATGACCGTCTTTTTTCTCAAAAGGTGCTGGACCTGCGGGTCACAATGGAGCAATAGGTCCATTGGCGAAAGAGTAGAATTCTGGTAACACGGTGAAGAGTCACCCATCCTAACTTAACCTAACCCTGAAAGAACCGTTACCGCCAATTCAGACTACTGTGCCCATATGACGCTCTTTTTTTTTTTGGCCTGCAGTTGAAGATTATTTAACTGGACGTTGAAAACAAAAACCAAAGATTGTCGATTTCAGCTTTAATGGCTGAAAAATTGCTAGCAAGAGAAATTTCATACTTTGACTGAGTTAATCGAACGCCAAGATCATGCGATTTGTTGTTAGACATATTTAACCACAAAGACCGTATTTAGTCCCCTAACGATCAAAAGTATCTAGTGGTGCTGAAGAGCTGTAGTCTAGTATAAAGTGTATTGGCTTCTTAAGCGAGAACCCGTGGTTCAAATCCCAGCTTAGATATCTCAAGAAAAACGAAATTTGGAAAAATATTTCTTTCAGCGACAGTCTTCTGGCAAAAACTCTGAAAGTAAAATAAAATTGCTAAGAAAAGCTTCAAAAAATCTGTCTACTTATGGTGCCGCAATTCATGGATAAAATTAATACACACAACATGGCTGACGTGAGTACCTTGGTTGTAATCCTAACTAAAGAGTAATGTAAGGACGACTTAAGAGACTAAGGGCTGGACAGAAAGTGGTGACAACAAGACAGCCACACAATAACGATTTTGACTGTATTGCTTAAGAAGTTTCCACGAGGGGCAATTCCACGCTTTGGCGATTACAATTGGGTACGAAGATCAAGGTGGTTGAAGTTTTTTATGGGTGTTCGACGACAGTGTCTATGTGAAGAATTTCCTAGCGTTATAGCTAAGATATCCGCGCGATTTGCAAGAAAAAATGATAGAAAATTACCTGAGAAGTATCGACAGTTGTAAGCAATACGAAGATAATTATTTAAATGACATTGTATGTCGTATTTAAAGTGAAGGTCCAAGAGTTATAATGAAGAGAAATTTAATCGAAATCATAGCTTCCTGTCTGTTTTGTTTAAATTTGCTTTTGAAACCGCCCATAGTAACTTGTCTTTCGTTTCTGGCGGTCATCGTTTCTCAGCCAACTTGTCAATTTTATGGAGATATTTATACAGCTATGAAGATAAGGATGAGGACCAACGCTTATTCGGTGATTTTGAATGCAAATTTCTGCACTTTCGATGCAGCATGGTGTTAATTTTTTCAAGCTTAAACCTTATACTATGTTCAGACATGCACTTTTATTGCGTAAATCGCAATAAACGCCATTATTGAGCTAAATATTTCATATAAAGTTTCAATTAATTATTGCACAATAAATACGCAAATTATTATAATATTGAGTAAACCTTAAAATACAGCACTGTCATAAGTATGTTCAGTGAGCATATTACAATTTTCCGAACACTTTCTGTTAACATTTGACAACTGAAATGTCAACAACCCAGCTGTCAAACGCATATTGCTTATATTATGTCTGAACACTTCAAATATTGTACTCAAATAACCGAATGTTGACTCAATAAAAGTGCATATCTGAGCATAGTATTAAGTTGGGCAAATCTCTTTAAAAATCAATAAAAAAAAAACATATTTAATATCGCAGATCTTCTAATAAAAAGTATCGTTTAACAAAATCTCAATAACATTATCAAGTGACACCATCTCAAAATCGAATCTAAAATATGGTCTTTATTTATAAGCAATAACAACCACAACAACAAATAAACAGAAACTGAAAGCCATTTAAGATTTCAAATCATAACAGAAATAAAACCAAAAATAACAACAAAACAAAAACGAATCGTGTTGACATTTGACCTAACGACACTCCTTTACCGATGCACCATGTTTAAGAGACGACATCTTTAGCTTTGATAAAGGAGCCGCTAATGGATTAATATGATCAGAAGATGACTTGGCCATAAAAAAAAACGTAACGAAACGAAACGAACACAATGGTGGCTGCGGTGACAAAAACAAAATTCAGAATAAAAATGAAGAAAAAAAAAACAATTTTCTTCTGAATTTTTATGTCGTTTTTTTTTTTTTTTGCAAGCAATAAAAGGAGAAAAAAAATTTAAATTTTATGTGGCAAATTCAAAACCAAATATGGTGTGGCATACAATATTTATACGGAGATAAGCCAATGAGCAGCACATAAAAGCAACAAAAAAATTAACGACGATTTGACAACGTGACATGACAATTTTCTATTTAAATCCCCAAAACAGATACAACACACATTTGAAATATAGAAAAAGTGCACATGAGTTTTATGTTTTTATAGGTTTTGCATACGATTCCAACCACATTTATCGTGCTCATAAAAATCTTGATTCTTTTAATAATAAAAATAAAAAAAAAATTAAAGAAAAAATTAACAAATAATTGTTGAAAATTATAAAAATTATTTGAAATTTTATGACTTGAAATAATAATTGGAACTGTTCAATTCAATTCACTTTAATTCAGTTCAATTCATTGCAGACAATTCAATAATCGAATAGACAGCCAACAAGCAATAACAACGTCTTTAAATCCATAGTCAGTCTATGTTTTTTAGAGATCGGGATGGTATTTTCCTTTTTTTATGTCATGCTAAAAATTAATTCTTCCTCTATTGAATGGAGTTCAAAAAAACAAAAAAAAAAAAACAAAAATTGGAACAATTCAATAGAACTGGATATTCGGTCTATTGACATACACTATAGTTCAAAAAACTAGCACAGAATCTAAACAAAGAATTACAATGCCACGAGCGCAGCCATCGGATGTATACTGCCATCAAAGTTATTTTAATTTTAATTCAAATTTTTTAAGTCGCCATAGTCTAGTAGGTAGTGTGTTGGCTTATTAGATGTGAGATCACAGTTCAAACCCCAGGACAGACATCTCCAACTAAACGAAATATGAAAAAATAATTCTTCAGCGACTTCTCAGCAGATTTCTGGCCAAAATCTCTCTTTAAAAATAATCTGTCGTGCGGAGTCGACTTTAAACAGTAGGTCCCGCACACAACAAAAGTACTGTGAGAAGCTAGGTTGTAATCCTGACTGAAGGCTTTTAATGATCAATTATGTGTATGTGTAGCCATCAGATGTTTTGTGAGGTATTTGTAATCCCTTGTAGAACTAAGTTTAGTAGTAAGCCAATAAGTCGACCTTGTAAGTGTCTTACATAAAAAATTCTCTATGATTTCGTCCTGTGATTCAGTATCTGCATAATTGAGTTTATTTTTCACTGAATGTATTGAAGTTAACAAAGCTTAGTTAAGTAACAGCGCTAGCGGTGAAATTCTTTATTATTCGCATAGTTCTGTGTGCCACTGTTCACAACTTTATGTAAACAACAACAATTGCTTATTTTTTGTTATTGCTCTGTTTATACCCTTTGCAGAAACAATAACAATTACTAGACAATTATTCGACAAATCTTTATAACGGAGATCTTCAAACCACGAATACTCTCTTCAGATACACCGTGTCTTCACACACTGACTGACTGAACTTCACTAACACCGATAGCCTTGTTTGTCTTGCCTTTTATATGGCAACGTCAACAATCTGATGAATGTATTTGAAGGCAAATGTTCGTGGCTTCACCTTCTCGAGATCTCTATAAATGTAAACATAACATAAATAATTGGCCATTACAACTCTTCAGTCAGGATTACGGTCTAGTTTCTCACACCACTCATGTTGTGTGCCTTAATTTTATACTTGAGTTGCGGGACCTACAGTTTAACGTCGACTCCGAACGACAGACTTTAAGAAACTTTTTCATGGCAGGTTTATTTGCTCTCAGAGTTTTTGCCATAAATCTGCTGATAGGAAGTCGCCGAAGAAATATTTTTTTCATATTTCGTTTTGATGTCTGGCCTCGGGTTCGAACCCGGGCTTTACGTCTAATAAGCCAACACACTACCTACTAGACTACGGCGACTTCATATAAATGTAAACATCGTTGTTTTATTATTGTTTTGTGTGTGTATTTTGTTTACATTTATTCTTGTAGTGTTTGTTGGTATATTTTTGTTTACTTGTTTATCATTTTTTATGCTGGTGTTTGTCATTATATTGCACAGCGCGATAATTTGTAAACAAGTTTATTGTTTTTGTAGCTTTTATTTATAATTTAAATATTAAACGATGTAAATGTAAAACACCAGTATCTAGATTTTTCTATTTTCGTAACAATCTATTGCAATGAGCACACATTGGGCCACCCCTGTAACGCGTCCAGTTTCTTCAAATTTCTTTATAATCTTTACAATTCATTGAACAGTATGATGAGGATAATCAGCCGTAAAGATCGTAAAATATTCACGTTTGGAACGCCAGTTTTATTCGTTCGAAATTGGCAAACCTTTCACAAAATAAATGACACTTCAGATAAAAGTCAGACCGTGGGTGTTAAAACTATTTAATGATTAACCCGATATACTTGAAAGTCACTCAAGACTACAGAAATACAGTGAGCGCCAAAAGTGAGTAAACACCACTGAAATAATTCATTTTCTTAGGATAGCGAGAAAAGTAAATGAGAATAGTCAGAGTCTCTAAAAAGTTGTCATTTTCTTAACATCGAAAACCTGGGATTTGCTATTTTTTAAAGCATTACTGCTGGTTTAATAAAAACTACAACAGAAAAAACTGAAATTCATGTAGTTTTTGTGCAATCTCTATTGAATGCTTTGTATTGTTGTAGGTGCAGAATAAAAAATGTTTTGTTTTCAATAAAAAATAAAAATGTTTTCTCTTGTTGCTGCAATTCATACCAAAAAAAAATGTTTTTTTGTTTTTATTATTGGACTCTACAGATTCGGTTGCAAGTACATTCTTCTTCAACATTTAAGCGATTGTGTATTTATTTTTTATTGTTGTTTTTATTTTGGTTTTGTTTTATAACTGACATGCTCTCCATTTACCAAAAAAAATCTAAAAAAAGCCACAAAAAAAACTGACAACGATGACAAGAATATCTACGCCAACAATGACGATAACAATGATATGCCCGGTTCGGTTCACAGGTTCCTACCTTCAATTGCTGTTGCAGCAATTTTTGTTGGTGATGCGGATAGTGCAACAACAACTACAGCAGCCACATTTTAAAGTAGATTTGTTTGTACAATAATTTTTAAAAAAATATTTTTTTTTGTTTTCAGTTTTTTTTACGTTCCCCCCGATTTAGCGATAGCAACGATTATTTACCAAACATGGTCAGTATGACCAATTTTAAAATAAAAAAACGAAAAGAAGTGAATACGAAAAATTCACAAATCAAAACAACAAAAACAAGATGAAAAAAAACAATGAAGAAATAAATGTTGAATGAATTGTAAGCGAATTGCTGTGTAGATTTAAAAAGATTTTTGTTAAACGGTTTTTAGACAATCCAGAGAAGAGAAGAAAAGAAGCCAATGAATCTTACTTTAGACGTTTTAGTTTTGTAGATTTATTTGTAGATCATGATTGTATTTAAGCAGAGGATGGATAGGGTTCTCGATTTTTCATACCAATTCGTACCAATTTGTCTGGAATGAAATAATTCGAAGCCGCCTTAGCTTAGTAAGTAGTGTGTTAAGTTATTAGACGCGAACCCATGGTTTTAGTCCCAGCTCTGACATCTCGAACCAAACGAGATATGAAAGAATATTTCTTCGGCAGCTTTCTCTCAGCAGATTTCTGGCAAAAACTCTGAGAGTAAATGAAATTGCCATGAAAAGTTTCTCAAAAATCTGTCGTTGCTACTCATGGATAATACGGTTGGTGTAAGAAGCTAGATTGTAATCCTGATAAGAAGCGTTGTAATGACCAATTAAGTAAGTAGGTAAGACAGATACCTTTAGCTAACTGTGGACGTTTATATTTTAGAAAGTGGAAAATAAAAAAGGGGTAACTAGGGGGCTGAGATGGGCGCAGTATAAAGCAATAATATTCTCTATAATATTTACATATAAATTATAAATTATTTTGAAAAAACATGGGAGTGGCTATTATTCCCTTAAAAAGACTAGGGGTGTCACACAGCGTCTTCAGTATCTTATTCAGATTCGAATTTCTTTTTCACAGCCTTGTTTGAAAAATGAAAAAATTGAAATTGATTGAAATGAAAAATTTTTCCAACTTAGCAAGTGATTGGTCCACGGTAACGGGTTCTAGAATAATAGGGTTACCATTATCTTATTCAGATTCGAATTTCTTTTTCACTGCCTTGTATTAATTTCATGCATTCATTTTTCCAACTTAGCAAGTGATTAGTCCACGGTACTAGCTTCTAGAATAAAAGGGTTACCATCTGTTATAACCTACAAACAATGGTGAGAACGTGCTTTGGTTTATTGTATTGCGTACAATATCGATTGGGTCATCTATCGGTTTAAATTCGAACCATCGGTTATTTCGAATCTGGTAATACTTAGGTCATTCTATTCTGTCACATAACTCAGTATATTATCTCCACTGAACGTAATGAATCGATTTGCGCTTGAGCAACGTTGGGATTTATTGGAAATTTATTTCCAAAACAAAGACAATTGGTCGGAAATTGTACGAAAATGTCGTATAAAATTTTGTCGGAGACATGAACCAACTGTGCTTGGTATTCGGAAGTTCATTGCTAAAGTTCATGAAACTGGTTTCATTGTTGATGCGCCAAGATGTGAGCATGATCGTACTGTACGTACACCCGAAAATATCGAAGCTGTGGCTGAGAGTGTGCGTGAGACTCCATCCACATCGATTCATCATCGTTCTCAAGAATTGAACATTTCACGCATCAGTTTACGACGAATTTTGCGAAAACATTTCGGTACGACGCCTTATAAAATTCAATTGGTTCAAGACTTGAAGCCGCATGACCATCCGCTTCACTTTCGCTTCGCTAGACGGGTAGCGTAATAAAAAAAAACTCATCTCTTCGTATGAAACTCATTTTTATCTTGGTGGGTATGTTAATAAGCACAATTGCCGTATTTAGGTGTCAGAAAACTCATATGTGGTTTTACAGAAGACAATGCGCCCATTACGAACGACTGTTTGCTACGTTTTGTGGAGCTGAGGCATCATTGGCCTATATTTCTTAGAAAATGAGGACGCCGTAACATGAAAACCATGAAGAGCGGGTACATAAAAACTGTGATCATGGTGCGAAAGGGCATAACAGTCAGTGGAGACACCTTTCGCACCATGATCACAGATTTGTATGTGTCCGCTCTTCATGGTATTGATGTGAACGATGTTTGGTTCCAACAGGTTGATGCAGCTAGCCACACATGTCATGCCACAACCGATTTATTTCGAAAAACGTTTGATGGCCGTTTAATTAGCCAAAATGGTGATGTCAATTGGCCGCCATGAAGTTGCTATCTGACACCTTTGGAGCATTTTCTGTGCGGGTGCCGTTAAAGAAAAGTGTTATGCCGACAAACCAAACACAATTGAGCATTTAAAGGCCAACATTCGTGATGCCATACACTGGAAAAAGTGCATGAATATTGGT
Organism: Sarcophaga rosellei; assembly: GCA_930367235.1. Classification (NCBI taxonomy): domain Eukaryota; kingdom Metazoa; phylum Arthropoda; class Insecta; order Diptera; family Sarcophagidae; genus Sarcophaga; species Sarcophaga rosellei. The sequence continues at coordinate 65,114,461 of OV884018.1, forward strand.
TCGATCGAATGAGGTACTGTAAGGCCAGCTGCGGCTGCACCCACCCCATACATATTAGCGAAAAGACATAGCAATCCTTACAGGGCATTAAAGCTTTTTGGGGGCTTTTCTGAAGCTCTCTCCTCTATTTATGGTCTTCTCTTAAGACTGCTAAATAGCGAAAGAACTGTTTAATCTGAAAGCAAATGTCTGACGAAAGCAAGGTAGTCGAGCGATTGATATGTTCTTAGTGTTTAAGGTCAATCCTCTTCGAATAAACTTTTTGTAGGAGCCGAAGGCATTCTTCACATTTCCAGTGGTGAGTGGATATTTTCTTTGAAAGATTCCGCCTTTCAGCAAACCCTACTATTACAGAGGCTTAGAAAGCCCAAATTTATTCTAAATTTCGAGAGGCATAAGTTATTTATTTACTTTAAAAGTTAAAAAGTTTTACTTCTGTTAAATTTATTGTTGTTGTTGTTGTTTTTGATAAATTTGAAATTCAAAACAAAATGTTGAACAAAAAAAAAAAAACGGCACAAATCAAGCCAAGCAATAATGCCATTGCAATGCATTGTTCTAAAGAATCTGTATTGTTTTCCCCACAGTATTCCAAGAGAGAGAGAGAGTTTGAATAAAATAAGATAAGCATTCTGTTTCTCAATGGTTTTTTGTATAAATTTGTAAAAGTAATTGTTTTATGATCCATACCATTGAGAGGGAGGACAGACAAACGGACAGCCAAACGGACAGACAGATAATACACCTGAAATCAAGAAACAAAATAAATGAAATTCACAAGGATTTACCAAAGTAAAGTGGAGGTTGATGTTGTTTAAGCTGGAAAAAGAAAAAAGAAAAAAAACTGTTCAAAGATATGAACATTTTATCTACTAGTGATGATGTCAGACTGCCTAGCCTTTGGTTGGTTGGTTGGTTGGTTGTTTGACAGGCCTGCCTGCCTGTTTGCCTGCAAGCCAGTGTCAGATTTGGCTTGGTTTGTGGGGATTCGCTGTGTGTTTTGTGCTTTGCCTTAAAGTGACCATATTTGGTTGACAGGTTGCCTTTGTCATAATGTGTACATGTGATGTCCGTTTGAATATGTTTTTTTATTTTTCTTTTACGCAATACTTAGCCATTCAATCATTCAACTAAGCAAGCAACCAACCAGCCAGCCATCCAGCCATCCAGCCATCCATCTATCCATCAATTTTTTTTCATTTCAATTCAATGTATGATTCACGTTTTATTATAACAAAAAAAATTAATTTTTTTTTGGAAAGATTTCAATTGAAATCCCAAACAAAAATTTATTATTTATTGTATTCGTAGTTATTTTTTTCAAAATCAACATTTTATTGTTGTGGACTTTTATGAACCTCAAGATTTCGTTTTTTCTTTAAAATTCTTTCACAATTTTTTTTTTTAATTTTATTTTATTTTTCTTAAAATATTATTTAAAATATTCATTCGTTTCTGTCTGTCTGTATTGTTTTTTAGGCATGTGCTCCACGTTATGTTTTCCATACAATAACACCGAAAAAGAATTTACGTTGGGATCCCATTGGTACGTGTTTCACTACCAGAAACTTTACGCATTTCAATGAAGTCTCACCATGTCGCACAAGTAAGTACAACCATTTACGTTTTCCATTTGAAATGCTTATGTATTTGTAAAGATATAAAGATTTTGTAATTTTTTTTTAAATATCAAATCGATGGCTGTCAATGCTGTCAACTCAATGCCTCAAATTTGCTATGAAAGTATTAAATCTAGGTATACTTATTGCTTAAATAGTTTCTTAGCGAGAAAAGCTAAATGTTTTCTTGCAGATTTAATGTATTAGTTGTTAACTTGATTTAAATATTTGGCATAACCTTTCCAATGAAACAAATAAAGGTCAAAGGTCATAGAAAGCTAGCTTAACTGACCTTTTGATTTGGCCCTCAAGTGCGCTCTAAGGTTTTACATACATAATTCGCCATTACAACCCTTCAGTCAGAATTACGGCCTAGCTTCGCACACCACTTATGTTGTGTGTGTTAATTATTATACATATGTAAGTGGCGGAACCTACAGTTTAACATCGACCCCAAACTGCAGATTTATTGAGAAACTTTTTTATGGCAGATTTATTTACTTTCAGAGTTTTTGCCAGAAATCTGCTGAGAGGAAATCGCCGAAGAAATATTCTTTTTCATAAAATGTGTTTTGATGTCTGGCCTGGGGCTCGAACCCGGGCTTTACATCTAATAAGCAACCACACCACCTACTAGTCTACGAGGACAGCGAAATAAACTATAGGTTTCCTTATACATTTAATGTGTTAGTTGTTAACTTGATTTAAACGCTTCACATATTCATTGGAAATGATGGAATGAAATTAAGATCAAAGGTCATAGAAAGCTAGCTTAACTGAGTTCAACATTTGTCATTGAAATTGGCTCAAAAGTTTTAATTTTTATAATTCTCCTACAAACACTTAAAAGTTAATAAAGGTTTAAGGTCACAACAACTTTTGTCTGAAAAATCCAGTTCTAAAGAAATTATTTGTTAAGTCAAGAATTCCTGACACATCATTTGGCTATTCCGATAGCCAATTTTTTTTTTCAAGTGATACCTATAACTCTTAAGCTACTGAACAGATTTTAACCATTCTTTTGTTGCTCGAAAGCTTATCAGGCTTAGATTATTTTAAAAGAAAATTCTATATAGCAAAAAGTAGGCGTGGCAATAAATAAAATTGAATATTTAGGGACACAGTAATCGTAGACGAATCCAATTTGGTGGGTAACATCGGACAACATCTATTTTTCATATCCCTAAATGTTAAGAGGGCGTGGCAAATCGTTAAAAAAATATTTAGGTACATATTGATCGTAGACGAATGCAATTTGGTGGGTAATTTCGTAGAGTCGATATCGACAAACCCACCAAAAATGGGCGTGGCAACCCCCTCTTTGAGAGATGCCTATAAGTCGGCTAATTCGATTATTTATAACTACATATGTACACATATAACTTCGTTAGCGCTATTACAATAAATATATAATGTGACCTGTTTTGGGCAATAAAAAATCAATTTTGGGCGGGACGAAGTTCGTCGGGTCAGCTAGTATTTATATAGAATAGAAGAACTAACGACTTATTCAACTCTGTTTGAAGGTGTATCTCTTGGAAGCAAAATTGCGTCAAAGAGTAAAAAGAAATAGGCGCCAGGTTTATTCTGTTAGGTTGGATGTTCAAGAAACTTTAAGAAAAATTTTAAAGTGTATGCCTGCTGGCATTGCTCTGAGTGGATACAATTCTTCTTTTATTGATCAAATCAAACCGCTAGTGTTTCCTTAGACGGTGTTACTATTGATACTATAGCTGTCCGCATTAGAAGAAGCTCATGGTAAATGAACGATTCGTTGACAGCAATTCAATCGCTTCGCTATTTTTTTTTCGTTAACTTACGTGGATCACTTATAAGGACCTTTTTTCGAATTCTAGTTTTTGGCAAATTTTTAGCGTCTGGGCAAATAATCGAAAATTGAAGTCGCATTCAATCGAAGTTAGATAAAGGGAGATTTTTTTTTCAGAGAAGTCAACTTTTAGGGCACAGAACAGAATTTTCAAAGAAGGACAACAGCTTGTTATTTGAAATAAGTCACCAGAACTATCGTAATTACTGAAGCTCAATAAAATCCGCAACATTTCCTAGAGTCTATAGACATTATCATTCCTACTAACTATCAGCCTACCTAGCAATCTTCTTTCAATCTGAAATCTAATCAGGAAACATTAAATTCTTGTTAACAGTTTTGGAGCCACTGTAGCTGAAGGTTATGAAAATTCTATCATTCTATTACGACCAAAAGCAATTTGTTTTAGATGTTGCACACATTTTTTATTGCCTCTCACAACTGCAACAACTTCTTAAACGTTGTCTGAAAATTTAAAATATTTTCTTTAAGCAAATAGAAGAAGAAAAAAAGAAAAAGAAAAAAAAACGATCACAAAACATGCAAGAGAAAATAGTTTTTAAAAGAAAATAAATTCCAGATTGAATAGCAATTTGTTAATCATTCCATATGCGTTCCTGAACTTTTCATCCATAAAAGGATAATTGTTCTCTAAGGAATTAAAACATTTGCAAAATAACCAAAATACAACAACAACAATAACAACAGCAATGAGAAGAAGAAGAAGACATACAATAATGTTTCGAAACATTCAACGTTCTTGAGGCAGCTTAACAGAATTGCGCGTAAACTATACACAGTAAAGTAAAGTGTTGCAATACATAGCAGCAGGCTGCTGCTATAAAACATTACAAAGTGTTTGTATGTTTACATGTACGTGTGTATGTATGTATTTGTATTATTGTCAAGGGTTAAACTTGGCTTGAGAAGAAAGAAAGAAAGAAAAAACACACAAACAAAAAAAGTGTCCTTCTCTTGTCCAAATAAAGAGAAACCTAAGCTGCAATACAATACAACAACACACACACACACACACACTTCTACAGAGTATGATGATGACGACGTCGACGTCTACACTTTTTTCCTTTTCGTACGATGATCGTGCGCCAGATCAAATTAAACGATAACAATTTGTCTCTGAAGTGTTTCAATTTAAACATTTTGCCCAGTCAAGTTAACCGCACTAAATGTTGTTGTTGTTGTTGTCGTTATTGTGCCATATATGAAGAATAACAACAACAAAAAACAATAACAGCAGAAATGGTCAGTAGGAAGCGAAATAAAATATGTCATACCAAATTCAGTCTTAGAAACAGCCAGCAGAGACAGAATTTAAGAAAAAAAAAAGATTTTTTATTTAAGGCTGTATTCCTATGTATACCCTACAATACCTTATTTGGTGGAGGATATACTATGTTTCAGCTGATGTTGGTAGAAACTTCGATACTAACCTATTGTTTAGGGATACGTTCCCCGTCGATGTATGGTGAGATTACGACAAATTATCGTTTGTCTGATGCATAACTCAGTTGGGTGTTATAAAAGGTCACGTTGTAATACCCTTGTGCCCATTTTACCATATATGTATGGTTGCTGGCTAGTATTTCTAAACCTTGCTCCTGTCAGTTTTATGAAAATACGATTTTATTCAAATCACCTCTGAATAAGTCCATAGTTCTTAAAAATCTATCATCTCAGATCTATCATCTTCAGTTTTACTTCTGAAGAAGAAGTTGTAGAGCATTTTCAACATTTAGGCGATTTCCAGCGGGATTTAATTAATACGACTGGCGGTCTCCGTTTGCTCAGATATGTATATGAACTTTGAAATCACCGTAGTCTAGTATAAAGCAGGGATCAGCAATGAATCGTTTTTTCACTGCTCATAAGTACTAATGAAATTTTGAGTATAAGTGAGTCATTCGTACTCACTTGAACGTTGATTTATAAGTACAGGTTGCAAGGAATATGAGTACAACGTTGACATCAAACTCATACTCATTCGAAATATGTTTGATTCATACACCTACTCATTCAGATTCACAAATTTAAAAGAATACTTATAATACTCATAAATGATTCCAGTGACTCGAATCATATATCAAAATTTACAGTCTTAGTTGTTGTTGCATTTACAACAGAAGAATACGGACACATAAGCAAAAAATACTGATCAGCAAGCAAAGCAAATACACAACCTTCTAGTAAGTATTATAATGTTCGTACGCGTTTCATACTTGCTTTGTGGTTCGTGTATATGTTGAGTTATGAGAGTCGAAATCAACAACATCTACGCGTTGCTAAGTATGAGTATGTTAAGTCAGACTTTGAATGTTAGTAGTATGGTTCTGATATTAAAATAAGTATGAATGCGTATAAGTATCTGAAATTATGAGTATGATTCGATTCTACTTATCTTTTTGAATACTCATTGCTGATCTCTGCTGCAAAATCTCCCATCTTAGAAAAACTTCTGCAAAAGATGTTGTAGCATTTTTAACATTTAGGCGTGTATATAGGAATTAATGTAAGTTGGTTAGAGTGGTAGCTTTGATACCAAAAGCTCATTTAAGCACGCATAGTGCCCCTCATGACGCCACAGGCCCTGTACAGACCGAATTCCACTAAACTAGTGAAGAAATTGGTTAGTGCAAGGGCTGCACATTAGACGTGTATGCTGTTTCTAAGACAATTTCCAGCGAGATTTAATACAAACAGCGATCTCCGTCTGCCCAGACTTACGGACTCTGAATTCCCCGTAGCCTAGTAGGTAGTGTATTGGCTTATTAGACATAAGGCCACGGTTCAAATCCTAGGTCAGACCTCTCCAGTAAAACGAAATATGAAAAAATATTTCTTCGGCGACTTTTCTCTCAGCAGATTTCTAGCAAAAACTCTCAGAGCAAATAAAAAAATTGCCATGAGAAGTTTCTCAAAAATCTATCGTTCGGAGGCGACTTTAAACTGTAGATCCCAGCTGGATAGTCAAAGAGAAGATATTGTATCGCCTATCTTCACATACGCGCTTAGATCTGTCCAGATCTCTGTCAGTGACCTGACATGACAATATTCAGTATATGCTTTTACCATGTTCGATGGCATGAAAAGTTTCTCAAAAATCTATCGTTCGAAGGCAACTTTTAACTGTAGATCCCAGCACTCATTTATAAAAATTAACACACTCAACATAAGCTAGGTCGTAATCCAGACTGAAGGGTTCTAATGACCAATCATGTATGTATGTATGGCCGCAACAACTTCTGCTGCTTTACAAGGCCAATGGAGCCTATAAAAGGCTCAAAGAAATGTTTCTTTTTTTGTTTCTTGTTTTAAAGTCTTGATTCTCCAATAACAGAGCTCACCCACCTCTAGCACTTGCGTAGGCTATTTTTATGAATGCCCTCTTATTCTGATATCCTAGACTTACCCAATGGTCAGCCGAAGGAGTCATTTTAACAATCTTCGCTAAGGCTAAGGCGTAGTCTGTAATATTCGGAAAGCTTTAAAGGAGAGATCTAATTTTTACGCGTCTATTCCTATAACCATCTTCTTTAGGATAATTACAGCGTCTCATCTATTGAGCCGAGAAACATTTGTCCACGAACTATATTCAGATTAAACAGTTATGGGCTGAACAAACCCAAAGAGATTCAATTTTAAAATAAAATTATCACCAATCATCTAGGTTTTACAGGGAATTTGGTCAACCTAGCTTTCTCAGAGTAGCATAGGGTATAGCTTCTACTTCTGCTCAATTGGTCGCCACGTATTGTACTTGAAACCGCCAAGTAACAAGTACCACCAACCAACATGCAACATGGTTGGCGGAATTCTTATTGTTGTTGCTGCTGCTTGCTTGCAAAAAAACCAAAGCATTTGAAGCAAAAAAAACAAGCAAATCCATTGCAATACAAGGGAAGTAAACGGAGCACATAAATGCAGTTCCTCTTAAGACTTCACTTCAAAAGAAAAACGAGTCTTTTGGTGTTAAATAACGTATAATTTATTGGTAATTGATACACGTAAGAAGCGCTATAATTCTCTTTGGGATACCATCTCTTACCCGGTTTAGTAAGACTTCTATGGTGTGTTGATATTCTTTGAAGTTTAAAAGCCAAGTGGAGTGTTTCTTTCTCTACACGGCTCTGCGTGTAAATTGTGTGTGCACTTAAACGGTTTTTGTGACTAGTTTCGTGCACGAGTGCGTGTGTGTGTGTGTAGTTCTTTGGACCGAACTTCGCTTCACTTAACATTTTTTTTTTGTTGTCGCTTTTTTTTTCTCTTTTCAATTACAAATGAAAACATTTAAGAAGCCAGTGGTAATTTCTCATAATAAAGTCGCCCCCGTATAGAATTTCAATTAGTAGCGAGCGATGGCTTGCCTTGTTGTGTTGCACGTTGTTACTGTGCTTGTTTTTTTTTATTGTTTTTGTTGTGTGATTGTAGTCAACCTTTCAAGTTTCAAAATGTATTTCATCAACGAATGAAAACATAACTAATAATGTTTTGCAAGGGACTACCGACCGACCGTTCGATTCACCACTGATAGTTAGCGTTTGTGATGGATGGGATAGACATACAGACAGATAGACGGACATTCAGGCATTTAACAATTTCAAGTTAAATTCATAAAAGTACACAATGATTTTATTCTTCTTATGGTTTATTTCCAATATTGTCTTGATTTGATTTGAAATGAAATATTTAATGCGTTAAGTTGGTATTTATTGCTCTGAGATATGTTGGAATGCTTTACAGGGCTTCTCAATATTGTCAATATAAGTGTATGGTGGTGTGATTGTAATACTTTCTATAAAATTTATTGTCAACGTTTAAATACTACAGAAGCTTTACAACTATTTTATAATGTGGAAAAAGGAGAAAAGGGGGAACAAGGCAGGGATAGGCGCAGTTAAAAGCAATAATATTCTCTATAAAATATATAAACAAAAATTTTTTTAATATTTTCAAAAAAGGAGCGGCTAGAATAGGGCTGCTTATTTAGAATTTTATCGTTTTTTCACTGCCTTGTTTTAGTTTCTGGAATAAATTTTTCAACTTAGCAAGTGATTAGACCAGGTTCTAGAATAACTGGGTTAAGATTATCTTATTCAGATTCGAATTTGTTTCACTGCCTTGTTTTAGTTTCTTGTATTAAAAATTTTCAGCTAAGCCAGTGCAGTTAATCTACGGTACCAGGTTCTAGAATAATAGGGTTACCATTATCTTATTCAGATTCGGATTTTTTACTGCCTTGCTTTAGTTTCCGGAATTAATTTTTTCAACTTAGCAAGTGATTAGTTGACAGTACCAGGTTCTAGAATAACTGGGTTACCATTGTCTAATTTAGATTCTGATTTTTTTCACTGCCTTGTTTTAGTTTCTTGCATTAAAAATGTTCATCTAAGCCAGTGCAGTTGATCTACGGTACCAGGTTCTAGCATAATAGGGTTACCATTATCTTATTCAGATTCGGATTTTTTACTGTCTTGTTTTAGTTTCATGGATTAATTTTTCCAACTTAGCAAGTGATTGATCCCTGGTAGTAGATTCTAGAATAATAGGGTTACCATCTCTTACGACCTACAAACTATGCTGTATGTAAACAAGTTTTTGCTTTATTGTATTGTGTATAATATCGGTATGTAGTCCCCGTAATCTAGAGGTAGTGAGTTCGCTTATTAGACGTAAAAGCCCGGGTTCAAGGCCCAGGCCAGACATCAAAACGAAATATGAAAAAATATTTCTTCGGCGACTTCCTCTCAGCAGACTTCTGGCAAAAAAATCTGAGAGTAAATAAACCTACCGTGAAAAAGTTTTTCAAAAATCTGTCATTCGGAATCCATTTTAAACTGTAGGTCCCGCCACTCACGTATAAAATTAACGCACACAACATGAGTGGTGTTGAGAAGCTAGGCCGTAATCCTGACTGAAGGGTTGTAATGGTCAATTATGTATGTATGTATAATATCGCTTGGGCCATCTCGTTTTATATTCGAACCATCGGTTATTTCGAATCTGGCAATACTTATGTCATTCTATGCTGTCACATAATTCAGTATATTATCTCCACTGCAAGTAATAAATCAATTTACGTTTGAGCAACGTTGGGATTTATTGGAAATTTATTTTCAAAACAAACAAATTGCATGAAAATGTCGTACAAAATTTGTTGACAGAGAAGGACCAATAGTGGCCGGTATACGCAAGTTTATTGCTTAAGTTCGTGAAACTGGTTTCATTGTTGATAAGCCAAGACGTGAGCGTGTTCGTATAGTAAGAACACTCGAAAATATAGAAGCTGTGGCTGAGAGTGTCCATGAGGAGAATCCATCAAGCCAACTTGTCATCATGATCAAGAATTGAACATTCCACATACGAGGTTAAGTCGAATTTTATGAAAAAAATTTGGGATGACGTCTTACAAAGTTTAGTTGGTTCAAGATTTGAAGCTGCATTAGCATCCGAATCGTTTTCGCTTCTCTAAAAACTGTACGATGAAGTCACTTTTGCAAAAAGAAATTAATTCATTCATTTTCATCTTGATGGGTACTTTAATACACAAAATTGCCATATTTGGGGCTCAGAAAACCCACACATGGTCTTGCAGAAACCAATGCACTCGTTACAAGTGACTGTCTGGTGTGGCTTGTGGAGCGGGAGGCATCATTGGCCTATATTGCTCAGAAAATGAGGACGGCTTAACATCTGTACCATGAAGAGCGGGTACATAGAAATCTGTGATCATGGTGCGAAAGGCCATTACAGTCAGTGGAGACACTTATCGCACCATGATCACAGATTTTTTATGTACCTGCTCTTCATGGTATTGATGCGAACGATGTTTGGTTTCAATAGGATGGTGCAACTTGCTTGCATATCTCATGCCACAATCGATTTATTGCATGAAACGTTTGATGGTCGTTTAATTAGCTGAAATGCTGATGTCAATTGGCCTCCAAGACGCTGATATTTGACACTGTTCTGTGTGGGCGCCGTTAAAAAAAAGTGTTATGCCGACAAACCAGAGGCAATTGATTATTTGTAGGCCAACATTCGTGATGCCATTGTCGAGGTATGATCCCATTAACTAGGAATGGTTCACGAAAATTGTTCCGATTGAATGAGGTACTATGAGGACAGCTGCTGCACCCACCATGTATGTTAGAGAAAGCACATAGTAATCCTTACACGGCATTTAAACTTTTTGGAGTCTTTTCTAAGTCTCAAAGGTTTGATGGCCGTTTAATAAGCCGAAGTGGTGATATTAATTAGCAGCCAAGAAGTTCCGATTTGTTCTGAAAATCACTAAAGGTTTCAGTGCAAGACTTATTGTAGCTGTTTGACTCATTGCTTCCCATATTAGAGTCTTATTTCGTTGCCACAAAGATTTTTTAAAGTCGAAGAGTTTTATATTTGCCATACTGGCTTAAAGGAGTCTTCTAATAGAAGAAAAAAAATTAAGAAAACTACATAGTGACACATAAGGAGCGTTTATGTTGCCAGGGTCATGTTTTTAAGCTTTAAATTTTTTTTATTTTTTCCTTTCTCAAACTGTCATTTATTGACATTGACGACTTTTTCTGCCAACTTTAAATGCCTCAACATAAAACACTTCATTCCCCTCTTTTCAAATCGAGCCAATATCAGGTTTCGTTTAATTGAAAATCCCATTCATATTGAATTACAATTTGAAATAAATATTTTCGGTTTTTAATTTAATTTTTTTTTAGTTGTTTTTTAGAATTTTTGTGGTTTAAAGAATCCTTAAAATTAAATTAAATTTTTTTCTCACATGTTATGAAGCGTTTATTTTCGGAATTTTTTCTTTTTTAATTTCATTTTAAGAACATAATCAGAGTGGAACAGAAACACAAAAATTGACGCGGTTTTGTTAAATTTCAAATAATCAAACTAAAAATAGATATTCTGTATATCTTTTTTTGAGAGGAAAATGTTTCCTTATTTTGTAAGTTTTATGAACAGTGGTAGGCGTCGTACTTCCTATAAAAATATGAATGAAATGAAATTTATGAAAAAGAAGAGTTGAAAGATATTTGACATCTGTTGGCCACTTGTAAGTAATAAATGAAAATATTAACATGACATTTTCTGTCTTTAAATGGAAAATTTCTAAAATTAGTTGCCATAATAAGGTGAAAAGGTTAGAAAGAAAGAACAAATGTTTTACATTTTGAATACAAAATTGAGCATATCATACTGTTACGTTTTTAGCTTTAAAAACATTTAAAATATGAGCTCATAGCAAATTGCAAATAAAATAAAAATAAATTTATGTTTAGTTTCTCACAATTCTGTAAGCCACTGTTTACAACTTTATGTAAACAACAACAATTGCTCTGTTTGTTATTTCTCTGTTCACACCCTTTGCATAAACAATAACAATAACTAAGCAATTGTTCGACAGATCTTTGTAACGCAGATCTTCAAACCACTTTTACTCTTTTCAAACCCACCTTCTCTTTACACAAGACTGACTGAACTTCACTAACTCACTCATCTGCTTTGCTTTTTTATATGGCGGGGTAAAGAGTCTAGTAGTCACCGTAGTCTAGTAGGTAGTGTGTTCGGTTCTTAGACGTAAAGCCCGGGTTCGTACCCCAGGCCAGACATCAAAACGAAATATGAAAAAAAACATTTCTTCGGCGACTTCCTCTCAGCAGATTTCTGGCAAAACCTCTGAGAGTAAATAAAATTGTCGTGAAAAGTTTCTCAAAAATCTGTCGTTCGGAGTCGACGTTAAACTGTAGGTCCCGCCACTCAAGTATAATATTAAGGCACACAAGATGAGTGGTGTGAGAAGCTAGGCCGTAAACCTGACTGAAGAGTTGTCATGGGTAAACAGTCTGATGCATATTTTTGAAGGCGAACGCTCATGACTTCGCCTTCTTGAAATCTCTATAATTGTAAACATCGTTGTTTACATTTATTATTGTAGTGTTGTTGGTATATTTTTGTTTACCATTTTTTATGCTGGTGTTTGTTGTTGTATTTTTGTTTACTTGTTTATCATTTTTTTATGCTGGTGTTTGTTGTTGTATTAAGCAGTACGCTAATTTGTAACAAGTTTGTTTACTTGCATTGTTTTGTTTTTGTAGCTGTTGTTTATAATTTTAATGTTAAGCGATGTAAAATTTTCGTAACAATACACATATAATTGGTCATTACAAGCCTCTGGCCAGGATTTCGACCTAGTATCTCACACCACTCATGTTGTGTGCGTTAATTTTATACTTGAGTGGCGGGACCTACACTTTAAAGTCGATTCCGAACGACAGATTTTCATAGCAATTTTATTTACTCTCATAGTTTTTGCCAGAAATCTGCTGAAAGGAAGTCACTGAAGAAATATTTTTTCATATTTTCGTTTTGATAACTGACCTGAGGTTTGAACCATGGCCTCACGTCGAATAAGCCGACACACTTCCTTGTAGACTACAGCAACTTCAACAAGAAACATTGGTTATCCAAAATTTCTAATTTCTTTCTAATTTTTATATTTTCTAACTACTTTCAGACAATTGGGGTTACCATCGTCAAGGTTATTGCCAGGCTGGTTTCAGTGCTGCTGCTAGTGATGTAAGTATGATTGTTTTAAAACCCAATTTTTTTTTTTTTTTTTGTGAAATTTAAAATAAAAAATCTGCTTAAAAACAAACAATAGAGCCCAGAACATAAAAAAAGAGCATAAAAAATCATCAACACGTTTTCTGTGCAAAAAACGGACTTAAAATTTATGCTTAACAGACAAACCCGCAAACCACCAAATAGATAGACAGACAGAAAGGCTTGAAAGTGGACGCCAAAAAACTGAAATTCAAACGTGTTGAGAATTTTTAATACCTCGTTTTTTTTTGCATAATTTTAAGAACAACGTAGGTATTAACACTTATGTTTGGTACTTTTTTTACTACTAACTACGGACGTTTTAAACAATTCTATTTAAAAGTCTTTCTTTTACTGTCATTGTATTCAAATTTTGGCCGTTTTTTTTAACTTAAAAAATTTAAATATGTTTTTTCGTTTATTTTTGTATTTTACAGAGAGGTGATCGTTTATATATTGGTGCTCCTGGTAGCTGGTATTGGCAAGGTACGATTTTTTATTATTCCCAAATTTTTTTTATTTTTAAACATTTTTTTCCAATTTTTTTTTAGTTTTTTAGTTTATTTTTCATTTTTTTTATAAATTTTAAATATTGTACGTTTTTATTTTAATATTTTATTTAAACATGGTAGTCTTTAATTAATTGTTGTATTATGTATTGTTTTTAATCTATTTTTTTTATATACCCTATCAAGCAATTATTATCCCCGAACAAAACCAAAAAGTACCTTCCCCAAGTACCTTTCTTCTCCTTTTTCCCCCTTTTTTAAGTAGTTTTTATTTAAAAATTGAATTCAAACGAACAATCATTTTGTAAAAAACAATAAATGTGTTCTAATTGTACTTCTCGAATGTAATTTCTCTCTAAATGTGCCTCTATACCTCTCCCTTTTCTTCTATGAAAGTACCTTTTTTTTTCTTAGTACCCCTGTTTTATACAATTATTGGAATGCTTAATTTTTTTTAGTTTTAATTTTTAATAAAATTTTTTTTAAACCCCTTTAGTGTCAGGAAATATGTATATCCATTATCTTTGTTGCTAAAAAATTGGAATCAAGGATTAATTATAGAATCGTTATTCCCCTGTTTAAAGGGGACAATATTTTATGTACCTTTTGCATGTTCCGTAGTTTTTAAGAATTCTTAAAAAAATATAAATAAAAACTCCAGTATGTGTGTGTGTATGTGTATTTTTCTAAAAATACTTAAACGAGTCGATATAAATTTTAAGCATATTTTTAATAATTCCCTTCGAGGCCTTGCTAAAACATGCATGTTATATTTAAGCCATCTTTGGATAGAAAAAATCTACAGGAACTCCTCCTAAGCTTTGTCTTTAAGCTAGTTTAAGTAGCTTTCTAGGATATTTTTCTCCTTACCTTTAAGCCAATGTAGATAATTTGCCTACTTTTAGGGTTACATTTTAAACTATGAATTGCAGCATACTTTTATGCTTAAATTTTAGTTATTTTTCCAACTGCTGTACTATAATCTATTTTGTTTGTTCTTTTAAGAATTCTATAATAATTTCTATATTCTATAATAAATTATATAAAATATATTGTAGATAAGATAGTTTATTTAAAAATAATTACACGTTTTGCAAATCAATAGAGCATATGGATCAATAAATTGGAGATTTGTTTTTATCATTTTGAATATTGAATTTGGGTGTAACAATCCATAGATTCCCAGTAATATTCTTAAGGCTTACACCTACGACTCCAAAATTTTAAACAGAGTAGGCTGTCCGACATTAGCCTTGGCAGTGTATTCCTGGTGAAGATCATAACCATACTGCAAGTATTGCTACGCTTGCTGGGTAATGGGGTTTTGTGTGAAAATCTCGTGATGTACTCGACCAGGATGTCCCTATTACTTGTTATCTTAATACACCATTAAAATCGTTTAGTCAAGATTACAACCTAGCTGCTGTTGATCATATACGCGAGTGGCGGGACTTTTCAAGGCAATTTTTTTCTTTCAAAGTTTTTGGCAGAAAACTGCTGAGAATTCGTCGAAAGAAATATTTTCTTGTATATATTTTTATTTGTTCGAGAAATCTGAGCTAGGGTCTCGACTCGTCTAATACAAACATTCATACATAATTGGTCATTACAACTCTCAGTCAGGATTACAACCTAGTTTATTTTCTAATAAGACAACAAAACATCTACTAGACTACAACCATTTCTAAGGCATTCTTACTGATGGAGTTATTTTCCGATCGTTGCCAGTATGAGGACACGTGATGTATTGCAAGACTCTTCTGGAGTGACATGCACAAGAAGAGGACTGACCGTCTTATTCCAGAAATTGCATAGCTATCGATAGAGCTTTTAAGTGTGATGACCTTGTGTACAGAAATAAACGTTGAATATTTTCCTGTCTTTGCGGAAGACACTCTATATGCTCGGGTAACCTTCAAAGTGGTTTACAATCTCTCAGGACTCTAATAAGAATTTTGCTATCAGTAAACAAGCTTGCAAATAGGTCCCTATGCTCATGTCTATTTAAATGAAGCATGGATTATAAAAATCTCTCTTGGAATAAGTTGGCATAACCTTTTGAAAAGATTGAAGGGATAAAAACTTATCGCCATTAGCAGATCTACTGGCCTTGTTTTTTGTATGGCAATCATGTACACACGTTTCGTGTGTGTTGTACACACGTTTCGTGCACAATTTCTAAAACAGTGCTATAACTCGTTCATATTAAGATTGAACCACGTATAACTCTTTCGCGAAATTGTCATTAAATTGTATTTGTAATCGATTGTAAACAAACGACCCATTCTGTGGAAAGCTTGGGTCAAAGCAATGGGTCAACACCATACATTGTGATTTTTTTAAATTTTTTCGTATGTGGAGATAACAACTTGACGTCGAGAACTTTTCGCATCGTCCGTGGATTATAGTACAGAGTTGCTTTACTATTCATTGAGTTTAGCCTTAGTTTGACTGATTATTAATGGGGAAATTGCAATATTTTCTATTTTGTCCCTAATACTATGTTCAGACATGTGCTTTTATTGCGTAAATCGCAATAAACGCCATTATTGAGCTCAATATTTTATACAAAGTTTCAATTAATTATTGCACAATAAATACGCAAATTGTTATAATATTGAGTAAAACTTAAAATGCAACACTGTCATAAGTACGTTCAGTGAGCATATTACAATTTTCCGAAGACTTTCTGTTGATATTTGATAACTCAAATGTCAACAACGACAAACAAAACAAAAAAACAACAAAACAAAATAAAAACAATGTTGTTGAAACAACCAGCTGTTTTGTTTACCAGCTGTCAAATGAATATTATATTATGTCTGAACACTTAAAATATTGTACTTAAATAACCGAATAATGACTCAATAAAAGAGTGCATGTCTGAACATATTATAAATCTCGCGGCTATCAAACACAAGCTATTTGAGGAGTCAACTGACAGCAGCCAGTTGTGCTACACTGCCAATACAAAAGCTCTTAATTTTATTGATCCAATCTCATATCTGATTCTAAACGTCTATTTATTTCAAACTTTAATTATATAACTGATGTATTTTCATTACTTATTTTTATTGTATTATTTACGTTTCTCTATCGTTTTTATTATTTATTTGTAGTGAATATTTTCAATTAAAAAAGTTTTCTTTGTTGCAATTTTTATTAATTCAAGCAAAAATATTTCTTTTTTGATTTCCGTTCGTGTTGTTTTCCAAAAACCAAAACTCTACTACACTGCACTATCCTACCAAAAAAACAATTAAAAAATAATAATAACGTGCATAACTGTCTATAAAATTTAAAATTTAATTTCCAAACAAAAAACAAAAAATTGTGTGTGTGTAATGTATTTAATGTTCACTTTTAAAATTAAAAAAAAAAACAAAATTAAAAAAAAAAAATAAACCAACAATGCAGGACAAGCCTACTCAGTATCGCCCGATGCCACATTCCCCTATAAGCCGCCGTTTTATCAACCTTTCGGTACTGGAGGTAATGACAACGTGAAATAATGAAATAAAAATTCAAATTCAATTAAAACAAAATATTCTTTAATGTATAAAAAAAATAATTATTCATCATGTTTAAAACAATTATTGTCACATACTGTTTATTTTTGTTTTATCAGAAACTATTAAAAATCAAAAAGCTTAAGTTGATTATTAAGGCCGAAAGAAATTTAATAATTTTATATTTAATCATTGAAAATATAATTTGTTAAGTTTATTACTTTTAATTTTTTTTTAATGCTTCTATTCTAGTTCAAGTTTTGGTTCAAATTTTTATTTTCTCTCTCTCTCTCTCTATCTGTCTGTCTTTTTTTCTATTTCTTCTATTTTTTTATACGTCTAAAAGGTGTTGTTTTTTAATACATATTTGCTTTTTATTTTGTTTATTTTCTAAAAAAATTAAAAATTTTTATTTAAATTCATTCAACTGCCGTTGCATTATATTGTACGTACCTACCTACTGACCCGTCTTCTATTGAATTTATGTTCTCGTTAAAAACCTCTTGAACAAGTCCAGATTCATAAATCAATTGAATGCAGCCAACAACTGCTGCCTGCCTTTAGGCCAAGCTTTAATTCTTTACACTATGTTCACACATGCACTCTTATTGCGTAAATCGCAATAAACGCCATTGAGGTCAATATTTCATATAAAATATCAATGAATTATTGCGCAATAAATACGCAAATTATTATAATATTGATTGAAACATAAAATACAGCACTGTCATAAGTACGTTCAGTAAGCATATTACAGTTTTCCGAACACTTTCTTAAATGTCAACAACGACAAAAAAAAAAAAACAAAAAAACACAAACAATGTTGCTGAAACAACCAGCTGCTTTGTTTACCAGCTGTCAAATGAATATTGCTTATATTATATCTGAACACTTAAAATATTGTACTCAAATAATCGAATATTGGCTTAATAAAAGTCTATGTCTGAACATAGTATTAGCTTTTATTTTAATATATCATATATATCATTATAATCTAGCTATCTCTTTCGTTTTTATATATATTTTGTTTAATTTCTAAGCATTTTTTAAGCATATTTATTAAGTATGAAAGCAAAAAAAAGTCGATTAAAAAAACCATAGGAATGGTATAAACATCGCTATTGTCATCGCTATCATCATCATCATATATCATCATTACCCCCAAGATTTTTATATCGAACTCATGTGGTTTAATCATAAAATTTTTTAAATTTATTTTTTTGGCCATTGGTTTTGTAACTAAAAACTACATTACAGCACACATTTTATAAAAAAAAATATTATTTTTCAACTCATTATCTCCTAAATTACTAATTCATTTAAACTAATAATATTTTCCAACTATTTTGCTACCTTTTCGCCTAATATTACGCTTAAACATATTAGGGGTATTCATAAATTATGGCAAATAAAACAAATGACAAAATATTAAATTGTAATGCAAAAGAAATTCAATTAAAATCAAATAAAATATTTCCAACATATGCTAAAATAAATTATGAAATAATATTCACTTAAAACTTTATAAAAGAATTTTTTAAACGAATAATGCTTTAAAAAATAATTAATTGAGTAATGCATTAAATTCAATTACAATTTAACAAAATTCTTGAAAAAATGCTTTTCAAAATCAACAATTTTCATAAAATAATTTGAAGAACAAATTAGTTAAATGCATAATAGTTAATCGCTTAACACGGCTATTAAATTAAAAACTAAGCAATTGGTTAATGCATTAGAACTGTAAAAGGAGCGCATTTTTAATTAAAAATTTTAACAATGAATTAATGCCTTATAAACATAAATTGGAAGAACAATAGTATTCAATGCTTGTATCATAAAAACAATATAATTAAGTTCACTACAAGCATTGTTTTCCTACAGTCAAATGTTCTAATATCTTAGCAAATGTTTAATTGAGTAATGCATTAAATTCAATTACAATTTAATGAAATTCTTAAATAAATGCTTTTCAAAATTCACTAGTTTCATAAAATAATTTGAAGAACAAATAAATTAAATGCAAAATAATCAATAATTTTACGCGGCTTTTAAATTGAAAACTTAGTATCTGGTTAATGCACTAAAAACATAAATTAAATGCATTTGTAATTAAATTTAATGTCTATCAGTTTTGCATTAATGCATTAAAACACCCGTTTGGAAGAATGAAAACTTTTATTCAATGCTTGTACTTAGAAATAATTCAATCAAATTAACTATAAGGATTGTTTTCCAACAGATAATGCTTTTCAAATTGAGTAAATGGGAAAAGCATTGAAAAAGATAAATTCATTTGAAATTAAATTAAAAATTTTGAAATTTTGAATGTGAAACGAAATAATTAAAAAGACAATTAAGTTAGCTACAGTATAAACGATTTATTTGAAAGGCTATTATACTTCTAATACTGCTATGGCAGTCACAAACTACCTAGACTTAGCGTATGGATAGCGGCAGATATTTGAAGGAATATCCTAATAATATATAATCTTCAAGGCACAAGATTGTTTAGTATATTTTCCTGCGAAGCCAACAAAAGAACACGATCCAGTGATTATAGTTATGTACTTATAATTTTAAATCTTTAATTAAAAGGCAACAGTCCACACAGTATTAAAGTTGTTCTAGATTCCAGTTCCTACGTCTAGGACAACAAAATATTGAAACATTCGGGTGAGAAATTGAATAATAGTTGGCTGAAACTGAACGGATCACTTTTATTGGAAATAAATGCTTTATTAAAATAGTATTTTAAAAGAACATGTTGTGCAAAATCCAGTCCATAAGAAACTATGACTTCATCCAATCTTTTTAGCAATTTCTGGATTCCGCTCCAAAAAAAAATTGCTAGTCCTTTGCGGCCAAGAATGAATCGATCCAATATCCTACTCTGAATGAAAACATTCTCCATCGATCGAAATAAATGTAGTTAGAAGTGATAAAGTCTGGTCTATATATACATAGCTGTTTGAAGTCAAACTTCCCATCCACTGTTTTCCAAACCAGTTTCCGACCGGCACCACAATATGTGATCAAGCCTTATCCTCATAAGAAATCACGGCCTAGTTTCTGGTTGCATATTCAGGCTACATACGAATTAATTACAGGCCTCTGTTAAAAGTCTGATCCGATGTTAGCCACTTACAATGAATACCATCCTTCTGAACTCACCAAATACAGAGCATTACCTTGGCTATTCTTATTGATCGTAAATTTTGATCATTGCCCGCGCTCTACGCATGATTACTTGCGTTTGACGTTCTCGTAATGAATACATTTTTCATCGTCAGTTGTAATAAACTGCAATTATGATTTCTTTTTAAAACACTTCGGACATGGAATATCGTTTTTCAATGTCTCGCGGCTTTCCTTTAAGTAGCACTTCAATATCTTGCTTTTGAATGAATTCTACTGCATTTAAACGATTCTAAATGGTTGCTAGAGTTACGCCTAATGATTTCGGAAGTTGTTTTTGTGTCTTAATCGATCACAAGATGAGCTTTTTTTAGAGCATGCTGACCATATTATTTCACGAGTAAGTGATGACTATTACGAGCAGTGATAGCCAAAGTTGTTAATGCGTACTCCTCTCATATATTTTTTGTGAATTAGGTCAAATAAAAGCCTATGGATTTAATATAATATTTCAAGCAATTCCAATCACTAGCAATCTAAATGCTTAATTAGACAATAGCAATGAATGGTTTGAAAATTAGATAAGCAAAAACAATTATTAACTAAAATTTCTATCAATTATAAATAAACTAGCCAATGCATTACAATTTTACGGAATGAATTTTGATTATAATTTATGAATACCCCTTAGCAATTATTTCCATCAATTCAACTGCACTTTAGTTATCACTTAAGGCACTGACTGCTTGGCATATTGTTATCATATTGTTAATTAAACTTTATTTAAATGGATACAAATGGACATAACTGGTGTAAGTGGTCCTGTAAATGGTTAATAAATGTCTGCATGTTAGAGCATGGTTTTTGTGTTATTAGTGTTGTCGTTATACTTTATTGGGGCACCCATTTTTGACTAACCCTTAAGCTATATAATGAATAAAAAAATTATTTTTTTTTATCAAATTCTTATCGAAGAGAACAAACTGATCTTTTGACGATTTCTCACGCTTTACATAGGTCAAACATATTCTTATGATGTTACCAGACCCGAAAATCAAGTCTACTCTACCGCTGAAAGTAGTTCGGCCGATGATGATTCCTATTTGGGTTATTCCATGATAACAGGCGATTTTAATGGTGATCGTATGGAAGATATTGCTATTGGTATGCCTCGGGGCGCTGGCCTCTTGGGCAAGATTGTGGTGAATAAATGGAATATGGCGAATATATTTAATATTACTGGCCGTCAGATTGGTGAATATTTCGGTTATGCTTTGGCCACCTCCGATGTGGATGGTGATGGTTTGGATGATTTGATTATTGGTGCACCTATGTACAGTGAACCCGGTAATACCGAGGGTAAATATGATGTAGGACGTGTTTATATTTTATTGCAGACCAGCACAAAGGAAGTAAGTCAAGTTTATTTAGGGGTTTAGGTATTGTAAACAGAAATTTTCAATTTTCGTTTTTTTTATCTCCTCAGGAACGTTGGTCCATTGAACATATACGTGATGGCTTCAATACTAAGGGACGTTTTGGTTTGGCTTTAACCACTTTGGGTGACATCAATCGTGATGGTTATGGTGACTTTGCTGTAGGTGCCCCATATGATGGTCCCTTTGGCAATGGTGTAGTGTATATCTTCCACGGTTCTGCTAATGGTCCTTTGGCCAAGCCTTCGCAAATCATTAAAGCCGAGGATATAGTGGAGAGTGTGCCTTATCCACGTACTTTTGGCTTTGCCTTGTCCGGTGGCTTGGATATGGATGGCAATACTTATCCCGATTTGGCTGTGGGCGCTTATGCATCAGATCAGGCTTTTATTTTCAAGTCCCGCCCTGTAGTTGCTGTCAATTCCATGACCTCCTTTGCCAGTCCCTCCAAACTCATCAATATCGAAGAGAAACACTGTCAAACTCTTAGAGATGGTAAGCATGTGGCCTGTACCGATATAACCACCTGCTGGAGTTATACGGGCGAATATTTGCCCAATGTTTTGGAATTTGATGTTTCCTGGGTGTTGGATGCTAAGAAACCGAAAAATCCTCGCATGTTCTTCTTGACCGATGAGGGTCGCAATATCAGGAATATGACCATAACGTTGGGTTTCGGCAAGAGTTTCTGTCGCAATGAAACCGTTTATTTGATCGAAAATATTCAGGATAAATTAACGCCTTTGGAAGTGGAGACGCGTTATAATTTACGTTCCAGCCGTAGACCAGCTTCGTTGGTAAGACGTAAACGTGATGCTTTGGAACCGGTTGTCGATCAAAATCGTGAAATTGTTCAGAGAGATGCCATCAATATTCAAAAGAACTGCGGTGCTGATAATATTTGTGAACCCGATCTTAAATTGGACATTAAGTAAGTATTCCAGATCCGCGCTTAGTACCCATAAACAAATCAATTTTTTTTCTCTCTCTCTCTTTAAGGACCGTTGACAATTACTTACTGGGCTCTCGGGAACCTTTATCGATAGAGGTTTTGATTTCCAACATGAATGAGGATGCTTTTGAGGCTGCTTTCTATATGGTTATGCCTAAGGATTTAGACTTTAAGAAAATCCAACAGATTAGCGATAAGGCTGATACGCCTATTACCTGTACGGCACCATCGGATGCCAATAACTATACGCTTAAGTGTGATATAGGCAATCCGTTGCAGTCCAAGAATGTGGTTAACTTTAAGGTGATTATGTTGCCCTCCCACAAAGTGGGCATGGCTCCCAGTTATGATTTCTTTATGGAAGCTAATTCCACGAATGTCGAAAAGCCTGGTTCCCACTTCGATAACATCATACGCAAGAGCATCAGTATATGGGTGGAAACAGATTTGGCCATTGATGGCACTTCTGTACCCGATTTTGCCTTGTACAAGGCTTCCGACTATCAGCCCATAGAAAATGCCACTAAGGAAGAAGACCTCGGCCCTCAGGTAGTACACTTGTACAATGTTTTCAACAGGGGTCCTTCCACCGTTGATGAGGCGGTCATATTCATACATTACCCCTATCAAACCTCAGCTGGTGACTATTTGATGTACATGACCAATCAGCCTGAAACCCATGGCAATATAGAATGTGATCCTCATATAAATGTTAATGCCTTAAACTTGCAATTGGATCAACAATTGGTGCGCAAATCCTATCTGGAGGAGAGAGGTGTTATTATAAAAAGTCATGGTGTTTATGGGAGCGCCAGTTCAACTTCGAGCTCCAGTTCTAGTAGTTCCAGCTCTAGTTCCAGTTCGGGAGGTACGCACATTGAAAAGTCTTACAGTCAAAATCAAGGCGGTGCCAATGTTGTTGCCATTGGCCAAGGCCGACAACTATCCGTGGAGGAGAAGAGACGTTTGGAAAAGGAAGATGAACAGGCTGCATCGGGAGATGCTTCGTTTATTCACTCTCAAAGAGCTAATGCTGCTGCTCAAGCCAATACCGGTGCTACAGGTGGTAGTTGGGCATGGTCTTGGAATTCTACTGGCACTGGTACTGGCCCTTCTGTAGTGGTCTCTACAAAAAATAGCTCTGTATACTATGATGAAAGTGGTAAACCCCATGTAGTGGAAAGTAGTACCCAATATGTTACCAGTTTGGATAGCATACCCAGAGTTTACCACCATAACCAAGAACAACAAGCTTCGGCTAATTATCAACAAGCTGGTGCTGGAGCTGGTGCTGCTACTAGTGGGGCACAGACACATTACCAACAGAGCCAAAGTCCAGTTCAGGCGCAAGCAATTGCTCACAATGCTCGTGGTCATATACAAATGGCTGATCCCCAAGGCTCTACACAATATCAACGTACCTATGTGACCTCGGGCGCTCCACAAAGAGTACAATATAGCTCTTCTGCCTCATCTGGTGGAGCGTATAGGCCATCACAAATCCAACAACAACAACAACGTGTAGGCAGTGCAGCCACTTATAATGACTTTGCCGGTGGTGAAGGCACTTTTGAAAAGGCAGCGGTAGGTGGACGTGGTTTCCACGCGGGTACTTTAGATTTGGGCACTCTCAATCGTGCTAATGTTGAACAGGAATTGAGGACGCACAGTGCTCAGCCGCAAGGTGGCAGCTATAGTTATCATCAAACCTATAGCAGTGGTTCACCACAACAGGGCAATGCCAATGGCAATGCCAATTACCATCAATCCTCCTCCGCATCATCATCTTCCGCCAATTACGGAGGCAGTAAACCTTATTATGGTCTTGAAAACGAAGATTTCTACGATGAAGACTACAATCAACCACAGCCACAGGCTGTACAACAATGGTCTCACACCTCTTCGTCAAATCAGCCCCACCGAAGAGTACGCCGTGAAGACTCGGAAGTCAGCGAAGCTACACAAATCGATTTGAATTCTCCTTGCAAAGCAGCCAAATGCGAAACTTTACGTTGTGTGGCACGCAATTTGGGTAAAGATGATGGTGTTTGGATTGCCATACGCACACGTATGGTAGCCAAAACTATGGAAAAATTAGCCAGCAATGTACCTTTGAATGTATCCACCATGGCTGTGTCACATGTTACACGATTACCGTTTATTGGCGAACCTAAAGATGATATTATACGTACGCATGAGATTTTCTATAAGGCTGTACCGGAACCAACGCCCGTACCCGATGTGGTACCACTATGGGTTGTTGTCTTGGCTGCCTGTGCGGGTGCTTTAATTTTGTTGCTATTGATATTGCTGCTGTATAAGGTGAGTGTGTGGTTTGGGGTAGGGATGTTAGGAAATGTTTTAATAAATTGAGGTTTTTGGAGGGTGCAGCGAAGCACAGCGGATGTTGGCTATTATTTAAAAAAATTAATTTTTTCCTTTATCTTTCCTTTTTTTCATTTTTTTTAGTGTGGTTTCTTTAATCGCAATCGTCCTGCCGATCATTCAATGGAACGTCAACCTTTACGCAACGGCTATCATGCCGATGAGCATCTATAAGAATTAAGTGGTGAAATTAGCCAAGGTGAAATTAACCAAAACGGTTAAAAGAAAATTGTTTAGAAATGCCTTCTTTAACTATTAACACTAGAAATACAAAAACGAAAAACGAAAAAATTTTGAAACAAATAAGCGCTTTTATAAAAAGTGCTACAACACTGGCTATTAAAACTAAACTAAATGCTGAAGAAAATAACTTTTGTTTAAAAGTTTTTGTATTAAAAAATAAAAAAAAAAAATTAAGTTTTTAATAACGTAAAAATAAATATAAACTAACGGCTCCTAGTCACCAAAAAGAATAATTAATTAAAATAAAAAATAAAAAAAATAAAATAAAAAACGATTTTTCTGCCATAAAATACGAACGATTTTGTAATAATTTAATAATAAAAATAAAAAATTAAATTAAATGAAAATAATTATTAAATTGTTATATTATAAAAAATATAAAAAAATAATGAAATTATTAAAAAAAAAAGAAAAAAAATTTTTTTTTTAAATGAACTGGTTGAGAATTATAAGAAACATAAAGTGCTAAAAAAAACTATTTATACTAATATTAATAAAAATTTATAAAACAAATTTAACTACTAATGAAAATGATTAACAAAAAAAAAAAAAAAACAAAAATATCCTGGAATTTTAAGCTTTCAAGGATTTGAATTATAATATAAGCAATCTTATCTGCCACAGTAAGTGTAAGTGTATTGCAAATAAATAAGTGCGTGTATGAGTTTAAGTGTGATAGTAATTGAATATAATTTTAACTTTTTTTTAATTTTTAAAGTGTGAATGTTTAAATGTAAAAAAGAAAACTTTATATTTTTTTCAGTGTATTATTGTATAATTAAATTATTAATATTTTATTTTTATTTTATTAAAACTTCAACAACAACAAAAAAATTATTTAATTAATTTTAACTATTAACTTTTCTATCAAATTCTATGAAAATAAAAAATTATTAATTTTTGTACATAAAATTTAAGCCAGAAATAAGAGAAAATCATGTTGAAAGTTTTATTTTTTATACCAGCCCAATTAAATTTAAATATTTAAATTTAAATAAAATGTTTAATAAAATTGCTTTGCCTAAATTTTCGAATAATTAAAACCAATTTTTAATTTAATTTAAAAAGATTAAAAAAAATGTTTTTTAAGATTTTTGTAATTTAATTTTAGCATATTTCTCCCTGTGTAAAGCTTTCTATCTGTTTAATTATTATTATTATTTTTTTTAATTTATTAACGGTACTTACTTAACAGCAATTTAGTTTTTTTTAATAATTTCTCCTTTAACATACTAAGTTGTAAAATTTTAAAAATTAAAAATAAAAAATAAAAAAATAATTAAAATTTATTTTATTTCTTTAAGAACAAGCCCTTATAGTTTTTAAAAATATACTTCGTGGAATGGTAAAAAAACCAGGCTTATACTAAACCAGTGTTGAAAAATTCAGTATTGTAGCACTTTTTTCAGTACTTTTTTATTATTAATATTTTATGATTTGCGCTTTTCTACTACTAATACATACGTTAGCAACATGTTCAACGTAATCCTGAAGTAGCCCCGGTTAGCCAAATGTGCATAAATGTATGTTCGTTTTTATAACACAAGAAAGCAATGAGAACGCTTGCCGAACCCTAAATTAATTTCATTAAGAATTTACATTGCTCTTCATATTGCTAAAAACGAACATACGTTCCGAAATGTTCCGTCGACATTTAACTAAACTGGGCTTTTACGTTCTATTATGCACCGAATCAGATATTTTTAGTTTATGAGAAACATGTATAAGTCGTTAGTGTCTCCATTCCATTCCGTACGTGTATTAAGTATAAATACAATATTTTATACAAAAGTACCATTTAAAGCAAAAAAAGTACTCTTTCCGTTATAGTTAAGTACCAAATCAAAATTTCAGTTTTGCAACACTGTACTAAATTGTATTGGAAGTGTGAAAATATCACATGATTAGGAGTGGCCATCTTTACCGAACTAGACAGATGGAAGTGGTTGCAATGGTGTGGTACTCTAATGAACCTCACTAATTCACTACCGACCTAGCTTCTCACACCGCCCATGTTGTAGGTGTTAATTTTATCTGCTGGAAACTGACAGCACCATACAATCCAGACTTTACACTATCAGATTCGTTTGAATCTCTACAGAACTCTGTTAGTGGCGTAAATTTTAAATTCCGTACAGATCTGTAAATTGGATACATTTTTCGCTTAATAAACCTAGAAATTCCAGGCTAATCGAATAATTTCAACCTCAGGTCCAAAATTGCCAAAATGTGTTCGATCAAAATGGCATTTAATTGGTTTAAGAAGCTTATGCATGCATTATTGGCCATTACAACCTGTTAGTGAGGATTAGTGTCCCATTAGTGAGCCCTAATTTCTCTCACTACCTCCTTAGAGCCAGTTTTATGCATGAACGTTGAATCTGAACAATAGACTTGAAATGCTTTTGAATAGCAATTGCTCTCAGAGCCTTCGGCAGAAGAATGCTGACGGAGCGTTTTTTTCGAGTTTATTTTTCTTTTAATTACTACACTAATGACGACTTAATAAAGCTCGCTTGAAATGTAAAAAGGTGTAACAAATTTGTAACCGAACTTTATAGAAAACCTATATTTTTCGAAAAAAAAAAAATATATTTAAAATTGAGGCCTATTTTCAAAAGACTTCATCTAATTTTTAGAATTTTTAGCTGTCAGATTATATTTCACCTCATTTACAATTAAGGTTACTGTCTGTACTTATTATTCTACCAAGGACACAAACACGTATTTGTGATGGTATCGATAAATTTTCTGTAGAGTTGTTACTATCGAATCAGAATAACTAAGTTGCCGTATTGACAAAATTTCTTTTAAGTTCTCAATGTAGATTGTAGAAACAAATATTTTATTTCTATAAATTAATTTCCAGCTTTAAAAGTTATTTAGGAGATCATAATTAGCTAAAAGAATAGGAAAAATGAAATAAAAATTCACTTTTATTTAAAACATTTTAACAACATTTTATAAATGTAAAAAAAACTCCACATATATTAAATTTGTTTTGATGCACTTGTTGAACAATTTGTATTAATGCTCTCTAACCAAAGTTGCCAGGAATTAAAAAAAATTGTAATCAACTCCAAAAAAAAAAATCACCAGAAGGAAAATAATAACCAAATTTATTTAGTTCATGGTTTTTTCTTTATTAATTTTTTCCTTATATTAACTTCAGGTCCGATTATACCTTTCGAACAAAAACACAAAAAATTATAAATTATTTCTGTTTCGCAGCCCAATTTATGAATGCTGGTTATGTTTTCACCCAATGAAGGTGAAAATGACTTATTGTAGATATACACCGGTTAATTTACTACTAATAATACAGTTGGTCAATTCACACAAGGCTTTGTATCGTTGTATTCATTGTATTGTTGGAAGAACATACAACAGTGTATGATTGTTGTTGATAATTTTCATATAAAAATCCGATACACTTATACACATTTTTTCCATATGTTTTTAAAAGTTGTATTGGTTTCGTGCTATCAAATTGTGTGAATGAAAAAAATGTGTATATGTTTTCATATGTTGTGTTGGTTTCGGGCTATCAAATTGTTTGAATGCCACGAAATACACAATACAGCATAGCATTGAGCGTTCACAAACAAACAAATGCATTCAATACAACATACACGATACAAAGTTATGTGAATTGCCCAATAGATCTGTGATAATACAACGCCTATCTCGAATAACGGCACTTTGGTGAATTTCAATTTTATTCACCAAACCAGACAAATTCACCACATTTTGTAAAAATTCGCTACTTTGGAAACTCACCAATCCTGACAAATTCAACACACTTTGCAAAAACTCACCACCCTGGAAACTCAACACACCGAATAAATTCACCACACTTACCAAAAATTCACTAGAAACTATGAAAAGTAATTAATTTTGGAGTATGCTCCAAATTCAGAAAATCGTCTATCTACACATTGAACAAAAATATCGAGGTTTGATTTTAGAGATATCAAAAAACGGCAACACTGGCCATAACTGTGAAAATAATTCTCTTTTTTTAAGCCCCATTGATTTTTTGTCTCTCTTTGAGACAGATAAAAAGCGAGAGGGAGAGAGTAGGAAAAACAACGTAAACAAAAATATTGTGTGCATGCGATAAAACAGAATACGACCGTAACTTCAAGCAAAAACGCTGTCAAAAAAAGAAACAAAAACATATGTTTTTAGTTTATGAAATGCATAAGATTCAGTGAAAGTACGGCAACACCACATACAGAATATGAGAGCGCAATTGAGAGAGTAAGAAAAAACGTTGTCAAAATAAAATAGACTCTATATCCCACGACTGCTTTTGCCGACGATTTTTTTATGTCGTTTTGTATAAAAAAAAGCGTGAAGCCCGTATTGTGCTTCTTGTCAGAGAGATCGAGTATGTTACAGGAAAAAAATTTAAACAAAAGTATTGTGTATAGGTGATGAAACAGAATACGTACGCAACTTCAAGCAAAAACGCTGTCAAGAAAGGATGACTCATAATAAAATCATTTCTTTGTTTTACTTCCTGTTTTTTTTTTTTCTTCCAAAATAAAAACGTATGAAATAAAAACATATATAAGAAAATACTTTGTCGAAATAAAATAGAGTCTATCTCACGACTGATTTTGCCGACGATTTTTTAACGTCAAGCTCCAATTCTGTTTCTCGTTAAAGAGAGCGAGTGTGCTCCAAGTAAAAAACGTAAACAAAAATATTGTGTGTGTATTAAACAACAATCAATTCCAGCTAAATAGTAACAACGAATACATTGTGGAAGATTTTGTCTGCAACAACAAAAACGGGCATAAACACCTCTGCTTTGACATTGAAAGAGAGATAGAAAACAAAACCAAAAAAACAGAGAAATTTTAAGATACAGCTTTTTTCCACTCTCTCTCTGCTACTATACACATACACTACATGCATACATAAAAAGCATATGTTTGTGTAGATGTTTACAAATTTTTTTGGGGAGCTCATGTGGATAGACGTACATATAAGACAGACAAGTGCGTTTGTATAGAGCTAATGGAATCAACAAATTTTCATGGCTACCAAACAAATCAGTCAGTCAGTCAGTTATTACGCGGCTGCGTTCGGGAGAGCACGCAAATCTATGGAGAAAATTTAATAAACATTTCGAAAGCACAGTGCAATTGTGTTGAAATACCAACAAAATTAAGAAAAATTTTGCAGAAAATAATTTTTAGCATTGAAAACAAATTCAAAAGCGAAATAAAAAAAAAAGAAATACAAGAAAAAGAAAATTTAAAGAGCAAAATTAATTAAAGAAAGAAAAGGCTGCTACTGCTGGTGAAAATTTTAAAAGAAAATTAACACATTGCTTTATATACTACTTGAAATATTTATAATTAATTTTTGTTAAATACTATATTTTAAACCATTAAGTGTCATTAAAAATAAGAAATTGTTTATTTACTTTGCGTTTCGTTGTTGTTGTTTTGTTTTTGTTTTTTCTTCTTCATTTGAGCCAGAAATTAAGAAACAAAAAATAAACCAAAATTGGCCAACCACTGATCTGCCATAACACAGTTTACTTTGCAGATTATAAAACAACAAATAAAAATAAAACCAAAAAAAAAGTGTCTCAACGAAAAGCTTTGAAATTCCTTTCCCCAAAGCCTAGTGTAAGTGATAAATTAAAATTTTTGAATTTTTAATACATAAATATTAGCGTGTCATAATAATACAATATTTTATAAACTTAATTTATTATTCCCCCATTCCCATTCAATAGTTTTTTTATTGTTGTAGAGAATTTTTTATATTTTCCTTGTATTCCCACCACATTCAATACACAAATCCAGACAAATCGAATCGAATCATATCGACATTGATTTGTTTGTTATGCTTTATTACTACCGTTGTCACACAGTCACTGTGATTCGGTTGTGTGTGCTATTCTCCCTGCATCTATCTGCTTAAATGTAAGCAAAGCAATGAGTGATATCCCCCCTGTAGAGTTGCCAGATAAGTGGAAAATTGTGATTTTCCCTTTTTTTGTTAGAAACCAATGGCCATGTAATTAATTACCCGTGGAGCGTTTAATTGGAATTTAAAATAAAAGAAATGCTGCCTAATGAAAAAGTATTAGAAATTTGGTATTTTATGCCACCCAGGCCGCCATGGTAAAATGAGGCAGTAGGCAAAATCACTAAGACACACTGGGGTGGCTCAGGTTTGGAAAAGACCAAGTGATTTTTAAGCCTGATAAGAGTAAACTGACTTAGGTGTCCTTAACTGGAACTTGACTGTACAAATTAATTTAAACTACATACGACCGACTAACAACAGAGAACGCAGGGCATGAGGCAAGACATCGAAACGATGGAAAACTTTTAGACGTAGAAGATATCTTATGAATGAGACTTTACCAGACCTTTGCTAATACTATTGGGCAATTCACACAACTTTGTATGCTGTATGTTGTATTGACTACATTTGTTTGTTTGTGAACGATCAATGCTATGCCGTATTGTTTATTTCGTGGCATTCAAACAATTTGACAGCCCTAAACCAACACAACATATGAAAACATATACACATTTTTTTCATTCACACAATTTGATAGCACGAAACCAATACAACTTCCAAAAACATAGGAAAAAAATGTGTATGAGTGTATCGGATTTTTATATGAAAGTTATCAACAACAATCATACACTGTTGTATGTTCTTCCAACAATACAATGAATACAACGATACAAAGGCTTGTGTGAATTGACAATATGTTCACACATGCACTCTTATTGCGTAAATCGTAATTAACGCCATAATTGAGGTGAATATTTCATATAAAATTTCAATTAATTATTGCGCAATAAATACGTAAATTGTTATAATATTGAGTAAAACTTAAAATACAGCACTGTCATAAGTACGTTTAGTGAGCAAATTATAGTTTTCCGAAACAAAAATTAATATTGCTTATATTATATCTGAACACTTAAAATATTGTACTCAAATAATCGAATATTGGCTCAATAGAAGTGCATGTGTATTGAAGTAAATTGAGGAAATACATACACGATATAGTATTCCTATGTAATCACCGTATTCTAGTAGGTAGTGTGTTGACTTAGTAGACGTGAGGACACGGTTCAAATCCTAGGTCCGACATCTCGAACAAAACGAAATATGAACAAATATTTTATAGGCGCCTTCCTGTCAGCAGATTTCTGGCAAAAACTCTGAGAGGAAATAAAAAGAAGCCATGAAAAGCTTCTCAAAGCATTGACCATAAGTAAGTCGCGGACGAAATATTTTCGTTGTGATGTCTGACCTGGGGTCAAACCCTTGTATAATCTACTGAAAAACTAAGGAAAGGCTGGGGCAAGAAATTTGATGTTCTTTAAAATGTTTTAAAGGACTTGTTGCAATATGAGCGGAAAAATCCGATGATGCACGGAAGGAAATTCACCATCCCCTATAAAGTTTAGATGATAATATTCCTATATATATGTGCTTGATTTCTCTCTTTGTTGATCACCCAGACCCAGTATTCTAATGCGTTGGTGCCACACCTAAGTATTGTACTAAGAAAAGAAAAATTACTTCTGGGGTCTTAGATCTCCAAATGCAACAATTTTACTTGTTGACATAGTTTCCAAGTGAAAGATGAGTTTCATTGCTGAACAAAAACTTGTTCGTAAAATTAGCAGCACAAACGTTCTGCTCTAGCCCCCAATCTATGGCACAATTATGGTGTTGTGAATGGTCAGCCGGAATTTTTAT
Organism: Sarcophaga rosellei; assembly: GCA_930367235.1. NCBI lineage: Eukaryota > Metazoa > Arthropoda > Insecta > Diptera > Sarcophagidae > Sarcophaga > Sarcophaga rosellei. Next base: position 65,147,462 of record OV884018.1, read on the forward strand.
AAATGGATGAGCAAATCTAAAGGCAAAATATGTCCTAGAGACCCGTAATGTGTACCTAATTGCTGAGGTTGCCATGTGATCGTTTCGATTCGAATTATCCACTCGACTTTCTCATGCAGAAGCAATATTTTTGACCGGACATACATCACATCTGTTGCCCTATCAGACTCTTTAATTTGCTTTATAGTCTTACCAAATTCGTTGCACATTTGGGCGATTGAACAGTGACAAAAAAATGGGAGCATAAACGGATGAATTAGTCACAAAAATTGATTTCCAGAAGTCACCGTAGTCTAGTAGGTCTAGTCTAGTAGGTAGTGTGTTGACTTATTAGACTTGAGGCCACAGTACAAACCCCAGGTCAGTTATCTCTAACGAAACGAAATATGAAAAAATATTTCTGAGGCGACTTCCTCTCAGCATATTTCTGGCAGAAGCTCTGAGAGCAAATAGAATTGCCATGAAAAGTTTCTTAAGAAATCTGTCATTCGGGATCGACTTTAAAAAGTAGGTCACGCTACTCATATATAAAATTAACATACACAACATAGGTGGTGTGAGTAGCTAGGCCGTAATCCTGACTAAGGGGTTGTGATGATCAATTACGGTATTCAACTAGATTGTAAAAATCAGGCGCCAACGACTTAATCCTTGTGAAGGAAAGCTCCCTAAAAATCGCAAAATGTAATGCGATTTCATTTATCGCATCTGGCAACGACGCGCCCTACATTAGCGTCTTGTTATATGAACAACTACTGCTACCACTGGCGAAATGACTAACCAACAGGCTAAGTGTCTCACTTATCTTCGCATGTGTGTTTTTGTAATCCGTCTGTGTTTGTGCACTTTGCCCGCATAGCAGTAGTTTTTTTGTTTTCCTTCTCACTCATCTCGTTATTCACCTGTACAAAACGATTTTGATTTGTTTTTGTTTAAGCTCTCCGGTCGCTCAAGCATAAAAACCATTTAAGGGTGACCATCATATAGTAAAATAAAAACGATCATTAACAATTTTTTGAAAAATATTCTATGTAAACATTTCACATTTTCATAAGAACATTACCATGTTTTACTACTTATTTGTTGTAGAAATACAACATACACACACAATATGTGTGTGTGTATGTATGTATATGGAGCAAGGTCAAGGTCAATAGTGTGGATACAAACTTCAACAAAATTAGTTGAGATTTCTTTATTATGTTTGATGTTTTTGAAAAGTTTAATTTAAATTGACATGAAGTTAGTGGAACAAAATAATTCATGTTGCCAGCAATGTTCAATTGAACTTCAGTTGAAGTAGTAGGGCAATACTACATTTCTAGAAGCATTCTTAAATAGCCAAAAAAAAAGCGTTTACTTGTCCTTAATTGACATTGTCATCTCTGTTAAAAGTTTATTGTCTTCCCCTTGAATTTCTAATGCATGGAGGGGAGGAAGGGAAGGGAAGGCACTTTTTTATTGCCTTTGGAAGAAAAAAGAAAAAAAACTAAAGAATGTTATCCACTGATTAGTTGCTTAACTTAATTGAAAACGATTGAATTTGATTAGATAAACGACAATGACAAAAACCAACCACTTGCGAAGAATGCGTCACAGTGGTCATCAAGAAAACCATCATACAATCAATTAAAGTGAAAAAATTACCGTCAATTTTATAAACCGGTTTGACAAACTATCGGTATTGGTCGCCTTTATAATCTACTACAAGAAGTTTATTTTGTAATAACCCACGTTTTCGATAATTGTTAACTTACGAGTAAAGGCCTTTAAAAGAATTGCATCAACATTCGAGTTTGTCAAAGATACATACATACATACATACAAACATACATACATACATTATTGGTCTTTGGAAGCCTTCAGTCAGAATTACGACCAGAGATCAGCAATGAATATTCCAAAAGATAGTAGAATCGAATCATACTCATAATTTCTGATACTTATACGCATTCATACTTATTTTAATATCCAACTCATACTACTCATACCCAAAGTTTGAAGTACTCATACTTAACAATACACATGATGTTGTTGATTTCGACTCTTCTTTACTCAACATTTACAAGAATCACAAAATAAATGCGATTCGCGTATGAACACTACAATACTCACTAAAAGTTTGTGTATTTGCTCTGCTTTCTGTCTTTGTCTTTGCCTTTCTTGTTTTTTTTTTTTTTTGTAAATGCAACAATAACTAAGACTGTAAATTTTAACGAATGATTCGAATCACTCGAATTTCAATACTGTTTACTCACTCATTCTCAAAATTTCATGAGTACTTATGAGTAGCGAAGAAACGATTTATTGCTGATCTCTGATTACAACCTAGCTTCTCATACCACTTATGTTGCGTGCGTCTATTTTATACATGAGTGGTTGCAGTAGACTCTGAACGACAGATTTTTGTGAAACTTTTCATGACAATTTTATTTGCTCTGTGAGTTTTTGCCAGAAATCTGCTGAGAGTAAGTGGCCGACGAAATATTTTCGTTTTGATATCTGAGCTGGGTTCAAACTCTTGTGTCATCCGCTGAAAAAACAAAGGAAAGGCTTGAGAAAGGGATTTGCTGTTCTTTAAAATGATTTCTAAAGAACTTGTTGCAATATGAGGGGAAGAAGGAAACGATGGTGCACGGAAGAAAATTAGCCGTCTCCTATAAAGTTCAGATGATAAGATCGTTAGTCACACTGGTCACCCGTACAGTGATTTCTAATTCGCACAGAACCCTTATATTTTATGAACGATTTGGCCGCACTGTTAAAGCTGTAAATCTTTCATTTATTTTTTTTTTGCCTCCTTACTGTCTCTACCTTCCCCCCAAAAACAGCACTAAATGAGTCACAGTGTGGCCATAGTGCAAAAAACATAACGAATATCTTACATGTGTTTAATGGATGAGTTTCTTTATTTTTAATTTTCATGTTTTTTTTATACGACATATTAAGTCGCTTTGATTAGAAACTTTTAATTGTTTGTTATAGAGAACAGCAATTAATTATGAAAACAACAACGAAAAAACAAATTTAATAATAAATTTTAAATACGTACACAACACAATTGCAATCAGACATGGGAATTTCTCATTAGCAGGAGAAATATTTTGATTTTGTAATCTCGTCTAAGAGATTACATTTATTTATTAGAACTGATAGCGAGTGAAGTACCAAGATAAAAGTGCATTGGCTTTGGGTAAGAGTTTTTGAAAATAATTTAAGCGCACTTCACCTGTTGATATAGTCTCATTGACTGTCTACGAAAACTGTTTACAAAATTGATAAAAAAAATTGAGTCGAGACTATACTCAAACATTGGGTTATTTACGTGGAAATTATTTGTATACTTTTGTAACTAAATTATTGAAGAGTAAATTGATAAGCAAGTTTTTCCCTCTTGGTAAATCTTGAACCCATGTGAATAAATCTATAAAAATTGCTGAGTTAGCTGCGACACTTTTTTAATTCCGTTTCGTTTTTTTAAGGAACCGAGGTCTATGCATCTATGCACTATGCATCTTCTCCTTCTTTTTTTATTATTTGTTGGCTTAATTTCAGTTTTATTAACAAAGTTTTTCCAGCTAAACAGATAGTTTACAGCAGGTTCTAGAATAATAGGGTTGCCATGTGTCGTTGCCCTCTATAAAGTAATACTGGGTTATTGTATTACTCATTGAGAACACTCTTTCTCCTAAGGTACCATTAGCCAAGCTTTCTATAATGTTTGCTATAGAAGTTATCTTCTCTAGAGAGTTGTGGATCAATGGGCCTTCTGGTTATTGTATTACTCATTGAAAACACTCTTTCTCCTAAGGTAGCTCTACCTAAGCTTTCTATAATGTTTGCTATAAAAGTTATCTTCTCTAGAGAGTTATGGATCAATGGGCCTTCTGGATGGATTGTTTAAAGGTAGATTAAAGACTAATTAACTTTGAATTTATTTACAAATTTATTTCGGCTCTTCTTTTGCAACTGCACTCGCATTCGAACTTGGACTGCTTGGGTTTGTTGTCAAGAACTTGAAGCACTAGACCGCCTAACGCCTAGTGGTAAGCAAAAGAGCCGATTATATTTTACAAAAAGTTGCTAAAAATTTTATTAAATCTATGGCTGCCCGCTGTCACTGTCACGAAGGCCAAAGGGGACCAACTGGCTTTGTAGCTTAACACATTTACGTACATACATACATACATAATTGGTCATTATATCCCCTCCGTCAGGAGCAAGACCACGTTAATTTTATACATTTTGTATACAATTTTTAACTGTGGCGGGACCTACAGTTTAAAGTCGACTCCGAATGACAGATTTTTGAGTGACTTTTCATGACAATAATTATTGCTCAGAGTTTTTGCCAGAAATCTGCTGAGAGGTAGTTGCCGAAGAAATATTTTTTCATGTTGGATCGGGGGTTTGAACTGTGGTCGGCCTTACTTTTATTAAGCCAACATACTACCTACTATACTACGACGACTTCAGGGAGTAAAACTTCTTCCAAAAAGAGAGGAAATCGGCTTAGTGATCGAAGTAACTTATTTATTTTAACTTAAAAGAATTTCAAAAACCATACTATGTTCCTTGCAACGGAAGCTGTAAATCAATTTTTCTTCATGTTTTTATTGGAAAACTGCTGGAACTTCCATGTTCATGAAATACATCTTACAGAATATTGTCTGTGATAAACTTTTCTTACCGATTTAACAGATCTGTTGTCAGGGGGACAATGCCAGTGGAAATCTTCACTACTGGATGCTGTTATCTTGCCAGTGGAAATCTTCACTACTGGATGCTGTTATCTTTCCCGCACAGCTAAGGATTTCTAAATCAATCCCTTTGTCGAATTTCGTTTCCCAGGCGAAAATATAAAAAAAAAACCTTGTAACCCTTTAGTCCGGGTGACGACCTAACTTATCCCACCACTTATGATCTGTGTGTTAATTACATACATGAGTGGCGGGACCTACAGTTTAAAGTCGACTGCGAACGACATATTTTTTATGACATACATACATATGTAATTGGTCATTGCAATATTTTAGTCAGGATTACGACTTAGTTTCTTACAACACTTATTAATTCTATACATGGTTGGCAGGACCTACAGTTTTAAGTCGACTTCGAACGACAGAATTTTGAGAATCTTTTTCAGGACAATTTCATTTACACTCAGAGTTTTTGTCGGGAATCTGCTGAGATGTAGTCGCCGAAAAAAATATTTTTTTTTATATTTCGCTTAGTTGCAGATGCCTGACCTGAGGTTTGAACCGCGGCCTCACGGCTAATAAGCCAATACACTGCCTGCTAGATTATGGCGACTGCACGACTTTGTATGATTTTTTTCTTTTGAGTTTTTGACAAAAGGCTGCTGAGCGGAAGACGCGGAAAGAAATATTTTTTCTCAAGTTTCATTATATTCGAGATTTTTGAATCGGGGTGGTAGTACAGGCTCTCGTCTAATAAGCCAATGCACTACCTACCAAAGATCAGCAATGAATCGTTTTTTCGCTACTCATGAACACTTATGAAATTCTGAATATAAGTGAGTCAACAATATTGAAATTTAACTACAGTCTGATTTATTAATACGCACTACAACGTTTACATCCAACTCATACCATTCGAAATATGTTTGATTCATAAGCCTACTCATTTAGATTCATAACTTTAGAAAAATACTTATAATATGTACTCGAATCATTCGAATCATTCATCAAAATTTACAGTTTAGGCATTTACACAAAAAGAAAAAAGACACATAAGCAGAGAAGACAGAGGCAGCAAGCAGAGCAAACACACAACCTTCTAGTAAGTATTTCAGTGTTCGAACGCGAATCATACTTATTTTGTGCTTCGTGTATATGTTGAGTTAAGGAGAGTCGAAATCAACAACCTCATACGTATTGTTAAGTATGAGTACGATGAGTACTTCAAACTTTGAATATGAGTTGAGGTTCCCATGATATTAAAATAAGTATGAATGCGTATAAGTAACAGAAATTATGAGTATGATTCGATTCTGGTCATCTTTTTCAATACTCATTGCTGATCTTTGCTACCTACTAAGCTACGACGACTAATGGTTTAGCAATTGACCCAATTTCTTCCAAGAAAATCTTGACATAACAGTAAAACCAATACAATCTTTTCAAACATGTCAAGATGTGTAATGAAGTTGTCAATTCAAATTTTTCATTTGTATGTTTAATGACTAACTCCCATGTATGGTATGTTATTGCTATTGCTGTTGATAATGAAGTGTTATAAGGTAATTAATGAATTTGCTTATCATTCAACAATTTCATTTTCAACGATATTAAATTTTATGCTCTTTTTTTATTTTATTTTCTTTTTCTTTTATTGTTATTGTTGTTAAAAGAACAAGTAAACTTTTCAAATTTCTTTTGTTGAAACGCTTTATAACTTGAATTCCGGAATGACTTACTTTTTCGTTTTTGTTTTTGCCTTCAATACTTATAACCATTCAAAGACATGCGCAATTTTAAAGGTTAAAGTTCAAAATGGAAGGTGGAGAAGAAGAAGAGGATAAACATAAAAGTTAGAAACAAAGTGAAAGTGAAGCTGTTCCTTTTTTTTCGTTGATTTGCATAGAATATGCATTAGAATAGAGCATGGAATGGCAACTAACTTTAGTTAAACATTTTAAATTAAAATTTATATGAAGAATTTTTGCTAGCTTGAGATGGATGCTTCGCTTTAATGGAAAACAATTTAATTAATGATGTCGTGTCTCTCTCTATTGCATGAATGCAACAAGATTACATCCAAATGCCAACTGCCACCCTCTGGATAAATTCACAACACATTCCCACAGGCTTGTAATCAAGCCATTTCAATCATTTATTAAATGAAATCGTTCTACGTTGTATTTGCTGCTAAAGAATCTACAATCTAATGTAAAGGCCTTAGCAGAGAGGAGCAATACAACAAATGCCATACAAATGCTCTTTTGCCAATAAAATACAATTCAGGAATGCCAAGATACAAAGCTATGTGTATAAGTATACATATACAAATACCATATTATTATATACAGTGCAGGCAATAAATAAATTGCTTGGTAAATAAAAATAAATAAACGGAACTTCTCTACGTTTATAATATATTTGCATAACAATGCTTGACATTCAATGTAAAATAGCAACAGATTGCTGCAGTGTTTACATTTTTTTGTTGCTTACTGTAACGGTATCCCCTAACAAGTAGAATGCTATGATAATTTCTCGATTCGTTATCTTGATTAGTTGGCATTTAATATAGTTTTTCTTTTTTTCATATTCATTTCTCTTATTATCATTTTTAAATTGTTTTATAAGCGATAAATGATTTAAGAAAATAACAACGAACGGGCACATAGGCGATCACATAATAAATCTACACTGGGAAATTTCAAGTCGTATAGGGCACCAAGATCATTATACTTTAAAAGTGGAACTCAAGAGAGAGTTTTTAGTTTTAGAAGAAAAAATTCTAAACCATAAGGCAACTTGCATGTATTGTTACAGGTGGTGTTTACGCCATTGGAAGGTGTGCCCAATTCAACTTAGACAGAGACTACAAAGAAGGGAATACAGTTAGGCCAATACTATTTGACCGTTAGGCCGCCTTTCGAGCACTTAGTGCCCATCAGAGATCAGCAATGAGTATTCAAAAAGATGAGTTGATTCGAATCATACTCATAATTTCTTATACTTTACGCATTCATACTTATTTTAATATCATACTCATACTATTCACAATTTCAAATTCATTTCTTCGTACTCATACTTAACAATACGCCTGATGTTGTTGATTTCGACTCTCCATGACTCAACATTTACAAGAATCACAAAATAAGTATGTCTCTCGTACGAACACTACAATACTCACTAGAAGGTTGTGTGCTTACTTTACTTGCTGTCTTTGTCTTTTTCTTTCTTTTCTTTTTGTAAATGCAACAACAACTAAGACTGTAAATTTTGATGAATTATTCGAATCATTTATGAGGATTATAAGTATTCTTATAAATTTACGAATCTGAATGAGTAGGAATATGAATCAAACATATTTCAAATGTTATGAGTCTGATGTTAACGTTGTACGCATACTCATTGCAACCTGTAGTTATAAATCAACATTGTAGTGAGTACGAATGAATGAGAGTACATAGTTAAATTTCAATACAGTTGACTCCACTCATACTCAAAATTTCATGAGTTCTTATGATTAGCGAAAAAACGATTCATTGCTGATCTCTGGTGTCTATCAGATTAACTCGAAAATAATATAAAGATGTCTGAGGAAGCAGATTCATCTAGGCAAGGGAAATAGAGTCACTCTGTGTTGGGTCCCAATTCAGGTGGGAAATAACGGCAATAAGCTTGCTTAAAGGGAATTTTAGAAGCAGTTGAGAAGGTCAGAAACTCTTTGCAAATTGGAGAGAGATGTTTGGGAGGGTATGCTCTGCGAAGGGGAAGATAGAGATATCCGGGGATTTTTCTCAAGTTCAATGGGATTGAGGCAATCTAAACTTTTTTTATTGGACAATTAAAATGGAAGTTCACACGTTAGTTAGTTAGTTAGTTGGCCAAATGAATTAACGTTCGAATTTGTCAGATTTGATACATAATTGGTCATTACAAGCCTTTAGTCAGGATTCCGATGACTTAGCTTCTCACAACACAGATGTTGTGTGTGTTAATTTTATACATGAGTGGTGGAACCTACAGCTTAAACTATTCATGGCAATTTAATTTCACTCTCAGAGTTTTTGCCAGAAATCTGCTGAAAGGAAATCGCCGAAGAAATATTTTTTTTCATACTTCGTTTCGATGTCTGACCTGGGCATTGAACCTGGGCAAAGCACTACCTACTAGACAACGGTGCTTGGTCTAGTAAACATTTATTGGGCAATCAAAATAGGTGTTCACACATTAATAATTTCATTGGCCAAATGAATAAAGGTTCAAATTCATCAGATTCGATATTTTTGTGGAATACCTCGCTTATGCAGACGATGCTTTACAGCGTAACGCATATGACCTGGAGTTGTCCATGATTGAAGACCAATGGGACATTTGTTGTACTAGCTGATCTCAGTAGCATGTTTTCAACTATGCTGGGATTGCGATTAATGTAGAGAATAAGATTAATAAGACTAGAGCATATGATGATTTTGATTTGATATTTAAATATATAGATTATATAGAGGCAATATAAAATGTATATAAGAGACACTTACCAGTTTAGGGCGATATTGAGGAAAATCTGAAAAATAAAGAAAAAAAAATAAATGAAATTTAATATTTAGTTTCCTTAAAACCTATTCGATTATAGCTTAAAACGATTAAATGTGTATAAGAAAATCAGTAAAATTTTGTTAATTTGCCTTTTTAATAAGAATTGTTATAAAATTTACTTCCACAAAAATGTGGAGCTGCCTTATCACTGACCGAATTTATTACAATGATATTTTTAGTATCCTTACATTGCAAAGAAACTTATTTAAAAGTGGATATATTATAAGAAATCCTAAAAATAAGAATATAAAATTGAAAAGGACTATAAGCAATCTAAGTGCTCTTTATTTAAGAAAAGAAAAAGAGTAACTCAAAAATAATATCATAATGTGAATCAGAGATTAGAAATGAGTAGTTTAGTGTTCGTACGCGATTCAAATCGAGTAGAGGTTCCATTATATTAAAAGAAGTATGAATGCGTATAAGTATCAGAAATTATGAGTATGATTCGATTCTACTTATCTTTTTGAATACTCATTGCTCATCTCTGATAGTGACTCTGCACTGAACCAAAAATTTCCGTAAATACTGTAAAAAGGGGTGTAGAACTGAAGAAATTTCGTTATATATCAGCTAACAAAAATGTGTATTCATATCTACGTCTTTTTTTAGTAAAAATTTAGAAATTTAGTAAATTATTCATATTGAAAAAATTTCTTCGTACTGAAGAAATTTCTTCATTTATTCATTCATTCATTCATTTATATTATAATATGAATAAAATGCTTTCGTTATTTTGAGGGATGTAAATATGACGAAATTTAATTGAATTTAATAAAAAACTTTATTCATATTGAAGAAATTTTATTTGAATTTACTAATAATTTTTATTTATATTAAAGAATTTTTATTTCATTGTATTAATATTTTTCGTTAATAAATTTTGTTAATTTTAAAATAAATACATATTATTAATCAGTGTTTTTGTATACTGTATTAATATATACATATACATACAATATTATTATTACAAAATGTAAATTAAACGATAAATGTAATAAAACGATATTCAGTTAAAAAAGTTTTATAATTATTATATATACATACATGTATAATACATATGTGCTTTTAGTAAAAAAGTCTTGTGAACAGGTAAAAAGAAACTTAAAGATATTTTCGAAAAAAGAATATGTAAATTCAATAACATAAAAACATATAATAAAAAACCTAGGTTTACAATTAACAAACTTTTAAACTTAAAATTAACGTGTTAATCTGTCTGTATTTGTGGTAATATTATAAACATATTTTTGAATAAAGCACTAAACCAGTATATATTCCTTTGGATACTCTAAATTAAATACAAAAAACAGTTCAAAACACATATCTCAAGCGGTTAATGCTGAGTGCATACGATATTTTATGCCTTCAAAGGAAACAACTATTTTTTTTTGGTTCTAAAATTTTGTTTGCTACTAATACTAAGGGCTGTATTTGTATTTCAGTTTCGTATTTCTTTAGTATTTCTTCTTCACAGGCAGCGAAAATTAGCTGGGAGTCGCGAATAAAATATCTCGTATAACTTCTTTCCATCAATAACATAACATCATCTGAAAAAAATAAAAATACACATCAAATGCATGTCTACACCCATGCGCAGAGTATAAAATTTATAGTAAACTTACTTTCACTTATAATTGTCATTTCTTTCATAGTATTAAATAAAATTGTATTTGTCTTGTCTTAAATTCGATCCTCCAACACTGGGCAAATTTTTAAGGAAAACGTTTTAAAGTATTTACGTATGGGCTCTGATTTTGGATACATGTGCATGAAATCCATATCGATCATGTCATGCATCATATAAACGGCCAAGTTATCAACCACGTGGAATGGTACTATTTGATTGCATATAGAATTTTCCAGAACACGAGATTCTATAAAACATTGTCTTTTTCGAAGTATTTTTTGAATTAATAGGCAACAAAATCACTTCAGTGTTAACATCGTCATAAACAGCATCACCAAGATGTATTATATGTCTTAATTTTTTACACTTATAACACTTCATATTTTTGTTAAATTAATAAAAAAAAACAATTTTTGTAATTAAAAACACAATTTTTTAATATAGACACTTTCGTAGCACATGTGAAACTAATACTCTGACAATAATTCTTCCAGCGCCTACTTGGTTTTTAAAAATTTCTAAAATAAATAACGTTCTCAGAATAATTTTTCCAACGCCTACTTCGTTCTTTTTTTAATTTCAAAAATAAAAGAGTTAAATTGAAGAAATTTCCTTAATTTTACAGTACCATTGTACATTTAACAAATTTTCTTCAATTCTACAAAATTATATCTAAATTAACAAAAAATAATTATTCAATATGACTAAAAAATAACTAAATTTTTTTGTTATTTTTATTATAAAGATTTATTTAATTTTGGGTAAATTTTAGTTGAATTTACACAACATTTATTATTTTTAACAAAATGTTATTCAAATCAACAGGTCCGACTTAAATAAATTTTAAAAATAAAACTAATTTCGTTAATTTGAAGAAAAGTTTTTGTTTTTAATAAGATGTATGTAGTTTTGAAGAACACTTGTGTAGACTTGAATAAAAAACCTATAGATTTGAATATATTTTTCGTTGCAGGTTTACTAAATTTTTTAGTTAATATTACCTACGATATTTTTTTCAGTGTAGGTAGTGTGTTGGCTTATTAGACGTCAGGTCAGACATCAAAACGAAAATATGAAAAAAATATTTCTTCGGCGACTTCCTCTCAGCAGATTTCTAGCAAAAACTCTGAGAGTAAATAAAATCGCCAAGAAAAGCTTCTCAAAAAATCTGTCGTTCGGAGTCGACGTTAAACTGTAGGTCCCGCCACTCATGTATAAAATTAACGCACACAACATGAGTGGTGTTGAGAAGCTAGGCCGTAATCCTGACTGAAGGGTTGTAATGGCCAATTATGTATGTTATGTATGTTACCGAAAGTCGCACATTTTTACGTGGTACACGTCTGTTACATAAAATAGTGGCCTACACATTGCTTTACATAGAGAAGTCATACTTTACTCGCATTACTCCAGTAGAAGTTTTTCCTGTCACTTACAACAAAAACAGATACAAGTCTTACGTTCATCAAAATTACATCCTCTTGTCTCCCTTCCCTAAGCAATTTTTCTCAGTTCCAATACAATTCACAACATATGTAGAGACCATCCCCTGAGTGTTGGTTGTATTAAATAAATTTTGTATATGGTATTGTAAAGTATTAAGTACAACTATCTTGAACACGGAGTTCTTATGAATTTCATATTACAACACTGGCGCCATTTCTAGCACACAAAAAAAATCACTTTTTATAAAAAACCGAAGTACTTATTATTTTCGTTATTAAACATCTCAACTTGTATAAATTCCATAAAGAGAAAGGAAATAAAAATTCCATAAATGCAGTCTGAAATAGACTTCAAACTTATTTTCCTATTCTGGCATGCTGCTGATTTTGTGCAACAATTTTCAATAAGATTCACTGACTCATACAAGATTCCCTTGCGAGTATGTCTTATGCCTTATAGTAGAGTATGCGAGTATTTCATATTGAAAATAAATTATCATAATAATAGGAATTATGCAAAAACGAACAGAGAAGGTAAAGAATTTTTTATAAACCTCGCATGAGAAAACAATTGAAATATTCTTTCTGAAAATGAAATAAGAAAACTTAAAAGGAATTTGTTGTATGCATCATTTAAACATTTATGGATAAAGATAACGTAAAAACAATTGAGGCTAAATATGCGAGGGTGGTTGTAAAATTAGATCTCTTTTACGGTACACTTTTCCCAGTGATATCTGTAGAAAGAATTGTATATCGACAATACCCATTCCTAGTCATTTAAGTATTACTCCTGGCTAGCGTTTATTAAACATACCGAGAGTTTAACGAAAGAGTGGATCCGTCAAATCCTTTGCCTAGACATGTTCTATCAATAAATTCTCCTCTTGTTCCTCGTCATTACAGCTTCAGCAAAAGTTGTTGTGAGATATCTTCAACCTCCGGGCGTGTGCATCAGTAAAATTGAGTGCGATGCCTAAAAGCGATTCTGATAGGTAGTATGTTGGCTTATTAGTTGCGAGCCCATAGTTCGAACCCTGGCTCAGATATCACGTACAAAACGAACACGGTCTCCGGGCGTGTGCATCAGTATCCCCTCAAAACTGAGTGCAATTCCTAAAAGCAATTCTGGTAGGTAGTATGTTGGCTTATTAGGCACGATTCCGTAGTTAAAAATATGGCTCTGACATCTTGAACAAAACGAACACCCACAACTAAGTGCGATTCCTAAAAGCGATTCTGGTAGGTAGTATGTTGGCTTATTTGGTGCAAACATGTAGTTCAAACCCTGGCTCAGACATCTCGAACAAAACGAAACATGAACAAAAATATTTCTTTAGGCGATTTCCTCTCAGCAATCTTCTGGCTCTGGCCGTAAAATAAAGTTTCCGTGAAAAGTTCCTCAAAAATGAGCCGTTCGGAGTCGACTTTAAGCAGCAGGTCATACCACACATGCATAAAATTAACACACATAACATGGCTAGTGTGAGAAGATAGGTTTCAAACCTGACTTTCAAATAATTTACGCCTCATCGAATTTCTCAGTCAATGTTTCCCTGCAATCGTTTTGATTGCGAGGACTCATCAGCAGCACACACAGCATTGCTGGCGGGAGTAGATAGGTTTTAAACCTGACTTCGATAGAATCTACTTTCAAATATCAAATTAATCAATCAGTGCTCCTCTGGAATCATTGCGATTGCTAGGCGACAACAGCAGTTGTTCAATATTGTCACATAGTATTTTAACTGCAGACTTTTTCCTTGTCCCCCCTTAACTGTTTACGATGATTGTATTTAGAGTTCGGGTTAAAAATATACGATAATCATCATAAAACAATTCTTCAATTGCTTCTTAAATATTTATTATTTGCCACTAGTAGTCCTCTATGCCATCAGTATGCGTAAAAAAGATTTTGAAGGTCAAGATGACCTATTAAATGAAAACTACAAAATTGATTATAAAACCAAAACAAAATAAAAGAATCACAATAAAAATATTTACAATCTAAACTCACAGCAAAAACATAGAGAAAGTAAAAGTTATGGGGCGGCCAAAAACGACTACATAAGACTCTATAACGTAAGATAGTGAAATAGATTATTGTGAAGATTTACCCTTGCTGACTGTCTTTACAGGAATTTATTGCCTTCTATAGGAGGACTAGTCCAAATTTCAGCCGTGCCTGTTTCGTTTTCAAACCAGGAACCCCTTGCTATCCGACTATATTGCTCGCTTATGATGACTGCATCTATTCCCTTTTCGACAGCCATCTGCCCGAGTAAAGCATTACTCATGCTGCGTCCTGTCTCCCCGCATCTAATGCACCTATCCCTTCTGACAGGACAAGAGCAATTTGCCTGAGAGTGACCTGTTTCAAGGCATCGATAACATCTTCTTATATCTTCACAAACTCGCATCTTCGCCCGGATTCATCCGACTTTGACATATCCGACCTTATTGAGTTTCGCCGTACTTTCAGCCGATAACGTGACGAACATGCTCCCGTACATTTGGCACAGTGATTCTCGTTTGCAATTGCTCGTTGGGGTCTGCAATCAGCTTCCGAATTGCCGGTTCTACTTCCTCTCTGACTGTGAAGGAATCCAGGTCGCGTATCTCGATTGTAGCCTTCTGCTTCAATTCCGCGACAGAGGCTGTTTCCTGTACTGCACATCTCATTTGTGGAACAAAGTCCGGTTTGACTTTTTTCCCTCTGCTGAACTCCAAGAGTATGGCACCAGTCAACGTTCTCCGAAAAGCTTTTATCCTGTCAGAGTCTTCGGTCGTTATCTTGCTGCCTAAGCTCTTCAAGACGTCCGAATAAGTGTGACCTTCTTCCGTTAGCTCTATGTAGTATGATATACGAATACTAGCCCGTTCCTTTATCACTTTTTCAGTCCATGGACGGCAGATTACCATTAGCAACCGGAAATCCGTGTCCCTCAGTTCCATATGGTGGTGCAATACCCATGAAGATTGTGGTGGTTCTTTTATCGCTAAGTGTTGAATTGGTTGAGACGGTTCCAATGCGAGTATCCAAGCCTATAAGACTTACAAAGGAATTCTAATCGATCATTAACAAAGAGCCAAAGAACAATTCCTTTGCACAGTGTTACAAACCATATGACAAACGCAACATAATCCCCAATGTATAGTGTAGCGATATAAAGAATTCTAATAAAAATTCTCATCTTTTATTAAATCTTTCAGAAAATTTTTATGTCATACATTTCTTTTATTGGCACAAACATCATTATCACCACCATCACCATCAAAAGACATCAACGTCGTCATCACTTCTGCACAGCAGAAGTGAATAAGCAGAAGAACAAGCATGTACATATAAAACGAATTGACAGCAACAACCGCCATTATTTAGAGCACTTTTTTTTTTGTCTTATTATTATTGTTGTTATTATTGTAATGACAACAATAATAAATGCCACAAGCCAAAATCATATTCTCTACAAAGCATAACATTTTCTTCAGTGACGTCACTAAGCAAAACAATAGTTTTTCCCTCTGCCATTATTTTTAGTCCTATTTTTTTGTGTCACAGTAAAAAAAATGAAAGCAAAACAACGATACACGAGTATTATTGTCACTACACACACACACATAACGAGTAATTGTACTAGGGCATGAAGAAAGTATGCCTGTGTTTAGTAAAACATTTCCATGAATGTATATGTATGTAAATATTTATGGTGGGCTCCTCTTCTGTTATTTGCTCTCCTAGAATTTTACTCACACAATATGTATGCAAGTACGAGTGTGTGTGTGTGTGAATGTAGTTGGGGGGGAAAAATATAAAATCCATCATGAAGACATACAACTGCAACTTGTTGTTGTTTGTATATGAAAGTATACTTGTTGTTGTTGTTTTTTTTTGTTATTTTTAAATATAACAAGAGAGCTACTAATTTTACACTCACTTCAATAAATGGGAGCAAGAACACAAGCAGCAGTAGCAAAAAAAAATAACAAGGAAAACAAAAATTAATGACGTATTTTGTTATTTCCATTATACATTCACATGTATATGTATGTGTGTGTTTTGAATTAAAAGCACACTATACAATACTACGACGTTTGTTATGACGTCATAAAATATTTTCGAGGGAAAACTAAATTGAGCTCAAATATTCACACACTCTCTCTCTCTCGCGGGTAATACAAACCAAAAGAGACTGCCTAACAAAAACAGAGAGTTACAGAGAGAGAGAGCATGAGAGTTGTTATGGGGAGCAGTGAAAATAAATCAACTTTGTTTGCATTATTTGGGGGTTGGTTTTATAAGAATGGGTTGCCTAAAGGTTGTTTTAAGACTGCAGGGATAAAATGGGTGGGAAAAGCTAATCTTTGCTTGTCTTTAAATGTTTGCTTAATTTTTCAATGGTATTTGTAGCAGAGCATTTGAAATAATTATAGCCATTTCTAACTATTTATTGGTTTCAGATTGGATTGTTAGATTAGTACATACCGTTCAGCTCACACTTTTCAAACCATAATGCATGACAAACACTCACTTTCTCAGTTTTAGATTTCCCAAGCCTTATAAGCAGCAAATTTGTTTGATGTACTCACCATCAAAGGAGAAATGAGCTTCGTCTGCCTTATAAAAGTTTGTTCGAGAAACCTACATTGAAAGCCTGTTGCTCCAGCATCTAATCAGCCTATCTACGGACTTGTGAATGGTCAGTTAGCTTTCATTGCTACGTAAGTTGAACTTTATTTGGATGGACGTGCAATTCTAAATGCAAAATACGTCATAATGAGCTACAAGATATGATCGATTGTTCAAAACGCAGTGGAGTGGACAACTTTGGATTATTCGCCACATTACTGGCTGTGCGTATATACATACGTACGTACATAATTGGCCATTACAACTCTTCAGTCAGGATTACGACCTAGCTTCTCACACCACTTATGTTGTGTGTGTTAATTTTTTATATGAGTGGCGGGACCTACAGTTTAACACTGACTCCGAACGACAGATTTTTAAGAATCTTTTCATGGCAATTTTATTTGCTCTCACAGTTTTTACCAGAAATCTGCTGAGAGGAAGTCGACGAAAAAATATATTTTTTTCATATTTCGTTTTGATGTCTGGTCTGGGGCTCGATACCGGGCTATCATCTAATAAGCGAACACACTACCAACTAGACTACGGCGACCACACATTTGTAGCACTTCCTTACTTATTTAATTGGTCATTACAACAATTTAGTCAAGGTTATAACGTAGTTTCTTACACAACCCATATTGTGTGTGTTTATTTTAGCCAATGGGTAGGTTCCGCCATTCAGTTTTAAGTCGACCCCGAACAACAGTTTTTTGAAAAATATTTCAAGACAATTTTTATTTACACTCAGGGTTTTTCCAGGAAATATATGTTTTAGATTTCGTCTTGTTCAAAATGTCTGAGACAGGATTTGAAAAATGGCGTCTAATAAGCCTAGATTATGATGACTTCCAGTCTCCACAAATTTTATTTTCTTTCTGAACAAGCCAGGATGAAATTAAAATTTCCAAACGACTGAACACATCTTTCGACAGTTTATATCTGCACTTGAGAGCAGTACACATATTATCGGCATAAAACTACATCCTCAAACGGGAGTGAGAAAGTCCACGTGATTCTTTTTGTTTTTAAACAGATTTCGTTCATGATAACCTGCAGTAAAATGGTGATTGCATTCGATTTTTAACACGTTGACTGCCAACTACGAGATAACTCGTAGATTGCGGTACCTTCTAGGGTGCCAACTACGACTTATCTCGTACTCACTAAACTTGTCATTTTTGTGTAGGCTACGAATAAAACCGTATTATATCAGTGCTAGTATCGATAAATGGCTTTTGGGAAAAGAACAAAAAGTAAATGTTGGCGTGCGTGGCCCACTTTTCTTAAAATTATTGTGGCAGTCAACGTGTTAAGTTACTATTTTGCCCCTTAATATATTTAATACGATGGTTTTAAAGACTTCTTCAAAAGCAATGAACAATAGGAACAAGGCGTATAACATTCGACTGATATTTCCATTATAATGTGTAGTATTACACATGAGATATCTCTTTATTGATTCCCAATTTCAATATTCTTAATGATGGCAACCCTTTTTCTAGTGCTTACAGAGCTTTGCACACAATAAACTTGCTATTGAGAGTATACCTCATGTTGCACCAGCAGTATTTGTTTAGTTTTATTTGGGGGTTCAAACGGTTCGTTGCAAAAAAAATTGGAAAAGAAACGCCATAAAATACTAGAAAAACTTTACGGAAATTGTTGGAAAAAAGAAAATATTGCAAAACATTATGGAAATACTATAAGAGAAGTGTAAAGAAAATATTCTAAATTAAATAAAAAATTTTAAACAAATTAAGTTTACAGTAGAAAGAAAATTTTAACAAATAAAAAGATTTAATTTTTTTTTTATAAAATTTAAATAAAACGAAATAATAAAAAAATAATCTGCAAAAAATTAAAAACGATACAAAAGTTAATTAAAAATTTAAAACATGGTATTGGAAGGAAAAAATTAAATTAAAAATTTTAAATTTTCTTTTCAATTAAAAAATTTTAAATTTTAAAAAATATTTAAAAAAAAATTAAATTAAAAAAATTTTTTTTGTGAAAATTTCTTATATTTTTATTGTGCCTGATACTGGTGTTAAACCTGCCACTGTGGGTTGTCCATATAAATTTGGCACATGCGTGTGTGAATAATAAATGAATACAAAGCAAAAACATCCTAAACAAGTAAAATTTTACGTTCAAAAATTTAGACTCTAAATTGGATTACCACAGGAAAAACAACAACAATAACAACAACATCTACTACATAGAATAATATCAACAAAATAATAATCAACTACTCGGAGAGGTAATACAGCAGAGAAAGCAAGAGAGAAACACTGAACTAAAGTAAGAAGAAAATCAAGAGCGAAAGTAACAGTCAGTTACAATATGTTTGAGACTGCGTCTGTGTGTGTGTGTGTAGAATTTTACTGTTTTCGTTAACTGCCTGCCTGGCTGAGGGAGTGTGCGAGTGTATGAAAGAGAGTTCCTCCGTTATTAAAAGCAACAAACAATTGTGTCTGTGCTGTTGTGTGAATGTACGTAACAGAGCAGCAGAAACAAATAAACATTATCCTTCTATTTACTACAGAAATATTTGTATTTTTTATTTATTGTTGTTGTTCTTGACTACTGTTTGGAACATTCCTCTTTTCCTGCTTGCTCTTATTTTTATTTATTTCTTTCTTTCTCTAAGCCATCGCAGAAGACAGTGTTTCAAAAGTTTGAATTCACTGTGTGTATTCGCACAGCAAATAGAATTTGAATTTCTACAGTTTCCGGCGGATATTAAAAATAAAAATATAAAATATTTTGCACAGTTTTAGGAAAGTTATGATGCATAAAAGTTAAAATATAAAAAAAAACGTTTTTAAGGAAGGAAATTGAAAAATATTAAGAGAAACAGAAAAGGAATTCGAATAAGTGGGTTTTCGATACGAAATGAAATCTTTCGTGGAAATTTAAGGAAAAATCACTTTCTTTTTATTTGTTGCAATCAAGAAAATATAAAATATCACATACACACCGTGTTTAAAAACTAAGATGACATTATCACTCTAAATGGAATGATTTAAAGAATCGGCTGTAAAACTGTTAGAAAAAATAGAATAGAGGGATAGAAAGGTTTTCATAGAGGCAGCCAAATACATACATATATACACAAGTGGCCATTACAACCCTTAAGTCAGGATTACGGCCTAGTTTCTCAAACCACTAATGTTGTGTGCCTTAATTTTATACATGAGTGGCGGGACCTACAGTTTAAAGACGACTCCGAACGACAGATTTTGAGAAACTTTTTCATGGCAATTTTATTTGCTCTCAGAGTTTTTGCCAGCAATCTGCTGAGAGGAAGTAGCCGAAAAAATATTTTTTTTTTCATATTTCGTTTTGATGTCTAGTCTGGGGCTCGATACCGGGCTTTACATCCAATAAGCGAACACACTACCAACTAGACTACGGCGACTACTTTTAAATAAGGGCATTTTAAATAAGCGCCTTTAAATTGCTTAGGCCAGTGAATAGTCCAAAGTAGTCCTCGGTTACTTCTGCGCACATTTCAGACGATATCTCGGCGATAGCATGACGAAAGTTAAGCTACATAGCTACATAGACTCGGTCACTGCACAACTAACGTCCATAAATTTAAATTATGAAACTACTTCGTAATTTGTCATTACAACTCTTTAATCCGAATTACAATCCAGCTTCTCACATCACCCAAATTGTGTGTGTTAATTGTATATGTACATAAGAGGCAAAACATACAGTTTAAAGTCTACTTTGAACGACAACATTTGAGAAACTTTTCGTGGCAATTTTATTTTACACTCAGAGTTTTTTCCAGAAGACTGCTGAGAGCAATTGCAGAAAGGAATATTTTTTTTAAATTTCGTTCAGTTCTAGATCTCTGAGCCAGGGGTACCTTCGAGTTTCTGAAAAGTTCTCAAATAAAATTTGTCGTTTTGTGCCATAGCATGCCGCCTTATTGAAACCATATACCATTTAGATCATAATCTTTCTTCGCAGGCCAAGAAATATTGGTTATTTTTCCAAAAGTACGGCCTAAAATCGCCTCCAGGCCATAATGTGCAGTAAACAGTCACTTTATTTCAAATGCAATGGCTTTCCCCATAATTACTTCCCGATTTTTTGAGGCCTAGGTATGCATATGCAACAATTTTACTTATTGTTACACCAACCACCGAGTGAGAAATAAAATTAGATAACTTTTTTCACAAAATCAGCAAAAAAATCGTTACTTTAGTACCCAATTAGCATATCTACGACATTGTAAATGTACAGTCAACTTTAATTGCTACGGAAGGCCAAGGCATCAACGAATTCGGGTTATCCGCATCCTTGTCTCTAATAGAAGCGATGTTTACGGCAGCACATACAATGCAATGATGACGGGCCTAATCATATCCATAGTACTATGTTCAGATATGCACTTTTATTGAGTAAATATTCGGTTTATTGAGTACAATATTTGAAGTGTTCAGACATGGCAATATACGCAGTTCAGCTGCTTATTCAATATTCATTTGACAGCTGATAAACAAAACAGCTGGTTGTTTCAACAACATTGTTTTTTTTGTTTGTCGTTGTTGACATTTGAGTTGTCAAATATCAACTGAAAGTGTTCGGATAATTGTAATATGACAGTGCTGCATTTTAAGTTTTACTCAATATTATAACAATTTTCGTATTTATTGCATAATAATTAATTGAAACTTTATATGAAATCTTGAGCTCAGTAATGGCGTTTATTGCGATTTACGTAATAAAGGTGCATATCTGAAAACCGTATAACGCTTTCAGTTTCCTAAAATTTCTTTATAATCTTGTCAATTAACTGCATAGCATGTCGAATATGTCGCACATTTTTATCACAATTAATTGTTAACAATTTATACATTTTTACCCGATAATCTTGACAATTCCTTGCACAGTGGGTCAATTATTACCGACAATAATTACTCCATAATGATCAAAAAGTGTTCTCGTTTGAAATACC
The DNA here is from genome assembly GCA_930367235.1 of Sarcophaga rosellei. NCBI lineage: Eukaryota > Metazoa > Arthropoda > Insecta > Diptera > Sarcophagidae > Sarcophaga > Sarcophaga rosellei. Next base: position 65,169,438 of record OV884018.1, read on the forward strand.
ACTTTTGTGATCGACTGTAACTATTTTTAAGCATTCTTTGGTTGGTAAACAAGTCATACTCTCAAAGATCAAAGAAATAACAGTTGATAGCCTTGTCAGATCTAATGTTTTGAAACATATTTTTATCAATTGAAATGAGGAGTCTTTAAGGATGAATCAGGGATGGGCATACGGAGCTCGAGATATCATCGACTGCCATTCCAAATATATTTAATTATCCAAGCTTCCGAAATTTTATACCGTTTATACCGTAATTCTAGGTAAAAATATTCGCATGACGGCACTCAGTATGAGTTCTTGTGTTGGTTTGTGTCAAAACTAATTATTTTTCTTTAGTTTTGTCTTTTTCCTCAATGAATTGATTGCTTTAAAGCACTGTATTTACGTTTATGCCTTTAAATATGAAATTTTGGCACCATATTACCTTCTATTTTCGTTATTATTATTGTTGTTATTGTTGTTATTGTTTAAATTAAATTTTATTTTGATTTTATGCAATCCAATAAATGTGGTTGTGAGTGTTTATGAGCAGTTGTATGTATGTGACTCTCCAGTAAGAAATTCATCTTTTGCGTTCTAAATAGCATTCTAGTCTTTGGGGCTGGTAGGGTAAATGCCTTTGCAATTTACTTTTTAATTTCATTCCTTCATACATATACATACTACAATACAATATCATTTTTATCATTTCTATTTAATTCTTTAATTCTGTCATTCATTCTTTACTTTTGGGAATTATTTGAGGGATTATTTTGGCATGACATGCCACCGTAAATGGATTCCAATGCAAAGAAATTAAAACATAAAAAAGAGTTTTTTTTTCATTCTTTCTATTTTTTTTGTAATAAATGTAGAATTAAAATGTCTAGTAAATGTTGGAAACATTAATTATAAGACAATTTTTCTTAATTGTAATTGCGGTCAAATGATCATTTGAAAAACAATAATTATTGAGCGATTGTAATGGGTTTTCTAAGGCTTGGAAAAGGGGAAAATTTTTTGTATTTTTGGTAGAAGTATTTTTAATATTTTCTATATTTTTGTGGAATGCCTTTTAGACCTTTTCCAGCGATATTCTAAAGCTTCTTTATCCGTCTTATAATAAACTCTACCTCTTCATTGTTATCCAATCTTTTACCATGCAATTTTTTATTTTATACGGTGTTCAGATCTGCACCTTTATAAATCGCAATAAACGCCATAAAAGTGCATATCTGAACATAGTATAAGGCTGTCAAAAGACTTCTAATCACACATACATACCTAGGTGTACATATATAATTGGTCATTACAATCCTTCAGTTAGGGTTACGACCTTGCTTCTCACACCACTTATGTTGTGTGTGTTAATATTGTACATGAGCGGCGGTAACTACAGTTGAAAGTCGGCTCCAAACGACAGATTTCTGGGAAACTTTTCATGCCAATTTTATTTACTCTCAGGGTTTTTACGAAAAACTGCTGAGGGTAAGTCGCCTAAGAAATATTTTTTCATATTTCGTTTTGCTGGAGATATCTGACCTCTGGGCTTTGAACCGCGGCCTCACGTATAATAAGCTAACACACTACCTGCTCGACTACGGGGACTTCAACAGCCTCCCTTATTATTTCTTTAATTTGTTGCTAGTTTTATTAATAAAGTTCTCAGAATCTAGCCGGGGCTTGGTCTGCTGTGCAGCATGTCCCAGGATAACCTTTCGTTTCCTACAAACAATACTCTCTGGGAGCACACATTAAATGCGGAAGTAAGGAACTTTTTGTAGATTAAATCCAAGATGTTTTAGGATATAAAATTGATCGACCTTGTTAGTTTATTCACTGTCAAAGATAGGGATCAAAGGGAATTCTTTATGGATTATTTGTGGGTTCCTTATGCCCCCCTCTTTGGAACTTCAAAAGAGAAGGCCACTTAAAGAATCAAATCCACATGAATTAACGGAAAGAAATTTGATTGATCGAATTGAAATTGCTTCGTCTTCCTAAGAAAATTTTAATTCTGCACTTTCCTAAGAATTGTGAATGCCTTCTCCCATCTCCCATTCTTGTGTAAAGGAATCTACCTACATTGGTTTTATTCGATTTACTTCCCCTTAATTGTTTGACATGAATAGCATGATAGTAAAGCCTTTAAATAACCTTTCTTCTCGAATGTGTCTATAATGATAACGATTACCATAATCCAACTTGACACAGTTTTAGCCAAGAATATTGGTTTTCAATGGAAAAAATTTAAATTTTCTGAAGAATTTTATTTTTCTTTTATTGGTTTGCTGCATTGAAACATTTAAATCTCAAAGAATTTCTTCATAATAGGGGTCAATATTCAATAATAGTTCTCTTCTAATGTGTTTTTTTTTCTTTTTTCTTCTGTCAATACAAACATAAATACATACTTAATTACATATGTAAAGTATGTCATCAACTGCATGCAAATTATAAAAAAAAAAAACAGCAACAACAACAACAAACGAGAGATAAAAATCTTTAAATGGAAACCTTGTGTCATGGTGCACATCAACAGAAATTTATCACACACAGTTTAGCACCAAAAGCAAGAGAAGGCAAGGGGTTTCCATTTGATGATTGCGAAATATTTCGAAGTCGCCATAGTCTATTAGGTAGTGTGTTAGTTTATTAGACGTAAAGCTCAGGGTGGTATACCAGGTCAGACACCAAAACGAAATACGAAAAAAAAAAAATTTTTTCGGCGACTTCCTCTCAGCAGATTTCTGGCAAAAACTCTGAGAGTAAATGAAATTGTCCTGAAAAAGTTTCTCAAATCTGTCGTTTGGAGTCGACGTTAAACCGTAGATGCCGCGACTCACGTATAAAATTAGCGCACACAACATGAGTGGTGTGCGAAGCTAGGTCGTAATCCTGACTGAAGGGTTGTTATGGCCAATTATGTATGTATATGTATGTATGATTGCGAAATATTAAGTGGGATGGGGAGATGTCGTGCTTGAAGCAATTAGTCACCGTAATTATTTAAAAACTGGCTTAAGCTCTCCATAGCTTTCAGTTAGTTTTCTTTCAATATCGAGCTTAGGTTTTTAAGTCCACATCCATTAAGACTCGTTATTTTCCCGGCTTTCGTTCACTAAATAGTAGAACTCAGTGCATACATTGCTGCCATATCAAACGGAATAATTCCCGCAAATACAGTTGCCGCTTCCAACAATGTGGTGCCATAGCAGTTCTTTCCAGAAATTAATAACACGCTTATTTCCTGTATTTAAAAATGTTTCTTTCTATGAAAGTGTACCATCTAATAATATTGAGTTCGTTACTCTCGATTTTTGCAATCGCTTGGGGACAATGCATTTCATAGTCTCGTTTCCCTTCATACGATGATCGTTAATCAGATATGTTAAAGGTTCTGAGTAGACACACCACGTCGCCTATGCCTCTTTCTTTATACAAGCTGCGCCTCCCACCTTCCTTTTTCTTTCCATGCGCCCCTTGCCACCATCCAGCTTCCTCCACTGTGCTCTCCGCCGCCGCCCCTCTTTGCCCGTCCGCTGTACGTTGAACCTGCTGTGCTGTTCGTGCCGTTCCTTCCGCTCAAATGCCTCATTTTTTCGGATCCAGTGTTAGTCCACCTCTTTTTCATTTCCCAAGCAGCTCCCGCTCTCCACTCCAGCCGCCCTCTCCACTCCTCTCACACACCCAGCTCCACCGCCCCTTGTTCTTTGCCTTCGCCTTTAATCCCCCGCTGTTCTGTTCTGTCCCAAGCTGTGCCTTTCCCCGCTTCCGCCTTTTCATCCACACACACAGACACTCGTCTATGCCTCTTTCTTTGCCCAAGCTCCTTTCCTCCTAATTGAAGGGTAACAATAGTTCAAGAGGTCTCTGGATGATGTCCCTAACCTAACCTATGGGACAAGGTCTTACCTTTCCCCTCAATTGTCGCCTTTTGCTATGTTTATGACGAACTGTTCAAATACCCCCGGCCATATCAATAGGTCTCAATTAACAGTCGAATACCTTTCTTAACATACTTATGACGGACTAACTAGCCTCAATCGGCGGTCTTGGTTTCCGAGAGCATGTTTCTAATTGTATGAATATCGCCGATATCTTAATCAGTCGTTCGACTTTCTTGTCACAATTGTAAACGATTGTTAATCACGCTTTGATCGGATATATCAGTAACCCGGCTTCCTCAACATCTCTCATCAACAATGGGTTGGTTTTCTTGTAGTATTTATGACCGACTGGATAACGTCAGTGGTTCACATTGCTTTCTCAATGCCACACGGGATGCACGAAGTATCCCCCCGGTCTTGTCAACCATATTCCGCAGTCGGGTATCAAGCCACTTAAGGAATATTATACAGTCACACTGGCTTCATTACTCCTGACAGTATATTTGGCATCACTATGGACAACCCCAGGTTCCAGCCTTTTTGTGGAAATCTTAAAAATATATTCCATAGGTTTCCATGGACTTACTTCCCCTGAAATTACACTCTTGTTTATGGCACTACTTGTTGTTATTGTTATTTCTTTTCTGTTCTGTTTTATTGGTCATTGTAATTGAATGCAAACAATTACTGCTTGATGCCGCCATATACTGACAGACACTCTTACAATGACACACCGCAACAATTGCTCGAAAAGTAGGTTGATTGATAAACAATAACAACAACAACAACAACAACATTTATTACAAAAGCTATAACAATAATCCCAACAATGACAAACAAACAAACAAAAAAAATAAGAAGACATAAACATTTTATTTCTCAGCTTTTAGTCCTGCGACATGTATGTATGTATGTACTATGTAATAAGCTTCAGTGGTGGCAGCGCTACTGTCATAATGTTAAGTTGCCTGCACGTTGTTCAGTTTTTTTGTTTTGCTACACTGCAAACTCTTCTTTATACACACTTATACCTACAAAAACAATTTCATTAATATTCTTTGATGTAACACACACATACACACACATTTGATGGTTGCAATATAAATTGCATTGGTATTGGTGTTGGCGCTCGTGTGAAAGGAGATTGAATGATTCGGTTTTAACACACATGAGCACATAAATGATTGGCGTAATTTACATTAATAATGCCATTTAATATTAAAACACTTACATACATACTTACATACATACACATTGTCAAACAATGATAACATTTTAATGAAATTACAAACTAAAATGCCGTGTTGCCAGATGTTTTTTGAATAAAAATGCTTAAGCAAGGGATTATAGATGAGCAACTGGGAATACTACATGAAAAATTTCTCCTTCAGCTTATAATTCTTGCTTGGATTCTGTTTCAGAAACACTTTCTTCAGCAAATTCAGATGAGTATTCAAAGAGATGAGTAGATTCGAATCATACTCATAATTTCTGATACTTATACGCATTCATACTTTATCATACTCATACTACTCATATTCAAAGTTTGAACTACTCATCGTACTCATACTTAACAATACGCATGCGTGTTGTTGATTTTGACTCTCCTTTACTCAACATTTACAAGAATTACAAAATAAGTATGATACGTGTACGAACACTACAATACTCACTAAGAGATTATGTGTTTGCTTTGCTTGCTGTCTCTGTGCAGCCCCTGCGCTGGCCAACACTTTCTCTTCCCTGAGTACAGAGACTGCGTTCACCCGTGGTATCACAATGGGCCGCAATGCGTGGTCAAGTGAGTTCTTTGATATTAGAGCTGTCTTTGCCTTTCTTGTGTTTTTTTTGTTTGTAAATACAACAACAACCAGGACTGTAAATTTAGATAAATGATTCGAATCATTTATGAGTATTATAAGTATTCTTCTAAATTTATGAATCTAAATGAGTATGAATCAAACATATTTCGAATGTTATGAGTTTGATGTCAACGTTGTACTCATACTCATTGCAATCTGTACTTATAAATCAATGTTGTAGTGAGTACAAATGAATCAGACTGTAGTTGAATTTCAATACTGTTGACTCACTCATACTCAAAATTTCATGAGTACTTATGAGTAGGGCGTAAAAACGATTCATTGCTAATCTCTGTTTTACAGTAGCAGATTATGGAATAATTTCATGAGTACTTATGAGTAGTGGCGTAAAAACTATTCATTGCTAATCTCTGTTCTACAGTAGCAGATTACAGAATGATAGGGATGCCATATATGAATGAATAGAAACAACGCACTCTGTATAATGGTTATACACTTTGCTTATTGAGTCCCAAAAGATGGTGGTACCAGATCTTCTTATCGTATTCGTTGTTGATGTTATTCTCTCTGATGTACCAGGGGGCTTCTGAAGAAATTGCTGGGAGGGTTTAGTGGGTGACTTGTTTGCCTGCTGCTGTATGCGACAGATACACTACTCCGCACTGCTATGAAAGAAAGCAGAGCAAAGATTTGGTGTTTGACTTTAAGGATTGTAACAAAATTTGCAAAAGCCTGAAGAATAGTTTGAACTATCTCTTGATAGTCTAAGATAGTGAGATCTAATCTAGAATAGTGAGTTGCAGTAAGAATGCTTTAGACGAACTTCTGCTTGTATGAAAAACACACAAAAAATTAAGTCTTACAGAAACACTATAGAATTTGTTAAACTGTCAACTGTCATATGCAAACCATGCCTTTCTATTTCCTTATAATCTGGCAACACTAACAGTGATAGTTTCATGTAACATGTGCTCTCAAAGTTTATTGCAAGTTTGCACGAGTATGTGTAAGTAGTTTATGACAGTATTAATTTTATATAGCATACACACATACTTATGCACACATGCACCCATACATATGTACATATTGTGTCATAGTAAATGTGGAACAAACATTGTTAATGATTATTCTTACCATACTCGTTTTAATTTTCATTAGTGTGGCAGGATAAACAATGACAATGACATGGATGGTGGTTGTTGGCGTTGCTACTACTACCACTGCTACTAATTTAATATGCCAGACAAAAAACAACAAAAATAAAATTAAAAATTTAAAAACTGAATTACATGGAAGTATAATAGAGGCGTTATTTCTACAAATTAACTGATTAATAATTTAAAATGTAATTTTAGCAACAAATAAAAAAACAAACAAACACCATCACAGAAGGCGTTAAAGAATATTAAATTCGAAATTAAAGTGTGAACATTTATACGATTAGTTAAGGATTGTAATTTAAATGCTAGGGAATGGAGGAGAATTTTTAAGGACGAAAATTTAAATATTAGACAGTGTGGAGTCACAATAAAATGTAATCAAATTTATTGACTATTTAAGGATAACAAAAATGTCTTCATATACATACCGACATGCATCATTACAACCCTAGTTTCTCACAGCACTTATGTTGTGTGTGTTAATTATACACATGAGTGGCGGTATCTACAATTTAAAGTCGATTTCAATCGACAGATTTGTGAGAAACTTTTCATGACAATTTTATTTTACTCTCCGAGTTTTTGCCAGAAATCTGCTGAGGGGAAGTCGCCTTAGAAATATTTTTTTCATATTTCGTCTCGTTAGAGATAACTCACCCGGGGGTTTGACCGTGACCTTACGTCTAATAAGCCAACATACCACCTACTAGACTATGTCGACCTCAAAATGTGTTAATTTTATCAATTCCAATAACGATACCGTAGAATATTATGGGGCATATGGAGAGGCTATCGAAACAATGGTAGATTTTCAATTTTTGAGTCTCCAAAATGAATGAACAGATGACACTTTACCAGAATTTATTCAATAATAGTTGAATAGATCAAGTGATTGGGTGCCCCCCCTGTTGGTAAGCGTACAATAGGTCGGCTTGGGTGTATGCCGATGTGGCATAAGAGTATCACTTTGGATGATAGCTTCTATTTCTAATGGAACTAGCTCAAGTAAGTCCCAGTTACAATAGAATTGCAAAACATAGCACACAGAAAAAATATCTGAGACAACTAAAGATTTCTATATCGGCATAAAGAAGTGATTCAAAAACCGTATACAACTGTAAAAACTGTTTCTGTGTTACAATTCTTCTCAGAGAAGGTTCCAAAAAATTTCCAGACTTTTGTGCTGAAAAATAATCAGCTTCTTAAATTCTCTACACTTTATACCGAATAATGCATGTCTTGCACATCAGTATAAACTAAGATATACTGGTCGCCATAGTCTAGTAGATAGTGTGTTAGCTTATTAGACGTGAGACCACGATTTGAAGTTCGAAACCCAAGTAAGACATCTCCAACAAAACGAAATTTGAACAGATATTGCTCCGGTGACTGCCTCTAAGCAGTTTTTTTTAGGAAAAAACCTTGGGAGCAAATTGCTATAAAAAAGTTTCTCCAGAATCTGTCGTCGCCACTCCTTTATAAAATTAATACACACAATACAAGTGGTATGAGAAGCTAGGTCCTCATACTGACTGAAGGATTGTAATGACCAATTATGTATGTACAATTCAACCTGACGTGCAAGCATGAAAATGGAAGCAAAGAAATGATGTGTAAACTTTGTGTGTCACAATACTATAGCACGCAGAAACCTTATTTATTAAATCTATTAAAGACCCCTAGGAATCTTTAAAGACCCCTTAATATATTATTTCTATCAATATCTGTTAAAATTAAATGCTTTAATAAGTCGGTAAGCCATCAAGTCAAAAGCAGATTCAAACTGTCTTCTCTAATGATAGACATAATTTTTGGCCTTCGGCCACCTGTCGATTCTATTATATGGCCAAGAGAATTAAAAATTTGGTCATTCGCTATAACGAGAACAATAAATGCCAGTCATTCATATATTTTGTCCGAAAACAGGCGAACTGGGGTAGAAGATCAGTAGATATACATATACATATATTGTTACGAAAATGAAAAATCAAGATACTGATGTTTTACGTTTACATCGCTTAACATTAAAATGATAAACAAAAGCCACAGAAATAAAACAATGCAGTAAACAAACATGTTTACAAATTATCGTACTGCTTAATATAACAACAAACACCAGCATAAGAAAAATGGTAAACAAGTAAACAAAAATACACCAATAACACTACAAGAATAAATGTAAATAAAATGGACACACAACAATTATTAAACAACGATTTTTACATTTAGAGAGATCTCGAGAAGGTGAAGTCATAAACATTCGCCTTCAAGAAAATTCGTCAGACTGTTTACTTTGCCGTATAAAAGGCAAGGCAAAGCAGGCGACTGAGTAGTGAATAATTGTTTAGTGATTGTTATTGAAGAGAGTAATCGTGATTTAAAGATCTCCGTTACGAAGATCTGTCGAACAATTGCCCAGTAATTGTTATTGTTAATGCAAAGGGTATAAACAGGGGAATAACAAAGAAAACCAATTGTTGTCGTTTACATCAAGTTGTGAACAGTGGGACACAGAATTGTGCGAAAAATAAAGAATTTTAATTAAAACTAAACACAAATTAATTTCTATTTTATTTGCAATCTACGGGCTCATATTTTAAACGTTTCTTAAAAGGTAAAAACGTAACAATATATACTTTCAGTCCTTCTGTCAGGATTATGGACCTAGCTTCTTACGCCACTTACGTATGTTGTGTCTGTTAATTCTATACATGAGTGGCGTGTCTTACAGTTTAAAGTCGACTCCGAACGACAGATTCTTTGAGAAACTTTTTTCATAGTATTTAGAGTCATTAATCGCGTAAGCAGGTATGAGGTTTTTTTTTGATGACTTTAATGCAATAAGTACTTTTAGTTTCACTCCTCTCCTTATATAAACTAAATTTAAGAAATTCGTATCGATTGAAATGCGATACAGCGATACGGAAAAAGCAAAAAAAAAATGTGGTAAGAAAAAATTTAACGAAAATGTCAATAATCACGAAACGATACATACATACGTACGAAACGAACGATACCCTTGTACCAGCAGTTTGTTAATGTTCAATTAACGTTGCATGACAAAAACAAAAATCATTGATTTTTTTAAAGGTTTTTTTTGTTTAACAACAACAACAAAAAAACAACAGAACAAATTATAGAAAGTACTAATGCGACACAGAGGATACAAAAATTAGCGACACATAAATACATACATATGTGAAGCTTTAACAGATAAAGTGTCTGATAAAAGTCAATGCACGGTTGTAAATACTAACGATTAGAAGGGTATTAATTTGTATACACGTTAAGACAATAATTAAATGAAATTTTGACAAGTCAAAGATAAACTGTTTATGGATATTAGACAGCGTTATCACGGATTTTTTTTTTCTATACGTCCCATAGGAAGTGTTTCTATTCATGCAGGGCATTGTTTTAATATTAAAAAAATTGTATAGCTCGAGGGGAATTGGAGTTCAGTAGAGTTTACAGAACAAACTCTTTCTCACCAGCGACCAGTGCAGAGCAGTAGCCTGTAAGAATTTCTTACATGGAGAGAACACTGTATCAAATTGATTTGTGATTAAAGGTGATCAGTATCAGAGGTCAGCAATGAATCGGTTTTTTCGCTACTAATAAGTACTCATGAAATTTTGAGTATGAGTGAGTCAACAGTATTAAAATTTAACTACAGTCTGATTCATTCGTACTCATTACAACTTTGATTTGTAGGAGCAGGTTGCAATAAGTATGAGTACAACGTTGACATCAAACTCATACCATTCGAAATATGTTTGATTCATACGCCTACTCATTCAGATTTATAAATTTAGAAAAATACTTATAATATGTACTCATAAATGATTCGAGTGACTCGAATCATTAATCAAAATTTACAGTCTTAGTTGTTGTTATATTAACAAGAGAAAAAAAGAAAGAAAAAGACAAACAAAGCAAACTTACAACCTTCTAGTGAGTATTGTACTGTTCGTACGCGAATCATACTTATTTTGTGATTCGTGTAAATGTTGAGTAAAGCGGAGTCGAAATCAATCATGCGTATTGTTAAGTATGAGTACGATGAGTACTTCAAACTTTGAATATGAGTACCATGAGTATGATATTAAAATAAGTATGAATGCGTATAAGTATCAAAAATTATGAGTATGATTCGAATCTACTCATCTTTTTGAATACCACCAAATGAGTTCTTATCAAATAGGGCAATTGCATATCTTACGTCATAGAGAACATACATACATACATACGTTCAAAAGTACATACATAATTAGTTATTAAAACCCTTTAGTTAGGATTACAACCTAGCTTCTCACAACACCCATGTTGTATGTATCAATTTCGTCTATGAGCGGTGGGACCTTAAGTTAAAAGACGACTGCGAATGGCAATTTTGGCACCATTCCGGAGAGGTAACTGCTAATCAAATGACTCAATTATATTTTTTAGTTATATGCATACTTTTTGACTTTACTGTACCATTTTAACTAACAATATATTGTTAATGACAGCAGTGCGTATTGCCTGCCTGACTGCCCTGTTATTATTTACATTTTTTTCTTCCTTTATTTTTTATCTCTTTGACATTCAATGACACTTACATTTAACAAATACCAGCCAATATCATGCGAAAGTTTTATTTTTCCTGGTACAATAAGAGGAGAGAGAAGAGGGAGACTTACCCAACAGAATTATTGGCGGCATTTAGTAAAATTGTGGAAATAAAGCCATTTTTATGGTTAAACAGACAAACGCATCACGATAAAAAAAAGCCAAATAAAAGAGAGCAGAAAAAAAGAACAACAAAACTACAAAATGATGACCAAAACAGCTCAAAAGAAAAAAAAATGAACATGACCAAGACCTTAAGAACCTAAATAGAGAAACCCAAAACCACGGGATATGATAATGGTATAATACGAGGGTTGTAAATTAAAAATGGGAATACTGGCACAATATAGACGTAAAGCCCGGGTTCAAACCCTAGGCAAGACATCAAAACGAAATATAAAAAAAATATTTCTTCGGCAACTTCCTCTCAGTAGATTTCTGGCAACGACTCTGAGAATAAATAAACCTGCCATGAAAAAGTTTCTCAAAATCTGTCGTTCGGAGTCGACGTTAAACTGTAGGTCCCGACGGAGTTGTAGCTGTCGGGAGCAGTGACTACATGACACCCCGGTACGACTTCACGAGGAGATTCAAGACATCAATCCCGGACAAATAAGGTCTGGAAGGGTGGTGTGACCTACCCGGTAGGGGACTCCGTACAAATCTACATCGACGGTTAGAAGCTGAACGAAGCTGTTGGCAGTCGAATTTTCTCGGAATCGATTAGAATAGCCCAGTCCATAAGACTGCCATACTACTGCATCGTCTTTCAGGCGGAGGTGATGGCAATACAAGCTGCGGCGAGAATTATTGGGGACGTCACCATATTTTCCGATAGCCAGGTGGCTATCAAGGCTCTAAGTTCCAACGAGACGAATTCTAAGACGGTGTACGGCTTTAGCAGATATCTCGTCGGAACGATATCATATCCATATCGTATGTATATCGGGTCACAGTGGTATTCCGGGTATCTGCACAGCTGATGAACTTGCCAGGCGGAGCATGACCATCGAACTTACTTAATTGGCCATAACAACCCGACTAACGGATTTCGGCCTGCCGCAACACACCCTTCCAGGCGCCTCTACTTCTTGCGCGCCTACGCCAGTTGGTCGTACCAATCGATGACAGGGCTTCCTCGATTTGGTCCTTCCAACGGATACAAGGTCATCCTCTTCGCCGACTTCCGCAGATCCCCGCATCAAATAACCGTCTCACCGGAGTATCCTCCTCCATTCGAACGACATCGAACTCTCCGACGAATTCTCGAATCTGGGCATCCCTATGAGAACCTGCAGGCTAATAATTGATGCGATCGTCGACTCTGTCAACGGCAAGTGGGCGGCCTCGGACACGGGTAGAACGGCTCCTAAAATCCAGCCAAAGCTGGATGAGGGGCGCACAATGAATCTACTTAAACTCTAAAGAGGCATGCTCAGTGTGGTTATCGGTGTCATTACGGGGCATTGCATTCTGGGTATGCATGCGAGACGCATTGGTCTCGTACACCTTGCTTACGATTTCTGCAGAAGCTACAGATATGAGGAAGAGGAGGAGACTGCCCCTTGCCCTTTGCCAAAGGAGAAAGAAGTACTTGGGTACTTACTACATAGATGATCTGAAGGAACTGTCAAGGATTGACATTGGCAGCCTAATTCGTTTCATCAGGAGCTCCGAGTGGTTTCGAGATTAGGGTATAGCGGATAACTGTGGTAACACAATGGGCCCAATGCGGACTAAGTGTGTCCACACAACTTCTTTAGATGGACAGCCACCTCTACATACCTACCTACCTATGGATTACTATATATAGTGTACACAGGATTTTTCTAAGAATTTTCCGTCTACCCTCGTTAATACCAACTTAATAGCTTAAAAAATATATATAAAAGAAATGCATAAAAAACGTCCCCCTAAAGCTTTAATGGAAACCATTAAAATGCACATACTTAGCGATACTGATGGTTCTTCATTTTTCTAAATGTGAGGTCACCATCGCTATTGGCCAAGTCATAGTTGTCTTCCTGAAAAGCTAAATAGGCAAAAACAAATAATTTTCGAAATTTCATACAAATTTGCATGGAAAAACAGACCATCATCATCAATACTACTTATACTAAAATAAAGTTTAATACTGAACTAAAAATATTTTTAAAAAATTAAATTTAAATTCCTCTGCTTTTTTCTCTATTTATTTGCAGTTTAATAAATAAAATTAAAAAAATAAAAAAAAAATAAAAATAAGAAAAAAATCTCAGCTGGAGAAACCAGATAACAGCAGTCAGCAGTTGAGTTGCAAAAATAATTTCGTATTTTAGTATAATCTTCTAAGAAAATACAAGTATTTGCGTGATAAATTATTGTAAAACAGACAGAAAAACCAGATGGAGAGACGAACGCACCGCCAAAAGCTACAAAAATAAAATAAAGGCAGCCAGCCTGCTGTTGTGGGTCGTAACATGAACGTGAAAATTTTTCAATTGAAAATTCAAATATTTTCCAAATCAAATTCATTGTGAGATATTGTGATCGAAACATATACACACCGAAGTCTAGTCATTATCATCATCGCCATTCAGCAGCATTATCATCATCATCACTTGAGACGATTTAAATATAAAGAGCAGTAGCAATGTTGATTAAGGAATATCATATCCCACTGCCCCTTACAGTGGAGGAATATCGTATCGCTCAACTGTATATGATAGCGGTAAGTAAATAAATTTTCAAATTTATTTTTTATTGGAATTTTTATTATGTATGAATATATATACAGTGAGCATCAAAAGAAACTATACACTAAAAAAATAAATTACCGTTATTTTTATTTTAAAATTATTTCATTGCCACAGTTTCAAAAATTGAAAGGAAAAAATTACAAAAAAATTTCGAAATATTGCAAAAAATGTTAGTACACTCTCCTTATGTGGTGTTCAGATATGCACTTTTATTGCGTAAAATATCGCAATAAACGCAATTATTGAGCTCAATATTTCATACAAAGTTTCAATTAATTATTGCGCAATAAATACGCAAATTGTTATAATATTGAGTACGACTTAAAATACAGCACTGTCATAAGTGTGTTTAGTGCGCATATTATAATTATCCGAACTCTTTCTGTTGATATTTGACAACTCAAATGTCAACAACTACAAAAAAAGGACAAAATAAAAACAATGTTGTTGAAACAACCAGCTGTCTTGTTTATCAGCTGTCAAATAAATATTGAATAAACAGCTGACCTGCGTATATTATTATATCTGAACACTTAAAATATTGTACTCAATAAACCGAATATTGACTCAATAAAAGCGCATATCTGAACATAGTATTAAGTGGTAAAAGTTGAGTTTGCTGCTTGTTAGAATTTTATACTTAGGGCCATTATTACAACTTGCCATTAAACTTGGGTTTAGTTAAAGGTACCTTTAGCTAAAGGCAACTGTAAAGTTAACTTTAACTTAATTTCATTATTACAACCTACAGATAAAATAAAGTTAACTGTTTTCTAAAATATGGCAATGCCGGAGCAATTAGACAAGTTTTTTTTTTAGCGCAGTGTCAACGAAGGGCCTCTTTTTTGTTGTCGTGTTTCCTCACTTGATTTATATTTGAAGTTGCCATATTAAAAATAACATATACATACATACATAATTGGCCATTACAACCCTTCAGTCAGGATTACGGCCTAGCTTCTCAACACCACTCATGTTGTGTGCGTTAATTTTATACATGAGTGGCGGGACCTACAGTTTAAAGTCCACTCCGAACGACAGATTTTTTGAGAAGCTTTTTCATGGCAATCTTTACTCTCAGAGTTTTTGCCAGAAATCTGCTGAGAGGAAGTCGCCGTAGAAATTTTTTTTTCATATTTCATTTTGATGTCTGACCTGGGATTCGAACTCGGGCCTTTTGTCTAATAAGTCAACACACTACCTACTAGAACACGGCGACTTCATAAATAACATATAATACGGCAAATTCTAACATAAAGTTAACTTTAAAAAAAATTACCGGCAGGATAAACCTCCCTTTACCTTAACGCTCACTTCTATCTTATTGGGTACTCATAATAATGAAAAATAATTTATCCGCCCTTTAAAATCCTCCCTTTAGTTAATGGCAAGTTGTAATAATGGCCCAGTTTCTTTTGCCGCACACTATACACATGTACGCCAGACATTAAACATTCATACAATAGCTATAAAATTGGATTCTCAAGGTCAAGTGAACACAATTAATGATGTTCAAAGAAAATTTTAATCTTTCTTTTGTAATAAGACTAGTAGATAATAACAGCAAACAAAGGTGATTTCATTCTTCACTAGAAAAGAAAACTACTTCGTCTTGGAATTCGGAATTTCCATAAGGAAATCAAATAAATTTAAGCTCAACAACAGCATTCTCAGTGTACTCATTCTCAGTGTGCACTTTAGAAAATTTACTGTTTGTTGTTGTACCCTTGCTTTTTAGTGAACAAGACATAGCATTGCTTACTGATTTAATTGGTCTTCACAACTCATCAGTATTACGACTTAGCTTGTCAGACCGCCCATGTTGTGTGTGTGAATTTTATTTTTTATTTCATGAATGACGGGATCTACAGTGTAAATATGAGTCCGAACGACAGATTTCTGAGAAACTTTTCATTGCAGTTTTATTTACTCTCAGCTCCTTTGCCAGAATACCGCTGAGAGGACGTCCATGAAGAAATTTTGTTTTCATATTTCAAGGGTTGGGGTTTGAACCTCGGCCTCCCGTCTAATAAGCCAACACACTACATACTAGACTTCAGCGTCTTCAAACATTACTATTTGTATCTAACATCTACAGGGTTTTTCAGTGGGGACATACCAACTTTAATAGCTGATAACGGCCATCTTGTTGAAGTTATATCTGTCAAATTGGTTGCCATTTGTTAATACTATGTTCAGACATGCACTTTTATTGAGTCAATATTCGGTTTTTTGAGAACAATATTTTAAGTGTTCAGACATAATAATATACGCAGTTTAGCTGCTTATTCAATATTCATTTGACAGCTGGTTAACAAAACAGCTGGTGTTTTCAACAATATTGTTTTTGTTTTGTTGTTTTTTTTGCCATTGTTGACATATGAGTTCTCAAATATCAATAGAAAGTGTTCGGAAAATTGTAAATGCTCACTGAAAGTACTTATGACAGTGCTGTATTTTAAGTTTTACTCAATATTATAACAATTTGTGTATTTATTGCGCAATAATTAATTAAAACTTTACATGAAATATTGAGCTCAATAATTGCGTTTATTGCGATATTTTACGCAATAAAAGTGCATGTCTGAACATAGTATTAGTCTGTTTTGCCAAATTACCACAGACAACGAAGTGTGTTCGTTGAATGTACTGTGGAAACTGACTCTAATTCCCATTGAAAAATCATCATCAGTGATGAGCTAACGAAATTCGTGAGCTAACAAAATTATCGAATTTGATGCCACGCCAATCCACATGAGATCAAAGTGAGAGTGCATTCCGAAGAAGTTGTGAATTTGGTCTGTCAGCGTCTTCGGTCCATATTCCTTTAAAAACGACGTCGCCAAGCCATCACTGTCAACGATGTGGACTATAGGTTGATCTTTACTAGCTTCCTTTGAGCTGAATTGAAGAATCTGGACATCAACGACATTTGGGTTCAGCACCCACCCTTCTCATGTCACATAGAATTTTCTGCATTAGCGATTTGAGGGAATGATCATCTCACGTGGAGGAGGCATCAATTGGCTACCAAGTCGTAGGAATTGGCTACCAAGTCGTGCGATTTGAAGGAATAGTTACTTCACGTCTAGAAGACATGAACTGCCCATCGAACTCGCGATTAGACTCTTCCTTCTGGGCTTTCCTTTAGCCCCAGCTGTAAGCATATAAGCCGCAAACCACAGTGATAGTTTCAACTTACCATGAATGTGAACTTGAATACCCTCTTTAGTAATCTGAGAAGTACCGGAGTAAAGGAACTACTCTAGACGTGGCTTATTTTTTCAGACGTTGCTTGACAGTTCCACACTAAAGAAATTTTACACACACGTTACTACCGAATGTAACTCCTTTTTAAATAACTTCTCTTTCTTCTTCTTTCTCTTACAGAAAAAAAGCCGTGAAGAGAGTCATGGCGAAGGCAGTGGCGTGGAAATTATTATAAATGAACCCTATGATGATGGTCCCGGTGGAAAGGGTCAATATACAAAAAAGATCTATCATGTAGGCAGTCATTTGCCAGGCTGGATTAAAAGTAAGTTTTCTATAAATTAAGATATAAACTCATAACCTCACAATGAAAACCAAACTTTAACTTTAGGTCTGCTGCCTAAAAGTGCATTAACCGTGGAGGAAGAGGCCTGGAATGCCTATCCCTATACTAGAACACGTTACACATGTCCATTTGTAGAGAAATTTTCCTTAGATATAGAAACATATTATTTTCCAGACAATGGCTATCAGGAGAATGTCTTCAAACTAACTGGCAGTGAGCTAAGAAATCGTGAGATAGGTAAGTGTGGTGCAAAATCCGAAAATTTATTTTCAAACCCAATATTCATGGAATTTTATTCAAGACTGCATTGACATTGTCAAGGATCAGCTGTACGGCGGTGACTATGTCAAGGAAGAGGATCCCAAATTATTTGTATCGCAAAAAACCGGTCGTGGCCCATTGGGCGAAGATTGGCTCGAAGAGTATTGGCGTGAGGTAAAGGGTAAAAAACAACCCACTGCCCGCAATATGTCATTAATGTGTGCATATAAAATCTGCCGTGTGGAATTTCGCTACTGGGGCATGCAAACCAAATTGGAAAAATTTATACACGATGTGGCATTGAGAAAAACCATGTTAAGGGCTCATCGTCAAGCCTGGGCCTGGCAGGATGAATGGCATGGTCTAACCATTGAAGATATTCGTGAAATTGAAAGGCAAACACAAAAGGCTTTGGCACGTAAAATGGGTGGCGGTGATTTCAGTGGTGAAGAGGAGGAAGAGGAAGGTAAGAAATTCAACTAAAAACATAGACAACCGTTAGTATTTATAAAACAATACTCCCCAAATAACAGAAAGTGTCTCTGAAGATCAAGTGGAATCTAACTCAGTTGATAATGAAGAGCGTATAGTTAAGGAACCGCCTATGGTTACCCAACAACCTCCCAGTGAGGAAGTCTCTTCGGATGAAGAAGAACCACCTGAACAGAAAAATTCCAGCGAAAGATCTCGTTCCCAAAGCATACAAATGGTGAAATCAAAATCTGGCTCAAAGGCGGGCGGTCTACATTCACCTTTGGGCTCAGCTCATAGTTTTGAGTTGCAGGTAAGTTGTGTGCGGGAATGCTTAACGAAAATCTATTGAATGTGGCATGATATCTGTGTGAATGTGTTAAGATTGTAATGTAAATGTTTTCTCCTTTGGATTGGTTGACCTTTTCCAGCTAAGCAGAAAGAAGTAAGATGTACTAGAATGATAGAGTTGCCATTTGTCAATATTCTGGAGGCAACAAACTGTGTGTGTATATGTATTGGGTTGTTGTATTCGATGTTGAACTTTAGATAATTGTCAAAAGGTGGCGTAGTCTTAATTTTCTACGATCTTATCGTTTCTAAAGGCGTTTAGGATGCTCCCAAGAAGAAGTACTTGGAGAGCGGTTGAGGACATTCAACAAATCCCAGTAATTTTTTCGACTTCGCCTGGATTTCTGGATCTGTTGCTCAAGAAGAGGCACTGTCTTAATTTTCCACGATGTTATCCTTTCTGACGGCGGTTAGAAGGCTTCCAAGATGAATTACTTGGAGAGGGGTTGAAGCCTTCTTCATTGAAAAAATTCAAGTAATTTTCTGGCGTCTCCTGAATTTCTGGAACTATTTCTCAAGAGATGCAGTTGTCTTAATTTTCTACGATCTTATCGTTTCTGACAGCGTTTGGGATACGTCCAAGAAGAATTACTTGGAAATGAGTAGAAGCTCTTTTCATTGAAAAAATGCAAGCAATTGTTTCGAGTTCTTCCGGATTTCTGGATCTGTAGTCAAGCACTTTTAACCACGCCTACCTCAGAGATTACGCAAGTCCTCTGCAGAAGAGTAAATAATATCAGAAGCTAAAGCCATAAGGACGTCAAGGAAGACTAAAAATATAGTTGAAGATACCAGGGAGCCTTGTGATATTTCTTAGTTTAATCCGGAACCGTCAAAAGGTTTTAGGTACCAGAGAGTATCACAAAAGGTTTTGGATACCAGAGAGTATCACTCTTAATTTCACCCGAAATCGTTGAAATGTTTTAGAGATCAACTCCTGGTGGTGTGAGAAAACGCCATAAAATCGCCTAAAAATTTCACTTTAGGCCACTCCAACTGGCTCGTTTCGAGAATACATGAAAGGAGATACTTCCAGGCAACACTAGTAGTACGAATAGTCCGCCAATCGTAGAACATTCTTTCTCTTTTAAAAGTTTATGTTTTCCCTAAAGTTTATTTTTTCCGTGGAGTCAATTTCAGGATCAGGATACGCTATCATCAATGAAGTATCTTGAAAGTATCATCCAGTGGTTGCAGTAGAATTAAGTAGAATTAGCCTTATGGAAACCTATTTTTTGGCTTTCGATATTTTACAAGATCCTACTTAATCATACTTTCCACTACTTTGGAAAGTTTAAGCAGTATAGAGCTGTTACAGTGCTCCTAACAAGAAAGTTTGTAGTTAAGATCGGTAAGAACGATTTCAACTTTACGCAACTCTGAAGAAGATAGTAAACACGTAGTTCCTGATAGTCTTTCAGGTTCAGACAATGGGTGATTGCATTCCGGTACCTAACAATTACTTGCGAGCGAATTATTCAAAAGGTTTGATTATTAGTCGGGATAGTGAACTCACGACCGTTTTTTTGTAAGATTTGAAATACAAGAAATCGAGCCACCAATTTATAAAGGTGTCTTAACTTGCCCGCGTCCTAGACATGAGTATGTAGAGCTCTATTGAGCAATCACACACGAGAACAATTATGCTGGCACAAAATGGCAACTTGTAAGCAAGAGAGGTGAGGAGAGTGGAGGAGCTTCTATACCGAATAAACCAATACTTGTTTATGTATGTATATATGACAAAACCAATACACACATATTTATAAAACAGGTTGAGAAAAATAAATACAAAAAAATAATACACACAAAGCAGAGTAAATGTATACGATTTTATGCCAGATGAAATAGTCTCGTGTGTGACTGAAAGAACAAAAATTGTGCGACTTAAAAAATAGTCTCGTGTGTGATAGCACATTCATTTACATACATAATTGGTCATTACAGCACTACAGTTAGGATTACGACCTAGTTTCTCGCACCACTTTATACATGAGTGCCGGCACGTAGAGTTTAAAGTCGACTTCGAACGACAGATTTTTGAAAAACTTTTCTTAGCAATTTTATTTACTCTCAGAGTTTTTGCCAGAAATCTGCTGGGATGAATGTTTTTTTTTTCGTTTTGATGACTACCTGCAAGACTATGGTTCTTTTCTTTTGATCAATTTCCGACAGGTGGCGCCACTGGAAATTACTAAAAATGATTTAAAGCGTAAACTGTGTATTTGATCGTGTTATGATCTTTGGCAAAATTGTTGCACATGAACCCGGGAAGGTTTCTAAGTTGGTATGACCAATTTTCAACAGATGGCGGCACTGGAAATTACAAAAACTGATTTAAATCGTAAACTGTGTATTTGATCATGTTATGATCTTTAGCAAAGTTGTTGCACATGAGCCGGGGAAGGTTTCTAAGTTGTTATGACCAATTTCCGATAGATGGCGCCACTGAATTTTTTTTTAAATGAATAACAATTGGTCCACCTACACCGCAAGCACGGAAGAAGAGAACATTACGAGCCTCAGAATCAGACGAGCAACGAGCATTGAGAGTGGAAAATCTTCCAGTCTTCTTATTCCACTTCTTCTGTAACCATTAATCATAATCAGACGTCGGCACAAAGAGAACATGATAAAAATGTGAGTGTATTTGTGAGAGGAATGTGTTAACCCAGAGGAAAATTGTTAGTAATATTTTCAAGTCTACTTATTAACCCAATAATATGTATATGTGAGCGAAAAATATAGAAAAATTGTACTGTGCTAAATCCCTAAAGACAGCGTATTTAAGTTGGCAAGTATTCTTTGACAAATTCAAATCATTTCCTGTTGATATTAGTTAACTCTACTGTAATATTTCTTTGGGTGTATAATTGAAGTCTGAAAAAATGGCGCCATGAACCTTTTTCTTTAGAAGCTGACAAGCAACTGAATACATTTTTATGCACTTTTTAATGAACATTGTTGATGTTCGTGTCCTATGTGCGTAAAAAGCCGAAGATGTTCTTCCCCTGAGGGACATTGGTGCCGACATTTGATCATAATCTCTCCGATTTATTTACTTAAGCCATCAATCATACCACTTTAGAACCAATTTATTGCAGTTCTTTGTCTCTGTCTAAAAAGAATTACTTGAAGTGTCTTTTTATGTCCAAAATTATTCCGAATATTTTATGAATCAATTAAAACCAATTAAACCATCACATCACATCACGCCAATCAATTGTCAAACAAGGTAAGCTTTAATGATGTGTGCAATTGCCTGATGAGTGTATGCTGTTATTATTTTACTCTTTAATTCTCTTTTTTATACTTTTCTTATATTTCTCTTTATCTTTTTCTTCTTTTTTTACGTTTTTCCTTATGTATTCTGTTTGGTGACATGCAACAAAAAAAAATGGTTTATTTTCTTCTCTCTCTCTCTCTTCTTATTCTCTATTTGATTAAACGTTTAGCAGCATGTGAAAAATGCTAAGCGTAAAAACGTAAGTTAAGCTCAAAACATATTTAATTGTTGTTGTTAAAATATTAGAATGCTTTAATACAATCCAACAAAAATTTTGACACTTTAATTCATAAGCTAATCATTTGATAACCTAATTACAGGTGGCTAATTGGCGTATGGAGCGCTTGGAAGTCGATTCAAAATCAAATTCTGATGAAGAATTTTTCGATTGTGTGGGTATGTACGATAAATATGCCTGAAGTATTGAAGCCTTTAGGTTTTTATTGTAAAATCCCTTTTTTTCCCAGATACCAATGATAGCAATTCCTTGGCCAAGTGGAGTTCTTTGGAATTGTTGGGCGAACCCGACGATAGCCCGCCTCCACATGGTGATAGTCGTGATGGTCGTTCGAAACAGGAGGATAGCATTTTCAATCAAGATTTCTTAATGCGTGTTGCCTCCGAGCGTGGCAATAAAAGACAATTGCGTTCTTCCCAAAGCGTGGAGCGTGGCCATGAAATATCACCGCCCGGTTCACCGGGCACACCCTCCTGTTCCACTACCATATTGATATTAGTAGTGCATGCCGGCAGTGTACTGGGTAATGTTTGTTTTTTATTTCCTTTTGAAGTCTTAAAAAACTTAAAACAATTCTTTCTCTCTGTTATGTTCAGATGCCACCAGCGAATTGACTTCCAAAAAATCCGATGTCACCACATTTCGTGGCTCATTTGAGTCTGTTATGCGTCAACATTATCCGAGCCTATTAACACATGTCACCATTAAAATGGTGCCTTGTCCATCCATATGTACCGATGCTTTGGGCATTTTGTCTAGTTTAAGTCCATACTCATTTGATTCATCGCCATCGGCCGATATGCCCAATATAGCCGATGTTCCTATAGGGGCCATCCCACTACTGGCCGTTTCTTCGCCCGAATTCCAAGATACCGTTAATAAAACCGTACAGGCAGCTAATATCGTTTATCATGAGTTTCTTAAATCCGAAGAGGGTATTGGTTTTTCGGGCCAAATAGTAATATTAGGCGATTCCATGGGTTCTCTGTTGGCCTATGAAGCCTTGTGCCGTAATAATGGCAATGAGGCTGGCAGCCGTTCATCACGCAATACCGATGATGATGAACGTTTTGATGATCAGGAATTGGATGCCAAACGTTTATTGGTTGCACCCTCACCGCGTCGTAGGCGGTCTTCATCGTCAAGTGACTCGAAACATACAAAGCTAGACTTTGAAGTAGGTGACTTTTTTATGTTTGGTTCACCTTTGTCCATAGTGTTGGCAGCTAAAAAGTTACACGATTCTAAAACTGGTGAGTATATCTCAAGTAACAGCTCATGTAATTGCTTTAAACATTCCCTTCCAGCTCTACAACGTCCCAACTGTAATCAGGTTTATAATATGTTCCATCCTACCGATCCAACGGCTTCCCGTTTAGAACCTTTATTAAGTGCCAGATTTTCTATGTTGGCACCGGTCAATGTGCCGCGTTATGCCAAATATCCCTTAGGAAATGGCCAGCCATTGCATTTATGTAAGTAGTATTCTGGACCACCTTCTCTGAAGAATGTTTAATGCAATCTTAACCATGAATTTTTTAACTTCCAGTGGAGGTCATCCAATCTAATCCACAACATTTTAATGATGCCAACAATATGACTTGTAGCCGACGTTTATCGGATGCCTCTATGCAAAGTACAGTATCTGGTCTTATTGAGAATATTTCTTTAAGTACCATTAACTCATGTAAGTTGGGCTAGTTGGGGTAGTCAAAACGCTAGTGTAGTATCATTGAAATTCATTTGTAAACTCCTTTGAAATGTCGTGAAATCGTTATATTTTTGAAGAAAGAATTTTATTTTTATGTAATCGCTTTACTTTCAGTACAAATGAAATGGTGGGGCACTAAACGTTTAGATTATGCTTTGTATTGCCCGGAGGGTTTAAGCAACTTTCCAGCCAATGCTTTGCCTCATTTATTCCATGCCAGCTACTGGGAAAGTGCTGATGTTATAGCATTTATTTTAAGACAAGTAAGTTCAATTCTCTCTCTCTCTCTCCCTCTCTCTCTCTCCCTCTTCCTCTCCCTCAACCTCTCCCTCTGTTTGCTTTAGAAACTAAATCCCTTTCTTTGTTTTTTTCCCTTCAAAGATCGGTAAATTTGAAGGCATTCCATATGTAACCTCCATGGACAATAAGGAAACTGTCCACTTTAATCCTGGCCAGCCGCGTGAGAAATGGATACGCAAACGTACCTCTGTGAAACTAAAAAACGTGGCTGCCAATCATCGTGCCAATGATGTAATCGTTTTGGAGGGCCGTGAACAACGTTTAAATGCTCGTTTTATGTATGGCCCCTTGGATATGATTACCTTGCATGGCGAAAAGGTCGATATACACATAATGAAAGATCCACCCGCTGGCGAGTGGAGTTTTCTTAGTACGGAGGTTACCGATAAAACTGGTCGCATTTCCTATACCATACCCGATCATGTGGCATTCGGTTATGGCATTTATCCCATTAAAATGGTAGTACGTGGCGATCATACCTCTGTGGATTGTTATTTAGCTGTCGTACCACCATTGACGGAATGTGTTGTATTTAGTATAGATGGCTCGTTTACTGCCTCTATGTCGGTGACCGGTCGTGATCCCAAAGTTCGGGCTGGTGCAGTCGATGTCTGCCGGCATTGGCAGGAATTGGGTTATTTGTTGATCTACATAACCGGACGACCGGACATGCAGCAGCAGCGTGTCGTCTCCTGGTTAAGTCAGCATAATTTCCCTCATGGTCTCATCTCCTTTGCCGATGGTCTTTCTACTGATCCCTTGGGCCACAAGACGGCCTATTTGAATAATTTGGTACAGAATCATGGAATCTCAATAATGGCCGCTTATGGCAGCAGTAAAGACATCAGTGTTTACACCAATGTCGGCATGAGACCAGAACAGATTTTTATTGTAGGCAAGGTATGGAAATTTTCTAATTTTTGGTTTGAAAATCTCTTTAAAAAATCTTGTATTCTTTCCCCATATAGGTTAGCAAAAAATTGCAATCGAATGCCACTGTTTTAAATGATGGCTATGCTGCCCACTTGTCAGCTTTACAAGCTGTTGGCGGTTCTCGTCCTGCCAAAGGCAATGCACGTATGGTTATACCACGTGGTTGTTTTAATTTACCCGGTCAAACTACTAATCCTCGTCGTAGAAGGTAAGTCTGACTCTCTATAATTTATGTGCTAATATTTGTAATTGTATGTTAACATATATGTATGTATGTATGTATTGTATGTATGTATTTATGTAATGGCAAGTCTATGTAGTTGAGTATTCTATTGATGCAAATAATAATATCGTATGTATGTATAAATGTATGTATTCACTCATATGTATGTAAAGTTATGCAAAAGATAACATGAGAACTTGGATGAATGATAAACATGTTACTAGAAGTATTAGGCTAGTCGAACTATTCCTATACGCTTTTCATAAAAGCTAGTGCCAGGCGTAGTCTAGAAGACCAAACTCAAACGACTGCCATATTCTCCTTCCCCTATTATCTATTGCGGTAGACATACAGAAACAGGCAACATTGAATGACAAATTTGAATCTCAATCTGTATATATAAAAATGAATATTTGTTTGCATGTATCTTATAGATATCAATTTCCGATAGATGGCGCCACTGGAAATTACTAAAAATGATTTAAATCGTAAACTATGCATTTGATCATATTATGATCTTTAGCAAAGCTGTTGCGCATGAGCCGACGAAGGTTTCAAAGTTTGTATGATCAATTTCCGACAGGTGGCGCCACTGAAAATTACTAAAAATGATTTAAATCGTTAGCTGTGTATTTGATAATGTTATGATCTTTAGCAAAGTTGTTGCTCATGAGCCGGGGAAGGTTTCCAAATTGGTATGACCAATTTCCGATAGATGGCGCCACTGAAATTTTTTCAAAATGAATGACAAGCAAGCACGGAAGAAGAGAACATTACGAGTTTCAGAATCAGACGAGCAACGAGCATTGAGACTGGAAAATCTTCTGAGAAACCCGTTCTTATATACACTTTTGGGGAGTATCTACATTCTGTAATGTTTCCATTCCTGCAGTCTTAAAATCTAAAATCGACAGAAGTTTTTTCTCACTTGTAGATTTTATTCTCTATCAAGTTGAGGTTACGGCACACAATTAAGGGATGTGAAGACCCACCCTTTCATTTTTTCATTGATCATAGACATTTGGACCACCAAATACCACTTAAGACCAGTTCTTAAGACATTTTAGAAAATAATTTCCAATTATGAACGACTAGAACAAAAGATGTCACTCGATATTCCTTGGCTGCAAATTTTTTTAATGAATAAACTGCATATGCAACTGAGCCTTACAGCTCATAATAGTTTTGGAAGAAATGTTCTCTTCCTTATGATCGAGATTTAGAATGGCTTTCTCGATTGTTTGTACTTTGAAAGACAACATCTTGAATTTTTTTTATCAAAATTTTCCATAAGAACAATCAATTGATGCCCAATTCAGTGGTGTGTCTGGTTGGTATTCCAGGATCCCTCTGAGATTTTCATTAGAACGTCTGTCAAGGGTCCACCCAGTGCAGAAATGTGGCAAAGGAACAGCTTCAAGTTCTTTTTTATGAAAGTATCGGGTAAAAGTAATCTATTGATGCCTAATTCAGAGGCACGACTTCTGGTCGGTACTCAAGGTTTCCCATTAAATCTTCAGCCGTAGCTGCAATATTCTCAGGTCTGACACCAATCCGTGTTGCTCTATGCCCCTCGGAGCGAGGCACTCAAGGTCCTCTGTTAAATCTTCAGCGGTAGCTACAATATTGTCCGGTCTGATAGGAATTCATGTTGCTCTATATCCTTCGGAGGGAGCAGCTAATTGCCGTAATGTTCGCCTAGTTTATGTCGGAACTCTAAGTCTATGTTCTCGCTGAATCAACAACGAATTATTTCGCAAGCTTCAGGTTCTTGAGGAATATTAAGAATATTTATCGCTACCATATATAAAATGTTAGGAAGTCGCCGTAGCCTAGTAGATTCGCTTATTAGACGTAAAGCTCGGGTTCAAACCCCAGGCCAGACATCAAAACGAAATATGAAAATAAAAATATTTCTTCGGCGACTTCCTCTCAGCATATTTCTGGCAAAAACTC
The DNA here is from genome assembly GCA_930367235.1 of Sarcophaga rosellei. Lineage (NCBI taxonomy): Eukaryota > Metazoa > Arthropoda > Insecta > Diptera > Sarcophagidae > Sarcophaga > Sarcophaga rosellei. Next base: position 65,196,925 of record OV884018.1, read on the forward strand.
GGAGAGTAAATAAAAATTGCCATGAAAAAATTCCCAGAAAAATTAAAATTAATAAACTGTAGGTTCCGCCACTCACGTATAAAATTAAGGCACACAACATGAGTATGGTGTGAGAAGCTAGGCCGAAATCCTGACTGAAAGGTTGTAATGGCCAATTATGTATGTATGGTATGTATGTATGTACAGTCAACCCTCCTATAACGCGGTACTCACAGAACGCGGTTTCCATATAACGCGGCGCTGAAATTGCGACAGGCCTCCTATAACGCACTATTCTCAGAACGCGGTTTCCATATAACGCGGTACTCTTACAGCACGGTTTTCGTTCAACAGCATCCCTTAAGTTCCTTCCGCACAGCCTATGAATGACTAGTATCAAGATATTGTAAGAGGGTTTAAAATAAGTTTTATTTTCGACGCAAAAGCTCAGCCGAGATACAGCACCGTGCAAAATAATAGCAGTTGGATTTTCAATTAAAAAAAAAAAATATGTTATACTGTATAATTTATCTTTCCTTTTGTATTTCTTGGTCTCCATATAACGCGGTACGAATGATGTGATTTATACTAATTCTGTGTTTCTTATGGCGCGGTTTCCATAGAATGCGCTACGAATTAGCCTGATTTGTACGGTGAAATCCGAGTTTCTTCTAGCGCGGTTTCCATATAACGCGGTACAGACTCACCGTGTTATAGGAGGATTGACTGTATATATAAAATGTTAAGAATTCCTTCATTTAAACCTTACTAGACTGCTAGATTATTAATTTTTGAATAAAAACTTTTGACGTATTTACTCGTCATATGCATTTTTCACAATTCAAATCGCTTTGTAACGAATTTGAGCATTATTCAAGTTGGTTTAGTATGAACTTTCATTTCGAAAAAGTAACTGGCTGCAATCCATTCAAGTTCTCATAATTAAAATTAAAATTCACTGTGTACCTTCTAACATCCAATTCAAAAATCCGAAAGAAATATTGTCTGTAATATTGCAAAATGTATGTATAAATGTAATTTAATGTCTCAAAATCAAAAACAAAAGAAAAAAGTCAGCTCTGCACCAACACCAAATTGTATGTATTACTCGTAATAATATAAATTGTTTATTTTGTTTTTTTTTTATTTAAATTACTAATCAATAACAGAAACTAACACTGCTGAATACTAGTTAGATATGCTGGTTAAATTAAAAACTTTTTTTTTATTTTTTTTTTAATTGCTTTTTTTAGTTGGCTTTACTTATTGTTTAAATATTTCGTTTTTGATTTCATTTAATGCGAATACTACCAGCATAAAAATATGTTTTTTTAAATTTAATTTTTTTAATTTTTGTTTTTTTTTCCAAATTTATTAAACAAAAACTAAAAACAATTCCTTCATTAACGAAAACTACAAATCACTCAACCAAATAACCAACCAATCAGCAATAATCCAATTGATCAGTCTAACACAGCCAACAACTTGCAAGTCTTTCCAGAAGAAGAATCATATTCGTTTTAATTAATCAAAAAAAATAAATTAAATTATATAGAAATGAATTTTTAAAAAATTATTAGCAGCAATTGTTCTTTTTTTTCACTAAAAATGCAAAGTTTTAATCAATTAAAAAGCAAAAAAAAATTATATTATTTAATATTAAAATCTTAGCTTAATAATAAAAATACATATATAATATATCGACGCCTCCGTTCTATAACATTCTAAGTCGAAAAAGTGTGTTTTGAGTTATGAGCTCTCAAAGTTTTCACGCGCCATACAACTATATGTGTATTCTAAGTAGATTTTTCCCTATAACTTTGGAACGGATCGGCGCATCTTAACCAAATTTTGACAGTATTTAAGTTAGAGAACGTAGAATTTAAAAATGCAACAAGTACACTTAGAACGTTATAGAATAGAGACGTCGATATATAATAAATATTATTTATTACATAATACATATATATTGTATAAATTTTTTAAATATTATATCGTATATATAATAGTCACTTGTATATATAAATCGTATTTAAATATTTATTTAAACATATTCATTTGAAGTTGTATGATGTGAAGAAATGGTACGGGTTAAATTTATTAAATAAAATAAATTTGAAAATACATTTTAAATAATTTAAATCGTCTAAATTTAATAAATGATATTCATTTTTAGTTTGGAGGTGTTAAAGTAATCTGTTCTATTCATAATCTATTTATGAAACAGAATATAGTTAAAATATAAATTTCTAAATAAATAGAACACAGGATAGAAACCCAATTCCCATCATACATACATAAGTCATCTAAAACCGTTTTAGTAGTCATACCACGATGTTTTCTATCATTTCTACTATGAATGCAGCCTTCAAGCCAACAAATGCTAACTAGGCACGCATAATTCTTTTGGTTTCTTTGGTATTTTCTTCAACCTATATCCAACTTGACTATGCAGTTGCAAAGCGAAGAATGCAAGAATATTTACCTCCAAATAAACAATAAAAAAAACCAGGGTAATGAGCTTAAAATTTAAATGGTCAATAAGTTTTCCATACACTCACACTACAAAATGTGGAAAAACTTCATTAATTGGACAGCGAAGATTTATTAAGAGAAATTAATAAGCCACATAAGATATCGAACACGACCATTTATTAAAAAAGAATTTTTAATATTTTTAGTCTCGCGCAATTACGAATAAATAGCTGTAGAGTAGAACAAATATTGGAGGTATTGGCAGGAAAGTAAAAAAATAATCATTTTCTCCATAAATAACCTCAAGTATGCACTTGTTTACAATCTCAACACAGCATGTACCGCAGTATCCTCTTCATTTAGGGATTTAAAGCATATTGGTAATATTTTACTTCTGTAATAACTATACATATTCTTTCAAGAACTGTTCGATCTTTCAATTTAAAAGGATTCCTTCATGATGGCGGTATATCCACTACACCCTTTTGAGCAATTCCTTTTAAATATTAACAACATACTCCTCTTAGCTTTGTTTTTCAATATTCCCTCCTTTACTAATGGAAAATATAGTATAATTGAGATAGTAACTTACGACATATTTTTCTACATTCGAAGCATTCGAAATTTGCGTTATAGGCCAACAAAAGTTGTCCCCGTATATCACGAAGTTAAGGCGATTGCCAATAATTACATCCAGATATTTTATGAAGTTATATCGAGTTCTATATCACTCTCATCAATTCGTATCTTCAATGTTTACACCTTTTGCTTTCGAGTTATGAGAACAGCATATTTGCCAGATTTAGGTTCGTTGACTCCACCCAGTGTCAAAAATATGAATTTTAATGCCTTTTCAATGACTTTATATCTTCTTAATCAAGAAATTCTTGAATAATCATTTGCTATTATATAAATAATAATTGAAAATTACTAATAATGATATAATTCGTAAACTATGCATTTGATAATGTTACGATCTTTAGCAAAGTTGTTAGTATGACCAATTTCCAACAGGTGGCACCACTGGAAATTACTAAAAATGATTTACATCGTTAACTGTGTATTTGATCATGTTATGATCTTTAACCAGGTTGTTTCGCATGAGCCGACGATGGTTTCTCAGTTGATATGACCAATTTCCGACAGGTGGCGCCACTGAAAATTACACAAAATTAATGAAATCGTAAACTGTGCATTTAATCATGTTATGGTCTTTAGCAAAGTTGTTGCGCATAAGTCTACGGAGGTTTCTAAGTTAGTGCGATTAATTTCCGATAGATGGCGCCAATGAGAATTATTCAAAATGAATTGAATCATAAACTATGCATTTGATCATGTGTTGATCGGACAAATACCAGACATTTTAGGATTTATCATTTATGATTTTAATAACATTTAGTATAACTCATTTCCGTAAAATGTGAAATACAAATTTGAAACATTTTAATTTTGGAAAATTTTTAAAAATGATATTGGGTTCAATTATTAATTATAAAATAAACAGCTCCTATTAAAGTTAACGCAGTTTACCAAACCTTTCTTCACATCATAACTCTTCAGTCAATTCTTTAAAAATATTTCTTTAAAATTATTTTGTTCACTTTTTTTTCTTTTTTTTCGTATCAATTACCATTTTCATTCTTTTCCTATTTTCTTCAAATAACGCCACCATTCACTATAAATAATACTGAAAAACATTATAAAACATTTGCACATTACGCATACAAACACAATTCTATTCCTTTGTAATTGTTATATTCCTATCTACCCTATACACACACATACACACACACATCATAAATAAAATAATTTATTAGGCTGCATGAGCAACAGGACGCTTAAATCTACAAAATAGAAAGCGAATTCCAACACTTTGAATCAAAAAGGCAAGAGGAGTTAATTATCCAGAAAAAAATGTTTTAATTTTTTTGTTAAATTATTTTCATTGTATTTCATTAGTATTGAAAAGAAAAAAGAAAAAAATCTATAAAATGAAAGAAAAATTATGAAACAAAATTATTAAATGTTGTAAATCGAAATAGAAAAAAAACCAAAAACTGATATTGTATGTGTGCACCTTAGAAAACAAAAAAACAAAACAAAGAAAACATAGAAAAAAACAATCAAAATTTAATAATTTTTGTATTGAAAAAAAAAACATTCTAATATTTTGATTTTCCCCTTAAAAATACCACCAAATCCCCACCCACCAATGTAACTAACTAAACTAAACCAATTGCCTCCAAACATCACCAACCACCAACAAACACCACACCACCAACCACACCATTATTCCAATCCTTTATATTACCAATTGTAGCAACGAGACCGGTCTATCTTCGCCAATACGCAGTGGCTATCTAAAGCGTAAGACCTATTTTAGTCATCAATAAAACTGTGAACGAATATCAAACGGATCCTGTTGACGGGAAACGCTATCAACCATCACCACTACCACCACAACCACCATCTCCGCCACCACCACCACCTTCAACTCCATTATATTGTTAGATGTTCAGAAAAACTAAGCAAAACAGAGAATAGCTATGATAAAAGCTTAAATAATACATATTATAATAAAATAGCCGAGTTCCATAATACTATTTAAACATAAAGAATTTAGTATAACGTTCGTGTTAACTATTAGAAAAGTCAAAAAAAGCAAACAAAAGAGAGAAAAACGCATACGTTTGTTCCATTTATGTAAATGCCTAATAAATAATACATCAAATAGCTGAGAAAAGTTATAATATCATCATGCATAGCAATTAATCAATTAAACTATATACAGAAAGACTAAAATCAACAATGCTAAAGCGTTATATAAACTACACGTTCGTTCAATTCGTTCGTTTCCACAAAATGCCAATAGCTGGAGTTATCATGCATCATCATAAAGCAAACAAAAAATTAAAAAATATATTTTAAAATGATAATTAATCAATTATAAAAATAATTAATATACTCGTAAAATAAAGACGTCGTCTAACATTTGTCACGCAGTAAGTACTCGTATTTTTAAAATAAATTTTTTAAATTTAAATTCAATTTAAAACCGATCGTTTTAATTAGAATAGAAAATTGTTATTAACTTTGAACCAAAAAAAAAAGTGTTGCATAATTTTAGGTGTCAATACAGTTGCTACTAATAAAAATAGTCATATTCGTATAAGTATCTTCTGAGAACTACTTAATGGAACGAAAACGTTTCAATAAATTTTTTATATTCCAATTTGGGTGTAGTAAAAACAAATCCATCGAAGATGGAGGGCTGGCACTGTGGTGGGTGTCTACTTTAGTGCTGGCATGAAACTGTTCTATAGGCTGCCAGAGGAAGGTACTGTATTTCAAGCTGAGCGGAATGCGATCACCGACATGGCGCAGATAGTCTGGAAACGGATTGCACAGGGTCATGCGGTGCCAAGCCTTAAAGGCATTGACATCTTGTAGAATGACGTTCACTAGCATTCTGCACAAGTACTGTACTATATTGAGTTCCTTGCCATTGTGATAAGTAGGGGAAATAAGACAGTTGGTGAGCTGTAAAGGGAAAGCCCTATGTTAGATACAAGTACTGTCATATTGTGTTCCTTGGGCATTGTGATAAGTAGCGGAAATAAGACAGTTGGTGAGCTGTAAAGGGAAAGCCCTATGTTAGACACAAGTACTGTACCATATTGAGTTCCTTGGCATTCTGATAAGTAGGGGAAATAAGACAGTTGGAGAGCTGTAAAGGGAAAGCGCTATGTTAGACACAAGTACTATGTGTCATTTTTACGTGGGTACCTATTCGTGAGGACCTTATCCCACGGTGCTCTTCGCACAGGGTGAAATGCAATGCGTCTACCAACGCCCCCACATACATGTTGTAAACACTGGCTGCAACCTTGTATGTAGGTAACAATTCGAAGTCATGCTATTTGGGTATGACTTCCCTCTTGTTAAGGGGTCGGAGACCATCTAAACTCCTTCAATGCGTTAAGAGTGTAACGCCACATCGTACTGACGCACTCCCCGTGATTTGGGTCTAAACCACAGCCACCATGTCGCTCCCACAAGGGGGTCGTACCATTGCCGGGCAGAGACGGATCTTTGAGGCTCCCGGCACCCGTGGTACCAGATTAAGACCTCTGGTCAGGTTTCGCAGCCAAGCAAAACCAGACTGCTGCCAATTGAACCCCAAATAGTTCCTGACTGGTAGCAGCACCCTTAGTCGCCTCTTATGACAAGTATGGTGATCACTGTGGTAGTATTCTCTTTCCGCTACCACACGTGAAAGATACAAGTACTGTACCATATTGAGTTCCTTGGCATTGTGATAAGTAGGAGAAATAATACAGTATGTAAAGGAAAAGCGCTATGTTAGCCGCAAATCTCATTGAGCCATTGTTCAAATCATTGTACTCTGAAGCTGTTAGGGTCGATCCGTTAAGTGATCCGACGGAAAATAAACTTTTTATGACGAAATATGGGCGTTTTAGAACGGAATAAACAGTGAGTCATAGGGGATAATATACATATTAGAATGTTAAAATGATTTTTTGAGGCATTGTGCTTTGATGGCAAGGTCTAGTATGACGGAGAACACCCCTTCTTCCTATAGAATTTGTTGAACGTATTCTCCAGATTCTTAATCGAGGTTTTTTCAAGGACCGTGGAGAATTAGTTTCGGGTAGAATTTCTGATATCCACGTTAGGTGTCTTATAAGATGACTCTGTTGTACTCTCTTTTCGTCGCTTCTTTACTCCCAAATCTGTTATCCTTTGCATGTTCTATTTCATTTTCCTTTGTCCGTTTCTGTTCCTTATTAGTTTTCCCGTTACTCTTCTGGTTCGACCCACGTTTCTAAAGGGAACCACAATGGATCATTTCTGATCTCAGCCAATAGTGCAGTTCTTTTTTTTTTGCAGTAGTAAGGACGGAGAAAAATTCATGAAGGGTAGGTCAAAACTCGGTCTGAACTATCATAGAGTCATATCGACTACAAAACGCTTTAGTTTATACTCCAGAATCTTATGTGCCCCGAAATGTCTTTCGCAACACTTAGTTTGACAACACTATTGGTATGCACCACTTTCTTTCACGACTATGCTGCCTCATCTGCTGACTTCAGATCGGGTTTCATCAATCGCAGCCTTCGCTCACAATATTTAGGCATGCGACATGAATTTCTTTCGTCTGTTATATTTCCAATTATCCGTATATCTCTGCTACAAGCAGACTAATGAAAACCTTTGAAAACACGACAGTCCTCTGCATATGGAAAAAATATCGCATCCCCTAAATGGAAATTGTGTCTATAGAGTGGTATGCTGGTATGATAACACTTTTGTCAAATACTGTATATTAACGCAAGAAATTATGCAACACAGTTACGTTAATTTGTAACAAAAAAAATGTAAAAAAATTGTTTTTTTTTTAAAATAAATTTTGTAAATGCATAAGAAGAGAAAGAGGAGAAAGAAGGAATTTTTTTTTGTAATTTTTCTTTTTACAGAAAATGTATTGAAAGACTATTTTGCATTTGCATCTTATAGGTACCTGGCTAGAAAGACTGTATCCTCCTGTTGTTTGATGGTATTACAAACTACATGAAGAGAATACAAATACAGATAAAAATAAAAACAAAAAACCACTTTAAAATAATAAAAAACAAAATAAAAATAATTAAATAAAAATAAAAATTTAAAACTAAAGATACAGCATATACATACATATAAATAAATAATAATCTATTTTAAATAAATATAAAAAAAAATAAAAACAGATTCTAAAGAAAAACTATTTACTATTAAAAGAAAAAAAAATTAAAAAAAATATTTATTTAAAAAAAAATATATATTTTAAAGAAAAATTATATTGAAAAGAAGATAATCTCCCACTTATATATATTTTTTTTAGAACCTAGACAAAAAGAAAAACATGTCTATAAATTTGTGGTAATTGATGTTAGCAATAGTTAATTAAATTATGACTTATAATAAACTAAAAAAAAAATAAATAATTATAAAAAATTATAAAAAAATTAAAAAAAAAATTAAAAAAAAAAATTTTTAAAAAAATTTTAAAAAAAATTAAAAAAAAATTAAAAAAAAAGTATAAATAAAATTGTTCCAAAAACTTTAGCAAATTATTGAATTTTCTTGTTAAGATAAAAAAACAAAAAAAAAATATTAATTAATTAATAATACTATAGCTTAAAATATCATTTGTATACTTTCTAAAATACATCAACAAGACATAAAATATAAATTTATAAAAACAAAAAAAAAATAGAAAATAATTGTTGCATTCTATGGCATAATTCTTAACCATTTTTCAGTAAACGCTATAGAAAATAAAATAATAAAAAATAAAATACTTTGTTAAAGTTCTATTTTAAGATGAAAAAAAAAAATAAGAAAAGCTTACTACGCTATTTAAAAATTGTGAAAATAAATAGAAAAAATAATTCTATTAAAAATATATTACATGTGATATAGAAAAAAAGAAAACAAAAAAAATACTGCATTATCATATTATAGACAATTTTTAGTTGTAATTTAAAGAAACCAAACAAATTTGTTAATACATAATTTATTTTATTTTTATAATCAACAGTGGCGAGTAGAGAGTACAGCAAATTATTTACATTTAATATGGAACATTCTATTCGAATGCAGTCAATTCAAAATCCTAAGTTTACAGGAATTTATATTCAGAACTAGTGTAAGAAGATCTTCGCCTTAGCACTTGACTTTATCCAGACAATTAGATTAGGTTAGCGGGTAACATGTCTTTCACAGGCAAGTTCACTCGGTGGCCAAATGGCCCATTGTGTTACCCAGTGTTAGGCAAGCCCCCTTGTCAAGGATATTGTTACGTTTTTAGCCTTTTAAAAACCTTTAAAATATGAGTACATAGATTGCAAATAAAAATAACAATAAATTTGTATTTATTTTTAAATCAATTCTTTATTGTTCGCACAATTCCGTGTGCCACTGTTCGCAACTTGATTTAAACAACAACAACAATTTGCTTTAATTGTTATTCATCTTTACACCTTTCCGCGTCCACAGTAACAATTGTTCGTTAGATCTTTACAGCGGATATCTTCAAACCACAATTATTCTCTTCACACGCAACACGTTTTTCCGCAAGACTGACTGAATTCTTTCTGATCCCATTGCCAGCTTTTTCTTGCCTTTTATATCGTAGACTATAAATAGTCTGATAAATGTTTTTCGCCTTCGCAAAATCACTATAAATGTAAACATGTTGTTTACGTTATTGTTGTGTGTGTGTATTTTGTTTACGTTTGTCATTGCAGTGTTGCTGTTGCCTGTTTGTTTACTTTGTTTATCCCCTTTTTTATACTGATATTGTTGCTATACTTTTGTTTATTCGTTGATCATGCAAACAAGTCCATTGTTTTGTTTTTGTAACTTTTGTTTATCATTTTAATAACACCATTTCTATTTTCATAACAATATGTTAGTGACCTTATGAACCCAGCCAATTCCCTTTGTGGCACTTTAGCCTCCATGCTCAGATCTTCAAACGTTCTGTCATCCAAAAACCGATGACGTCTGTTCTGCAGTGCAAAGCACTAGCATAAAAGCCGTTGCACCAATTCCGTTTGCTCCACATCATGGCAACTTTTACCGTAATCCTGGTGGGGCAAACAGAGCTTGTCGCGAAACTGTTCCTGCTGGACACAGCAGTTTTGCAATTTGGTGGCCAGATTTGTCGGACTTACCACGGTTTGTTGAATTTCATATTGCTTTTTCCAATTTCAAAAAGTATTCCTGTAAAGGCGCCTAAATCCAGAGCTTGTCACCGAAACTGCCAATAGCGCAGAGTCCCACTAGAATTCCTGTTAGAATGCGAACCTTTTTTTTCGAACTTAAGTAGTTCCCTTGTTCCTGGCACATTTAAATCTGGTTAAATTGTCTGGGAATATGTATTATTTGTCAATATGTGTAGAGTACCCCTCCACCATATTACAAAATAAGTTTTAAAGACTCAGTCACTATAAACACATAAGAGGCATCGAATGCTGCAGGAAAATCTAACAAAAAATAGAATATATGCGTGTATATGGAAATGATGCTTTTAAAAGCAGCGCGCCAACAAGCATCGATGTTCCTGCTGCGCATTGAATTTAATTACTATTTTTAATCGCAGTAATGAACGAATTAATGCTGTCGTTACAATAAGATGCCTGAAATAAAGGTTTGAAAAACACTCATTTTAGTGCAGGCCTTACCATTTCATAGCACAATTGTGCAGACAGAATTCACACACATTGGTTATGCTCTTTTATTTAGTCGTCGATCAGACTGCGGCGAGTGCACATGTCAGCGAATGCTATAACATTCTTTTTCAGGGTTACACTCGAAAAATATTTTATGTTAAGAAATACTAGTATTAAAATCCAACGTCTTATATATTCTTAAAACACACTTTGATTGCTTCAGTCAGGATTATGGCCTAGCTTCTCATTAACACACATATTAACACACACAACATAAGTGGCATGAGAATCTTGGTCGTCATCCTTACTGAAGCGTTGTAGTGATCAATTATGTATGTATACTTTGGCACTACAGCTTTTGAAATAATTAAAGCGCAAGCTGCTTGGCTCAAACGCCAACTGAAAAATTGTCGCGCAGCATTTGATGTCTGTTATATGTTTATGGATCAAAACTAATCGCCTTAGAGAAAGAAACCGGAAGAATTTTCTTATAAATTTTGTTTATTTCTCCATACAATTCCCATTAAGTTTGATACACTTTTCCCAGTGAATTTTAATAAATTTTTAACTCAATTTGTAAGCTTGAAAACGAATATTCTATTTTTACGTATGCTGGCAATCGTAAAAACAACAATTAAACGAATATTAGAAAACAGCTGTGTAGTACACTTTTTTAAAAGAAAGACAAACTCAAATTTGATTTCATTTCTTAATTCAATTTAAAATACAGATTTTTTTAATTGGAATATATAGGAAACACATTTATTAATGCATCATTGTGTGTACAGAAAAACTATACTATACTTCAGATCATATTACATAAGGATTGCGATTTGAAAATTACTAATTGACGATGATTTGGAACTCTAGCACATTTCCTATGCGATTACAAATCAAAACCTTAATCCAAAAAAAATTTCTAATTTTGAAGAGAGTATAACAAATCGTTACCCTATATCCGTCACTGTTAATGGAAAAAATTAATTTTATTTTCATTTTATTTACTTTAATTTTATTTAGAAAAATTGTAGAGGAAATATAAAAATAATGAAAATTATAGGAAAACCTTTAAAACTTGTTCTGAAAATTTTGTTGATTTTAAAAAAGTTAAAAGTATTGTATAGTATTGCTTTGTTCTGCAATTGCCTCTGCATTACAAGACTTTTAGACCGTGCAAATTTTTGTTAAAATTCTGAAAGCATTTTCAGACGGCGTGATATCTGTGCGTGAGATCAGAAAATCGGAGTCGACGTTAAACTGTAGATCCCGCCACTCAAATATAAAATTAAGGCACACAACATGAGTATGGTGTGAGAAGCTAGGCCGTAGTCCAGACTGAAAGGTTGTAATGGCCAATTATGTATGTATGTGTATGTAAATACTCTATGGTCCCAAATATGCAAAGCCGTATGAAGTCGCCACAGTCTAGTAGGTAGTGTGCTGTCTTATTAGACGTAAGGCCACGGTTCAAACCCAAGGTCAGACATCAAAACGAAAATACAAAAAACTATTTTTTCGGTAACTTCCTCTCAGCAGATTTCCGCCAATAAAACTGAGACTAAATAAAATTGCCATTAAAAGTTTCCTAAAAATCTGTCGTTCGGAGTCGACTTTAAACTGTAGCTCCCCCCGCTATCATATAAAAAATTTACACACACAATATAAGTGGTGTGAGAACCTAGGTCCATAATCCTCACTGAAGGGTTCTAATGACCAATTATGTATGTATGCCCGAGGAGGATATAATATTCTGATACTTTTGCATTCAAGAGAAAACGGCGGTAATATAAAGAATATCGCAAGAGATAGATCAAGATCGAGATCATTTGTTTAGATTAGGCCGAGACATTGCTTCACTTCCATATATTCCTTAAAAAGGGCAAGTCGCCATTTATCTTTTCTATTTTAATCAGTATTCGTTGTTTTAAAATGCAATAGCTTACATCTAATATTGCAAAATTTGTTAACAAACTCTATCTAATTCAGCAAATGAGTTCTTAATTTTAAAGTTTTCAGTTTACCAAAAAAAAAATTTTTAGATTGGAATTGGCCGTCAAAATAGTTTAAGACCAGAGATCAGCAATGAATCGTTTTTTCGCTACTCATAAGCACTCATGAAATTTAAAATATAAGTAAGTCAACAATATTGAAATTTCACTATGTACTCTGATTCATTCGTACTCACTACAACGTTGATTTATAAGTACAGGTTGCATTGAGTATGCATACAACGTTGACATCAAACTCATACCATTCGAAATATGTTTGATTCATAAGCCTACTACTCATTTAGATTCATAACTTTAGAAAAATACTTATAATATGTACTCATAAATAATTCGAGTGATTCGAATCATTCATCAAAATTTACAGTCTTAGTTGTTGTTGCATTTACAAAAAAAAGACGACACGTAAGCAAAAAAGACAGAACAGCAAGCAGAGCCAACACACAACCTTCTAGTGATTATTTTAGTGTTCGTACGCGAATGATACTTATTTTGTGCTTCCTGCATAGTATCTTGAGTTATGGAGAGAAGAAATCAACATCATACATGTTGTGAAGTATGAATATGATGAGTACTTCAAACTTTGAATATGAGTAGAGGTTTCATGACATTAAAAGAAGTATGAATGCGTATAAGTATCGGAAATTATAGGTTTGATTCAATTCTTTCTCATCTTTTTGAATACTTATTGCTGATCTCTGTTTAAGACTTCCTTCTGTGACAAAGCGAAAAGAATACAAATTTTTTGGAAAATTTCATTGCAAATCATGAACAATAAATTGGAAAAATATTTAAAATTAAATTTTAAAAATTTGAAATCGATTCCAAAATTTTCTTAAATTGATTTAAAAAAATAAAATAAACAATTAATTGATAAAAGTTTAATTTTCCTCTTCTATAATTGCATACTATAGTTTATTTTAATTTTAAAAATTGTAGAATTCTTTAAATAAAGCAGTGATCAATCATTAAATTAAATGGAATTAAATAAACAATAAAAAAAATGAAAATTCCAAAAATTATACGTAAAATTAAAAAAAAAAAACATTTTAAAATTTAGTATGAATATGTATTGTATTATATTTTTGACCCACCATATTACCTGAATAAAAAAAATCCATGGTAAAAATAGTACAACAAAGTCACAACAACAACAAAAAAAATCTACTATATTTTACTATAAAAAATCGAACAAATTTAAAAAATAAAAAAAATTAAAAGAAAATATTTTAAATTAAAAAGAAAATCAAATATTTTTGGAAGAAATCTGAAACCGCAATTAAATAAAATTAAAAAACAAATTGAAAACCAAAAGTAAATTAAATAAAATAAATATTTAAGAAATTAAATTAAAAAAAAAAATAAAAACAAATGATTTTTAGATCCAAACTCACAAAAGATTTCATTTTAAATAAAAACAAAAAATAACCACCAGAATAAAAAATTAATTTAAATAAAATAAAAAAATTAAAAATAAAGAAAAAGAAATATTTTTTAACTTAAAAAATTTAAACAATATTTTTAAAATATTGCTAACAAAAAAAAAACATATATTTTCATGATAATGATATTAATTAATAAATATTAAGTATTAAACTAACTATTAAACAAATAAAAAAAAGAATTAAAGGAAAAAACATATTTAAAAAAACCGAAGCTTAACTATTTATTGGCGTTGTTGAAATAGCAAAAAAAAAATAAAAATAGCAAAAAATAAATAAAAATAGCAAAAAAAAAAAAACTATTTAAAAAAACATATTAAATTAAAAAAATAAATTAAAATTTTTGTGAGATTTTGTTTTACAACAACACTCTACTCTCAAAGAAATCTATTTAAAAAGTTGGCCCTTTATAATTATTGTTGTTTTTTGTTAAAATTTCTCATAGAAATTATTAATTAAAAAATATTTATTATTTACTAATTATAAAAACAAACAAACAAAAAAAAAAACAAAAAAATTATTTACCATAAGTCTTATTTATTATTTTCCTAAAATGCGAACAAAATCATTACTTCTGTAATTATTTATTATTGTATTAAACAAAACAATATAGAAACAAATAATTTAAAAAAAAACAAAAATTATTCTTTATGTGTCAGTGAAATTATTATACATAATTATTGCAATTATTGCAACAAAAAAAAAGAAAATTAATTAATACAGAATTAAGCTAAAAATAAATGTGCATTTATGCAAACAATTTAATTACATATTTTGTTATCAAATTATTTATTTAAAATATTTTGAAGAACACCAAAGTAAGTACCTCTCGGTAGATCTAGATGCTGCTGTTTTGTTTTAACAGCGTTTAGCATTAAAATTATAAACAAAAGCCACAAAAACAAACACTGCACTGCTTAATATAACAACAAACACCAGCATAATAAAAATGCTAAACAAGTAAACAAAAATATACCAACAATACTACAATAATAAACGTAAACTACGATGTTTAGATTTATAGAGATTTCGAGAAGGCAAAGTCATGAACGTTCGTCTTTAAGAACGTTCATCAGACTGTTTAAGTTGCCATATAAAAAGCAAGGCAAAGCAGGCGACCGGAGTTATTGAAGTTCAGTCAGTCTTGTGTGAAGACGCGGTGTGTGTGAAGAGAGTAATAGTCGTTTGAAGATATCCGTCACAAAGATTTGTCAAATAATTGTCTAGTAATTGTTATTGTTTATGCAAAGGGTGTAAACGGAGGATCAACAAACAAAGCAATTGTTGTTGTTTACATCAAGTTGTGAATAGTGGCACATAGAATTTTAATTAAAATTAAAATCCAAATTATTTTTATTTTATTTACAACCTACGAACTCATATTTTTAAAAATTTTTAAAAGATAAAAACGTAACAATATTTTTTTTCTTGGCCAGTGTAAAACATCAAAACGACAAATTGGCCCTGTTGGAAATGCAGCTCTCAGAATATCTGTTGTCAGTCGTATAGTACATATCGTTGAAACTCTATTCTGTTGAAACTGCATGTTCTACTGTATCCCTGTATTCGTACAGTTGAAGTAGAAGAAATTAACAGAGCATTGCTTTGTGGCACCTACCGTTTACAGAATTTGTTTGGCCCTCATCGTGTTCGAAAAACTAAGACGCAATGACGCGAGCGTAAACACCACACCATTCAGTAACTCAAAGCTAGTGTAAGCATAAGCGTAAGCGTATTTTCTGTGTTCCATAAACGTTATTTTTTATTCACGGGTATGGGGACGAGCGTAATCGCTCGTACTGATTTGCAATGAAAAGTTGTCTTCTATGTAATCAGATTTCAGTATGACTTGAATGTAGATTACGTGACTTTAGCGTCAGCTGATGCACGTTGTAAGCAAAGTGTTTAACTACAATCCTCTGTAAAGACTTGGTTGGCTTATTAAACGCGAGCCCATGGTTCAAAACACAGTCACTGACAACGAAATATTGAAAAACATTTTTCAGCGACTTTCTCTCAGCAGTCTTCTGGTAAATACTCTGAGAGTAAAATGAAATTGCCATGAAAACTTTCTCAAAAAATTTGTCTTTCGGAGTCGATATTGTACACCTTGGGTAGTGTGAAAATCTAGGCTGTAATCCTAACTAAAGGGCCAAGTAAATCACTAAGTTTAACACAAAAATTTGTACTGTTTTACATAAAATCTTCCTCTCCGAAACTTAAGACAGGCTATGCTTCTCTGCCAAAAAGGAGAGAGGTTTCTGAACGTTAAACAATTATATTTGTAAGCATTTCTCTAATTAATTGAACAAAGCCCTGGAAACCGACCTTATCTTTACAAATTCCTCATTTAGTCACAGTCAAATGCCCTTGGCAATATATGTTTTCTATTCACGTGTCTATAAAAACTAAATTTAGAATATTTATTAAATTTAATATTAGAAGAGCATCACATATAATTCATTGTAAATAACCTTAATACTGATCCAATTACATATTAATAATATATATTTTTTTATTAAATTAATGAAAATTATAACAATTGCAAAATGAAATTTATTATTGTATTTTCATAATATAAGAAAATTCCATTATTTCCATGGCTAAGTGCATATTTACACAAATAAAGGAATGAATTCACTATGAAAAGAAAATAAAAGTAAATGTTATCAGGAGACAAATTGTTTTCACAGGTTATCAGTTTGACAAAGGTGCATAGGTTTGTAAATATTTTCAATAAATAATAACACATTTAATTTCATCTTTTTTCAAAAGAATTTTAAAAATAACAAAGAAAATATGTATAGGCATGTGTGTGAAGATAAATTCGAATTTCAAAATCCAAGACGCAATCCATAAATTTTAGCAGCGTCACATTTAGCATTAACAGTGCAAAAATTTACTCTTAACAGAGCAAAATTTGAGAAGCGAAGAAGCAATTGATATTTATCGTTACAAATATAACGATTTGAACGTATTATTGGACGCCGTAGTCTATTACCTCTATATCTAAGTATGTTGACTTATTAGAGCTTGGCTCAAACTTGCTCCATAGCCAGACTGACTTGACCCATGATAGAGAGGAAACGTACCAATCAGCTACTCTGGTTTGATTGCAATGTCATATCGATCATAGTGACCATGCTTGCGTTATGGTAAGACAAGCGGAAAACCTGCTGCTCCCCTCTAACGACTAGTGCCGAGGTTGTGGCTGTGCTGAGGAGGAGGAATGTCAATGTCCATCTCTCGTGAGGCGCAAATTAACGATTTAACGAAGTTATTATCCACTGATATCAAGGATTTTTTCACATTTCGTTTTGCTTCAGATGTTCATACCAGGAGTTGAACCTCGATCTTTTGCCTAATAAGCTGTTCACAACTTTATGTAAACAACAACAATTGCTTTGTTTGTTATTCTTCTATTTACATAAATTTGCATAAATAATAACAATTACTTGGCAATTTTCGACATATCTTTATAACGGAGATCTTTAAACCAAGATTACTCTCTTCAAAAACACCGCTTCTTCACCCGAGACTGACTGACTGAACTTCACTAACTCCGGTCGTCTGCTTTGCATTGCCTATTATATTTGCTCTTAACAGAGCAAAATTTGCCCCGAACAGAACACTGTTAACTATTTAACAGTATCCATTTGAACAAGGTCATTTGTTGAGGAGCTAATTTTAGGGCATATACTAGGTCTATGAGTAATATGGTATTTTGAAAATTGGCTTTGAAAATATAAATTTTTAATTGAAAATTCTCTAGAAAATCAATGGGATAGCTGTAGTAATTTTGTGAGTCGAGATATTCAATTTTGAAGAAATCGATTTTTGACCAAAAATATATGAAAATTCTCTATAAGATCAGTGGCCATTTTGGATCATATAAGAAATAGTACATCATACAGAACTCCGTTTTAATAATAATTCTCACTTTCTTTTTTCTACTGTCAGACAAACAATTAGACATTCGGAAACACTTTGAGTCTCAGGTGGGAATCGAAATATTAGCAGCACTTTAACACACTGACAACTAGGTCACGGGGGGCAGCCAATTATGAATTCTGGCCGTTTTAATAAAATTGTTACATCACCCGTAACTACTCGCTTCGGAAATAGTACGATGTCATTTCGCTTTCGAGGTGAATTGTAAATGGAAATTAGGTTCAAACGTTAAGCTGCTTCGTGTATCCAGTTTTCTTCATATAGTTTATAACTATTCGGTGATAAATGCCTAGACCCTTATCCATGCTTCGATGCCCATCTTAAATTATCAGGTCGAAATTAAAAACCTTTTCGCTAGTTTTCCAGTAATAGCATCATCTTCGTAAGCCTCAAACATCAGATATGGAAGAAAAATGCCTAAAACTATGAAGGCAATGTTCAGAAGTTTTGCACACTTGAACGATTCTACAACCGCATTTTTAAACAAAATAAAAATAGTTAACATTCTTTTTAAAGACTGCAACTCTTTATTCATTGTGTGTGAAGATAGATTTTAAAATCTATCTCTCCATGTTAGCTAACAGAGCTCTGAACGGAACTCTGTTAAATAATTAATTTAAGACTGGGAAAGAAAAACAGGACAAATTAATTAAATTCCCGGGTAAAATAAGGAAAAAAAAACAAAAGTTGATAAAAATAAGTCCTATAGTTAATCACTGTTACAAAATATTGCGTAATAAGAACTACAATTAACAGATAATCACACATTTCGGAAAGCTATTGTAATCCGATAAATAAATCAATATTGTGGGAAAACAGGACTGAGTGGGCGGACAAAGTAAATTGTTTTTAAAGCATTGTACGTCCCTTTAACTAATCCAATCGCCAGAACCTTAAACAGAGCGTGTTTTCATAGTAGATTTTGAAATTTTCCCAGCATTTGCTTAAGCATTTGCACAAGCAGTTGATTAAGCATTTGCTTAAGTATTTGCTTTTGCTAATGCTAATGCTTAAGCAAATGCTTAAGCAAATACTTAAGCAAATACTTAAGCAAATGCTTAAGCAAACTTAAACAAATGCTTAAGCAAATACTTACGCAAATGCTGGGAAAATTTCAAATTCTACTATGAAAACACGCTCTGTTAAAGGTTCTGGCGATTGGATTAGTTAAAGGGACGTACAATGCTTTAAAAACAATTTACTTTGTCCGCCCACTCAGTCCTGTTTTCCCACAATATTGATTTATTTATCGGATTACAATAGCTTTCCCAAATATGTGATTATCTGTTAATTGTATTAAGATATTATTAAGTATTTGCTTAAGTATTTGCTTAAGTCTTTGCTTAAGCATTTGCTTAAGATTGCTTAAGCATTTGCTTAAGATTGCTTAAGCATTTGCTTAAGCATTTGCTTAAGTATTTGCTTAAGCATTTGCTTAAGCATTTGCTTAAGTATTTGCTTAAGTTTGCTTAAGCATTTGCTTAAGTTTGCTTAAGCATTTGCTAAAGTATTTGCTTAAGTATTTGCTTAAGCATTTGCTTAAGTTTGCTTAAGCGTTTGCTTAAGTTTGCTTAAGCATTTGCTTAAGTATTTGCTTAAGCATTTGCTTAAGTTTGCTTAAGTATTTGCTTAAGTTTGCTTAAGAATTTGCTTAAGTACTTGCTTAAGGATTTGCTTAAGAATTTGCTTAAGTATTTGCTTAAGGATTTGCTTAAGTTTGCTTAAGCATTGTGGAATTATGGAATTGTGGAATAAAGGAATTATGGAATTGTGGAATAAAGGAATTGTGGAATTATGGAATTGTGGAATAAAGGAATTGTGGAATTATGGAGTTGTGGAATTGTGGAATAAAGGAATTGTGGAATAAAGGAATTATGGAATTGTGGAATAAAGGAATTATGGAATAAAGGAATTGTGGAATAAAGGAATTGTGGAATAAAGGAATTGTGGAATATAGGAATTGTGGAATGAAGGAATTGTGGAATTGTGGAATAAAGGAATTATGGAAATGTGGAATATAGGAATTATGGAATTGTGGAATTGTGGAATAAAGGAATTGTGGAATAAAGGATTTGTGGAATTGTGGAATAAAGGAATTGTGGAATTGTGGAATAAAGGAATTGTGGAATAAAGGAATTGTGGAATAAAGGAATTGTAGAATAAAGGAATTGTGGAATAAAGGAATTGTGGAATTATGGAATAGTGGAATTGTGGAATTATGGAATTGTGGAATTGTGGAATATAGGAACTGTGGAATTATGGAATTGTGGAATTATGGAATTGTGGAATAAAGGAATTGTGGAATAAAGGAATTGTGGAATAAAGGAATTGTGGAATTAAGGAATTGTGGAATTGTGGAATTATGGAATTATGGAATTGTGGAATTATGGAATTGTGGAATAAAGGAATTGTGGAATCATGGAATTGTGGAATAAAGGAATTGTGGAATAAAGGAATTGTGGGATAAAGAATTTGCATAAGTATTTACATAAGCATTTGCTTAAGTTTGCTTAAGCATTTGCTTAAGTTTGCTTAAGTATTTGCTTAAGCATTTGCTTAAGTTTGCTTAAGTATTTGCGTAAGCATTTGCTTAAGTTTGCTTAAGCATTTCCTTAAGTATTTCCTTAAGCATTTCCTTAAGTATTTCCTTAAGCATTTGCTTAAGTTTGCTTAAGCATTTGCTTAAGTTTGCTTAAGTATTTGCTTAAGCATTTGCTTAAAAGCAAACTTAAGCAAATGCTTAAGAAAATACTTAAGGAAATGCTCAAGGAAATACTTAAGGAAATGCTTAAGGAAATACTTAAGGAAATGCTTACGCAAATACTTAAGCAAACTTAAGCAAATGCGTATGCAAATACTTAAGCAAATACTTAAACAAACTAAAGCAAACTTAAGCAAATGCTTAAGCAAATACTTAAGCAAACTTAAGCAAATGCTTAAGCAAACTTGAGCAAATGCTTAAGCAAATACTAAAGCAAACTTAAGCAAACGCTTAAGCAAATACTTAAGCAAACTTTAGCAAATGCTTAAGCAAACTTAAGCAAATGCTTAAGCAAACTTAAGCAAATGCTTAAGCAAACTTATGCAAATGCTTAAGCAAATACTTAAGCAAACTTAAGCAAATACTTAAGAAAACTTAAGCAAATGCTTAAGCAAACTTAAGCAAATACTTAAGCAAACTTAAGCAAACTTAAGCAAATGCTTAAGCAAATACTTAAGCAAACTTAAGGAAATACTTAAGCAAACTTAAGCAAATGCTTAAGCAAACTCATGTAAATACTTAAGCAAATGCTTAAGCAAACTTATGTAAATAATTAAGCAAATACTTAAGCAAACGCTTAAGCAAACTTAAGCAAATGCTTAAGGAAATACTTAAGCAAATACTTAAGCAAACTTAAGAAAATGCTTAAGCAAACTTAAGCCAATGCTTAAGCAAACTTAAGCAAATGCTTAAGCAAACTTAAGCAAATACTTAAGCAAATACTTAAGCAAACTTAAGCAAATGCTTAAGCAAATACTTAAGCAAACTTAAGCAAATACTTAAGCAAACTTAAGCAAATGCTTAAGCAAACTTAAGCAAATACTTAAGCAAATGCTTAAGCAAACTTAAGCAAATGCTTAAGCAAATACTTAAGCAAATGCTTAAGCAAACTTAAGCAAATGCTTTAGCAAATACTTAAGCAAACTTAACAAACTTAACCAAATACTTAAGCAAACTTAACCAAATACTTAAGCAAACTTAAGCAAATGCTTAAGCAAATACTTATGCAAATGCTTAAGCAAATGCTTAAGCAAATACTTATGCAAATGCTTAAGCAAATGCTTAAGCAAATACTTAAGCAAATACTTAAGCAAATGCTTAAGCAAATGCTTAAGCAAATGCTTTTGCTAATGCTTAAGCAAATGCTTAAGCAAATGCTTATGCAAATGCTTAAGCAAATGCTTAAGCAAATACTTAAGCAAATACTTAAGCAAATGCTTAAGCAAACTTAAACAAATGCTTAAGCAAATACTTACGCAAATGCTGGGAAAATTTCAAATTCTACTATGAAAACACGCTCTGTTAAAGGTTCTGGCGATTGGATTAGTTAAAGGGACGTACAATGCTTTAAAAACAATTTACTTTGTCCGCCCACTCAGTCCTGTTTTCCCACAATATTGATTTATTTATCGGATTACAATAGCTTTCCCAAATATGTGATTATCTGTTAATTGTAGTTCTTATTACTTTTATTATTATTATTATTAGTAACAGTGATTAACTATAGGACTTATTTTTTTATCTACTTTTGTTTTTTTTCTTATTTTACCCGGGAATTTAATTAATTTTTCCTGTTTTTCTTTCCCAGTCTTAAATTAATTATTTAACAGAGTTCCGTTAATAACATAACAGAGCTCTGTTAGTTCTGTTAATAACATAATAGAGCTCTGTTAGCTAACATGGAGATATAGATTTTAAAATCTATCTTCACACACATTAATTCATTTACAATTGCAATTACAAAATTCATCAGCAGTTAAATAATATACGGTGGTATACATACATATGTAACAACCACAATATAATTTTCCTATGGCTGCAAATGAAATTGAATTAAAAACTATTCGATTTCTATTTCAATATTGAATTTTAACATTTCGTCAGCCAACCTTCACTTAATGCCACGCTCTCACATAATGGCCAGCTAGACATTACAAGAGAGCATCCAATACGATTATAATTTTTATAAATATTCTCTTCTAACAGAGGCTAACAACTGGTAAAATGAAAAATACAAGTTCAAACACACAAAAAAAAGAAGAAAAATGTGGAAATAGAGATAGAAATACAACCAATAGTACTAACGAAAGGCAGCGCGTGCACTATTCCCAATGTATTCATAAACCATACACACCATCTCTCTCTCTTCCGATTTAAATATTCACGAATAATGATTTCTTGTGCAGATTTACTTCGAGTACAACAGAGAACATAGAGAAGAGAGACCTTTAAAGGCAAATAACTAAAGGGCTGATTACTGAAACGTAGAAAACGTAAAAACGTAACGTATGTTACCTACCGTAAGAACGTTTGTGTAGTTATACAAAACGGTTTAAAACGGGACAGCTGTCAACGAGGAATGTAAATAAAAACGAAACAGAACACAAAGCAATGCACACACACGAAGACAACACGAAGACATACATTTGCAAAGTCAGCTGTTCAGAACACGAAGTCAGCTGTTCAGTAATAGAAAAAACGTAACAGTTTAATCTGAATCAATACTTATAGAATTTACATATAAGTATACTGCCAAATAAATGAATTTCGTTGCACTATGTTATGTTTGTGTGTATGTTTTTCTTGTGTTCTGTTTCATTTCGATTTACATTCCTCTCTGACAGATATCATGTCTTTAACGTTTCTATAACTACACAAACGTTCGTACGTTAACGTACGTTACGTTTTTTCAGATTTCTACGTTTCACTAACCGAGCCTTAACAACCGGTAAAATGAAAAATGAATAATGATTCTTTGCGCAGATTTAATTTGAGTACAACAGAGAATATAAAGAAGAGAGACCTTTAAAGACAAATAACTAAAGAGAGAGTGTTAGTGTTATTAACTTGGTAATTTTGAGATTCGAAATTTAAAACAAACAAAAAAATAAAACTAGACAAAAAGAAAATGTTGAAAAACATCTATCCCTCGCTTAACAGGTAAAAGATTATGTATAAAAACTTGGATAATTACAATAACAAATAATGTAGTTATACCTGAGACTGTCCAGAAGTAGTCTGAGAACGATAACGGTAATTAAAAAAGGGTCGAAGGCTCTGGTCAAGCCAAAAGGTAATTTCAATGGAAATATATTTGAATTATACAGCAGAAATAGCCTGAGGATAGCAACAGCCCTTGTAGCGAAGCAATTAACACTCAAGGACCGTATTTTTATTTTCATATGCTTCTGAAATTTTGAAAATACCGACTCAGTCCTAAGGCGGGCGAACGGTTGATGAAGACTGAGTCGAAGTCGAATTCTGGTGTACGTTTGGAATGATCGACAAGAAATGATTTTCTGTGAGCTGAACTGGATCTACGCTATTAAGAACTTAACCGACGAATGGACACAGTCGCAAAGAGACGTACAGCTTGTACGAATGGGAAAATAAATGTTTGCGGTGAAGAACTATTCTCACTGAGTTCTGACCTTTCTATGAAGTTCGCTGTTGATGTTATTCTCATCAGTAAGAGTTGAATGTAGACTATATGAACTACAAGATCAGCTGATCCTCGGTGCAAGGTAACATCTTCAAGTCTTATACTACAAATCTTTGTGAAGACTGCCGATTAAAGTCTAATTGCGTAATATGTCGCATTAGTCTTCTGCAAT
This sequence comes from Sarcophaga rosellei, assembly GCA_930367235.1. Taxonomy (NCBI): domain Eukaryota; kingdom Metazoa; phylum Arthropoda; class Insecta; order Diptera; family Sarcophagidae; genus Sarcophaga; species Sarcophaga rosellei. The sequence continues at coordinate 65,221,390 of OV884018.1, forward strand.
AGGTGCCATATTTTCTACAGGACACTAGCTGTGCGATTATTCTTCAATATCTTATATTGATATTGCCAGATTCCTGACAAACCCTTTGAGAATAAATAAAATTGCCATGAAAAGTTTCTCAAAAATCTGTCGTTCGGAGTCGACTTTAAACTGAATTGAGAAATTTGTTCATGGCAATTTTATTTACTCGCAGTTTTTGACAGACGGAGGTCACCGAAGAACTAGTTTCTTCATTTTTCGTTTTGTTGGAAATGTCTGACATGGGGTTTGAACCATGGGCTCACAGCTCTAGTAAGCCAGCACACTACCTACTAAACTAATTATTTATTTATATTTAATGCACGTACGGAACGGAACAGAAAAAACTAACTACTTATACGTGTTCCTCCTCACATACAAAACAAAAATATGTAACTGATTCGTAATAAAACGTAAGACCATCGTTTAGTCGACGGAACGTAATGGAACGTACGTTCGTTTTTAGCATATGGAGAGCAATGTATGTAAATGCTTACCGAAATTACATTACGTAAGCGTTCTCATTGCTTTTCGTATTCTAAAAACGAACGTACGTCTTGTGGACGTTTGGCTGACTGGGACTGAAGACTAATTCTAATTTTTTTTTTTTGGGCGTGTGAGGTAGAATTCAAAATGCCTTCTTACTTACAGTGACCGTCGTCAACTGCGTCGAGTGGTGCTTCCACTAAAACAATCCCTCTTCCTCCTCTTCTGGGGATACTTCCTTCCCGTGACGGCTATCTGCATTACTTCGGGAAGGGCCCAGAATGACGTCCTGTAATGAACCGTTATCTACTCTCCCACGTCTGGGTACGCCATATTCGAAGCCAGCTTCTATATTTAGCATTACGTTGCTAATGCATTAAGACATTAAATATGTAATAATAAAAAAGTACTAAAAGAGTCGCAGAAGTACTGAGGTATATTTGAAATGGAAAAGTACTGAAAAAAATACTAAAGTACTGAATTTTTCAACATTGCTTTAAGGTATAAATACAGCTTGGCGATTCATTAACACATATTAATCACTACTACAAAGTACAAAGTAAGTATTTAAGCGAACTCTGTAACCGTTTAACGAGTCTGCAGTGTACTAAACTACATATATACTTAACATTAAAAGAACATACACATGGTGTGTGAGTTGACTTTGCGCCATGGGCACAATGGGGTTACTTTCACTGCAGTTTTAAGTAAGCATTACTCAGTCTCATTCCTAAAGTGCTTCCGTTTAGACGTTAAAATTTTTTGTGCCGAAAAGAAATTCGTGTGCGTTAAATAATTCTTGCGGCTGCCAAAAATACTTCAAAAAGAACAAAAAAAAAGGTGCAATAATTTTTGAATAACACCAAGCATTTATACACACATTTTATGTGAAAAAAAAAAAATATAAAAGAAAATTTTTTAGGGAGAGAAAATATAATTTCAAAGTAATAGCGGAAACTAAGAATAAAAAAATATTTAAAAAAAAAAATTAAAAGAAAATTACAAAAAAAATGAATTGAAAAAAAAAAACGTTTGCGGTTGAAAATTAAGATAAAAACGTGTTTCGAATTTGTTTTAAATTGATAAAAATGAAATGAAATAAAACAAAACAAAACAAGAAATCCCATGTGTAATTTTTAAAATACTACAAGCAACAACAACAACAACAAATAATTTATAAAATTTTATAAAAAAAATTGTGGAATTTTTCCTTCATTGCATAGGACGTAAAAAATTTCTAATTTTTAATTAAAAAATTAAAAAAAAAAAGTTACGAGGTAAGGAAGATGTTAATTTAACCAGAAAAAAAGGAGCGGCATTAATATTTCAAATTTATTGATTTTCACTGTAATAAGCTGCTTAATTCATAAGATTAATTTAAAAATTCAATTTTCATTCTAATATACATTCTAATTTTACTTGCCTTATACATATGTATCTCGAAAAACAAAAGAAAACAAAAACAATAACAAAATTCTAAGGGTCACATACATGTCTACCAAAAGCCAGGTTATCAGTAGAATTTGAAATGAAATCGTAATTTTGTAGCACCCCACTAGCTTTGGAAATTTACACTGTCTAGCAATGAAAGTAAAATGCATACGAATTATGTAAAATACTGATTACAACAAGACGACAAATAACAATAAAATACTAAAAGTATGGAATGAAATATTAAGAAAAAAAATAATTTTGTGAAATAAATTTTATGAATGTGTCATCATTATGAGTTTAATTATCTAAACACCCAAAAACAAACGCAGCTATTTTTGGTTTTTTTTGATAAACAATGCTTAAGTGTTACCCTACTCTTTAGAAGTTATGCGGAGGGTTTTGGGGTAGGTCATACATATTTAGGCAACATGTACACGCGTTTATGTTGGTTAGAGGGGAAACACAATTGTCGTTACATTAAGACATTATTTAGAACAGTTATGAGCCCATTGAAGGCAAGTATGCGCCGCTTTGTGGTACTTGCAGCCTAGTAGTAGTGTGTTGTGTTACTAGACTTGAACTCGTGAGTTCGAACTTCATCGCTGACATCTTAAAAAAAGAAAAGAAATAAAAAATCCTTCGGCAGCACTCTATTAACAGTCTTAAGGCAAATATTCTAAGAGTAAACTAATTCCCATAAAAGCTGCTGCTCAAACTGTCATTCAAGTTCGACTGTAGGACGCTCTAGTCATGGATAAAACAAAGCAGCACAAAGTTTGCCAACTTGCCTCATTAATGCCTTTAGGCGCTGAGGCCAACTATTATAATGAATTTAATTGAAAATAAAATAATTATAAAAAGAAGAAAGAAAGTTAGCGGTAATCCTGACCAGAGATCAGCAATGAATCGTTTTTTCGCTACTCATAAGTACTCATAAAATTATAAGAGTGAGTGAATAAACAGTATTGAAATTCAACTACTCTGATTCATTCATACTCACTACAACATCGATTTATAAGTACAGATTGCAATGAGTAGGAGTACAACATTCGAAATATGTTTGATTCATATGCCTACTCATTTAGATTCATAACTTTAGAAAAATACTTATAATATGTACTCATAAATGATTCGAGTGATTCGAATCATTTAAACTCGGATTCTGAATAAAAACTGCCGAAGCCTTGGACGATTCTCTATTGATTCGCCTGGTATTACGCAGATGCCCGTTCATTAAATTCTAATGAGCATAGCTACGATTGAATTAAAAGCAGTAGAAGTCCAGCTCATACTATCGGATTTCCTGAAAATCCATCCAAGTACCCAACAACACTTTCCGAACCATCAATTAATGGTCAACGGTTATGGAAACTAACTATGACTCGGCGATGACGTTTTTCACATAATAATGCATTGAACCACCTTCTGTCGCCATATGCTTCATGAGTGCATTTATATGTGTTGGACTCATATAAAAAATTTATTTTCGCACTCCACGATTTTCATTATTTATTGGCATTTGCTCCAATGTGCTCTCCGGAGCGTGATGCATTATGAAGCGGCATCAGCAAAGCTAAAGTTGCACTTAATGACTTTAACAACATTTTTTACATTTTCCGCCGGCTTTAGAGCTAAGTGGTGAGGAAATTTGCTCATTGATTTGTAGTATGCCCAAAGAGTTGGGGCGCTGCTTACCTTTTCTACTATTACGTTAGTTGTTGATATTACATTCCTTGGGTATCAAGGAGCAGGAAGCTTGCTATTGGATGATGATTAAAGTATTTTTCATCTTCTCTCGTATTCGAATCGAACAGACAGACTGCAGCTGACATAGTTTACCCTAAAATCGGCTAAGCCCAGTAGGTTAGCTTAGGTTAAATTGGCAGCCCCCTTAAAAAAGCATAACTGGCTTAGATCCTCTAAGTTCCCGTTGTAATATCGAAAGACTTATTTTATCATGCCTACATATACCGTTCACCTTTCTTTGAGAACGTTCTTTCAATAAATTGTATGTGCACAAGAAATCTTTGTCTCAGGTTCCAAAGTGCCGCACAATGACAGGGAGAATGTACTGATGTCTCCTCTTCTCCCATATCATTACAATTTCTGTAGAAATCAGTGTGAGATATTAACAGTATCAGAGCGTATGAACCCTGAGGCCAGGGTCCTGTTACAACTGCTATAAAGTTCTTAAGATGGGCAATGGTTAAGTTTGACATAAATTTTGTTGTGCATGTATTCTCATCGGGCCAAAATTAATCGGGTCTCTATTCTATACAGATTCATTATCACATCGTTCTTTAAAACCATGAAACTTCGCCCGAGCCGAATGATTAACGATTGTCTGTGAGTAATTAACTCTAACATGAACTTGATTAAGCCTAGTGAAATCATCAGTTTTGTGGCCAAGCTTAAAGGGAATTTTATTCTGATTCCAATTCACACGCAAATGTCTGCAGACGATTTAGCGATTTTTTTGGGATATATAAGTTTAACAGGAGAAACTATCCTACAGGCCTCTTACTACACAGAAACGAAGCTTCTAGACCTCTTATGTCATGTTATCCTTGACTGAAGACACTAAAATAAGGATTAATGCTGGAATTTAGGAAGATTTATATTAAATGGAAGGAATAGTTTCCTACAGAGAATGTTTGATTCCTAGGCTGGATATTAATTTGTGATATTACAATGGCCCTAACCAAGAACGATCCACCAGTCAGGTCTACTAGCTAACCGAGCGTATCAAACTTAAATAGTACTACATATTATACTGGAAAATAATCAAAATAAATCTGTGGTGTAGCGTCTGCTATTGACGACCTAAACTGATTAAAACTTGTCAAAGTTTTTATCTGCTAACACTTCAATATATTTTTTTTTACGTTTAATATGTACATTTGTGTAGCACACTTGCTATCGCTATGTGTATATACGGCGAAAATGATATACCAGTTTACTATCACTAGAGTGCTTAGAATAGATATGTACTTCATTCAAAAACCAATTTCAAAACTCTCTCTCTCATGTACCATATATGACTACAAAATAAAATTATTTAAATCGCTAAATTAGCATTACTATTATTATGAACATTGATTCATATGGTAGATGTTAATTATGAGCACCAAAAAAAAAAAAAAACAAATGTTATCAAATGATAGTGTGAACTAAAAAAAGTATGATACACCTTCCCTACGCTTAATACGTATGTAGAACATGTTCTCAAATATGAAATGAAATTCATTTGATCAGACAGACAGACAGACAGACATACAAATAGATAGAAAAGAAAGACAAAATTCCTGCAAACTAATGATTAACAAATAAGCGTCAGTTTCACGTGCTCACATGAAGACCGATAGTAACAAGTACAAAAGCATAATGAGTTTTAAGCGGGGGAAGCAGACGAATTCAACAATGAATTTCACTATAAGTACACACGCGTACTGTTGTTCAATTTCTCCCCATTGAATTAGGAAAACAAATATGTAGATCGCTTCAGTAGTATGACGAAGTCGATGTACGTATGTATACCTACCTAACTTGCTATCTATTTATTTATATTTTTATTTCGTACAATGATAGGGCAACAAACTAATTAAAAAAATATTAAAACAAATTATGATTTTTTTATATGGATTTTCTGTTGTTATCGCAGAATTTATTTTCTTTCTTTACAGCATCTTTTTATAAAATTGCTTACCTCTGCTATTTCTATTGTTTCTAATAAATACACAAAATTTGTTTTTTTTCTGTTTATTTGTATATCACAAGTTGTGATATCAAATTTTCGTTTAGGAAAGTTTCTAAACGGTAAGCATTTTATACAAATGCTTCTTAGACGTATGCAAACCTTCATTAATTAGCAAATTGTAGCAAAAATTAGTAGGAAGTAGAATTATAATACGATATCATACTTGAAAAAAATATTGTTATTTTAATTGATGCTGATGTCATTGCAAGGATCTACATTAAACTGATTCTTAAAAGTAAAAACATGATTAAAGCCATTAAAAAGCCTGTGAATTTTTTTAATTTTCGTTATCACAAATGCAAGAATTGTTATACGAGTAAATATAATATAAATATATCGTAGTAAATATGGTCATCAAGAATAGTAGTAGTCTAGTCGGTAGTGTGTTCGAGGCCCAGACCAGACATCAAAACGACAAATGAAAAAAAAATATTTCTTCGGCGACTTCCTCTCTCAGCAGATTTCAGGCAAAAACTATGAAAGTAAATAAACTTGCCATGAAAAAGTTTCTCAAAAATCTGTCGTTCGGAGTCGACTTTGAACTGTAGGTGCCGCCACTGATTTATAAAAATTAACGCACACAACATAAGTGGTGTGAGAAACTGGGTCGTAATCCTGACTAAAGGGTTGTAATGAGCAATTATAAAGGGCTATCCATTTCGTGGTTTCAAAAGTATGGGACTGGAATTCGACATCTGTCAAACTAAGTTGTGAAACCAATTTTTTTCTTTTCAATTTTTTTTTGAAAGTCTGACATTGACGAAAATGGATCGCTTAACTATCACACAACGCATAAAAATTATCAAAACCCACTACAAAAATGGTGATTCTGCCACAGCCACGTATTGTGCTTTAAGAGGAGATTATGGTTTACATAATCGTCCAACTACGCAAGCAATTAGGAATCTAAGGAATTAAGACTGTCTTACGGCACATTATGGCGTATTTTGCATTTAGCTTTACACCTACATCCATAAAAAGTCCAGCTCACGCAACAACTGAAGCCAGCTGACCATTCACAACGTCGTAGATATGTACGTGGAATGGGTGCTTGAACAACAAGCGGTGGACGGCAATTTTTCGAACAAAATTTTCTTCTGAAATGAAGCACATTTCACACTTGGTGGATATGTTAATAAACAAAATTGTCGTATTTGGGGTTCTGAGAATCCTCAAGTTTATGCACATAAAACCGCCGCATCTTTCAAATAGGTCTATTCATATAAAATTACATAATAATGATTGTCTACATAAAAGAGCCAAAAACGGTAATCGAATAGATGATACGTGTAGCACAATTATTGAATTAGTGGAAACGTATAAATACTTAGGCGTATATGTTGATAACAGGTTTAAATGGAAAACACATATCATACATCTTCAAAAAAAACTTAGGAAGGCTGCGTATATGCTTTTTCATTTAAGCTACTGCTCTACCTACGATGTATTAAGACAAGCATATTATTCATTGGTGGAATCGTATATAAGACACGGCATCACAGCATGGGGCGGCTCAACACACTGCAGAATACTTCAGAATACACAAAATCAGATACTTAAAACCATTCAAAAAAATTTCCACTTTTTGAATATAACATACGGAGTCATTCACTCAATACACAATAATAGTAACAATATTCAACGAAACACACCAATATACCGTTATACGGCATCTAATATAACCCACCAGTACCAAATACATCAACATATAACACTTCCATCAACACAAACAACAACATATATACTTCATTTAATTTGCAAGCAGGCAACGCATCACTAAGGACAACAAACAACAGCATAACAAGAACAATAGAACCTACAACTAATACAACAACTTACATTACAACAAATACAGCAATAAATTCTACAACAAACAGAATACCAATAAGCATAACAAACAGCAACGAAAGACACAACATCACCATATATGCAGCACAAAACAACGCCGAAGTGCAACCATATAACAATAACAACTTTGCAGATAACAGAAGACAACAAATTGCCAATACGAATATCAGAAATTTAAACCTGGCATCGAAGCTCAATGTCTTAAACATTAAGAGCATATATCACCTTACATTAATTAATGAGTTCTACAAGGATAGCAGATTTCTAAAAGTTATTGATCACGAGTACAACACAAGACGCAGAGAACAAGGAAGATATAAAATTAAGCAATTTTGTAATGAATATGGTAGAAAGGAGCTTAGCGTTACCTTACCAACTATTTTTAATAAAATACCGGTGCATATAATTAATGAAACCCATGTAGTAAAGAGGAAGAAACTTTTAAAAGATTATTATATAAGTTCGCAAGGAACTTAAAGTATAACATTGTAGATTAAATAAATTCTTTTTCCTGCTGACAAGCTAATGGCTTAGCAGATTAAGTTTTAACTATATCTGATAATTGTAAACAGTTATTTTAATAATATACCTATGTAATGAATTAAAAAAAAAAAAAATAATAAATAAAAATAAAAAAAAACAATTAATTTAAAATTAAAAAAAAAAAAAAAAAAAAAAAAAAAGTAATTGAAGAGAGGCTATTATATCCAGAAAAAGTCACTGTTTGGTGCGCTCTTTGGCCCGAAGGTGTGATTGGAACTTACTTCTTCGAAAACGACGATGGAACGACTGACACCGTCAATTCGGAGCGTTATGGTCATATGATAACCGATTTGAAGAATACGACTTGCAGAATATGTGGTTTCAACAAGACGGTGCCACATGCCACACAACTCGAGCGAATATGGCTTTATTGCAAGAGACATTTCCTGGCCGCGTAATTTCTCGTCGTGGTGATTTCAACTGGCCACCAAGATCATGCGATTTGACACCATTAGACTTTTTTTTGTGTGGGGATTAGGGTTACCAACCGTACTATAAATTATAGTAATGTACTATATTTCATGTGTATGTACTATATACTGTTAAAAAAATATATAGTATGCAAAAATACTATATTTTGGAACCTATAAAAACAAATACATTAAACTTTAAGTGAGGTACACATCGAACCTGACTGACAGTCATGCTCAAATTTCTCTTGATCGACAGTGTGGCCACTAGAGATGAGCGATATTTTCAAATCTGTGATTTAATCACGGTGATTGATAAATCACTGGTAACTACAGTGATTGAAATTGCCAAATAACAGTAACTAATAATGTCGTTCTTTCAAAATTGTGGGAGTTTTTTTTTTTTTGTAGATTTCTCATTAAATAAATAATTCTGGCAACATCGCTTGTATATATACATATGTTATTAAGGCATTACCTTTTTTTAATATGTAGTGTGTCAAAGTTAAATATACGAAAGAGGGGATTTTTCCATGTAGCTGAAAGGAAAGCAGTTAAGTCGTTTACATTTGTACATACATAAATTGAAATTCAATGTTTTCAATCTAACGCCGTTGATCATATTTAAACAATCATGCAATAAAATTTTATTGAATTGACCGAAATTACAGCTTTTTTATATTGAATTAAAAACAATAAGTTAAAAAATTAATTAAAAATCTATGGAAAGTAATAGTGAGTCAAGTGTAGGTGTGCCACAAACGCCCACAAAGAAAAAAAGATACCAAAGAGGCTTCAAAAATATAAACCTGAATGGGAAAAAATATTTGATTGGATTACCAAAGATCCAGAAAATCCCTATAATGTGAAATGCACAATATGTAATATAAAATTTTCCATAGCCAAAAGTGGCATTGGTCAAGTAAGTTTTTGTCTTGTTATCATAAGAATGATGCATAATATAATATTTTATAACTAATTTTAGATTAAACAACATGATCAGACAAAGCAACATAAACTTAAACGTGACTTTTGCAAGAAAACTTCTACGTTAGACCTGTTTTTTAGTTCTTCGGGCTCTTAGTCTAATACAGATCTCGTAAATACGTTTGATGACAAAATAACAGCTAGTGAACTTGCTCCAACATACCATGCTGTAAAGCATAATCTATCCTATCACAGCATGGATTGCACTGTGAAACTTAACAAAATTATATACGTTGATTCTAAATCTGCTTTGAATATACAATTAGGACGTACTAAAATGGAAGCACTTGTTCACGAGGCTTTAGGTCCTTATGCATTAAGAACATTGTTGAGTAAATTAAAAGCGCCTGATTTATATTTTTGCTTGCAAACAGAGACGCTAGTAATAGAAAAAATATTAAGTTATTTCCATTAGCTGTACAATATTTTGATATTGAAAGTGGAATACAAAACATGTTATTAGACCTTTATGAAAACTGCGATGAGTCGGCAAATGGGATGTTCAACGCTATAAAAAAATCACTATCCCAATATGATCTTTCTTTTACTAGAGTGTCTGGTTTGAGCGCAGATAACACTAATGCAAATTTTGGAGTTCATCACTCACTCTATAAAAATGTAGAGCATTTAGTTCCTAATGTTATAAAGGGCAACTGTCATGCGCACATAGTGCACAACACTGTCAAATACGCCATGAACTTTTTGAAAGTTGATATCGAAAACATAATTTTAAAAATTTATATTCATTTCTCAGTGTCTGCAATCCGAAGAGAAGAACTTAAAAAATTTGTTTCTAATGTTGATGGTGAATGGCACGAACTGAAAAGACATGTTGGTACAAGATGGCTTTCATTGCTACCTTGTGTTGATAACATTATTATAAATTGGGAATCTTTACGACATTATTTTACAGGTTTGGGTAAGGATTGTCCCGCTCATATCCAAATTATATTAAAGATAAATGAAATTAATGGAAGCGACCAAGTTAAAGTTTTTTTGAATTTTACAAGCCATGTTTTACAATTCTTTCATAAAACTATCAAACAGCTTGAGGGTAATAACACCACCATCTTAGAAGTGTATAATATTATGTCATCTTTAAAATCAGCCCTAGAGCAACGTAAAAAAGACTGTTCTTTTGGTTATGAAACTAAAAAAATTTTGATTAATATTGAAGCCAAATCTAATATAGAAAGTGATGATATAAAAAAAAATGTTCTATTATTTGTTGATAAGTGTTTGAGTTATCTCAACAAATGGTTTGATTTCAGTGAAAACAGTAGGTTGTGCAAAGTCCAAAAATTAAGCTTAAAAGAAGAGATTTCATTTAACGATTTTGAGAAAATATTAGAACTTCTTAAATTGAAAGGCAAATTATGCATTAATATGGATGAACTTTATTCTGAAATTATAATATTAAACCATATCTTTGAGAAAATAAAAGACTGCACTGAGTTTAACAAGAAAGCTATAGACCAAAAATGGCAACATATTTTAAAAAATACCGGAAATAACTTACCAAATTTGATTAACATAATTTCATACTTGCTCTCTATTCCTGCAACTTCTGCGTTCACAGAAAGAATATTTTCAGTTATGAATTTAAAATGGCGTGAGGAAAGAAACAGAGCAAGTATAAGTTTAATAAAAAATGAGATTTTGGTTTACATACATTTAAAAATTGATTGTAATAAGGCATTTGAAACTTTTATTGTAGACCGTAAATTGCTAAAAGATGCAAAAAGTGCAAAAAAATATAGCTTTTATAAAAAATAAATAACAAAACTGGTTTTTATTTAATTCTTTTTAAAGTACTATAGATTTTACAAGTGTACTATATTTTTTTGTTGTGTTTTCCACAAAATACTATATTTTTTTGCCAAATATGCTGGGAACCCTAGTGGGGATACGCGAAAGACCGTGTGTTTACTTTTGAAACCACGAAATGGATAAAGAGATAGAATTTGCGATTCATGGCTACATATATCAAGAAGCAAAACCGTTCTGAATATAAAAAGAGTATCGAAATGTGTACGAAGGTAAAATCAGATTATGTTTACACTTAAACTAATTGTTTGTGTTTTTTTTTTTTGTTCGTCTAATTTGGGGATCCCCTTATTAAATTCCCCCTATTAAATATTTAGATTTCTTAAATTCATTTTAAACATAATTAAATATTTATTGCAACATTTTTTAATATACCTTTAAAGTTTTTGAAAAATCAATTTCACTCTCTGTTATTTATCTTCCCAATACTATTGGCATATGCATAATAATAATCGCACTAAAAAATATTTATTTTCTATAATAATACTCTATAAACGATTACAAATATTTGCTAATTAAACTAAAAAAGTATTTTTATTTATAGTTAAAGTGCAAAAATATATTGTTTTCAAAAGATTGAATAAATATCTATTGTTAAGTGTTAAAAAATTGTATTAAATAATATTTACCAAAAAGCAAACAACAATAACAATACGAGTATTTTTCTTTTTTTGCATTCAAATCATGTGAGGTTTTTGTTTTGAGTACAATTCGAAATAAGATCATACTACAAACTCATGGGATTAGTTGATGGAAGAAGTATGTTACCTATAGATGTCATAATATTTTAAAGGAATCATTTGATCCGAATCAAAAACAATTTTATTGAGGAAATTACTTTTGAAAAGTGGTCCAGCGCTGGCACTTTGTTTCAACTTTAACCCACTCAATATAATTCTGATTCAATTTGTCTTGTTCACATGCATGTTCCCTTCTTCGGATACATTTTGGGTTCAAGTTCTAGTTTTAATGAGCTCTAAATTCTTTTAAAATTCGTAGTATATTGCCTACAGTTAAATGTTAATCAATTATTTTTTATAATTGCAACAACTTTGTACATTTTGTTCATTAAGGGGATTCCCCTTTAGTTTACCGAAGTCATTTTATTGAAACCACTACCGCCACTCAAACGTCTAAAGTTTGGTTTGCCCTATTAGCCTACCTAGAGTTCAAAAAAAAGTTACAAAATTTTGAAATTTTTAAATAGAAATGTTAAAAACATGAGCATAAAGCCTACAAGTTTCGAAACTTTTTAATTGTTGCTTTACAACCGTACATAGCTTTTAAATATACTTGGATTTCAAGAAGTCTATTACTGATCAGAATTACGAATATCACAAGGGCATGGAACCATAGAAACAAAGGTCATGCTAAAATCTTGCGTATTGTTGGTCTGAATATACCTATCAGCTACACAATAGCTGAACCAACCTTCGATTCCGGTTTAAACAGGCTCATACCGGATAGATCCTTCTACGATAATGGTTTAAAGCTCGAGGAAAACGTCATTCAAATTTTCAATTATAGATCCAGATCCCGCAAAAGAGTCGGATATGGACTATTTTCAGAACAGTTTAATATCAGATAGTCCCTTGCGTTACTAGAAGAGTACTTTCTCAGGCTGATGGCCTTTAAAATTCCCGCGATTTGGATATTGTATAGTATATCGTATGGTGGTGTACGCATATTTATCGACAATAAAGGGGCCATTAGACGCCTAGAAAATATTGTACATACATAATTGGCCATTACAACCCTTCAGTTAGGATTACGGCCTAGCTTCTCACCGTAGTCTAGCTAGCTTCTCGCCGTAGTTTAGTAGGTAGTGTGTTGGCATATTAGACGTAAGGCCCGAGTTCAAACCCCCGATCAGACATCAAAACGAAAAAGAGAATACATATGTACACCACATTTAAAATTATCTAATAATGCCGGGTGTATCTGAAAGAGATAGCCATTGCATTTGTAGAGAACATAATTTGCATTAAATCTATTAAAATTCCTCAGACCAGTGAGGGCAGGACACTGGCCTCTGGGTGTTCACATCAGAAGACTGGGGAATATTTTATAATGACTTCTGCAGAAGCTGTAACAATGGAGAAGAAGAGGAGACCATAGAACATCTTCTTTGCCATAGACCAGCGCTTTTGGAACCTAAGAAGAATTATTGAACAGATAGAATATAGGGAGATAACATGCTTAGCCTTCCTAAGACTTTCGGAATGGTTGAGAGATACTTCACAGGAGCTAAAATTACATGGCGGAATAAGCAATATCGATGCTACAATGGGACCTTACAGGACCCAAGTAAGCTCTGCCCAGTGAGACGGCTAACCTAACCTATGAATACATTTTAACATGGGAATTTGTAGAATGGGTCATTTATTAATATAAAAATAATAATCCCTGTTAATAGTGGATTTTCAATAAAGAACTGCAAAAACATTAACGCCCCTATGTAATATATTTACATGGTATCCAAATGTTTTCCCCTCTAAAACTGTAATTACAAAGCAAAATTGAAAATATTTATCATGAAACACTTAATAACACACCAATTCTAATTATTTTCATATTTACAATGATTATTAAGAATAATAAAATACGAAAATAAACATCAAAATATAATTTAAGAACATTTCGAAGTTGAATATTTTTCAAAAAACATTTTCATTTGAATTTTCTCTAAAATCGATTTCCAAGTCAAAATTAATTTCAAAATTCTTAAAAATAAAATTATTAAACAAAATTATACAATTAAACTATAAAGAAATGGGCTGTATTTCATCTAAAATTCGTAATCTAGTAACAAAACTTGATTAAAAAAACTATTTTTTCTTCAAATTTTTTAGGCGCTTTTAAAATGTCTAGTCAAAATTTAAATGGCCACAGCCAACCCATGGATATACGCAGCAATGGAAACATCACAAGTATAGATGACATCGATAGGGGAATGACAATGAAATTAAATATGAAATCTATGTCTTCAATAGATAACTCAGTACCGCAGTCGCCAACCAAGAGTACATCACTTAAACGCAATATCAGTACGGGTAACTTAATGCCAGAGGAGACTAAGGAAACCCGGGTAAAAGTTATTTATACAGGAGGTACCATAGGCATGGTACGAAATGAAAGAAATGGTAAATGTGCCGGCAATTACAAAGAAATGTTGTTTTAAATTTATTATTTGCTTACAGTTTTGGCACCCATGCCAAATGCATTGCTTAAACGTATACGCAAATATCCCAATATGCATGATGAGGAGTACGCTCAGAAAAGATTTGGCCACTCGGCACCTATGGCACCTCTAGTATTACCCTTTGTACAGGGTGAAAGCAATCGCGTGATTTATCAAATATCAGAATATCAACCCTTATTGGATTCCAGCAATATGACCATGCATGATTGGGCACGAATAGCTAATGACATACAAGTAAGTCTCTCTAAATAACTCATTTCCATTTAAAACAACAAATTTTTTTTTTTGGCAAATATTCCAGCAATCGTATGAATTCTTTGATGGCTTTGTGGTTTTACATGGCACCGATACCTTATCCTATACAGCTTCGGCTTTATCTTTTATGTTAGAGAATCTCGGCAAAACTGTGATAATAACTGGCTCTCAAATACCCATATTTGAGACACGTACTGATGGCAAAGACAATTTTACTTCGGCTTTAATAATTGCTGGCAATTATGTTATACCCGAGGTGTGTGTTTTCTTTGGCACAAAATTAATGCGTGGCAATCGCACCATCAAAAGAAGTTCAAATTCTTTAGATGCCTTCGACTGTCCTAATGTTCCGCCCTTGGCTCATATAGGCATTAATGTCGATATTGATTATCGATTAATATTTAGACCATGTAAGATATCCAAATTTAATGTCCACTCTCAATTGGACGAGAATGTGGGTGTATTGCGTATATTCCCCAGTATTTCTACCTCAACGTTTAGAGCATTTTTGGCACCTCCCATGAAAGGTGTGGTATTGCAATCATTTGGTTCAGGCAATATGCCAGCAAATCGTACAGACTTGCTGCAGGAATTAAAAGAAGCCTCCGAAAGAGGTGTCATTATAGTTAATTGCACACAATGTCCTAATGGTTCTGTAGCCGAAATCTATCAAACTGGCAAGGTTCTATTTGATTTAGGTGTTTTGCCCGGATTTGATATGACCCCAGAGGCGGCACTGACCAAGCTCTCATATGTATTGGGTAAAAACGAATGGCCCTTGGATGTTAAGAAACAGGTAATTATAGAATTTTAAGCAAAAAAGACAGCAAGTTAAAGAACCCTTATTTTAAAGATGCTGCAATCTAACCTAAGAGGTGAATTAACTTCCTCTTCTGGCCCCCAAATGGAAGAATACGATTTAGTAGATGCCGTAGCCAGATCTTTGCATTTATCTTCGCCCCAAGAGCTTAGCCAATTGGGTGCCACTCTATTTCCCGCCATGTTGAATGCTGCTGTTTTGGCCTCAGACATACAAAAGGTAAAAGAAGAATTATTCCATGGCATAAGAATAAAAATTAAAAATATTTCCTTTCACTATCTAGATTAACAACCTAAAAGCCTATGGCGCTGATCTTTCCGGTGTAAATCATGACCATCGCACGGCCTTGCACTTGGCCTGCAGTGAAGGCAACTTGCCCTTAGTAAAACATCTTTTGCTTAATGGCGTCTCCGTACACATAAGGGATCGTTATGAACGCACTCCCCTCATAGAGGCTATTACCAATGACAACCATGAAATCATTAATTTACTTATAAACTGTGGTGCCCATTTAACTGGTTCCGCCAGGGCAATAGGAGAACATTTATGTGCAGCGGCAGCCAGAGGTTTTCTTATTCGTCTTAAGTCATATCATCTAGCTGGTGCCGATCTATCACAACCGGATCCATCCGGCCGGACAGCTTTACATGTGGCCGCTTTGCATGGCCAAGAGGAAATTGTTCGATACCTACTCGAGCATATGGAGAATACAAATGAAACTGATTTGTTGGGACTTACCGCTTTGGATTATGCTGTGAGAGCTGATCAGCAGGGTATAGCAACAATGCTAAAAAATTTTACTGCAAATTAGGCGTAAATTGCTTATATGTACACATCATTAAAACACTACAAACACTATTTCATACACTATACATTAGTACTTTAATATATTAATAGTTTAAATTTAAATATATTGCACTATTTATTAAATAAATGATATTTTCTCTCATACAAACACTTTTTTCTTTGACTATCGTCACTGATATTCGCGCTTTAACTAAAATAGAAGCGTAACGGCCATTGTGAACAGGGTTGTATTAAATGGTACGAAAAATAAGTAACCCTGAGAATTAAGAGTTGAAGCGAAAAAGGTAACAATATGGTTAACCGAAAATAAATCGTACGATTTAATTAATTAAGAAACGGAAAGGGATATCTAAGAACTTCGTCCTTCGGATGTACATTACTTTTTAAATTAATTAAGAAACGGAAAGGGATATGTAAGAACTTCGTCCTTCGGATGTACATTACTTTTTAAATTAATTAAGAAACGGAAAGGGATATGTAAGCACTTCGTCCCAGGATATACATTACTATCGAAATGTTCTGCATTTTCCCACAAGAGGAAAATGTCCTCCAAACAACTTAAATACTGCCACCGTGCTTTACCGTATTATGAGTTGACTTATACTGTGGTTATTGGCAAATAAGTATTAATAGTATTAATACTAATGGGAGATCTACAAACATAGTGTATAATAGGTTAATTAATAAAGGAAGCTATTTTATATTAGATGTCTATTTAACAAGCCTATTATCTGGATTACGTTGATTATGAGAATCTAAAATGATATAAAAGAAGATTTATTCTCATAAAATCTCTCAATGTTGTTAAATATGCTTAGTTTTTCAAATATAAAGCATAAGTTTTTTAATCGAATAAAAAATAGTTTAATTTTCCAATCGAATATTTCATAATATTTTAGTACTATTCAATTATTATTCGCTTACTGTTTACTTTTTCCTATAAAGAGCCTATTTAGAATGGGTTTTTTAATCGAATAAAAAATAGTTTCATTTTTCAATCGAATATTTCATAATACTTTAGTACTATTCGATTATTATTCGCTTACTGTTTACTTTTTCCTATAAAGAGCCTATTTAGAATAGGTGTTTTAATCGAATAAAAAATAGTTTAATTTTCCAATCGACTATTTCATAATATTTTAGTACTATTCGATTATTATTCGCTTATTGCGAACGTAAAAATACAACCCTGTTTTATATGTCATTTTGTAATGCTTCTTTTTACAACACAGTTATTTGCTGACATGGACCTTATTTGTGTGTTTTTTCTGTAATAAATTTTGTTCTATAAAAATTTATGGTAAATTTGCAATTAACCTAATAAAATAATAAGAAAAACATACGAAAATTGTGGCTAATGCATTATGGAATTAAAAAAATATAAATTTGCCTGAGAAATACTGAATTCTAAAGCAAAACATGAATTGAAAATCTCTTCAAAAAGTGAAAACGAACACGTCAGATACAATTTTTTTTCTCTCTTTTGCGATGGCATTGGTATTTTTGTTTTTTTTTTTATTTAAATTGATGTGATCATAAGTGTAAAAATACTGGACGCGTGTATTGTGTTTATATTATATTAAAACTTATTATAATTTTTTTGGCAAATTGTTAATTTGCATTTCTTTTGTATGTTTTTTTCTTTCTCTCTCTTTCCCTTCGTCTAGTACAAGTAACCCCCTATATTCATAATCAATGTTCGAGTTCAGCAGCCAACGAAATTTTAACTACGAGACTATTATTATTAATAATAAAAATAAGATAATAAAAATAAAAACAAAAACAAAGAAAAATAACACTAAAAAAGTAAAACGTTTCAACTAGTATTTGATAAATGTAAAACGTTTGTTGTTGTAGTTTTTAAAATTAATTTTTAACTGTGTGTGTGTGCAAAACAACAACAATTCAAAATAAACAAAAAAAGGAATTTTAGTTGGCCTAAGATAAAAATAAATTGACCCAACATGTCGTCCGATACAAACGAACAACAGCAACAATTGCAAGAAAGTTTCCTACAACAGCAGGTAAGTGGCAAATATACTATTTTCTTATTATTTATTGGCATAAATTTATTTGTGGTTTTTGGCAAAAGATAATGAGGGTCTGTAGCCGGCGCCTTATGACTCAGTGTATGGGGATTGACATGAACAACATTTTAGAATGATAAGATGCAGTCCAAGCAGCATCTATTTTGTTTAATCAGAATTTCATTAGGAATTCATCGTAAGTAAAGTCACCCTTTTGACAATATAGGATGCAATTTCCTGTTTGTAGGCCTTCAGAAATCATTCAATACAATTCATAGGAATATATGGGCGGAATTAAAGCAAAGAGATATTCCACTGAGAATCAAATCGTTAAAAGCAGCATCTATAAGAAATTCTAGCTCACAGTAGTACTTGAACATGAAATGACAGAATCATTCACGCAAAGACTTGTAAGACGGTGCCGCTTTTTCTTTCGAACCTAACTTTCGAAAACAGAACGCTTGGAATTGTATTAAATCCGTAAAAGCTAAATATAAAGCCAGAGTCACTTGATTATGCGGACAATAAATTCCCACAGATTCTGTAATTTTTAGGGGCATCTAGAATATCATATAGTAAGCTTCTCAAAGCACCTATTTTAAATCCTGTGATCTCTTTGTACTCCTCTATGGTTGCAGAAATATGTGTTTTTAAAACGATATCTTTAAAGAGTTCTCATTTCCATTTGTTAATATAGAGAAAAAGATTGGTCGATAACCATTTGGTTATGGTATACACTTCAGGATCTCGCTAGGTTATGTTCGCTTTCCGAGGGCGATTTAATGGTTGATCCTGACCCCCAGAATCTGCCACCTCTATGGCCTCATAAATGGATGGGTCGGGGGTCGCCTGGTTTTTACATTATTACTTCTATAGTTCTTTCGAGAGGCTTAAACATGATTGATTTTGTTGAAGCTCGATATTTCTTGTGCAGTCTAGTGTTGTCGTAATGGGATGGAATTCCTCTCCTATTGTGCTTGCTTCTTCAGACATGCCAATTGTTGGCAATTTTTATTGTTCAATTATAGAAAGTAGTTTCAGAACGTTAAAGTAATCAGATTTCAAGGAAAAGAAATTTTTCAATTGGTTGTACATATTAGGATGGAACAACATTATAGCCCCCTTACATGGGCTGTGAAACTAAGCTTTATTTGTCCTCTTTTCCTCCACTACTGTCATGCTTAAATTTTAAGCTCTTAATCCCATTCATATGGAATTGTTAATGAGCACTGAATGATTATTTTGATAATTCCAAAGCTAAAATACATTCATTTGTTATCAATTAGGCCGCCGTTTTGTTTTCTTTTTTACTGAAAATAAACAAAATAGTATTCAAAGAAATATATTATCACAGACGTGTCTTCTCAAATATTCTTTGAATATAAAAAAAAGAGGTCAGCAATTCATTTAAATATTCTGAAATTATTGAACTCTTTATTGACGCAGTTGTTTTATTGTTCCCCGCCAAAGAAAATCAATAAAGTTTCATAAACAAGTAAATTTATGCCAATAACCTTGTTGAATGGGTTTATTAATGAGTTTATTTTCTAGGAAAAAATATCTGCACTTAAAGAGTTAGTCCGTAAATCGGGAGCTGCTCATGGGTCAAGTAAATCAGCCGCACAAGAAAAAGTTAAAAATTTAGCAGAAAGACTATTCAAATCAAAGGCAAAAAGTAGGCAGGGTCTAAATGTGTCCACGTATACCACAGAACCAAGCTCGACGGAGGTATCTTTTACGGGACAGGACCAGCCAACTGAGATGTCAGTGTCCCAAGGACAATTTCCCGTGCAATCGCCTACACCCAGCTTTGCTTCAACACCAAATCCCACACCGAATCCTACGCCCTCGAAACCAGAAGTATCGTTTAGAAGAAATGATATATCCACCTCATCCATTCCATCCGTTTTACAAAGCAGTGAAAAAATTGCCTTAATGAGACATCAGTTGGAGCAAAATCGGTTGCGTATGGCCCAAAAGGCCTCTAGCAAACAGCATTTAGAGCAGTTGGTCTCACAGTTAAAAGATAAATTCGAAACTACACAACAGTATCTGGAGGATACTACCGAAATGGGTAGATCTATGTCAGATTTAAGTAATATAGTACAGCACACAGCGACCACACGAGAACGATACAAATCGGCAACAGACTTAAGTAGTCAACATTTTAGTTTGGAAAAGGAACGCATTAAATTCTTAGAAAATCGATGCCGCCTGCTAGAGAAACAATTGGAAAAGGAGAAACAAAACAACCAACGCACTGCAACAGCTCATGTAGCGGCGGTTAACAGTGAAACGTTCGAGGCAAAAATCTCTGAACTTGAATTGGCTCTAAAACAGAAAGAGCAAGAGTACGGAGACCGGGAAAACAGTTTAAAAGAAGAATTAAAAAAATTGCAAAACAGTCGAGAAATTACAGATTTCGAGGCATCTGAAGAGAATACAAAATTGTTAAATGAGAATGAAGCCTTAAAATTAGAAATTGAAAGACTTTCTAAGGCCGTCAATAACAACGTTTTACAGGAACAGATTGAGCAATTAAATCAAGAGAATGCCCTATTAAAACAACAATTAGATACACTCAGCAAACAGCTGGAAGTATTTGCCTCTGAAGGCAATGAAGAGACAGATGTTAATGAAAATGAAAATCTCCATAAAGAAATTGAAAACTTGAAAAAGCAATTGGAAGCATTTAAATCGAAAGAATCTGTAGAATCTTTAGATATACTGAATGAAAACAATTTACTTAAACAGGAAACCGAAATACAATTGGAACGTATACAAGAGCTTAATGAAATCAATGATGTTTTGGAAAGCACAAGATGTGATATGACCTCTAAATGCACTGAATTGGAAGAGCAAATTAAACAATTACAGTGTGATTTAGAGGCTGCAGAAGAAAAGTGCCAGCAATTACAAAATTCTTCTGAGAACTCAAGCACCAGTACAACTTCTTCTAATAATCCTGCAGATACTGACTCCCAAGTTAAGGCTGAAATGGCTAAACAAATACAGGAATTAATGGATGAAATTGCCGAAATACGTAGTGAGAACAGTAAACTAAAGACTACATTAGATAAGCAAGAGAAATTAGAAATTAATGACAGTTCGATAGCCGACAAAATAGCCAACCTGGAAGCCTGTATTGAAGCACAAAGAGATGATCTGCAGAAATCTCAGGAACTGCAAAAGAAATACGAGGAAGAATTAATGGAAAAAACCATTGAACTTAATGTCCTAAATGCCAACTTTAAGGTACTCGAAGAGAAATTGGAAATGTCTAGCAAGGCCAAGCCTTTGTTTTCCTCCACTACGGCTACGGGTCAAGACACCAACAGCGCTGAATTGGAAATGGAAAATCAACAATTGAAACAGAAACTTGATGAATCCAATAAGGCCATGATTAAACTCAAATTGAAATGTAAACAAACTGAAAAGCAAATTGAAAAATTGAAAAAAGGCTCTGATCTCCACGGGGAAGTGGTAAAACTAACAAAAGAAAAAGATCAGCTACAACAAAAGATCACTGAATTGGAAGATGAAAAGGGACAATGGCAATTGAATCAAATGGAATCATCACAGTCCAGTGCAAAATCTGAAGAAAACAAGCCATCCGAGCTACATAAAGAATGTGAAGAGAAAATACTGGCCTTGGAAGCAGCCTTAAAAGAAAAGGAAGTTCAAATGGAAAGCTTAAAACAAGGTGAACAATCTCGCGTTACATCGGAATTGAGTGAAATTCAAATGGAAGAACAAGTCAAGGAACTGACTGAAGAGCTAACAAACCTTCGCAAGGAATTCGAATTAAAAGAAAAGCAATTACAGGAATATTTGGAAACCAATGAAAAACTAACAAAACAAAAAGATGAACTGGACAAAAAACTGGAACATTATCTTAATGAAAACATAGAGCTGCTGGACAAAGTAGAAAAACTTTCAAAGTCGTCTTCCTCTGCCGAGTCCATAGAAATTGTCGAAAGACTAACACAACAAGAAAAACAAGAACTCGAAGAGTTTAACAAACGTTTGGGAGAAACCACGGAAGAAACACCCTCTCAAAAAGAGGCGGTCAATGAATTAACACAAACCGAAATAAGCCCTGAAATAACCGAAAGCCTTAATAAGTTGCGTGAGGAAAGCTCCGAGCTAATGGACAAAATTGAATTGTTCACCACGGAAAGAAGAGAGGTATTGGAAAAAATGGAACATTTAACCAATGAGAATCATGATCTGCAACAGCGCATTGAAAGTTTAACACAAGAAAAGCAAGATTTAGAGTCTAAACTTCACAAGCAAGGTGAGAATTATGAAGAAATGAAATCTAAATTGGCTACAGTAACTAAGGAAAAGGAATCCCTAAGCTTCCAAATCCAAAAGGCTCCACTCTCACAAGGTTTAACTTCTATGCAACAGTCTTCCGAGGTAGTAGCGGCCTTAGATAATGGTGAAACCCTGTTTGAGAAATGTGAAAAGTCTCTATCCAAACTCTATGGCGAATTGGAGGCCTATCGCAAGGCCAACGATAAGAAAAGCAAGTTTAATGTCTCGAAAAAGTTGGCTAAAGAGGCTGAGAATGCTCATTCACAATTAAGCGAACTACTGCAAAAAGTTAAAGAAGCCAGCAGTGCTGTGGAAACGGTAACAGTGGTAGAGACAGTTGTGGCAGTAACTGCACCCAACGGCAAAGCTTTAGCGGAATATGAACAGTTGACAGCTCAAAACCGTGAGCTTAAGGCCACCGTGCAAGAGTTGCGTAGGCTTTTAGATGAGGCGAGAGATCAACAAGAAGATCAAACCGACAATAGATTCTCTTCGGAAGAACGGCAAGCCATACAAACGGAAGAGGTCGCGATAACGGCCAATGAAAATGAGAAAAAATTACAGGAAGAATCCCTGAAGCAAATTGAACAGTATGAAACGCAATTAACTGAATTGCAATCGCGTGTAGAAGATCTTACACAAGAACTGTATGAAGCACGTGCAGGTCTAGAAGAGAAGACTACAGAAATATCCGAACTTAATACGGAACTGGAAGATTTGAGAAAAATGTCGGAAAATTTCGATCGTTTGATAAACGACAAGGAAATGTCCCATGAAAAACAGATTGAACAATTAACCAGGCTACGTAAACAATTGGAAAACAAATGTGAAACGTACGAAGGAGAAATGGAAATACTCGAAACACTGGTTAAGGAACAGAAACAGCAGCTAATAGAAGCCTTGAAAGAACATGAACACGAGAACAATATGCATCTGTTGGAAATAGAGAAATACGAAGAGAAAATCAAGGAACTTAAAGAAGAAATTGCAGAACTCAAGCGCATGGCTGCCTTACAGGCTTCAGAGCAAACGGAAGATTTGCATAATGAATATGAAAAACTAAAGGAGTCCTTGAAAATCAATAAACATTTGGTTCAGGAGCAAGTAGAAGAGCTGGCCAATAAGCAAGAAACCATAGATACATTAAATCAACAGATCATTGATTTGTATAAGACAATGGAGGAAAATGCCAATAAAATCATAGACAAGGAAGATGAAATTCAATATTTACAAGAACTAATGGAAAGCAATAAAGATAAATTAAACAAACTAGAGCAGGCCCACCAGGAGTTGCTGAAGTCTAATCAAGAACTCATTGTAATTAACAAACAACAGAAGGAGCAGCTAAATCAACAAATCGAACAGCTGGCTGCCTTACCAACCTGGCAGCAAAAGGCTAATGATCTGGAACAACGCAATAAAGAGCAATTGGAAAAACTGAAAAAATATGCGGCCAATTTGAAGAAGAAAGCTCAACAATGTTTGAATTATGAAAACCAACTGAAACTACTAGAGACGCAAGCAGAAAGTCTCAACAATAATAGCCAAGAACTCGAGGCTCTAAATGCTAAAAATATTCAATTACAGGAAGAACTTCAGAAGACTCAACAAATGTTGCAACACAAAGCCGATGAGCTTAATAATATTGTCAGTGTGAAATTGTCTCTAGAAGAGCAAGTCCAACAATTGCAACAACAGAAATCTTTAGAGATTCAAAGTTTACAAGAAGAATTGCTATTAAATCGTGAACAATTAAAGGAAAAGCAACAAGAAGCCCATGATTTGAAGGAAACACTAAACGAAACTCGTCTAACGATTGAGGAGCAATTACAGCAACAACACAAGCTAAAAGAAGAACTACAAGTGGCCCAAAATCAAGTTCAAACTTTACAAAACGATTTAGTTTTACAGCAACAGTTAAGCTCTGTTAAACCGGATAACTCCGAAACAGAACAACTTCGCCAAGAATTACAAGCCGCACAGAATACCATACAACACCTACAGAATGTTTCTGAACAGTTAAGGCAAGAAGTACAAGCCTGCCAAGCCATGATCCAGAAGCTTGAAAATGATTTGCAAACTAAACAAGCAGAGGCCTCATCCTTCACATCCGATTGGGGTGATTTCAATGAAACCGAGCAATTGAGAGAGGAATTGCAATGTACTCAGGAAAATCTGAAGCTTAAAATCAAGGAAATTGAAGAACTTAGACAAGCCTTAATGGCTGCGCAAGAGCAGCTCAACGATTGGGGCAATGAGAGTTCGAATTCGGTGCAGAATAATGAATTGGAAAACTTAAACAAGGTCTTGCAAGATAAAACAGCTAAACTTGAGAGAGCTGAAGCTACGCTGGAAGAACTGGAGAATGAATTAATGTCTGTGCGCGAGAAAGAACATGAGAATTCTCAAAAATTACAAGAACTCACTCAGGAGTTGGAAAGTTTAAAGGCTAACACCCATCAAGCGCAATCAAATGACGTGCTTGAGCAAAAATTAAAAGAAGTTTCAGAGGAATTAAAAGCGAAATCTTTGAAATTTGAAAAATCCAAAGCTGTTATTAAAGAACGTAATGGTCAGATTCAACGTTTGCAAGCTCAACTTAAAGATTTGCAATCAAAACTAACCGTATGTCCCGAAGAAGAAATTCTCTCTCCCACTACACAACATCGTTTGGATGCCTCCATACAACAACCGGTTCGGGCTGAGTTAGCAGCTCTACAAGAGGCCTACAACAAGCTAAATGACAAATACATGAGCGAAAAGGCCAATTTCCAGGAAACTATAACACGTTTGGAAACCTTACATGATGGCATACAAGCAAAACTGCAAGAGGATATGTCCTACATAGAAACTTTAGAGCAGGAAAATGCCACGTTTAAAGAAAAGATCTGCCGTTTGCAAGAATGTGTAGCAATTTTCGAAGAACGACGAGCATCCATGGAACGCAAAGCCAATATCTTGGATGAACAAATGCAAACTAAAGATGAGCAACACGTGAAAGTAGAAGACGAATTGATATATCGCCTTAATATGCTGTCCGAGCACGATGAAGTAATAGCACAACGTTTACTAGACTCACAAAGTGAAAAAGAACTCTTAGAAGAAAACCATCGTAAGCTGCAAACGGAATACAATAGTTTGCAGGTGCAATATCAGAAATTGGAGAAAGAATTTTTGGAATTCAAAACCGATTCGAGCAATGATTTTGAACAGGAGTTAGCTAGCCTGAGGGAACAGCTTACCAAAACCCAAGCTGAGATGGAGAGACAAAAAGCTGTGTATGATGGTAAATTGGCTGTTAAAGTCACCGAATTGGATGAACTTGAATCGGAACTTAGTGATCAGTTGGATAAGATAAATGCCGAGAAGAGGCAACTATCCGAGCAACTTGAACGCATGACCGACGACTGCAGCTCGCATCAAAATGAAATCTTACGCTTGCAAGAGAATCTTAATACTTTAGAGCAGGCCAAAAGCGAGTTGGAACGTGAATCATCGTGGCTGCGAATGCAAAGTGAAAATTCCCAACAAGACTTGTATGAATTGCAGGAATTGCGCATGCAATCCATGCAGGATAAAACCGAAATCGAAAATCTAAGACATCAAATCGAAAGCCTTTCCAGCAACCATGAAACCGAATTGCAGGCTTTGCGTACCCAGATAGCAGAGTTGGATACATTACGCATGCAAGTGGGACAAAATCAAACCGATGACCAGGTATTCATAGAGACCGAAAACAAGCGTTTAACCGATCTTCTGGCGGAGAAAGAAGCCGTCATTGAAAACTACCAACGACAGAACTTGCAATTGCAAATGGCAGCAGCAGCAGCAGCAACGGCCAACTCAAACACTGCCAATACACAGGATCCATTTGCTTTAGCATTTGGCTTACCGGCTACACCCAGCAGCACTTCCACTAATCCATTGCCATTACAACAACACGACAATAACAGCCATGAAGTCGAACGTCTCAACCAGGAGCTGCAGGAGAAAAACAATCAAATTTATCGCCTGCAACAGGATTTAAATAGTTTACAGGCAGAATTCAATATGATTTCGGATGCAAATCAGGAAATGCAAACACAATTAACAGAACGTCAACAGGATGTGGTCAATCTGCAGACTTTGCAAAGTGTAGCCTCGGCTTTGACAGAGTCCCAACCGACAGATGTCATTCCCGCACCACCCATGTTCTTTACATCAGACTCCTCTGTACGCTCTCCTTTCGATGACTTGATACAACCGCATGCAGCAGAGCCCACTAGAGACCAAGTCATAGAGCAACCGCCTACAATAGAAGATTTACAACGTAATGTTTCCGATTTGGAGAAGCATGCACAAGATTTGGAACACAAATTGGCGACACGCAATCAACGTGAAGCTGAGTATGAAGAAAAGTTAAGAGATCTGGAAACACGTTACCAGGAAAGAGATCAGCAATTACAACAATCCCATAATGATGTGCAAAAATTGCAAGCGGACTTAACTAAATTCCAACAACAGCAAACCGAGTTAATGGGTATGCAACAACAGCTGCCACTACTTCAGGATCAGGTACAATTCCTGGAGAATCTGCTAAAGGACAAGGATCTAGAGATAGAACATATTAAACGTGAGCAGCAACACGAAGAGCAGCTGAAGAAAGCTATGCCTGCTCTGGAAAGTCAAATTGTTCCCTCTTTCGCCGATCCTTCCATACAACCGACCTTGGATATGTTCTTTGGCAATTCAGCTGCTCCCGAATTCGAAGCATTCTCTATACCCCAACAATCCAATGAACCGGTAATAGAAGAAATTATTGTGCCTAAGAAAACCTATGACTGCTATCCTCAAGAAAAATTATTAACAGCTCTGGATTTGGGAGAAGATTGGGGTGACTCTTGGGGTAACTCGGAAGCAACAGCCGAAGCGGAACATTTTGCCAAACTAAGTGCTTCATCGGCAACAAACCAACCCATTTCCTTAGTGCCTAGAGAACAACAATTGGAATTACAAATGCAAGATCTTAATGAACGTTTACAAGAACTGCAACTTGCTCTGGAACGTAGCGAGGAGCAGAAGAAAGAATTGCATGTCAAGTCGGGTAAACTTATGAAAAAGCTTAAGGAATACAAAGTAAAAATCGATGAACTACAATCATTATCGGCAAATGCCAAAGACTATCGCAAATCGGCTTCCATAGAATCCAACTCCATGTTTGGGGATCTCGATGCAGCCATACAGGAAGAGCTTAAGAACCAGATAAAGGCTTTAGAGGAAAAACTTGAAGAGCAAAAGAAACTACAAGACAGCTTCCAGCTGGAAAAGGATAAGCTACTGAAGAGAATTGA
Organism: Sarcophaga rosellei; assembly: GCA_930367235.1. Taxonomy (NCBI): domain Eukaryota; kingdom Metazoa; phylum Arthropoda; class Insecta; order Diptera; family Sarcophagidae; genus Sarcophaga; species Sarcophaga rosellei. Next base: position 65,249,461 of record OV884018.1, read on the forward strand.
TGTGCTAACGGCAGGCAATGAACGCATGTCAGAGATGAAGGAACGCCAAGACATGGAGGTACAAATGTATCAGGCACGCATAAGAGAATTACAAGAAAAACTAACCAGTTTAGATGATTGGGGTAATGGGGATGAGGCGACAACCACAGCTAAAGAATCCCTCAAAACAACTGCAGCAGATGTAAATACAATCAAGGCTGATAAAGAAGACATGCTTAAGGTAGCGCCAAAAGCGATTGAGGAATTACAAAAACAAATTCAAATCCTGAACCTAGAAATACAAGATCTTAACGGTGATAGATTAGAGCTGCAAGCCTTATTGGAAGAAGAGAAAATTAATTCCAGCAAAGCTGAGGCAACGGTAGCCAGTTTGCGTTTGCAAATACAAAAGTTGGAAGAAGCCAAATCTAATGAACGCAGTGAAGAAACCTATCAGTTGAATAACCTTAAGTTGGACTTCCAAAATCTAAAAGAAACCTATGCTACATTGCTAAGCAATAAGGAAATACTTGAAAGAGAACTCACTGAAGTAAAGAACACTTTAACGCTCTCGCAAAACAATGAAAAGCGCCTCCAGGCTGAAGTTGATAGTCTACAAACGGAAGTGGAGAATTTACGGGACACGCTCAACAATACCAAGCAAAGTCTGATCAATTTGGAAGGCGAACTAACCCAGTTGAGAGAGCAAAAGGAAAAACAAATTGATGAAGTCAATGGTAAAGAGAAAAAGCAGAGCCTGGCTTTAATGAAACAGGAAATTGAACTTTTGCAAGCACAAAAACAAACATTGGAAGAGCAATCCATGCAATTAAGCAAGGAAAATGAAGACCTCAAGACTAAGCAAATAAATCTAGAAGGACTGATACAAAGTTTATCCAATGAAAACGAGTACTTAAAGAATTTACCAAGTTCCGTAAGCAGTGGCAGTGGCAATGGTTCCGAAGAACTTACAGCTTTGTTGCAAGAAAAGGAATCCGAAATTTTACATTTGAAGCAACGCATTAACGATCTAATGAATGAAGATCAAACAGAGAAGCTAGTCTTGGAAATCCTTACCAAAACCCAAGAGATTCATATGCTTAAAATGCAAGTTAAACAGCTGGAGGAAGATAAACATGAACTGGAAAACAATTTATCTTTGCAAATCACCAAAGAAATGCAAGCCAACAAAGAAGAGAAACAACCAACGAACCGGGACACCGAAAGAATACAAGAATTGGAAAGCCAAGTACACGACTTATTAGACGAGAAAAAACAAATGGAAGAAGAACTGCAAGTCCTGAATAATCATGTCTTGGAATCTTTGCAATTAGAGGATAAACTAAAGGCTTTATCATTGGAACTGGATACCAAAAACATCGAAATTATGGAATTGCGTAAAACACAAGAAGTGCTTAAAGGCGGCAATGAACCCTCTGTGGATTTTGTAGCCTTAAATGCACAATGGGAAGCTATCGTAGAGCAAAGATGCGGTGAAATTGCAAAAATGTGGCAAGAACACTTGGCCCAAAAGGAACTTGATTTTAAAGCCAATGAGGAACGTCTTAAAAAAGAAATCGCCAGCCTAAGACAAAATCCCTTGCAATCCAATGTAAGTATTGATAACGGAACACAGAATTTATCCGTAGAAACTACGTCCTCTTCTACACCAAACTCTGAGTCCACTACGGCTTCGGGTACCACTTCGGCTGAGGGCACCCCATTGCGTCGTATACGTTCCGAAGACAATGAAAATATTATTGAAAAAATGCAAGCTGCCTTAGAAGCCCAAGAAATGGAAATTGTAACGTTGAAAGAACAATTGGCAATACGTTCTGCTGAATATGCACGTCTGGCGGCCCAATACGATCCATTTAAATTGCATGATACCTCCTCGCATAGTACGGTTACTGCTTTTACAGAAAATCGTAAAACGCAAGCTCAAGCAGTTGTGAACGAAATGCCAATGGTTTCGAAATCCGAATTAGATTTGGCCATGTATATGCTGCATCAGCGTGATATGCGCTGTGAGGAGATGACTTTGGAAATAGTGAATCTTTTAGCCGAAAGAGACACACTACAATTGAAGCTATCGAATACACTGAGGCAGCTGGAAGCTAAAAATTCATTGTCGAGCAGTGCAGCGGAAGGTAAATGTTTAATGGAAACACAGAATTTTGTATAAGTAATAATTATTTAAACATTTCTTTTTCAGCCTTCTCTAACTCTGGAGACTCAACATCATCGCCTAATGAAAGTCTAAACAATACTGCTGCGGTTGCGGGTTCAACTGTGGCTATAGGCAATGATGAACTCAATGAAAAGTATGTAACGCATAGGAATGAAGAAAGATTTGTTATTTAAATATTAATTTTTGTTTGTTTTGTTTTTTTAGGCTTTCCCAGTTACAAACTGTTAGTCATTCCAAAGACAAGATTATCAAGGAAGAACGTGAACAACGTATACGACAAATTGAAAAATTGCAACAGGATGTAGCCAAAATGCCACAAGCAGCCGTGTCCGAACTTGTGGGAAGTGATTTATGTAAGTGGCTAGACAATTATTTATTGGAACTCAATTTTCATGTGTATTATTTTTATTTAACAGCTCAAACAAATCAATCGCCTTCCACGGTTTTATTAAATTGGCTTTGGGGCAGTAAGGCTGGCAATACAAGTGGTAGCCAAACGGGTTTTTAGGTTCCTCTGAAATACAATTCCTTTATGGAAATCGTTTTTAAATATGTTGTACCTTAAATTTTTGTTTAAATCCTTGCAATAATGTATCATTTGATTTTTAACCGTATATGTAAATACGGAACGAAGTTTAGATGTCATGTATGAATGTGTATATAATAAGAAACGAACGTAAACTTATGCAAACTTTAAATGCAAATATGTAATCTTATGATTCTTATTATTTTTATTATTTTTTTTTTTATTATTATTTCCTTTGTTGTTGTTAAATACGATGCAATTGCTTTGCAATACAATGATTATACATATTATATTAAAATTTTAGATATTAAAATTGTTTAGTAATTTACATAAAAATCCTTTCTTTATATTCAATTCAATTTAATAGATAACTAAACAATTATAGTTTTTTTGTAATCATTTTTTTTATAGAATTGTAAGTTTGTATATGTAAAAATAAAATTAAAATCTATTAATCTACTTTAAACATTTAAAAAAGGAGTGATAATATAAGAAATTCTAATTAATAAATTAAAAAAAAACAAAAAACTCGTTATTTAGTGAAAATATCAATAATATTAAGTTAAAAACATAAAAAATAATAAAAATATATTGCCTGTAATAAATTGTTTTTTGGATATTAAAATTACAAAAAAAAAATATTTTTTTAATTCAATATTCAAAGTAAATTAAAATAAAAAGAAGTGTTAGTGGTTCAAAATCGAATTTAAATTTAAAATACAGAACATGGTGTCTCTTTTTAAAGCTCATTACACTTAAGGTAGCGATGTACTGGATGCTTTGGAGAACAATTTCTCTGCTGTGCCACACTACATTCTAGCCGTGATAAGCAGTTATTTGAGTAACAGGCAGCTGGTGTATAACACACAGAATAAGACTGGATCCCAGACTAAAATATGCGGAACAGATTAAATACTCGGCTAACAGAGCCCAAAAGATCGTGTGACAGCTCAGCAGCTTTTTGTATGCAATAACACTTATACGTTATATCTGTATAGCGGAGATCCTCACAACAGGATGTGCGTTCGCACGCAACGTCTCTTCTTCACACAAGACTGACTGAATTCTTTCTGACTCGTTGTCTGCTTTGTCTTTCTTGCCTTTCTTGCCTTTTTATGTATATGCTCACATATTAGTCTGATGAAGGAGTGCTGGAAGTAGAATGTTCTTGTCTTCGCCTTCTTGAGAGTTCTATCGTGACTGCATTGTTGTTTGTTGTTGCTTTCCTTCATACCAATGCTGTTGGTTTACTTGGAACAAGTTCGTTGTATTTGTGTGTGTGTGTGTGTGTGTAGCTTTTGTTTATCGTTAATTTTAAACCAAGTTTTCATTTTCGTAACAATATTTACCTTCGTAATAACAAGCTTTGGGATTTGGGCTCTTGTATAAGTCTTTCAATTTTTTTTATAGTGGCTTTATTGCTATTTTAATTTCGGTTATAAATTCACATTCCAATGCTGTCAATTTCTATACATCGTCTGTAGTAGGTCATCGGACATATCACATCTTTCTTAAAAAATCGAAATTTGTTTTCTGTTCACTCGCTCAAAACGACGACCAACGTTTTATAATTTCAATTGTAAAATAACGTAAATTGTTTATAATTATTATAAAACGTAAATAAATACATGAAAATGTAATATTTGAAATAGAAACAAAAAACAAAACATTCTAACTGAAACGGTTAAGCTTTTTGTGTAAACAAAAAGCATGAGCGAATTACGAGAGTAATATTTCAGTGTACTGTAGTGGTGGATAAAATGAACGAAGACATTCGATAATATTCATTTTTAGATATTTAAAAAGTAGGGACAACAACCATTTGCTTAAAAAGTACATACTAATAATTTAGAAGACGACAGAGTTGCCAGAACTGAAATCGTTAAATATGAGGTAGTTTTTGTAAAAACTCCAACGACGTCAGATCGTATTCTTCTAGAGGCTTAAATGACTTCGGCAATACGTTAATTCCAAAAAATGTATACATAATTACATACATAATTGGCCATTACAACCCTTCAGTCAGGATTACGACCTAGCTTCTCATGCGTAATAAATAGAAATTACTAACGAAATGGCAACACTACTTCTTTTATTCATTCTATCACACCCCAATTTATGTATGATGGATTTGCTTTTTAACTTAATGGCTCCGTTAATGGAGTTGAAAATTACTCATTCTAGACATACACCAGTTATTTCACCGCTGATAATACAGTGCTCAATGGTAGTACAGTACATATTTAGAATAACGGCGCTTTGGTGAATATCAATTTTATTCACCACATCGATCAAATTCACCACTTTTTTTTTTAAAAAACTCACCACCCCGGGAAACTCACTACACTTCCGAAAAATTCATAACCTTAGAAAAAACACTAAAAAATGTAATTCATTTCTTTATAATTTCTTTTTATTCTTCCGTCTGCCCCCACATATATATATCTTTCACCCAAACAACACACGAATGAATGATGTCCAAACTCACCACTCGCAATAACCAAAACCAACCCCGACGATACACTCGCATGCATCATACACTCAATCAGAGAGCAGAAAACCCCACCACACACAAACTCACGAAGTTTTTAAACGACAACGGGGATTAATTTTCATTTAAGCAATCCACAAACGGAAAAAGAATATGCGAATTAATAAAAAAATTAACTTCAACACTTGTTTCTTGAACGAACAAACGAATTTTTAAAATTACCAGTGTTGCCAGGAAACAAACATTTTTGTAAACAACAAAAATAAATAACAAATATATGCAAATAGTTTTTTCTATTATTTCTAAATTAAATTATGATTATTTAGTTTACAATAATTAATTAAATTACATTTTATCACAACTAAATAAATATAAAACCAGAAAAATCTTCACATAAAATAAAATAACCAGTTTTTGTTAGAAATAATTGAAGTCGGCAACACTGGTTAGGTATACAAAACTACATAGAGTGGCAACACTGCAAAACCACATGTTCATGTAAAGTAAACAAAACCAACACAAACAACTGCTTTAAAAAACACTGTATCCACGTGTTTACCGAAGGTTATTATTAATTTTCAATCCTTTTTAATGTATTTAATAATAAAACATTTCATATTATCGTATTTTTATTATTGCAGCATAATTATGTAAAGCGGTTTGGTTATTTGGTATTAATAATAATAACAACAACAATTGATAACATCAAACATATGACTGTTGATTAATAACAACAATAAGAATTGTGTGATCATATGTGCGTTAATAACGCAGGAGAATTTTAAAGAGATTATAGGAATACAATTGGAAATGACGGTTACAATTTAAGGAGAGCGAGAAAGGCTATGAAATTTAATTGTGGGCTTTAATTGTTAAGATTTTAATTTTTCGAATGCCTTTTTAATGTTTTATAAACTTCGCTGTGCATTTGGAGAGTGTTTTAATTTAATTTTCTTTATTTTATTATGAAATTTATATTCTATATATAACGTTGCCCCATTCATTGCATGTTGTTTCTGATCACAGCTGTTCAGATCATGTGTGCACGGTTTAACGCCGTTAGAGTTTTGCTGTTGGCTTTGTAATTGAGATGCCGGTATGGTGAAACTCTTGTAAGTTTGTTCTGTTTCTTTTCGACTGCGTGGACGGAAAGATATGTCTGGTGTGGTGTTAGAATAACAACAGTGTTACAAGTTGAAAGTAGTTGTTTTTACTTATTCATTTTTCATAATATAAAAATAATAACAACAATAGTGTTTTGTTAGGGGTGGCCAGACTACGAAAAGCTTCAAACGGGGTTTTCAAATAATAAATGAGTCTGTTTGTTTTTGAAAAAGAATTCTTAAGTAAATAACGGTATTGAATTAACAACTTGCGATTAATAATAATACAATTTAAATGATTCTTGTTTGTTTGCCGAAATTTGGCAACGTATTTTTCAAAACGAGTGTTGAGTGCATATTGTATTAAAACGAAATAAAATTGTAGCCAAATACAAAAACAAATAAGTCTTTAAAAAAATACAACAAATGTTCATATATATATATATTTATATATGTGTTAATATATATGTATATAAATATAACATATAAGAAATAAAAAACAAAAACAAACTAAACGGTTCCCCTTCTCCTAACCTAACCCAGCGCGTGTGAGTGTGTGTGTGTCAAATTTTGTGTTATTTGATTTTGCTTAAATAAAATTAAAGAAACAAAATAAATACAATAAAAAACAAAAACAAAAATATTTTGTGTGTTTTTTATTTTTGTTGTTGCTTTTTAACGTGCGTATTGTCATTGTTGTTGTTTTGATTTTTCATTTTTTTTTTTTGGAAGTTTGAGAGTAAAAGAAATTATGCGAATTAAAGAGAAGAATATCAAGGCAAAACAACACATGAATAACTTGTAGAATTTAAAAAGCAAAGTATAATTAAATTAATAAAAAAAAGAATTATGGCTAAATTTAATTAAACGCATTAAAAGAGCATAACAATTAAAATAAACAATAAGATTTATTTATAGCCCAAAAAAAAAAAAAAAATAGTAACAAGAAAAGAAAAAATAAGCAAAACAAATAAAGCGTTTTTAACCTCAAAAACAAAATTAAGCAAAAGGTTAGATTTTTCAAGAGCACAAACGGAGCTGTGTTTGCCATTTGTGTTCAGCGTGTTCCACGGCTTTGCTTTAGCAAATTTAAACACGCCAGTTTTAGAGCAATACAAACATGGACCTTTTGTGTACCGAGAATATAATGAACGAATATGGAACGGAAATAGTGTGTCTTCAACATCAACAACAGCAGCAAACGCCACATTCACAAATACCATCGGAATCTGAAAAACTGCCAAAAACACACACAATTATCGATTCCAATGAATGCAATGTAGAACAGCAGCAGTCGCATATTGAAAATGATAATGATAACAACACAAATATAATAGTAACAGCCACTACCTCACCACCCTCTTCACTGGACTCGAGCAGTTCGTCGTTGTTGTTGTGTTCGTCAACGGCGAGCTGCCCATCGACAAATTCTTCCGGTTATAATTCCAGCAGTAGCTCAACCTGCAGTACGAGCAGCAGTTGTAGCTCCATTTTAAATAGCAGCAAAAATTCTCTAATATCGTCTTCATCATCTATCACCAGCAGCAGCAGCAGCTCTTCCTCTGTTACAATCGGCAATAATTGCTACAATTCCTCCAAACTGCAATGTGATGAGGATAGCAATGATTTTGTAGATAGTATATATGAAAGCGATCATAAAAACAGCAAATCGTCACCCTCGGCAACAACTGCCAGCAATCATCATCATCAGCAGCAGCAGCAGCACCAACAACCCCAACAACCTCAACAGCCCCAACCGAATGATACAGTGTTTGTCAATAATCTTATTAAACGTTCATTAGATTATGTCAATACGGCTACAGAGGATCCCACTTTCCTAACAGATCGTTGTTTGGAAAATGCTCTCAAGGCAGAGGAGAAGAGACCACAGCCCATATGCACCTATTTTAAGACAGTACAAAAGGATATTACGCCACCCATGCGTAAAATTGTCGCCGAATGGATGATGGAGGTAAGTACATAAACCTAATTACAATTAAATATTATCATTTACACGATACAATAATTATCGCTAGGGTGCTTGCAACTATATACAAAAACAACAAGTGGTTGTTTTATAAAAAAAAATATATTTTACAAGATGCTTATGTTCCACATCAGTGGTGGTTGTTTATGTGTTAAAAGAAAAAAAAGCCACAAGTGGTTTTGTGTTTCTTGGTAATAAAACTACATACCTACACACTGTACACACTTTTTCCTTTCTTTACGTTGTAAATTTGTTGGGTAATTATCGGTAGGATTTTAAGTGCCATTACACATGGTCCATTTAATCTTTCTAAGCATAATGATAGAGAGAGAGGGGAGATCTTTTCAAAACTATAAACTGTGGTCATTGCAGTTGTTTTTTTATTCCTTTGGATTATTCAAAAGCTGTTTTTGTTTTGGAAAAATTAGTTTATGATTATAATGCGGCTATTAGATGATGAATGAAATTCTAAATACATATTTCATAATATTTAAAAATTGCGAGTCTTCCACGTTTTATTATCTTCTTTTTTTCTTTTAAAATTGTTCGAAAAGAGGCTAAGCTGCGCATGTGCTGTAGTTTTGAAACATATTTTATACTCTTGCAATTAGGCTTCTGAAAGCAAAACTAATTTTGTTTTAATAAGAATAATAATAAATCCTTAAGAGATCTTAAGTAAACCTTACAGCCATGTATTTACAGGTAAAAAATTTACAAATTGAAGGATTTATGCCGTTGGACTTTAGTTGATTATGATTTAGGGTTTCAGAAAAGCAACCAAACAAACGTTTTTCCAAAAATTTACTTTTCTTAACAAATTATACGCATGACAAACTAGGGGATAAACAAGGTTTTCAAATGAATTTTTAATTTATTCTTTGAATATAACATGAATGTAAAACCACACGGTCATAAATTACTTTTGCTCTTTACAATTGAAATCCTTACGGCAAGGACTGTTGTTGTTGTTGTTGTTGTAACAGTTCGCCTTTTGTTTCCGGAAGCTTCTCCCTTGGGAAAAAAACTTCCAGTTGATACAGTTTTCGCTGAGATGACAATCCTTGGCCGATGTTGCGTCGGGTCGTTCCGGAGCGAAGATCCGATTGTCGTGATTGTTGTCAATATTTCTACGCAATTGGCTAAAAGTTTAGGTTTCTCTAAAGTCTTTTCAGTAGATTACAGTCTGATATCCAAAATTTGTATCACAACTTACTTAATTTGCTTTTGCTAGGAGTTTTCCTTTAAAGTATGGTATAACTATACTGAAGTTGTCATTTATTTTCAATGTTTTTTGAGCGTATTTTCTAAATACATTAAAACCCATCCTTAGATCCATTTAAACGGATAAATATTCCGTTTTGTCTCTTAGGAGTCTACTATTAAATAATTACTTCTAGGTGGGGAGGTGGAAAGGGTAGCTTATGGCAGTATTCTTAGTGCTCCCTTAGATCCATTTAAACGGATAAATATTCCGTTTTGTCGCTTGGGAGTCTACTATTAAATAATTACTTCTAGGTTGGGAGGTGGGAAGGGCAGCTTATGGCAGTATTCTCAGTGCTCCCTTGTGGCCCTTCATAAAAAGGAAAAAAAAGAGGAACAATTGGAACAAACCCAAGAGAAAGAAAGAACGTTAAGTGAACTATCCACTAACCATTATACGTCAGAGCAACATAGCGTCCTATACATAAATATCCTTTTAAAGATATTCTCCCAGACGGTCAATTCCATTTATGAACCATATTAGATATTGCAGTCTTTCGTGTCTAACAGTTGCTTCACAAATAGACTATTTAGTCATCTGTGCCTACGTAGCTGCAAGTATAAAACGTAATCCACTATTTTTTTTGCCTCTTCACATGGTTTACAAAAATGAAATATAAGGTATCTGTATACCATCTACTGATCCTCTGTCTAAAGAGACCATTTCCAGTTGGGACGGCTTTAGTAGTTCTCATCTCTCGTCTACTAATGCTTAGGACTAGTTTCGTACTTATAGGATTGCCATAAAAAGTGATCTACTGGTTCTTCTGCCTCTTCATATAGCCTCAGGGTATTTATATTCCATCCACTGACCTTATGTCTAAAGAGGCCATGCCATGTTAGTACTCTTATAATCGCTTTTGCCTTTCGCCTACTAATGCCTAAGACATGTTTCTTATCCGTATGATTGAACTTTGACCTTAAGCCTCTTGCAATCTTATTGTTCGGCCTATGTCCCCATGCAGGATGGGTGAGTAAATCAAACATTACCTTAATAATATTAAAAAAGAAGTCTAGGGGTGATGGTTTTGCCGATGTCTCTTCTGTTGTTGCTGCCAAAGCTGAGCCTGATTTGGTCAGTTCGTCTGCAATTTCCTTGCCAATTCATTGGCAATTTCCTTGCCAGCAAAACAGGTACCCAGCATAGTTTAATTTGATAATTTGACATAAGGACGCTTAGCAGCTTTTTATTCATTGCCAGACGAGAGAGATGTGATCTAAAAATTTCTCCCCTTAAAGCCTCTAGTGCTAACCACGTTATGTACCTAACTTTTTGTGTATTTAAATGCTTAATAGGTAGGAATGTAAATGTAACCCATTCGCCGCCAAGGACGAGTATACTCCTCTTTGACAGGGTATCCCGCACTGCCGAGACGAGTATACTCGTCCTACTTTGAATATAGCTTTTGAATTAGCAAATTTTTTTTGCCACAAACATAATACAAATATGTAAAAAACTTGAAAAATACTACAAAAATAATATTTTTTACAAAAATAATATTTTTTACAAAAATAATATTTTATTTATTATAGAGAATAATCTTTCACGCAAAAATCAACTTAATCGCGTATTTATAACAAAATTTTATAGCAACTAAATCACTTATGATACCTTATCTTCATGATAGGATTTGTAACAAAGTCCAATACATAATAGAGGTTTATCAGGACAGCTCAGACAGTAAAATCGAGTCAGGGTTTTGATAAACAATAACACTCAAAATATAAATGGCAATGGGAATGACTTCATATAATTTAGGCTTGGCAGCGAATGGGGTAAATTAGTATTGTGTCCTTTAAATAAACAAAAAAGTACTTTAAACATTAAAAATTCTGATTATGTTTTTGAATCTTATCAAATCCGTTTAATCCCTCAATGAGACTTGTATCTATTCTCTATTATCTTAAATTCAATCATGTTTTATGGTCTTACATAAAAATAGTTTATGTTTCTATTAATTTTTCATTAATTATGTACTTCCTTTGAAATAAGTTTTGCTGTTGCTGCTTGGTCTCTAATCACTAAGCAAAAGCTGAGCTTTAAACCTTGTAAATAAAATACTTTTTTTATTTTGTTAAACGTTAAATGGCCTAAATTAAGGTAGGACTGCAAAATTCAACGGTTGTTAGTATGGCATGAGAAATTTGCTTGGCAATGTTAAATTCATTAATATTTCGTATTTAAATTTCTAATTTGATTACAAATAAATATATAAAAAAAAATCCCCCTCCTTAATCAAAAAAACACTTGAAAGTTTTTAACGTAAAACAATTAGAAAGCAAAAACAAAGACAAAAAATAACAAAAAAAAACTGATTGAAAGTCAGAGGTCAGAAGGTTCATTGTAGAAGAAATAAACGCCAGCTAAACATATTTACAGTCGCCACTAGTCTTATCAATAGACAGCATCACTCAAAAGATTGCACGAGTAATGTACCTGAATGAAAATTATTGTTATTAAAAATCATTAAAAACCATTTTATATACATATTATATACATATTCTTTTATTTTTTATTATTGTTATTTATATTAGAAAACTAATTGAATTTTCATGATGCTTCTGTTTGAGTACTTGTGTTCTTTTTTGTTTTTCTTTTCAAAATCAAATAAAAACTTTGATTTTTTTTTTTAATTTAAACATATATAATAATACAAGATTAAATAGCAATGTATAGTTATGTATATGTATGTATGTATGGCATATTATTACTGATAATAATTGCTAATGAAAATTATTTTTTATGACTAACTTGGAAAAAAACACACAAGAGTACTTTGTAATTACAAAAACAATTTAGCAACTTTTTATTTTTATTATGACAATGTCTTGGCTATCTTGTCTTGTATATACTTACATAGAAACCTATGTATATGTATATGCATATAGTATAGTATATAACTAAATACTAATTTTAAATTTTGTTATTTTGTTTATTATTGGAATTTTTCTAATATATTTACATATTAGTTTTGAACAATAATAATAATAAAAAAAAGAATATGTTAATATAGTTTGTAAAATGTCTTGTGAACAAATATTGTATATTCTATACAAATCTGCTACTATCACTACATTTTTTAGTGTATTTCCTTGAAATATTTTTAATGGTTTTTTTGTTTTTGTTTTTTTACATTTTATTTTAGTTTCTATTGTATTTATTTTAGTTACTATACATATCTATATGAAATGAAATAGTAAAAAAGCCAGTAGACTTGTACACTACATATATACTAGACATATAGGAACATAAAAATCATATTGAAATATCATCAATGCTGCATCATTGTTAGGATGGCTATCATTAATTTTAATATTGTATATTGTATAATAACACTCAACAAAGAGAAAAAAAAAAAATAAAGAAGTATTTGAATTTCGTAACAAGAGTTAAATGGAAAAATTTGCTCAAGCACAGTAGTAGAAATTTCTATTTTCGAAATGCCTGTAAAAATGTTCTAAACTGAAACAAATTGAAGCTCTTCTTATAAAAAGCTTACATACATAATTGGCCATTACAACCCTTCAGTCTGGATTACGGCCTAGCTTCTCATCTTAGCTTAAGCTTATCCTTATAAAATCTATCTTATAACCCAGACCACAGTCACAAACAATTTGTGATACGTTAAACATAAGCCTTCAATTCTATGCTGAAGCTATTATGGCTTCTTAAAAATCGTATTCTTCTAATACTCCACACCAGCCTTTAATTTCATGCTGATGATTTGTTAACACGTTGACTGCCACGGCAAATTTCAAAAAACTGGCCACTCACGCCAACATTGACTTTATGTTCTTTTCCCAGAAGCCATTTATCGATACTAGCACTGATATAATACGACTTTATTCGTAGCCTAAACAAAAATGGCAGGTTTAGTGAGTACGAGATAACTCGTACCCTAGAAGGGAACGCGATCTACGAGTTATCTCGTAGTTGGCAGTCAACGTTTTAAAAAGCCAATATGGTTCTAATCTATCAATGAGTAAAAAATGTTATGAACAAATTTGAAAAAGATTACTCATATTCGCAGTTCAGAAGTTGCTAGGAAAACAAGCGCTCATTACCAACCGGTTATCAGCCATTTAACCCGTTGACTGCCACGTCACCCATATTCGGATGACAGTAAAGCTTCTGATCGGGTCGCGTTATTGAGGTGTTGAGGTGACGCTAATTTGACTACTACTATTACTACTACTACTCTACTACTACTACTACTTCTACTACTACTACTACTATTACTACTACTACTCTACTACTACTACTACTTCTACTACTACTACTACTATTACTACTACTACTCTACTACTACTACTACTTCTACTACTACTACTACTACTACTTCTACTACTACTACTACTATTACTACTCTACTACTACTACTACTTCTACTACTACTATTACTACTACTACTCTACTACTACTACTACTACTACTACTACTCTACTAATACTACTACTACTACTACTATTACTACTACTCTACTAATACTACTACTACTACTATTACTACTACTCTACTAATACTACTACTACTATTACTACTACTACTACTACTACTACTACTACTACCACTATTGCTACTACTACTACCACAATTGCTACTACTACTATTATTACTACTACTACTACTATTACTACTACGCGTGGCCTAAAGGAGATTTTATTGTAAATGCGCATGGCAGTTAAGTTAGATACGCAACTTAACTCTATAGTGCCATATAAATTAATAGTAAGTAATGGACTAAATTTTCCATTTTCAATTCATGTCGACAGCGAAGTAGTACAGGCAGTCAACGTGTTAAAAATCGTTTTTTTTCTAATTGTTTTTCAATTTAAAAACAAATTAAAGATTAATTTAAAGATTTAGAATATTGAATGCTACATTTGCTAATAACATTACCATGACTGATTTTAATTCCTTTTAATTCCTTTTCTTCTGAACCAGTTTTATTATTTCTTTTTTTTATAAACAATAAATCAATACAAATTGGTTTCTAAATTCAATAAAAAGTTATCAAAACAAGTAAATCTTTTGCCATCACCACCACTGTGTTTTTACTCCCGTGACTTTTACTCTTTCTCTATAAATTTTTTGTTAGCAAAAAATTATCTCCGTTGAGTTTGCGCAGTCATTACTGCAATTTCCAAGTAATTTTTCTTTATTCATCATTCGTTTTTGCTTTCGTTGTTTATTTACATATATTTCATTGTAATTAACAATACATACTATATACTGTATACATATGTAGTATATGGTGTATTTAAATTGCCAAGTAACTTAAAACTTTAAATCTAAATTTAAAATAATTAAACATTTATTGTTTTCCTACTACATAAAACACGAGGTATATAAAAATGATTATTTTTAAAAAAATCTTTTTTGTTTTCATTTTGTTTTAAACTTACAAAACGTTAAACACGTTTTGCAATTATTATTCTTTTTTTTTATATATTAATAAACATTTTTTATTATTGTTTTTTTTTGTTCTTCTTTATTTTTTTTCTCTCTTTTAAAGAATTTATTTTAAAATAGAATTTTTTATATTAAAATATTGGGTGTTCGAAAAAGTTTGGCTATGAATTTGAACGAAACGTGTTTTTTTTATATTTAAAACAAGCTTTATCAAAGATGATCATCATCAGATGTGTGGTCTGAAGTTATCAACACCTTTTGATCAGTAAATTTACTAGTAAAACTAGTAAAAAAAAAATCAGACTAGAGTTACCTGATTAACCAAGTTCTAGAAGCTTATAATGATACATACACTTCCACTTACACCACACACATATTATTAGCTCCCTTGGTATCAATCCGGACTTAGCCGCAGTTAAGCTCTGTTAGTTGTTGCTGGCTTATCAAAGATGTGTACGACTTGAACAATAATAGACCAATAATGGAAAACAACAGCTTTTGAACACTGTTGATCGTTTTAATTCAATTGCTTGCTGCAATCTGTTTAATTGTTAACTGTAGAGACCAGAATCAATTAATTGCCCAAGGATGAGCGTCATGTAGAGTATTAGTTTTGTCATACGAGAGAGGTCTCTGCTACTCAATTCCCTATTGAGACCATAGTAGCACCTGTTGGCAAGAGTGATCCTACGCTAGATCTCCACTGACTGACATCATTTTTGGTGGTAGCGGCGGAGCAAAGATAAATAAATTCCTTGACTGTATCAAAGGTATATTTATCGGCCGTAATCTGAGAATCAATACGCCGCACGTCTCTACTTGGCGATAACATATATACTTTGTTATGCCCTCATTTACTGCCAGACCCATTTTAGTAGACTCCCATTCAATAGCACTAAAGACAGCAGTAACATCTCAATGTCGTCAGCGTATGCAAGCAAACTGGACACTTTTTTTTTGAAAAATAGTGCCATTGCGATGCACTCCCGCTTTTCGCAGAACACTCTCCATGACGAAGTTGAAGAGGTCGCATGATAAGGGATCGCCTTGTCTGAAACCTCGCACGGTATCAAAAGGTTGAAAGGTAGATAACTTGAATTTAATAATGTCTTCTAACAAAGTCAAGCTTAAAATGTCAGCCTTCAAACAATTTATAAAGTGGCCTGAAACAATATTACAATTTGTAACCAAACTTAAGCGTACACCCAATATTATATTAGAATTTTTAATATGTTGGGAAACTAAAGAAAAGAAAAAAAACTGTTTAAAATTTTAAATAATTATTTATAAGCTTATTATAAACATATATACTTGATTAGTTTCTATATTCTTCTATTTATAATTGTCAATCAACTCAAGCAAACAAACAAAAAAATAATTCCTTTGCAATTTATAATATTTCTATTTGTTATTGTTGTTGGTTTCTTTCTTGGTTTATTTAAAAGTTTTTTTCTTCTTGTATTTAGTTGTTTGTAATATTTTAAATACAGTGAGCGCCATAAGTGAGTCAACATCCACTATAATTTTATTATGTTCTATTATGTTCTTAAGTACAAAAAAAATTTACTTTATCATGCATTGTTGTTTTTGTTTTAAAATTTTATAAGTAATAAATAAATGTGTTTATTTTTGGAAATTTATTCGACTCATTTCTCATTTATTTTTCTCGCTATCCTAAGAAAATGAATTATTTCAGTGGTATTTTTACTCACTTTTGGCATTCACTGTATATTAATTCGGCAACACTAAATATGTAGTTCCTATATTTTTGGGGTTAATTATAGTACATATTTTTATTTTCTTTATCAATATTTAAATGCTTTTTTTCATTCTTTTTTTTTTTTTTTGTTGGTGTTCATTTGTTTTTTGGTTGTGGTCTATCACCAAACAACCAAACAACAAATGGCAAATTTCCAAAATAATCTATGGAAATCCTCATGAAAATTGTTTCCAACAACAACGAAAAATCTACTTCTCATACTTTGGTTGGTTCTTTTTTGGTTCCGTATGCACTGTGAGGCGTTGCGTTGCGTTGTATTGTGTTGTGTTGTATTAAGTCTAATACAGTAAATTTTAATGCCATTAATCAGCATTTTGTGTCTATCATATGTATGTACGTATGTACATATGAAAATAACATTTCATTTCATTTCATTTTCACTAATATTCCAGCCAGCCTTAATGTTTCGCAAAATTTATGTCATACAATATTGTGAAATATGAAAGATATCATTGCTTAGTATATTTGTATTGTTGTTGTGTACACGTTTATAAATGTTAAAGTTTAAAAATAATTTGTCAATTAGAGACATGGTAATAATTGCATTTGAAAAGAAAAAAATAGAAAAACACAAAATTAAATTAGAATTTTGAAACAAAATGTAGGACTTTGACTTTAAATGAAAAGTTAAAGCAGCATATATGCACATACATATGAACATATGTATCACCGTTTTATTATAATTATTTTTTTTTTCTTTTAGATTAGCCATTAGCTTTTAGTTTTTTGACGTTTATACACGTCATATCTCTTTATAAATAAATAATTTTATAACGAAAAATTCAAGGTTCTTTTTCTTCTTTTTGATTTGAAAACAGATTAAATAAATTCCATAGAATGAATATATACAATAAATATATACACGTGCGCATTTTTTGTTTAATCGAAATTTATAGTATTCGCTTGACTTACCTGTTTTCAATTTATTTTAATATTATTTGGTAATTATTTTAAATTTATTATTTTAATATGCACCAGAGATTAGTAATGAATCGTTTTTTTGCTACTCAGAAGTACTCATGAAATTTTGAAATTTTTTTGCTACTCATAAGTACTCATGAAATTTTGAATATAAGTGAGTCACACAGTATTGAAATTTAACTATGTACTCTGATTCATTCGTACTCACCAGAGATCAGCAATGAATTGTTTTTTTGCTATTCATAAGTACTCATGAAATTTCTAGTATGAGTGAGTCAATAGTGTTGAAATTTAACTACTCTGATTCAATCGTACTCACCAGAGATCAGCAATGAATCGTTTTTTCGCTACTCATAAGTACTCATGAAATTTCTAGTATGAGTGAGTCAATAGTGTTAAAATTTAACTACTCTGATTCAATCGTACTCACCAGAGATCAGCAATGAATTGGTTTTTTCGCTACTCATAAATACTCATGAAATTTCTGGTATGAGTGGGTCAATAGTGTTGAAATTTAATTACTCTGATTCAATCGCACTCACCAGAGATCAGCAATGAATTAGTTTTTTCGCTACTCATAAATACTCATGAAATTTTGAGTATGAGTGAGTCAACAGTATTGAAATTCAACTTTGTACTCTGATTCATTCGTACTCACCAGAGATCAGCAAAGAATCGTTTTTACGCCCTACTCATAAGTACTCATGAAATTTCTAGTATGAGTGAATCAATAGTGTTGAAATTTAACTACTCTGATTCAATCGTACTCACCAGAGATCAGCAATGAATTGGTTTTTTCGCTACTCATAAATACTCATGAAATTTCTGGGTTGAGTGGGTCAATAGTGTTGAAATTTAATTACTCTGATTCAATCGCACTCACCAGAGATCAGCAATGAATCGTTTTTTTCGCTACTCATAAGTACTCATGAAATTTCTAGTATGAGTGAGTCAACAGTATTGAAATTCAACTATGTACTCTGATTCATTTGTACTCACCAGAGATCAGCAATAAATAGTTTTTTGCTACTCATAAGTACTCATGAAATTTTGAATACAAGTGAGTTAACAATATTGAAATTTGACTATGTGCTCTAATTCATTCGTACTCACTACAACCGTTGATTTATAAGTACAGCTTGCAATATAAGTATGAGTACAACGTTGACATCAAACTCATAACATTCGAAATATGTTTGATTCATATGCCTACTCATAACAGATTCATAAATTTAGAAAAATACTTATAAAATGTACATACTCATAAATAATTCGTGTGATTCAAATCATTCATTAAAATTTACATGAATCGTTTTTTTTTGCTACTCGTAAGTACTCATGAAATTTTGAATATAAGTGAGTCAACAATATTTAAATTTAACTATGTACTCTGATTCATTTGTACTCACCAGAGATCAGTAATGAATTGTTTTTTTTGCTACTCATAAGTACTCATGAAATTTTGAGTTTAAGTGAGTCACACAGTATTGAAATTCAACTATGTACTCTAATTCATTCGTACTCACTACACAATATTGATTTATAAGTACAGGTTGCAATATGAGTATGAGTACAACATTGACATCAAACTCATAATATTCGAAATATGTTTGATTCATATGCCTACTCATTTAGATTCATAAATTTAGAAAAATACTTATAATATGTATTCATAAATGATTCGAGTGATTCGAATCATTCATCAAAATTTACATGAATCATTTTTTTGCTACTCATAAGTACTCATGAAATTTTTAGTATGAGTGAGTCAATAGTGTTGAAATTTAACTACTCTGATTCAATCGTACTCACCAGAGATCAGCAATGAATCGTTTTTTTGCTACTCATAAGTACTCATGAAATTTTTAATATAAGTTAAACAATAATATTGAAATTTAACTATGTACTCTGATTCATTCATACTCACTACAACATTGATTTATATGCACAGGTTGCAATATGAGTATGAGGACAACATTGACATCAAACTCATACCATTCGAAATATGTTTGATTCATATGCCCACTCATTCAGATTCATAACTTTAAAAAATACTTATAATATGTACTCATAAATGATTCGAGTGATTGGAATAATTCATCAAAATTTACAGTCTTAGTTGTTGTTGCATTTGTTGCAAAAAAAGAAGAAAGAAAAAGACAAAGACAGCAAGCAAAGCAAACACAAAATTTTAATGAGTATTTTAGTGTTCGAACGCGAATCATACTTATTTTGTGATTCTTGTAGATAAATGTTGAGTTATGGAGAGTCGAAATCAACAACATTATGCGTATTGTTAAATATGAGTACGATGAGTACTTCAAACTATGAATATGAGTACTATGAGTATGATATTAAAATAAGTATGAATGCGTATAAGTATCAGAAATTATGAATACTCCTTGCTGATCTCTGATCCTGACATTAACTCTTTGGAATAGGCAATAATACACCCTTATGTAATATCATATCGTTTGGTAGATCATTCACATTTTGAAAATAATTCCACTATGCCTCTCTAATAGTAATTCTACTTCCACACCATATTCGCTAAAGATTATGAATAAAAACCGCTTGGACGAGTCTTTATGAATTCGGCTGGTATTACGTAGATGCCCGCTCATTATTGTTAAGTTTGAGTGCGATGAGTATTTTAAACTTTGAATATGAGCAGTATGAGTATAATATTAAAATAAGTATGAATGCGTATAAGTATCAGAAATTATGAGTATGATTCGAATCTACTCATCTTTTTGAATACTCATTGCTGCTGATCCATGATATGTACTACGCTAGCTATAGTGATTGAAGGATTTATTCATTGCTTTATGCATTTCACTGCACATATGATTATTCTTCTTATGTCAGCTAATATTGCCAGGAAAATATCCTTGTATAGCATATCTCGTTATACTAGCTGATTTTCGAATGGTGTAATCTACTCATGCTCTTTTCCTTTTCATAATTTTTTTTTTTGCTCAGAAAAAAGAGCGATTTAGTAGCTCCTTTTAAGCAGTCATTGTTAGATGGAAATTTGGTTTATGATTTCTAATTGTTAGTCTGGAACCCATACAGGATCTGAGTCTTCTTCAAATGGGTTCAAATTGTTTTTGAGCAATTTTAATAATTTTTTTTATTGTTGATCCCTATAAGGATCCCTAGACAACATAAGGTTTTCACAAACATACTCTTTCCATGACCCACTATCCAAGGCTCCAAGTGATCTTACGTTTTATCTATGGACTGGTTATCAGATTCTTTAGGATTTCATTGCCATGTCTAGATATTTTTTTCTGGTCAAAAAAATTCTCAATTTATTTTTGGAGACCAACACTCAGCGGAAGACCCCTATTCATGTTGGAATAGTTTATAAGAGAAAGAAAAGAGAGGGTATTGTGTGACAATACCATACCTTCGTCACTTTTTTCTTCCGAATTGCGTTTTCGTAATAATTCTCACTTTCTTTTTTCTATAGTAAGTAATCATATATAATGTCAGACAAACAATTGCAAATAGCCAGACTCCATGGTGGGAATCGCATAAACGGCCTTGTGACGGCTACACTACCTACTATAGATCATAAACAGCGTTTGGTAAAGGCCTGAGGAGCAATATAGTCATCCCTAAACGTTGTGTTACTCAACTCTACTTGCGAATTTAGTTGTCCTCTATGCGTTTATTAAAACTTCCACTTTAAATTGTATACATATGTGCAATATGCTATTCAATTAAATTTCGTCTGAAAGCAATTTCTTGTGTAATATAATCGTTAACCTGGTGTTTAATAGGTGCCTGGCTCCTTTCATTATCTACTATTGTAATAGTTCATTCCACTTTCCACTAAAAATGGAAAGTATCGCTTTCATTTTTTAATGCTTTCTAAACGCAATGAGGTTCCTTCAGCTCTTGGTGTTCTCAAGAACTTGAAACTTGAACACAAATGAAATCTTAGATGCTGTAGAGCACAAAGATTTTTAAAACTTTGTCTATGTCCTACCTATTAAAATTGACTGCAGGTGGGCTATAAAATATTTCATATTTAATAATTTATACTGAAACTTAAAATAAGTGATAATTAATTAATTATTTTCACAGGTAAAATGTAATTAAATTAAACGGCATGACATCACATAAAAAAATCACTTTTGCATGGACTTTATTTGCTATTATATACATACATACATACATAAATGGCCATTACATCACAGCCCTTCAGTCAGGATTATGGCCTAGCTTCTCAACACCACTCATGTTGTGTGCGTTAATTTTATACATGACTGGCGGGACCTACAGTTTAACGTCGACTCCAAACGACTGCTTTTTGAGAAACTTTTCATGACAATTTTATTTACTCTCAGAGTTTTTGACAGAAATCTGCTGAGAGAAAGTCGCCGAAGAAATATGTTTTTTCATATTTCGTTTTGATGTCTTGCCTGGGGCTCGAACCTGCGCTTTACGTCTAATAAGCGAACACACTACCTACTAGGCTACGGCGACTTTATTTGCTATTAACCCATTCGCTGCCAAGCCTAAATTATATGAAGTCATTCCCATTGCCATTTATATTTTGAGTGTTATTGTTTACCAAAACCTTGTTATTTCTTGGTAAGAGCACATATATTATCATACATAATCATTTATAAGCAGAAAACCAAAGACGAGTATGCTCGTCGTTGGCAATAGGAAGGCAGAAGGATTCGATATCCTTTTTCGTATTTGCGTACGTTTTAGTAGAAAAATAAATAATAAATCACACAAACAAATAATAAATCAAAAGCCTGCATGTTATAACATATTTAATGTAGGACGAGTATACTCGTAATACGTTATATACGTTTTAGTAGAAAAATAAATAATAAATCACTCAAACAAATAATAAATCAAAAGCCTGCATGTTATAACAAAGTAGGACGAGTATACTCGTCTTGGCAGTGCGGGATACCCTGTCAAAGACGAGTATACTCGTCGTCTTGACAGTGCGGGATACTCTGTCAAAGACGAGTATACTCATCCTTGGCAGCGAATGGGTTAAGGTATCTGTATTGGGATTTCATGAATAGATTTTTCTTAAATGGAATAGCCAATGTTAATGGTAACAGTTGGAGTTGTGAGCAGGATATGTAATTTGTTTGTAAAAGTGGTATTGTGTGTGTGTTGTAGTATAGCCTATTAACACGTTGACTGCCGACCACGGGATAACTCGTAGATTGCGTTCCCTTCTAGGGTGCCAACTACGAGTTATCTCGTACTCACTAAACCTGCCATTTTTGTTTAGGCTACGAATAAAATCGTATTATATCATTGCTAGTATCGATAAATGGCTTCTGGGAAAAGAACAAAAAGTCAATGATGGCATGCGTGGCCAGTTTTCTGAAAATTGCCGCGACAGTCAACGTCTTAAGAAGTCCAAGCTTGATGATTAGCTAAGTCTTGCAAGAAACTGAGTCTATCGCCAATTTCCTTTGCCTGCTATGGCTTGTTGAGCTTTAGCCAAGGCGGCCGGCCACTTTATCAACCAGTAATGTTATGCAGAACAAAATTTCGCTGACAAAGAAATGTCACCCATAAATAACTGGGCGTTGTGTTACAAGTTTTATTTCCATGAAACTACAAAAATCTGCAAAAAAATTTATTCAAACTGAAAGTGCTAAATTTAGTAGCGCATTTCATCGTTTCTAGTATTTTATTCAAATACAACAAATTGCACTGGAATACATAGTTAAATTTTTATTATTGCTGTTTATAAATGTGTTTTTTATATTTCGGAGGCATTCGTCATGAACTAAAAATATTTATAAAAAAAAGAAAAAAACAACAACTTGAAAGCTGTTGGCACTTTTTATTAAAAGCATTGTGTTTGAAATGTTCCGGAAATTTGACCAAAAAATTCAAGATGACTTTTGAAGAGATGTAAGAATTTTTTGTTTGTTTGTTTAAGAGAACAAACATACAGTATGAGAGCATACACACACATACACACAGTATTTTAAGATTTTATATACAAATGTACATATGTATGTATTTACAGTGAGTGCCAAAAGTGAGTAAACACCATTGAAATAATTCAGTTTCTTAGGATGGCGAGAAAAGTAAATGAGAATGAATAGTCGAATAAATTTCCACAAAATAAAAACGTTTATTTATTACTTATAAAATGTTAAAACAAAAACAACAATTCATGATAAAGGAACTTTTTTTCATACTTAAGAACATAATAGAAAATTTAAAATTATAGTGGGTGTTGACTTACTTATGGCGCTCACTGTACATAGGTATGTATGGCATAAACTGTGCATATGTATATTGTATGTATAAAAATAATTTCTAAAAATCAAGTAATAAACTTATTTTTTTTTCATAAAGAGGCCCTTAAAGGCCAAGAACAATTTCAATTTTAATTTCAATTTATTTAAAGACATCTTGAAATATTTTCAAGTTTTTTTTTTCTACTTCCATTTCTTCTTTTAGATTTAAACCGTGCAATCGTTTTCTAAAAATAAATTTTTTTTTAATTGTTTCATTTTAAATACACACAATTTTCTGATATAAAAAACAAATAAAAACATTAATTCGAAAGAAAAAAAAGTTTACAACTTCTTGCAAACTTAACCGACAAATATAAACAGCAGCTGCAATTGCTGTTTCGTGTCCTCCGTCGTCTCCTGTTTTAAAATAAAAAAGTTTCATTACCAGAATTGTTTTAAATGTACTACGAGTATTAATATGAATAGTTTATGTAGTTGTTGTTGTTGTAATGGTAGTTGTAGTTGCTATTATTTCTTAAAGTATTTTATTTAAGGGAAGCTGGTTAAGGAATAAAAATAAAAAGTAAAAGGGTTCACAATTATTAACTTTTAAAGGAATACATACATACGTATGTATGTACATACACCATTTCCAAGGGAGATTTGGAAATATTTAAAACTACGCCAGGAGTAACACAATATATGGCTGATATCTTGCCTTCGACGTATGCCAAGTTATGTCGTATACTATCTCAATTAGCTTGTATCTGACCTGGTAATAGGCAACATAGCTCAAGAAGTATACAGTAAGACCCCGCTTAACGCTGCTCCGCTTAAAGCCGTTTCAGTATTACGATTAGGATTCCCCTAATCTAAACAGCCATGGACCAACCAAAAGCGGTGCACTATATAGCGAAGGTAAATACTACGTATCTTTTTCGACGCTCTTTTGTTAATCTGTCCAGAATTCCAGATTCCAACTGTCGCAATCACACTTCGAACCCATTAAATATGTATTTACATATGTATGTGTTAAGTTGTCTCGTTTAACGCTGTTTCGTTTAGCGCTAGAACTAATTGGAACGTATCCCCCGCGTTAAGCGGGGTCTTATTGTAGTCTGTTATAGAAAATAACTATTAAGGACAGTCGTTATGGACCTATTTCCGATTTTTGATGTTCGGGTTCAGCTGCACTTCCTTTGTTCAGAAGATGAAGGGAGTCACATTGGGCTTAGGCATTAGGTTAGAGCACGTGTGCTTGTCAATTAAGACAAGTACAGTACCCGGAGTTCGAATTGACCCATTGTATGTTTAAGATCCAAAGTGTTCCAATTACTGGGTATCTTTGGTTCGTTACGTCCGTTACTCTTTTAATTGAGGCAGATAACGTAGTGTCGTGAAGGTGGTGGTAATCTTGAAAGTTAGAGGTTAAAGAGGATTGGGAAAGATCTCCACCCCTTAGAATGCTCATCTTAATTTTTCTAAATTTCGATTATAGATTCCTAAATTTCTCAATGGCCTGATGATACTGTTGTGGTTATCTAACCAATTATAAGTCTTATGGCATAACCCTACAGCGTTTTCGTATGATTTTGTGAAGAACCCACCGTTAGACCAAAACTAGAACGTGGTCCTATTTAATCATGTATGATTTCCAATGCGTATCAATGGATACTCTTCGAATTACTACAAACTGTAGGAGTTGTCGCCTTCCCAGACTGATTTAAACTCCTACTCTTAATACCAGGAGGGAACTACCCGTACAACAATACGAAAAAAATATTAAGATTTCTAAACACATTCTAAACAAATTGTTCTGAAGTTGTTGTAGGCATCTGAATCCAATTTATTAAAGAAAAAAGTTATCCACCATCAATTATCATATCAACACTAGTCATGTGTTGTTCTTATAGGCTCGAATCACACGAGAACAATTGTGCTGGCGTAAAATGATAGTTTATAGGCAAGAGAGGTGAAGATAATGGTTTTTCGGTGGCATTGCGTGCATTTTTAAAGCATCAGCCAAACATCAAATGAATGCGAAAACACTAATACATAAAAAGCTGTGTATACATACAGTGAGCGCCATAAGTGAGTCAACACCCACTATTCTCATTTACTTTTCTCGCTATCCTAATAAAGTGAATTATTTCAGTGGTGTTTACTCACTTTTGGTGCTAACTGTATACATTTCATGCCAAACTAATATTCATACCGTGTGATTTGAAAAGAACAAAACTTGTGCAACTAAAAATTGTTCTCGTGTGATTACTGCCATTAATTATTTTAATTAAATCATTGGCTTTGATCTTTTGTAACCTTTGTGAAAGCTTTTAAGCAGATATGTTAATGGATTGTGGTCTCAGTGTTCTGCAATCAATAATCGCCAAATTTGTATGAAGTTAAACCAAAAAAGTACAAAATTCCTTAAGTCCCCATTGTGTATATATAGAGTTCCAACCCAAACAATTCATAACAGATCATATGCTTTCATTAGCTGTAATTGTTTCCATGTTAACCTTTGAAAATCGTGTAGTGACCTGAAACTAGTTTGAAATCAATATATATATATATACATAATTGGCCATTACAACCCTTCAGTCAGGATTACGGCCTAGCTTCTCAATTAATTTTATATATGAGTGGCGAGACCTACAGTTTAAGGTCGACTCCGAACGATAGATATTTGAGAAACTTTTTCATGGAAGGATAAAGGATATCACCAGTATTTTCCCCAAAGAACTGTTGACAGATTCCTTTCTAGGCAACTAGGATATCTTTTCCAATTGGATTTCTTTTCTATCAATATTTTATGTTTTTATCCTATTTTACATTACAAATGGTGTAATTTTTTTTAAATTTTCTTTAGAGGAAAAGGTGTTGCCTTTTGCCATAGCAAGACAGTTTTGTTGTTTTTTTACTCCATCACAGCATGTGTGTTTTGTTTTTGCGTGCTTTGCATTGTTATTGCTATTGTTGTTGTTGTTGCTATTATTATTATACATAGTAGTACTAAGGAACCCAACATCTTTAAGTTAAAAAAAAAGAGAAACCACTACTTGCATCTGTCGTTTTCGTTTTTGTTAATCAACATTTGTTTTTTTTTATTGTTTTGCTTGTTGCATTTTGCTATGTAAAGAAAAAATAAACGGTAGTGGTTGTTGCAATTACTTAAGGGTTTGTTGTTGGCTTTGTTAAAAAAAACCTTCTTTACACTCTCCCTCTCCATGTTTACATCTCATGGCTCTCTATTACTGTGTTTATTTTATTTGCACTTTAACAGATGCCACAAACAGCTATACATCCCCTTTATGCTCCACTGTAGTACTTATATGAGTGTTATACTGTTATACACCCTCTAACATTGTTATTATTGATGTTTTGTTGTTTATTTTGTTATTTGTTTTTGTTATTCTTATTATTTGTTTTGCTTATGATTATTGCATAGTATTGTTTGTGTTTTTTTAGTAGGACATCTGAGTAGCTACAGAAGAATATTTAAAATTTTATTGCTGGGGGTTTTTTTTTCTAAATTTTTGCTAATAAATATTAAAATTTTACTGCTAGCTCCTCTCTGACTCTCTATCTTATAACTGAGTGCTAAAAGCACACACTTTGTATAATAGTTAGTTTCTATGTAATGACATAGCGGGATTTGAAGAGAGTAGAAGAAATCAGATAAGAAATGAAATAAAAAAACACACACACTCTAATGTTATTCAATTTAAACAACTTTTGCATTTTTTCTAATAAAAATTAAAAAACGTTCAAAGTTAACATTTAATGACATCACCTTGACTGCATATTGAACAGGAACTACATACATAGCTTGAGATATTTATTTGGAAAATCTATAGAAAAAAAAAACAAAAAAACCTGGCATATCTTTCCATAATTTATAACAGCTTTTAAATTCCTTTCTTCTCTTTTGGCAAAATTTATTTTACAAAACTAATTAAAATTTTTTAACTTTTTATTGCTGTTTAATTTTAAATCATATTTTAATAGTGCTGTTTATGGCATAATAAAAAAAATTTTTTTTATTATTAAAATTTATAATTTTTCATACATTTGACATGTGGAACAATTACGACAGTCGTGTTCTACATTTTATTTACAGTAATTTGTAAAAGTTTTCGTACATTTGCTTTAAATTTATGAAAAATATGTAAACAGTAAATTGATATCACCCACTAATATACAGTTGAGGGAAAAAATCTACATACAACTTCTCCGAATTTAAAGTCATTGTGTTGAGGGAAAT
The DNA here is from genome assembly GCA_930367235.1 of Sarcophaga rosellei. NCBI lineage: Eukaryota > Metazoa > Arthropoda > Insecta > Diptera > Sarcophagidae > Sarcophaga > Sarcophaga rosellei. Next base: position 65,277,621 of record OV884018.1, read on the forward strand.
ATTAATTATTAGGCTCTCGACGTCAGGGTAATCTAGTAAAAAAAAAATTTCAATATTTTTCAATTATTTTGAAGAATTTATTTTCGGATCTGGTTTGACTTTATTGTATTTCTATGTTCCAAGATTAAACTTTGTTTTTGACTTCATTCTTTTTTTTATCTTCCTAGACAGAAATTACAGATTTCTGCTTTTAAGTAATCGTATTACAGTCGGGTCTCGATTATCTGTGATCCAGTTAACCGGTAACCCCGATTAACCGTGATGGGTAAAGATCAGTCTATTGCTTTTTTGTTTGCAATATTTTCAAATTCTTTGCTTCGATTAACCGTGATTACCTCTATTCTCCATGATGGCAGAATTTTTTTTTATTAACTTCAAATTCATACATACAATATAATAAACATGTAAACTGGAAATTCCCTTGTTTGCATACGATGAAAAGATGAGAAGCATTTACAAGTGATTTGTTTAATTTTAAAATTTATAAAATTATCTATAAAAGAAAATTATAAGTTGTAAAATATTAGACAAACAACATAACACACGACTTTTTTTTAAGAAGTTGTATTCTTTTTTCGCTCATGCCTCATGTTTTCAGTAGAAAATTTAAATTTAAATTTTTACTTAATTTAAAAATGTACATAAACTTCTTGAATTATTTTTTTAATGTAAATATGCACATATGAACACCAGTGTTCACTTGTTAAATAATAAAAATATCAAAAAAAACTGTATAATCAAAATTGTTATTCGATTAACCACTTAAAAATCGATTATCCGTAATGCTTCTGTTCTCGACCATCACGTATAATCGAGGTCCGACTGTATTTGCTTAATTGGTTGTTAGAACCATTTTAGTCAGGATTACAACCTAGCTGTCTACACCACCCATGTTGTTTGCGTTCATTTTATCCATTATTGACGGGAAACTATAGTTTGAACGACAGATTTTTCCAGAAGACTCTCAGTAGTAGCCGAGAGAAATTTTTGTTTCATATTCCTTTTTGTTCAAGATGTCTGAACCAGGGATTGATCTACGGGCTGTCGTCTAACAAGCCTACATCTATTAAACTACGGCGACTTCCTAGTCTAGTATTACTAGCAAAATAAATTAAATCAGAAAAACTTTCTATTTTATTTAACTGTACGTAGACTTTTTTCTCGCTGGTTACACTAGATTTATACCTCATTCATCAAATCAATTCCTGCTAATTTTCACTATAAATATTCTTATTAACAGTATTTTTCTACAATTTTAAAATCTTATGCTGTATGCAGACTTTTTTCCATGAGCTTCCAAATATTTTAAATAATGCCACCACATCTAATTCTAATAAACAAGTCATAATGCTGCGTAACACATAATACACACACTTTCTGCGTACTATACATACTATGAATTCATATTTACAGCTTTCTGTTGTGTGAGAGAGTGATTGCATTATTAAATTGAGGAGATTCTAAAATATGAGAGCAAACACATAAATATGAAATCTGTAGAAAATTTAGTACAAACAATAATAACAACAACAATAACATCAAATTTTTTTTTTGTTTACATGTAATAATAACATGAGAAATTATTACAGTGTTAAATAGTCACCAGAAAATACTGTTTGAAAAAGAATAATAATAACAACAACAATAACAATATGTATGGCTGTGTACGTGTTAGACTGCAAGAATAGAGGAGAAATAATTTTTTTTTCAAACATGTGTTTGGTTTGTTTTTTTCTTGCCATTATTGTGAGCAGTGTTGCCAATATTTATAAGAAAATTGAGTAATAATTCAAGTTGAAGGTTTTTTGTATTTTTTTTTGCATTATTTTTTCTGCTGCTTCTTCTTCTTCGTTATTTTCGATGACAATGATGATGACTTTTTTATTTTGCGAATTTTGGCAAGTTCATTGGCATTTTGTATTTTTTTTTTGTTAATATTTTTGTAGTTATTTTTGTAAATGTGTGCATATAGAGGAGAAAAAAAAATTAAATTCTATAAATTGAGTGTTATATTGTCAGCAAAATGTTAAAAACAGTATAAAATGTATTTTAAAAAAAAACAATTTTTTTAGCATTTTTTTTTATTTTTATTCTTAGGCCAGACAAAAAGTGTTTTAAAATAAATACAAGTTCAAGTTGTTGTTTTTATTTGTCACAAAGAATAAAAAAATTCCTTATAAATTGAATGTGTTAATACGGTTGTTATTTAAACAGATACCAGTGAAATAATTAAAAAATACAAAAATTATTCTAGAATTACAACACGTTTCAATTTAAAAAAAATTCCTTTTAAATTATTACCGTTTTTTTTCAAATTAAATGCGCATTTGCAAGTCAAGCTACATTTCACAATGTATATTGTATAAAGCTTGTAATAATCCAGATATCTGACAAAAATTTTGGAAATTAAAGCCTAAGATAGTTTAACACGTTGACTGCCAACTACGAGATAACTCGTAGATTGCGTTCCCTTCTAGGGTGCCAACAACGAGTTATCTCGTACTCACTAAATTTGCCATTTTTGTGTAGCTATGAATAAATTCGTATTATATCAGTGCTAGTATCGATAAATGGCTTGCGGGAAAAGAACAAAAAATCAATGTTGGCTTGCGTGGCCCGTTTTCTGAAAATTGCTGTGGCAGTCAAAGTGTTAAAATGGTAGCCTCCTCAGATAACATGGCTTATTTGAATCCTACAACGTCCCGTTGTGATACTAATACCATGTATTCCATCATTTAACTATGGCCATTTCAACCCTTCAGTCAGGATTACGGCTTAGCTTCTCACACCACTCATGTTGTGTGCCTTAATTTTATACTTGAGTGGCGGCACCTTCAGTTTAAAGTCGACTCCGAACGAGAGATTTTTAAGAAACTCCTCATGGCAAGTTTTTTTTATTTATTCTCACAGTTTTTGCCAGAAATCTGCTGAGAGGAAGTCGCCGAAGAAATTTTGTTTTTTCATATTTCGTTTTGATGTCTGACCTGGGCTTTGAACGTCTAATAAGTCAACACACTGCCTACTAGACTACGGCGAATTGCGATTCCACGTGGTAATCGCGCCGGGTAGCTATTTCTACTTTTGCTTTGATTTAACAAAACTGCCACTCCCCCTTATCAAACTTAGGTTAAGTTAATCTAAATCTATGCAAAGAATTCTTTAAAAATTTGAATTTTTCTTAACTATTCTACTCAGCGAAGATACGTCAAGAGCTTGGGGGCTTTAAATGAAAGAATATCGTTTGCATTCCATGCCTACATTACAAAACTCTTTCATTGTTAAAAACAGGGCTTTAAAGCAAGAATATCACCTTAGGAATTGTTGCTAAATTTTATTCAAAGTTTTATTTTTTTCTCTCTCTTTCGTTTAATTATAATTTCCTGTAAGTTGTAAGGAAGGAAGGAAAGAACACGAAGAAAATTCCCAACTGTCAAATTTGTTTTGAATTTTGAATTTATTAAATGAAAAATAAAATAGTTTTTATGGCTCTTTTTATTAAACGCAACCATGTTTTAAGACAACGTCGGTCAAAACAATCAAATAGAAAAATTAGAATTTAAAATCTAACGTTAAGATCGTTTATGATCTCTCTCTTTCTCTGTCTCTCTCTTCCATCTTATTCTCTCCTTGGCTGTTGCTAACCCACTGTGTTATGTTACGTAAATAAATTCTTAGTTTTCGTTGGTTCTTCTTTTTCGTCTCTTGTGTGTGTGTGTTTTTTCTTGTTTTTACCTGTCCAAAGCCGTAGTTTTTGAGCCAGCGTTGTTATATTTCTTAAATACTTAAAATTCATAACACAGACTTCCTTTACTGCTTCTGCTTCTTCTTTATTTTATACAACTACTGTTATTTTCTCTCTTTTTTTTTCTCTGTTCGCTCTTCTCATAATGTTTGAAAGTCTGTCTCTTTAGTTTACATCATTTCCTAAGGCTTTAAGGCAAAAACACAACAACACAATGTTGTTGTATTTAAATAGTAACAACAACAACAATTATTCTTCTTATTTTTGCATTCTTTTCTGCAAAGAAAAGCAAAAACCAAGAGGGTTCTTTCTTATGAGAGAGATCCTTTAGAAAATATCCTTCAAGTGAAGTAGCGTTTCCAAGCACAAGCAATTATATTTACCATGACGTTTAAAGAATAAAAGGGAAGTAGAAAAAAAAAAAAAATACAAAAACAAAAACGCTTAACTGTCATACATACAATCATTTAAATGAAGGTTCATTACCGCTTACAAAATTTATTATTGTTGTTGGTCGGTACGTCGGTCGGTCGGTCGGCCGTTTGGTAGTCTGGCTGGCTGGTTGTTTAGTTTGTTGTGTTGACTGGCTGGCTGACTGGCTGGCTGTCTTAAAAGAGATTGATGTATGACTCGTTAAGAAAACTAAAATGAATGATGAACTGACTGTACGCAACGAAATAATAATAATAACAACTACAACAAATAAGTACAGTTGTTAACAAAAAAAAAAAAAGGATATACTATACATATTTATTATGTACATACATATGTATTTAAAGAATAAATGTAACAGCAACAACAACAACAAAGAAAATGGCAAGCACGTTATTGTTATAATTTAAAATTTTAAGGTTATTAGCCATAAACTGTAGATCTTCTTCTAAGTGACAGTGTGTACTGCTACGTATACGGCAGAAAACGAAGAAAAATGTTCGTCATTCCTACTGAATATTATAAATTTACTAGGCTTCAATATCCATACATACATAATTGTCCATTACAACCCTTCAGTCAGGATTACGGCCTAGCTTCTCAACACCACTCATGTTGTGTGCGTTAATTTTATACATGAGTGGCGGGACCTACAGTTTAAAGTCGACTCCGAACGACAGATTTTTTGAGAAGCTTTTCATGGCAATTTTTACTCTCAGAGTTTTTGCCAGAAATCTGCTGAGAGAAAGTCGCCGAAGAAATACTTTTTGTATTTTGTTTTTGAAGTATGGCCTGGGATTCGAACTCGGGCCGTTCGTCTAATAAGCCAACACACTACCTACTTGACCACGGCGATTGCCTCAGTTAATTTCGTTATTATCCACTTGTTTTACAGAGAACCTCAATCTCGCCGGCAGCCGGAAGATACATGCAATATTGCTGGACTCTGCTTAAAACGCATGGAGAAGAAGAGAACTGACTCACTTCTGTTCTTAAATCGTGTGGCCATCCTGCGCTCTATTACGATTCTTATAGGCCACTTTCCTTTTGTCGAGTTTGTCGGCATGACGGATAATGACTTCTGCCGGAGCTGCGTGTCTGAGGAGAAGGAAGAGACTGTCTTGCACCTCATCTCTTGTCATAAACAGACTGACGTTTCTGACCTTTCATAGGGGAGAGAAATACTTGGGTGCCTACTACATGGAGAACCTAGATGAATTGTCATGCATGGATATTGGTAGTCTGAGTCGCTTCATCGGAAGCTCCGAGTGGTTCCTGGAATAGGGGAGGATGTGAAACTGTGGTATCACAAAGGGCCCCTGTATGCGGCCTAAGTGTGTCCGCTCATGACTCCATCGAGGTGACAGCCACTTCTACCTACCTACCTACCTTCTGACCTTTCATATTTCGACATCTTTGACCAAGCTTTGCTATGTAAAGATTGTTGTAATAATAAACTTTGCTTGGGACTCGGGATGGTTTTTTCTATTGAATGGCTGACCTACGGATAGAATTGATTTTGGTGTTACAATGAACCTAAGGGAGAGATCCCACCTTCAAGCGTGTCCGCCACCTTGCCTAACCTAACCTAACCTAACCTAATAAAGCTTTATCAGCGCGGTAGGATAATCTGGTTTTATAGACAAGAAGCAGTAAACATGATTTGACATTTGAAGCGATTCCAATTCGATTAAAACATATGCTATAAGCGATTGACGTACGATTGATGTACTGCAATCCATAGAAAATTTTTTTTGAAAGTTCTGTCATCAGCTCATATGTATTTTGAAACATTCGTTTGCGGATGTCAATTTAAAAAAAGTTTTAGAAAATTTCCTCAGATTCTAGGAATTAAAACACATGATTGCATTTCCTCCTGAAGGAAGGAAATGAAAGCTATTCATAGTTGAGAACCCATAAGACGTATAAGAAATATGAATTCAAATGAATTTATTTATTATCGTCATTAAAATTGAGTTTGCAGACAAAGTTTTTGCAATATTTTTAATTTTATTTATTTTTTTATTTTATTTATTTTTTTTTTTTTTATTTTGCCTTTTAAAAAATTCCAACAATTTTTTTATTTGCGGTTTTGTGGTCAATTTCATTGATACGAGCGAGTCGAAGAAATGTTTTGCATACCATTATTACGACAGCAAATAAAAAAAAAAAAAACAACAACAACAAAAAATTGAAGGGTAATTACGTCAAAGTAATAAATAAATAAATACGAAAATTATTTAATAAAACTTTCTTTGAAGCATACATACGTCAACAGAGTTTCAAGTGTAGTTTGCGATGAACTTGAAACGAAATTTCTGAAATTCCTTAAAATGTTGACCAAAAAAAAATCCTTTTAATTGCAAAAAAATACTGAACATGTAATCGGAGTGGTGAACATGTTTACAACTGCATTAATATCACCAGGTTTTTCTTTCTTGTCATTCATTAAGGAATTCATTTCATAATGAAATCTAAAACAACACCTTAAATGAAACCCAGTGACAGACTTGGCCACTGATTATGAATGATGATCACCGTGATGATGATGGTGTTAATGATAATCAAGATCATAATGCTCCAAAAAAATTGTGACGATGATGGTAATGATGACGTTACCTGAGTAATGTTGACAATGCAAGCTGGGGTAAAACATGATGACATTTTTTTTTTTGGTTCGTTTTTATTTTATCAATGATCACTTGTTTGGTACTCAGAGACTCGTTAAACTCACTCAGCACATTCCAATGATATAAAAGTTTTTATTCAGCAAAAAAATAAAAAAACAAGAACCTTTTCTGTCTACTACACTACTACTACAGCTGTCTGTCTGTCTGCCTATATTTGTTTTTTGTTTTTGTTGTTGTTCTTAAGTGAATGAAATGATATGTGTCTGCTGATCTGCTGGCTCCTGATTGTGTATTCTGACTGACTGACATTAAATATTCAAATAAAAATTGACGCCCACTACATGACTGCACTACATTTACACAGTGTCAGTTGTATTGTATTATGTTGATTCAAAATGAAAATGAAAATTAAATTAAAATGTTTATTATTTTTGCACATTCACAATCTACAAAAAAACAAAAAAACGAAACAAAAATTGCATTAAACATCATGATTAAATAATAATTTTAAATTAATTTAATTGTTATACGTTTGCACAAATATAACACCAACAATAGCAACAAAAATTTTTTATAAAACAACTGATGGTGGTCATGCATTGTATGTATGTATGTACTCGTATATCAAATATAAGTACACTTTTTTGATAAACAATTTTGATAAAAGTGTTGAAAAACATGAGAATACTTTTTTAAACACAAAAAACTAATACAAGTAATTTAATTTAGTAGAGAGAGAGAGGGAGAGAAATGTTTGATAGAGAGTAGTGATAAACATGTAAACAACACGTCAACAAAATGCACAAAAGTAAAACCAACATTGAGGTGTGCTGGCATAAATAAATTTGAGAGAGAGAGAGTAGGTCAGAGATGTAACAGTAAATTGATTGTTGTTGTTTCCTCAAGGATGTAATTTAAGCAGAGTGGCATAATCGGAGAGACATTGAGGTGTGTTGTCATAAATAAATTTGAGAGAGAGTAGTTCAAAGATGTAACAGTAAATTGATTGTTAATTCCCCAAAGATGTAATTTAAGCAGAGAGGCATAATCGGAGAGGCATTGATGTGTGCTGGCATAAATAAATTTGAGAGAGAGAGTAGGTCAAAGATTTAACAGTAAATTGATTGTTGATTCCACAAGGATGTAATTTAAGCAGAGAGGCATACTCAGAGATCTAGGATAACAGAGATTGAGAGCGGAAAATTTAGAAAATAAAATTAGAAAAATAGGTACATGGAGAGTGTGACAGCTATATGGTGTAAGAACAGAGTACGACTGTAACTTCGAGAGAAAACCGTAAAAAACTGTGAACATTAATTGAATCGTCAAACAATGACAGTTTATTGGTTTACATTGATGCATAAGCAGTTTCATATTTTTTTTCGACATGTCAGACCTTGAAAACAGCATGTTTTTGTTTACAAAATGCACGTCAAATTTCAAATAAGTGGGGCAACATTAGTCTGAGCTTATCTGTTCAATTAAAAGAACATAGAAAACTAAAATTAATCTATCTCAAGACCCCATATGCCGATGTTTTTTTACTGTGAATTTTTACTTGAAGAAGCAGCTATACTTATGCACTTTATTGGTTTCTTTACAACCTTTAGCCAGGATTACAGCTTAGCTTCCCATACTACTTATGTTCTTTGTGTTTTTTTTCCTGAGTAGCGGGAGACCTACAGTTTAAATCGAATCTGAACGACAGATTTTTGAGAACCATTTTCGTGGCAATAGCTAAGGGGTCTTTCATTAAGCGAACCCAATTTTTAAATTGAAATTAAACAACGTTTATTCGTTTAAAAGACCTAATGATAGCATTATATGTGGAGTGTAACGGCGTTTAAAAATGTTTTCCTCGAAATGTCCAAAGCAGGTTGAATTTGACCGATGGTATGGGTTATATACAGACGTCGGCACAAAGAGAACATGATAAAAATGTGAATATATTTGTGAGAGGCCTGTGTTAACCCTGAGGAAAATTATTAGTAATATTTTCAAGTCTACTTATCAACCCAATAATATGTATATGTGAGAAGCTAGGCCGTAATCCTGACTGAAGGGTTGTAATAGCCAATTATGTATGTATGAGCGAAAAAATATAAAAAAAATTGTACTGCGCTAAATCCCTAAAGACACCAAGCAATTATTTTTCCAAATCCTATTGTAATATTTCTTTGGGTGTAAAATTGAAGTCTGTAAAAAAGCGACATGAATCTTCTTCTTTAGAAGCTGACAAGCAACTGAATGCATTTTTACGCTCTTTTTAATGAACATTGTTGATGCTCGTGTCCTATGTGTGTAAAAAGCCGAAGATGTTCTTCCCCTGAGGGACATTGGCGCCGACGTCTGGTTATATTAGTTTTAAGGACTACTATGAAGGTTTATAGCTTATTCGCATACATCTGCGACTTAATACAACCCAAATACCTATTGATGACATTATGTGTGTGATGTAATATCGTTCAAAAATGCCCATCACATCTTTACTGTGTGGAGCGCATCTGAAATGTCAAATTTTCCATGAATCTGGTGCTACTTAAAGCTGATTGAAGTATGGATTTTGATGGATTGAAAGACCACTGTAGTTTGTAAAGTATTCGCACACGTCTACAACTTATGAAAGCCCCACAAGAAACAATCTAACGACGTCAAATGTCACAGTACAATGCCATCAAATCGCTAGTGTAGAATATCCAATGTGTCATGACCTGTAGCACGTATCGCTGTCCTGTTGAAACCATATTCGATGGCGTTCAGATCATTTCATCCAGATAAAAAGAAGGTGGTAATCATCATCCACTAAGCACTGAAATTTTTTTAAACCTAAACTGCTGAAAGTGCACTCTACAACATCCACTCAAATTTTTGTTGTTGTGCAAACACCGAAATAATTCTCGATTTAATGTGAAAAATTTAAAAAAGCTCTCCTCTCCGTGTTCATTAAAATAATAAGTAAAGAATAAAAATTAATTTAATTATTAAATATCACTTTCAGAGGATTGGCTTTAAAATATGATAAAAAAAAAAAATGTTGAATTTTTATCGTGTAATTTTATGATTAAAAAAATCCTTTTTTTTTTGTTCACAAACATTCATTCTAAAGAAATTTGACAACAGCGCCTGGTGTGGTGTTCTCACGACAAGAGAAAAAAAAATACATTTAAAAAAAAATAAACTCTTATACAAAAATAAAAACCGATTTATTATAAATAAATTATAAAAACAAAAAAGAAAAAAAAACAGTACGAGTAACGAGTACATGAACCGAAAACTGTTGCTTCGACTGATTACGCATTGAAGAAATGTGTTTTTTTGGCAAAAGCAAAAAAAAAGAAACCCCAAAAGAAAAAAACAGAACAATATGAACGAGAAAAAGCAAAAAAAGAAAAAAACAAAATCAAAGAAAAAAAATTCAAACAAATCAAACAAACACACACTTTGCTGTTGCTGTTGTTGTTGCTATTGCTTGCTTTCAAGCAAAAACATATTCGGCAAACATTCGGAAATACTTGGCGACAAAAGCCACAAGAAAACAAAAAAAAAAAAAAAAAACACAACACATGCAAAAGCAAAAAGCTTTCAAAGCAAACACAATAGGAACACGAACACAAATACTAATGCGCACAGAAAGAAACACATTTACTGGCATACAAGTATAAATAAGCGTGTAGCACATTTACTGTTGGATTGTATTGTGTGTTGTATGATTGAAATTAAATTGATTAGACAAAATATACACACATTCATGCACAAATACATGTGCACGCATCTGTATAACAAACCAAATAGTGTTTACGTGAAACTTTTATTAGAAGTTTTGGCCTAAATTTGCTCTGTATTTTTTTTTGTTTTGTTTGGTGGGAGGCAGAGGGGTTAAGTTAAACAGCTGATTTGATTATAAATATAACATGAAATAACAACAACAACAAACCACACACACATGTGTCTATAGATACATGCATATGTACATAGAAATAACCTTTAAATAAGAAAAAAGAGAACATTTGAAAAAAAAATAAAATAAAACAAGAAAAATGAAATGAGGTGTCAATAAAACAAAAACAAAAAAAAACTGATACAATTTTACAGAACTAAAAATATAACAAAAACAACAACAACAACAAAAAGTAATAAAAAAAAGAAGGGCATAAATTAACTGTGCTCGTTTAACACTTCATGTACATATTTTCGGCAGTCTGTTAAATAAAAAGAGAATTTATTTGGTTTGTGCATGTAAAGCTTTAGCAACAATTTATCACTTTTACTCATATTTACCTTATAAAGATACCATATTTAACTTTTTCTTCTTCTTTCTTATTTCGTGTATATTGTGTATTCATACTTACGCATGAATGTATGACGTTATGCGTGTCATGAGGAAATTTTTTTTGTTGTATTTTTATTTTCGTTTGATATCAAATTAATGAAATGAAAACATTAGAATGCTTTTTTTTCGATATAAAAAAATTAAAATTAATGTTCCTTCATTGTTTCAAAGGGAGGTAGGGGGTTAAGCTACAAGATGATAAAATGAAACATGTTGCTGCTTATGCTTTACCTTTTGGTAAATGCAAGCAACCAACCAAGCAAGTAACATTATTGATATGGTGATCACAAAAGTTGAAATAAAAAAAAAAAGAGTGCGTGTGAGAGAGTCAGATTGAAAGAGAGGCAGGGAAAGAGTATGTAGGGGTTAATGTACCGTGTCATTTACAATAAAAATTATGTTGATGATATTTAAAAGGTTTACATTACTGTTAAATGGACAGAGTTTAATAGAATGATAAATAGACACAGCCACAGCAGTAACCATACAGAGAGGAGCAGGAGAGCATGGTGAAAATGGATTGAATTGAACACATACAAATGTAAACATTTAGGATTTAACAAGGAATGATGGGTAGTTGTTTGGTTAGTTGATTTTGTATTTTGGAAAAATCTTTTGTAAACAAGTGGTGTAACATTAAATCATTATTTTGTTACAATCTGTTACCGTTTAAAAGCATAAACAACAGGTGGTGAATAATTATTATAGAAAACTAGACATAAACTGTATAAGAAAAATTAAAATTTATATTTATGCGTAAATCGCAATAAACGCCATTATTGAGGTCAATATTTCATATAAAATTTCAATTAATTATTGTGCAATAAGTACGCAAATTATTATTATATTGAGTAAAACATAAAATACAGCACAGTCAGAAGTACGTTCAGTGAGCATATTACAATTTTCCGAATACTTTCTACTGATATTTGACAACTCAAAAAAAAAAAAACTATGTTGTTGAAGCAACCAGCTGCTTTGTTTACCAGCTGTCAAATGAATATTGCCTATATTATATCTGAACACTTAAAATATTGTACTCAAATAATCGAATATTGGCTCAATAAAAGTGCATGTCTGAACATGGTATAAAATTAGAACTTTATTGAATTTTTTTGAAACATATTTTAATTGAAAAATTAAAATTTTTCCAGTTTTCTTATAAAATTTTTGCTTTTGTTTTTTGAAAATATGTAATTATTGTAAATAAGCATTTTATTGATAACAAGAAAAAGAAAAAATTACAATGAATAACAAACAAACAAGTTGTTGTTACAAAATATTATTCATTATGACAACGGAAATACCAAGTTAATAGGCTTAACACTATTAAAGTTTTATAAAAAAAAAAACAAAAACAATACAAATTAAATAATAACAACAATTTGTAACCACCATTACCGCATGACATGAGGTTTTTCTTTTTTTTTATCAAATAATAGAAAACCAAGGTGCATATTACAAATAGTAATTCTAAAGGGAGAATCCATAATTAAATTAGAAAATAATTTTGAATATAATTATTATTAAAATTAAACAGATGGACCTTAACATAATAAAGTTTATTAACCCGTATTTCATATTTTTTTAATTATTTTAATTTCAAATAATTGTTTAAAACTATAATTGTTATGTACTCCATAGTGAGTAAATAAATGAGTGACTGAGCGAGTATAAGTGTGTATTAGTTTGACGAGGTGTGTATAGATTTTTTTTTTAAATATTTTTAAATGCTTAAAAATTTATTTAAAATTGTTAAAAGACAAAAAAAAATTAATAAAAATTAAAAAAACCAGCAAATCCAAAAACCATATTTAGAAAGTTTGCCAAACCAGAAAAAAACATGTTTTTGTGTGAATAAAAAAAAATTCAGAAAAAAATTCTTCAAATATTAGATTCTCAAAAAAGTTTGGTTATAAAATTAAACAAAATAAATATCATCCTCTATACAACAACAACAAACTTCATTAAATCGAATATGCAATGTTTTAATTGAACATTTCTTAATTTCTACTTGTGTAGTCATTATGCCGTCAGTATGGAACTTTTAAGGTCTTTTGATCAAAGAAATTGATGCAATTAAGATTTGCAGACTTTTACGGAATCAATATTTGTACCTTTAACAGAGCCTCCATCCAAAGATGGAGCTTCTTTGTATAGCCAGCCTTTTGCAAAGGGTTAACAACTGTCTGGTAAGGAAAACCTAGTTCTCTAGCAGTGTTTACATTGCTTATGTGTTCTTTTCTTTTTCAAAATTTATATGATTTCATACATACTTACATAATTGGCCCTTCAGTCCGGATTACGGCCTAGCTTCTCAACAGCACTCATGTTGTGTGAGTTAATTTTAGTCATGAGTGGCGGGACCCACAGTTTAAAGTCAACTCCGAACGACAGATTTTTGAGAAACTTTTTCATGGCAGGTTTATTTACTCTCCGAGTTTTTGCCAGAAATCTGCTGAGAGGAAGTCGCCGAAGAAATACTTGTTTGTATTTCGTTTTGATGTCTGGCCTGGGGCTCGAACCCGGGCCGAAGAAATATTTTTTCATATTTCGTTTTGATGTCTGACCGGGGATTTGAACCATGGCCTCACGCCTAATAAGCCAACACATTGCCTACTAGACTACGGCGACTTCTATGATTTCATTGTTTGTATTAATAAAGGGTTAACTGGAACTAGGTGCATCTTTAATATCGAAATTATAAGATCAAACTGACTTAAACCATTTTGCTGCAGAGACCCCATTATAATAGAGAAGCAAAATATGACGTAAATGTTACGAATTTCCATTCATTTTTAAACGCAATATAGTTTTTCAACGTGCTTTGTATAATGTCATCTGTCAAGCATGCTTTGACGTTGCCAGATGCAATTAATATTACCAGAGATAATTACATTTTAAAGCCATTTAACGGCAATTTATTACCGAACTTATTTGAGAACCCAATATAATATTTAATAAATTAAACAAAAATCTTAATCTTCTCTAAAACAGTAAAAAAAAACCAAGAAATTAATTGATTTTTTTTCTCTTTATTAATCATAAAAATACCCACAACAAGTATTACAAATCTTAAGGCCTACATACATGGTATCTCTGTTTATACAAATTATTACAACATTTCACCACTACTAACACAAGCAGCAACAACGACAACACAAAAGTTCTTATTAATACATTTTATTTGATTATTATTTATTTTCGTTTAATTATTGAAACAATAAGCATCTGACAATTATTGCGATTTATGTGTTGTGGGCGTAAAAAATGTTCTTTATTTTGTGTCTCATTCACTCACTCACTCTTCTTCGTTTGATTAATATTGTGTGGAGGCTCTATAATGTTTAATATTTTGGCAGTTTTTTTTTCTTTTCTCTCAATCACTGTCGTTTTTCTAAGTGTTGTGATGGTCGTGTTGAAAATATATTTGTCATATGTAGTTGTTGCTGTTATGTATTTGATAAAAACAAAAATAAGGTGACAAGAGAAACGCCATACATACTTGTATTGAATAATGTTGATGGGCAGAAAAGTGTTGATGTTGATGACGACGATGATGTTGATGTTTATACGAAAGTTGTTTAGCATGTGTCGTGTATGTGCTCTAAATATTGAGATGGCAACACAGAGATGGCAAGTAAGAAAATAAAAACAAAAACGCATTCACATACAAGCACGTACTCGTAAATGATTAAAAATTAAAAGGAATGTGTCGGGAAATTTTACAAGTTCAAGTGAGAGTAAATATTTGCTACATACATATGTAAAGTTTAGAGTTTAATTGGATGTAAAACAGAGTGTGAGAGTGAAAACAGTTAATTTTAATAGTGCATTTAGTGTCTATTAACTGGAGAAAATTTTTATTGTGACAATAAAAATCATATTGTAAAGAAATCTTGTTTTTCCTTTGGCCAAATAAAAAAACAAGTTCCGCTCTCAGTTTCATGTGTGGTCATTTAATTATAAAGAGTACTCAATAGCTTATCGTCAACATCTAATAACCATCACTTTGCCAAAATGTTGGAATCAAGATTTCAGTACTCAACGTAATAACGTAACGCAACGTAACGTAAGATTAAATGAAACACCTTTTGGGTTTTAAAAATTGAACAAAAAACAAACGCAAGACTCTTTGCAGCTGTAAATGAAATATTTTATTTAACACGATACCTCCTGTCATTTGTGTTTTGAAGATTATTTCAAGTAAAACTTGCCAGAGGCTATGCTGTAGGGTGGTCTATTCGTGAGCTCTAATTTTGACATGCTTTTTCAAACTTTCGATCGGTTTTTAATCATTGTTTCGGTACAAGAGAGACTTTACTTATTTTCATTAAAATAATCCAGTGGGATTAAATCGCATAACATTGGCTGGCAATGGAATACTGACTGCAACATGTGACATACGTTGTTCACCTAACTCTCTTTTTAATAGGTGCTTAGGATAAACTGTCATTTACCAAAGTGCTACTATGTCGCGACTATGTTAAAACCTAGTGTCGTGACAAACTGGCGGTAGGCAATCAGAATGAACAGTAACCTGGCTTCATTGACTCTAATGTAGTTGATTTTCATTATTTTTGAAGAAGTTCCAACTCACTGAGTCCGTTGGATGACAAACTGCACCAACTAATGAATGTTTTAAATGACATTGACAGCTCTGGAGGTGCAACTGACTGCTCTTTGCTTGCTTTTGATAATAAAATTTAATGATTTACAAGCGTTGTTTGGCCGCCATCTGTCTCATTTATGGTGAAATGGCAAAGTTGTTATCACAATTTTTTTTTTGGGGATGATGGACCAAATTGTAAAAAATCTCTTCCGTTACAATGTTTCCAACTTGTTTTCTTTCATTGAATATCTAGCGATAATTAAAGTGTTCAGTTTTCGACAATAAATTTTAGTGGCATCACTCACTTAAAGATGACATTAAAATGTAAATTAAAAAAAAAAAACAAAAATTTTTTTTGATGAAGAAAATTAAAAAATTTTCATTGCACTTAACTTTTCCTTTATATGAACAGCAACGATCACATGAAATATTGTACATTTCTTTTTTGATTTATTGTACGCAATGAATTGATTGTTTTTTTAAATATTTTTTCGTATTTTAATTATTTTTACAACTTTCACAAAATTGCCAAACTTTCTAAGTGGTTTACACGTATGTATATAATATATTCGATAACCTGTACTCATAAAAATCAGGGAATAAATAACATTTCCAATGTAAACATTTTCAATTACTGTTAATCATAACATAGGGAAAACAGCATATGTAATTGCATTGCATATTACTCTCTAGTTAAACTAAAGAAACATAAATACCGTAAATAAATGATGCTAAGTAATGAGAGATGATGCCAATGGCTGTTTGTGTTGAGAATGTAATAAACAAATGTTGCTAAACATTGTATCACATATTAATTAAAATTTTGCTGTTAATAATGAAAAGCAAAAGCAACACATAAGAATTAAGGATCATAACACGAACTGTAAATATAAACTTACTACCACAGTGATAAAATCTAAATGCAAAGAGTTGCTCTCTATTTCTGTTTCTTTAAATGTTGCGTTAGAATTGTGTTGTTAGTGCATATTACTGCACATGCAAATTTCAATTGGGATAAAAACACAGTACCGTGTAGAAAAGCAAATTTTATGAATTTACATTCTCTCTCTTACTTTTCGTTGTGTGTGTTTGTTTGTTAATAATTGCATGGTTGTCTTATAGCGCATGCAGAACATTTGATTTTGTACGAAATCTTTGAAAGTAATGCGCTTTTAAGGTTAAAAAATTTTCAAAATTTTCGATTTAAATATAAATTTTGTTAAGTATAGTGTGGGTCACAATATATGTAAGCTTGTAAGTTTGTATGTTTTTCTTCATTGTAGAACACTTAGTTTTGGTTGATATTTCTTCTGTTTTTTTGTTACTTTTTTGAACTAGACTGTGTAAGTGGTAAAGTGTATGTATGCCATACCAGATAAGATTTGATTTTGTTTTTGAAAGTTTCTGATAATGATGTTACAAAAACAAAACAAAACAAAACACTCTTTTGTAAACTCATATTTTTCTATTCTGACTGTGATGGTTTGGCCGCAAGCAACACTTTTGACATAAGAAATGTTTTTTCAATTTTTCTATTTTAAATGAGTGTTTGTTCTTGGCTGATGGCTTTTTCCCCTTCCCTCCCCCCTCTAGTTATAAATGATAAGCCCACAAACCTACTCGAATTTGTTGTTGCATATGATAATGGTGTACTGGTCTGGTGATGATGAGTTTAAATTATTTACATGAGTTTTTGTTTGTTTATTATTGGTATTTAAACCACTTGTAACCAAAATAAATGCTTCATTGCTTTTGTTTTTGAAATCTCCACTATAAAGAAAAAATACGTTACTTTTGAATGTTGGGCATTACTGTACCCTCTGTTTCTCTTCACCACCTTCTTTCTCCAACAAGTTTATTTTCTATGTTGTTTGAATGCTTTTGTAATTTATTTCATTTTTATTGTGTGTTGTTGTTGTTGCTGTCGTTTGAAATATGTATAGAAAAACCATTAGGGAAAAATAACAAAAAAAAAAAAAAAAAACCAAGGTACCTATTGGAAAAAACACGTGGTGATGATTCGTAATGGTTCTCTCTTTTAATGTTTTCATGTATAAAAGTTACATTGATTTACTCTTTTATACCGGTTTATTTACTGTATTCCAACAACAAAAAAAAAATGCTCTTTTATTTTGGGTTTTCATATGAAAGAGTACATTAATGATGTTGGCATTGTTATTGTTGTTATTTTGTTGTTATATTGGAAATCATTTAAAAACATAAATTTGTTTTGATGCCTGTATGTGTGTGTGTGAGTGAGTGCGCGTGGCTTTTTAATAGCTTTTCTATTCTTTTTTGTTGTTGTTGCTTGGAGGGGGGTTTGTTGACTTTTTACAACTGCAATCAAGTGATTTGAGAGTTTTTCCCCAAAAAAAAAAATAATCACGTTAATTTTCTTTTTTCTTACTCTCTCTCTTTCTCTTTCTCTCGTAACAGTGCATGCGTATGCTTGCTGTTGTGTTTTGGATAATCTGTATTATAATGTGTAAGTCACCATAAAAGAAAGGGTATGCATGGGAAAGAGAGGTATGAGTGGGCGAGGGAGAATATACTATAATGTTTGTTTTATACAATCATGTTTGGACAAAAAGTTTTCAAGTGTTTAATTCTTATGCTGTAAAGGTAGTATTCATTTATAACAGTGTTGTCAACATGTAATTTTTTCTTGAAAAGCGTTGAAATTACCATAAAATAATGAAAAATCTTTTTACAATACCTACCTAGTAATTAAAAATAATTAAAAAAGATTATGATTTATACAGCATATTTAATGCATTTTTTTTGTTGTAGTTTCGCTCACTCAACCAGCTGTTACATGTTCATTATTTCTGGTAATAAAAGTTCTTAAAGCGCAAAATTATAGCGTGTTTAATATCTAATGTATTTACAAACTACGAAATTGTCTTGAAAAAAAAAAAATTCACCGTTTTTTGTTTGTTTGTAGTTCCAGAACTTTTTCTCCTTTCTAGTCTTTGAAGTTGAAGTTTTTCTCATTTCATTTCAGTTTTTTTTTCAAATAATGTTTGCGGAAGTCTGATTGAAAAAAAGGAATTGCAAACATGAAAACCACAAGAGTATATATATAAAAATTTTGTTAATTTTTCTTCTCATCTCTCCTCATTTTAAATTGAAACAATCAGAAAGCTTGAAAGAAAGAAATAAAAAGAAAATTAAGTCTCATATTATGAATAATAAATTGAAGAGAGCAGGAGCTGCATTTGCTGATGCGGCAGCAGCAAAGAATTAAAGAAGACATGTCTGGTGTGTATATGGTATGGTATTTGATTTTAACACGAAGATCGTTTAATGTGCACCAGACTTTGGTAAAAATATAATTTTTTTTTCTTGTAAATATTTATTTAATTTATTACTTAATGCATTTATTATATACCTACTTAAGTGCAGAATGTATATGAGCTTAGTTTGCCGTTATGATATAATAAAGCCTGGCCGCTTGGTCGTTTCAGTTAATCGTTGGTACTTTGTGGTCAATCTTAATAATTAGGCGCTTAGAACAAAGGGAAAAGGAACGCAGTAAAATTTAAATTTAAATTATGTTTTCTTAGTTGGTTTGGTGGAAGGCATGATAAATTACTGAAATCTGTATTTATGTACAGTGAGCGCCAAAAGTGAGTAAACACTACTGAAATAATTCATTTTCTTAGGATAGCGAGAAAAGTAAATGAGAAATGAGTCGAATAAATTTCCAAAAATAAAAACCTTTATTTATCTAATATATAAAATTCTCATGTCACGGTGTTAGTGGTTAAACTCCTCCGAAATGGATCGACTGATTTTCATGAAATTTTGTGTGCATATCGGGTAGGTCTGAGAATCGGACAACATCTATTTTTCATATCCCTAAATGTTAAGAGGGTGTGGCAAATCGTTAAAATTGAATATTTAGGTACATAGTAATCGTAGACGAATGCAATTTGGTAGGTAAGTTCGTAGAGTCGATATCGACAATCCCACCAAAAATGGGCGTGACAACCCTCCCCCTTCAAGTGATACTTATAACTCTTAAACTACTGAACCGATTTTAACCATTCTTTTTTTGTTCGAAAGCTTATCAGGTTTAGATGGTTTTAAAAAAATTCGATATAGCAAAAAGTAGGCGTGGCAAACCTTTAAAATTGAATATTTAGGTACATAGTAATCGTAGACGAATGCAATTTGGTGGGTAAGTTCGTAGAGTCGATATCGGCAAACCTATACCTATAAGTCGGCTAATTCAATTGTTTATAACTACATATGTACCTATATAACATATGTATGTAATTGTATGAACTTGACCCAGTTTCCTTGATCTTTACTGTTGTAAGTTTTTAAAGGTAGGAAAAATTTGAACTTTGATTTCGTTTTGGAACAAATTTCAAATGATAGGAGGCTTTAAGATGGCGTTCTGTATTGACTAAATTGCTTGACTGCAAGTCTATGCCTTTTAGGTTTGAAAACTGAAGTATCAAAAAATGTTTAACCGTATGAATACTTAAATGCTTCAGTTTCTCTCCAAATCATATATGTACACAGAACCGTCATGACAGGAGAGTATCAACAATGCATATTAAAGGCAGCCCCCACTTGGAAAAAAGTAAGACTCAATGAGTATAGTTGCTCACCATTACACTTAACGTCAAAATTGACTTTTTGTTCTTTTCCCAGAAGCCACTTATTGATACTGGCATTGATATAATATGATTTTATTCGTAGCTACACAAAAATGTCAGGTTTAGTGAGTACGAGATAACTCGTCGTTGGCACCCTAGAAGCGGACGCAATCTACGAGTTATCTCGTAGTCAAGAGTCAACGTGTTAATATACATCCTATGACATTTAAATGCATTTTTATTGTAATAAATACAGAGGAAAGAAAATCTTCTTGATACCTAAAGAAAGGCTTAAACTTTAAAACAAAATACATTTTAAAAACCGCAAAATAGTCAACACTTTTTGTGTCACAAAATTAAATTCATCATTGTTTTTCCAAATGTTTATTTTGAAGTAGAAAAAAATGAAGAAGACGAAACATCATCTTCATGGCTTGTTTGTTTGTTTGTTGGTTTGTTTGTGTGTTGAATGAACAGGTCAATAACCGATATAATGCTGACGTGTTTTTGGTTGGCGTTCTTCTTCAATCGCCACTAACCACCATGCCATACCACACATCACATCTTACCATAATTGTAACTGAAAATTCCGTTTAAGAATAGAATTACAAACGATTCAAAAAACATACAAAAAAAAGAGTTCAAGTTCTTCTTTTCATTTCAATTATTATTACAAAAAAATATTGTTTCGTTATTTCAACGTGAAACATTTCAAAAGAGAGGGGGGGCACGATGTTTCTTCTCATGTGCGTGTTATCCTCAAGTAAAGATATCATGGGGTAGGTTAGTTTTTTTCTTCTCCCAGCTGCCTAACTCAACAGCTACTCTATATCATCCAGCTACCCATAAAGCAGATAATCAGTCAATTGGACAAAAAGTAGTCTTGAACGCGTTGTTTTACGCTTTGCTGCATTCGCGTAAAATAATTCTTTAAAATCAGAAAAATTATTGAAAGAACAAAAAAGTAAAGATGAGAGGTTTTTGCTTTTCAAAGCTCATTTAGTATTTCGCCACCATAGCGTTTTGCAGTGGCAGTGGCACGGCACGCTACGTTATACTCCTATATTGTGGCTCCGTCAAGTGGGCACCGGCACCTCTATTTCAAGTGCACCTTTTCATTACGTTTTACAAACAAAACTATGATGATGAAATGCTTAAGCTTATATGAATTGGAATTCATTCCTCCTCCTTCTCCTCTTCTTACATACATACAAGCAAGTGCATTCATATTTAATTCTTCATATTTTTGTGTAACAATTACAAGTTTTTTTAATTTTTTTTAATTTTTTTTATTGTTATTAACACTACTCGACTCCACTCGACTCTACTCACTTCACATTGTTTGTATATGACTATGACTGTGCAACAAAGAAAAAAAAAAATTCCATTAAAACCTATAAAAAGTGTATGTGGCACGCTTTTCAAGAAAAACAATGAAAAAAAATATTTTTTGGTTGGTTGACTGACTGGCTAGGCTGGCTGTTTTAAGAATTAATTCTTACACGCTCAAAACAATGAAGAAAGAAGAAAAAAACATACCCAAGACAAAAAACAATTTTTTTTGTTATAGAGGGGGGGGAGATTTCATTTTAAATGAAGAAATAAATAATTAAACTTGAATAGCTTTCAGAATAAAAATGAAAAAAAAAAAAAAACAATTTTATAAAAAAACGCCAAATTAGCCGTTGTTTGTTCGTTATTAAAGCTTCTCCCCCTCCCTCTCTGTGTTTTTGAATTAAGGAATTTAAGAGAGTAAAGAGACCATTGCTGTTATTATAAATTATTGATCAAGATATTGTTGCATTTAATTTAATGGCATCATTATATTTAAAGCTTATTAAAAGGGTAAATATTGCTCAATGCAAAGAGACAACAACAATTAATCTCTCATACATAAACATACTCTATGTTAACTGTGTGTGTTTGCACTTGCATTTGATAAGGTTTTGTTTATGTGTGTGCAACTTTAAAAGTAGAGGATATTTTTATTAGAGAGCATGGTAATGTTGTATTGGTGGTAATATCTCTGTTTACATTTATTTATGGTGAAAATTTATAGAAAAGAATAGAAGGTTCTATTAACACTTACTTTGTTTACATTTCCATTTGATAACCTTTGATTTGTGTTGAAATTTACAGAAGCATAAATTTTTTATTACAGAGAAAGGCAAGGTGGTATTCAAATCCTTTGCTTTCCATAAAATATAACAACAACAATTGGTCGATTTCTTTCAAACTCCCTTTCTGTTTATATTACTGACTTGAAAAGGCAATTATTTGCGGGGAAATTTATAGAAAAGAGAATTTTCTATAAAGAGAGAGAGAGAATGGCAATGATGAGTGTTTGTTTAATCCATGTAAAGTTTACATTGTAAACAGAGAGCTTAGTCTCTGCTTGCCTTGTCCATTTGCAAAGCAATTGTTTGTGTGGGAATTTATGGTAAAGTAAGAACAACAGCTAATCTCCTTATATAATATCATTCTCTCTCTCTCTCTCTCTCATTTTTATGTAACTTTTTTTTATTTGTGTGGGAAAAGGTAAGGAAAGCTAATTAAATGGAGATTATTCAGGATTATTGTCGGTGCAATGGGACAATGTTGTAACGTTAAAATAATATGAAAACGCTAATACGAAAGAATTCGTTAATAAATAAAACAATATAGAAACTTTGTTGTTGTAATTTGTTTGGATGGCAACTTTAGTAAAAAATAAATCGACCCGCCAGTATAAAGCATTAAAGACATATGAAATGCTTTTTTGGCACGAACTCCTGCTATGAAAAATAACCAGCACTCCAGCTAATTTAAGCATACGACAGGCCCATTGAAGTCGCAGCAGTCTAGTAGATAGTGTGTTGGCTTATTAGACATAAGGAACGAGTTCAAACCTCAGGTCAGACACCAAAACGAAATATGAAAAAGAAAAAAAAAAAACATTTCTTCGGCGACTTCCTCTCAGCAGATTTTGGGCAAAAATTCTGAGATTTAATAAAATTGGCATGAAAAAGTTTCTCAAAAATCTGTTGTTCGGAGTCGACTTTAAACTGAACGTGAGAAGCTAGGCCGTAATCCTGACTGAGAACTCCACCTAACTTATGCACACTACGAGCCCATTCATCCGATGGTCATCAAGTCAATAATTAGGCTACTAAACATACATTCCTTTTAACTTTGAGTCTATTAGGCCATTTTAACACGTTGTCTGCCGACTACGAGATAACTCGTAGATTGCGTTCCCTTCTAGGGTGCCAAGTACGAGTTATCTCGTACTCACTAAACCTGACATTTTTGTGTGGCTAGTATCGATAAATGACTTCTGGCAAAAGAACAAAAAGTCAATGAATACTTTATCCTGCACTATCCTATACATACTTAAAATGATCCGGGAAAGTCTGCTAATTTTTCTCTTATTGAAGCTATTACTTGTGAATGCCAAGTACTCCTTTATAGAATTCCCCTAATTCTATGGAAGCTACATGGACCACGAATCCTTGCTGGTAGCTACAAAAGAGATCTGAAATATTTTTCTTTTTTTGAGTAGACATTTAAAACACTTATTTCGAGACTGAATGCAATCCAGACACTTTCTTAAGTCAATTTAAAAGTTGTTATTAATTAAGCTGATTAATCATACCCAAAAAAAAAAGTGATTACAAAATTTCTTTTTCAATCGTCTGGTACGAGTATGTTTTTTTTTTCTTAAACATTTCTAGGCTCACTTAAATTCAATTAATTTATTTTGGAAATTTTGTAATTTAATCCAAAGATCATAACCTTCAAAAGCAGTTAAAATTAATTGAAGAGACAAAAATTCTTTAATTTGAATATGCTCTTCGTCGTCGTCTACATACGCATGACTCACTTACTCTCTGGCCCTTTTGCTTTCTCTGTCACTTATTTCTGTGTTACAGTATACTAATCATTACAATTTTATTCTATTCTCTGGGCATCTAATTTCTTGATAATTAGCAAATGACCGTATTATTTAAATATTTTAATTTTGTTTTTTTTTTTTAAGAAAAATTAATAATAAAAATTTCCTTCACTAATTCTAATGAAAAAAACAACCCTATTTAATTATAATGACTAAAGAAAAAATTACAATTACATCGTTTTTTTTTCGTTTTTCTTTAACTATTCTAACTATTACTGGCTATTAAGTGTTCTGTTAAGTTGTCAAGACTGGCGCTAAATCATTAACTCAATTCACAAAAACAAAATACAAACAAAACACAAACAAAAACAAATAGTGGCAAACGACAATAACAATAGACAAAAAAAAAAAAAACAACAACAAACAGTACTTAATATGGGTGCTTTTTTTTGTGTGTTGTTTGTAAATCATCATCTAATCCACTGCTGTGCTGCTTTACATACCAACCCAGTGAACAATTTTGAGAAATTATTTGCATATTTAAATTCAAAGTTTATCAAACTCTCTTGAAATTTATTTTAGGAATTTAAAGGAATGACAAGCATTTTTAATTTTGTTGGAAATATCTGTCATTTTCTGAGAAGTATAAATTGTAGGAGTAAAAATGATTGATTATTCCATAATTTTTTAGATTTTTTCAAAGTGAGATGATGTAATGTTGTGCTTAAAATGCTTGACCATATGACCAAGCAAGTTTGAATGTAGGAGTAGGTCACATATCATTGTTTTTGGGTTTAAAGAAGAATCTTTTTAATCTCTTTCTATAAAATGAACTCAGAACGCCCTCAAACATTGCAAGGAAGTTCATAGGATGATCAGATTCACTGAAGAAAAAGTTCCTCAATACTACATCTAGTACAGGAAGGTTGGCATTTTCTGTAATCACGCTTCTGTGAAGTTAGATTATGGAATGGTCTGAGGCTGGGGGTTCTGTGTGGTGGAATTCCTCATGTTGACGGAACATCCGCACTAAACTTGCCGTCAATATGGGTACTATGGAGGAGTGCGTGGTATTCGGGTTGGCTAAGGAGGGGGAGGGGGGAGTGTACCGGGCCAGGGGTGAAAATCTACAGCCAAGAGTCCCCGCTGTAAGCAGTAGTGGGATAGCGTACCGGAGTGTTGAGCCATTGCCAGCCTATCCAATATATTTGGACTACATTGTTTTTGTACAAATTTTATATAAGAATTGATTACTTATGCCGGAGGAGATCAATTTATTTTTATTTATTTATTTATTAATTACAATACAATTACAAATTATATTCTAATTTTATACGAGCGGAGTAACTTGACCATATGCTCGGTGTAGTGTCACAGACCAGAGTCTCTGGTGGGAATCGAACCCACGACCCTCACACTAATAGTCTAGCACACTACCCACTAGACTACCAGGGCACCCCAGGAGATCAATTAGTTATAATTATATGTGTACGTTCCAAGTACAAACAAACGGCGTTGTCTCAGATCCATTGTTTCTTGGCAATCCGTTTACTTTAGGACATCATATATCAGTGTTGCAAAATAGAAATTTTTAAAATGTACTCGATTATGTTTGAAAGAGTACTTTTTCCTTTAAATGGTACTTTTCTAAAAAAAAAATTTCTTTATACTTAAGACAGAAAAACTAATGACTGATATATGTTTCTCATATACAAAACAAAAACTTTTGATTCGAAACGCAATTCTGTATGACCTGATTTTGTGCTGACGTAACAAAATTTCTAAATTTGATTGCATTTTGTAGCCTCGCGTTGTTTCAGTTGTTCTCATCGTACATTTAATTAAAGTTTTTACCCATTGAAGCCTATTTTAGATGATAACCGGTCGTCTCATTGCCAAACAAACATACTGCCTTTAGCCGATGCAACATTATTTAGCGACGACTGTTCTTGCTTGATGTTATCGAAGGATAGATTAGATAGTACGGGTTCGATTGAAGGCCCCAGATAGCTCTTTACACTGTTGTGGTTGTTAATTTTGTCACTAGTAAAGGGACTTACAGTTTAAGAATCGACTTCTAATGACAGATTTTTGAGAATAATTTTTAGGGCAATTAATTACTCTGAAAGCTGTTGTGATAAGGCAGATGGGAGGGGGTCGTCGGATGTATTAATTTTTTTTATTTCGTTTTATGACAAATTGGAAAACATAAAGCTTAAAATTGCAGCTCTTATATAGTATGTTAATACACTAGCGCCTGAAGAATGGCCATTGCTTGATGTTATCTTAAGTATACACTACCCTTTACAAATCAGTAACCCCTCAGGGATTTGCTGTTTTGGCATCCGTGCTATATATTATTTTTATATTGAATTCTTTTCAAGTCGTTTCTGTACAATTTAAAAATTACCTCAAGAACTTGGATATGAGCTAAGAGCTAAGTTTAAAAATTCCACCAGTTTTTAGAATTTTTCCAAACGTACGCGTTTACCTTGCCTTTTCTATTATTCTATTCTCCATCAAACTATTCAAGTTCATTACTTCAGTGAATTCACCATTAAATGTTTTCTGGGTATTATCAACAGCTCTCTTGCTTTGTCTGTCTCCCTTTAACTCTTTTAACTGTACGCGATGATTATTCTAAATTACCGAAGCAAGTAAATGAATGTGTTGTGTGAAGTGATGTATGTATTTTGAAATTGTCAGTGGTCAGTTTTGTTGTTGTCATCGTTGTTGTTGTTTTTGTTGGTATATGGGTGACACTATAATTATACTCTCATAATTACAATGATGGTGAAATTTGTTTATAAACAAAATAGCTGCTGCTGCTACTACTGCTACTATTGCTATTACTGTTGTTTTTGTTCTTATTGTTGTTGGGTGTTATTGTTATTATTTTAGTTAAATGGTGTAATAAAGGCATTTTCATTATTTGTTTTTGCAAAGTAATTGTTTTGAGTTGTGTTTTGTTGTTGATATTCCTGTTATTGTGGTAGTTTTCATATGAAAGCTTGGCTTGCCTTTATAAAGAGTTGAAATTGATTTGAAAACTGGTGGTTAAATAGTGGACGAAATGTGTTTGTGGGGTTTAAAAAGCTTTGGGGGATTAATGCAGTTTTTATTTTTCAAAGGCTTAGAAATTATTTTAATAATTTTTATTTGTGATATTTTTTTTATCACTACTCGGTCTTTATGTCGATAATATTTTCTATGGTTTGGATAAACGGTTTTGTTATCCAAACCCTACTTGTTTTTAATACTCAACTCTCACGTTTAACTTTTCATTTTCATACAGTGAAAACAACAACGTATTGTTATTGTAATTAAGAGTAAGTGAGATAGGGAGAGTGAGAGAGAGAGAGAGAGAGAAAATAATGAAAACAAAACCCAACTTCACTACTACTCAACAACCTGCTATTATTTGTACTACAAAATAAAACGTAACAAAAGACAAGAACAACAACAACAACAGCAAAAACAAAAACAGTAGAAAAAAAATTGCATGTCTTGAGACAATTAAAGTGTGTGTAAATTTTTTTTCTTAACTTCTCATTCGCTTTTCACTTCTTGTGTCTGTTTTTTCTGTAAGTTTAAAGTTAGTGTTTACACTGTGACGTAATTGAGTTTTTTCTAGTAAATTTATTAATAATAATAAACAAATAAGTAGAGAGATAGAGAGAGAGAGAGAGAGAGAAAAAAATAATAACTAAACCATGTAACTTTTATTAAATGCTACATAAAACGTAAACAACTTCTGCCAAAGAGACAGGGGAGGGGGTTTCTATTAATTTTAAGATGAACAATGATTTCATTTTCTTAATTCCCAGTAAAATAAAAACTTAAAAATTAAAGAGACAGGTTTTCCTACTCAACACGCACGCTTACATGCATGTAAAAGATCATGTACACATACCAACACCATTCTCTTACACTAACAGAGAGAGAGAGATAGAGATTCACCTACAATTACTACTTGTACAAATACATTGAATTGAATGATGTGTGTGTGTGTGTGGGGAAAGAATAACAATAAGAATCATCATTTATATCCGGTATGGAATAAATTAATCATTTTTGTTGTTTTTTTTTTCTTTGAGACAGACAGGGCTGGTAATTGTAATTCATTCTTATGGCGACGAATGATATTAAATTTGGTTGTTTAGGTTTTTGTTCATTTGAATTTTTTGAATAATTTTTTGGGGGTATTGTGGGATGCTATAACAATTTTTTTTAATTTAAATGCTTCAGTTCATGATATACATATGACATAATAAAGTTATCGATTAAAACATTTTTGTATAACCTTACACTGGGTAACATACCGAGTGGACTTTCCTATGAATGTGAAGCTATCCGCTAACCTTGTAAATCTTATTTGTATATTTTTAAAGTTTATAGAGTATAAAAATAACATATTTTTCTAATACTGCATTAATGTTTTAATTCAGTTTACTTTTCTTGTTATCGATAACTTTTCTTAATTTTGCTATTTATCGATAACATTGTTCTATAAACAAAAAATTATGCCAATTATAAGCAAATGTATTACATTAAAGTTTATAAAGTATGAAAATATTTATACTCTAGGTTAAACAGCTGTTATCGATAACATTTTGCATCTGAATTTCTTTTTTTTTTTTTAGCAAATTTCCTTCTCTGTATCGTATTTAGCTAACATTTTATGACAATTCAATAACATTTTGTACGTGTTATCGATAACATTGGGCTCTAAAAAATTTATTACAAAATACATTCTGTGGTAAAACCATTCAATTATATTTAATAAATGAATTTGTAATGAGATTTCGATAATTTTTTATGTACATCGATAACATTTTATTTCTCATTTAATTCGATAACTGTCAATACAATTTGGTAACTTTCTGAAAACGATGTTTTACTAAAGAAAATATTTATTTAGGTGGGATAACAACATCACTTTTACTCATTCGGTATTTTCGATAACAATGTGTTCCACAAAAAATAGGTTGTGAAGAGGTTCGATAACAATAATATTCAATAATATTTTAAAGTTATTTAAAATCTTTGATAATTAAAAGTTTCTTTGCATTTCTTTTTTAATAATGAAATTTCGATAACTTTTTTTGTGTTATCGATAGCATTTTCTGCTGAGTAAAAAAAATATTTGAGAGCTAGAATCTGTCTTATAATTTAAAATACTTTGTAATCCTTTTTAAATATTTTTCTTTTTAATGACGACCTTTAAGTATTGATGATAACTTCCTGATTAATCGTATTTTTTTTTTTTTTGCTTTAAAGTGTTTATAAATAAAATTTTTATTTCTATTTATTTTTATATTTATTGCTGTTGTTTTTTGTATTTTTTTTTAAATATATTTTCTTATTAATGAACCTTATCACCCAATTGTTGGGTTTATCACTTATTTTTTTGTTTGTTTTTGTTTTTCATTACGTTACTCAAGCGATGATCTTGGCTTCTCGCTTACGATTATGATCATTAACGCTGATCTTTGCCTGTCGCTGAATGCAAAAAAAAAATATTTTTTGCAATGAAATTTTCATTCATAAAATGAAAAAGTAATTCATAAACAAACAACAACAACGATAACAATATAAAAAAAACGCAGAGAAAAAATGAAGAATTTTTGTGGTTGGGATTTGGGAGACGACCCATCATTTTTTGTTTTCGTTTTACTCACATACTCTTGTAACTGTCCCTTGATTGTTTTTCATCATTGTCATCATCATTATATTGTGATGAGATGATGATGACGATGGCGGTGGTGCTAGGGCTGATGTTGTTGATGCTGGTGGTTTACTGCTGGTGACTGTGAAAGCAATTATGCTAAAAGCGGCAATGAGTGAAATCCTTTGTTTATGCTGTAGACAGACAGACAGACAGTCAAGACAAGACAGACTTAGACGCATGAATTTTGAGACATAAAAATATATGTCATCGGTGCAACCGAATTGATGCGTCCGCCTTTGGTAAAAACAATTCCATAAAATAAATAAATATTGCAGATACAGTATACACTTGCATACATATATGCACTAACATACATACATACATGTAATCATATACACATATACATATGTACGTATAGAAGAAAATTATGAATGAATTTTCGTTTTATACAGAGGGCATCAGAATGCTTCAAACCTTAATAAATAAACCAATGTCTTGGCATCAGGAGAAAAAGAATTTTAAAACTCCTTATTACTGTTTTACTACTTTTCATCCGTACTGTATAAAGCAGTGGCAAATACCTTCAGCCGAAGGAGTAACTGTAGTAGCAACAGTTTTGTAGTAGTAGAGAGAGTGTAATACAGTAGTGGCTGTTTAAATAAGTTCGCGTATGAAAATATTATTAAACAGTGATGTAGACTTTGCTTGTTTTTCTTTTGGCATACATATGTTTGTTGTTGTTGTCATTATTTGTTTTTTTTTACCCTTATAACTGCTGCCGCTTGCTCAATACCATTAAAGCAGACTGTCGAAAAAAATATATACACACACAGACACACACTCACACAACGCAATCTCCTTTGGTCTTTAAATATTTTTTTATTAAGAAAAAAAAAAAAAAATCGAAAAAAGCCAGCCAGCCAGCCAGTGTCTCCAATAAAAGCTTGAGGAAATGCTGTCAATTATATGTGAAGTTTTTTGACATCATTGTTATTGTTGTAGTTGTTGTTGTTGTTTATTGCCTTTGATCCGCATACAATTTTATTATTGAAAGCATTTAAATAAAGTCGTCTCCTGCATTTAATAGAGCTTGATTTTTTTCGTTTTTTGTTTTTGTGGCTGTTATTTTTTATTTCGCATTTGTGTGTGTGTGTGTTTGTATTTCATTCAGTTCATTCGTTTCAATTAAAGAGACTGGAGTTCAAGTCAAAAAGGAAGAAAAAAAACTGAATTTTTTTTCTTTAAATTTTTAGTTCCGTTTCGGAAGGAAACGTTTTATAACAATAACAAGTGGAGGGAGGGGGGAAAGTAAGGCAAAAAATACAAAATTTAATCACTTACTTTTTTTTTATTTAACGTACTCAACATAATTGCAATAAAAACTCCTCACACCAATACATTTACTACATACTAAGTAAACATTACTGAGGTGCATACTCTTAAAGCCAGAGATGGATGAGATGCTATGATTGTAATTTCAATGTAATTGAGGATAATTTTTGTAGGTTAATATGAAATTTGAGTTATTAACCTATATGTGCTTATCTTCCCATTTTTAAAACGGTGAGATATTGTTCAGCTGGGTGGCATACCATATAGATTACGAGAAAGAAAAAATTGGACATATAAGGGTTAAATGCATCAACATTTTTAGCCTGTGTTACTTTTGTTTCTGTGCTATAAGTGGTATGTGCTAATACTTGCATACATACATATGTAATTGGCCATTACAACCCTTCAGTCAGGACTACGACTTAGCTTCTCACACCACCTATGTTGTGTGCGTTAATTTTATACATGAGTGGCGGGCCCTACAGTTTAAAGTCGACTCCGAAAGACATATTTTTAAGAAACTTTTCATGGCAATTTTATTTTTACACTCAGAGTTTTTGTTAGAAATCTACTGAGGGGAAGTCGTCGAAGAAATATTTTTTCAAATTTTCGTTTTGATGTCCGACCATGGCCTAACGTCTAATAAGCCAACACACTACCCACTAGACTGCGGCTACTACTGTAAGCAGTAGAGTGGTTGAAAAATTTTAATCATGGTTTTGAATTTTAAAAATTTAGTTGGCATCCCTCATAAAACATACGAATAATTTTTGCTATTTAGAGGTACACCAAAGCATAAGCTATACTGGGCTACAGCCTATACCGCGGCTACAAATCCAACCACCTGGCTGATAATTGAAAGCTTGATAAGTAAACTACAAGTTTTATAGCAAAGAATTGTCTCAAATTCAAAGCTTCCGCACAGATTGTGATGGGTAGCTGATTCCAGTCGGGTTGTTCAGGCATAGGAATCAGGTTAGTATTAAGAGGGTTGGCTGTTAAGTTGAAAGAGGACCACAACACAAGTGTCAAACGGAATTTGTCCGTCAAAATTATTTAACCAACCTGTTGCTGTATTCACGCCCTAATTTGATGTTTATTAGATGGTCCTGACCTCATTGTAACCTTGTTGCTTTGAAACAGAGATAGGAAGTGGAGATAAATCAGAGTATATTTGGACCTGTAAACACACGTTCCGAGGGGCGGTAGTTTTTAAAAAACTATTGTTACTCTATAGCTATTCGAAGCATAAGATTTTTGGTTTGAGATCTTTAATTTGGTTGACTCTATTGCGAATATATATGTATGTACATGAAGCGACAATGGTTCAGAGAAATCTCAATTTTTTTTTCTGTAGGTAAACCTTGAACTACTCGTTAACGTATCGTATATAAAATGTAAAATTCTGTTTAAAAACATCTTTCAAAAAAAAAATGTTTTTTGTTTTTAGTACATATTTTGTTAATTGGTTGTCTAAGGAAGTTGTCAAAACACGATAAACAAAAAAAAAATTAAATAAAAACAATAACAAGACGATTAAAAGATTTTATGACTTCTTTGACACTTGCGGGCCTATAGCAACCAGAGTTTTAAAGCTTAAAAAAGTTTTTCATTAATAAAACACAAACAAATAAAACCAAAGTCTTGTTATAAAGCAAATAAATGAATGAGACTGTGAATAAATCTTAAAAAAAACCGAAAAACGAAAAAAAAAAAAATCATACAACAGAATTCAATGACTCTCTCTAAACATGTTGAAACTTCTTTTAAAATCGTTATAAAAAGTTTATGATTTTGTTTTTATTTTTTTTTTTATTTTTGCGGAATAAGAAAAAGTTATGGATTCCCATGGCGTCTCTTGCAATGTTAAAAGAATACATATTTTATTTTTATTTATACGTTCTTCTGTTTCTACGCACGAATGGTTTCAATGGGGTTGGAACAGAAACAACAAAATCTGCGCTTAAAGAACAAAAAACAAAAAAAAAAAAAAATATGCGAGTGATGAAGAAAAAAAACGAAATGAAAAGAAGTTTTCAAAACTACACAAAGTTCTTGTTTTTTTTCGCAAACATAAAATTCATTTTTTTTTTCAAAATTTTTAATAAAAATGACATGTGTTTTGGTTTTTCAACAACATTTTCCAGAAAACTACGTACAAAAAAAAATATTAAAAATGTTCTAAAATTTTTACAAGCTTCAGATTATGCTCTCACGAATCTGTGAATGAGAATTCCTCTATTTCTTCTTACGTCTTCTTTCATAAGCAAATCACATCACATCACACCATACAGCTAATAATAATGCCATCTTTTGGAGGAAGAAAAAAAGAAGAGTCGTATCTGGAATCATTACCAGAACCGTTCATTTTATGCCATTCATTTGTTCATTTAATTCTGAATTATTTTTCTTCTTTCTTTTATTAATTTGCTTATCTCTTTATACATATTCATTATTATTCGTTTCATTCATTCCTTCAGATTAATCGCAATTCGTAGATTTCTTAAATGCTCAGCTGCGATTCTTTTTTTTTGTAAATTTTTTTTTTGCTTTTCTTTAGAAAAGACACTTGAG
Source organism: Sarcophaga rosellei (assembly GCA_930367235.1). Lineage (NCBI taxonomy): Eukaryota > Metazoa > Arthropoda > Insecta > Diptera > Sarcophagidae > Sarcophaga > Sarcophaga rosellei. Next base: position 65,311,428 of record OV884018.1, read on the forward strand.
AAGATTTACTTTTTCTTTCGCTTGTTTTTTTCTTCAAATTTCAAATTGTAGATTCTATGTGAATATTTGTTTGTTTTCTGTTCAAAAATTTAAATTTCCGATTTAAAATTGTATTAAGTCAAGCCTGATTATGGTTTTACAAGCAATTCATAAAAAAAGGTTTCTATGGAATCGAGATTTAAACCCACTTAACGCTTTAAAGCGTTTTTTTATATACATAGTATATACGACCAATACTCGAAGAATGGTCCTTCTTCCTACCTTGTCGGGATATTGTCTTGTAAACAGACGGCAAAATCTTTTCTGTAAAGCAATGTGCTATACACTGGTCAACCGCAATACATATGTACGGTCTCCACTTGACAGAAGAAGTTCAACGCTACCTTACTAGTGCATATTCCCTTGTACATACTGTTCATACAATAAACTTAAGAACAAATCACATTAAAGCTCTACTCCAGTGAATTACTTTAGCTGGATACCGTACGCCAATTACTGTACCACAAGCTTCAAAGAGGTTCTGAATCACTGGACTAAACACTGGACTATTGTATTCCAGTATTCCAAGATGTACTAAAATGCTGAAAGTACAGGGCACTCTCGGTAACGTGAACACCGCCTAACATGAACAAGCTTTTATTAATGTTGACTACTTTGAACCTAAATAAACACAGAGAGCTCTATAACGTGAAACATTTTTTTTTTCGCTGCATATGTTTTTAAACTTATAGGCAACACTAAAATACATTAATGCCCTGGTAGTCTAGTGGGTAGTGTGCTAGACTATTAGCGTGAGGGTCGTGGGTTCGATTCCCACCAGAGACTCTGGTCCGCTCGTATAAAATTAGAATATAATTTGTAATTGTATTGTAATTAATAAAATAAATAAATAAATAAATAAAATACATTAAATTCAAATTTTAAAGTTTGGGGAATCCCCTCAAGTAAAAAAATTTGTTCTTTTAGGTTGAGGTTGTTCAACGGTGGAATAATGATTCCTGTGTTGATGATACGACTGAAATCGATGAAATTGGGCAAAACGAAGAAAGTGAAGACGATGATTGCATTGTCGATTCAACAATCTCTAACATGAACAATTTCCATGAACTCTCTTGATTTTAATTAGTTCACATTGCCGCGAGTGCACTGTATTAAAGGGATCGAATGGATGTGAAGTCTTATTTGCACCGTGTTAAGACATTAAAGCTCAAGTGGCTTTTCTCTTTAATTCAATAAAAAATTGATAAACGGGGTACTTTTTTTTAAGTACTTTTTATTAAATTCATTAGCTTTTGCTAAAAAGGATGGAACTTTCTGGTAGAAGTATTTTATAATAAAAAAGTACTTTTTTACAAAGCGTACTTTTGATAAAGAAGCAATGCACGTTTGGATAAAGGCCTTTTTTTTAGTGAATGGGTACTTATTGATAAAGATGTACTTTGTAATAAACGGATTATTTTTGATAAAAAAGGTACTTTTTTGATATTAATGTACTTTTTGATGAAAATGTACACTTTGATAAAAATTTACTTTTAGCTAAAAAGGTATTCTTTAATAAAAATGTACTTTTTATCAAGAAGTTAATTTTTAATAAATTGGTACTTTTAATAAAATGATACTTTCTGATAAAACGGTACCTTTTGGTAAAAAGTTACTTTTTGGAAAAAAAGTTACATTTTGACAAGAAGTTCCTTTTTAAAAAAAGGGACTTTTGATTAAAATGTACTTTTTGATAGAAAAGTACTTTGATAAAATGTACTTTTTGATAAAAAAAAAGTTATTTTTTGGCAAGTAACTACTTTGATAAAATTGTACTTTTTGATGAGAAGTTACATTTTGATAAAATTGTACTTTTTGATGGGAAAGTACTTTTGATTAAAATATATTTTTTGATACAAAAGGTACTTTTTGAAATAAAAAAAAACTTTCTGATAAAAAGATATTTCTTTGTAAAGAATTCACTTTTTGATAAAAAAAAAGTACTGCCTAATAAGAAAAAGTCCTTTTTTGATGAAAAGGTACTTTAAATGTACCTTTTGATAAAAAAAAGTACGTCCTGATAAAAAAAGTACTTTTTTGATGAAAAGGTACATTTTGATAAAGCAAATTTTTAAAACTTATAATAAAAAAGTACTCTTGAATGAAAAGGTACAGAATAAAAATGTGCTATTTTAATATAAAGATACTTTTTGATAAAAACTTGTACCTGAATAAAAAAAAAGTAATTTAGGATGAGGAGGTAATTTTTAATTAATTAAAAAAGTATGTACTTCTTGATTAAAAGATACTTTTCGTCAAAATAAAATGAAACAGGTTTTTAATAAATAATTTTTTTTTATATTAAAAAAGTACATTTTAAAAATGGTATTACCGTTCCTTTTTCGTTCTTTTTTTTGGTTCTTTTTGACAAAAGTTCCTGGAAAGGAAGCAATTAACGCAATACGTTTCCATAAAAAAGTACTTGTATTATTATTATTATCATTATTTAATATTCTTTTGTAATGGGTAATCAAAGAATGAATAAATATCTTTTTTAACCTATTTTTAAACAATTGTATGCCATCATCAGCAGCAGCAGCAGCTTCTTTTCTTAAAGAAAACATGATCATCTTTCTGTATTCTTTTGAATTTGAACTCAAGAAAAAAAAAGAACTGATTTTGAGAAACGCAAATAAATGAACAAAAGCAATATCAAAAAAAGAAAAAAAAAAAGAAAGAAAAAACAGAAGAAATTCTTTACGAAAGGAAAACGAAATATTCCAAATTTTTTTTCTTTACTACGTTTTGGTTCTTTTTTATTAGACATGGCCTTGAATTTTTGCAAAAAACAAATACAATAAACGAAATAACAAAAAAAAAACAAATATTTTAATTTCTTTATTTATAATGAGACTGGAAATGAATGGTTCGTACGTACATACATACATAGCCACAAAGTACCAATAGAGTACCATTTTTAGTGGTGCTTTTCAAATTGGAAAAAGAAGACAAAGAAAAAAACGAAATTCGCAAATTTTTTGCGTCTTTCTTTTGCCATTCAAATTCTATTCTATTATACTCTTCTTCTTTTTGTTGTTTTTGTTTTTTATAATAAATTTGCCAAATAAATCAGCGCCTACCTTTTAAGCAATTGTGTAAGGCAGTTAATTTGGCTGTCCGTCCGTCTGTCCGTCTGTCTGCCTGTCATCATAGCGTCTGCCGAGACGTTAATTACAATCGGAAATATTTAATATTGCCTGGTCGACTGACGCTGCTGCTGCTGGCTGTTATGGTCTAAACAAAATGCGTGAATTAATAATCCAATCCAATCTAATCCGAGTGGCTAGGCCCGCAGATTCTATGCGAAAAAAATAAATTAAAAACAATAGGAAATAAAAAATAATTAATAGTTGCGTTAACAATATACATTTATTTTTAAACTAAAATTGTTAATAATAAAAGCAAAAAAAAAAAAAATATTTAAGAAAGAACAGAATACAATAGGAGTAGAGAATGGCAAAAATTCGTTAAAAAAACAATGAAGAAAAAAAAAGAATTAAAACTGGTTCGAAAGTCTTTGAGATGTTAAATTTTTTTTTTTAGCAAAATTAAGTGTGAAATATCCGTAAGCGAATGTAAATATGGCATGTTTTTACAGTGGCGCACAAAATTTCGAAAATATATCGGAATTTAGTTAAGCAACACAGGAAAATCTTAATCATCACGTTGGTCTGCTAAAGGCATCATTATTATCTTTGAAATTGTAAAGAGAATTTATTTTCTAGTCACAGCTACGTAACGTTAGAAATTGAATCGAGAAACCTAGCGTTTAGGCATATACAGTGAGTGTCAAAAAAAATTGTACATTAAAAAAAAATATATGTATATAAATTACCGTTATTTTTATTTTAAAATTGTTTCATTAACAGTTTTTAAAATTGAAACAAAAAAAAAAATTCGAAATATTGTCAAATTTTTTCGGGCACTCTCCTTAAATGGTAAATGTTGAGTTTGGTGATTGTTAGAATTTTATCCTTAATGTACAGTTGCTTTTGACGCTCACTGTATGTGAAGCTCAATACTTCTTTAAACGCTGTCTGTGAAAATTTTTGAAAATATTGGGACCAAATACCTTAAGACATGGGGTATTGTGGGGCTACAAGAAGTAAATTTACACCAAATTGGACACAACTAATCACCATGACCATTGCATAAAATGGAGGTAGTAGAAGACAAAGATATCCGGGTATGTATAGGCACTGGACTCTAGTTGACTGCTGACTTCCGGTAAAATTACTGGCTGCATGTTTAATGAATATCAAATCGATGAAATAGATTTTTCTTCTACGCATCGGAGTTTGATAGTTTCACTGGATTTCGCTCAATGCAAATGGAAGTTTTTTGCTTTAAAGCCGGTATAGTTACACGTTAGGACAGGACAGTGTCCGCACTCATTACTGTCCACACTCAGTGTAAAGTAGTAAAGTACACACAGTAGTAAAGTACCTGAACACATTGGGGAGATTGGCTCGGGAATCTGGATACGTCTACAAAAGGAAAAAGTAGCGAATTTAAATCAGTAGGAGTAGTAGACAGAAATAGAAACAACGGCATCAAGATTTACGCAGAATAATAAGACTTTTAATCGCTGAGAGAGTTCATTATAACTTAATTCGGAATTTCTTAAAACCGATTAGCGCAACGTAAATAAGATGAGAGAAGGCTGGTTGGTCATCAAACTTCAGAACTTCGACTGAACTAAGTGAGCCTCATAATTGAGCATTTCAAGAGGAGAGATCTCGCAGATTGTAAAAATTAAGGAGGTATAGCTCAGCTAACTAAGCTCCCAGTGAAACGGCTATCCCCACTAACAATCGATTTTTGAAATGAAAAGTCTCGCTTTGAATGACATCGTTGCTAAAAGTGGAAATACTTGCAATCAACGTATTATTATGGACTAATATGTGGAATAACGATGCCATTTCCTACATTTAAAGGAAGGAACAATTTCTGTCATTGAATTTGGGTCTCTGCCATTGAATTTGGGTCTCTGCCATTATAGTAGGTAGTTAGGTAGGTAGTTAGGTAGGTAGATAGGTAGGTAGGTAGATAGGTAGGTGGATAGGTAGATGGATAGATGGCCATTACATCCGCTTGAAACACGCTACAATAATCCGGCAGTCGGAGGGGAATTTTATGGTCCAGTTTCCCACAGTAGAGTCCTCTACCAAGCCCATTATCGAGTTAAGAGCCATTGGTGTATATGTCCAGGAGTTCCAAGGGGGGTGATCATGTCAGGGGTGTGAAGTAGTACTTTCCCGAAATTATGATGGCATTTGCCTCGTTCCACAGTGAAATTCAACAATATTGGTTGTTGATTGGTTCATAAGCAAGACGAGTTTTCCTTTGGAAGCAGGTGCTGCTTTAAAAACAAGACATTTTTCCGTATCTTTTAATTTTTTTAATGACACTCATCATGACTTTAATTAATTAGAAGTAAACTCATAATGTTTAATGGCCTTTAAAAGTGTTTTTGTGTAAGAATTTTTGCCTCCCTTCCCAATCTTAAAATCATTGTAATTATGATGATGATAGAAGAGGCACAGCTATAGACGCCTCCCCAATGATCATTCACAGAGCATAACATGCAATAAAGTTTATCACATAAAAATCTACTTACCTCGGCTTCTGCCCAAGTACGTTCGTTTGTTCGCTGCTTTTACAAGGCATGCAATGTGAAGAAGAAAATGTTCAGTTTTGCGAATGCGCGAATTCAATGTCATTAAACTTTTGCAAAAGAATCATCGAAACGTTTCAAATACAGAAGAGCTTTAATTAAGCAAAAAAAACAATCACAAGAAATCAAATCAAATTTATACTCGTTTCGATACTGTAAGAGATATGTACACAACAATGTATTGACCATTTATACTTAAGCAATCAGTCACATGGCTGGCCGGCCAATAATTATGGCCTCAAAATGGAACTTCTTGTGTATGTTTTTGTTTTTTTTGCTTACGATTGGTTTTAAATCAATTATATGACCAGTCACTATGACTGTGTAAACTTTAATTTTAACCACATTGTTTTCTCTGTTAATGCTTCTGTCCTCTGTCTAATGCTTGGCCACTACCAGTGGCTACTGAGCGCTCTATGGCTTTTAGTTTTATAAGCCTATTTAGCCTATGAAGCTTATTATTATTTTCGGTCTTAAAATATAGAAATGAAATAAAAAGTGGAATTTTTCGTTTATTGTTGTTGTTGTTGTTGTTGCTGTTGTAATTGCCATAGAATAGAGCACAGAATAGCGTTAAGAAATCAATTTCCTGCTTAGAACTACAAAACTTTTGCCACAAACTAGAAAGACTTAGTCAAGTTAACATACAATAATTATCATTATAACGCTAATGATGATGACGATGACGATAATGATAATGATGATGTAAAAAACAGCAGTTTTTTTCGACAGAGTTTCGACTTAAAATTCTGCGCGTTTTTTTTTGTTTGTTCATGGTGCACCATTTAAGGTGAAATAAATGGTACCATAGTTGTACTTACTTCCGAATTCTATTTTTACTGCTTAAACAGACATTCTAAGTGCTGCCAAGTAAGCTTCTGCTTACCGGCTGACTTGGCTGGTAACCGCTTTGCTTTGCTTTGGTAATTACCCACAGTAAACGTACCCGACTGACTAACCTGACTGAGGAGCACAGTAACACAACAGTGTGTACAATCATTTGGTCGGTCGGTCGTGGTGTAATGTGCATGTTGTAATTGTTTAATTCCTCAAAACTCCAATGGGTGTGGAGCCTCTCTATTTTCCAAGTCATGTCGAGTGCCTTGATATTATGGCATGCCATGCCATGCTATAGTATGATATGGTATTCAGTTTTTATTTTTCACTTGAGGTGCAATAGAAAATTTTAATTGTTTTTATATGGCATTTTTCCATTTCGTTTTTTTTCTCCCGTTTTTGTAGTTTTTCTTTTCATTGTTAATTTCAATTTTCTTGTGCAACTTTTAACTCAAAACTATTTAGTCTACTCGTCTATTAAGTCATTGAAGTTAACTTAAAAAAAGAAAAGAAAAAAACAGCTTTGCACTTACATTCAGCTGCAATGGGAAAATTAAACATTTACACATTGAAATTATGGACTAGACTTAAGTCTTTAGTTTTAGCGCATGCACAGTGTTACGAAAGCATGCAAAAAGTAAATAACTTTTTTTTTTATAATTTTGAAGGAGTGGTATTTTAATATGCGTTATAATTTTATTTTAAATGTAAAAAAGGTTCATGAAAAACCTTGTAAAAATTAATTGAACCTATTTTGGTACTTTTTTATTTTTTTGGTACCTTTTTCTTTTTTGTATTTTTGTCGTACTTTTTTGATACCTTTTCCTTTTTGGTACTTCTTTTGTTTGCTTATTTATTGGTATTGTTTTCTTCTTTTTTATAACTTTTTTCCTTTTTTTCTTTTTTTTGGTACTTTTATTCCCTTTTTTGGTATTTTTATTCCTTTTTTGTACTTTTTCGATACTTCATAATACTTTTTTCTTTTTGGTACTTCTAAAATTTTTTTCCATACTTTTCGCCTTTTTTGATATGTTTTTCTTTTTGGTACTTCTTATTTTTTTGATACATCTTTCTTTCTTGATGCTCTTTTCTTTTTCTGATTTTTTTTTCTTTTTTGGGACTTTTTCTTTTCTGGTACTTTTTTTAATAAATTTTTCATTTTGTACTTTTTTCTGCTTTACTGTTTTTTGCCTTTTTTGTACGTTTTTCTTTTTGGTACTTCTTATTTTTTTGATACATCTTTCTTTCTTGATACTCTTTTCTTTTTCTGATGTTTTTTTCTTTTTCTGGTACTTTTTTTTTTTTTTTTTAATACATTTTTATTTTTGTACTGTTTTCTGTTTTTTGCATTTTTTGTGCTTTTTTCTTTTCTGATACTTTTAAGTACTTTTTTCTCTTTGGTACTTTTTAAGTTTTTTTCGTACTTATTCCCTTTTTTGATACGTTCTTGTTTGACACTTCTTATTTTTTTGATACTTCTTTCTTAGTACATTTTTCTTTTTCTGATATTTTTTTCTTTTTTTTTCTTTTTTTTTTCTTTTTTATACACTTTTCTTTTTGTACTTTTTTCTATTTTTTGCCTTTTTATACTTTTTTCTTTTTTTTGATAGATTTTAGCACTTTTTTCTTTATATTTTTAAGTCTTTTTTTCGTACTTCTCCCTTTTTTTGATACGTTCTTTCTTGGTACTTCTTATTTTTTCTTCTTTCTTTTTTGGTACTTCTTTGCTTTTTCCGGTATTTTTTCTTTTTCTGCTACTTTTTTTTGGTACTTGTTTCTTTTTGTATACTTTATTATATTTTTGGTAACTTTTTGTTATTTTTTGGGTGATTTTTTCTTATTTTTTGGGGTACTTTTTTCTTTTTTTGTATTTGTTCCTTTTTTTGATGTATTTTTGGTACTTTTTCCTTTTTTGATACGCTTTTCATTTTTGATACTTCTTATTTTTGATACTTCTTTCTTTCTTAGTACTTTTTCTTTTTCTAAAACTTTTTTCCTTTTTGGTACTTTTTTCTTTTTGTATAATTGATTCAATTTTTGGTACTTTTTTCTTATTTTTTTCTTATTTTTTTCTTCTTATTTTTGGTACTTTTGTCTTTTTGCATTTGATATATTTTTGGTACTTTTTTATTGTATAATTGATGCTATTTTTGGTACTTTTTTCTTATTTTTTTGGTGTACTTTTCTTATTTTTTTATTCCTTTTTTCTTATTTTTTTTTATGCTTTTTTCTTATTTTTGTTTGTAATTTTTTCTTAATTTTTGGTACTTTTTTTGTACCTTTTCCTTTTCTGGTATGGTTTTGGTACTTTCCCAACATTGTTTTGAAATTCTAGTTACGTCTGAATGCTTATAAGTGCGGAGACAGATGACATTCTCGTAATCGAAATAGAAATCGCTAAGTTATGCTTAAGTTTGTCAACTATATCGTTACACTGTGCATTTGCTCAGTTTAACCATGTGATCTCTTCTGTATGAGAGTGCACTGTGCTGTGCAGCATGGTATCGTGCTACATTTGTTATGTGTTAATGACTTTGACTGGCTTGTGCAGTTTGGGAGGATTCCCAGCATCATAAAAACAAACAAATTTTTAAGGACAGACACATACAATATTTGCCAACACACAGAAGAGACAACGTACGTGGATAGTATAAGCCGACAAATGGACAGACAAAAACGGTCACACATAAGGTTTTTTTTGTTTTTCAGTAATGAGAAGAAGTTAAAGCACCTCTCTCTATTGTATGTTGTTTTTTGTATCTGCTTCTAATTTTATTTTTCAGCACTTGTATAACAAATTGCAAAAAAATCAACGACAACAAAAAAATTGTTTGAAAAGAACTAATTTTTGTTGGCAACTTCCGCTAATTTTATTTATTTTTTTCATTATTTTTTTTCTCTCTTTCGTTTATTTTGAAATGAAACCCCGTTACTTATGGTTGCAATATTTGTTTTTTCTGTATTTTTTTACAGGTTTGTGCCGAAGAGAAGTGTCAAGAAGAGGTCGTGCTCTTGGCCCTCAATTATATGGATCGGTTTTTATCAATGAAAACAGTGCGCAAAACTCATTTACAAATTTTAGCCGCTGCCTGTCTCCTGCTTGCCTCCAAACTACGTGAACCCAGTTGTCGTGCCTTATCCGCTGAACTTTTAGTCTTCTATACCGATAATAGCATACATAAAGTCGATTTAATCGTAAGTATCTACACAAATTATATATATTTTTTTTCTACTCTACATATAATCCACTCCCCTCCCCCCCTCTATTGCTCTCCCTCCCCTGTTTTTTTTGTAAGGCAGTAATATGCCAAAGCAAATATTGAATATTTATTTTGAGAAGAAGAAAGAATAGAATTCAAGAACAGTATAGAACCAGAACAGCATAAATTGCTTGGTAAAGAGTTTTTTTTTGTTTTTGAATGGTTGTACGTGCTAAAATACCTTCAAACAGACGGACAGACATGGCATACCTGCAGACGGACGGACGGACATGGCTGTGGCCGTACATTGTAAGTTACGAGGGCCATGGGATCTCGAACTCTCTCGTATCTTCATCATTATTATGTGTTTTCGTTATTATTTCATGCTGCTGCCTGCTGCTTAGTGCTGGTGCTGTTGCTCAGTAAGACAATATTTGTTGTTTGCTGTTGACTTTTCCATATTATTAAAGTTACTTTGTTGCAGCAACAAATATTTTTTCAACTTTAAGGACTTTGCGCTTCGGGTTTTGTTGCTCTTCCTTCCCTTTCAGCATATCGCTGTCTCACTGGCTGTCTATCTATCTGTATACACACAGATATGCAAACACAACGTAACAAAAGTGCGTTTTGTGTGCTCTCCTTCACCTTTATGAGTAAACTTTTCTTCTTATTATTATTGTTGTTGTTGTTGTATTCTTCTTCATTTTTTAAAATTGCTTAATGTATCTCTTTTTTTTTATTTTGAAATTGTGTCTGAAATTTTTCTGACAAACGTGATACTTGCGGTTAAAGTGGTTTATTAAAAGCCCATTAGGGCTACTCACAGTCCCAGTCCAGCATCGTGTGCTTAGCCATAAGATATGTATGCATGTGGCATGTGAATTGCACGCTTTTTAACATGTTTTTCTCTTATCTTTACTAGTGTGATGGTAAACATTAGAGAGAATCAAGGGTGAAGGGGGAGCAAAAGGCATTAAAACTTTTAATGAATAATTCCTCGTTTTTTCTTTCTTAAAAGCACAATGTGTACAGATATTTTAAGTATTCTTGGCTTAACCCCGAGAAGTTCTAATGGCAGCCTGCAATACAATTCACTGCGTTAACGCTTTCAAGGATTCTATAATTTTTGCGTCATAGTAAGAGTCTGCTCCCTTATACGATACTCAGTTTAAACCTGACTTGCTGAATTTGGTATGAAAACAGCACTTCAGATCACAGGAAACACGTCCTTAACATGGAAGATCTATTGAGTGTGGGCAGGGATATTCCTATCAATCCTGTCAAAACCACTTGAATGCCTCACACGGAAGAGAAACTCGAATTTTTAACGCCTTGACTCTAAAGGCAACCTTAGTTTAATTTTTCACGAACCGTATATCTGGGTATCACGTTGGCTACACGCTTATTTGGAATTCACAGCTTTGGGAGGTTTTCACTGCATTAGCTTTCTTAGTCTGCATTAAGCGCCTCTTTGGTAGAACTTGAGAATTGAGTGGCTGGCTGGACAATTACTTCAGCGTCTTTAGTATGATTGCCAAGTACTCACTACTCAAAGGAAGAATAGAGATGTTTTGGGTACACGCCAGTAGATCATCTTAGAAAGTTCTGGGTGAGGTTAGGTTGAGGATCAGGGTCAGGCCCATGCCCACTGTGTCAGCTCAAATAACTATCCGCCACGGAGAGCAAAATTTTGCTTCCAACCTCGACTCTTAAAAAATTCTAGCTGTTGAGATCAGGCGGCTTTTAAAGCCCACAAATCTAGCTGTTAAGAGAATGATCATTCGGCTGATCAGGCGTCTTTTAAAGCCCTTTACTCCACCACAATCATCTTAAAAAATTGTATGCAAATGCCTAAACATACTTGAAATGTTAGCGAACTTTTATATTGAATTGGGTTACTGAAATAAGATGACAAACTATCTGACGAATTTACTCCAAATTGATGCTTAATCAACTTAAAATATAACTTGGTACCAATGATGTACTTTATAGTTTGTACTTTTGAAGTATTTTTCTAAATTTTTCTGATTTTTAGTTTTTTACACAAATAAGTATGTTTAAGGTACGAATTTTACAATGGCGCCTAAAAAGTACTTAGTCAAAAAAAGTCCTTTTTTTAATTTTACTTTTCAAGTAATTTTATTCCGTTTATTTACATGAATTTTTATTAATTAAGTCAACTTATAGTATAGTACCAAATTCATAATTCAACTTAAAATAGTACCTGATGATAAAAAAGTAGTTTTTAGTTTTTACTTTGGAAGCAACTTTTAAGGTTTTTTCTTTATACATTTTTAATATTTTAAACAAAAAAGTACTATTTAAAAAACTAATTTTACAAATAGTACTTGAAATAGTATCTGATGATTAAAAGTACTTTTCAGTTTTTACTTTGGAAGCAACTTTTATGGTTTTTCTTTATAAATTTTTAATATTTAAACCTCAAAAAGTACTATTTAAGGTACTCATTTCGTAATCCTATTTATAATAGTACTTAAAATAGTACATGATGATTAAAAGTACTTTTTAGTTTTTACTTTGAAAGCAACTTTTATGGTTTTTTGCTTTTAAATTTCTAATATTTAAAACAAAAAAGTACTATTTAATGTACTCATTCTGTAATTCTATATAAAAATAGTACTTGGTACCAGAAAAAAGTACTTTTTAGTTTTTACTTTGGAAGCAACCTTTTTGGTTTTGCTCTTTATAAATTTTTATGATTTAAACCAAAAAGTACCCTTTAACATACTAATTTTATAATTCTATTTAAAAATAGTGCTTGATAAAAAAAAAGTACTTCTTGCTTAATACTTTTTTGTATAATTTTCTATTGTTTTTTTTTATCGATTTTTGTATATATGACTTTCTGATTAATGTTATTTTAATTGATTCGGAATTTTGGTACCAAAAAAAGTACTTTTTTCGTATGCGTTTAATATAATTGCCTTAAAGTCTTGTAACACATTTATAATTATAATTTATTTCAAAATTTTTTTTCCACTGGCCTATACTAAACAAAATAAATTTTCCACTTATTTATTAATGCATACTTCCCATACCTGTTTAATTTTGATTTGTTTTTTTGTTTAAGATTTTTTTTGTTCGTTTTCTTCGTTAATAAATATTTAAGATATTTTATTGATGCCCTTGTTTTCGATTGTGGTGGAGATTCATGCGCAGACAGACAGACAGACATATGGGGCCATGTCTCTATACATTCTGCTGCTTCTAAATCCAGCTCTGACAATGAAATTGAAAGAGAAAAACAAGAAACAAACAACAAAAAAAAGTTTTCTATTCACTGTGTGCTTTGTTGTTGTTGTTGTTGTTGTATCTATGAAAACATCATTCCATGTTGGCTGAGTGTGTGTCAGTCTGTCTGTCCGTCCGTCTGTCTTAAACGAAACTCACCCAGTCGGCCTCTTTTATCTGGTTCATAGAGAGCTTTGTGGGGCTTTTTTTTCTTCTTCTTAACAAAGTCAATATCAGAGTCATACACCACATACTAGTCGTCGTTGTCGTCATCATCAGCGCATTATTCTCACATCAGTTTTAGGAGTTTATTTTCGTTTCGCGTTTTGTTTTATTTTGTTTGTCATGTGTGGTGGTGGTAGTGGTAGTGGTTTGCTTAGGATTGAATTGGCTTGGAGGAGCCTATACAGCCTACGTAGAAATTGTGTTTACTTTTTGGTTGATTTTCAAACAATAACAACAACACGAACAACACTTGTAACAAACAATAAAGTGGAATCATTTATAAGGATATATAAGCCAAGTTAAAATGCATTTTAGCCAACAAGTAAAACAAACTCTATTGATGATGACAACAACAACAACAACGTTTACATTTATACTTGTATGGTGTGGCATGATCAGGGTCTAGTCTATGGCTCCTTAATGGCCAGGTTAGTTGGTTACTAACGCTGGCTGGCTGGCTGGTTGGCTGCCTTTAACTGCTTGACTAAGTCTAATGAAAACAAGAATCGTGTCTAAATAAGTACTCGCCTCGACACCTTTAACCATATAAAGCTTTTACTTCTGGCCATTCCTAAGCAGCCAGCCAAACAGCCAGCCAGCCAGCCATCCAGCCAGCTTTAGATGGTTGTTTGTTGCTTAATACTTCATACATAATCATTTTCACTTCCACTTTTATTTAAAACTAGACTTACAAAATTGGATTTCTCTCTCTCTCTCTCTCTTCTAACACTGACTGCTGCTGCTGCTTCTGCAGCTGACTTGCCTAGACTGGACTGGCATTAGCTGCTGCTGGTGGAGTAGACCAGAAAAAAAGATGAAAAACAAGACATCTTTTGGCCAGAAAAAATAGAAAAAACTTTTCAAGAATGAGATTCTCTTTCCATAGAGTCTCGTTTCGTTTTTCTTTTTGGAATTCCTGTCGTATAAGCAACTCCAGACACGGTGTCCATGTTAAGGCTTTTATTTTGTTTCCCAGGCTTTAACACACACACGCTATTAAACTTGTCTTTAAAGACCCTCGTCTTCATTCTTGGCCTTCTTTTTTTTGTCTGTTTTGTTTTTGAGTGCCTTTAATGCATTACATGATGGCACACTCCTGTCTGGCTGCTTGTGTGCCTTTACTGGTATTTTTTGGTTGCACAGCAGCGGGAGGTAAAAATTGTTGGCTTTGCAACATAATATTTATTTTCAGTTTAATTCCTTACACATTCATGTTTTTCGTTTGTTTGATATGGACCAACAACAATAAAAACCACAACAAAAATTTGTGTTTTTAACAGCCCAGCCAGCCAAGCACATGAAGAGCAACAAAAAAACCCAAAGTCGCGAAAAAAGTCCTTTAAAGTTTTGTAAGATTCCTGAGGCTAATTTTTGATTTGTGTGTGTGTATGTGTGCCCTCTTGGCTGCTACAGCATTAAGCGATAAAATGTAATACCCGCCACAATATATGCCAGCCTGCCTGCCTGCCTGCCTGTCACATATGTACGTGTTATAGCTCTGCTCTGCTTTGCTCCACTCTCTGCTGGCTTAGAGGAAAAGCGTAGGCTGTTGCACTTCTTCATATTTTTTTTTTGAAATGAAATGGATGGTATGCGATTTTGTGTTTAGAATTTCTGCATTATTTCGATTCTTTTTTTTGCTATTTCGTTGTTATTGTTGTCGTTTTTATTTTTATTTTAAGGGGTAATATATCTTAGCTATTTGGCTATTAACCCCTTAGGGCAAAGCTATAAAAATCAAAGCAGATTTTAAATATCAACACAATAAACGCAATGCCAGAATTAAACCATGGAAACAAAAATACAAATTCTTAGAACCTCATAGTTTTTTTTGTGGGAACTTTAGCATCGTTTATGATTTATCCCTTAAAACTTTTCTAAAATATTAAAAAAGTACTTTTTGAAAAAGGTTTAAAAAAGTAAGTCTTAAGTACGAATGATATCCGTTTGATAATGTACGCTTGTTTTTAAAAAATGTACCTATTAAAAACAACTTTTTGGAAAATAATTATAAAACAATTCAACCTTAAAAAAAGGTACTTATTAAAAGAAGTGCTTTTGAGAAATTCACTTTTAAAGGGATACTTTTTTCAAAAGCGTACTTAAAAAATGTTACTTTTTGAAAGCATATTATTTTAAGAATCCCCTTTTAATAAAATTACCTTATGAAGAAAGTACTTTTAAAGAATACTTTTCAAAAAAGTACCTTTTGAAAAGAGTACTTCTTAAAAGTGGTACTTTTTAAAACGAGTACTTTTTGAAAACGGTAAGAAGGGTACCTTTTAAAATGGTAGTTTATAAAAGCGCTACTTTAAAAAAAAGGGTACTTTTTAAAAGAGTACCAAAACAAAAAAACTCACGTTTCCCTTGTAGAAGAGAGAACACTTGCGACCGCTGGATTAAATTGAGGAAAGACGAACGAACTTATTTTTCTATCTCGACTGAACATTTACTGTGTGGTCTGTGTCCCTACGGGACACTGCCTAAAAGGGAGGCATGCCTGACAGTTAGGACGAACCACGTTGCGTGAGGATGCAACGTAGAGAAAGCAATTGGAAGGGTTAGGAAGAGAGTCTGCTACTTAATGTGTTACTGCTCAGTAACCGCGCGAAGGCATACCATAATTCTGGGAACTTCAGCCTACATCTGTGTGCATACTTCGAATTTTTTTTAAGTATTCTCTTGTAAAAAGTACTTATTAAAAAATACTTTTTGGTAAAATTCTTAAAAAGTACTTGTTGAAAAAGTTCCTCTGGAAACAGTACAATTTCAAAAAGTAGATATTCAAAAGGTACTAGTTCAAAAGGTACTTCTTCAAAAGGTACTTTTTCAAAACGTACTTTTGCAAAAAGTACTTTATTAAAAAATGTTTTTCGAAAGTAACTATTTCAATAACCACCTTTTCATTACTTCATATGTATACTGTTTTTCATGAAGTGCTTTCTAAAAAGTACTTTTTCAAAAACTAGGTGAGCTTGTCAATTTTTCTCTCGTCTTTGCCGCACATTATTTTCATATATGATGCACTCCATTACCCCTATTTATTCGTTTTACAAATGCTTCCATTTCGTTCCGATTTACCTGATCAACGGAAATGGAAATTTTGAAATGTGGCTTCCAAAGATTTCGATTATTCATGAATCCACAGTTTTCTTCAAATGGTTGAATTGAAGTGTTGCCAGATGTTGTTACATTTTAAAGCCGTCCGGAGGAGATTTCTAAACAAACTTCGCCGAACGCACAGTTTTTTAATGACAATTTGTTTTTGGCTTTGGCTTTTTGTTTTTGTTTTCTTATAAAGACCACCAAAGCCGGTTCTCTCTGGCTTATGCTTACCTCAAGTAGCTTTTTAAGAAATTCCTTAATCTTTGCTTCGTATTGCATTATTATGGATGATGGTCTCTCTTCTTCTTAAGCCGATTAATCTATTTTAGCTAATTAATGTGATCGTATTGTTGTTGTTGTTGTTGTCTTAAGAATTTATTTCTTAATATTCAACTGTTGTTTTGCTGTTCGTATTGATATTCACTTCATTGAGGAATTTAAAACGTAAACAAGGAAAACATTCTGACAAGCGCTGTCAATTATTTCGTTGCTTGTTTTCCCTTTTGAATGTTTGTTGTTGTCTGATCTGCTTGTGGCAATAATAAAAACAAATAATTAATTTTTCAAATTGCCAACATTTTAGATCTTTTACGACAGCACCATAATGGGTTAAATTTATTCATGAACTTCTCAAAAAGGAGTCTCAATTAAAATTTCCTTATATTTAATGTATGTGAATCAACATTTAGACAGACGGACAGACACTGAGATAAAACGAACAATGAATTTCATGCCTTGCCAGGCTGTGTCCTCCTCCTCCTCCTCTCCGTTCATTTGCTCCGCGTCTCTGCTCTACAAATATTTACAATTTCCAAAGAAATGCGAGAAGAAAAACAACAACACAAAAAAAACTTGATTTTTATCATTTATTAAATCGTTCGTGTTGGACTTCCGACATGTCACCCCTTCTTTAGCAAGGTCGTTGCCTATCCGATACGAATTCTTCTTTGTAGAACAAATAAACAAGTAAAAAAAAGAAAACGTGAAAAAAATGTATTTCCTTTAGACCATCATTTATAGACGACAATACACAACGTGAATTGAAATCTTGAATGGACTCTGTGTGACTAGTGTGTGGACAAAATAAGGCGAATAATGATGCAATTCGTGTTTGGCTGTGTAAATGTCTCAAAACCATAGATGAGTCTGTCTGGTTATTGGTTATTGTTGTTGTTATTGTTTTGATTTTTTTTGGTCATATGATACCATTCTCAACCAGTCGCTAAACACTCCAGCCACCACCGACGTTGTATATCTCTCCTCAGTAGTAGGATCACTCACCTATTTATGTGTGTATCTGTAATGAAATGGAATTTTTAAAGGATGCTTACCAAAAAGTGCCCTACCAATTTGGTTTAATAACTAGGAATCTAGGAAGAGTTTGTTGAATTTTTTTTACTGAAAATTGTAAAAAAATTACAATTTCGAAAAATTCGAACATGAATATTTTGTTAGAGTATTTGAAAACTTTGAATATTTTGTGTTGTATGTGTTTAAGTAATTACATTTTGAAGAAAATTTTTTCAAAAATTTATAAAAATTTAAGCAATTAAACAATTTCGAAAAATTCGAACATTAAATTCCAACGTCAAAATGTTAAATTTTAAGCGTGAAGTATGCCCATGCTTAGATTATTGCTTTAACGGAAAAATTAGATTTAAATTTTGTTATATGTTTCAAAATTCCAATAAGTTCGAAAAATATATTTGTTTGAATAATGCTTGTACTTACAAATATTAGAATGGATATGATTAAATAATAACTTTTGAAGAAAAAACCCTATAACATTTTCTCTAATTTTTAAAAAATTACAACTTCGAAAAAATTCGAACATGAATATATCAATCAAATAATGTAAACATTTACAAATTTTATGCCAGATATGATTAAATATCTACATTTTGAAGTCAACTACAGAAAATATCCGTAAAATTTAAGAAAATATACAATTTCGAAAAATTCGAACATTAAATGTAGATTTTAAAAAGCTAAGCCTTTTACAAATTTTTTCTGACTATGATTAAACAATCACTACAATAAAAATACACTTAAATTTTATTACATATCGAAAAAATTTAGAAGTTCGAAAAATTCGAACATTAGAAATACAGTTGAATTTTGAATTTTGAGCAATTTTTTTTTATTATTTTACGTTTACGTGTATCTACTAGATTTAAGACCTTTTCTACATTATTGTAAACTTTTTTCTAAATTTCGAAAAAATTCGAATTTATAAATGTTTTATAATATGAATATCTTTTTGCATTTTACTAATCAAGCACCGTATTTATTATTTGTTTTTGTACTTTTTGTGGAAAATATACGTAATTTTATATGTTCGAAAAAATTCGAACATTAGAAAAATGGTTAAAAATTTGATTTTTAAATATTTTAATGTTTAATAGTGGTAGTAAACGATTTTATAAAGTGTTTATGGCATTTTTGTAAATTTCGAAAATCTTCGAAAAAATTCGAAATTATAAATTCTATTCCCCAATAACAGTTTTTTCATGTTCTACTTATAAAACGAGCAGTTTAATGTGTTTTTGGGAATATGATATATTTTACATGTTCGAAAAAATTCGAACATTAGAAAAATGCAAATATTTTAACTATTTTTTATTTTAATTACTTACTGTAAACATTCGAACTTAGAAAACCAATTTTTGTAAGAATTTTTTCTGAATTATTTATAATTAAAGAATCTTGTAGAGGTTTAATCAATTCAATTCCTTTCCAAAAATAGAGTCTCGTTTTTTCGCTTCTTTTTTTTTTGTATTTTACCTCAACAAAAAACCAATCGCTTAAACAATATGATGTGATGATGATCACAGCAATATTCCCATTGCATTAATTTTATATAGAAAATGAAAATATTTTTGTTATTTATTTATTATTGATATTGTTGTTGTTACTATTGTTGTTGTTGCTGCTGTCTCATCCTTTTTCGACAACAGCAAAGAAAAATTCCTACAGATCATGATACACAACAACTGCACAAAAAAAAAAAAAGCCTAAAAGCTTTAGGCAATGCAACCAACAGGCATCATCATTCGAGTCATCATCAAGCAAATGTTGCAACAACGATTAAAACACCACACCACACTGCACTACACCACTGGTATAAACTTAAATGTGTCAATATGATCATTAGTGTGTGTATGTATGCGAGTGTGATTTTTTTGTATGCATCCCGAATGTTGTTGCAACATATTTTGACGGTAGTAGACGAACAATTTTAAAGAGTATCGTTTAAAATTGCTGATCGTGCAATTTTCGTAAAGCCTCGTCATCTTCATGTACATGACTGATGATGATGATGTTGGTGTGGTGTGGTGTAATGGTGTTTGTATACATAACCCTGATTGGTTGATGATTGCAAGTGTGTGTTGTGTCTCTCTGCTCTCTGTTTGCATTGCATTTGCCTGTCTCCCGCAAATGATTGCTGTGGCTCGCCTTGCCTAACTCACTGCGCTGCATGGTTAATCTTGAGTTTCATTAAATGCAGGCTTTTTTTCTTACTTGTATTGAGTAGACTGTAAGTGTGTGTGTAAATTTCTTGCCTTTTTAGTAGAAAAAAAAAGAAAAATTAAAATTAATTCTTATATTGTTTCAAGGACTCTCACAGGGTTTTTCTTTTTTTGATTTGCAATCATGCTTTTGCTATTGTTTTTGTTGTCGTAGTAAAACATTAAAAGCATTTTTTCCGCTTAAATACCTATTTCGCTGTTTTGTCAGTCGTTTTAGGGCTCTTTTCATTTGGTTGTTTGTGTTGTTGTTGTTATTCCTTTACAACAAAATAATGCAAACAATTTAAAAAATTTGTTTTTGTATCTCGATGCCTCACTTCTTTTTTTCTCTCGTATATTCTTCTGACAAAATATAGTGAAGCGAACGAAAAGCCAGTAAAAATACGACAGCTTTGTGTGGAATGTTTTCATTGTTCATAATGAATGTTCGAATTTCGAAAATAATATCAACAAAATTATTGAAGGTTCTCAAGGATTTCTTTTCGCGTTCCAGCTAAAGTTAAATGCTAAACGCTGTTTATTTTTAAACGGCGAGAAATTTGAAACCTTGTGCAAGGAATTTAACTATTTTTTAAATAGCGCTTAATTGAGTCTCGTGTCATTATTTAAGGCACTTACAAAACCAACAAAAAAACGGAGTTAATCGTGTAGAGATAATCTCTTTAGAAATCCACTAAGAAAATAACTTTGTTAAGCCACTATCTTTAACACAGCTTTTAATGGTGATAAATTATTGAAATTCTATCACAGTATCAAAAAATGAGTACAGAAAATATTTTCTATGAGAACATTGCATATGAAACAACATTTTTAAAACATTTATTGCTTATACAAGTTTTTCGAACATAAATTTTATCAAAGAATTCAATTGTAGTGTCAATAAAACTAAATTTATTCAATAACAACTTTCAACAGGCTTTAAATTTATTTAAATTGAAATGTTCGAAAAATTCAAAGATATAATTTTAAGTTATTATTCAGTGTTTCAGTTAGTGTATATGTTTTTGAATATAAATTGTTAAAAATTTTCAGAAAAATATATGTTCGAAAAAATTCGAACATTTTGAATATTATATATTTTAAGCTTTATAATCCTATTTTTACCTTATTATTAAATTTTTTAATAATGTTTCTAATTTTATAAGGTTTACAATCATATCCTTTGAAAAATTTCTTCTTCGAAAAATTCAAACATGTCATTTTATGCAATTATTCCAATTTTTATTAAGTATTTATGTATTTTACATAAACTGTGGCGAATATTTAAGAAAAATATCATGTTCGAAAAATTTTGAACATTATTAATTTCAAATTTTTTTAATTCATAAGAATTCAGGTGTAGTTATTATATTTTCATTCGCTGTTGTTAGCTTTCCCAGTCTTTCATTAAATTTTCTGAAAATTTTTATGTTCGAAAAATTCGAAAATTCTAAATTTTATATATATTATGATCTCTACAATCGTATTCCTGTTTAGTAAAGTTATGTTTGATTACAGTTCCTTGTTTTATTAACTTTAAAGTTAAATTAAAAAAATAATGATTTTCGAAAAAT
This sequence comes from Sarcophaga rosellei, assembly GCA_930367235.1. Taxonomy (NCBI): domain Eukaryota; kingdom Metazoa; phylum Arthropoda; class Insecta; order Diptera; family Sarcophagidae; genus Sarcophaga; species Sarcophaga rosellei. The sequence continues at coordinate 65,332,846 of OV884018.1, forward strand.
TCGAACATTATTATATTCATGTATTTCGATCTCTTTAGTCGTATTCTTGTGGTGATTACATTTTTAATCACTTTACTTAGTTTTATTAGCCCTACATTTAGATATTTAGAAACAATTTAATGTTCGAAAAATTCGAACTTAAGATTTATAGTTAATCTCTTGATTTTTATTAACTCTCATTAATTTAAGAATAATATTGTGCTCCTCTGCATAGTTTTTATATAAATTGTTAAAGAAACAAATAATTTTAGGTAACATAATATGAAATACATACATAATTGGCCATTACAACCCTTCAGTCAGGATTACGGCCTAGCTTCTCAACATAATATGAAATACATGTTTTAAAATAGAAAAATCTTAAAATGTTTGTATTTCTAATATGTCCTAATGCTGAAATGTGACTTTTAGTTTCAGAATACATATTTTTTGTCTAATTTTTTCAAACAATTTATTAATAAACCATTTTTCTTAGAAATATTTTTATTAGCATCTTAATTAATTTATTTCGTGCGTTATTGATTATTTCCATCCCCAAAAAGTAAATAAAAAAATTAAAATGAAAACATTTTTTCGAACATAAAAATTTTTGTAATAATTTATGGATTTCGTATTGATTTACATGATTTGATAATTATTTTAACAAACGTTTAAACAAAATCAAATAAACATTTCAAAAATTTGTGAGAAAAATTTTTTCGAATATTTTCGAACATTTTATTTTCACACAGTTGTTGAATGAATTTGTATTATATTGAATGAATTTGCTATTTCCATACAATAAGCTACCAAAAATTAAAAAGAAAAGTTCGAAAATAATGTTTTGAAATACTAAAATTGTTTCAGAAACTTTTTTATAAAAATAATTATTAATTTTATATGTTCGAAAAATTCGAACATTTGAAAAATTGTTTCAAAGTTTAATTTTTATTTGCTTATGATAACTGCTTTGTAGCTAAAATTTTTTTTATAAAGATTTTCTTTGATTTTTTCAAGTTCGAAAAAATTCGTAATTCGAAAAAATATAAAATTTCGAATATAGATGAAAAGTTAACAACTTCTTTCTGTTTTGGTTTTTGATTACTAGCTAGTTGTTTTTTCAATAAGCTAATCTTTTATTTTATTATTTTCAAGTTCGAAAAAATTTCGAAAAGTTTTCGAACATAACAAAATTGTTAAAAATTTTATCAACAACCATTTGTGATCGTATTAAGCCAGCGTTAAAATTTTTCTACAATATTTTTAGTTAAATTTTTGATGTTCGAAAAAAATTGACAATCGAAAGTTTAATAAAAAAACTGTTAAATATTTTATAGTCAACCATTTCAGATCGATAACGCTGGCTTAAAATTGTATCTATAATATTTTTAGTTAAATTTTTGATGTTCGAAAAAATTCGAAAATCGAAAATATTCAGAATATTGAATTTAGGTGAAAAAGTTAAGAATTTTCTTTCTGTTTTGGTGTTTGATTGTAGCTAGCAATTTGTTTTTTCAATAAAATAAACTTTTATTCAATTATTTTAAAGTACGAAACAAATTTCGAAAATTTTCGAATATAAAAAAATTGTTAAAAATTCTGCTCTTGGCTATTTCTGATCGTAAACGCTAGCATAGAATTGTTCTGTAATACTATCATGCAATTTTTTTGATGTTCGAAAAAATTCGAAAATCCAAAATTAAAATAATTTTGCATTTTTTCATGTATTCAAATTATAATATTATTTGTTATAATTATAAATATTACTTTTGTTTTGTTATTTTTATTAAAAGTACTAATAAACCAACTAATATCATTAAAATTACACAAAATCAACAGTCGAATTAAATTTAATTGGCTTAAATGCTTTACACAAAAAAACAAAAAAAATATTAAAACAAAGAATTGTTTGATGGCTGGCTTTTATAATGTAATTCATCTAATAAACAACTACAAACAACAATAATAAATTACAACTTCACTATAAAACATATTCTATTAACTAAATGTTGGTTGGCCCCTCTAACCTTACCCAAGGCCAAGTTCATAGCAACTATAGAACCTTCTCTGCCCCTAGTGTGCCCTGTTCTCTATAGACAAACGAAAAAAAACCGCTTAAAATAAATGAAGAGTGAAAAAGTAACGCACACAATACAAAAAGCCTTGACTTAAACTCGACTCACAGCAATAGGAAGCAGCAGCAGCAACAGTTAGTGAAATACTTTGAAAAAAATGTTGGGCAAAACTATTTTCAAGCCAACAACAGCAACAGCCACAATATAAACGTAAAAATAATAATAATAGTTAGACAAGTTAACACGCATGTGCGTGTATTTTTTTTTTAATTTTTTTTTTGTTAGCCCCTCTATTATTTTTATCGTTTTTTTCTCTTCCATTTTTTTTTGCTTTTCATTTCTGTTTTGAACACCATGAAATGTTTAAAAATTAAAACATTACTTATGCGTTTTCAAATAATCGCTTATGTTATCTATCATATGACGATTGTCCAAAAAAATTTCGTTATTGCTATTGTTACCGTCAGTTTTTTTTTGAAGCTTTTTTTATTTCGTTTAATTTTTTTTTTTTTTTTTAACGTTTCAGTTTCAAATATTGAAGTCTAATATTTTGTAATTATTTTTTAGGCAAAAAAAAAGTTTTTTTTTACATAAGCCTGGTGAAAATAAAGTCATCATGAACTGTAAATGACTGAATTTTTTTGTATTTTTTTTAAGTTTCATTTCAATTTCAATTTAACCTTTTGTTTTTTGTTTTTGTAGGACATTAAAGTTTTTTACGCATTAAAAAAATACTTAAAAATTTAAAATCGTATGAGAAACTATAGTTTCCCCATATAATGTATTTGAATTTTTGTTATTTTTAATTGCCTAGCTAAAAACACTTGTTATTTTATTGCCTGCGTATGTAAGTTTCCCATTTGCAGTTAAAACATGTTTAAATTTGGCAATTTTCTAAATTTATAAATTGCGTCTTTACGCAAGTTTTCATTGTAAAGCTTTAAAACGACAATTGAAAATATGCGAACATTTTTATGATCCTTTCTTAAAGCCTTTTGTAAGCACAAGTGCCTTATGTAACCTAGTTTGCAGCCTATATTTTTGCTGCCTTCTTAGTAAAAACGCTTTGTCCTAGTGCACACAATATCTTCGAGCATGTTAGGTTAGTTTAACGGGTAGCTTGTTGTATACAGGCAAGTTCACTCGGTGGCCATATGACCCATTCTGTTACCCAGTATGTGGTAAGCCTCCTAGTCATGATCCGTTTTAGTAATAGGTTTGTACCAGAGATCAGCAATGAATCGATTTTTCGTTACTCATAAACACTCATACAATTTTGAATATACATACATAAGTGAGTCAACAATATTGAAATTTAACTATGTACTCTGATTCATTCATATCCACTAAAACATTGAATTATAAGTACAAGTTGCAATGAGTATGCGCACTTCGCAGATATAGACTCATAACATTCGAAATATGTTTGATTCATAAGCCTAGTCATTTAGATTCATAACTTCAGAAATGATTCGAATGACTCGAATCATTCAGCAAAATTTAAAGTCTTAGTTGTTGTTGCATTTACAAAAAAAGACAGAGCAGCAAGCAGAGCATATACACAACCTTTTAGTAAGTATTTTAGTGTTCGTATGCGATTCACACTTATTTTGTGTATTCGTGTATATGTTGAGTTATGGAAAGTTGAACTCAACAACATCATACATGTTGTTATGTATGAATATGATGAGTACTTCAAACTATGAATATGATTGGTATGAGTATGATATTAAAATAAGTATGAATGCGTATAAGTATCAGGAATTATGAGTATTAGATCTCTCGTTTGAACTACCCCAAACTCCGGATGAAACCGGCCAGTTCTCTTAGTGGCACATACGCCACCATGGCCAAATCTCTAAGCGTTCTGTCACCAAAAAACCGATGACGTCTGTCCTGAAGTGCAGGCACTCGCACTCGCCTAAAAGGTGTTGCATCGATTCGAATATCTTCAAGGTGTTTTTGGTGGACCACTTCTTTAGGTATCCGCTCTAGTGCTATAGTGTTGATACCATCAAGTATCTTCCTGATGGTATGGTTGAGTCATCACATATTTCTATATTTAACTTGTTCTAGTATAGCTTCTGCAGTAGGGTTCTGCGTCTGCGCTGCCATTCGTTGGAGCTTTATATTCGCCTGGTTTCCTAGCTTTGATTTCTTGAATTTTTTTACCCAACATTTCGGAATCTTTTAGTTTTGGTTGCCTGCATGGAATCTTAAACGAGAGTAGCGATATACAATCCGCAGACTCCACAAACCTCGTCTTGGCATGAGACACCATTTGTATTAACCTTTATCTATGAACAGATTTAGTTTATAATCTACGAATATGCCTTGCTAATCATTTCAAGCACTTGGTCTACATGAATAGACTTTTCTCCCCTACTAAGTTAAAGTATCAGTCAGTAACTGTGGAATTCAACATCACATATACACATACACTAATGCTACTCTCTATATTTTTTCTCTGGAGTTAAACTATGTCGAGTGTAGGTTTTTTGGAATTTAGTACCTCAGGATCACACTGTGCTACATTTCTTTTGGGATCAGTCAGCCTTTTCGTTGCTCTTCTAATACATAGCCATTCCCAGTTATTACAGTTATGTACGTTCTATTAACAAAGCTTCATTATTTGCTTCACTGAACCTGTTAATCCCGGCCTAACAACATTGCTTCCAGTGCATTATTTACCGAAAGAACCTGGTCATACTGTAACCTCTGACCAATAGATATTTGAAATGAAAGCGCCGCAAGTGATACATTACAAATAATATCAATGAACCTTACTTGCTTAATTGGTCATTACAACGCTTTAGTCTGGATGACAACCTAACTTCTCACATCACCTATGTAGAGAGTGTTCATTTTACCCATGAGTAGTGGCAGCAACTACAGTTTAAAGTCAACTCTGAACGTTTGAAGCTTTTCATTGTAATTTTGGTTTACTCTCAGAGTTTTTTCACCAGAAAACTGCTGAGAGAATGTAGAAACCGAAAAAATTCATTTTCTCACATTTCGAGTCTAGGGTCTAAACCACGGGCAGATTATGGATATTGGGGGTAGAATAAGTCTCACTTATTATTCTGTATGGAATAGAATGAAATAAAATATGCAAAAATATGCTCTAAAAAATTACAGTGGCATTAATTTAAGAACTTAAAAAAGAATGATAAAAAGATACTGCTAAGCATACCATGAAGTATGTGAAAATATATCACAAAAAAATATATTTTTTATGGATAATAACTTAACTGTAATACACAATTATTTTATGATCGTTACAAACATATTCAAAATCGAATGCAAAACGAACGAATACGTTACGTATTACTTTTTTTCCATTTAAATCGCAATTATGCTGATAATTTTTTTTTTGCATTTTTTTTCTTATAAAAATTTGCCTTAAATTCGTTACGTTATATTATCTCGTGCTTATGAAACAAGAGCGAAAGATAACAAAAAAAAAGAAAAAAAAAGTGCAAACTTAGTAAGCGACTAAACATTAAATTATCGTATGAATTTGTTTAATAAAAAAAACCTCAGTATGAACAAAAAAAGGAAGTTACAAAAATATAATTCTTGTTTGATTCGGCTTTTTTTTGTGCTTATTTTTGCTTGTTTTATAATAACAAAAACGCACTCTTGTGTCCAGTCCGCTTAGTGTCTCTACCTACATTCATATGCTCTGGATTGTTTCTTAACGATTCTTTTGCTTGTTTTTTTTTCTCTCTTTTTTTGAATTCGTTTTATTTTCTTTTAATGATGGCCAATGTTTGCCCTGAATCACAACATGCGAAAAGTTTTGCACGATTTATGTGAGGCGGTACATTACAGAGATGTGAAGTGGTGCTGAGCAGCTCTAAATTTGAAACACTAAATACAACAGTTCAGTTTCCAACAACAACAACAACAAAATGTGTGATTTCAGAACAGAAAAGAAGCGTAAAGAATAAGAAAAACAAAAATTCTGCTTTAAAATGTTCTTTAACTGTGTACGTATGCTAAGGAACCCTTCACCAAAAAAAACCAAAATAATTTAAAAGATTACAAAATATTTCCGAAATAAAGCAATAACAATGTGGAGAGCATTTATATATAGACTCTAGAAAGCTGCAGGGTCCAAAAAGCGGGTTGTACTCTTGCCAATAGCCTCTGGCTGAATAATACATTTTGAATACATACATACATAATTGGCCATTACAACCCTTCAGTCAGGATTACGGCCTAGCTTCTCAACACCACTCATGTTGTGTGCGTTAATTTTATACTTGAGTGGCGGGACCTACAGTTTAAAGTCGACTCCGAACGACAGATTTTTTGAGAAGCTTTTCATGGCAATTTTTACTCTCAGAGTTTTTGCCAGAAATCTGCTGAGAGGAAGTCGCCGAAGAAATACTTTTTGTATTTTGTTTTTGATGTCTGGCCTGGGATTCGAACTCGGGCCTTTCGTCTAATAAGCCAACACACTACGTACTAGACCACGGCGACTTCACATTTTGAATAGCCTAAATATGTATCAAAATAACTCTTATTTGGTAGCATCGTTCTTCGCTCTCCATTATTTTGTCTGGTAACTTCACGATCAAGTTGTACAATGGGTCAATTCAACCTCTGGATACTGTACTTGTCACAGTTGACAAGTCCACGTCCTCTAATCTAACTTCACGATCCTTTTGTTATTTTTGGTTTTTTAATTATTGTTTTGTTCTCCTTTCGTAAATTCCTATGTATGTTTGTTTGACTAACCATATGTACCATTTGATATGTGTATTTTGTTGTTGTCTGCTTGTCTTGTTACCGATAAATTTTTCCCTTCTTTTCGTAAAGGAAGCTGTTTCATTTCAGTTTCGTTATTCAAGTTTTTTTTGAGCACATCAAGTGATTGGTTCAGTTAAGCAGATTCTAGACTAATAGTGTTGCCATCTTATGTTGGCCAAAATTGGCTTCTTTCTTCTTTATTATTCTCTTCCTTAATTGTAAGAGATTGTAATTGACCAAGTTTATTGTGTGGCCAAATTAATAATTCTTAGGTTCGAAAATCGAAACAAAAATTTCTTTCTTCAATCGTTTTAAAAGAATTTCCGAAACATGAAAACTCTTGACAGTTGTTAAGCTTGCGGAAGCTTCAAATAAGTTGTCATTTATTCAGTCTGTTTTGCCATATTACTATGGATACCATGGAAAGCAAAGGGTGTTCTTTAAATGGCGTCTGGAGCAGTTGCTAATGGACCTTAATTTCGCTGGAAAAATCATTCTTACCGGTGAACCTCATTTCTGGATAAATAGTGGTATGTGAACAAACAAAATTGTTGAACTTGGAAGGATACCAATCCGCACGACATCCAATAGTGTCCAATGCATTCCAAAAAAGTCACTGTTTGATTTGGATTGGTCTGTGATGCCGGTAAATATTTCTGTGAGAACGACATGGGTCAGGCCATCACTGTCAACAGCGCGCACTATAGACTGATGATTGCCTATTTCTTTTATTTTGAATAAGATGATCTGAACACCTACGACATGTGGTTTTAAAAGAATGGCGTTACATGCCACATAGCTTATGTCACGTTGGATATTATGTGCGAGCAATTTGAAGGCATTAACATATGGTGTGGATATGAGGTAAACTGGCCACCGAGATCGTGCAAATTGACCCCGATACATATTTTCTTGGGGGGTTCTCTGAACTCTGAGGTGTAAAGGAATAAAACACAAACTACAGAGATCCTCAAACAAAACATAACTCATACCAAAGGTCATATTCAGCCTGATCTATGCGTTAGAATCTTAGAAAATTGGACATTTCGGATGTGTTCCACGCAGAACAAGGAACTTCAATGATATCTCACACACATTTTGTTTTATTAAAATTCAATGATAGGAAGCTTCGCTCTCTAGTAGACAGTATGTTGGCTTATTAGAGGAGAAGTCGTAGGTTCAAAGCCCAGCTTCAGGCATTTCGATTGAAACGAAATATTAAAAAAAAATATTTCCTTCGGCGATTTCATCTCAGACTTCTGGCATAACTCTCAGAAATTGTCATGAAAAAGTTTCCGAAAAAATTTGTCGTTCCGGATGGACTTTAACTCTAGGTTAAAGTCACTTATGGATAAGATTAACACACATAGCAAGGGTTGTGTGAAAAACTAGGTTGTAAACCTGAGTAAAGGGTTGTTGTATTGACCAATTAAGTTAGTAAGAAAGGTAGGAAGAGGCTAAAAAGGGGCCCTATAGTTTTAGGGAACCCTCGTTCAGAATTGGGATCGATTCAAGCTTAAGATGTAGATTTAGTGATAAAGAGAGCAAATAATCGGAAGATGTGGTTGGAATCTGAGTGACAAAAAATGAATTTTAAAAGGCAATACATACATACTTGAGTGCTTATCAAGTACATGGAGCATGGTGTTATCCATACTGACTGAAGAGCATCTTTGTATAGATTGAGGCAATAAAAATGGTCACAGTAGCGTAGCATTTCTGCTCAAAAATGATTCACACAATTGTTTAAAAAGTAAAAGTTTATGCATAAAACATACACAAAATTTGGGTTAAAATAACAATAAATTTTCGAAACTATCAAATATGCTTTAAAAATATGCCAAAAAGAACGTAGTAAATGGCTTAAAAAAGTTGAGATGCTTTCAAAAGTAAAGTTCAACAAGTTTCAAATATTCTGGGATTTCTTATACTATTTTCAAACAACTTTCTTGAAAAAAAAAAAAAAAAATTAAATTCCTGGCATTTTATGTGAAAAGTTTGTGTAAATTTAGTACGTCAAACATAAATCCCGTCCTCCTCTACTGCATGTGTTTTGATAGGCTTTGCGGTTGAAAAAAAAAGTTGATTAATTTTTTTAAATGCTTAAAACGCTTTAATTATTTATACAAATTAAACGATAACAGAAAAAAAAAAAAAAATACAATAAGAATGTGAAAAACCAACCATGAAGTTAAAAAAAAAAAATTAACGAAAGATAAACGATTTTTTAAAATTCATTGGAATAGTAACTCTGAAGTGCTATTTTTAAAATAAAACTTTTTAATATTAATTAACGAACGATCCAGACAAGAAGGGCAGCAGCAGCAGCAGTTAGAGAGATAAATAGCAATAAACGTTGATGGATAGAAGGCAAATGAAACAAAGAACACACAAGATACGCAAAGAGAAAGAAACACAAACAAAGTTGAAGAAGTACTTTCTAATTTACAAGTTGTATTGTGTTAACAGTTAAATAAATTTACACTTCCGTATTGGTCATGATGTATTTCTGTTCAGAATTTGAATTCTTCACATTAACAACAACTAACTACTCCACTCCACTCCACTCCACTCAAAGCATCTGCTCTGCCTGTTCGCTCGCCTGTTCATTTGTAAAAACGTTTTCAAATAATTGTTGAATTGTCTGTCTTGCCTGCCTACCAATATGCTGATATGATGGTTCTTAAATATTCATTCATTCACTTCATTTACACACTTCTTCACATAACAATAGAAATTCTTGTATTTTTTTTTTAAACTAAAAAAAAACTCGAAAAAATGTCGATTTAAAACGGTGGTTAATGAACTCGTTTTTTTTATGGTGGAAATTTAATAAATTTTTAGTTTAACAAAAATACTGTCAAATTGTAGCAACAACAACAACGGGCACTAATTTTCAAATTATGCAAATTTCAGCGATTTTTTTTAGAATTTGGCTTCGTTTCACCATATACGCGTTAACAAGTCATAAAACCTTTGGCCGCATTTCAAAGAAAATTCAAAATATTCGCAGTTTTAATGGCAGAAATTATTGCGCAATATATACGGAAATTGTTATAATATGGAGTAAAACTATCATAAGTGTGTTTAGTGAGCATATTACAATCAACCGAACACTTTCTGTTGTAAAAATGACAGCTGTCAAATGAATATTGAATAAGCAGCTGAACTGCATATATATATTATGTATGAACACTTCAAATATTGTACTCAATAAACCAAATATTGATTCAATGAAAGTGCATATCTGAATATAGTATTAGCCCTGAATTACCATGATATTTTTGAAAGGCATTCATTCTTTGTAAGATAAGTTAGAAATGGATAAGGACCATCCATAGTTTCTACTGTATTTAAGGATTAGGATTTTTGCCTATTTAAATTGCGATTACCTAAATAGGCAGATGATCTTAAAGGAGGTTTCACGACAAAGATTTCAGACAATATAAAGAATTAATCTCCTTCCTATTACATAAGGCTTTCCAGAAATAGCACATCTCTGTGGAGTAGGAAGAGAAGTTTAGAGAAAAAGTGAATACTCTTCTCAAGCCTAAAAATGCTTAAAGACGCGATCTTAACTTTTAACAGGTAATCGCAATGGAATGAGTTTTGAGTCGTACATCAAGCTGTCAAGAAATAGTCTTAAAATATTATTAGGCCAGGCGCTGTAGGCTTAAAAATCACTTGTCCAGAATAGAGCTCGCCTCAAGCATAAAATGTAGGTTCAGTGATGAGAAAGAATAATCAGAACACATACTTGGAACCAGTTTGGCATTAACGCATATCAAGCCGAACCACCGGGTGCTTATCAAGTGCGAGAGTTATCCTTACTGACAACGAAGAACATCCTTTTCCAATCACTTTCTTTTCAATACTAAAAAGTGTTTTTACATCCAATTCATCTTAAACTTGTCGTCTCCATATTTGACCAGATCTATCTCCGCATTGCGTGTGTACACTGTGAATGCCATTGAAGGGCTTTTCTTTAATTCTTTCTTCTAGAGATGTATTGTGCATATGTGTAATGCAGTAATCGATTGCAGGTCCAGCTTATTAAAATCTTACAAAGCGATGTGAACTTAACTCCGACTAGTTTTGTGAATAACTACCCTAGATTGCAGATTTTCGAATGAGATTTTAGCTATGTGTGGGATGGGCTCTTGTAAACGTGGATGTAGTAACGATTTTCTATCCATTTAAAAGACTTGACGTGGTCTAAAATCAGAGTGACATGAAACTGACAAAATCTAGAACGTATATGTGGCAACACCGCCCCAAGCCGTCTGTCATTTACCGGCGTTCATAATTCGCGACTACTTTGTCGTACAGCCATTTTGCCTTTTCACATCCTCTTTCATCATCAGCACGTCGTCGGGTAAAGGTCACACAGCGCACGACCAAAAATAAATTTCTTTCCTTAAAACAATTAATTTCTTTTAAAATTAAATAAAATTATTTTTATATTATAAACAAACTTCAAAGTGTTTTTTCTAAGTTATTTGGTAACAAAAATTACCTAAATATATATTCGCTAGAATATCGAACGGATTAAAAATTAGAATAAAAACAATTAAAAATTGTATATGCGTCATGATGCGTCAATATGCTTTAATATGCGTCAACACGCGAGCACGTGTAAAATGTTCCTGTAGACGGTCAAATTGCTGGCAGGAGTAGTCCACAGTAAGACTTGGGATGAGGGGAACTATTTTAGTTGATGATTCCCTGCCAAGTCCATCAAATAGACAGTTAAACTTTAATTTCGTCGTAGGTATTGGGTAGGCAAGTACATGTCATCATGTCATGAGTGAACCACGAGCCAAGAGTTCATTAACACATTGAGTGCCAAGCCGTTTTGACGAAAACCTTCCCAGGAGGCCAAAGATTTTTTTTTGTTAATTGAGTGTATTAGTGATAAAAACCGATTTCTGAGAAATCCCTAGTCCATTCTGCCCCTTGCTTTTTATTTTATATAGGCTTTTTTGTGTCGTACGATTCTGTACGACGTGGCACTGCACGACGGGTATTCATTTGTAAAGGTCGCTGTCGTACAAAAACGTACGACGCTTTTTCTTGTATTTTATTGATAATTTTTTTATATTTTAGTTTTGCTTAGTTTCTTTTGTAGTTTGCAATCATTACTCATTTGTAGAACATGTAAATACCTAAAATGTCGAAACGAAAGTTAAGCGAAAAGGAAGTATTGGAATTGACGGAGAGTGATGAAGATTTTGCAAATGATGTTGATTTTGATTGGATACAGGAGGTTTTTGGACCTGATATAGATCCATGGGCAATCGATGACATATTGTTTGAAGATGGTATCAATACGGAACACGAAGCTGAAGAAGATAGTTCAACAGCAGACTCGGAAATGTTGAAATACATTTCACATATTTTTCGCTTCATAAAACCTCAAAAAATCATCCTAGACCCATGAATGCTTTTGCAAAAACGTTCAGTAAAGGATTCTTTATTTAAAAATCACATTAAACGTCACTCTGTACCGTATATAAATGAACTACAGGCTCTAAGTAAAAACAATCGCTGTCGTACGGAAACGTACGACGTGGCACCCCACGACGGAGTAGGTGTCGTACGGAAACGTACGACGTGGCACTCAAAGTGTTAACAAGTCGTAGAGGGAGAATTCGGGACTTACATCGAATATTTTTTGTACCAAGTGGTTTCAAAATGCTTTCCTTCCGCTTTTTTTCTTTGGTACAATATGTAACTTCTGGGCAGTTTACAGGAGGGTCGGGATACGAGGCCCATTCGATTTTTTAAATTCTGTTGTTATAATTCGACTTTGTGAGGTGTTATCGGAACTGAATCATAAACCCTAATACGTCTTAAACTTTAGTCTTGTTTGGTGCCCGCTTTTGAAGCACTCTCAAGCAATACAGGGTCAATTAATTGGGGCAGAATATATTCTAGAAGATTTTCTGATCATTATAATGCTACCGAGTAAGATTCAATTGCAGTAATTCAACGCTTCACAAGGCTATTAAAGCAATGCTTTGCAGTGCAATACAGCCTTAATTTCTTTTTAAAGGGAATCGCATATGAACACATTACCTACCAGACAATCAGTTCAGTATATGAAAAGTACCAAATTTAATAACGTTGTGCCTTGTGTATTATTAACATTCTTACTAAATTTTCTCAGTTTACTTAGTTGAAAGGAATGCCTATCAATTCTACAGATATTTATGGAAAGTACTATTTTAAACATGTATTGGTACTATTCATATCTGCTATAAATTTATATGTTTTTGCATACAATTATTATGGTTTTATTCGTAATTACTTTTCAAATATTTTCCCATTTTACTTGTACCGACTTTATTGTGTGCATACATACATACATGTGTATATCCTTTGATTTCGTACTTTTTAAGTACTTTTGTTTAATTTTTTTTGCTTCTCTTCATTTATTTTATTATTTATTGTTACATATTTATCTTTATCTTTTGTATTATAAAATATAAAAAAGATTTATTTTTTTTTGTTGTTATAAATGTCCACATCCTCCCAAATCTTTTAAGTTTTATACAATATTTTCTGTTTTTTTTTTTGATTTTTAAATAAATTAAACGGTTTCCCACAATTTCTGATTGGCTTAGTTCGTTTCTTTTGCTGATTCTGTTTCTGATTCTGTATTTTGCTGTTGTTGTTGTTGTTGTATTTGCATTGTATTCATTTTTGTAAGTTTTTTTCTCTCTTTTTGTTTGAATCTCTCCATTCATTGTTATTCATTAAGTATAATCGTTGTATATTGATCATACGTACTTAAGGAGAAGAACTTTTTATATAGGGTGACCAGAGGATAAGGATTTTTGTTAGTTAAAAAGCATAAAGAATTAAAAATTTTTTTTATGAACGAACGAATACAACTTCTTGTATCTCAAGTGAAGCATTGGAGCAATTCAGCTCTGGACTATTCGATAAGGTTTTCGATTTAATTTACAATTTTTCAATTGGATTTTAAGTGATGGTACCACTGATGCAATTTATACCAATATTTAGTACTTAGTTCTCAAGAAAAACGTTAGTACTCCAGAAAAAGAAATATTGTTTTGCAGCAAGCAAAGGTGTTTACACGATGCCTATAGAGTGTCCACTGAAGAGTCGAAGAATTTGTAAGGCCAGGTCATATTCAGAAAAGGCAGATACGGGGAAACTCAATCACCTCAGACATAATTGTAATGGTTCGAGGCAGAGATCACCAATAAGTATTAAAAAAGATGAGTACAATCGAATCATACTCATAAATTCTGATAACTTATACGCATTCATACTTATTTTAATATCGTACTCATACTACTCATATTCAAGGTTTGAAGTACTCATCGTATTCATACTCGATAACGCGTATGATATTGTTCATTTCGATTGTCATTTACTCAACATTTACAAGAATCACAAAATAGGTATGATTCGCGTACGAACACTACAATACTCACTTGAAGCTTGTGTTTTCGCTTTGCTTGCTGTCTTTGTCTTTTTCTTTCTTCTTTTTTTCTGTAAATGCAACAACTAAGACTGTAAATTTTGATGAATGATTCGAATCACTCGAATCATTTATGAGTATTGTATGTATTTTTCTAAAGTTATGAATCTAAATGACTAGGCTTATGAATCATACATATTTCGAATGTTATGAGTTTGGTGTCAACGTTATACTCATACTCATTGCAACCTTTACTTATAAATCAACGTTGTAGTGAGTACGAGCGAATCAGAGTACATAGCTAAATTTCATTATTGTTGACTCACTTATATTTAAAATTTTAATGAGTACTTATGAGTAGCGAAAAAACGATTAATTGCTGATCTCTGGTTCGAAGGTACCTAGTATATAAGGGTCTAAATTTTGTTTCTATATTTTTTAAATAAAGTGTGTCTAGTGTTCTGGGAAAATAAGGCCTAGAATTCACATGAATTTTGATTGCAGGCTTTATGAAGGAGGAGGCGTTATGACCTCCTATCCTGAGAGGGTTCCTAGATTTTTTACAAAAAAAAAAAAAATTCAATAAATTTATATGTAGACCTGCATTCAAATACATTTTTTTTGCGCCTGGTCACCTTAATTTAAAAGCGTAACTTTACACTCGTTAAATTGATTATTCGTTCGTTCATTTGTTGTTGATTTTTTTTCTTCTCTGTTTTGTTCACATTCATGTCTCTCTGTTATATTTGTTGTTACAACAGCAACAACAGCAGCAACAGCAATTGTTGCTGTTACTGCCACCTCAGCGGCCGATGGCTCGTATAGTTACTGGCAATTTTTCGTTTTGTGTTGTTTTTTCGTTTTTTTTAGGTAAATTTTCGTAAATACCACGAATATAATGAATGCCCTGTTACTGTTGTTGCTATTGCTATTGCTGTTGCTGCTGCTGTTGTCGTTGTGTCGTTAACATTTTATTATTGTTGTTGCATTTAAAAAACGTTTTTAAGTCGTTTTTAACTACTTTAGCTCGTTTTCATCGTCATCATGATCATCACCATCGCCATCATCATCATCGGTCGTAATCGCCATTGTCGTTAAAGTGTGTGTTGTGTGTGTTTGTGTCCGAGCATACCAGTGCTCTTTGAGATGATGATCAAATTCCTGGAACTCACTTGTAGTTGATGTTTTTTCTTTCGTTCGTTTGTTTGTTTGTTTGTTTGTTATTGTTGTGTTGCGTTGCCCTTTTCTTATTCGGTTTTCATTTATAAAACATGATGACCGACCAACTTAGTTTCAAAAAAATTTAAAAAAAAGCGAAAAAATTTAAGTTACAGCCTCGCGAATAATTCGCGAAATTGCAACAACAACAACAACTACCGACCAACAAAAGCAAGTTCACTTATATATTTTTAGCCAGCATAACCCTTTAAAAAATTTATTAATAAGTGGAGTGGAGGTGGTAAATTTTTTGGGGGAGGCGGAGGCTGGCTGTATGCCTCTGCCGTAGTCTACTTAAATTAGTCTCGTTAATGGCACTATTGACCTTCATTTTGTCTGCGGTATGGCTGCAGCATTATTGTATAATTTGGAATGTAACAAGTAAATTTAAAAGGGGCACACACATGCACACATACAAACGTTTAATGTTTTATACATACATACATGTTGTTGCCCTGTTCTATAAATGGAATGTGGAAAATTTTTTTTATTTGAAATTGAAGTGTTTTTCGAATTGAAGATATTCCTTATACTTTAAAATTTATTCATTTCACGTGCCCTCAATCATTTTGTCAATAATTGTGTCCCTGCCCACCTCTAATCCCTTATTTGTCAACCGACAGGGACTCACACGTTAAGATCATGTACGGGTTACTCAAACTGTTGACAGACAAGCTCCACTTTATCTTACGTTTTCGTATATCTTGGCGCATTTGACAATTTGGAATGCATTGGCATGTAATAGGACTGAAACAGGAAAAATATTTCTCATTGGCAAAGCTCTACATGAGTACGGGAGCTGCCATATCAACTCAGTGTCAGGCCGTATCAATTCAGTCAACCAATTTCAATTAAAGGCGCATACCTTGCGCTGACCAACTTCTTTGATGAGTTTGGTTGAAACTTGGTCCGTACAGGGACTACCCTTACAGGCCGTTATGCCTGCTCAAGTGTGCTTTGGTAATCAAGGCTACCAATTCGATCCAACCTAACCTAATTCCTATTAAAGCCCGAGTAAACTAGGTTGTGTTCTCAGCCCTGTACTTTTCAATGTGTTTTAGATTCTAATACACACGCAAAGAGGTGTAAATTAAGGCCGAAAGACTAAGATTACCTTGACGTATGCCTCGTGGCACACAGACATTCAGGAAAAGCTCGTTCCTGTGCCGGCATAGACTGAGCAACTCAAGATTGATATCGCAAAGCAAGCCGCCTGTAGATAATGATTTTAAATTTAAAGAAGCATCTTCAATATCTACGCAGTAAAGTACAGAATAGAATAAAAGTTTGAGTGGCTGGATCAGAATTTTTCTCAATTAGAACGAGAAGAGAATTATTCAAGTCTTGCTTGAATTCTTAAGTTCTTTGCATGGCTCTAAATCGTGAAATGCGACAACTAGGGATGCCTAAGCATTTCAGGCATTCATTAACCACAGCCAACTTCGCGTTGGTAAAACAATTCCAATCAAATTATTGCGGCAGAGAACTGGTCAAACTTTGAATTAAAATGCTAATCCTGTTAAGGAGTGGAAGCCAGGAAGGAGGCGGTGAATTGTAAAACAAGAAAATACTTTAAGAATGTAGATAAAGGGAAAAGTTATCTGCATTGTCATGAATTGCAGTGGTTTAAGAGCATTGGCTTTGATCAAACTCAATTGGGAATAATACGCAGTCCGCATCGGCTATTCTGTTGCATTTACAAAAAAAGAAAAAATACACATACCTTCTAGTGAGTATTTTAGTGTTCGTACGCGAATCATACTTAATTTGTGTATTCGTGTATATGTTGAGTTATGGAGAGTCGAAATCAATAACATCATACGTGTGATAAGTATGAATATGACGAGTACTTCAAACTTTGACTATGAGTAGAGGTTCCATGATATTAAAATAAGTATGAATGCGTATAAATATCAGAAATTATGAGAATGATTCGAATCTACTCATCTTTTTGAATACTCATTTTTGATCTCTGGTTTGCATTAGTGCCGTTGTATCATTTTGTCAAATTCAATTTTTATTAAGGAGGACAGAAATTTGTTTTCCCTGAGTGTTCGTCGGGTAGTTCCCAATAAAACCAAGGCCTTTAAATCATGCTGGACACCTAATATAAAATGGAAAATTTTGAAAATTGTTTTTCCCCCTATTTGTTGAGCCTGAAAATATGTTTCAAATGCTTTCTGTTTTCTAATTGATTTTCTTTTTTCCACATTTTCCCGTAACAATACAAAAACACAGAGTTTTCCTTGTTGCGCCACACATAACGTTGATCTTTGTTTTTCCTTTTTGTTTTTCTTTAAAGCAAGTGAGTGTTGTGTTGAAATTGTCTGAAATTATTTGTGTCAGTATGTGTCTGGGCTTTTGAGATGATAATGGTAATGATGCTGTTTCTCTCGATTTTATACAGTCTTTCCTTCTGATTTTTTGTTTTGTTTTTATTCTCACAATGCTTTTATTATTGTATCGCGTATAATTTTTTTTTTTTTGCTAAATATGCTTTAAACTTGGTGTGCTTGTTGTTGTTGTTGTTGCTGATTTTGTTTATTGTTTCTCATATTTTGTTGCTGTTGTTAGTATTTTTGATCATGTCGATTTTGTTGTTTTTCACTGCTGATGCTGCTGCTGCTGTTATTGTTCCTTGGTGATCGTTTTACGAGTGTTTTGTTGTTTCTGGTATCGTTCCAATGAATTTGTCGGCATTTTTGGTTGAGGTTCCTTTTAGTTTATTTTGTTGATGTGTTTAGCTCTTGCTGTGTGTGTGTGTGTGTCTTAAAGAATCGTCGTCGTCGTCATCATCATCATCGTTATCATCAAGTAAAATACAATTTAAAATGTTTTTAAAAAAAAACTTCTCATCAAAAAGCAAGGCAATGCAAGGCAGGCTGGCAGGCAGTCAAAGGCATTTAGCCAGCCAGCCAGACAGTCGAATTGCCAAATGATCAGCTTAAACTTAAATTGGTGCATAATTTTTGTTTTTTTTTTTGTTTTGCTTTGTTTTCATTAGTGTTGGTGTTATAGAGGGTGTTGGGTTTGTGTAACGCCGGTCTTCGAAATGGTTACTGGTTACGGCATATGAGGAATGAAAAC
This sequence comes from Sarcophaga rosellei, assembly GCA_930367235.1. Classification (NCBI taxonomy): domain Eukaryota; kingdom Metazoa; phylum Arthropoda; class Insecta; order Diptera; family Sarcophagidae; genus Sarcophaga; species Sarcophaga rosellei. The sequence goes on from OV884018.1 coordinate 65,351,416, forward strand.
TGGAATTATTTTTGAGATTTGTTTAAATCAAAATTTAAATTCTTATTTTCAAATTCTGATTGGAAATTTTTCGTGTAGTTTCATAACCATTGTTTCTGTACCCATAGAACCTTCTGCAGTTTATCAGCCAAGAACTTTGCCACATAAATTTTTCAGAAACAAAACCAAAATTTTAATAAACGTTGTAACGTTGGTTTTATTTGAATGCGTGCTTCCAATGTTCTCTGCCAAGTATAGTCTGTTTTTGACTGATAACTACATATATAAGAAGTCTGAAGTTGGCTTCATAATTCCGTTCTAAGTCCACCAAACTCACAACATTGCTTTCATTGTAATCCATCCAGTTTTAAAAATTGGTTTTGGGCTTTTAAGCTTGATTTTTCGTTTAATTTGCTTGTATAGATCGGTCATAAAAATTTTCTTTAAAAATGGTTTCATTTCTTGATTTTCATAGTCGTTTCATTATGATGAAGATTCCATCAATCAAATTTCTTTCCTGTAACAATTATTGTGACCCGTAAACATCGTGCTGTTTTGAGTAGTATCAATCAGTTGATGGTTAGTACCTAGTAGCCCCAATATATCTTGACAACCTGCTTATTAGGCATGTTCTCTTAGTTCCAAAAATTTCATCCACTTTTTCAACGACTGGCCAGCCAGAGCCAGTTAGGACGGCTAGGAGAAGAATCTAATCGGTTGATTATGCATCGCAACAACGCAATTTTACTTGAGTTGCTTAAACAGGTGCTACAAGATGGCCACAGATAACCAACATTTTAAAATTTTACTTTTTTTTGACAACTAGAAGCTTTCAGAGAACAGCGTAGCTGATAACCGATCCATTAAAAGGCCTCTAATCGGGGCTTTGGGCCTTGGACTTAAAAACATGATCCTCTGAATTCCTGTATAACCAAATAAGAACGCATCCGCCAGAAAAGCAGTATTGTATAGATTCACTGTCGAATTCGATAGAGCGGAACATAATATCAATTGCTCCAGTGCGAAATCTACAACATGAAGGAATAAGGCCGACATGAATATCATATAGAATGAATTTTTCCTGCCCCTTCAGCTAGAAGTATAGAAATTAATTAAGAAAACCTAATCATGTTCAAACCATTTTAGTTTTCTGACAAAGCTGTGCAGCTTTCCAAGTTGTTTTAGATCAGATCAGCTAGTTTATCTAGAGAAAGGCATAGAAACTATCTAGGAACTTTTCCTTGCTAAGCAATGACACTACTACTACTACACACTATTGCAGTTTCTATGTGTGGAAGTCACAGTCTACCTAGTCCAGTAATTTAGTCTAGTACTTACCTTAAAAACCGTAGACTGGCCGGTCGTATTTCCAAATTCTGGCCAATTCTAATCATCTCTTACGATCATATAGACGCCTTTTTGTAATCAAAATTTGCGGAATAGAATCGAAAAGCTACTCTTGAATTCGTTATGCATTTACGTAATTCGTCATTACAACCCTTTAGTCGGGACTACGACCTAGTTTCTCGCAGCACTCAAATTGTGTTAATTTTATCCATAATTGGCGGGGTTCCTACAGTTTAAAGTCGATTTCGAGGTAAAGATTTTTGGGACACTTTTCCTGGCATTTTTTTTTTTTGTTTATTCTCACGTTTTTGCCAGTAGACTGCTGGGAGAGGATGTCGCGGAAAGAAATATTTTTCCCATATTTCGTTAGGTTCCAGATGTCTGAGAAAGAGGTTTGAACCACGGCCTTATGTTTAATAAGCCATTACACTACCTACTATGCTACGGTATTCTTTTACAAATTTTTCGGCATGTTTTTCCACGACATTTTTCTTTCAACATGAATGCCAAATTAAAAATCAGCCACGTTTCAGTCACGTGTATATTTAGCACACAGAAGTCAGTATTGTTGATATTTGGAATCAAGACAGGCTGATGATGCCAGCGGTAAAAAATCTTAAAAAATCTTTTTATATTCAAAAGTAAAACCCTGAATCGGATTCTCTTGTTTGTTTTAGAGCTTGAAAAACAGAACTTAATTTTTTTTCTTATTGTTTTACAGAACCGAATACTCGATTAATCGTAAATGCTTACGCCCCAATCTTAACTCTCTTTATTTGATTCATGTATGTACATACATATATACAAGATACAACACAGATTTTTTTTTTTTGAAAATGTATTGCCCTGGCGTTTAGATTTACCCGTTGATTTTCTTTATAATTTCTGCTGTTTTTTTTTTTAAAGATTTTTGCTGAAGATTCGATTTTTATAAAGAATGTATTGAAATTGTTTATATTTTTGACAAAAGTTTTCTTCGCTTTTTTTTTTTGCAATTTTTTTTAAAAGATTTTTTTGCGAATCGAATTTTTGTATATTTTTTTTGTGGAATGAAAACAAAAAAAATCGATTTTCGGTGTTTTATTTCACAAAAAAACAGGACAGAAAAATATCAGTTGTTGCAACCATAAAACTTTTGTACGATTACATAAGAAAACATATTCAGACATTTATTGTGTTTGTTTGTGTTGTTGCCTGCCGATCGTGTTGCTGTTGCAAGTATGTATATGATCATTGTTTACATATATTTTAAATCGTATTCCATTTCGTTTGTATTACCATTTCGTTTATGATTATAAACTGTGATGCTCGCTCATATTGTGTTGTTTCTTCTTTCTTAAAAGATTATTTTTAAAGGCGATGTTTTGTTGTTGCTTTTCGTAGAAGTAGAGGCCCACCACCATAACACGCTTTATGTATGTACATATATGATTATTGTTCACATTTTGTCTGATTGCACGTTGCAATTTTAACCAACCCTGACCATTCGTCTGGCAGGCAAGCAGGGCAGGCAGTCAGGCAGGCATTCTGTATGTGTTTTGTCAGCATCTTTGGAGCATCAGTCAGCTGAGTGTGGTGGACAAGGCAAAGGGCCCACACAATTTTCTCTTGTGAGGTCCTTTTGCACACACTTACACACACACTCACATATATTTATTCTCATACAACATATTCATTAAATGGGTTTCAATGTGTTTTTTTTTTCTTGTTTTGGTTCGTTTTATTTTTTCTTCAATGAAACACACACACACAGAGCACAACACTGTGTATGTGTCTGTGTATGGTTTTAAATGCAATCAAATTTCCTTTCTTTCTTTCATTTTCATTCTTTCGATATGTCTGGGGTTTAAGAGGCAACAAAACGATTCTATTACAATTTATTTTAATAAATTGATTCAATATGTACATACACACACACGCACACACATACCACACACTTTATTATGAATGACTCATAAACACAGAATCAAATATACATACATGAGACAGAGAGAGAGGAATCAATTGGCTCTCTGGCTGCTGCTCAAAAATGTTAATGATCTTGTTGTACTTCTTTATCAAGGGGGGTTAGAATTTTTATTGCATTTTTTTTTCTTTATCACCTAATAAAGTATGTTTGTAATATGGGCAAAATTAAAAGTGTCTGTCTATTTTGCTGCTAATGATTGGTCTAAAACCAGTCAATATTAACAGAAGAAATTATATGTGTCTAGTGGTGGCACCAAGTCTATGTTTCATATTACATGCTGAGCTAACTAAAGTACATGTATTGGTGGCTTCTATTATGGGTGGTCGTTACAGCGACTGACTGTAACTGATTCGTTTTTCTTGTTTATTATTAAGAAACATATCAAATGCATAATTAAATTGTTTCCCTTGAGGGCAACTACTATGACCCTTATGTCGCAAAAAATTCTAAAGAATCCTTTCAATATGAATTTTTTGAATCGTTTGTAACGAGCAAAAAGTTACAAAACTCAGCGTGCGTCTTACCTGTTTGATAAACCTGACAAAAGCCTCTAAAAAAGTACCCTCGATTTTGGTTATATTTACTCTAAATAAGGGATCTAAACAACCTGCCTCCAGGAAGGCCTTTTAGAAGCTTCATCTATAAACCAAGACGGATCTAATCTCAAATAATAAAATGTGAGTTCACGAAAATATCTGAAATAAATAAGTTTTCATCATGGTTTTCGAATTTTTAAAATTAAAACGCTTCAGACCCCTTCAAATTATTTTAATCAGGAAGTCATCTGAACTCTCAGTGAAGAAAATATCAACAAAGATAGTATTTTGAGAACATTTAGGACACAATCTGCAAAGTTTATGAACATTAAAGTTGTTAGAGGTGACTGTCTACGGAAGAAGTTGCTTAGAGACATTAAACTACGTTTTTCTTTTTTTCCCCAACGTCAGAACTATACGGAGCTTTTGATGCAGTAACTTAGACTGCCAATGTCCATGCCAGACAGTTCGCTTTGATGATCTGTACAGTTCTTACTCCAAACTAGAGCTGAGCATGTACCCAATAGGCGAAGACAACTTTGCTTCTCTTTCACATTACTACAGCTTCTGCTTGAACTTGTCTGCACAACTTGTTTCCCAAGGTGTCTAAGACCAATGCGTTTGGCATGAGTGCCCATATTGCAATGTCCAGTATTTGACTCTTCGACAATCATACTCAGCGTCTTCCTTTGGAGTTTAAGCAAAGTTTTTGTACGACCTCTGTATAGTTCTCAACAGATTTTCTGCACGTTTTAAACGTATCCGAAGGCGACCACGAAGATGTTCAAGGACAATGTATTTCGCATGAGTGCCCATAATTCAACAACCTACTCCTTTGGAGTTTTTAGCAGACTTTTTGTGCGGCCTCAATACAGTTTTTATTAGATCTTCTGAACGGTTCTAATCGTATCCGAGAACATCCAAAACCAATGCGTTTCGCATGAGTGGCCGTAATGCAAAGCCTGCTCCTTTTGGAGTTTAAGCAGACTTTTTGTGCGGCCCCTATACAGTTTTTATTAGATCTTCTGAACGGTTCTAATCGTATCCGAGAACATCCAAAACCAATGCGTTTCGCATGAGTGGCCGTAATGCAAAGTCTGCTCCTTTTGGAGTTTAAGCAGACTTTTTGTGCGGCCCCTATACAGTTTTTATTAGATCTTCTGAACGGTTCTAATCGTATCCGAGAACATCCAAAACCAATGCGTTTCGCATGAGTGGCCGTAATGCAAAGCCTGCTCCTTTTGGAGTTTAAGCAGACTTTTTGTGCGGCCCCTATACAGTTTTTACCAGATTTTCTGCGCCTTTAGATCTGTATCCGAAGCTGGTCATCCAACGTTGACGGTGTGTAAATATAGACTCACAGGTTTTTGTAGCGATTGCCTTACTTGCTCATTATAACCCTTTAGTCAGGATTATGACCCAGCTTCTCACACCACTCATGTTGCGGGTGTTAATCTTATCCATGAGGGACGGAACTTACGGTTTAAAGTCGACTTCGAACGCCAGACTTTTTGAAAAACAATTTTATTTTATTCTCAGATTTTTTGCCAGAAGGCTGCTGAGAGGACAAGTGGTGGTTGAAATATTTTTTCATATTTCCTTTTGTGGAGATGTCTGAGCTAGGATTTGAACCATGGTCTCGAGTCTAACTAGTCAACACACTACCTGCTAAACTGTGGCGACTTCATTATCAGCACCACATTTTTCTATTTTACTCTAATCTCGGAAGAATTTGGAGCTTCTAAAAACGAGACTTTGACTAACAATTTCTATATATATCGTCGACCGCAAGGTGTCGTTTCTTCCTCTAATGTAGAGTTAAGTATCCAATTGGCAAAAAAAAAATTGCTCCTCTTCCGCATTTCTCTCCAGCTACTGCAGAAATTGTTCATCAGCTCTACAGTTACAGAGTGTCGCTATGTTCCGGCACTCATATGAAATGAACATTATACGACTGCGTTATCTCGTGGAGATATCTATCTGAGATATCCGTCTCGGAGTGCTTAGCATGGGAACTTGGTGGTTTATTAGCCGTTTGGCTTAATAATTTTCGCCGCAGTCCGTATTATTGACATTTCTAAATGAAACTTCCATAATTTTAATGACTAAACGACCAGCATGAGATGCAACTTATGTATCGAAATTTTACGAAAGGATACAAGCCAGTCACTTGCAGCTCCGGCGTCCGATCACAGCATTTACGGTGAATACTTTATAAATTTTTCGGCATTCTTTTGGCAGCATTTTTGCATTTTTTATAGTAAAAAAAAGGCATCACATTAGCATCGTATGTTGTAATAAATTTCTCAGATTTTTAAGTCAATGTTATGACATATAGGGTATCTAAGATGCGTCAAAGAACGTACATGTTACGTCGATGTTATTTTTTGTACATTGTTTGACACAACACAAAGGAATATTCCAACATCCAAATTGTAACCTGAAATGTTGACATCTTTCGAAGACATCTCAATTTTATTTTAGTAACTTGACTTTGAAATATGGAAAGTTATTTACAGCTTCTAAGCTAGGACCATTATCTCCTAGGGTGTTGATTTTTTGAAAAGCTTTCAATAATTTTTGTTGTTTGTTTGTTGTCTTTTTTTTTAATCACCAATTTATCACACTTCTTTATTAAAAAAAAAGGCTTTTTTGGACGTTTTTAAGAGTTAAACGGGGAAAAAGTACACGACACGAACGTATTCATTTGTGAGAAAAATATTGTAAAATTTGTTTTATTTTGTTAATGTTGTTGTTGTAAGCATTAAAATATTTGTAATTGATCTTAAATTATACCATGAATGGATAGTAAAATTTTTTTTAATAGCAAATCGTAAAAAAGAGAGAAACCACCATCGATCGATTGTTTTTTTCTTTAGTTTTTATAGCGTCTGACTGTTTTACTTACACTTTGTGTCTGTTAGTCTGTCTGTCTTTTCGGTCTGTGTTGGGCGGTGTCTGTCCCTTTTTTCTGTATCTTAGATGGATATCTCAACATTCGCACAAAAATTATGCACACATCATTTAAGAAAAGAATTTAAACATGAAATGATGATGAATATGCATTTTTCTGTGTGTGTGTCTTCTCAAACCACCGCCTATTTCATTTTCATTTTCATTTACAACTGCTGCCTTAAGTTAACGTCAGACTCAATCCTTTTTTCTTTTGTTTTTTTGAATTAAAAATTTAAGAAAACCAAACCAAACCGAACTAAGCTTAAAACGAATTCCCTTCATTTGCTAAAGGAATAGTAGCATCGTACGTACGTAGTAGAGAATGGATGGCTGGCCTAAGCCTAAGCTGGGCTAGCTTGGCTGGCTGGTTGGTTGTTTAGTTGGGGCTGATGATTTCTTATTTTTATAGCTTCTGCAAAAATAATTGTATATTGTGTGGTGTACGGTTTTGTAGCGTTAAATAGCAGTGCCTGCCTGTGCTATGCTATGCTGGTGATGAATGATGATGCTGCTGGTGGTGGTGGTGGTGGTGATGGTGGCTGGCTGGCTGTATACTGTGTATTGTGTCCGCTTAAATTAAGATTTACACACTTATATTTGATCTTTTTGTCTTCTTTCATTCAATTCATCATCATTTCTAGCATTTCGGCTCATGCATCATCATCACCATCGTCATCCTTCTCTCATCATCCATTCAACCAACCAACCATCATTGTATCGTATCGTATCGTAAGTAATGAATGGTTACATTGAATATTCTTGTCGTTCTCTTTCATATTTTTTATTTGTTTTGTTTCGTTTTTTTTGGAAATCTACGTACGTATAAATGTATATTTCCACATCCTGTATAATGTCTTGTCTTTCTTCTTGCCTCCGCACATATATAAAATAAAATGAAGCAAAAATGTCTTCTTCCAAAATATGCTGGGCCCAGCTAGGCCCAGACCAGTAAAGAATACAAAGTACAAGACACAAAAACACATGTTAATTTGCACCGCAAATCTTATTCAACATTTCGAATACTTCATCATAAACTGCTTCATTATTAATATTTAAGCGTTTGGTTCTTTTCGTTTTTTTTTCATTTTATTTCATTTACTTTTGCTCCACTCGTAAATTGATATGACAATTCAGTCAGTCATGTGTTTGCACTATGGGATGAAAATGAGAAATGTTCCTTTTTTTATTAACATTGAATTTCCCTTAATACCAGAGAATAAAAAATCTACCTTTAGTTGCTCTGTCTTTTCCAATCCATAGTGCACTTGTATATATTTTATTACAATGAAAATTTATAAAAAATGGCTTAAAATTCCTATCATTTGAAGAAAATTTCGGATAATTTTTGAATTTTTCAAACAAATTTTAAATTGAATTTGGTTTTTAACATGCCATAGTGCATTTATTGTTTTCGCATCTGTCAAAAATATATACAATATGATTTAAAACACATTTTAAAATCGAATTTTATCTAGTATTTGCCCCATTGTGCAAACATTTAGTGGGTTTAAGTTCAAAAATTTTTGTTTAAAAATTTTTGCTACATTGTGCTACTAATTTGTCAATAAAAAAGTTCATTAGCTTTGAAAGACTTAAGGATTCCATTCTATTGCATTTGGCCTGATAGTTTAAACTGTCTATAGATTTTTCGATTGTGTAAGTCTGTAGTCTGTAGTCGCTGTAATCTAGTAAGGAGTGTGTTGGCTTATAAGACGTGAGGCCACGGTTCAAAGCCTAAGTCAGACATCTCCCAGACAAAACGAAATATGAACAAAGATTTCTTTGGCGCCTGCCTCTCAGCAGATTACTGGCAAAAATTCTGAGAGTAAAATAAAAATTGCCATGAAAAGTTTTTCAAAAAATCTCCGCCACTCATGTATACAATTAACACACACAACATCAGTGGTGTGAGAAGCTACGTCATAATCCTGTCTCAAGGGTTGTAATGTTAGCAGTCTGCTTTGTTCATTATGTTCAAAAAATCCGTGTTTTAGGCGAGAATACTTTGTGTACAACCATCAAACTTTTTGCCTACATTGGGAAGGAACCCCATTTAAAACCTGTAAGCTTGGAATTAATATTGACGTTATAGATTCCGATTATGCTGTAACCAGGGCTCCGAATACGATTAAGAACGCGCAGCAAGTCTGACTAAAGATTGATATAGAATGCATGGAATGTCTGCTCAAGCTCTAAAGAGAACGTGCTTAGCGTGGTTGTTGAAGTGATTACTGGACATTGTCTTGGGGGTCTCTATAAAAGAGGCATAGGTCTTAGCCAATGTGTTCTTTAGAAGCTGCAGAAAGGATGGTGGGAAGGAAATCACCGTTCTTCTTCTCTTGGTTACATGCCCAGCGTACTCTCCTACTATGCAAAGAACCTCTCTGGTTTACTATTGATAGCCCGACTGCGAGTCTAAAAGGGAGTCAAAAATCCTGCATAGATCCAGTGTTAGTGGAATCGAAAGACTGGGTCTGTGGTATCATCCGATTGCGAATCTAATTGGGATTCAGAAACTCCGCATAGTTCTAGTGTTAGAGGGAAAGACTGGGTCCGTGGCATCATCCTTTTGCGAATCTAAATGGGAGTCAGAAACTCCGCATAGTTTCAGTGTTAGAGGGATTGAAAGATTGGGTCTGTGGTATCACTATGAGTCTCTCGAATGGCTGTGTATATTCGAAGAAAACCGCGCTTCATCTCTTGAAGGAGAGTGTAACACTAGAGCTTCTACTTTCAAGAGAATCTCTCTGAATCTTTTATTGATAGTCTGATTGATAGTCTAAATGGGAATCATAAACTCCGCATAGTTCCAGTCTTAGGAGAATTGAAAGTCTGCGTCTGTGGTATTACAATGAGTCTGTGGTGTCACAGTGGGTCTGTGGTATCACAGTGGGTCTGAGGTATCACAGTGGGTCTGAGGTATCACGTGACCTAAGAATATTTGTATCCCTTTGGATGGGAACCACTTTACACGTTCGTTAAATTTTCCAAGTATTGTTTACTTAAGTGTTTATCACCATACTGAGTGAAATCCGTCAAATATCACCCTCACTTCGTTGAGCTTGCTGCTAGTGTCTGCTTCTGCGTCACTATTGACACTGTGCCGCCTAGATAGCACAAGCTATCTGAGATTTCAGCTGGTTTACCTCGGGGAATAAGGTTTTCTGTATTAAAATTGTTTGTTTACGAGATCAACTGTCCTTTTTGCTCCTGCTAATCTTTCTGAATCTTCTAGTTCCAGAGATCTTTTGCAAAAGTAGACTTAACTTATCCTTCTTTCCTAAATCCTTGAATAAGTCTCAAGAGAGACTCCAGGCCATGGCTCCATATCATGGTTATCTTTCCATTAAATAGATTTGATTTTCATTCTTTCTTTTTTTTTATTATTAAACTCTTGTCAACCCATAGTGCATGCTGAATGCAAATTATTCAACCAACCACCGCCATTCATTCATACGTCTTTTCTACAATTTAGGCATGAATTGCCAAATGACGATGACAACGTTGACGACTGACAGACAAAAACTGGCCGCCACACAGAGTCAAAGAAATGTTTTTTCTTCTTCTTCTTTTTTTTTGTTGTTGTTATTGTTATTTTAGTTGGGCTGATACACAGAAGGTGAATGGGAGGAAAGACTTTTAAAACACATGTGATGTGATATGTTGACGATGACGATCATGACAATGATTATGGTGATGGTGGTGATGGTGGCGGGCGGCGTGTTTAGGGCAAGAAAAAAAATGCAAAAACGAATAAAAGAAAGACGACGAAGAAGAAGAAGTCAGGATTAAGAAACCAATAAACAAACATGAGGAATAATTTTTAACATTTAACGAAACGATGAACAAAACTTATGTAAAGTTTATAACATATTTTTTTTCGCTGTTTTGTTTTCAAAAGTAAATACACACATACATGTGCACATACATATGTATTTGAGACTGCGCGAAAACGTGTAACCAGGCTTGTTATGCGAAATAAATTTAGACTTGTTGAGAACAACAGCGACAGCAACAACAACAACAACAATTTCATGACTTGAGAAAGAATAAAGATGCCCTTCGGACTTGTAAGAACAACAACATGGCAAACATTGTGTTGCATGCCAGAGCAACTTATCTTTTCTCTTTGTTTCTCTCACTCTCTCTCGCTTAGAACAGCATAATGATAACAACGATGATGATGATTGTCATCAGCGTAGTGTTGATGATGGTGGTTGCCAGTGGTTGTTGGTAGTGGTTTTGACTCTGACATTCATTCATAAATTCATGTATGAAACAAACGAAAAACAACAACAATAAAAAAAATTAACAAATAGAAACGGAATAAGACGATGACGATGACGACGACGAAGACATTCAATGCAAGAATGGTTGCCGTTGCAGTTTCATAAATTTCGTCGCTCGAAAACCGTTTAAAAATTCCAAACACGTCACTTGTATTTATTGTCCGTCCAGTATGGGCTGTCTGTCTGTCTGTCTTGGGATTCATTGCCACTATTATTACTGCCTTGAACTAAACTAAACATGCAAAATGTCTAACCATTCTAAAATGTACCCCCCTTCCCTTCCCCCACCTTTCATGTACATTTTCATGCATCAGACTGGTCTGGTGTTGGATGGTTGGTTGGTTGGTTGGCTGGTTTGGTTTGCATTGTGGAGCTCAGCTTAGTCAGAGCCTGTGCTTGTTTGCCTATATGTGTGTGTGTGTGCTGTTGTTGGAGTACACCACACTGATAAGATATTTTGTTTGCATGGCATGCCAGTGCATGGCATTAACTCAATGCAGAGGATATTTTTTTGTGTTTGTTTGGTTCGTTTATGGGAAAAAAATTTTACAAGTGATGTGTTCGTTCTGTTTGCTCGTTCTGCTCGTTTTATTTTTCGATTGTTGAGCGACTGTGTTTGTATTTTGAAATTTTTTCCTGTGTTGTTTTTCTGCTCATTTTTTCTTAACGCAAAAGAAGTGTTAAAAAAGGAAAACAACAACAACAAACAAACAAACAGAAACAGACACAGAAAAAAAGAGCTCTTAAAGCCTGGACGACATTTGTTGTTTTTATTGTCTTCTGTTCAATAATCAAAGGATCGCTTTGCTCTCTCTCTCTCTCTCTCTCACTCTCTCTCTCTCTCTCTCTGTTAACCATAGTAATTTTAAGGGCGGTGCGTTTTTCTTCAATATTAAGAAAATAATGATCGCAACAACTTAATATTTCAAACAAAAAAGGAGATCCTCAAAAGAGCCTGCATACGTAGTACAAGCCAGTATTTTTCTGTCATTAAGTCTTTAACAAAAACTTAATTGTAGTCTTTATTTAAGTGATATTTTATGGTTTTTAAAAAGAAAAACTTAACAATTTTACAATTTTCAACCGAGAAGGTGTTTTAAATCTTTTGTAACAAAAAAATGTAGAAAAAAAAAAGAGGCGAGAATATTAATATTTGCCTTACAGCAGGTTTTGTGCAAAAGAAACCCATTGATTCCCTGTCATATTATTACTTTACATTCGCATTTGTCGTTTTTCTAAAGATTTCTGTTTGTTTGCCTTTATTTTCATAGGGGAGACTTTGGTTAAGTTAAGTTGTCTATAAAATTAACAATTGTTTGTTATAATAATATGATACCTTAACAGGTATTTATACAAAGATTACAATGCAAATAGATTCAGTTCCAAAGTTGGCTTCTTTTACTCTTTAATGGTCGTGACAGTTTTTTTTTTTAATATGAACTGATTTGTACTCCGTGAAATGGACAACATCTAGTATTTTTTGTCTAACAAAAGATTAGTAATTAGAATCCTATGCGATATATGGTCGAAACCCATTCTAGATGTTATACTCAAAGAGACTTGACTTCTTAGTTGACTAGAGGCCTGTGGGATATCAATTCTTCTTTAGGAAATGAATCAAGCCGACCTTAAGTGAAAACAATATATTAAATCTGGCACTGTTTTTGGTATTTAAACATTAAGAAGCTTCAATTCGAAGCTACCTTATACTCCTAACAATGACTAAATATGGATCCATTTGAAAAACTCAGCTCCCGATTGGGGGCAATTGTAATTGCTCTTCACTAATGCATTTGTTGGTCATAGATATCATAAAAGTCCAGATTTATTTCAGTCTGCTGCGCAAAGATAGCTAGTATTTCGCTTAAATAGTTCTTCATCTGTTTTCTTATCGGAACAATTACAGGGCACCAGCCTCTACTTGTATTTCACAGCAGAGTGTGACCAATTCAAACAATATAAAATCGTATATAAAGCATTGAAGTCACCGCAGTCGAGTAGGTAGTGCGTTGGCTTATTAGACGTGAGGCCACTGTTCAAACCTCAAAAACCTGATACAATCATCTACAAAAGTTTATGAAATTTTTGAACTGTAGTCTAAGTATGTAGTGTGTTGGCTTACTATACGCAAGGTCGTGATTCAAACACTAGTTCAGAATTCTTCTCCAAAACGAAATATAAAAAAATATTTCTTCGACTGAGATTTCGGGAAAAAACTCTGAGAGCATGTATAAAGCTAGGTTGTAATCCTGACTGAAGGATTGTAATTACTAATTATGTATGTATGTTTGTATAAAGCATTATACTTATATTAAAATCAGCACAAACGATTGTCAAGAATTTCCAGAATACAACAACTAGGTGAAGGTCTATTCTTTATTCAGCCTTTGTTATTGTGTCTAGGTGTATAGTGTACAGTTAGTTCAGACATTAACCTTATTAAGGGAGAGACTAATTATCCGATTTTCAATGGTCAAGCAGTCGACAACATCCGTTCAGCATTTGCTTGAAGATATTGTTGTATAATTGACTAGTATGGTACATCGAACATCAATGTCCTGTAAAGCCTCAAATCACTCTACTAAATCTTCTCCTACATTGTGTTTGGAATGCCCTTAAAAAGTTTGTATTACAGTTAAGAGTTCTACCAGTAATCTTTGCTATCATACTAGGCAGATACAGGATACAACATTCGTATGACTGCTATGGTTTCATATTTTGTTTAGAAGAGTTTTGCAGTCCATTATTGATCTGATCTCGAATTGTATTCAAATTTGCATTTACAAAAAATATTCGGACTAATCGCCGGGGAATGTCTCAAACAAATAAAAAATGTTCTACATTTCACTTCAAAATAATCCATCCAGAAAGTTATTTGTTCTGCCAGAAAATTTAATATTAAGAAGGTATGTTGTAGGAATATATACGAGATTTGGCAACGCTACTATCCTAGAACCTGCTGTAGTAAAGCAATGAACTGCTTAGTTGGAAAAACTTAATTAAGGAAACTGAAGTAAAGAAATAAAAAGAAAATCAGGGAATGATTTTTAACATCCTTATGCATCTGAAAAGAAACAAATCGGGGTAAATGGAAATGCCAGACAGTAATACTGGTTCCAAGAAATTGCAATGAGAGTAGCTATTGATAAGCAATTGTTTTTAAAAATCCTGTACAAAGTTTTTCTATTTAAATAAAAGAAGTTGTGAAACAAACTGCACTGGCAGAAAGAAACCTCAACTCAATTTGAGTTTCGGAAAATCAAGATTATCCCTACTCTCATAGCGATTCTTGTGGTGTGTGTGGTGTCTTGACGAGATCTTAAGCAAGTTCTAAAGCTAAAGACTTTTAAATTTTCGAATTGTCACCATCAAATTGTAATATCTACGCTTATAGAGTGTATGACATTAGAATTTCTAATTTTTTTTTTTGTTAGACTTGCTTACATCCTATGAGTCATGTTAAAGAAATTTACAACAATAACAACAAGTACAAATTGAAATGACCACATACATTACATAATAATGCAGACAATACATGTGTATGTATGGACAATACTCGTTAACAAATTAGCATTAGAAAATTCCATTCCATCATACTCCAACCAACTAGCCAACCAGCCAACCATCCATCCATTCATCTATTCAGAGAAATTTCGAATTCTAGTTGAGCAGCACATGAAAGCCAACAAAAGCAATGACGTAGTTAGGTTGGTGGATGGATGGAGGCGGTGTTGGTGTTGGTGGTGTTGCGTTTTGTGGTTGTGTTCGTGGTCATAAAAACATTACATAAAATGCGTAAAGCATGCAAAAAAGAAAATTTCTTTTGAATTTCGAATTTTTCTCGCTCGATACGAATACATATTCAAACCGGAAATGAACATCATCATTTAATTCATTGATCTCCGCTTTTAAGCATACATATGAGAGTTTCGAGCATGAGCTGTGTGCGCAGGCGCATTTAAAGAAGGCTCTGGCGCATAATAATTTGCTAAAAAAAATATGCGAAAAAAATTAAATTCCTTTTGCTTTTTAAACAACAAAATATTTTGCATTTTAAACACATGTCACACGAATGTCATAAATTTAAACGTCATTAGCTTCTCAAAAGAGCCTCATTATGAAGTTTTTGTTTTTTAATAATCATTAGCATTTTGTTTTTGTTGTTTCTTTTTATATAAAAAGATCGTAAATGTTGTTGCCATTGTTGCCTGATGATTGCAATCATATTTTTATCCTTCTTCCTTTATGCCTCCCAATTGCCGGGCAGGCCCAGAGCTCGATTAAGTATTGTTATCAGGCCGTGAATTCAAATTTGCTGATGTTTTTTATGGCATTTTTTGTGTTTTTTCTTCTTTCTTTTTTATTTTTATTGGAATTTAAAGTTTTTCTTTTATGAGCATTTAAAGGTTGGTTGGGTGTAATATAAACTGGGCTATAAAATTAAACACTTTGTTTTCATTAAGGAGTTATTGAAAGCTTCCTTTGATTTAAATCACGAGTTTTTTTTTTTTGTTCTCTTGGATAAATCGTCTCTAGAATGTGATACTAAACGTTGTCGGCTTTGTTTTAAATACAATTTTATAAAGACTTTAGCAATTTTTATTATTATTAAGGGAGCCTAGTTAAGACAGAAATTGAAGCAATAAAATCGTATTTTTTTTTTAATAATTTATATCCTTATTTTATTGCTCATGGTTATAAATTATGCTGATTTCTAAGGAAGAAAGAAATAATTTCACAGAACTATAGCTAAATAGTTTACTTAATACGATCTTATGGTAGCTATTTAGGGGTTTTTATGGTCAACACTTTGAATAAGGCCTGCACTGAAGGGTAGTGTATTTTGTATTGCAATATTATTTGTTTCAGATAGGAAAGAGAGGGATTAGTGTTTTTAGATTTTCAATATAATTCAATTCATATTATTAGTGACATGGTGTTTAAAAAACTCATTTTCTGTATAATAAACTATATTATTCAAGGGTCATTGGACCACGAACAGATGTGTTCCATGAGAAAGAGAAATGCTATGTAAATATTTGAGTCCCTTAATTTTACTTGAAATAAGATTTTAGCGTTCATAACGGATAACATGCCAATTAATTGGTTATTAAAACCCTTCAGTTAGGATTGCGACCTAGCTTCTTAGACCACTTATGTTGTGTGTCTTACTTTCATACATGAAGTTTGAAGTCGATTCCTAACGGCAGATTTTTTGAGAAACTTTTCATGGCAATTTTATTTATTCTCATAGTTTTTGTCAGAAATCTGTCGAGAGGAAGCCGCCTAAGAAACATGTTTCCATATTTCGTTTTATTGAAGATATCGGACCTGGGGTTTGAATCGAGGAAGAAGAAAGAGAAATAAGAATAGTACGTAAAACTTTGAGTCCCTGAAAACATTTTAGTGTTGATAACATGGGTAATGAGGTAAATAAAGTGTCTGACTATCAAACGTAAGGAATTCGAGTTAAAATCCTGAAGAATATTAAAAAGTTCTATCGCAGTATTGGAATTTTAAATGTGAAGGCGTTAATTCCTCTTGAAATAAACACTGAAGGAACCTCTCAGGCTCCTAACCACTGAGATAAAAGATAACCTATACGATTTTGAAAAAAATTAGAACTCTTCATGAGAATTGGGCATAAAAAATCATCGCCCAATACATTTGTGAAGAAGGCTTGGTTGTTTTACAACGACAGATGGCAACCCTATAATTCTAGAACTTGCCAAAGGTCAGAAGTATGCTGCTGCGGTACTGATACTTTTTTATTTGTATGTTTTGTCATTTCTTCACCTCCTGAAATGCCCAAAAGTTTCGTTTCTAACACCTTTTTGGCATTTTTCATCAGCTGTTCACATACTGTGGAGTCCAGGTTCGTTACTTGACTTTTAATAGGGTTTGGAGAAAACTTTCAAACCTTTTTTATTTCCATAGCAACCTCTTAAGTTCTCAATTCGAAACCATTCCGTTGCTCACTGTTTGGTAAAGGCTATCTTAAGGATTATTCGGAGACACGATGTCTTACATTCCAAATAGGAAATTCTATTCGCTGTACTAAAGCCCCTATTTTGAAGGCCAATTCCTAGTACTGTATTGCTTTAAAATATGTGCTCATGACATACTATTTTCCTTAATAAATCGATTGTTTACTTGGCGTATCAATATTGTTATCGTTTGACTTAAATATGAAATACAATATATAGTAAGCAAGTATTGATTGGAACAACAATCGTGTAATCGAAGAAAAAAAAACGTTAATAATTTAACGACGCCACATAATTGCAAATTATTGTAGTTTTTCAAGTTTTTCAAGTGTTTCTTTTTAATTTTTATTTTTTATTTAAAACTATTCAAGGTTATCGCAATCGCAATTAGAAAAATATTGTTAGACGAACATAAAAAATATTCGTGTAATAATTTTTCATTCCATTTATTTATTTAACGATTTTTTTACTCGTCATTTATTGGCATACAATTTTGAATTAAATAGGTGCTACGAAAAATTCGAGGTTAATACTGAGTGTGCAAAGAAACTGATGCCTTAATGTTAAGGCTGCAAAGACTGTAAAGGAAAATAATTAGATAAGTATTGTGAAAACAACTGCATTCGATTTTAATTAAAATTTACTTGCTTTGTACTCGGCATTATCATGTAATTAAATTCAATGCGTGACAGACAATGCTTAGTTATTTGCCGATAATGATTTCATTTTTGTATTCTTATAATAGAAATCTTAAATTCCATTGTATATCTACAGTAATTTAAGCAGGCATTACTTAATTACTTCATTTAATTACTGTTGATTGTATTTTAATTGATTAGGTAATGCTGTTAATTATCTCGGTAATGCTTTAACTTATAGGCATGGATTTTGTTTTATTTTTTTATATATTAAAAATTATTCGTTTCTTAGTGTAATTGAATGAAGCATTACTAAGGCATTACCTGAATATCACACATCATTAAATTTTGCATTAATTTTATTTACGAAGTAAAGCCTTACAATGCTTCTCCCTTTTCATGAGATGAAAAATGGAACAAGATTGAAAAGAATTACAGAGTAAATGTAAGTACCTACAGCAATACGCAATTATATTTGCTTTGCACTCGCTCTCTCTCTCTCTCTCTCTCGGCACTAGAAAATAATTGAAATCAATGCGTAATATACAATGTCATACATACATAGTTAAATAACTAATGTTTTCATTTTTTTTTTTTTCTGTTATAGAAATCTTTAATTCCATTGTATATCTGCAATAATTTAAGCAGGCTTTACTTAATTACTTCACATAATTACTGTTGATTGTATCGTAATTGATAAGGTAATGCTTTGAGGTATCTCAGTAATGCTTTAACTTATTGGCATGGATGTGGTTTTAATTTTCTTAATTTATTGAAAATACTTCGTTTCTTAGTGTAATTGAATGAAGCATTACTAAGGCATTACCTGAATAGGACACTTTATTAGATTTGGCATTGATTTTAATTACGAAGTAATGCCTTACTATGCTTCTTCCTTTTCTTGAGATGCAAAATAAAACAAGATTGAATAGAATTACAAGGCAAATTGGGAGAAGCATTAACAAAGTAATGCTTAAAATAAATTCTTATTATTTTCAATTAAAAGTAATGCAATTATTTTGTTAGCATTACCTTCAGTAATTAAGTAATGCTTTTTGTTATTTATATCACAAAAATCCCTATTCAATTACTGTACAGTGTTATTTCGCTATCTTTAACTTGACGTACTCTCGTCATAAATTGCTTGTAATAATTCTTAAAAAAAATTCGAAGTATGTTATGACAACACCAACAACAAAAAAGTGTCTTGTCGACATATTCACAAGTATGTATGACTACAATAATGTTTTAATTTTTGTTTATTTTTTATTGTATTCTGTTTAAAAAAATAATTTTTTTCTTTCATATTTTCATTCATTATCAGTGGCGCTTGCAACTTTGTAACTAAAAACAAATGAAAATTAAAATTAAAAAATAAATAAAAAAAAATTAATTTTTTCAACAAGCGAAACCTTTTTTTAGTTTCCCTTCTTTTTTATTGTTTTTTCTATTTTTTGCAAAGATTAAAACTAAAACACACTCCATCCACACTGATATTGTAGGTGGTAACAGTGAAGAGATCAGTAAAATTGTTTCCAAAGCAAAGCCAAAGAATTTTAATTTAAATTTAATTGTTCTCGTCGTACTCGTACTCGTCGTACACTGGAGGAAAGAGATAACAAATACACCATTGAACACACCATCATCATCATCGTCATTATTTGCTAACGTCGTGTAGTCGTTCGTCCGTCCGTCTACAACTTTATTATTTTGTTCTGTTCTGAATTTTAATGGAACAACAAAGCATTCTCTGTTGTTGGTTACACCCCCTAAATATTGTATTTAATCGGGTTTATGGTGAGTGTGTGTGTGGTATGGCATGGTATGCTACCTAATGGCTTATTGTGTTTTATAAAAATATTCTTTCGACGTCCCAAGAACAAGTAATTGCCAGTGGCATTGAGTTAATTATTTGGAAATCATAAATCACTTGCATTAATTTCTTATCGATAACTATTACAAACATTTTTGTACACAATCTTTTTTTAAGAAAAGCGATTGACTAAGATAAGCTAAGTTATCGGTATTTAAGCCATTTTGTTTTTTGTTTTCTAAATGAATTTTTATTCAATGCATTGGCAAGCAGTTAATGAGGCATTTATTTAAATTTTCTCATCGAATTGCATTAAATCAAATTTAATTACTAATTAATTAATTCTTACTATAGTCCCTGTAGTCTAGTAGGTAGCGTGTTGGCTTATTAGACGTGAAGCCACGGTTCAAACCCCAGGCCAGACATAAAAACGAAATATGATAAAAAATATTGCTTCGGCCACTTCCTCTCAGCAGATTTCTTGCAAAAACTCTGAGAACAAAAAAAAAAATTGCCAAGAAATGGTTTTTCAAATATCTGTCGTTCGGTGTCGACTTTAAATTGTAGGTCCCGCCAGTCATGTACTAAATTAACGCACACTACCTGTGAGAAACTAGGTCGTAATCCTGACTAAAGGGTTGTAATGACCAATCATGTACATATGTACATATAGAAGCTATGTTCATATCAAAATCTTGGGCATAGATGATCTTGATATCCCCATCGTCTATACGATAGCTTAACCCTTTATCCTGATTCTAAAACGAAAATACCGATCAGATTCCATTATGATAATGAATTGCACTTTCCAGAGAAAGTCATTCAAATATTCACTAAAGAATTGAGATCATGCGGTAAAGTTGGTCATGATATATTTTTCGTGCAGTTGTGTCTTAGATTGTCCCCTGTACTACCATATCATTGTCGTTTGACGAATCGATCATAAAGGTCTTTTGGGTGAACACATAGGAATATTTACTGACAGTAAAACAGTCATTATTGCAGATCCCTAAAGAGTGCTTACACCACACATAAGATTGGTCAAGATTTCTAAGTACATATCTCTGGAGGTGATGATATATTCAACGAATACTCTCTATGGCAATTGGATGCCACAGGGACATTGGAGGTAACAACAAAGTTGATGCATGTACCGAAACTTGTACCATAAGAAAATCAAGTGAATTCGTATGATGAGAGAGTGATATTTCTATGCAGAGGGGCAAATATATGATTTCACACAAACGTTACTCATCACTTATAGAGAAACTAAGTCGTAATCCTGACTGAAGGATTGTAATGACCATTTATGTATGGATGCATGTGTGTATATGTATACCAAATAAATTTGGCCCGATATGGATACATGCCGAACAAAACTTGTGTGAAACCTAGGCACCTCTAGGCTTCTAACAAGAAACTGCTTTCTAGATACATATACACTTGGAAGAGGCTGTGAACGACAGATTTTTGAGAAGTTTTTATTTGTCAATTTTTTTTTTTTTACTCCAAACTTTCTGCTGTAACACTTCTGAGAGGAAGATGCCTGGGTTTTGAACCATGTACTCATGTCTAGTAAAAGACTTCAACCAAACCTAACTTAATTCCATTTATTAACAAATGAAGTTCTTAACTTGATTGAAGAGTCTTCAGTGAAAATTTGCTTGAAGTCTAAAGCCTCTTGTAATTTAATTTGGTGGGTTTTTTTATTGTCATACATTCCATATTCCATATTAAAAAAAAAGGTCTAAAGAGTGTGTATTTTTTAATGGAAATTTGTAATACTTTTCATATAAGTTTTTTTTTATATTTCAATACAGTTTTGATAAACTCTCTGATGGCCCCTATAATAAAAATTACAATTAAAATTATTTTGCACATTAGTAATGGAAAATAAAAAAAAAAAATTAAATAAAAAACATTTTCAGCCCTTGTGTAAGGCGTGTGTTGCATGCATGTTGTATGTATGTTTCCTTTATTACTTTTAATCGTGTAGTGTTGTAACACATTTTCTATTCCAAAATAATTGGGTTAAATTATAACATTTCTGAACTCTACTTACTATTCCCTGTTATAGAAACAAATATTATATATGATGACTTCATGTTCATACATACATAATTTGTGTAATGTATTGAAAATGAAAATGAAAATGGAGTGGAAAGAAAAAGTGTGTTTTTCGTATTTTCAATAGGGCGTAGCATAAATAAATTTTAAATTTATTTGAAAAAAAAAAAAAAACAATTTTTTCTTTATAAGATTACAAGCAAATGAAGTCATTTTTGAAGTCAACACATAAAAAAACATTTAAAAAAACTTCAAAAATGCATTTACGTCTGAGACTATTTAGATGGTTATTATGACGAGTAACAGCAGCCAATATGATGATATTATTTAATGAGTATCATAATGCCACATATTTTTTATTTATTTACTATGTACGTACATACATACTTACATATCATAAGGGTATTTGAAGGAAAAATAAAGAGGAAGAAAAAAATATCAGAAAAAAAAAAACGGAATCAAAAGGTGCATGCGGTCCAAATTGTTGTGGGTTTTCTAATTATTAAAATAGCCTGACGCGCGATAACCAGAACTAATAAATGCTACACACACTGTGTTAATGATGATGACGGTGATGATGATGAAGTGCTGCATATTTCAAAGGCCCTCATAATAAGTGTATGTGTATATAACATTTGCTTGAATGCGGTTTTTTATGACTCCGTTTTGTTTTCTCTGTTTGTTTATAAGAATTCATACAGCAATTGTAAATAAAATGTTCATAACCCCGACCTCTTTCCTCTTCCCCTTTTCGCTGAATAGTTGAACTATTCAAAAAATAAAAAAAAAATTGCTTTTATAACTTTCTTATCAAAAATCATGGCTCCATAAATTTTTTATTATGACTAGAAAAATATTTGTAAAATTTTTCTTCCTCTATTTTATTTTTTTTCTTATTAATTTGCATGTAATTTTGTAATAAGAAGGCAAAACTAATGTGAAAAAATATTTAAAATTTTTTAACTCACGATGTTGTGTCAATAAGTGCTTGACTTTTGTATGATACACAGGTTTTTTGAATCAAAAAAGCCTCTATTTGTCCAATGTTTCTTTTTGGGCTTTTCGAGATAGATTTGTCTGTGACATGATTTCAGTGTTGCAGTCATCTCTTTCTGCCCCGCCGTTTCTTTAGGTTCGGTAATAAGAAATAGTATTTCACCATAATCTACTAGGTAATGTATTGGCTTATTAGACGCGAGCTCCTAATTTAACTCCCAGCTCAGACATTTCTAATAAAACGAAATAAGGATATTTCTTCATCGGCTTCTTTTCAGCAGATTTCTGGCAGAAACTTTGAGAGTAAATAAAATTACCATGAAAAATTTCTCAAAAATCTGTCGCTCGGAGTCGACTTAAAACTGTCGACTTTAAACCTGCCACTCTTGAATAAAATTAACAAGCACAACATATGTGATGTGAAAAACTAGATCGTAATCCTGACTAAAGGGTTGTAACGACCAGTTATGTGTCTATGTATTTCGATAGTAAATCCGGAGAATACGACAGAGCCATTTCATTATTGGCCGTTCCAACATCCGAATTCCTAGGTACCATCAATAACACCATACAGGCAGCTAATATATGTAGTCTATAATTAATATCTTAAACCAAAAAAGAGTCTTGGGTCTTAGAAGCGCCCTTGGTCTTTCGATAGAGCTCTGAAGCCTTGTGTAGCTAGCTACAATGGCAATAAGGGAGGCCACATTATTACAGGTCGTTCCTTCATCAGAATTCCTAGTTACCATCAATAAAACCGTGCAGGCAGCTAATATTTGTAGTCTATAATGAATATTTTAAACCAGAAGAGGGACTTGTCTTTCAGAACCTTCCATTGTTTTTCTGTAGGGTTCTGAAGCCTTCTGTAGTTACAACACTGTAGGCCACACCATTCTTGGCCATTTCATCACTCGGATTTCAAGATACTGTCAATAAATCGTACAGGCATCTAATGAATGTAGTCTATAATGAATACCTTGGATAGGAAAAGGGTCTTGGTTTCAATGTAGGCCTCTGTAGGCCTATGAAACCATAATATTTTGATGGTGATACATCCTTGAGTTTTCTGTTGGCCTATGAAGCCTTTTATAACAGCAATTCGTTCGTGTTCTAATTAAATGGATTTTTTGTCATAAGGCTTGTATCCTTACATTGTCCACAAGATATTTTTATTGAGCAAATACTGACGCTGTGTTTTTAATTCGATCTAATTAGTTGACGTAATACACCATTTACTAAACTTTGCTTTCTTCTGTGGCACAGAGTCCTCAATAGAAATCCACTGTCGTGATTGATTAACATGATTTAAATCACGTTAATGAAACTCCTGTAAATTGTGTTTCAATTTAACAAAGACAAACACTCCTGCAAAGTTGGCTCACGATTACGTTTATGATTTTTTGTGAGCTGACGCTGGACTCGGGGCTTAGACAGAGAAATATGGTGATGACATGAAGCTTGTAATTTGATTCTTGCGTTTTTAAAACGAAATTCATTACATTTTCTATTTTCTTGTTCAAATTTTAGCAGGAATCTAAGAAACACTAACTTTTCAGTTTACTTACTTACTCAATTGCTATTACAATCCTTTAGTGAGGATTAAAACCTAGTTTCGCCCAACACCTATATTGTGTGTGTTAATTTTATCCATGAGTGGGAGGGAGGGACCTACAGTTTAACGATGACTACTAATGACAGTTTTATTAATTCTCAGAGTTATTATCATCAGATAGCTGAGAGAAAGTTGCCGAAAGAAATATTTTATCATATTTCGATTGATTTGAGGTTGTCTGTGCTAAGGTTTGAAGCATGGGTTCTGGTCTAATAAGTAAACACTCTATATATAGTGGACAGAGACGACTGAGCTTTACAGTTTAGAGGCTGAAAGTTAATTAGGACCTAGACGTACCGTTCTTGTCACACTGAATCCCTTTTCATTTGTTAAAATTTTTATTTTTTTTATTTTGAAATTTATCTCATATTTCGTTTTATTTTCTTATCTTTTACACAGAAATGGGAACTCTATGTATTGAGTCGTTTGGGCTGGGATTTATCATGTGTAACACCATTGGATTTTTTGGAATTATTATTGATACGCCTGCCCATCAGAAGTCAAAAATGTCCCGATTTAGATTTGGATAAAGTGCGACAGCATGCACAAGCCTTTATATCATTAGCAGCCAAAGGTAAGTGCAAGTCTTCAATTACACGATTGTTTTTTTTTCTTAAATTGTTTAACAAAGTGTTTATTAGATAATGATTATAATGACAATAATAAGTGCGAGTGTGTTAAATGTAGACACACTCTCTTTTTTTAGTTTAGAATTCAATTATAAACGGCCGGCCAGTGCTTGCTTGCTTGGCTCATCTTACCGGCAAAGTGTTCTTCTATGCTCGTACATACAATCATGATGACTATTATTTATTTAACGTTTTTCCTCTACACATAGACAATAACAAAGAAAGAAAGAAAAAAGAAAGACAGACAGACAGACGGACAGATAGATAGATAGGAAAAAAATAGTATGAAAGAGACGATAAATAGAATCTTTTTTTTATGATCTTGATTAACTGCTTAAATAATCAATTCTGTCTCTGCTTTTTCTTCTTCTTCTCTGCAATGCTATCCTATGTAAGTGGCAAGTTGAGCTTTGCCAGCTAAACTAGCATGCTAAGCAAGCCTGGCTTTTCTATCTCTCCGTGTAAATTCACATGCATTACGTACGTCTATCCATCCATCTCTTTAACTGCTGACTGTCTATCTTAAGCCTGCCTTTAGGTTGGCTTTTCTACTGGTTATTCTTTGGTTTTTTTTCATTCTTTATTGTCTCTTCTATATTTACTTTGTATTCAAAGTACTGAAGTGAAAAAGTGCTGAAAAAAAACAGAAAAAAAAATTAAAAATAAATTGCTGTGCCTAACAAGAATTAGTAACTGCTAAGGCAGGCGGCTATTTGAGGGGTGCAAGAGATAGTGTAAGAGTCCAGTCCAGTCCAGTCCAGTCCAGTCCACATTCCTGTTGTGTTTGTCAATAAATGTATGTCAATTACTTTTTTGTTGTATTTAACATTGACTCTTTAGATTATTATATCAGCAGCATAGTTAAGCTATTCTTCACCTTATTTTCTTTTATTTTTTCTTCTGTTGTTTTAAATCAATATTGGCCTTGTTCTGGCCTTTCATCTATTTATTGTTGTTGTTTGTTGTCATTGTTTTATAGTAAAATTCCTTTAGATTTTAACATTGACAAGTAGTATGCTATAAGCCTAAAAGCTCTGCACTATCAATGATGAGGTGTTGAGTAATAAAAATTCTCGTTTTTTTAATTGTAAAAAAATTTTTGTCAGCAAGCCTTGCAAAAAAAGCTTGAAACCGTAAGTGTGTTACCCACTTTTATTGCTAATCATAAAATTTGAATTTTCCACTTCAGTCTCTAGTTTAGTAGTGTTTTTAATTTGATTATGGACCAAAAGGTTTCTTCTGTACTCTCTCAACTCATCTTAGGCAGATTAACAGTTGCAATGTCCTTCAAACAGCAGTTCTTACTATTTATAGGCCTATGAACTACCTAAGCCTTTGTCGAGTATTATGAGAATTCAAACTGAATAACACAGGAGCCACTGTAAGCTGCACTAATCGAATAATTGCAACCAGTTTTGGCTAACAACTCATGGGTAGTAGAAATGATAAAAATTGTTAAGTTTTTCAATTGATAGGAAAAAATTTGGACAATTTGCCTTAGAAAGGCGACCACAGAATGATGAGCTTCGGAGAGCATGTATAAAATCCTGATAGCGCTAGCCCATTAAAGGGTAAATTGGATTGTGCCAAAAGATACTAGACATACTCAAAAGAGTCTACTTAAATATATACAAGTGATTCCGCCACATCTTTTAAGTATCGAAGTAAACTTTTGAATTTTAAAAGCTTGGAAGCTTAAGGTAAATAACTTTTCATAGAACCAGGAAAAAGACAACCAAGACGCCGTAAAGTAGTGATCCATACTGAGCAGATGTATCCTAATCTGGTCTAAACTAACCGTTAATTGCTTACTTATGTTGTGTGTTTTAATTTTATCTGTGAGTGGAGGGGAATCTACAGTTTAAAGTCGACTTAAAACAACAGATTTTTGAGAAACTCTTCATGGCAATTTCATTTACAGGAAAAAGATAACCAAACCAAAACGCCATAAAGTAGTGAGTCATACTGAGCGGATGTATCCTAACCTGATCTAACCTAACCGTACCTTACTTACTTACTTTATTAGTCATTAAGCCCTTTAGTTAGGTTTACGATCTAGCTTCTCACTCCACTCATGTTGTACATATGTGTGGATTTTATCCATAAGTGGAGGATGACTTACAGTTTAAAGTCGGCTCCGAACGACAGATTTTTGAGAAACTTTTCATGGCAATTTCATTCACACTCAGAGTTTTTGCCGGAAGATTGCTGCGAGAAAGTCACGGAAAGAATTTTTTTTAATGTTTCGTTGTGTTTGAGACACGGTTTGAAACACGATCTCCTCGCATCTAATAAGCCAACACACTACGGCGACTTCGAGACCTAACCGTACCCCAGTTGAATAATTCGAACTTGCTGACTTTCTGGCGTTCTCAGCAATTAAGCCTCTCTTACTCTCTCATTATGGCGTATTTTCCAATTTTATTTTCATTCCATGTAGTCGCCGTAGTCTAGTCAGGTCAGACATCAAAACGTAATATAAAAAAAAATATTTCTTAGGCGACTTTCTCTCAGCAGATTTCTGGCAAAAACTCTGAGAGTAAATAAACCATGTATCCATTAATCCACGGGTATGAGAAAGGCTCTCATAGTTGCTTTAGTTGGACTTTATATGAATGGAATGAAAATACATACAGTAGCGAGCATAAAAAATGCAACGCTAAGCCGATTGATCTTTATGTGCGCCTCTTTCAAAAAAAAAAGTACGGAAATTAAAAACTTTTTTTTTCTTTTTATGCTCCACAAACTTAGTTAACAAATGCAGGTTGCAATATCAAAATTTTTCTATCCACTTATTTTTATTTTAACATTTAAGAAAAAAAGTGCCAAATTTCAGCGAGCATAAAAAATGCAACGCTATGTTATTCATAACTTTATTTAAATTAAATGTAAATTCTTACAAAATGTTGGTTAAAAATATACTTAAAACTAATAATTGGTTGCGTAGCCTTTATTTTCTATTACCGCTTGCAGTCTGGAGCGCATAGAATCCACTAGGGGCACGATGGTGGGTAGGGGTATTTTTTCCCATTCTGACTTCAAAATTTTTTCTAATTCCGCCAAATTTTAAGGATTTTTCTTCTTAGCTTCCCGATCTAAAGTCTCCCATAGGTTTTCTAAGGGGAGATGGTGACGGCTAATCCGTAATTTGCACATCATGGTCGCTTACGTAGTTACGAACCAAGCGACTAGAGTGCTTCAGGTCATTGTCTTGTTGGAATATGCTGTTTGGGGGCATTTTTTCCAGAAGATGTGGGAGCATATTTTCTTCTAGGGTCTCACAGTATTTAGTGGCATTCAAAATACCATCGATTTTCACCAACCGATCAACTCCGTCATGAGAAAACGAACCTACCAATAAATTCCTTAAAATAAAGAATTTCGGTGAAAAACAAAAGTAACTTACCCCACATTATTAGCCATGTTTTACTGTTGGTAGCTGATATCTGGAAGAATATCTCTGCTCAGGCGGTCTTCTAATATATTTTATCCCATCAGATCCAGAGATATTAAATTTAGTTTCACTACTAATGGTGTGGGGTAAGTTACTTTTGTTTTTCACCGAAATTCTTTATTTTAAGGAATTTATTGGTAGGTTCGTTTTCTCATGACGGAGTTGATCGGTTGGTGAAAATCGATGGTATTTTGAATGCCACTAAATACTGTGAGACCCTAGAAGAAAATATGCTCCCACATCTTCTGGAAAAAATGCCCCCAAACAGCATATTCCAACAAGACAATGACCTGAAGCACTCTAGTCGCTTGGTTCGTAACTACGTAAGCGACCATGATGTGCAAATTACGGATTAGCCGTCACCATCTCCCCTTAGAAAACCTATGGGAGACTTTAGATCGGGAAGCTAAGAAGAAAAATCCTTAAAATTTGGCGGAATTAGAAAAAATTTTGAAGTCAGAATGGGAAAAAATACCCCTACCCACCATCGTGCCCCTAGTGGATTCTATGCGCTCCAGACTGCAAGCGGTAATAGAAAATAAAGGCTACGCAACCAATTATTAGTTTTAAGTATATTTTTAACCAACATTTTGTAAGAATTTACATTTAATTTAAATAAAGTTATGAATAACATAGCGTTGCATTTTTTATGCTCGCTGAAATTTGGCACTTTTTTTCTTAAATGTTAAAATAAAAATAAGTGGATAGAAAAATTTTGATATTGTAACCTGCATTTGTTAACTAAGTTTGTGGAGCATAAAAAGAAAAAAAAAGTTTTTAATTTCCGTACTTTTTTTTTGAAAGAGGCGCACATAAAGATCAATCGGCTTAGCGTTGCATTTTTTATGCTCGCTACTGTACATACATACATAATTGGCCATTACAACCTTTTAGTCAGGATTACGACCTAGCTTCTCACATCACTCATATTGTGTGCCTTAATTTTATACTTGAGTGCCGGGACCTACAGTTTAACGTCGACTCCGAACGACAGATTTTTTGAGAAACTTTTTCATTGCATTTTTATTTACTCTCAGAGTTCTTGCCAGAAGTCTGCTGAGAGGAAGTCGCCGAAGAAATATTTTTTCATATTTTGTTTTGATGTCTGGCCTGGGGCGTCTCATAAGCGAACACACTACCTACTAGGCTATGGCGACTACTTATTCACCACTAATCCTTCTCTTTTGATCACAGTGGAGTTTAGGAGGTGAAATATCTATGGCAGACTTCCAAAGGATTCAGGATCACGTTTGAATCAAAACAGTAACTTCTTACATACAATTTGAATTCTTAAAGCCTATACCAGAGGGACATTCTCTATTCCTTTGAATAGTTTTTTCTGTACTAAAATGCTACACACTACATATGCTTCAGGCGCTAGTAAGCAAGTAAGAAAATTATAGGCAGACGACAGGCGGATATATGGCGGTGTAGACAATTATTTAAAGGCTCTCTGCATTGGATTGTTGTAATAAAGTGCGTTAAACATCTGTTAAATGCGTGTTACAAAGATAGAACGCAAAAAAACCCTCCGTTTTGGAATGTTTAAATTAAAATGTTATGAAGGAAAAGTTGTAAAATTGATTCTTCATGAGGAGATTTCAATAAAATACACTTCAGTTTGGGCTTTTTTCAACACATTTTTTTCATAGCTGTTGTTGTTGTTGTTGCAATTCTTTTGTTTAATTGAACACTCACTATGTGTAATGGAGTCACAGTGTGAACGTGTGAAAAAAAACAACGAAAATAATATTCGCCACCGGAAACAGGCGGTTACCATGTTCTATACACATGCGTGCAATCAGCGTACATTACACTCGTACGTACACATATGCAACATGTAACAGTGTGTAAGTGTGTGTGTTTTAATAAGATCTAGCCACGGATTAGTTAAACCATTGAGAAAGGGTTAAACCAAAAGGTTATTAAATTATAGACAAACGAAAATAAACAAACAAACAAACACATAAACAGACAGACAAACAAAGAAATAAAATCTGGCGAGAAAAATTTCTTCATGGCTGTGTGTGTGTATGTAAGTGTAAGTAAGTCTTGGTTTTATATTTTATTGAGGAATTTATGACTCGTAAAAATAAAACGAAAACGAAAACGAAACAACGAAAGCAAACTGCCTGCTGTAGACATTCATGTGAGGACTTGAGTTACTGTGGCGGTGGCACTGTTGCTGTTGCTGCTGCTGCTAGCAATTGCTTGCTTGTCTGGCTGGCGTCTTCTTCGTGTGGGCCGTTTGTTACTTGCTCTCTGGCTATGGCTATGGCTGTTAGTTAGTGTTGAATGCTTGAATTGTTACATGTTGCTGCTGCTTGCCGCATATTGATAACCGTCCAGCAGTGTTGTGTTGCAACACCATCCACACACATCCTCATCATACACATGTTGCATTACATACAATCATACACTTACTCTCTACTGTAGTCTTCATATCATTCATACGTTATTTTAATTAGTCTCAATATGAATGACTTTTTCTTCTCCACAAAAAAAAAAAAAGAAAATTTTTTTTAAAGATTCTTCTTGATTTTCGTTTCTTTTTTTTGCAAACAAGAAAACAATTTCTTTCATTTTTCTTGACAAAAAAAACGATCAAATCAAAATGTAAGTCTCTCAACATTATCACGATCCATATCCTTTATTTTTTTTTTAATTTTTTAAGAAATCAAAAAACTTGTAAAAAAAAAGTGTCGTGGGAAAAATATGTGAAAGGAAAATGAAATGCTTGAGGAATAAAAAAAAAACAGTTTTTTTTATTTTTATTTTTAATAAAATGAAAGACACAATTGCTGCACATGATACACATATTCAAACATGTCATGAATTAAGTGTTTGTTTTGCCTTTATCATGAAGTGTTTGTTTCAAGAAAAAAAATTTTTTTTAAACAAAAAATTTATAAACTGATGTATGAGTCTGCGCCAGTAATTAACCCTTAAAGTGTGATAATTTTTTTTTCTTAACGAGATTATATTATGCTTGAAACTAATCCTCTACATACATACATAATTGGTCATTACAAGCCTTCAGTTAAGTTTACGACCTAGCTTCTTACACCACCTATGCTGTGTGTGGTAATTTTATAGATTTGAGTGGCGGGACTTACAGTTTAAAGTCAACTTCAAACCATAGAATTTTGAGTTTTTGCCAGATATCTACTGAGAGGAAGTCGCATAAGAAATAATGCTTTCATGTTTCGCTTCATTGGAGATATCTGACTTGGGGTTTGCACAGAGGCCTTGTAAGCCTTCAAACTACCTACTAGACTATGGAGACTTTACACTTTTCAGGAAGCAAAATACCAACAAATCTCTTTCAAATTTCTATGATTTATTCAAAACTACCTTCCCTCACCCCGGGATTAAATACATTTCAGTTCCTAGTTCATCAGGTTGAGTAATTTTCAGATATCATACGGATCAATGCATAATTTCTTCTTTTTGCGCTGCATAAACCAGATACTGCAGACAATATGACGACGGTTAAGTAAAGCCGGTAACTGCCTCATCTTCTTCCATTTCGCTACAGTGCCGATAATGCTCATTATGCGATATTCACAAACGACGGGCATAGTAATCGATCGGTCACTGTACTGCCAAAACAGCCACTTACTTACTTACTTAATTGCTCATTACAACCCTTTAGTAAGGATTACCACCTAGCTTTTCAAGCCACCCATATTGTGTGTATCAATTTAATCCACAATTGGCGACAGCTACAGTTTAACATCGACTCTGAATGACAGATTTTTTCGAAACTTTTTCATGGCAATTTTATTTTATTCTCCAAGTTATTGCCAGAATACTGCTGAGGGGAAGTCGCCTAAAGAAATATTTTTTCAATACTTCGTTTGATTCGAGATGTCTAAGCTGAGAATTGAACTACGGACTCTCGTCTAATAAGCCAACCTGCTACCTATTGGACTGACTTCAAAACGGTCACTAATCTGGGAACATTGCTTCCACTGTGGCTTTTGAGCAACCTAGTACGCTTGTTATACTATTCGGACCATGTCTGCTTGTAAAATTCTGCAGATTGCTGCGAGTAAGTCGCCGCAAAAAATATTTGTTCAATACTTCGTTTTATTCGATTTGTTTAAGATGGGGAATGAACCACGGACTCTCGTCTAATAAACGAATATGCTACCTACTAGTCTACACCCGCTTCAAAACGACCACACGACTGTAAACATACATCCCTTCTACTCAGGCTTATGGGCAACCTAGTAAGCTTGTTGTAATACTCGGACCATGTTTGCAGGAATCGAATGGTTGCCACCAGCAATTTGTGTTTTCAAAGTAGTAGCCAGGCGGTTCTCTATTTTAAATAGATTCCAAAGGAGGCGCCATAGAGGTCCTTTAAGGCAGATCAGCAACTATTCAAAGTATCTGAACTCAGCTCGATTTGTTTTTAGTATCGAACGACCTTTCTTTCGCTGTGGAATGCATACTTTGCTCAAAATCCTCTTGATTCTCTCTTAGTTCCGGATGGCCAATCTTTCAGCGCGGAATTCATATTTTGACCGACATGGCTTGATTCGTTCTTAGTCTTGAACGGTCATTCTTTCCGCGCGGAATACATATTTTGCCCTGTTCAACCTTTTTCTTCCCCTTAAAGGGTTAACCGCCATCAAAATAAACTTGTTTTGCCTCAAGTGCAAGTATTTTTGCAAATAAAATAAAAACGAACCTTTTTCTTCTCTTGCAATCCTTTTTACCAATACATGCTTACATAAAAAATCTCTTCTTCTTTTTTTGAAGATTCTTTTCATTCCTCTTTTTTTGACAAATCAATGGCTGGCTCACCTACCAAAAGCAACCAACACATTAAGAGATCACCGGTTAGAGAACAGAAAAGAACAGAACAAAAAACGCTAAGAATTCATAATGATGATGACGAAGAGGTAAGGCTCTTCAGCTCAGGCGGTGGCTGAGTCCTGGCCTAACCAGACGTACATACATATGAACGCACTTTTTCTTTATGTATGTAAAGCAATTATCCAAAAATTCCTTTTCAATTTTTTTTCCTTCTTTTCTCTCACTTTGAGATTTTTTCCGTTTTTTCGATTTTCATTCTTTCGTTTTTTTGGTTTCGGTTTTTAAGCGATTTTTTTTATTTTGTATGTATTTTGAAAAATGCTTAACCGTCCCTTTTCTGTTCGCCCCTCCTCTGGATCTCTTCATATGAGGATGATTTGTCTCCTTTTTTTTACAAACTTGGCAGGCATTCTAATGGCTGCTGGGTAGTTTAGGAACAAAAAACCGCAAGAAATTGTATGTAAAATTTGTAAAGATTTTATGTTTATAACCCAGCAAACATTTTCATAGAAAAAGTCATAAAAAAGAGCGGTGATTCCTTTGAGTTACATACATACATAAAAACACAACAAAAGAGTTGAACTGAAAATTGAAGCAAAAGCACGAAGCAAATGGTAATAATTAGAAGACAAAAAAGTCAAAGATTGGTCGTGTCAGATCATAACAAACAAAGAAGAGTGGACACATAAAATATCTGCAACTGATATGGAAGATGTTAATTTCTTTCTTAGTTCTCTGGTATTCATTAGTATATTAAAGGATGAAAGAAAAATTAAAGTAAAGAATTGTGTAAGTCATTGAGACTGAAAAAAAATTGTCTGCAGCTTTCGAGCAAGGGTCTGATTTCTCTAGTCTCTTGGATTTATTTTAGGCAATGTCGAATATCTTAGGGAATCTTCTTTAAACCCTATACTTAAAGCGTTTCTACTCTTGCGGAGCTTGAAGTGTAGTCTTCTTTAGCGTTGTAAATCCCATACGTAATATTAGCTATACATTTAATAAAGACTCCAAATGTACTCCTACAATTTTGACTGCTTATTGGCATTTGGAAGCCCTAATAATATTTCCTACATGAATCCACATACATTGGTATTCAAAAGTGGTATTGAAATACCAGTGATCGGCAGTTGTTTTCACCTACCGTGACAATTTTATGAATTCATGAGTTTTTTTGTAGTGGCCATAGTCTGATGTGTTTACGTATTAGACGTGAGGCCCCTGTTCAAACACCACGTCAGGCCAAATTTAAATTAACTTAACATACCACGAATCGCCTTAGTCTACTAGACAGTGAGCTTCCTTATTAGACGCGAGGGAGTGTTTCAAATCCCAGCACAGACATCCCCAGCAGAAAGAAATACGAAAAAATTTTTCATCGGCAACTTCCTCAGCAAATTTCTGGCAAAAACTCAGAGATAAAATAAAAATTTCCATGAAAAGTTTCTTAAAAATTTATCGTTCGGAATCGAGTTTAAACAGTAGCTTTCGCCATCCATTAATACAACTAACACACACACAACATCGGTGAAGTGCAAAACTAGGTTGTGATCCTGACTAAAGGTTGTAAGGACCAATTATGTATGTAGTGTAGTAAGTAGTGTGCTGGCTTATTAGATGTGAGGCCTCAATTTAAATTCCAGGTCCAGCAGAACGAAATACGAAAAAATATTTGTTTGGCGATTGGTACACAGTAGATTTCTGGTGGAAACTCTGAGAATAAATAAAAAATTGCCATGAAAAGTTTCTCAAAAATCTGTCATTCGGAGTCGACTGTAAATTGTAGGTGCCCCCACTCATGGATGAAATTAGCACGCATAGAATATGGGTAATGTGCACAACTAGGTTGTAATCCTGACTAAAGGGTTAGAAGGACCATTTATGTATGTATATATAAGTTTGCTGGTCGCCGTAGCCTAGTAGGTAGTGTGTTGGCTGATTAGGCGTGAGACCACGATTCAAACCCCCAGGTCAAACATCTCTAGCCGTGCGAAATATGAAAAGTATTTACTCGGCGACATCCTCTCTGCAGATTTTTGGCAAAAACTGTGGGAGTAAATAAAATTACCATGAAAAAATTTCTCAAAAATCGGTCGTTCCCAATCGACTTTAAATTGTAGGTCTCGCCACTCATGTATAGAACTAACACATACAACAAAAGTAGAGCGAGAAGCCGGGTTGTAATCCTGACTAAAGGGTTCGAAGGAACATTTATGTATGCTATTTATATATTTATGATTTTTATCCAAATCATTTCGAGTTCGCTAACTTCTATGGTTAAATTCTGGGTGTCGAAAAACCTTTCATCTTAGGTCCACAAGTGCACGATAATGTTTGATAATATGTTCAGAGGTTTCTTTTGGTCTTCCATTATTACATTTTCTACGGAAGCAGTTTGTAGGGTGTTTTGTGCGTGTATGCCTATAGACCTGTATACCGTTATGACTGCTATAAGGTTCGTATCAGAGATCAGCAATGAGTATTCAAAAAGATGAGTAGAATCGAATCATACTCATAATTTCTGATACTTATACGCATTCATAATGTCAATCGAATCATCTATAAGTATTTTTCTAAAGTTATGAATCTGAATGAGTAGGCTTATGAATTAAACATATTTCAAATGGTATGAGTTTGATGTCAACGTTGTACTCATACTCATTGCAACCTGTACTTATAAATCAATGGTTGTAGTGAGTACGAATGAATGAGAGTAATTAAATTTCGATATTGTTGTAGGTATAGTTTGTAGGGTATTTTGTGCGTGTATGCCAATAGGCTTGTATACCGTTATGGCTGCTATAAGGTTCGTTAGTTGGATTCCAAGTTGGTTTAGTGCGAAGGACCAAAGATTTCTAATTTCTTGACATGTAAACGCCTTTTCTTTTGGAAAAATGTGGAGAATAATTTAAATTCGTTTGAAGTTAAGAAACATACACCTTGTAGGGCATTACATGATTCGGTTTGTTTGTTTCTGTTTTCCCATTTTAATTGCTTTCGTTTTGGCAAATTTATTTCTGAGCAGTTTTTAGTCGGTGGTCGGCAATGAATTATTTTTACATTATTAACAATGGCTATTAAAAAACGAGAAAAAATTAAAGAAGAATTCCTTAACGCACTGGCACTGGCACTGGCACTGGCACTGGCACTGGCACTGGCACTAGGCCCTTTTGCGTATGGATTTTTATAACAGGCAACAGGTAACTCCTTTACCACCTCTTTACGGCGATTTTTTTCGTTTCGTTTTTTGCCAGCCAAACATCATTAGCCATCGTCTCGTGAATGAACTCTGAAAATGTGTTCTTTTTTTGCGATGTTGTTTGGCATGAGAGAGTTTTACAAAAAATGTCTAAAATTTCATTGGAAATTTATTTATTTGAAGGAACATGCTGAGACACCACCACCACCAGCACCGACCAACCAACAATTTCAAGACGTTTTTAGTACGTGGTGTGGTACGTTTTAGTGATTTTTTTTGCATTTTTTTGCGTTGCGTTATTTAAAGCATTTTTAAGGTACGCACATACCAAAAACGTCTAAAACCGGATTCCTTTTGCGCCACCTAAAAAGGGCTTCTTTTAATTTTTTTCTTCGTACGACTTTTTTTTTTTGTAATTCTTGCTCTGAAATCTTTTTCTTCTGCATTTAACCATGTCGACGCATCGTTACGATACAAAATATTATTAAAAGTTCAACTTTATGTAAATGATTCTTTAGATGTACATACGTATGTATGTATGTACGTTGTGTAGAGCAAGGCTTTATTGTATGAGACCAGGAGAAAAGGAAAAAATGCGTTATGAAATGAAACGAAGGCAAGGAATTCCAGATTGTAGGACTAGTGTGTGACTAACTGACTTGTTTTGTTTGTTTGTATACAGGGCCTTGAGAGGGAGGGAGGCAGGGAGGGAGGTGTGTTAGTGAACTAACTCCTCTTGTAAAATGTCTTTGTTTGCTGTCGCTAATGTTGTCGTTATAGTTTTAAGACTTTTTTCTCTCTCTCTCTCTCTGTTGCCAACAAACAAAAAGCCTTACCGCCAACAAAACATTGAAATGAAATGCAGTGATTAAGTTCCATTTAAAAAAGACGCACAGAATAAACAACAAACAAAACAAAGCAGATACAAAAAATGGTTTAAAACGTATAAAAATCTGAAATGATTTTTAAAGGTTTCATTTGAAGTTTCTCTCAATTAAGACGTAAATTGTACAAATTTATGCCTTTCAACGCCATAAATTCATTGTCAGTGACAAAAGCACACAGACGCAGGGACAGAAAAAAAAAATAAAAACATGAGAAAAAGTATCACAAGTCTTTTTAGAACGAACTCCTTTGAATACTAAAAAAAATATAATCTAAGCGGTGGCTTTTTATTTATTTTTTTCGTCGTTTTTTTTTGTATTTTTTTTCAGCTCCAAGTGAATTGAATTGAAAATTAATTAATTTATTAACTTCTTTTTTTCTCTTCTCTACGCTGTTTGTTCTCATTCCTCTACGACGACTACTTGTTTTTAAAGAAATTTTTTGTATTGCATCTCAAATATCACTGCTACTCTGTTGTTTTTTGCATTTTTCGATAATTTTTTTTTTCGATAATTTTTTATTGTCATATTTTTTAATTCATAATGAGGGTGATTTTTATTTAATGAATTTGTTTATCGTGTTTTTTTTTCTGCTGCTTTTTCTTCTTATTTAGCTCCAACATTTGAAATTTGAGACTTTTAAGCTTCAATAGTTTGCTAAAGAAATTATCATGTTTTTTCTCTTTCGTTTTTTACCGTATTTGTTTTTATAACAAATTTTTTCAAGCCCAAAAATATTTTAAAACACATTTTTTTCGCTGTCGCTTCTTTGTCTTGTTACAAGTGTTAATTTGTGTTACATTGATCCACTTACTACACTTTCATTTCATGATATTTTTTTTTTCTGATATTGAAACTTTAATCAAGGCGAGAAGTTAAGAAAAAAAAAATTAAGTTTAACCCTATGAAATCGATAACATTTTTTATGATTTTTTAAAATTAAAAAAGTACATTTTAGAAGTACTTTTTTAAAAATTGAAAAATAAATACTTTTTTTGAAAACAATAAAAAATTGTTTGATAAAGAAGTTCTTTTTCAAACGTACTTTTTCTTGAAAAAGTAATAAAAAGTACTTTTTTATTTTAAATTATTATTAATTAAAAAAAGTATATTTTTTAAGTAGTTTTTGAAAAATAAAGACGATTTTTCTGAAAAGCACTTGTGTGAAAATTATAGAAAGTACTTTTTTGTGAATTAAAAGGTCCTTTTTTTTAAACGAACTTTTCTGGAAAGTACGTTTTTTGAAGACTAAAAAAGATATTTTTGAAAAGTACTTTTTGAGAATTAAACAAATCCTTTTCTTGAAACGGAAACGGAAAATTAAAAAAGGACTTTTTTAAAAGGTAGTTTTTTGAAAAGTATGTATATTTTTAAAAATTAAAAAAAAATAGATTTTTTGAAAACAATAACAAACTGTTCGTCTTTTGATAATTGCTAAAAAAAAGTTCTTTTTCAAACGTATTTTTACTTGAAAAAGGAATAGGAAGTACTTTTTTCAAAAGTACACAAGTTCGTTGATAAGATACTTTTCATAAGAGTAATAAAAATTGTCTCATTTTTGAGAATTCAAAAAAATTTCTATTTTTTAAAAGGACGTTTTAGAAGTACTTTTTGAAAAGTACTTTTTTTCAAATTAAAAAAAGAAATACTTTTTTGTAAATAATAAAAAACTGTTTATCTTTTCAGAATTGATAAATAAGATTTTTTTCGAACGCACTTTTTCTTGAGAAAGTAATAAAAAGTGCCTTTTTCAAAAGTGCAAAAATTCTTTTTTCAAGTCCTGAGGTACTTTTCTCCAAAAAAAAGAAAAAGAAAATAATTGCAAAAATTGTCTCTCTGAAAAAGGAATGGTAATAAGATTACAACCTTTAGTCAGGATTACGACCTAGTTTCTCACACCACTCATATTGTGTGTGTGTGTGGCGGGGTCTACAGTTTAAAGAGGGACTTCGTATGACAAATTTTTAAGAAACTATTGATGGCAGTTTTATTTACCCTCAAAGCTTTTGCCAGCAGACTGTTCAGAGGAAGTCGCCAAAAATTTTTTTTCATATTTCGTTTCGTTCAAAATGTCTGAGCAAGGGTTTGGAATAATAAGACAGCTCCTTACCACTGCCGTGCTTTACCACCTAAAGAGTGACCTACAGTTTAAAGTCGCACTACGAACAACAGATTTTTTGAGAAACTTTTGATGGGAATTTTACTCCCGTACTATTTGTCAGAATTCTGCTGAAAAGAAGTCTCCGAAGAAATATTCATGGGTTGAACCACGGACTCGTGTCTACCTACTAGACTACGGCGACTTTGTGATTCACTCGTGAATGTTACTATCGAAAGAGGTGTTATAAAACAGTGATAAATATCTGCATAACTCTAAGCCTAAAAGTCTCTGTCTACTCACTTTTCTCGGCAAGAGGACTTGGCTTTCCTTTTGGTAAATTTTTCCATCGTCAAAATCTGTACGGTGTATGCCTTATAGCTTTTCGGGGTAAATTTTTGTCTGGTCATCAAAGAGGGCTGATGGTGTTCCGAAACTGTCATGACGTATAATTTTCGTTCAATTGATTTTTAATTTAATTATTTGTTTTATTTCTTTTTATTGGTTATTTTTTATTTTTAATTAATTTTTAATTTATTTATTTTGTTTTTCGATTTTAATTAATTTTTTTTTTATTTGTTTAATTTTTATTTCTTTATTTTTATTTTTAGAGCATCATTTTTCCATGTATTCAGCCAGTACCATAGCGGCCTCATCAATAGCCGCTGCCTTGAGTGGTTTAAATTGGCTTTTACGTACGGGTCAAAATTTGCGTTATTTACTTAATCTCCTTACAGATCTAACCAGTGTAGAACAGGTAAGAATAATAATAAAAATAACAAAAACAAAAACACTTTAAAATTCAAAATCTAACAAGAAAAATAAAAAAAAAAAAATATAAAAAAATCGAAATAACTTCAGCAAAACCCGCTAAAACACATAAAATACTTGAAAAAGAACAGCTTTTTGGAATTTCAATACAATCTTTGCGATTTTTTTTTACTTCATATTCTTTTTTTTTTTCGTTCGAAAAACTTGTATTCCACTACGAACGATCAGCGTGAATTTTTATTCTGTTGGTTCCCAGGATATCAAAACGACCAGATATATTTGATTTTATATTACTTTTGTTTGTATACACACAGGCATATATGCATATGTATGTATATATGTATGTACATATGATAGTTAAGTATAGATGGGAGTATGTATGTATATGGGGTGTTGTTGTTGTTGTTGCATGTAAATGTATTCATTTGTCAATTTCATATAAATTTGCATTCCATTTGTTTTAAATTTTTTTTAACACACAGAACGAGAGATAGATAGAGAGAGCTTTGGGTTTTCTGCAATACGTCGCATTTAATTAATTTTAATGACAGTGTTAATTTGCAAATTAATTAATGTCGAGGTCATCACATTGTTCGCTCTTCATCATCTGTGTACGTTGTCTATAGGCGAGACAAATAGTCAATGAATGGTAGACCGGCCGGCCGTCTATATTTCCTATAAATAACTATAGAACGCCACTCTTTGTCTAGGCATACATACATTTCTATGGATTTCACAATTATTCCCTTTTTTCCTTTTCCATAAAATTTCAATAAAAATTTCATAACAATAAAGAAGTTCAAGTTTAATTAGTTCCCTTTACTGTGTGCTGTTCTTTTCCTTCTCTTCTCTTCTTTTCTATTCTATTTCTTTCTCACAATCACAAAAATTATGTATATTTTCAAGGGTATAGGAAAAACAGCAGAAGGGTGGGAAGAGTTGTTTTTTTTTTGTTATTATTAAATTGCAATCAATGTGTGAAAATTTGATTTTCCGTTTCGTTTCCTAAAAGACTAGCATTTCATAATCGTATCGTAAGTTTTCAGTTGAATTCATATTTACATTCATTTGTGTGACATGCAACTCTACTTACTACTCTACTAACAGTAGTCGAGAGAACTTCCCACAGGGTCATACTATGGTAATATAAATAATGTACCGGCCTGGCATTAATTTTTACTCACCAATTTCTTTAGATTTTCCCTTACTCACGTTTATTTCTAATGAGTGAGTGCATGAGTTTATAAGTAAGACTCATAAATATTGTAATTTGTAATGCATATTTTTTTATTGCATATTTTAAGGCTTGAGAAGTAAAATATTTTTGTCTTAAAAGATAATTATTTTAAAAAATATTTGTATTTTTATATATTTAAGGATTTATTTTGCATAAATTATTGTTTTAATAAATTTAAAAATTCGATTTTAAAATGAAGAAACGTTTTATTTTTATTGCCTATTGTAAGGCGGAGGCAAAGAATTATTTTTAAAGTATTACTAGAGTTTTAATACACATACTCTATGGTGCACATATCTTCAGTTTAGAACCAAATTGTTTAAAATAAAACTTTATTTTTGATTACAAATTCCCAAAAATTCTTTAATTCCCCTTTCTCCAAATAATTCGTCAAGAATTCGAACCAAATTGCTTAAAAGAAAATTTTATTTTTAATTAAAAATTCTCAAAAAATCTTTTATTCCGCTTCCTTCAAAGAAATCGTCCAGAATCCGTACTGATTTCTTTGAAAAGACTAGGACTCGATATTTTTCCAACATTACAGAAAATTTAACAATTGAATACATTTTGATAGAGGGCAACGTCAGATGATAGTGTTTCGATTTAGGAATTGATTGGCAAATCAAGTCTTAGGAAGGTGTGGGAGATGCTTTGTGACACTTCTATGTTTCTTTACAATTATGAAAAATATAAACACAGAAGAAAATGTTCGTCCAACAAGGGTGTATTGGCTACTTCACTTAATTTTAAACAATTGATGAAAAGCTTGAAGTATTTTAGTTATGCAAACGATGTTTTGTATCGAAACTTTTCAATGTTCACCTAGAGGGAGGACAGTTGCTTCCACTAAAAAATATAAAAAAATCCAGTACACAAACCTGTTTACAAATTATCGTTCTGCTTAATAAAAGGCGAAGTCCTGAACGTTCGCCTTCGAGAACATTCATCAGACTGTTTACCCTGCCATATAAAAGGCAAGGCAAAGCAGGCGAATGAGTTAGTGAAGTTCAGTCAGTGTTGTGTGAAGACGCGGAGCGTTGAGTTATTGAAGCTCAGTCATTGTTGTGTGAAAACGCGGTGCGTTTGAAGAGAGTAATAGTGGTTTGAAGATCTCCATTACAAAGAACTGTCCAAAGTTGTCTAGTAATTGTTATTGTTTATTGAAAGGGTATAAATAGAGGAATAACAAACAAAGCAATTGTTGTTGTTTACATCAAGTTGTGAACAATTGTGCGAATAATAAAGAATTTTAATTCAAACTAAACATAAATCTATTTTTATTTTTTATTTGCAATTTACGAGCTCATATTTTAAACGTTTTTAAGAGTTAAAAACGTAATCATATTTTCAATGATTTTATTTAAACCTTGTTCTTATTATCATTGTATCGATGGCAACATATGTATGCCACCTGGTCTTTAGTTTCCGTGGAAATGTTCAATCAAACATGTTTGAACTCGATGCAGATTTAAAAGGAATATGTTTGCCATTAATTTTTAACATTTTAATGGCTATAATGTGTAAATCGGTTAAAAGGCAACGAATCCTCTTGGGGTGTGAGAACTAAAAATAAAAGATTTCTCACACAATGTTTTTTTTTCTTCTAATTAGTACCAGATTGACTAACAATGGATTGTTTCATAGTTTTTCTTTCAATATTATTTACTATTTTTTTTTATTACTTTTAATTTTTATTTTATTTTTTTAATTGTTACATATTAAAATAACCTCTAAAAATTATTTATTTTTTCTCCCCTATTTTGTAGGACTACCTCCACGATTGTATGATGAAAATGGAGACCATCTTTGAAGAGCACAGTCGTAATTTACAGCCCTATTTGGGTAATGTTGATATTCAACAAAAACAACAACAACTACAGCACCATAACACCTCCTCCAATAGCAACAACAACAATAATAATAATAACAACAATAGCAACATATCCACCTCGTCTACAATACTAACAACAGCACAATCTCAATTTATACAAAATAATCCACAATATTTGCAACATTATCATGCCTATCAGCAGCAGCAGCAGCAACAACAGCATCATCATTCCGGCCCTTCTATAAATCATAATCATCATCATCATCATAATAATCATCATTATGATATTGTCAGTGCGGCGGGTAGTTTAAATGCAAATAATTTACTACCAAATCTAACACAAACCTGTAAAATGCAAGCCAATGCCCAAAAAGAGGTGCAGGATATAAAATTCTAAGTCGTAGTTTTTTAAACAAAAAAAAAAATTTAATTTTAATTTTTTTTTTTTTATTATTTTTTTTAATCTTATATTTTATAATAATTTTTAATTATAATTCTAATTATTAATTAATTTAATTAATTGGAATGCAAAATTTTAAACATTTTTTCTTGGTCGAATAATAATATGTATTTGTTTTGGAGTTTTTTAATTTAATTTTTTTTATTTTGAAAGAATTAATTTATGTTTTTCCTTTTAGTTTTTTTTTTTATTAAATGTTGAATTTAATTAATAATTTGGTAAATTTAAATTAATTAATTTAATTAATTGGAGTGCAAAATTTTAAACTTTTTTTCTTGGTCGAATAATAATATTTGTTTTGGAGTTTTTTAATTTAATTTTTTTTTTATTTTGCAAGAATATTTTTTATGTTTTGGAGTTTTTTAATTTAATTTTTTTTTTTATTTTGAAAGAATATTTTTTATGTTTTTCCTTTTAGTTTTTCTATTAAATGTTGAATTTAATTAATAATTTGTTAAATTTAAAGTTTATTTGCATTATTTTTATTTTATATTTTTAAAATTATTATATTATGGTGCTGTTTTATTAATTT
Source organism: Sarcophaga rosellei (assembly GCA_930367235.1). Lineage (NCBI taxonomy): Eukaryota > Metazoa > Arthropoda > Insecta > Diptera > Sarcophagidae > Sarcophaga > Sarcophaga rosellei. Next base: position 65,395,523 of record OV884018.1, read on the forward strand.
TTATTTTCTTTTTTTCCCTTTTAATTTTGTATAAATATTTACAAAATGTTTAAAAAAAATCGCTGAATTGTTTTTTTTTTTTGAAATTTTCTTTTTTAATGAATTATTTTTTTAAGTTTTGAATTTTTTTTTATTTCTTTTACATATTTAATGGTACTAAATTAATTAGTATTTCCTTACAGTTTTATTTTATATATGAAATCTTTATATATTTTTTTGATTTTATTTTAATTTTTTATTTTCGTTGCAAATAGCAAGTAAATTACTTTAAAAAAAATGTTTTTAAAAAGCACCATTTATATTTAAATTTATACATATTATATATTAAGTTTTTTTTTTATATATTAATTATAAAATATATACGGTTTTTTCTTTTTAAGTAGGCTGTACTATGTCATATATATCATACATACATTATATTATATATTTATTATAAATATACCTCTGTTTTATTTTTTCTTTCTTTAAAGGAAAATTATTACTTTTAAAACCTTAATAACAAAAAAAAAATATTAAGAAAATGTACATACAATATAAAACATACAAACAAACAGCTTTTTCAAAACAATTTTTAAAAACAATTCAAATAAAAATTCAAAGAAAAAGTTTAAAACATTTATGGCTGCATAAAATTTTGTATCACCAGAAGTAATTATAGACTGAAAAACTAAAAAAAAAAAATTATACATTTAAACCTACAGCAAGAAGAATAAAATAATAAAATAGAAAAGAAAAATAATTTTTATACTGAAATTTTTATTAAAAAAGAGAAAACAAAAACAAAAAAAAAAAATTAAATCTTAAGAAATGAAATTGAATGCCTTAAAAACCAGAAAAAAACAAACAATTAATGCTTTATAATCTTATGAAATTGGTAAAGAAGTTTTAATTATAAATCGTATTAAAAAAAAGCAAAACTAAAACAAAAAACAAAATTATAAAAATTGTAAAAGTGGAACTTTTCAACCTCGCCTAAGTTACCAAAATCTATAGAAATTGGTTGTTAATGCTTAAGTTTATAAGAATAAAAACGAAACTTAAATTTATAATTTTTCTTTTATTTTATATTTTTTTTCCGTACTATAAGACAACCAACCATACATATATGAAATAATTTGTTTTTGTTTTTTAATTACAAACCTATGAAAAAAAAAAAATTAAAACATGTGGCAGGGACTATGTAAAAACCCCCCTATATATTTTTTAAATAAAAACAAAACAAAACATTTAAAAAAGCAAAGGAAAATAAAAACTATGTGATCATTTTTTTTTTAATTTTTAAAATAATTTTTTATTTAATGCCTGCAAACACACACAGAAACACAGCACTAGTAAAAACAAAGAAAAAGAAAATTCGTTATTTTTTTTATTAAAGAAAAAAATATTCTTTTTTTTTATTAATTATAAATAATTTTTTTTTTTTTTTAAAGTTAGGGGAAGGCATTTAGATACGCTTGTTAAAAAAAATAATTGATTTCTATATAAACAAAAAAAGAAACAAAACAGAAAACATAAAAATATTTGAGAGTTTTATTACCATAACCTTTATTTTCACATATAATTTTTCATATTGTTTTTGTGTTTTTTTTATTTTATTTTGTTTAATAACCATTAAAGCAGTGAACCAAAGATACTTAAAAAGAAAACAATATTAATAACTAAAACAAAAAAAAAAAATAATAATTTAAATCAGTAATAAAAACCATCAAACAATATATACAACCAACTTACACACACAAACACTTGCTATTAAATATGCAATATTCAGAAAAATGATTTATTAAAATTACTTACCACCATAAAATTGTAATTAATTATAAAATATACATAATCATAATGGTAATAATAGTATATAACACAATAAAAAAAAGGAAACAAAATATTGAAGTGGTTATTCTGGCGGCACATGAAGGCAGGCTAAAACAAGTTTATTTTTTTTTCAAATTTTCATTACATTTTTTAAAACATAACAGCTGTTCCCGTATATAAAACAAAAAAAAAAGTTTTTTGATTAAAGTTTTATCACTGACATCTTTGTAAAATATAAACGTAATTGCGAAAAACCGAATATACACAGAAAATCTTAAAAAAAAAATTTAAATATATAAGTAAAGCAACCCAAGTATTCTCTTAATTTTTATTCATCTTCTTGGTAGAGATCGATTATTTTGTTAATAAAAATATTCAAGTTAACTACTTATATCAATCATATATTATATATTATTTTCAGTGAAAACTAAAGCTTGGTTTGTGTCTCGAAAGAAATCTTTTCCAGCAAGCAAAGAGTTCGAAGTTTTCACTATCAAAATTAAAACTACAAATTGTCTTCAAAAATTCATTTGTGAACCCTAAATCAACTTTGAATATGAATTTTTTTTTTGTCAATTTGTTTTAAGCGTTACTTCAACATAAGTAATACATATCAATACTTTATCCATTCAATACTTAATTTTTTCGAATTAGCACGTTACCATATAAATTTTTGTTTCTTAAATTTCGTTGTTTTTTTTATCATTTATTGTAATCGTATAGTAGGTTTGTACGAAATCAGAAAAGAATTAAATTTTTAATAATTTTTTAATAAAATATAAAAAAAAATAAAAATTTTTTTAATAAAAAAAATATTTTTAAATGAAGATATTCCAGAATTTACTTCAAAGATATTTCCATATATTAGAACGAAATAAGAAAAGAATAAAATTTTTAATCATTTTTAAATAAAAATATTCCAGAAGTTACTTTAAAGATATTTCCATATATTTCAACGAAATAAGCAAACCATAAAATTTTTAATAATTTTTTGTAAATCTTTTAATAAAAAAAATTAAATGTTTTAAAATTCAAAAAAAAAATATTTTTAAATGAAAATATTCCACAACTTACTTGAAAGATATTTCCAATTATTTCAAAAGTTTCAATTATTTTATAAAACAAATAGTAATTCTGAATATATTATATATTCTTCTTTATTTTTTTCGTTCTGATTAATGCATATTTATGAAGCATTTTTAAAATTTTTAGTTTAGAATACTTAGAGATTAACTCTCATATTCAGAACAATTTTTTTCGAAAGGTTTATAAAACTTAATTTCTATGAAAATTTCTTTCATAAACTCTTGATAAATTAAAAACAATTTTTATGAATACATGAGTAAAAGTTTTATTCAACTAATTTGAAACTTGCTGGCAATTTTAAATATATTTTTTTAATTATTTAAACGATGGTAAAATACACTGAGTTTCGAAAAATTGTACATTACTAAATTACCGTTATTTTTATTTAAAAATTATTTCATTGCCAGTTTTGAAAATTAAAAAAATACAAAAAATATCGGAATATTGTCGATTTTGGTTTGATGATTGTTAGAATTTTATTCTTACTATACAGTTTTGTTTAAAGCTCACTGTAAGGCTACATACAAAGCAAATTCACGTAACCGTTGGGACTATCTAAACAGCTGAGCTCTTTCTTAATGTCAAAATCTATGAATTTGCCTTGGCTACATAATAGCAGAATTTCTGCAATAATGGTAGTGAGCCATACCTGCAATTTATGTCTTCATTATCATATTTTTTAAAGTTTTTTTTCGCTCCCACTGTATATACAGTTGCTTAAGGTCTCTATAAGAAATTCCACAAGCTTTTCTTTTAATAAATTTCTTATTTATAAAGCAACTATGTATGGCAATTGAAATTTAGTTGCATTGCCAGCTGGAAACTATAAATTTGTAGGCCCCTAGAAAAGATTTTTTAGAATGTTGGTTGAGAAGAGGTCATATATAATAACAATTTATGCTAGATTTGTTAGGTAGCCTTTCATGAGCATCCACTAAACATTTCCAAGCTTGAAGTCAGTTTTAAATGTTTAAATGATTGATTCTATAAAAGAACACTTTTTTGTTTTCTAATTTATATTATTTTTACATTATTACTGACTAAAATAATATCGATTAGCGAAATGTCCCGCTAAATAAAATAAAATTAAACTTAAATTAAATAAAAAAAACTGCTTACATGAGCATCTATTAAATATTTTCAAAGTTTAAATCAGTTTTAAACCTTTCAAACTGATTTTTTTTTTTTATTTTTATTTTATTGCACATTATTAGTGACCAAAATCATATCAATTAAAGATATATACATATATATGGGGTTAAATAAAATGAAATTACCAGAAGTTTTGGTTTTTATTTTTTATTCGTAATCTTATAATATTTTCAATACTGTAGTACCCTATATATACCTTAAAAAATAATTTTTTTCTTAATAAGTTTTTGGCGCCTTCACTTTGTCGCTTATGAAGTCTCACAATATTTTTATTCATAAAAAAATTCCTTTTTTTTAAACAGTCTTCGAAAGTTATTGCATGTGTGTGGTGGTAATGTAATTAACACTATGAAATTTGAACTCTTAAATATTTTTACGTTTTATGATTTAAGAAGTATATATAAAAAAGTCAATAAAATAATAAACAATAACAAAAACAATAAAAAAAATTAAGTTTTTTTTGTTAAATGATACTAATACCACAATATAATAAAAGTTAAAACAAACACCGAATAAAAGAACAATAAAACGCTTATTTGCTCAAAAAGAAAACCTTTGAAATCTGAATATAATATTCTTTATTAATGCATTTATATTACAAAAAGAAAAATAAAAATAAAAAAAATTTAATTAAAAAATTAAAAATAAAATTGAATTTTTTTTACACTTTAAAAACCAATCTTAAAAAAAGTCAATAAATTTTTATATATGTAAACAATAAAATCATTAAAAACAAAATAAAACAATATATTCCTTAAATTTTCACTTTTTATATAAAAAATTTTAATAAAATAATTTAAAAAAAATCCCAATCCAATACACTGTATATTAAACACACATAATTTGAATCCCCCTTTATATATACACTGCTTAACACAAGGTGTCCTAAGCCGTAACCTTTAATTATAAGTTTTAAACGTTAATTAAATAAATAAAAAATAAAATCCTAAAATTATTTTATTTGTATACATAATAAATAAATAAATATTTTAAAACATTTAATATATAAATTAATTTCTACTTATTATATTAATATGTAATCATAAATTTAAGTCCTCTATGTATATACAATATTAGTGTTATGTATTCTTAATTAATCATTTATTAATAATTTTTAATTTTTAAATTTAAAACTAAATTTAATTTTAAATCATCTTTTATTCCTTCTTTAAAGTGTTTTGCTAACATTATTAAGAAGGAATTTTATTATTTTTAAACAAAAAAAAAACTTATTAAAACAAAAAAAATATTTGTTAAAATCAACTACAACCAACAACAACCAACTGCTTTTTAAACCGCAAGAATTGCTTTCAATGTTAATCATAATTTAACTGGCAATTCTTGCGTTAAAGAAAAAAAAGAATTCTTAAAAACAAAACAAACAAAAATTAATAAAAAAAAATCAAATTGAAAAAATAAAATCGCCGGAGTTTTTTAATGTTTATGGGGGTTTGGAATTGAAATTTCCTCTAGGATTGGAAGTTAAATTATAATGTTAGTGCGGTAACCTTAGCCTACAGCACTACCTGGAATCTTTGTTGTAATAAAACTCAGATCTCTCTCATCGGCAATGAGTGTTACCAACCACGTCATTCCGTAAAAAATCCGTATCATGCACATTTTTCGTAAATTTCCTACAATCCAATCTCCCTAGGAGGAGGATTTCGAAAGCTAATCATCTATTCGAGCCTTGCTGTGTAAAGCATTATGATTCAAAAATGCCTCCTTCGAATCAAAGTACATAATAAGCATCCCCATTAAGTGTCATCCATAAAAAGTCAGAGTTTCATTCGCCAAACTCCTGTGCAATGACATAGAAAGTGTTTCTTCGTTTCTATATCCTGTCTACATGCCATGCATTCGCTTGTATCTGTAAAGACCGTTAGCATGCCGATCACTCACATGTTGGATTTGAAACGTGGCTTCACGTCTAATAAGCCAACACACTACCTACTAGACTGCGGCGACTTCAATCATTCCTACAGAACATAACAGAAGAAGAGAGCGTTTAAGGACGCTGCAGAAGGTGAGTTTTCAAGATTTTGGAATATGTGCTGATTAATGTGGAGTGTCGCGATAGAGTCTGGCAAAACGATGTTGTATTGTAGTTACCTGATTCCCTGTTGTCGGATCAAAATGATTATCACCAAAGAGAAAACAAGGTTTAAGATACAGTTTTGCTTCCTTATATGCAGCCTGATGTGGAAGGCTAACTGACGAGCTAACATCTGACAAGGTAAACATCTGGAACCACTTGAAAGTGGTTCAGAAATCAGTTATTTCCGAAGTGTATAATAACCTATGAAAAAAAGTGGTCCTTTTACCACAACGTAAAGCAAAAATGTTCGTGCTCGAAGTGCGTTGTTGTTGTTGTAACAGTTCGGCTGTTGCTTCCGGAAGCTTCTCCCTGTATATAAGATATGAAAAGGTTTGTTTTATTCATGCCTTTAGTTGGTTGTATGCCATGTGATTCGGTGAGGATGGGATGGGTAAGAGATGGGGTTGTTTGTAGTTGGCTGTGTAAGTGTGATGTCAACGTCATGTAGTCGGCAGTACTTGGAAGTCCGCAGTTGCCCTTGGGTTCAGCCATAGGTCTATGGGTCGCATAGTTGTTGGTTTTACTGGCCGGCTAAAGATATGCACCGTATCGTGTGGTGCCAGGTTGCATAAGGGGCACGTATCCTGGGTTCCCGGGATGATTCTGGCCCTGTAGCTGTTCAGGATGTTTAACCATCCTGATCTCAGTTGTGCTACAATGGTTCTTGAAGACCTTGGTAGCTGCCTTTCAGAATCTGATATAGGTGGTGGGTGTTGTTTAATGACCCTGTTAAGGCTGAGCTCGTCCCTGGCCGTCGTGACAGCCGTTTGGTGTAAGGCGCTTTGCCCCTCTCTCACAGATAGTAGGTCCGCTATTGAGGGTATAAGGTGTGTAATGTCGGATTTGTAAACGGTAAAGTCCTGTCTTATGCGACGAGGAGGGGGATCGTCCATAACTAGGTGGTGGTTTGGATGGGTAGGAAGGTAGCAGGCTATTAGATACTGTTTACTGTTGGGGGTTTATTCTGTTTGCTGCTCTGTCTTTTTTGCTTGTACGTCTGTTTTTTTTTTTGTAAATGCAACAACAACTAAGTGTTATAAGAATAATCAAACTTATTTCGAATGGTATGAGTTTGATGTCAACGTTGTACGCATATCATTGCAACATGTACTTAGAAATCAACGTTGTAGTGAGTATGAATTAATCAGAGTAAATTTCAATATTGTTATCTCCCTCATATTCAAAATTTCATGAGTGCTTATGAGTAGCTAAAAACGATTCATTGCTGATCTCTGATCAGAAAGGTTTCGTTTTGTGTTTGGCCGATCATTGGTTTGAATCCATACTATTAACAATTGGACAGGAGGTAAATTGTGTTCAGTTACGACTGCGACAAATTACTGAATAAATGTTGCAATCGATCTTACTGATTGATTTCATTGCGAAGAGTTTGGCATCATATTTTGTTGTCGCGTAGGGCATTCATTAGGCGCTTTTTTAATAGTTTTCTTTCTGATTTTTAAAATTAAAATTTGTGCCAATTAAAACGACTGCAATTCAAATAATACTGTGTTCCATAAACTGTCTGGTTCTGTGTGTTTAGGAAACGATTTTAAAATTCCAAAAAAAGTTTTATTCCGCGTTCAATTGGTGCCATTAAAAATTGGAATATTTTTTGCATTTATTATTAAGGGCTACATGTTTTGTTTTGATTGATCGACAATACGCATTAAATTTTCTATGAAAAAAGAAAACGAAACAAAACAAAACAAAATTATTGACTTGCAAATACTCAAAGTAAAGAAAGCTACGCAATTTACTAAATATTCCAAAAAAACCAGGTCTCTCATAAGCAATTCTAATTGGAAACAACAAGACAATGTATTTCAAAAAAAAAACCAGAAACAGAAAAATAATTTATTTTAAGAGCTATTTAGCCTTGTAATGAATTTATTTGTGTATTGTAGAGAAAGAAATAGACAAACAAATAGGCCAACAAAACAAAATTTATACAATAAAATACCAACCACCCTACTCTACACGTAGAGTAGTTGTATGGCTATGCCAGCCATAAAGTATCTACACTTACCATAATTAATCTAAGAAAGGAGGAGAATAAAAGAAGAAAACAAAAACGGATTGAAAAAATTGTTTTTAAACTCAGTCAAGAAAAAAAAAAACAGAAAAAAGAAGAAGCTTTTTAGCAGCGTAAGAAATTCAATGGAACTACGCGTGATCCATTCAAGGATCCAATTTCAATAATCAAACTGTAACCAGTCATTCATTCATTTATTCAGTTATTTGCGCTTCTTCGTTTAAATGAACCACTCATGCCGCTCTGCCTCTGTCGCTGTCTCTACCTTACTCTCTTTATAATAATAATAATGGTTCGGTCCAGCCATGAAGATTGAAAATCACAAGATTGAGGTTGAATTTAGTGAAGCGCAAAACAATCAAAACAGCCACCGTACAAGTAAAACTTAGTCTTCGTCTTCTTTTCTTCTTATTTTTTAAGAAAAATGTTTGCCCCATACAAAGCATTGAAGCCCTTACCAACTAAGCAAGCAACCAATCATTCCAGTCCAGTTCAGTCCTTACTACTACTGTCTGCTGTCTCTACTGGCTAGCCAAGAAAAAGTTCATCGTTTTTAATTCTTCTGTTCAATCGTTTGTAATCGATAAATCTGTACATCTCTCTATGCCACATATTCACTAAAACGTACAAAGCGGAGAGAACGTAAAGAAGGAATTGAAATTAAATTCGTAAATGAAAACTGAACACACAGTATAATCGATCCATGCAGTTCAATTCGTTGGAATGATTTGATTTGGACAAAAATAAAAAACAGATCGAAAAAACAACCGAAAAAGCCTCCTTTATTTTTGAAAGTTAAGTTTAAGTCTTAAAATAACAACAAATAAATATTTTATAATAAGAAAATGATGCTTAAAGCAGCATCTTCCATAAAGGGAATGAAAATTAAAAATAGCTTGGCGAGAGGCCATAGTGGACTCTGTCATACGCTATATTCATCATAAAGTTTCTGACTGTAGTCAAGGTGGCGACCGTCAGGACGATTCTTGTTTTGCTGTATTCAAGTTGATAGCAGCCTCCTTGTGGCTTCTCCTGGATGGCATACTAGCACCCGCTAGATGTTAACTAAGGCGTGCAGCGAAGTCCAATCCCCTGGACGTTAAATTTGAGTTGTTGGTAAGGTTTGGAATACACCACGTAAAAATAAAATCCAATGAAAACCAATACACAAGCCTCTAGAAAGATCGTCTCAAAAGTTGACGATCACGGCAAACCTTTAAAAGACAATGACTTACGTATATGCACATGGAATGTACGCACCCTTCGCAAGGTAAGCGCTTCCCCCAGCTGGCGGATGCCCTCAAGAAATGTAGGACATCACTGCCCTATAGGAAATGCGATGGATAGGACAAAGATGCAAAATGGTTGCATCTTGAGGTGTATATTACAGCTGCTTTGAGGATAAGTACGAATTCAGATGCGGATTTGTGGTTAATAACAGAGGCGACTGGAAGAATGTGTTAAGGCAGGCCGAAATCCGTTAATCGGGTTGTTAATGGTCAATTAAGTAAGAAAGTACATTTAATTACATTAATATACATGCGTTCATATGAACAAATTCCTGGCTAAAGAACAAAGATAAGAAGAAATTTGTACCACCAAACTCTTCTGTCGTTTCTTAGACATCCTCTACATCGACTTACCGCACTTCGATCACGACAGTTTTGAATCGACTGCCATAATTGACTCAGCGTATTCAGACAACTGTTTAGTTTTGTAGAAAAGAGTGTCTTTGCAATGAAGACCCGTCTGAAGAACACTCTCCATTATGAATAAGTTGAAGAGGTCGCATGATAAGCGTAGCCATTTTTGAAACCTCGCTTGGTATCGAAACACTCAGAGAGGTCCTTTCCTCTACCTAACCGGAACTGCAGGAGCTATTCATTGGTTTACTGCATAGCTTTAGTAGCTTCGCAGGAATATCTAGGTTGACATTGCAGCAAAAACGCCATCCGGTATTGCTCTATCGAATGCTGTTTTATAGTCGACAAAAATATGGTTCCTGTAGACTTTGTTTTCAGGGTTTGGGTTAATAGGGAAATTTGGTCGATGGTGGATCACACAGTACTCTCGCATAGTATACTCGGTACTAGGTGTCAAACAGAACTAATAGGTGCAATCAGTTCCTTAGCGAGTGGCTTCAGTCGATCACGCACAGTACTCTCGTCAGAACCTTATATGCGATAAAGAGAAGGCTTATATCCCCGTAGTTGGCGCATATCATGGGTCCTTCTTTTTCAAAATAGCACAGGACAGAAGACCCTGAGTTTTAAATCGTTGAGAATCCTCATATTCTATATGAAATCTAGTTTAGTTCGTTATCTCCGGCATAAAACAATTCACCGGGTAGATCATCGGGGCCAGCAGTCTTCTTGTTTTTATTGTCATGGCTGGGCGGAAGCTCTATAACGTTATAATTATTTGTCAGAATTAACTCATCATTGCCTTGTAGTAGCGTAGAAAAATATTGCATCAGCTGTCCTTGCGAATCTCCTGCCAAGTTTTCGTATTAAATTCTTGCAGATGTTCTGGGGCCAACACATTCGTTCAGGCTCCTAAATCGTTTAGAAAATTTATGAGCACACACGACTTCTTCACACTCTCAAATTCTTCTGCCCATTCTTCTTGCGTCGGAAAAAGCATCTCTTCTCCTCTCTCTATAGTCTACGAAAATAGCTTGCTTAGCGACAGACTACAAAGTCTTACGATAGTCCTTATTGTACCATTGGTTTCGCTGGGGTAAGTGTTCTAAGTCAAGAACTGTTTTCACAGTAAAGCACAATTTTCGAAATTTAAAAAAACTATTGCATCCGGAAGCTACACGTCCATGACCAGGCATTACAAAAAAAAACTAATCCATCCAGAAGCTATGACGATGACCTGCCATAGAGGCACTGTAATAACGTATAGGCGAGTCGACCACAGGGAAATATTAGGAGTCTACGCGTAAAAGTTCTTCACTTCTATACAAAATAAAGCAACCTTTGCGCTGACCAACTTCTTCGATTAGTTTGGGGAATTCGGTTAGTACAGGGCGTCAGGGTGGCGTCACAACAGACATAGGTAAGCTCAAGTGAGCTTTGTTAATCGGAACTACGGCCTCAGTCTATCTAACTACCTATACAAAATCCAAACCAATACACTTTTTTAGAGGACGTTATTACTAAACAACGACTTATGGCAACTCTAACATTCTAGAACTTGCTATAGTAGCCCATACAAGTGCTGAACTTAATAAACTTGACTAATAAAATTGAAACAAAGCAAATATATAATTTGAAGAGCCGAAAACGGTCCTCTATCTTGCAGTTCCAGCAATCTCAAAGAAAGAATAAGTGGATGAAATACTGCAACTGTAGCTCGAATAGATCACAGTAAGTTGAAGTGGTACTTTTTGGTACTTTTTTCTAACACTTTTAGTACCTCAATTCATTATCCCCTTGGCCCCTAAGTAAGGTATTTAAATTTCAATTTTCGATTTACTTTTAAGCAGCTACAAAAAATGCAGAAGAAGAAGTAAATTAAAGAAGTAGAAGACAAAAAAATGTTCATATCACATTAGCAGAAGAGCAAAAGCACCACAAAAAAAGGACACAGAAATACACACACACACACACACACATAAATCACATTGCCTTTAAACACAGAAGATTTTTGTTTGGATCCATTCATAACCATTGAGAAATTCCAAGAATTTTACAAAATTCTTTAACAATTTCATTCGTATTGTTGTTGTTGCTATTGCTGTTGTTAGTGTAGTTGTTGTTGTTGTTGCTGTGTTTCTTTTTGTCCTACAAAACTGGAGGATATTGTGTTAAACTGTGGCGAGAGAGATTCTGGACAGCTAAAGAAGCATTATTGTCCGTCTACCTCATTTAAAAATGTACTCGTCGTTGTATTCATAATGTTTGAAAATGTTGTTGTTGCTGGTGTTGCTGTTGTTAATGATGATGATGTTGTTGTTGTTATTGTTGTTATTATTTAGTGCCGTTTTCTTATTTGTAAAACCCAAAAACAACAAAATCAGGGCCCCAAAAAAAAAGGGAGAAAGAAAGAAGCAGTCTAGTGAAACACAAGCCAAAAAACGAAAAAAAAAATCGAATCGAAAATCGAGAGAAAAAACAAAAACAAAACGAACACGACGACCGCACGTACATTCAAATGCAATTTTGTGCGCCACACAAAATTTCTTTGATGTCCTGCGCTGCTCTGTGTTTTTTTTGTCTGTCTGTTGTGTCTGCTTTGGGTTGTTTGAATGGCTTTTTTTGCTGTTGTGGCTGGCAAACTGGCCGAATGACCGACCGAACGTCTGAATGGTTGTTGTTTGTTTGGCATTCGTATTTGGTGTTACTGTTGTTGTTGGATTTTAATGTGCGTTATTTGGTTGCTGGCTGGTTGACTGGCTGGCTGCTTAAATATTAGTTTGCCTGTGTTACCTAACTGAGATTTTTTTTTTAATATCTTCTACTTAAATTCTCTCGTACATCAGAGTCATCGGAATGGTGCTGATGATGATGATGACGTTGTTGTTGTTGTTGCTGTTTTTTCCCCTTTCGTGTTGAACAGTCTTGTTTTCAATTCATTTCTTTAACTGCTGCTGATGCGGTTGCTGTTTAATTTTTTTTATTCTCGGGCTGCTTTGCTTTCAAATGAAGTATTTTGTAATAAAAAATCTCAAGTTTAACAACGTGTGCACAACAACAATTGAACTGGTTGGTTGGTTATTTGGCCCTTTTGGCCTCTTGTGCCAAAAATATTTTCATTTCACTTCAGCACAGCTTCTTGATACCCTACAATAAATGGATGGTAATAGCCTTTTGACGGTGACAACGTTTTGACGGTGACGGTGGTCTAGTAGGTAGCGTGTTGGCTTATTAGACGTAAGACCTCGATTCAAAGCTCAGGTCAGGCATATCCAACAAAACGAAATATGAAAAAATATTTCTTTGGCGCCTGCCTCTCAGCAGACTTCCGCAAAAACTCTGAAAGTTAAATAAAATTGCCATGAGATGGTTTCTCAAAAATCTGTCGTCAGGAGTCGACTTTAAATTGTAGGCCCCGCCACTCATGTCTAAAAATTAACGCACACTACATAAGTGGTGTGAGAAACTAGGTTATAATCCTAACTAAAGCGTTGTAATGACCAATTATGTATGTATGTATGTATGTAGTTACTCACAACGTTCGTTGACAGCATTTCAATACTAGAAAAAATATGTTGAGAAGTGCCTTATAAAACTATGGTTCCACTCAAGCCTATTGGCTCGCAATATCTTAGTAAAGTGTGACTAAGTTCATCTACAGACAACCTAGGTTGTCTAATGGGCCTGCTTTCAATTAATCCTGTGAACTTATGTATTTACTAAGAAAGAAATTATCTCCTCACATAGTCAGTTAAGGACAAGGGAGTAATTTACAAAGGACACCAGGGCCTCTAATGGAATGCTTTAATCTTACAGGGTGTTTCCTATCCTGTATATCGGGTCTTCCAACATGGACTTCTGATCTTTGACAGTTGATAAGGGCCATCTGTTAAATTAAATGCAGATTTTTCAGTTTGTTTTTCAAATTACCATGAACGACTACAATCAACAATGGCCCAAAGTGAATGGGCTCTGGAGCAATTGCCAATTGACCTCATTTTCATCGAAAAGTCATCTTCACCGATGAGACCTATTGCTGGCGAATGCGTCAACAAACAAAATTGTCAAATTTGAGACATTCAAGAGGTCTTAATGCATCTCGGAAAGTTACTAGGTTAGGTTAGGTTAGGTTAGAGGACGTGTACTTGTCAATTAAGACAAGTACAGTACCCGGAGGTCGAATTGACCCATTGTACAACGTCCTTAAAGAGGAAGGATACGAGAGGGAATAGGATATAAAGGAGAGGAGATAGGAGAGGGAGAATGGGAAGCGGAGGGGTCACGTAGACCCAACAAAGAAGGGAGAGCGCGACTATCCTGATGAAGCCCTAGCGCCCCTCAACCAGCCTAAGCCACTAATGAATCTGTGGAGAGCCTTGATGTCGGCTCTCGACGCAGAGTTCAAACTCTCAAAGAAGGCCCTGCCAAAGGTCCTCAGCCTCAACCTACCAAGGGCTGGGCAGTTACAGAGGAGATGTTTCCAGCAGCCCGATTCCCTCAGACGAATGGCACTGCGCGCTGCACACCGCTTGACATATAAATCAAGCGGAGTCAGGCAGAGCATAGTGTCAAGAGCAGCCTGAGGGCAACTCTTCCTCACTCCAGTGATACTCAAGGAAACAATCCGCTGAACCTTATCCAAGATTTTCCGCTGAAAACTCTTATCTAAGGCACACCACCAAACAACGCAGCCATAGGTAATAACCGGTCTAACAATCGCCAGATATATCCAGCGAATGGCCCTAGGCGGAAGACCCCAGCTCTTACCTATGGAGTTCCTACACTGGTAGAAGGCATTCAGTCCCTTCTTCATTCTTTCCTCGGTGTTTCGTTTCCAGTTCAGCTTGCTGTCCCACTATTACTATTTGATGAGGATCTTGAACTGGCAGTGTTATTGGACCATTTTTCTTTAAGAACGACCAGGCCATTTCTGTAAATAGGGAGCACTATAGATCGATGTTTTCCAACTTCTTTTCATCGGAATCGGATCATCTGGATACCAACGACATGTGGTTTGAACAGAACGATTGCTTAACTCACACTTCTCATACCTCATGGATATTCTACACGAATGATTTCGAGGAATGAATATCTTATGAGAAGGTAATGTGAACCAGAGATCAGCAGTGAGTATTGAAAAAGATGAGTATATTCGAATCATACTCATAATTTCTGATACTTATATGTACACATTCATACTTATTGTAATATCATGGAACCTCTACTCATATTCAAAGTTTGAAGTACTCATCATATTCATACTTAACAACACATATGATGTTGTTGATATCGACTCTCCATAATTCAACATATACACGAATCTCAAAATAAGTATGAATCGCGTACGAATATTAAAATACTCACTAGAGGGTTGTGTGTTCGCTCTGCTTGCTGCTCACTCGAATCATTTAGAAGTATTTTCCTTAAGTTAGGAATCGAATTGAGTAGGCTTATGAATCAAACATATTTCGAATGGTATGAATTTGATTTTAAGGTTGTACGCATACTCATTGCAACCTGTACTTATAAATCGACATTGTAGTGAGTACGAATGAATCAGAGTACATAGTTAAATTTCAATATTGTTGACTCACTCATATTCAAAATTTCATGAGTGCTTGTGAGTAGCGAAAAAACGATTCATTGCTGATCTCTGATGTGAACAAGCCATTGAAAATTTCTCGTGGGGTTTTCTTAAGTAGCAGATGTAGGCGAATAAGCTACGAGCCACAGCGGTTCTCAAAGTCAACATAACATATGCCAAAGTCATAGAAAACTGCACGTTTTTTATGTACTCTGCCCAGAGAAGGCGTGCCGGATTCTTGAACGATATTATATTCCACTCAAAATGTCATATATAGGTCTCTCAAACGAATGTAGCGTATTCAACAGTCGTTCTTGGGGTGCCTTTTCTATTTATCTTATATTTTAGACTTCATCGTTTTCTTAATTTAGTCTTCGTTTTGTGTATGTAAAATTCTTTTCAAAAAATAAAAACTTCACTACACTTTACCGCCATAATATCTTGTAACCAAACAAAAAAAACCAACTGCGCCCTAAACCGTATTGCACTGGGCATTCATTGCCCATTAATATGAGGAGCACTTTAATAAACTGCACGAAAATAAAAGTGTTCTACTCGTCGTTCACTAAATGAGATTAAAATATATGATGATGGCGATTTAAAAAAAAAAACAACGGCATTTCATTCCTCTGAAGACATAGCAAAGCAGGCGCACAGAGAGAGAGAGAGAGAGAGAGAGAGAGAGAGAGGAGTGCAAAAATTATGATAAAAGAAAACGTATTCAGTGGTTGAGTTACGTTGAGCTGAGTTGTTGGAATTGAAATCCTTTTTATAAATAAAATTAAATAAGACCTTTGATCCTGTTTAAAATCGATAAACGATCATAAAATTTGCCATCACTAATGTTTTCATAAAATATTTAAATTGAAAAACATTTACGCCGGTAATTTGAGGATTTCGGTGATTTTGTTGAACAAATGAGCCGACAATTTCATTTATTGTCTGGTCTTGTCTTGTCTCGTCTCGTCTTCTTTTGTGCTCCTTTTTCTTTGTGTTTTTTTTTTTTAATATATTCAAGGCAATTATTGAAAATTTTTAAGGCTGCCCAAAAGGTAATAAAGAAATGTATGTAAGATGGCATCGAAAAAACAAAATTAAATTGTCGGCATAATTTTAAAATTTTTCCATTTTAAATATAGAAATTAAACAAAAAAATGATATGAAATTCAGGCTAAAAAATTACTTACAAGATGTAAATTACATCAGGTGACTGCAGGTTTCTTATTGAGCTTTTGCATAGAACACCCTTTAAACAAAGGGCGTCTGATCTTGAGAACACTTCAGTTGTGGTCTGAACAAGATGCAGATGACAATGTCCTTTATGGATTAAAAAGTTTTAATGATAAATCATCTGTAATCAAGTATTCATGTTGGTAACCCATAAGAAGTTATTGTTTTGGGCATTAAAATCAAATGTGTTGTCTCTTAAAGCTAAGGTTTGCTCTTACTCTTGCTTATACTTACTTAACTGGCCATTAACAACCCGATAAATAGATTTCGACCTGCCTTAACACATACTTCCAGGTGCCTCAGCTTCTTGCGCGCCTTCACCAGTTGGGCACACCAATCGATGTCAGGGCTTCTTCGATTTGGTCCTTCCAACGCAAACAAGGTGGTCCTCTTCGACGACTTCCGCAAATCTCCGCATCAAATACCCTCATTTGCGGGAGCATTCTCCTCCATTCGAACGGCATGGCAGAGCCAGTGCAGCCTCTGAATTTTAATACGCTGCACAACGTCCATATGGTTGAGGAACTCATCGGAATCGGATGCGGAATTTATCTTCTACTCGCACTGGACCGAAGATCTTGCGTAGGACGTTTCTCTAGAATACTTTCAAGGCTGATGCATCAGTGCTTAATAGTGTCTATGGTCGTCCTCTTTGCCGACTTCCGCAAATCTCCGCATCAAATACCGTTTCGACGGAGCATCCTCCTCCATTCAAACGGCAGTGCAGCGTCTGGATTTTGATACGCTGCACAATGTCCGTGTCGTTGAGGAACTCATACAGCTCACTGTTCTGAATCGTATGTGGAATTATCGCCAACTCGCACTGGACCGAAGATCTTGCGTAGGACTTTTCTCTTGAATACTCTCAAGGCTGCTGCAACAGTGCTTAATAGCGTCCATGCCTCTGTGCCATAAAGAAGCACGGGTCAGATGAGCGTCTTCTAGAGCATTAGTAGCTTATGCAACAGCTTTTTTGCAGAATATGCTTCCCAACGATTGCAACCTCAGAATCCTTTGCTTTGTTCTGAAAAAGGAGGACCCTATGATATGAGTCAAGCACAGGGGTATAAACCCACCACCAGCTGTTCATATTACACCATATCCTAAAGGGGAACCATGAAAAGCCAACTAAATACACGCATTTGTGTTTCTGGCTCGAAGTTGATAAGGCTGAACAACTCCTGTAATTTCGTCAAGGTAGAAGAGGAGCTCTCTGAAGCATTTAAACGAGAACCTTGATTTTTAATCCTGAAATATTTAAAATTGCAATGCAGGTGTGCAAAAGGCCGTTACTGGTTTGATATTGAGCAATAAATCTATTATGAGAAAAGTGAACTCCATAACCAACCTGCTCAATAGAATTGAGTGGCTTGGCAGTCTTTCCACCAATGAACGAGTAATATATTCGAAAGCATTGACGGATATACCGCCAGTAATCAAAGGGATTTTGCCTATCCTATCGAACATTGCAATGTCATGATTGATTTTGGCAAGCGTGGAATATGTAACGTTCGTGTGAAATAGATTCACGGAAGAATGTTGTCCATTAGAGAAGTTTATTGACTGCCGATCAACCATGAGTTTGAGTGTCTATCGAGTACCAAGTAGAATGCCTGACGAATTTCGAGTAAATTCGACATAAACAAGATGTACACTGGCAAGCTGGCCAGAACCATTTGTGGAGTTAGAGTGGATGTTTCGGAAAGTAACGAAAATAGAGGCAAAGGCTCTTCTTAAACCAAGTGGAAATTTTGTTGGGAAATTGCTATAAGAAGATATTTGAGTCGTGTTTCAGACTATCCAGGAATAAGCTAAGGTTGATAATCGGTATTTTGCCATCACTCTGTAGACTCAGACTATATGTATTGAGGGTTGGATGTGTTTTAAGCCCAACAAGTAGATTCTGTGACGATGGGAATAAATCATTAGAACACATTCTGTGGGGCATTAATGCATCCCAGAAGAAAACGTTTCTATGCGTATCAGATGCTGTCATTGTTGATAGCGATTATCATCACGAAATTCGTCGGCGCTTGAAGAAGAAATGAATGGCATACTCTATAAAATTGGTGAAGAGTACAATAAATTAAATGGTCTCTGTACTAAAGCACGATGATAGTAATAACAATGTCACTGACTGCTGGCCAGGCCAATGTTGCACGAAGAAGGTAATCGTACAGATATATGGCGTTTGAGCTCAAAACTTTTAAAGGTATTTTGAGTAAAGTGCATATCTTCATAAAATTAAAAGAATTACAAAGTGACCAAATTTAATACTACTTAATCTAACGTATTACAATGCTTGCAATAATGTTACCAAACATTACTTATCAACAACGTTGCTAAACATTGTTTATCAACAATGTTGCTAAACATTATGGTATATTGCATGAAAAGAAAAACTGTGTGTGTTTTTTTTAACATTTAAAATACATTTATTTTCCATTTCTTTTCAAGTTTTTGTTTTTTTAATTCTTTAACAAATCGTATTTGTTTTTTTTTCTTTAATTTTATTACTTTTGGTTTTTTTTTCTTATTATTATTAAATAATAATTATTACAACAAATTAGTTTTTTATTATTAATTTTTGGTTTTGTTTCATTTTTTATTTTTGTAAGTGAGCGTTTGTATTATTTATTTAATTTGTTTTTTATTATTATACTTAAAACTATTATTTATTGTTTTATTATACCAGTTTTAAATTTAATATTTTTTGTTTTTCTTATTGTTATTATTATAAAACAAACGATTAAAATTATTATTTTTTTATTATTATTATTCAATGACATTATTCTTGTATTATTATTATATTCAAACAAAACTAAATTATTATTTGTTTTAATTTATTTTTTATTAAGTTTTATTTCGTTTCTTTTTTTTTACAATTATTATAAATTAATTCGTTTTATATTAGTTTTTAGAATTTTAGAAGAAAAAACACGACTGTAAAATGCTTACTTTTCGTTTCCATTTGATGAAAAAAAAAAATCAATCTAAAGAACCATGTTATTTTGATTTTTTTCCTTAAGAAAATAAGCTATTTTAGGGGCGCGTTTTCCATTCAGATTATATTTTATTTTATTTTATTTTATTAATTTTAATTTTTATACAAAATTTTAAAACTTCTTTTATGTGATTTCGTTTTTTATTATTATTTTAGTTTCTAGGAGGCGCTATTATTTTATATTTATTTTTACAGTTTTTAGAGATTTTAATTTTTTTTTTAATTTAATTATTTATTGGAAGATATAATTTTTTTCTGTTTTAAACTTTATACAATTCTTATTAACTAATTTAATTTATTTTTTTTTTATAATTAATTATTGTTACAATTTGTTTAAAATAAAATAATTAAAAAAAAAAAAAATTAAAGAAAAATTTAAATTAATATAAAAATAAAAAAAAAAAAATATTTAAAAACCATTTTTTGATTTTAAAAATATTGCCTGATTTTCGTTTATTTTATAGACAAGAGCTTTCCTATGTTAATAGGTTAGTACAGACTCTGGCAACATTTAAAACATTACAAACTTCCTTCGTATAAAGGCTTCTTAAGTTATTGGAAAATTCAACATGTTACTCAATACTAGATATGTTGAGATACATGTTTAGCAACATTATTGCTAATACATTTTGTGTATTTCTGAAAATTTAGCAACTTTATTGGCTACTTTTAATAATTTGAACTGATTTGAACTGGGTAATAGTTCAGCAACATTGTTGCAAATATAACATTTATATCTCTAGAAGTTTAGCAACATATTGGTGACACCGATTATGAGATTTAAGTCAATAAAACCTCTCCTAGTTAACCTTCATGGACTTCAAATGTTTTGTTTAAGTAATAGCTTTACAGCAGTGTTTTAAAATTGATTTTGTTGCTTTGGCATGCTTAGCAACATTTTTATTGAGTTACGAGCTTTATTGCTATGTCATCTAGTTTACTTCTGAGTAGGTAATAATATTGTTTTCTAGCTAATAGTTTTTCTAAAACAATACTGTTCAATAGCTTTATATTATTAAGCTTAGCAACATTGCAGCCCTCTTAAGAGTTTAGCAACATTTTTGATGAACTCATTCTTTAGCAACTTTATCGCAATTCAGACTTGTTTTCTTTTAATGATTCGGTAACTTTATTCTGTTTGGGAAATCAGAGAGAGCCAGTGTTTCTACTCAATGTATTTGAATGCAAAATTTTGTGGAATTGGTCACATTTTTCCGAAATAATAGATCAGCATCTTTTACATTGGTTTGTTAAACTTTAGTTAACTTGGAGAATAGTTTTCAATATCTCAGTTTAAATAGTAGCTTAGAAACAGTGTTTTAAACTGGATTTAGTTGCATTTTGCAAGTTTTTTGATGAGCTCATAGCTTATCAACATTATTGCTATGTGTACCTAGATACTTTTGGTCACTTAGTATAATCGTTTTCTAGACTTACTTTAGTTAATAGCAACACATTTATACTCTAGAATAAGTGGTTTATGTCTTTAACAACTGAGTTTGAGCCGCGTATAAATACAAAGCCTAACACAGCAAAGCCTACTACAGCATATGGAATGTCCCTTGATGGTGAGGGAACAAATTAGAATCGATCTGATTATGATTTTCAAGTAGGTTTTGTTTAAACGACGAGTATGGCTTAAAAGTATCCGTTAGCAAATATTAAAGCTTTTAAATCTTATTTAGGTGAAGTTGGCTTTGCAGGTTTGGCAACATTAATTGCGAAATGCGAGCATAACAACTTCGTTGCAATACGAAAATTTTCAATTTTTTTTGTTATGCTTTGTATTGAGAATTTTATTGTTGAGATACATATGTATGTTGAGAGACATATGTTGCTAAACATTTTCCATGAACATGTTGCTAAAGATTTGTGTATACTTCGGTTTTTTTAGCTCTTGACTTATAAATTGTTGTTTAATTTTTCTGTAGCACTCTTAATTGTCTGGTTTCTGTTGCAAATTCTTCTTTTTGAATGGTATTCTTTTTTGGAGTATTTTCAGTCTTTTTTTAATTAATTTTATTTTAGAAATAATTTTACAATGAAAATGAAAGAAAAACGAGCTGGATATGTTTAAATAAGGTCAACTAAGATTTACAACATATAAGAAACAAAGAGCAGGTTTGGTAGTTCCTAATTACTTATAAAAAAATCTTTGGTTTTAAATTTTATAATGCATTTACAAAGGGAGTTTTTCTTTTATTTTTCTTTTAATTATAAATTTCATCAACTTCATTCATTCATTAAATTTTTCTTTTTTTATGTTTGTTTACTTGTAATTGTAGAAGGAACTATAATTCAAACAACCCGTTTATCCCTTATTCTGCTTGTTTTCTTGATTTCTTTTCTTCTTTTTTTCTTGATTTAAGAAATTATAAATTTTTTTTTAAAATATAAATGTTTAGTTTCTTTTTTTTAAAGATTTTTGATTTAATTTTTGTATTAAAGTTTGGAAATTAAAATAAAAACCAATTTTAAACAAAAGTTTTGAGAGAAATTTCAGTGTTTTTTTGTATTAATTTGGGTTTGACACTTTTTTTGAAAGGCTTTTTCAAATATAACTGTAATTGCTAGAAGCTATGTTTGCTTAAAACATATTTACGGAGCCCCCATCAAACTCATAGCAATTGTATTATATTTTTTTGCCTTCCGTTTATTATTATTATTTAGTTCCACTGTAATTTGTTTTTAATTTTTATGGAGTTTTTTTCTTAAATTTGTTTTTGGTTTTGCTTCTTTAGTTTAATAATGAAAATTACATACACAATTACAATTACATTGAAAATACATTTAACATCTATATACAGTTAGTTTAATCAATCATTAATCAATAATTAATTAAATTTTTATTTACAAAGTTTTGTCTTGTTGTTTGTGTTTTTGTCTTAAAATTTCTAAAAGGTTTCTAAGAAAGTTTCCTTTTTAGGTTATGTTTTTTGGGTTTTTGTTTTGTTTATAGAAAAAATTTTAAAAACTAATTAAAAATTTTAATTCAATTTTTTACGCTTTTTGGTTTTTGTTTTTGTCTTTACATTATTATTATTATGTTTTATTTTTATTTCTGTTTTTCAGTTGAATAAAAAAAATTTTCTTTGAAAATAATTTACATTGGTTTTGGTTTTGGTTTTGCATTTCTATTTTGTTTAGGTTTTTTTATGTATAAATAATTTACATTAAATTTT
Source organism: Sarcophaga rosellei (assembly GCA_930367235.1). Classification (NCBI taxonomy): domain Eukaryota; kingdom Metazoa; phylum Arthropoda; class Insecta; order Diptera; family Sarcophagidae; genus Sarcophaga; species Sarcophaga rosellei. The sequence goes on from OV884018.1 coordinate 65,418,346, forward strand.
ATTTCATTTTTTTTAAATAATTTCTATTGTTGTTGTTGTCTACAACAATTTAAATTTTCATATTTTTCAACATGTTCTTCTTGTTTTTGTAATTCTTACTTCATAATTTGGCACAAGAATTCACTTTCTTTGTTAGTATTTTCATTTTTGTTTTTTTTCATAATTTTTTGTTTTTATTTATTTAATTTTGTTCAAATTTATAAATTTTTTTTATAATTAATACGGGCTTTATTTTCTTTAGGTGGCTGCCATTATTTATTAAAAGTAAACATGTTTTCTAATGTCTTTATAAGCATCTTAGCAACATGTTCTAATGTTGCGAAACACTCATGTAGAGTAATAGTATACACCAATAGCAAAACAAATTGTTATTTCTTTAGGTGGCTGCCATTATTTATTAAAAGTAAACATGTTTTCCGAAGCCTTTAAAAATGTCTTAGCAACATGTTCTAATGTTGCGAAACACTCTTGTAGAGTAAAAGTATATACCAAGAGCATAACAAATTGTTGTTCTAAGTATATTTTCAAAATGTTCTTTTGAATTTAAACATATTTTGTTTGGTGTAACAGCAACACGTTGAAACTTTTAACAACATTTTTTCAGACATAATTTTTATTTATTAATTTTGTTTTTGTTAAGTTCTTGCTGTTAAATTTTTTTAAAGCCACCAAAGTTGTCAAATTAAAATAATTTTCAAATATCTTAAAATAATAATGAAAAAAATTTTTACAAAATACTTTTTTTTTACATTTTTGAAATGTTTTTGTTTTTTTTTTTTATAAATGAAATATTAAATTTTTAACATTTCTAGTTAAAAATAAACAAATATATAAATTTCAAAAATATAAGAAATTTTTGGAAAAAAAAGGCAATCAAAAATAATTTCAAAAACTAAAATAAAAAATTTAATAAATTCTCAAAAGAATTTTAAAATAAAAAACAAATATTGGAACGTAAAAAAATTAGAGAAATTCTTAAAAAAAAAAATTAAATGAAATCAAAATTTTTTATAAAATAAAATAAAAATTCAAATAAAAAATTAAGAGAAATTAAAGTTATATTAAAGATGAAATACTAAACTTAGATTTCTTTTTTTCTCATTTTTTAGTTTATTTTGTTTTGTTTTGTAATTTTGTTTATTTTAATAAAACTTAAAAGAAAAATATATAAATTTGTTTAATTTGTTGTAATAAACATATGTTTCTTGAAAATTTATTAAATTTTGTAAAATTTTTTGTTTAAAACTTTATACAACAAAATTTGTTAAACAAAAAAAGTTATTTCCGTAGAAAATTAAAAATTTTTTATTAAAAAAAATTTTTTAATTAAAAAAGAGATTTCTGTAAAAAATTAAAAATAAGAATTTTTTCAGTTTTCTAAATATCAAAAATATGAATACACACCGGAAAAAAGGATATATACAGCCGAGTATATAGACTTTTTCTTTGACTGTATATATGTATATAGATTAAAAATAAATAAATATATAAATAAGTAAATTTAAATTAAACTTAAAAGAATAAAAAAATAATATTCTTTATTTAATAATAAATTTTATTTTTCTTAATCTAATAAAATAAATATATTTTATAAAGAAATAAAAAAAATAAATGTTTTTGCTTTTTATTTGAAAGCAAAAGGACATTTAAAGTTTAAATTTTCACAAAAAATGAAAAAAAAGGTTTTTAGTAGTTTTTTTTTGTTATCATAATTATTTTTGTTTTTGAAATTAAAAATAAATTTAAAAAAAATCTGAAAAAAATTTAATTTCTAAATTAAAAAAAAATTAATTAAATTTTTAATTAATTTTAACAAAAATAAAAACTTTTATTTCAAATAATATTTTAATTTTCCTTTTTAAATATCTTTCTGATATATGTATTTGTATAAAAGAAATATTTTTTTTCTTGTCATTTTTTTTAAAGAGTCCTTTAATAAAAACTTTTTTCTTTTTCTTTGTTGAATACAATTTTCGAAGACTCTGTGTTGTTGTTATTTTAACGAAAGTTATTAAGTTTTAATTGCTTTAATTATTCTTTTTTATTTAATTTTCTTTTTTATTCTTTTGAAATTGGGCTGTAATATGCCTTTTAAAAAGGAGTTTTTAATGCCTTTTCTAGGCTTAAAAAATTGTTTGTTTTCTTTCAAAATTTCTTTCGTTTTTTTTTATTTAAAGTTTAAATTTTCTTGAAAACTTTAGTATTTAAATAAACAATTTTTTTTGATTTTTGTTAAACAATTTAAAACATGTGTTAGTGTTTGGTTTTTTTTTTTTGGCTTTAATTAAATAATGATATGAGATCCATAAAAACTATTTTGAATTCCATATAACAATTCACTGTTTTCTTTTGAAAAGTTTCTTTTCGTTTTTGTTTGTTTTTGTTTAAACAGTAACAGAATTTAAATTTTTAAATTAAAATTTTTTAAAATTTTTATTTACTGTCGATAAGGCAGCCAATTGAATTTTATCAACGGATGGCGAGGCCGATGGTGAAGGTGTCGGCACAAATAGACTTGAAGAGGCGGTTTCGGTTGTTAAGCTGCGTTCCTCATACACTCTTTCCTGTAAGCAGTTATGGGTTTTAAATACTTTATTTTCAATAATTTTTTTTAAATATATCGTGGCTTACATGTGATCTATCATGTTTGAAACGTTTCCATATGGTGGTTTTTGGTTCCATTGGTGTGCCATCTACATTGTAATTGGGATTGGAAAAGGTTAACACCGAACGACTGGAGCCTCGTGAATGTCTTTTCGGTTTGGGATGTTTGCTAGGTGTTATCATATCTGAAAGAGTCCAAAAAAATCACCATCAAAATTCCACACAAAATCTCATTCTTAATACTCACATATCACCAAAGCGATCATAACAAATAAAAAGATCAACGCTATCACTGTGGCCACAACAATTATGAGTTTCATATCCAATAAAGGATACGGTGCCCGAAAGTCGCTATCATCAAAATCCTCTTGCATCAAAGTATTCTCTGTTTCGGTCATATCTTCAGGATCTTCCAATACATTATCGCCTCCACGACGTGGTATATAATAACGTGGTATGGTTAGACATTCGCGGCTATCAGGTCGATCGGGACAGGCACAGGTATAATTGCTGCCGCGATATAAACACAAGTGAGTACAGCCACCATTGTCCTGTGAGCATTGATTCCAATCTTCAGCTTGGCGTTTACGTGAAACTGCTCGTATATCCAAAGCGCCACTGAGACCTTCACGTATTTCAACCGGTTGCGAGTATTTGGAGACCATGGAACCTTTGCGAAAAGCACGAAACACGGATTTGTTATACCAATCTGTCCAATAGATGTTGTTTTCGAACTGTTGAGAAGAAATAAAAATAAAAAAAATGAAATAAATCGTAACTAGACTTAATTGAAATGATAAGGCAGTGTTCTCTTGAATGTTCCCTATTTTTATTTGTTTTTATTTTGAAGATCTTTGACCTCTAAATGATAAACAATTGTTGTGTGTCTAAATATATTTCGCTCCTATAAATGAACAGAAAGGAATTATATCTCTTCTACAATGCCTTGTTAAATGCTGAGCAGTAGCAAAACTGTTAGGAAATAAATGTAAATAAAGGCTAATGTGCCACCTAGAACATTAATAGGTTCTTGAAAAATTTTTCAGTTTTCGAACACATAGAATCCGCAATGTCCAAAGACGCAGGCTATGTAATTTTTCCGGGAGTATATTAAAATCTTTCTCTCTCTGTTCCACTGCGTTACCCGAATGCTGTAGTGAAGAAACCTACTTAAACGCTGTCCGTTGCCATACGGTAATCGAAAACTACAACTTATCTTCTCAGTAATACATACTATTACGAAAATGGAAAAAATTTATATACTGGTATTTTGCTTTTACATCGCTTAACATTAAAATTATAAATAAAAGCTACAAAAACAAAACAATGCAGTAAACAAACCTGTTTACAAATTATTGCACTGCTTAATATAACAAGAAACACCAGCATAAAAAAAATGGTAAACAAGTAAACAATAATATACCAACAACACTACGTAAACAACGATTTACATTTATAGAGATTTCGAGAAGGCGAAGCCACGAACATTCGATTGTAAGAACATTCACCAGACTGTTTACTCTGCCATATAAAAGGCAAGGCAAAGCATCCGACTGAATTAGTGAAGTTTAGTCAGTCTTGTGTGAAGAAGAGCGTAATCATGGTTTGAAGATCTCCGCTATAAAGATCTGGCGAATAATTGTCTAGTAATTTTTATTGTTTATGCAAAGAGTGTAAACAGAGGAATAACAAATAAAAGCAATTGTTGTTGTTTACATCAAGTTGTGAATAGTGGCAGTGCGAACAATAAATAATTTAATTAAACAGTTAAACTCTCCAGAGAGCACCTATCCAGAAACCTTACCCTTTTTAAAGGCAATATTGGGTAACGATTCACATCATTACAGCCACATCCACAGTTAGACTAATGAAGCAGTAGTCACCATAATCGCATACGCAGGATGCATATGTAAATTTTGTTGTTATGATCAAACAGAAGACACATTTGCTACATTATAGCAGAGATATATATCCTGTTCAATATAGTAGTAGGGCTTAATTTATCTCTGAAGACAACATCTATAAGATTAATGCCCGTGAATAGCATCCCAAAGCCCTCATGATGATTTTCCCGGGCAGTTGTGTAAACACTAGCTAGGGCTTGACTATCCAAATAACTCTTACGAATTATGTTAATGCAAGTTAATAGATTTTATTGTCACTTACTTACTTAATTAAATGATACAGTCTTTTAGTCAGGACTAAAACCTATTTTTTCATACCACTCATATTTTATAGATGAGTGCCGGGACCTTCAAACTTAATGTCGATTCCGAACGACAGATTTCTGAGAAACTTTTCATGGCAATTTTATTTACTAACAGAGATTTTGCCAGAAGACAGCTCAGAGAAAGTCGTCGAAAGAAATATTTTTCGTATTTCGTTCAAGATGTCTGAGCTGGGTTTTGAACCACACTATCTTCCACACTACTTTCACTTCAAGAGCGTTAAAATCGTTCTAGGTCTTGCTTTTCCAAATAATTAAACACTAACGAGATTCGGGCTGCCTTAAAGGGTAGAAAAAAATCTGTACTCACCATTGTCAGCCCAAAGGGATGTGGAGCATATTGTACTAGAACAGTTCTGCGTTTGCCATTGAAATCTACTTGGCCTATATTGTCCTCTAAGGCATCGGCCCAAAGTAAACGGCGATTTCTGTAAAATAAACAAATAAAAATGGATTATAAAAAATTCAATAACTACAGGATTTTCAGCTAAGAATGGGTCATTGTCTGTATGCCGTAAGGCTAGCTGCTTGTGTAATAGCAGACTCAGGAATAGCTTTTCAACATTGATCCGTTCCCATTGCCAAACCCTGCCCTGCAATACTTACTCAAAATCCAAAGTTAAGCCAGTAGGGAAGCCCAAATTATTGCTGACAATAACGGTACGATTGGAACCATCCAGCAGACTACGTTCGATTCTTGAAGGTGTCTCCCAATCGGCCCAAAACAGGAACCTTTTGGAAAAGTCTTTATGAAACAAATGCTTTTAATACAATATCCTTCAAACTTACGCCTTTTTGGGATGCACTATTATTGACCGGGGATCTCCAATGTCCTCTGTAATCAATTGCTTGCGACAGGAACCATCAAATCGGGCAACTTCTATAAGTTTATGATCCGAATCCGACCAATACAAATTATCCGCAATCCAATCGACAGCCAAGCCATTGGGTGTCTGTAAATTACTTACAATCACTTTGCTATCGGCCAAGTTCAATAGATTTATACGTCGGATTACATCTAAATTAACATCGGCCACATACAGCCAATGTTTGCGATAATGATAGTCTAACACTACAGCACCACGTATATCTCTAATGGGTAATACGACATCCATAAGATCGGGAGTTCTCAAAGAAATCATACCAATGCCAGATCTTAAAGCAATTAACAAATAATCCTCCGGTAGATATTCACATTCCGTTAGACTGCCATTGCGCAACTTCAAGCCTATCGAACATTTACACGAATAACCGGACGGATTACGTAGACACAATTGTGAACAGCCGCCATTATTAAGGCCACAGACATTTTCCTGTAGCGTGGCATTATGCGATATAACTTTAATATCCATTAAACTGTCGATATTGGTCATGACATCACGGCGATCGGTAACATTGCTGCGATCTGTCATATGCAAAGCTTTCGATTTCCAATCGGTCCAATAGATGTGCGTATCGGTTAAGGCCAAGGCATAGGGATGTTGCAACGAAGACATGATCAATTTACGATGATTGCCGGTATAATCGCAAGAATCAATGGTCTTTAGCTGGGCATCTACCCAGTAAATGCGTTTGGTTTTCAAGTCCAACGATAAGCCATTAGGCCAACCCAAATTGGAGGTAACAATGCGTTGCCGGTTTTCACCATCCATATGGGCACGTTCGATCTTGCGATAGTGGCCCCAATCGGTCCAAAACAAAAATCCAGCTTCATAATCCAAAGCCAAGCCTCGAGGTGCTTCCAAGTCTTTCCAGGCTATCAAATGGCGATATTTACTATCTAAGGTGGCTACTTCAATGGTATGGCGACCAGCATCGGCCCAATATATCTGCAAATTTACGGATAAAGAGTTAGAAAAAGGAAATTCTGCAGAACCCTACTTATTCCTTACCATTCTGCCAATTGAGTCCACTACCAAACCATCTGGATCATCTATGGTCTCGTAAATCACACGCTTCACTTCCAAGCCATCGGGTGTAGAAGATACAATCACATCTTCAACGGTATCGGACCAATAGATAATGCCAGTTTTCCTATCCACATCCAAGGCCACTGCATTCGAAATGGGCGGTAAGGGTAGTACCACATCCACTAAATGTTCAAAATCCAAAGAAATCTGTCGGATATCCACACGATGAGCAAATATAATATACGAAGAGGGTCCGGAGGAACATGTATGGCCGTCCTCCTTAAGAGCTACACCCACCGGACAGGCACAAGCATAACCTGTGGGATTCAGCAAACACAAATGAGAACAGCCGCCATTGGCGCTATCGCAAGCATTGCGTATCCTTCGTCGTGAACGATGGAACACGGTTATATCCATGAGATCGCTGGTGTTTGCTATAACAATGGTTCTATCTTTGCCCGTTAGTTTGTCAGCACTGGCCACCGACTTGGTATTCCAGTCGGTCCAATATACCCTGGAACCGCTTACATCTAAGCCAAAGGGATGTGCCAAATCACCTGAAAAGCAAAACAGAGACAAGTTAAGAAGCTACTTTCACTCCTCTATGTTAACGCTTTTGTACTCACCCACTATCAGTTTACGTTCGCTGCCATCAAAGTTTATATTCTCCAGCGACTGGGTGCCACCATCGACAAAATATAGTTTCTGCTGTTCATAGTCAATTGCTAAACCATTGGGCCACTTGATATTCTTGGACAGCACTACCTTACGATTCTTACCATCCATGTGGGCGGTTTCAATCATGGCCGGATTACCCCAATCCGTCCAATACATTACACCATCCAAGGGATTCACAACAATATCACGCGGTTTTTCCAGGTTTTCCCACACCAAAAGTGTACGCATTTTGCCATTTGTGGTGGCGGCTTCGATGCGATACTGTATCTGATCGGTCCAGTAGAGCTTATCGGTCAGCCAGTCATAGGCTAGGCCCGCGGGACCTGCCAAATTCGAGTGAATAACCTTTTGTTGGTAGCTGCCATTCAAATGGGCCTTGTTGATAGTGCTTCTCTCTACATCCGTCCAATATATTGTGTCCGTATCGCTACACCAATCCAAAGCAACGGCATGTTTTATGTTATCCAAGGGTATTATCATATCCACATCTGTTGAACGGTTGGGCTTTTTATTCAATTGCCTCAGGCGTATGTCTTTACGTCTAGCCACCAGTATAAGTTCTTCCGGAGCACTTTTACACGTCTTGCCATCCTCTTTAAGGGTCAAACCTATAGGGCAACCACAGCGTCTGGAATTTTTATTGGGCAAACACAAATGAGAACAACCTCCCCTCAAGCCCCTCCTATCCTTCTGACAATGATCATCATAGTCCGGTTGTCTTGCTGGATGATAGGCATGGATGTCCATAGGAAAATGGAAATTTTCATGTATCGAACGAAAACCTTTGCCAGTGATTTTATTGGCAGCCGAAACAGTTTTCGTATTCCAATCCGTCCAATACATGGTGTCCTCGAAAATGGTCATGGCAAAGGGATGAGGTAGATGAGTACTAAGGATTTTCACACGCTCTGTGCCATCCAAATTAGAACACTCAATGGCATGCTGCTTAGCATCAGCCCAGTACAACTTACGGCTGGGATAGTCAATTGTCAAGCCATTGGGCCAAGTAACACCGTTCGCAATAATAACCTGGCGTTGTGAGCCATCCATATAGGCTCTCTCAATCTTTGGATTGGGTCCCCAATCTGTCCAGAAAACCATGGCATCACCCGGATGCACTACAATAGCACGAGGCTTATCCAAATCATTGGCCACAATGACGGACCTTAACGAGCCGTCAAAGTTTGATACCTCAACACGTCTGGTGCCAGAATCTGTCCAGAATAGCAGGTCATGAATCCAGTCCACGGCCAAGCCACCAGGCGACTCCAAGCCCCATTTAATCAGGTCCCTAACACGTGTATCATTTAGAGAAACCATTTTAATCACATCCGTAGAAATATCAGACCAAAACAGCAGACCCTTCTTGTAATGATAATCCAAAGCAATGGCATTGTGTAGACCCTTGACCACCGCGACATAACGGTTATTGCTTAACGTTACACGTCTTATATCCCAACGATTGGCCACAATTAAGGTCATGGCACCACCTAAGGCCTTACAGCTTCTCAGATCTGGCCTTAAAACATAACCGCTTTCACAGGAACATTTAAAGGAGCCATGGGTATTTTCACATTTTTGGGAGCACACCGGATTTGTCAAATACTGGCATTCATCGATATCAGTGCAGCTGGGAAGAAAAACATTACAAAAATTGCTTCAGAATCCCTCTAAGCTTTGTAAGAGAAACTTACTTTTTCTTATTGGAATTCATGAGAAAACCCAAACGACAGGCACATTCCTCTTGGCCTCGAGGAGTGGTTATGCACAGCTGTTCACATTTGCTGCCCGCTTTACATTCACGATAATGGGGGCAATTGATTTCATCCTCACCCAATGGACAATCATTTTGTCCATCACAGACATGTTTCTGGTGGACACAGATTCTGAAAAAGAGAATTTAAAGCGTGTTAGCAAAGACACAAACCACTAGTCTAGAACTTTAGGAGTTTTTATATTCTTTTAAGGGAAACTTACTTCAAGTTGGTGATATTCTTTTTGGCCGGACACAAAAACTGACCCGGATCACATTGTAAATGGCAATCGACTTCATCTTCTGCCGAGGAACAATCAGGATAACCATCACATAGCCAGGTACGCTAAAAATGAAAAGAAAGCATTGCGTTAAAGCTTTGAAAAGTAATTTGCTATACACCCTTCCATACTTACCAATATACAACGTCCATTATTACACTTAAACTCATCCGGACCACAGTTTGGCGAAATAGCCGAATTCATATTGCCGCATTCGTTCTCATCCTCACCACCATCGCAATCCTGTTCCTTATCACATTTCCAACGCATGGGTATACATGTGCCATCGGCACATTTAAATTCACTCGAGGTGCATTGCGATGGTTTTTGGGGACAATTTTCTTCATCACTCCAGTCGCCACAATCATTATCGCCGTCACAACGAAAACGTGCCAATATACAGCGGCCACCAGGGCCGCCTGCACCACCTAGGCCACCACGACATTTAAACTCACCCTCGGGACAACTATTAATCACTGCCGGACAATTGGTCTCATCCGAGTTATCGTTGCAGTCTTGCTCGCCATCACAACGAAACGCTATCGATATGCAGTAGCCATCATTGCAGGAGTAATGCTCACTAGAGCATCTGGTACGATTACAGTGACCCTCATCGGTAAAATCTTTACAATCGTTTTCGCCATCGCATACCCAGGTTTTTGGCACACAAAAACCATTGCCACACTCAAACTGATCCACCTCACAGTCCACTTTCTCGCCGCACTGGGTCTCATCCGAGTAGTCACCACAATCATCATCACCATCGCACATCCAATCTTTGTTGATGCAACGAAACGTTTTCGGACACATAATATGCAGCCCAGTCTGTTCACATTCCCTAGTCAATTTGGCTACCATATCATCGACCGAATCACAATCCCATTCATCGGAACCATCTTCACACTGAGGAACTTTATCACAACGCTCTCCCAAAGGTATACAATTGCATTTCGTCTGGCATTGCCACTGCATTTCGCCGCACATGTTCGGACAGTGATGGGTAAAGGAATCGCTTTGACTCAAACGATCCTGTTCACGGTCATACAATGTTATGTGATTAATATGTGGCCGAAATACTTTGTTTTTCACATGCAACAGATTCATAAAACCCTCTCGTCCACGTGATATTTCACGACCACGACTTAGTTCGCCATCACGCACACCATAAAGATCCGTACGACTACCGCCACCACTGCGTGAACCAGGCACCACAACTTTACCCACTTGCAAGCCATTGCCAACATCGGGTGTAAATTGTGGCAAAATCGGTTCGTACATGTCTTCGTCTATGTCATGCGGTGGACCATACGAGGGATGCACATGATAGTCCTCATAGTCCTGCTCCACATTAATATCCAAATCATCGTATTCCTTAACGTGTTGCGCCTGCTGTTTCAAAACTTGTTTGGCCGTCATTTTATTATGTCTACCCACTGAACCTATACTACTGCCCATACCATTGCTACCGCCACTGCCGCCTCCCGCTCCTGCACCACCAACTCCTCCACCACCAGCCGTACGTAATTGATGATGTTGCTGGGGATTGTGGGCCACCACATGTTCGTGCGAATAGACGGTTGGACCCAAAACATGTTTCGGATATTTCGGATATTTTACAATGTTGCCAAATTTAATTTTCGAATTAAAGCCATGCAATGTTGAATGTTGGGGATCGCCATCATCACCAAGAACTGAAAAGAAAACGGGGTAAAAAATTGGTAAGAAATTTTGAAATTTTGTTTTGATAAAAGCAGCAAGGCTTACGACAATTTTAATAACAGTCTTCAAAAACCTTAACATCAGGAGGCTAGGGTTTTGGCGAACAAAACTTTTAACCGTTAGGTTTATAGTTATTCGGTTTCGAAGGTTTGTTGTGATATCCACTACACACCTTTTAACAGCTTCTTTAAAAAATGGATAACATTCTGCTTTTTTACTATGCCTAGCTCCTTCTAAATTTGACATCATCCCGTACAAAGTATTTATGTGGAAAAGCCTATGTAACTCACATAAAATCGAAACCCTAGTGTTTCTCTCTTTTGTTTCATCAGATTTAGATTCAAATGGACAGAACGTAATGCAATACTTTGAATTCATAAATATATTCTCAGAGGATTTCTCAGAAAATTTCGAATCATTTAAAGTTAAGTGTCAACTGAAATTGCATTGCTGACAGAGAGCGCCCAAACTATGAAATGTTGCTGGACATAAGTATTCTGATTATCTCCGTTAAACTGAGTATTCTCTAGTCGTTGAATAGAGATCATCATCTGTATTGGAGATATGAGAGAACTTGAGGTGTTGCCACCAGGGCCGCTGTATATTGGCACGTTTTTGTTGTGACGGCGATAATGATTGCGGCGACTGGAGTGATGAGGAAAATTGTCCCCAAAAACTATCGCAATGCACCTTGAGTGAATTTAAATGTGCCGATGGCACATGTATACCCATGCGTTGGAAATGTGATAAGGAACAGGATTGCGATGGTGGTGAGGATGAGAATGAATGCGGTAATGTGAGTCAGAAAAGAACTCCTTGTCTTCTTTTCTCAAATCGCACAGCCATAAAACCCTAGGTTAGGTTAGGTCGGAGTGGTAGCTCTGATATCACAAAGCTCACTTGAGCACGCATAGCGGCCCGTTGTGATGCCACGGGTGAACGCATGCCCTGTACTAACCAAGTTCCACCAAAATCAGAGAAAAGGAGGAAGTTGGTCAGCGCAAGGTCTGCACAACAAAAGCAGACTACCCCGCACTGGAAAACCAGCCAGAAAGTTTGATGAACGAAGCTATATCCTTGATGTCAATAGATGATAGCTCCGTTAAGCTAACCAGGAATGGGGAGCCAAATAACCTATATCTACACCTAGCAAGAGACGGGCACTGGCAGAGAAAGTGAACAACAGTCTCCTTTTCCTCAGTGGACCAGCTTCCACGGCAAAAGTCGTTGAAAGGGAGCCTCATTCTTTCCGCATGTCTACCCATGACGCAATGGCCTGTAAGCACCGCCACTGTAGTCGAGATGACATCACGACCAAGACCAAGTAATCGGTTGGTACGCCTTCTATCCATCCTGGGCCAGGTGAGTCTAGCGGTGGAGCAGGACTCCTCGTTGACCCAACGCTCTGAGGTGACCAACCCTATAATATTTTGATAGACTTAAAATTCCCTCGAACATGAATTGTGAATTTGAGCAGGAGGCTTTCTTTGGCCTCAAGTAGCAATGCCTGACTCTTACTATTTGGAGACGGGGGTTCGTAACCTTTCAAAAAAATAAATTATCTTTAAAAAAGAAATCAAACAACCATGCAATTGCTTGCTAAAAGTCGAAGAAAACTGGAGATTACTGTTCGAGGTCTTATAATACTTGTAGGAGCCCTAGGGCAGTTTATATATTTGGCAGCTGAACATAGATAAAACAACAGCCAAGGCCATGTGCTCAACACGTAAGGGGAACAGTGTTGACCATATTCTACACAGATAAACAACGACATCATCCTATGCGATCGACTGGAATTCGCAAGGCAAACCAAATGGGTCAAGATATATAACGTTGCAACGTATTTATTTTTTTCGATGAATAATAAATACAGGGAAGTACACTGCATTAAGATGCCTAGAGCATTGACTTGATCAATTCAAGTTTCAATTTAGACGAAAATCTCTTTATTTTGTGTCAGTTTTTAGTGAATAATGACTTCCAGTAGCTTGGTCTGATGTTAGTAGGTCTTAATCATGCTGAAGGGTTGCAATAACCAAATGTGTGTGTACTGTAAACCTACGAGTTTACGGTTACTTCGTGCTAGACAAAGTAATACCTCTTTCGAGTCGAGTGTAGCAAATAATGTTATGTTTTTGATAGAAATTCATGTGAAGTGTTTAAAGCCTTAAGAATTGTTCATGGAATACATTACAATAGGGGAACGAATAGCTGGCATTGTATGCTTATTTCAGTGTTGATATCTCATTTTTATAAGCTGGACTAAGAAGAAAAAAGGGGGCATAATATCATCATACAACAAGGTTCAGCGTTAAATTATTTCTCGAGTAGAGTAGATTAATTTTTATGATATGCTGCTGTTGGTTGGTAACATTATTTTTCAAATGAAAATAAAAAAAAAAAAAATTAAATTCATGTCAAGAAAAGTTTGTATATCTTAAAACTTAAGAAAGAAATTTTAAAAATTTGTTAAAAAACTTTCTTACAATACCTCAAGAGAAAAAAAAAAGAAAAAACTGACCACCTAGAACTGAGAAGCTTTTCAAGGAAAGTTCAGTTAGTGCAGAAAGGACAAATGAAATCAAATGAAAAATCAAGGTGTGGGTTGACAAATCACAAGAAAAACGTAAAAATTTGTTGGTTTTTTTGTATTTTTTATTTGTACTTCTTTAGCCAAGAAGTGGGCTGCTAATTATCATACAAACAACAACCAGCGAGAAAAATGTTAAGAAACTGTTAGCAACAATAAGAAATGTAACGAGTAAAAATACAAATATACCAGAGATCCCGAGAATTGAAAGCAGTTTCCAAAAAGGATACGAGGCAAAAAGGAAAACGAGAAGTTGTTATCAAAAAAAATTACAACAGAAACTAACAAGTTGTAGTTGGGATTTTCATGCTGTATGTGAAAGTATTTTGGACCAAGAAAAAGCTTTTTCCCCTGGGTGGTTGGGGGGTAAAAAAGCCTTAAGTAAACCTAACCTTACACTCTACGTTTTAATGAATGAATGAATTGATGCCAAGCAAGCTTTTGTTTTGTTGGCTGCATGTAACGCAGAAGAAAAAAGAGTAATAAAGAGAGAGAACAAGTGAGAAAGAGAGAGAAAACGCAAATAATTTTTTGTCAATTGTCTACCACAAGCACATAAACACACACACACACGTACACATATCAATACAAATAATACTATAATAGATACACATAATTTTATATCCTATCCAACCATCCTTCAATCTATTCATCTGGCCATACATCCTTTTTGGTCTCTATGTGTGTTCAATGTTAAAAATATTGCTCCAAATACACCGCTTAAACACATACACAAACAAACTGTTTTCAATAGAAAAACTCATCTCCCAACAAAATCCCATTCATGTGAAAGCGATTTAATGCGCATGAGTTAAACGACTCATACGAATGAATCGTTCGTTGCATGTTACGAACGTTCATTTAAGGATTAATGAAATTTATTTTGAAGTTATTGAAGAAAGTGAGGAAAGCAATTGCAAAGAGTATCAGCAATAAACAGAGAGAATGGTAGACGATAACAACACACATACACAATATATTGTAGACACATATATATATACGTATAGTATTTATATATGTATTGTATTGGCCCTGTATTTATACACATCTGTTTAAATATATATACGTTTTAAAAATGTATTTCTTATTAAAACTGCCTCTTCTATTTTTGTTTATTTATTTCTGCTTATCATGGCCAAAATAAATTGTAAAAATTGTGAAAAAAACGTCAAAATTCAGTTGAAAATCATAATTTATAAAGAAAGAAACCAAAAAAAAACATTTACTTTTATAACAATTTTTTAGCCATAATTACCACCTTAGCTTCTCACACCACCCTTAAGTTGTGTGGGTGAATTTTATCCATGAATTGCAAGACCTACTGCTTAAAGTCATGCCAGATTTTGATGAAACTTTTCATTGCAATTTCATTTATTGTCAGAGTATTTGTTGGATTTGTCTGAGATAGGGTTTGAACCGCTGAAATGCGTTTAATGTACCAACGCACTATCAACTACCATGAATAAATGTTCTTTAAATAACCAACTCTGGGTGCAGCACTGGCTCTGACCAATTTCTTCCGCTTCACTAGTTTGGTAGAACTTGGTTAGTACAGCGACTGCATTTACCTGTAGCATCACAAAGGGCCGCTATGCGTGCTCAAGTGATCTTTTAGTGTCAAAGCTACCACTCCAATCTAACCTAACCTAACTAACTCTGGATAGGACACAAGTGGTGTCGTTCCTCTTAAGGTAGTTTTCGACTACATTTTCGCATATTTTTAGTGGTATTTCGGTGATAAAATGTCCAATTTGGGTTTTCAAAGGCTCCAATGTTTGTGGATTATTCGTGAATTCTTTAAAAAAAAGGAATTTCAACGGCATCAAATTGCAAATTCTTGGTGTCAATTGTCAAACGCGCAACTACTATTCGTGTTGTTGGACTGGTGATACCGTCCACATAGTATTCAGTTCAAAATCATTAATTGCAGGCCAAACAACTCAATTTTTTATACGACCACAGCTTACTAGGATGATAGTAACTGTTCTTTAAGCGCCAGCTTTCCAAAACTAAGACCCAATGACACCTATAGAATATTACGGTCAACAAATAGTAACTGTTTTCAAATGCAACAGCTTTTCCGCAATCACTTCTGGATTCGTCGAGCCCCAATCGTAACCAACGAGTGCGAAGTGCTCTTCATTACATACATACATATGTATATAATTGGTCATTACAGCCCTTCAGTTAGGATTACGACCTAGTTTCTCACACCACTTATGTTGTGTGTATTAATTTTATACATGAGTGGCGGGACCTACAGTTTAACGTCGACTCCGAACGACAGATTTTTGAGAATTTTTTTATGGCAATTTTATTGACTCTTCAGAGTTTTTGCCAGAAATCTGCTGAATGAAGTCGCCTAAGAAATATTTTTTCGTATTTCGTTTGATGTCTGATTTGTGGTTTGAACTGTAGCCTCAGTCAACATACTACCTACTAAACTACGGCGATTTGACCTCAAGACCATTATGGACAACAAACAGTAATTTTTTTCAGAGACCTTTTGCAATTCCTTTTGGGTTCTTCGAGACCCAAATGTAACCAACGAGTGGGAACTGCATTTCATTTCGGTAGAAAATTTTGTTCTAAAAATCTGTCCGTTGCTCTAGCAGCCTATTTATGTGAATGGTTACTGGGCTATAATTATTGTGTGAATTGGCTGGAGGTTCAAATATATGTAAATGTGTTAAGTTGTCTTTATGTTATCGCTGTGGTTTGTGATTTATTTGCATACGCCGGAGACTTAAGAAAATTCGATAAGAGAAAGTCTAAAGGGGTCACATTAGAGATGACCATGCCCACAAATTCAGTGTAGCATGAGCTGTGTTGTACGTACCGCTGTCCTGTTGAAACCATATGTTGTTGGTTGTCAGATCATTGAATTCATGCTCAAAGAAATTGATAATAATCGACCCATAGTGATAGTCGTTGACAGTGATGGTTAACGGCGTTATCAAAGAAATATGAACCGATGAAGTCGCAAGCCTTATATTCACACCGAACATTGTCCTATTAAAGATTTATTGCTGGATTTTATATGGGTTGTTAACGCCTTCAGTTCTATAGGTTCATGAATACATACATATACATCACAAACAAATCCTCTCAGGAGTCTTCTGGCAAAAACTCTGAGAGTAAAATAAAATTGCCATGAAAAGATCCTCGAAAAACATTCGTAAGGAGTCATACTACTTATGATTAAAATCTACACACACAGCATAATAGGAGATGCTAAGTTGTAATACTAACTAAGGGATTGTATTGACCAATTAAGTAAGTAACTTTAGTGTTTAAAATGCTTGATTACACACCCAAGTGTCTGAGATTCGTATACAGCACGTTTGTTTCGAATTTAAGAAATTAAGAGCATTTATTTCTATTCCATCCTGTAGTCAACATACTCTTGGAAAACAGGTCAGTCAAAGGGAATAGAACTGCTTCACTTAATACAACAAGCCAATACCAGTTTGTATAGCAAATTGCTCCAAACAATGACACGTGGTAACTCTATCAATCTAGAACCTGCTGGAGTAACTAGAAAACTATGTTATTGACGAAAGCAAAGTAATGAAAATGTGAAAAAAGTATGGAAAACCGAATAATATCCTCAAAGGAACTGAATAAATAGAAACTATTGTGATGGAATTTTGATTAGAGATGAAGATTCAGGTCTTAAATTATGCATTGCATGTACACATATATGTTGTGGCTAATAGTTTCACATTCATTTACTTGCGTAACTTTGCCAAAAATGTGAAGAGAAAGCCAATGTATTGACTCAAGACAGAAACTCCCGTAACTCGTTATCATGGCAGCCGTTTATGCAAGTCTCGAGATCTTGATGGAATTGACTCGGCTGGATAACTATTCCCAGAGCCTAGCGGTATTCAAGTCAGGTAAATATGTACTATTATTTCCTACTCTTAGAGCTCTCTTCTGTCAAAAATATACTGCGAATTGAAACTGTCTCACCCATTATAAAATCAATTTGCATACGATTTATCTGTTAAAGTTTATTTGTGCTGGTTTTATAAGCCCAAATAACATAATTTACTACACAATACATTTCAATCATTCATGTATTCAATGTAAACAGCAATTAAACTCTGCCGCTCTCTCCCACTCTCTTTCTCCAACTCTTTGGGAATAAGGGAATCACCATAAAATGTACGTATAAGGAAAAGGCGACCACATAAACAATGAATACTAAATACGAATGCCAAAAACGAATTGATTGAGTAGAAAATAGAAATAAAATTCCTAAAAAACCTTCACGCAAATATAGTACGAATAACGAGCATAAAATAAAAACAACAATAACAATTGATAGATAAACAAACGAACAACAACAATAATAGTATCAATGAACAATGAAAACGAAGCGAATGCTGTATAACGAACATCCCTGTTT
Source organism: Sarcophaga rosellei (assembly GCA_930367235.1). Taxonomy (NCBI): domain Eukaryota; kingdom Metazoa; phylum Arthropoda; class Insecta; order Diptera; family Sarcophagidae; genus Sarcophaga; species Sarcophaga rosellei. The sequence continues at coordinate 65,436,522 of OV884018.1, forward strand.
AATGTTGGTTCTCTATGAGTGCGTGGATACACATTATGTTACATGTGTATTTGCAATGTTGTTGTTGTTGTTGTTGTTGTCTTCATTCCTGTTAATTAATTGAAGTTCGTATTTTGTATACAAACGATGTCTAACGAATAAATGCGATGCTCATCTGTGCCTTTGCTTTTGCTTTAAACGAAATCAAACGTATAAAAACGGGTCACTTTTCCTACGCCTGAATTGTGTTTTGTGCGTGTGCATGCAAGTGTATGTGTGTGAATTTGTGTATTGCTCTTATTCAGCTGGTATCCTTTTTGCAATACAAATAAAAAACATTTACATACACCCATGTTTCTTAGCTACATATACAGCATCAATGAAAATATTTTAAAAATTTTGTTTGTTTTTGTTTCTCTTTTTTCCTTTCCTTTCTTTCTCTCGGTTTTCATTGTTTTATTGTGTTGGTAGAGAAATACAAAAAACAGAAACTGTTCTGTTCTTTTGGCCTTGGAACAAGAAGAAGAAGAATTTACCAAAAATTGGGGAGCAGTAAGGAATGTGGTGTATAAAATATTCTCTAAAACACTCTGTTTCTCTCAATTGAGTGTGTGCAAGGATACGGTGTTATCATGTAGATTTCTATTAAAAGAAATTACTTTTGAAAGTTAATATTCTAAGAAATTCATATGAAAGTACGATTATTGAGTTCCATTTAATAATAGCAGAATACATTTGTACTATTTGTAGCAATTTGTTAGACTACTAGCTGCAGTACTCTTTCTTCAGTATTCTTCGAATGACAAAGACTTTGTTTAGAACGTAAGTTTCTTAAAGGAATTTTGATAATTCACTTAGCGATTATTATGCATGTTCGAGTGCTGTCAGTACTCGTTTCAATTTTTTCTATGTGTGATAATAAGCCAATTAGGTAGATCTGCATACCGCAGCATATTGGTTCTTTTCTTTTGACCAAATAATACTCAGGGGGGGATTGACCCTACGCATATAGTGCGTTTGAAAATATATTGAGCGAGAGGGGAAAGAGAGAGGGAACAGTGTTTATGGATGTTAGATTTGAATATACATATCTATGTTATCAGTAACAGCAAAAAACTTCTGATGGAATGTTTCACATACATACGTATAATGTAACCTATAGTGCATTCCACGGAGAAATCAACAACGAACAGAAGTGAAGAAGAAGAAATACATCTACTACATAAAGAATAAATCATTTACAAGTACAAAAACTTTTATTTTGCTATAGCAGAATGCATTATAATAGTAGCAATAGAATAGTGAAATACAATCCCCAACCCCCATTCAATAGTTGGCTACCTTACCGCCATTAATGAGTATGCTTTTAGAGGCACTCGTCCGTACATGAGAGGTGTATTCCATTTTCGATCAGATATAAATGATGTAAATAGCAAAGAATACGTCGCCGTAGTCTGGTAAATAGTCTCTTGGATTATTGAACGAGATCTCGTTGAGTTAAAGAAATATTTCTGTCGGCGACTTCCACTCTGGAATCTTGTGGCAAAAACTCTGAGGAAAAATAAAATTGCCATGGAAAATTTCTTAAAAATCTGCCGTTCGAAGTCATCTTTAAGCTATAGATCCCGCCATTCTTGGATAAAATTGACACACACAACAAGGGTGGTAAGAGCAGCTAGGTTGTAATCCTGACTAAAGAGCCAATTAATAATGACCAATTAATTATGTAAGTAATAGTAAAGAGATCAGATAGAGTGAAGTATTTTTTGCACAGTTTTAGGAAAGCGAAGTGCTTTAATACTTCTTTAATACATACATACATATAAACGTAATTGGTCATTACAACCCTTAAGCCAGGATTAGCTTCTCACATCACTTATGTTGTGTGTGTTAATTCTATATATGAGTGTTGGGACATACAGTTTAAAGTCGACTCCGAACGACGGATTTTTGAGAAACTTTTCATGGCAATTTTATTTGCTCCTGGAGTTTTTGCCCGAAATCTGCTGAGAGGCTGTAACCGAAGAAATATTTTTTTCAAATTTCGTTTTGTTGGAGATGTCTGATCTGGGTTTTGAACCATGGCCTCTCATCCAATAAGCCAACACACCACTTACTAGACTACGGCGACTTCGTCAGTCTAATCAGCTGTTGGTTGGATGAAAAATAATGTTGAGAGGAGTAACGTATTTGTTGACCACTTGAGAACATTTTTAGTCCAAATTTGGGTAATACAATAAGCGACAAAAGCTCCGTCTGTTTCTCTATCTCTACTGCTGCGTGGACTAAGAATAACTAACAATTTAACTGCATGATGTGAGCGTTTGAGCCGTTTTGTAACTACAAACGAAACCTTGATCCCTCAGAACACACCAGACACAGAAAAGCGTATCAAATTAGTGAATTTCTTAATGGCAAATTGACTATAAATGAAGTCAAACTGGAGTAGTCAGTAAAGACAATAATGGCGATAGATTTTTGGAATGATTGCACATTCAATATCTTCAAACGTGTGGAACCATCAATAGCGAATATTGCACCAACTTGTTGTGTTGACTGAAGGGTTGTAATGGCCAATTATGTATGTATGTGTTGTGTAGATTTATTTTAAATTGTGTGGTATTTTGGTTAAAGTGTTCGACATATTATTCAAATCTTTTGAATTTATAAAATTAAAAGGCCTCAAGTAATTCGGAAGAATAACCTGATCCTCACACCATCAAGAGAAAATAATATTAACAACAAATATCAGACAAAGCCACCGCCTTAAGGAAGAGTAGCACTTAATAAGTATGAGTCCTACATTACTAAACCAACACTTATTACAGAGGACGCTATTCCTATGCAACAGTAGATGGATCTGCTTTCGTTCTAGTAAGTGCGTCAGAGGAAGCTATTTTTAAGAAATAAGAGGTGAAGCTGTACTATAGTTGTCCTGGAGTGTGTGACAAATAGATTGATCACCAGTTTAGTAGACTAACGAAAATGAATCAAAGCAAATATATAGACGTAAGGCCGCGGATCAAATTTATGTCAGACATCTTTAACGAAACGAAATATGAAAAAATATTTCTTCGGTGACTTCTTCTCAGGACATTTCTGGCAAAAACTCTCAGAGTAAATAAAAAAATTGCTTTGAAAAAGTTTCTCAAAAACATGTCATTTAGAGTCGACTTTATACTGTAGGTACCCGCCACTCATGTGGCGATTTGAGAAATTAGGTCGTAATCCTGACTAAAGGCTTGTAGTGACCAATTATGTAATCTTTTTAGAAAGAAGTCATAATATTACCAATGAACATCGAAAGGCCAGCTAGTGCCACTCTTTTGAGGAGCAATAGTACTCCCTTACCTCATTGCTAGACCCACACTTGTTTAAAAAGTATGTTTTTTCTAGACAACAACAGATGGATCTGTAGTTGCACTGAAACGTGAGCCAATAGACCGGTCGACAGTTTAACTGGTCTAATTCAACTCAATCAAACTGGAGACATATTATTTGTTTAAACAGGAGTAAATACATCGGGCCATCGTTTTTACCAAGAAAAAGTTCTGTTGCAATTGGAGGATGAAAGCCGCACACATTTGCAGATATGCAGTTTCCAGGGCAGAAATTCATGACTAAAAATTTTTGTTGTTGTTCTTTACTTTCGAGTGACTACTTTTTGTTAACAAGTCTGAAGAAACGACTGCAACGATGAAATTATTTTACAAACGAATTTCAAAAATTTTCGAAGGGAGGAAAAAGAAACACCGGAAAAGTCAATAAGGCCCGAAGGAGACTAGTTATGTTGATAAAAATCACGGTTTTTTTTGTCTCAAAACCTATTTTTTTTTACAAAAAATTGCGGATTTAGTGATCCCTAATTAACCCTTTCCGAGCCTTCCTTAATTGTATCATAATTTTTCAAACGATTTGAAGAGTTTTGTAATTATGGGAGCGATTTTTAAACAATATTGCTTAAAGTTTATAAAAAAAAATTCTTTTTCTAAACGTAAGAAGTGCACATCGGTGTAAGGCAAAATTTGTTTCCATCCAAAAACATTTTAAAACTATTTTAATTGAAATAAAAAAGGAAAACTTACCCAAACGCGCAAATATAACGAAAATGAATATTTTAAACATTATCCTTTTAGCGAGTTTGTATGTATTTTTGATTTTCGTCTATGGCCAGGACGTTTTTACCACGTCTCGGTTGGTTTTTGCACAACAGAAACGCCAACAAAAGTTTCAACATGAATAAACAAAAAAAAATTCACAAAAAAAAACTTCGAAGAGATTTCTTAAACGAACGAACGGCGCTTAAAGAGGATCGTTTCGATGGCGTAGTTGCGTGTGTATTGCGTATTCGTATGTGTGCAGTTACGTTACAATTTTTATTTGACTTCGTTGTGCGTGTGTGTTTTATTTGTTTCTTATGCGTGTGTGAGTGTATTAGTGTGTAAATATTGTGTGAAACTCCAACGACTGCGTACTCAGATGTGTGGGTGTTTTAAAATATTTCAAAAAAAAAAAAACACAGAAAAAGAAGCGAAAAATTGAAAGAAAAGAAAATAATTTTTGGTATCCACTGATTGTTTCTTTCTTTTTTTTCTTTAAAAATTTCTTATTCCCGTTCGTTTATTTCACTTCACGTTTTTCTTTCACTTGGTTTCCTTTTCGTTTTCGTTAATTATCCTTGAGTTGCTTTTTTTTGGGTGTTGATGTTGCTGATATTGTTGTTGTGTGCTGCTATTACAGCTGTTGTTGTTATTGTTATTATTGTTTAGTATTCTGGTGTTTTTCTTTTTAAATCGTTGTTGTGTTTTCTTTTTTTAATTTAATTTTCAAAGTCACCAAAAGGTTTTAAAAAATTGCGTCTTCTTTTTAATTTTTTTTTTTTAATTTTTTAATTATTCTTTCTTTTCCTTTCTTCTTTTTTTTTTGCTGTTTTTAAGGGTTTTGCCGATTTATTTTTGATTTTTTTTTTTAGAATCGGCATTTACCCCTTACGCCTTCTCTTATAGCCACGTTGCGTCATTTTAAATTTTTTAAAAATTCTTTAACAATTTTTAACATTTTTTTCTCTTTTAAATTTTATTTTTCAAACACTTTCTTCAATTCAAGCTACGTTTTTATTTGCAATTTTTATTTCAAATCCTTCGTTTTTATTTAGTTTTCTTGCTTTTTAAATTGTACTCTTCTTGTTATTAATTCTTAAATATGTAGTTTAGTACTGTAATAAAAAAATAAGAATATTTTAATTAATTTAAACACTTTTATTGGTGTTTGTCATGTATTTGTTTGTTTAAAAAATCTTTTTTAGTTTAATTTTTTTTTTAATTTTAATGTTTAACAACAACTGTCTTAATTAACTGTCCTTCTTTTCATTGCGATTATTACTTAAAATTGTTATATTTATAATATTTAAATATTTTTATTTAATTTAGTTTAGTTTTGATCTTAATGTTATAAAGTATACGTCTACAGAAGTCGGCATTCAAAATATTGCCCAATTCAGACTACTGCAAAAAACCTGTTTAGTTTTTGTTAGATGCCTAATACTCCCAGTAGACCATTCAATTGAGAACAGAGAGAGAGAGAGAGATTCAGAATACCATTCGAAGGTGGCAATGTAACGGATCGAATGACAGACTATGGCGAATGCAAAATCTGAGGAATGGAGTAACCCTATAAAAGAGGGGGTACCAAAGGCTGATACCAAAGCTTGTTTGATAATGGTACAGCAATTGCTGTCCGGGTGTGGTTATTTCCGGAGTTACCTCGTTCGAATAGGAAAAGCCAGGTTTATTAATATTGTGACACAGATTTTGACGATGGAGAACACGATGTAAACAATGGAAAAGTGAGAAAATTAAATTAACTGAGTATATTTGTCCTGTGGCTATTGAAACTGTCGCGAACGATATGCTACGTAGCAAAGAAATTGTGCAGATTATATACTGAAGATGCAGAAGTCTGACTTAAATACGGAACCATAGCGACTTAACTGGATGTTGGCCACGAACGATGGCAGATAAAATATCCTAAGTCCCTTTCCGAAATTATGCCTATGCCGTTCCGGACAAAGAAATTTTCAGGAGGAGGTAGTCTTTTACTGAAATCACCATGTAAGCATTATCTACTGACTCGAAGGCTAATTGGGACTACTACATGAGGGGATAATTAAATAATTAAATAATACGAAGTTTAAGTACGCCGTAGTTTAGCAATTTTTATTAGACAAAAGCCCCTGGTTCAAATCTCAGCTCAGACATCTCGAACGAAATGAAATTTGAAAAGATATTTCATCGCCGACTTTCTCTCAGAAGTTTTCTGTTAAAATCTCTGAGAGAAAATAAAATTGCCATTAATAGTTTGTTGTGCAAGAAGCTGGTCATAGTCCTGCATAAAGTGTTGTAAAGATGAATTAAGTATGTAAAAAGAGTGATCGAATTCAATGTCGTCTATAACTGGCCAAGTGACACTAACTATACTATCAAGAGTCGCTAAAGTGGGTAATAATTCGTGGTTCATCTTTTGCAGTGTTAGAAAGTTAATTCTTTAAACTTTTGATACGAGTTTGGTTTCATATCCAAGTGAGCATTTAAAATTGTCACAACTGCACCATTTGTTGTGCCTATGGCGTCAGCAAGGTCTTGTATTTTCATCGTAGGTTGGCCAAACTTCATATCGCACAGTTTTTCAATTATTTCAAGTGTAGTTATCTAGCCGTAGTGTAGTACCCTAGGTCAGACATCTTAAATAAAATGAAATATGAAAAAAAATATCCACTGAAATGAAATATAAAAATATATAGCTGGCAGTAACTCCGAGAATAAACAAAAATTGCCAGGAAAACTTTCTCAAAAATCTGTCGTTCAGAGTCGACTTTAAACTGTTGATGTCGCCACTTATGGATTTAACAACATAAGTGGTGTGGGAAACTGCGGGGTAATCATGACTAAAGGCTTGAAATGATCAACTAAATAAGTAAGTAAGTAAGCAGATATCTCCACTTCGTGTTCGAAGCGATATTTCACTTAGAAATCGATGATCAAGCTGAATCTTGTCTGAATTAGTAGTTTCTTCTAAAAAATTTAATACAAAATAAGTATACGCCACCGAGTTCAATTTTTAAATTTTTTTTTTCATGTCATACTGTATTCATCAGTCAAATTCCATCGAATGCGAACTATATGACGCAGTTTGTGCAAATTTTGACAGTTGCCTGCTGAAGAGCCTAGTGTTGACCTTTCAGTTAAGAGGCGGAAAATTCAAAACAGTCTTGAATTTATTGAAATACTCTCGAGTCTTTGCTGGCATATATTTTTAAAGCGTATTCAGTTAATATAGAGTAAGGCAAAGCTTTTCAGAAAAGTGCTTTAAGTCTTGACTTTCAGACATCTATTGAAAGAAATAATGGATATAGTGGAAGTCGCCGTAGTCTAGTAGGTAGAGTGTTGGCTTATTAAACGTAAGGCCACGGTTCAAACTCCAGGGCAGACATCAAAACGAAAATATGCAATAAAACTATTTCTTCGGTGACTTCCTCTCAGCAGATTTCTGGCAAAAACTCTGACAGTAGTTGACTTTAAAAAGGAAAAGAAAAAATAATTGAATGCTATCGTCTGGAAGATAGGTCTTGCAATACATAGGTACATATGCATGGCTTTGGAGAATCGCTTTAGAGGTCGCTTGAAGACACTTCGTCTAGTTTTTTTCTTTTACTTCTAAGGTGTAAATGTAAATGCTTTCATATAGAAATTGTTTTAAGAAATTTTGCAGATTTTTTTCTTTGTTTTACCAGAAATTATCTAATTCTTGCTCCAATGTTTCCATGGAATGAAAGGGCTTTTTAATACTCTGAAATTGGAGGATTTTTTTTATTTTAAAAATTTAAATCCCTTAAAAAAAGAAATTTTTAACACTTTCAATGCGTAAATCAAATTAGTTTAAAAAAAAAATTTACTTTTTTTCTCTTTTTATTATTAAATTAGAGAGAGAGAGAGTCAGAAAATAAATGTCTTTTTTCAATGCTCTTCGAATTTATAAATAAAACGTAAGTCATGTTAAACGCATGCCCAGCACTGTGATAAGTGTGTATAAAAAGTGAATTAATGGTCCTGTAAAGCTGTATAAGTACAAGTACATACATACATACATATATGTACGTGTTTAATAGAGAGAGCATGTAACACAGTGATTGAGTGTTTGTGTGCGTGTGTGTGTGGGTAAGTGTAAAGATGTAAACTTGTGTAAGTATACATATGTATATTTTAAAAGAGAAGAGGTTTGTGCGTGTAAATATGCAAGTTAAGGTTACTATTGTTGTTGTTGTTATTGTTATTGTTGTTATTATTTTCTGTTTTTTTATTTTATTATTTTGCTGGTGTTGATTTGTTATTGTTGTTGTTGTCGTTTTAAATATCCTGTACACACACTAAGGGCGTGTGCTTTCTCTTTATACTGGTTTTTCTTTCATCTTTTTCTTCTTCTTTTGCTGCTGCTGCTGCTTCTACATCTTTTTTAACTTTTTTCTTCTTTCATTGCCTTTCTTTTTCTTTATCCTATAAGCACTTTACATTTAAATTAAATTCTAAATTTAAAATACACTTTTTCTTACTAAAAAAAATTAAAAATAATTTCTTTTTTTATTTTAATTCTAATTTTTCTTTTTTTTAATTTTTATTCTTTTCTTTGTAACACTTTTATTATACGAAAAAAAAATTTTTTTTTTTTGGTAGAAGGAGCAGCTGTTGTAAAAATTTTTTTCCTGTGAAAAATTTTTTCTATCTTTCTTGTATAATTTCTTTAAATTTTTATTTCAATTTTTCCTCCACAATTAATTACATTTTCTTTGAAATTTTGTAATGAAAATTCTTTTTCTTTCAAGTTTTTCTAATTATTTTCATTATTTTTAATGGCATTTAAAGGTTTTTTATTTCCTTTTTTCTTTACTTCTTTCTTGTGTTTTGCAAAAATTTTTTTCTCTTTTTTTTATAGAAATTTTTGTATAAATTTCACTGTTTCAGTATATGATGATGACTTTCTCTAGTAACTCACAAATAACAATTGATTCTTTTGTGAAAATTTCCTAAAGATGCTGTAACTTTTATACACACTATGCCTTGGCTGCCAGCATCTCTTGTTTTAATCTCTCTTTTTCTCTCTCTCTTTGGCTCTCTTCTAAAATTTCCCTCTATTGGTATATGTTTTCTCTGCTATACATCATTGTTTAGGATGCTAATTTACAATGAAAGTTTCCTAAACGAAAAGCTTTTTAAACCCTACACCAGCATAAAACAGTGTGGGGTAGTATTGTGCTTGTGTTGATGTTTAGAATACTTTTAAATAAAAGTTTTGAAACAAGAATTCTACCATTAAACCAAAGCTTCTATTTAAGTCTGTTGGAACCAAAGTACTGGTCAAAATTTTGAGACAATTGGTCTCATATTGCAATAATTTATTTATAATTTTCGCGACTTATCACAGAAATAACCTTCTGTGAAACTAATTTAGTACAATAACTGCTACATATGATAGACAGATTGAAAAGGATGCATACATAATTGGTCATTATAGCCCTTAAGTCAGGATCATGACCTAGTTTCTCACACCACTTAAGATATGTGCGTTAATTTTATACATTAGTGGCGGGACCTACAGTTTAAAGTCGACTCCAAACGACATATTTTTTTAAAATAATTTTGTAATAATTGCCAGTAAGTTACTGGGTTACCAGTCACACGTTATTTTTGTTGCATTTCAGCACCGAATCAGCGTTTTCAGCGTCAACGGTTGAGTTGAAGCCTTTTAAGAATTCCCTCGGCAGACTATTCAACCTAATTCTACCAGTAGCCAAATATAATATAACAACCTTCTCTCTTTTGTATCCAATATCTATTCATCTTTATAGAACTGCAGAAATCTGATTCAAATCTAGCCCCGGTGGGAGCTGACATAGTAATGCCCAGTTAGTTACTGAGCTACCAGTCTAACGTTGTTTCTCAGCATCGAGACAGTTATAGCTCCGTCTGTCCTTGCTCTAAGGTTCTAAGCATATTGCAGTCCAATCTATCGCTTATAGATTTATGATTCCAATGTCTCGATTCCTTCCAGCGAATCCATTTTCTAATCAAACCTTAGCAGCAGTTTGGAGGATTATGATCAATCAGCCCATTAACCGAATGCGTACTCAAGCTAGCAAGGACAGCAGCTTTCTCCTTCCGAAGAATATTACTGTGTTCCGGTCTAAAGACCCCTAAGGAGTCCTTACTGGAGTAATCAATATGCGATTTACAGCAGACCGCTGTTTTCCACTAGTGATTACACAACAGGCCGATGTGATGATGGCTTAAATGCATGCCGCTAAAGCATGGGATAGTCTCTTTGCCTAATGGTATTTCCTGTACTTCAGCCTGTCACTTGATCTTATTGCCCTCAGAGCCGCTCAACTGTCAATTAAAAAAAATTAAAGATCTCCACATTAAAAGCTCTGCAGTTGCCTTAAAGTCTATAAAAAAGCTCCAGTTCCAAATCCAAATCCATCAGTGGAAATGTGTGTACCATGGAAGTTTTCCATTCTTCCATGAGGCTCTATCCAGTATAAGAATCATTAAAACAGGGACAAAATAACCTTGAGGACCACATGCCCAATGGTTTGATCCAGAAGTCCTCCCTGGAGGTAAAGACATTCAGATAAGGCTGCCGTAAAGCATATCTCTTTCCTTCTTATTATTTCTTTGCTTTGCCAGCTAAGCTAAACAGGTGATTGGTCTTGTAACGAAAGTTCTTGCATGAATTTTTCTGTCGTTGTTCGACGAGGAACTTTGCTTATCGAACCTTATTCTTTTCCATGGTATTGGAAATTTTTTTTTAATTTTCTGAAATTCGAAACAATCATGATTACACATTGTTTGAATTAAACTGTATTCGAACCTGGGAGGCTTGAAATTGTAGTCTTAAGCTTTAAGCACTACACCACACAAAGTCTAGCGGAGTTTCAGAATCTTTTAATAAATGAGGCCCTTGTGCTTTCATTAAGTACAGTATATTACCTTAGCATTGTGAATCTTAGCATGTAACGCTTCTTGACTCACTGATCGGGCATGATATAGGCTTGCCTGTACTTTGGGTTGTTGTGATGAAGTATTTTGTCATTACCCGTAATGCTTACATGCTGAAATTGCTTGTTTATGGTGTTTAGCAGCCTTTGTGAAATGCAAATTCGTCTTTTCTGGTCTCTCGAATTCAGCGCATGTGGTACCAAATTTTTATGCTACCTTTGCCTGAGGGTTAAATATGGGTTTAAAGTGCTCACTAGAAAATCCATGATATTTTTGAAATTTTCTTCTTTAAATAGGAAAATACAAATGAGGTGTAGGGTGTGCATAGTTAGTTTTGTTACTGTGTTGCTTTTTCTTTTTCTTTTCTTGAAGACGGACTTGTAGCAATTTTTTCCATTCCAATAATTTGTATGAGATTGCCAGGTTTTGTAAAATATTTTAACAGAGTGTAGCAACTAAAGAGAGTTTTTATTGTTGTTTTACAAAATTTTATAAAAAAAGGAGATAATTATTATGGTGTATTAGGTGAGAATTTTTTCATTGCAGAGTATTGCAAATGTGATCAATTGATGCACGATGTTACACTTTAATTTAGATTTGCTTTGGATGTTTCAGTATGTTGGTGTTACGAAAATGAAAATTCTAGATACTGGTGTTTTGCGTTTACATCGCTTAACATTAAAATTTTAAACAAAAGCTACAAAAACAAAACAGTGAACTTGTTTACAATTTATCGTACTGAATGGCAATGAAATGGTACTAGAAATGGTTAACAAGCAAACAAGTAAACAAAAATATACCAACAACACTATAATAGTAAACGTAAACAATGATTATAGAGATTTCCTTTACCCTGCTATATAATATATAGGCAAGGCAGACGAGTGAGTTAGTAAAACGGTGTTTGAAGATCTACGTTACAAAGATCAGTCGACCAATTGTCTAGTAATTGTTATTGTTTATGCAAGGGGTATAAATGGAGGAATAACAAAAAAGCAATTGTTGTTGTATACATAAAGTTGTAAACAGTGACACACAGAATTGTAAGGTCACTAGACCCTTAGGAGATAATGCTTATGGTGTATAAGGAGATATTTTTCTATTGCATTGCATTATTACATTATTATTGGAAATGTGATCGATAAATGAACGATGTTTCACTTCAATAAGGGGACATCCCATGAGTGTGGTGCATTTGGCGATACTTTTCCATCCTAGGTTATGCCAAATGTGCTCGGCTGGTCTTTCATTTCAATTTAGATTTTTTTTGGAGATTTCAATTTTAAATATAGGATATAGGGGACATCCCCTGGCATGTGTGCGGTATGCTAGCCTAAATGTAATGCATTCAACTGGTAACCCTTCTCTGCCTACAACGTTTCTTTCTCTTATTTTTTTTTTCTTTTCTACTTTCTCTCACTCTGTGATAATAAATTATAATTTAATATCTCGTATGTGCAACTATTTTTAGAATAAAAAAGACGTTGAAAACCGTTGCAAATTGTTATTTTTATTTTTTACTATGTACGTTAAAGATGTTGCACGATGCACACGTTGCTGAGGCAATTCAATTGTCGTTTAAGTGTCTAATGGGCACACAATTGACACACTAATTTTTCCATGAAACAACGAGTAACTTAAGAAAATTTATTTAAATCACAGAGAGAGAACAAGAGAGTGCTTACAAGTGTTTTAGTAGTAGTTGTAGTAGTTATGTATGTGTATGGGTTTGTGCATGATAGTAAGTGGTATAATTTTCACACACTTAAATACAACAACAACAAAAACAAAACAGAATAATAGAGACAACAAATAAGACAACAAATGCAAGGTGAAATTTAGATTGTTTTGTGTTGGTTGTATTTTGCAGTGATTTAATTAAAATAAATTAAAGGAAAATTTTCTATAAATTCTTAGAATATTTTTAGAATTTTAAGAAGAAGAAAACCAGTTTTTTTACAAGCGATATGAAATACGAAATGCAATTAAAGTAAACGGGCCAGTGGTATAGTAATTGCGTTGAGATATATTCTTTGGTTCCTTTTTTGGGGCCAAGTTTTCTTTGGGTTTTCCTTTCCTTTAAAAGGTTTTAAATTTTATTTTTCTTTTTATTCTTATTTCGGCTTCTTATGCTTATACGGTTTTGCCTTGGTTAAGTTGATTGTTCATCGTAAAACGCCCACGCATTTGCGAATGAAAATGTTATAAAAATAACATTAAAACGTTGGCTTTTCTCTGCTTAAAATCAAAGAGATTTCATGTAAATAAGAGTCAGGCATCATAGTGTTTATATGAGTATAACAGTTACACACATATGTACATATGTATGTATGTATAGAGACACTTCGGCACTCTCACCCAGCTCTATACGTTTTATTTTAAGAAGGGTCAGTATAAAAATAAAAGCTTTCCATGTAATAATACTACAGAAAACCGTTAAAGATGAGAAAAGCAAATCGTATCTACACTCAGTTGCTCTCAGTTAGCAAGTAGAGAGCAAGCATAAGGATTCTGTTACATATTTTTTTTAGTGTAAGTTTGTTATTGTTGTTGTTGTTGTTTTTTCTTTTTTTACTTTTTCCTTTCCTTTTCTTTTAAATGTTTTTTTTTCTGTTTCGTTTCGTTGGAAAATACAAACTAAAATAACATGTTGCTCCTTTAGTTATTAATATTGTATTGTATTTATAAACATATACTCACACATACACATCCACATACATGCACCTTCTCTCGTATACTTACATATACTCACACAATTTGTGTACATATTTGCAAATGTACGTTAAATAGTATAAGTATGTAGTAGCATACACAGTCAAGATTTTTAAGAAATATAGGGCGTATATCGTTTTAATCATTGATTAGCGTTCAATTCTTGTTTGATATTCCTTAGGATAGAAACAGTTGTTGGTGTTTAATTTTAAAAATATTTTCTAGAATAGAAATAGTTTTATAATCAAAGGGAGGTCCATTTTAGTTAAGCATCGAGGTGCATAATTTTATGTTTTGGTGCTTTTTTTTTGTCATATGAAAGTTTTTATATTTACCGGCAAAGGTTTATTTTTGAAGCCTCTATCGCCTTAATTTCACTTCAATTGTTGCCTTTACAAGGATATTTTATGGTTTGTTGTAGATCATCTATGAACTGTGTTCCAATCCAATCAAATAATTATTTGCTAAGTTCAACTGAACTTCTATTGCAGCTGAGGACTGAAATGATGGCAGTAAGACTTAATGTAGTTAAATCCTGACCCAACCTGGGCAACGGACATGTTGCTACTTTGGGAAGATTTGCAAAAGACGGAGCCGATCCGGCTATTGGAGTCATAGATCGACGTGGTGGCTTTAATTATTAAAGCTCGCTTGAGCGCAGTCCATTTACTGACCAAATTTCACCAAAATAAGGAAAGAGCTGTAAGCGAAAGGGCTGATTACTTATAATTTTCTGAATAAAACATTTGATTCGTGAATTTCCAATTGGGGACTTCTAATCTGAATATTTTAAAGTTTCCAAATGGAATCATTGAGGTTTATGCTGCTAGCTTAAGGATGCATAGCAGGGTGGATTGTGATATATTTTTGAGAGCTCTGATATTAAATCTTCTTATAAGATGCTTGACTACTGCAGTGTCTTCCAAAGGGAGAAGCGGTGCTATGCTTGTTGGGTAACAGAATCCTTTGAGTTACTCGATTAGCCTGGCTACGGTTAACTCCCTAACGAACATATTTTCGACACCCGACGTTTTTGTCCATGAATGTCAAGGATTTTCCAGTAAAATTTCATATCGTTTAAAGATAACTCTTATACGGGAATATCGTTGAAAATCGCAATCCTTATGAACTGGCCACTACTGGTATGAAGCTCACAATCTTCAACGAGTTACAGGGCATATGTATTCCGATTACATCTCTTAAATTTTATTTTATTCAGCTAAATCTCGCAGAAGTTCAACTCTGTTGGACATGAATGACTCATTTGTGCCATATAATCACTTGGATATACATATACATATATATCGCGCAACGGCAATTCCCACAAGGCTCTGTCCTTTTGACAGGCATGCAGAAATATTTAGCAACTCGACTCTGTTGGATACTTAAGCAAAAGAGGCCTGACCCACTTGTGCCCTTAAGTCACTTGCTTCGCACCTCAAAACTTCTCACAGGCCACTTTCCTCTTAGAAAACATGCAGAAAGATTTGGCATTCCGTCAAATATATTTATTAAGAGGAACCTATCTTTCACATCATGGGCATTTCCGCATTCGTGTAACAACTGTGCTTAAAATATCATGGCATTACAGAAAATAATACGCCACATAACATCACAAAACATGACGTCACATGTCACAAGCAGATATAACATGATACAACATGGAGTGTGGCTTTTTAAAATCGCAGATAGGGAAGGCAATTAAGTTTGGAATGCATGTAGTATTTTATAGATTGAGGCTATTTCTTGCTTCCAAGCCTAACGAAAGGGAAATCATATCACAAATCTAGTCTGTTAACCTTAGAAAACCTTATTTCCTGGAAGTAATAAATAAACTGGAGAAATATTGAACAAAGCATATTAACTTCAAAGGAAACTGCCTATGCTGACCCATAAAATAATTTTTTTTATCGAAAAACTTGTATTTTATTTAAAAAATCACTGAAATATTGTACCGGGTTCGTAGAAAATTATCATCTGCCAGCCATTTATGATTTTTTTTTTCAAGTTTATGGTTCTACACAATGGAATAAATGGGTTGAAAGCATACTTTGTTTCGCTTAAAAACTCCTGGCGAAAGTCTGTCTGAACATAATTGGTCAATTCACACAAGCCGTTGTATCGTTGTATTCATTGTATTGTTGGAAGAACATACAACAATGTATGATTGTTGTTGATAATTTTCATATAAAAATCCGATACACTCATACACATTTTTTTCCTATGTTTTTGAAAGTTGTATTGGTTTCGTGCTATCAAATTGTGAGAATGAAAAAAATGTGTATATGTTGTGTTGGTTTCAGGCTATCAAATTGTTTGAATGCCACGAAATACACAATACAGCATAGCATTGAGCGTTCATAAACAAACAAATGTATTCAATACAACATATACGATACAAAGTTGTGTGAATTGCCCAAATGGTTTACCTTAGAATAGAGGGGCAAGGAAACCAATTTTCTTTTTGCATTTTTATATTTATTTTTATTTTCTTTCTTTGGAGATTACATT
The DNA here is from genome assembly GCA_930367235.1 of Sarcophaga rosellei. NCBI lineage: Eukaryota > Metazoa > Arthropoda > Insecta > Diptera > Sarcophagidae > Sarcophaga > Sarcophaga rosellei. The sequence continues at coordinate 65,452,772 of OV884018.1, forward strand.
TCATTTATTTCTTTTTTTAATTTTTCTTTCCTTTTTTGGTTGAATTTGACTTCGTTTTCTTCTTAATTTTGATTTTTAATTTTTTTGTCATTTTTTCATTCTTTTTATTAAATTAATAATTAATACAGGAATTGCTTAGTATTTAATAATATTTAAACATTTTAGATCATTTCATAATTCTTTTTTTCTTCTTGCATTTCATTTCATTTTATTTTTAATGTTTCTACTAAAATACTAACAAATAATAATTTTTGGATTTTTTTTAATTAAAAACTAATTTTTTTCTTTTTTACTTAAAAGGTTTTTTCTCATTAATTGTATCACTTATTGAATTAATTTATTTTATTTGTTTGTTGTTTTTGGTTTTTTTTAAAACTAAATTTCTTTTTTTTGTTTTTAAAACATATGATTTTTGGTTTAGGATTCTTGACTCTACATTTTCGATTAGGTTTTGTTAATACGAGTAATTTTTGTTTCTTCCTAATTTTTAATTATAATGAGAATTTAATCATTAATTTTGTTTCTCTTAAAATATGTATTTCATTTCATCTAAAAAATTGGCTTTGTTTTCAAACTTGTACTTTCACATTTCAATTATAAGTTTTTTGTTATTTTTTTCAGTAATTTCTTTGTATTTTTTTTTACATAGCTGTAGGCAATAAAACGTTTAGGAAAAATGTTATTAATTTTAATAAAATATTAAAAAATTATTCGGGAATGCACATGAAAATATTTGGGCATACATCTATGCGTATATCTTTTACTGTAATTGAAAGAAAAAATATATTTTCTTTGCTTCTGTCCATCACAGTTAGGTTAGGTAGCCTTCTTAATGGACACAGCAAACTTGGGTCTCGATGTAACACCGACATTACCTCTCCTGTCAGATAAGTACCGTTATTGGCTATACATGTTCTGTCGATAAATTCGGGGTGCCTAAATTTTCTTCTTCTTAGCTTTCCAAGCACCAGAAAATGAAAGAGAAGAGATGTTGGGGGTTTCCCTATTCTTCGTTTTGTGGTATCTTCAGTCTCCTGTGTATTTGTCATAACTAATGTGTAAAGTTTTATATATGACTGTAAAAAAATAATGTAGATCGTTTTGAATATCGAAAGAAAACACTGCAATGGCCAATAGAAAGGATTTGCAGATCTCTACAGAACAAGTAAAATAGTAAAGATTTTCTCATACACTGGTTTACATCTCTGGAAGAAAAGTGGTCGAATATGAATGCAGCTGAATATACCCACAAAAAGGTGTAGATGTTGGGTCACTTGTACAGCTTTATTTAGGGATGTAATGCAGCTGGTGGCCTTTTCTTGAAAGGAAAAGTTCTGGTTAGGTTCAGTTTTGTATCAGAAATCGATATCACACCCAGGAATCAAACATGCCTTATAATATGTCTCAGATTGTGAGTTCGCAGTTCTCGAAGTTCATTCGCAGTGCAATTTCCTACGATATCCTTATGTCCTGAAACCCATATAATAGCTACCATCGAATGTTTCAAAATTTTCCTGAGAAATCTCCAGCATTCATGGAATTCAGGGAGCCGTTTGCGAGGAACCTAATAGCAGCTTGACTCTCCGAGTACGTTATAAATTTTTTACGAAGCTCCTATCATCCAACAAACATATGTGACCTCCGCCTGGAAAGCATTCCAATAGTCACTGAGCCTTTGTTAAAGTCTAATAACAGAAACCTTAATATTGTAAAAACAAACTAACAAAAAAAAAAAAATTGGCAAACAGACAACAAAATACACACTTCAAACGGTTTTCGGAATTACACAAACAAATATGTAGGAACTAACGAAATAAGAGTTCCTAGAAAGGTCATGAAAATACCAAACAAAATATAGGAGTATAAACTGAGCGAATAATTAAAAGCTGCCATTTGGTCTATGTTTAAGAACCGAGTGTTGTATTTAAAAGTGTGTGTTAAGCACAATGCTATTAAATACCGAAAGTGTAATCTTTCCTTTCTTAATAGGGATTGTGAATAAAATTAATAGTGCAGTATTATCAATTGAAGTTTGTTGCTATTTGAATAAATCCTTAATAAAGGAAATAAATACAGGTTAACGATCAGAAGTAAAATCGACTTCGAACGACAGGTTTTTTGAGAAACTTTTAATGGAAATTTTATTTACTCACAGAGATTTTTCCAGAAACGAAGTCACCGAAAAAATATGGCTTCATATTTCCTTCTTTGGAGATTTCTGATCTAGTGCTTGAATCCTGACCTCATATCTAATAAGCCAACACACTACCTACTAGACTAGGGCGATCTCAACGGCTCTATTCAAACCGACATTTAATGAGGGTCTGCAAAAGATTCAATGAATTTTAAGGAAGGGTGCACATTTTTTTGCCTTATCTTACCACCTACAGTGCATTTGAGTGGTAGCAAGAAAGCGAGTGCATACAGCTCCCGCAGAATTTGAAAAACTGGAGAACAGCAAGCGAAATATAGCGATAAGGATTTTACCTATTAAAAAAAATAAATAAATAAAAAATTTATTAAAAGGTATTCCAAGGGCCTAATGCGTTTTTATGCATTTGAAAACTAATCAATATTTTCTTAAATTTAAATAAAGATCGCAAGAATTTTACCAGTATATGCCCAAATTTTTTCCAGTACACTCCTTTAGAACGCATTTATCTAAAATGAAGAAAATCTTTTGCCATTATAATGGCCTGCCTTCTGCTTAGAATTGTTTTTAAAAAGTCTGTAATTATTTTAATTATATTACTTTCTATATATTTATGTATGTATGTAGACTAATCTATAGTTTGCTTTTATATTAGTTGCCAATGAATAAAATTTTGATACAAATTTCCTTTATTTTTTCTAATTCTAATTGATATACAGAATTCTAATCACCACGAACGATTTGCCAATCGTAGCAGTGATTAAAACCGGTGTATTTAATTTTACTTAAAATTATTTCTGAATTTAAAATTTTTGTTTTCTTTGTTTTCAATGATTATTTATAAAATTTATAATTTTGAATTTTTCTTCCACTAATTTTATATATTTTTTTTTCATACACAGACTTAAATAAATAGGAATGAAAATATACGATAAAATTTCATTTTATATCGACTGTTTTCATTCTGGAATTTGTTTTGTTTCCTCATAAAGCTCAAAAAACAAGTATGGAATCTTTTAATGAGCTTTCAGCATAATTTCATTCATAATTTAATTGTACATTCATGATTGATATGATTTTTAGGTTGTTCAAATTGTCTCTCTTTTTTTGATTTTGTCATTTTGATTTTGGTTTCTCTACGAATTTTTCATCGAATTAACACTACACACTATAAACGTTTGCTGTTCGTTTGGTTTTTCTTGGGCTTGGTTTAAAGGAGAGGAGAGATGTTTTTCGTTTTTAATTTTTTGTTTTCTTGTTTTTATGATAATTACCCTGGCCTCTATTTGGAAGTGTGAAGTGTCATGATTTGCTATCATTCTAGAATATAAAATAGCCAATAGCCAAGATTAAAGGCTAAAAAGCTAACAGGAAACACCATGCGTGAGTATTTATCAATGATGTTGACATCTTTGATTTTTGGTATGGTGGCTTTAATGGCAGATGCACCCTTTTTTAAGGCATGCAAAACACGGGGTTTGTTGGCTGCAAGCATTAGAAAGACATAAAACAATTCATGATTAAATGAATCACACAAAAATGAAAAGAAGATAAATTCGAATTTTAAAATCCAAGACGCAAACCATAAATTTTAGCCGAGCCACATTTGGCATTAACAGAACAAAATTTACCCTTAACAGAGCACTGTTAGCTGTTTAACAGTATCCATCTGAACAAGCCTACTTGTTTAGAAACTAATTTTAGGATAAATACTAGGCGGCCTATGAGTACCATATCATACTCGAGGGAAGGTTCAAAGGCCTCTTAATAAAATCAGCAAAATAGTCAAATATAAAGTGATATGGTATTGTGAAAATTGGGTGGCATGACATAATGTCCATTGGCATAATGTCCATGGACTTTATGTCACCCTAAAAAGTGACATTATGGACATAACGTCATTTTGTTTGTGGACATTATGACACTATCAACAGTGTCACTCTAAAAAGTGACATTATGTCCATGGACATTATGTCATGCCACCTGAAAATTGACTTTAAAATTATCAATTTTTTGCTGAAAATTCTCTAAAAGATCATTAGCCATTTTGGAACATATAAGAAATAAAACACTACACAGACTATAAGCAAATGGTAGTCCAGAGGTTACTCTTTCGAACCGTGGTAGTGGAATAGCTGGAATAATTCCGTTCTCCATCCCCACCTATCATGCTTTACATTTCAACACGTTTGTTCACTCATAATAATAATCATTGTGAGAATTATATTTTATGTCAATAGTCTGCAATTATTGCAAAGTAGAAGAATAATCTACTATTGCCACTGTTAAGCAGTTAACAGTGCTCTGTTAATAGTCTGTAATATCAAAGTGGCGCTGCTGAAATTATGGGTTTGTGTCTTTGGAATTTTTAATTCGAAATTATCTTTACACACATCTTTTGCTTACCTCTTTGGCCTCTATACCGTAAATTTGAACGACTTGTGGTACCATAGTTGCGTGTAATTCGAAAACTCGGTGGAAATTTTGCTAAATCCAATGTTTCGGTACCCAATTGATTAAATGTGGTATTATAGTTGCCTTTGCGCAATGATGGTATAGGACTCATGCGCACATCCTGCAATTCAATTATATCTTCGGCAGTTGAACAGGTTTCGGATTTATCAGGTTTCCCTAAGTATCAAGGTATAACAAAAGTTTAATTACAAATTTTTTAATTCAAGGATTAGATTACCTGATCTTTTATTATCGCCATCTTTGCTTTTTTTCACTTTCTTTTTGGCTCTTTTACCCCAGTATGTATAATTGACGGCGGCATATTCTAAGAGTGCAGCAAATACGAACACAAAACACATGACCAGATAAATATCTATGGCTTTAACATATGATATCCTTGGCAAGGAACTCCGTACACCAGTACTAATGGTAGTCATTGTTAGAACAGTGGTAATACCTTACAAAAATACAAAAGATTTCATTACAAATGCCCTTAAGAATTCTCTTCAGTATCCTCTCGAAGGGGTGAAGTTACCTAATGCAACACGAGCACTAGTTGCTTCGTGATTAATCCAAAATGAAACCCAAGACAGCATAACAATTAAAATGCTTGGCAGATATGTTTGAAAAATAAAATAACCGATATTGCGTTGCAGCTTAAATGACAACGATAAACGCTGATACACGCCTGTCGCCAAACGTTCCTTACGATCGTTTGTCTCATAACCAATGATAGTGAATTGTGGCAGTTCAGCATCTTCTACGCCACGCACGGGTGTGGGCTTCCAATACATTACCACATCGCTTACCGTGTAACCATCTATTCAAAGGAAATTGATTTTCATTTTTTAATCTAAAAAATCTTGAATACTTACAACTCTCAATTTCTACGGTGCAATTTTGTGAATCCAATGGATAATAATGCAAATCCATCATGCAGGCCAGTGTCGTTGTAAAACGCATGCCATACGTTACCGAACCATCACCACCCAAGCGTACCAATTTATTACGTTCCGTAACATCATGTAAAAAACTAAAGACAACATACAAATGCAAATAATTTTTCTCATCATATTTAAGCAAAACACTAACCTATTCTTGTCATTTGCAAAAAATGTATCCGGCACCCATATCTTTTCGGCAAAATCTCCCGACAGCGTTAAGACATCATTGACACCATCATCGTCCGCATCATCATCATAATATGGGCCATAGGCATTGAATGCCAAACGTTCATCACGCCAATATTGATTCAAATACATCGTTATCGTATAGTCCTGGTATGCATAAAAAAAACAGAAAAATCGCATAAAAATCGAGAATGAGAAACCTTTGATTGCATTTATCTTTGGAAAATTTTATATTCTGCTGTAGTCGTATGCTGTTGTCATACAGCAACTGTAAATGAGTTTCATTTAATGACTTTGGTTTCGATTTTGGTTTTGTTTTCTTGTCAACTTCACATAAAATTGTCTATTTTGTGTCTGGCAAAAGGAAGTCCTTAAATTTGTTAACAACTTCTCCTTCTCTATATGCATTTAGAAGAGGTGGTATATACGAGGGTGGTATTAAAATTAGGCTTTCTAATAAAAAAATTCTTCTTTGGAGTCATTGAAATGAACGAAATCAGTGATATGTATGTATGTATGAATGTACACACGTAAACAATTGGTCTCCGTTATGCAATAATTTTATTTGAAATGTTTTAGGAAAGTTTTTTAGAAAGATTTTTGAACGAGTCGAGCTAACGGTGAACTGAATAAAAATAGATACAATCGACATTACAACGGGTTCTCTTAAAACCTAAGAAAGCTTTACTGTTCATGACGAGTGTTCTAGGGTATTCTCCCCTTCCTCATCATTACTGCTTCTGCATAAATGGACGTGAGGTATTCCCTGACTCCGAGCAAATGGCGCCAAGGGAAATGTCCCGTTATAACTGCCATAAGATATATTTTTACCCAAATGTTTTTCACTTTATATCCATAGCAGTCCAGAGCTATCTGGCTTCTTTACAAGTGGATTTATTACCCCCTTTTTTTCTTTGTAAAAAATTTGTTTGAAATCATTTGCTTGCCCCTCTGCATAGGAATGCCAAACCCACGTACCAGATGATTAATCACATAGAGGAAGATCTGTTGCACCAGCCTGTTCAATTGTGTGAGCTTTACATACATACATAATTGGCCATTACAACTCTTCAGTCAGGATTACGGCTTAGCTTCTCACACCACTTATGTTGTGTGTGTCAATTTTATACATGAGTGGCGGGACCTACAGTTTAACGTCGACTCCGAAGGACAGATTTTGGGAAAAACTTTTCATGGCAGGTTTATTTACTCTCAAATATTTTGATAGAAATCTGCTACCTCTCCTAATGGAATATCCTGTTTATTTCATGTTCATTTATGTTAATGTTATCTTGTCTTGTCTTGTCTTTACGACTTTGCATTTTTGCTGACTTTTATAGGTCTGCGCTGTTATCCTTTTATTATCATATAGTACACCACCACCATTGATATGAATTGAATGAAGCACGTACATTAATTCGTCCTTGTAATCAAAAGAACAGAAGAACGCAATTTTATCACACATTATTCCCTTGCTGTCTCTTTTTACATAAAACTTGATGCAGGTGAGGGAGTCGTACATCTTAGGGTATACAATTCAAATGTCATACAGACTCCTTATTAAAAGTGAAAGGAGCATGTAAAGTTTCTCAAATTTGGCGACATTAAACTGCAGGTTCTGCCGTTCAAGGGTAAAATTAATATGCTTAGCATAATGGTGTTTTCTTTTCTACAAAGAAAATGTCACCCTCTTACAAGGTGCATTAAAAAAATTGATGACCAACCCTGTTATAATGTAATTTTTATTTGAGATGAACATAACACAAATATGAAAAAAGGGTATGCCCCGTGCCCTTAAAAATATGTATTTTTTGATTTGTTTTCAATAAAATATGTAAACATGAAAAAGGTGTTGCCAGATCGCTAATTTTTCGATTTCATATTTTTAGGGTTTTTTTTATAACCAAATAAAATTTTTTAACACAGTTCTAAAACTGAATGCAATTTTTTATATTACTGACCTGTGGCTTTAATAATGTAATGTTCCCTTAAGGTTACCCCACAAAACCGTGAAAAAATTAACTTCAAAATTGGATAACGATACCAGGCGACTTTTTTTAAATTTCATCTGGTAGCCCTATAAATAAACAAAAGTCATTTGCTTTACAGGGCATTATCAGCACTCTCGATTTATACAGGGCGTAAAATACAATGCCCTCCACCATTTTCAAGTGCAATTTATTTAGAATAAAACATACCACCCTTTTAGAGGGAGAAACATTTTTAAGAAACAAACACAAAATTGCATTTTTTACAATAAAGTGCACATTTTTTGGTAGAAAAGAAAACACCATAAGTTTTGTGAGAGGGTAGGTTGTAGTCCTGGCTAAAGGGTTGCGATAACCAATTAAGTAAGTAAGTAAGTCTTGGGAAAGAAACATGAATACAGCAGGATCTGACTATGGCAATATTATCTATAAAAGGGATTATGTAATCACTTGTAAATGTATGTCCTTGGCGGGCCTTTGGCATTTTATTGTATTCGGTGAACACACTGTAATTTTAAAGAAAATTTCCTTAAATTTACATTACCGTGCCATAACATGGTCTTAATTACAAAATTTTTATTTCCTTTTTGTTTACTAGTGTAACTATATTCTGAAGGAATTGAGCAGTAGCTCATTAATAAATGTTTAAACAAATATAAACAACAAAATGGAAGCTTCAATACAAACAATTCTGTAGCTTTTGAAGTTGTCTTCAGTTTTCAGTTCTTTCAGTTCATGCAGAATAATTTACAGAAAAATAAAAAAAAAAAAGAAAAAGAAAAGGCGCTATGAAATGTTTAATGTATAGCAAGAAATTCTAATTGAAATTGTTTGTCAGCAAACAAACGGCTTTGGGGTACACACTTACAGGAAGTCTAATTAAAAGTGTGCTGTCAGGCATACTTTGTTATTTTTTTTTTAATAAATCGTAATATTTTTAAATAATAAACAGCAAAAAATTACAAAAAAAAAAGACGATTTACATAAATTTACTGTATTTAATAGAAAAATATTTTCAAAAACCATTGCGTAACAGACACGCTAGAAATGTAATTCTTAATGTGGAATTAATTGAGGAGGTGGGGACTTTGAATTCTTTTTTTTTTTTTGAAACAAACGTAAGTTCCTCATTGTTTAAAGAATACTGTTTTGTATTTTCAGTGTTTTCGAAAATAATAATTTTGTCGTTAATATCGAGCTTGTCTTCAGTTATAGTATACCAGTGCCTAACTTTTCTTCACCCTTTGAAGCTTCTCATAATAGTTTGCTTTAATAAAGTATTGAGTTGTTCCAACTAGAGCAATCAAGACACTTTACATGAAGCTAAGTTAGCTTCCTACTGAGCTAACTGAGATAAATTTTGCGATGATCAATTTGAACTTCGCGAATTCCTAGCCTATGCAGCTCCATGGACATACTAGATTTATAGGCTCTTATGCGGTACCAATGCATTATATGGTCTGCTTGGTTCAACCAACTAGTACAAATAAAACCTCCCAAATTCTTTGGCAATTTACCCTACGATGAAACGGATGAAACTAGATTCTTAAATCTACTTATCTTACAACTCTTTAGTCAGGATTACCACCTAGCGTCTCACATCACCCATGTTGTGTATGTTAATTTTATTCATGAGTGGCGCGACCTACAGTTTAAAGTCGACTTCGAACAACAGATTTTTGAGAAACTTTTTCATGGCAATTTTATTTACTCTCAGAGTTTTTGTCAGAAGCCTGCTGAGAGGAAGTCGCCGTAGAAATATGTCTGAATTGGAGTTTGAACCACTGGCTCACCTCTACTATCTCAACCAACTACCTACTAGACTACGGCGACTTCAGATTACTGACGTCTTTTATACGTGGTTATTCTTACGTCGGCTACTCAGTAGAAGAATATTTCTGGCTGCCTTAAAGTCCCTTCCTAAAACCATATCGACATCCAAGCTTTGTGATTGGCGGTTACTTCTTCGGAAATGGCGAAATATTTAAAGGTCGCTGAACAGAGCAAACATTTTTGGGTTCAGCAGGCTCTGAACATACTAGCCACAATAATTACCAGACTGGAAAACATCCTATCTGACATGCACATAGGGGTCTCTGTGGTCTTGATTAAGTTTGAAATTAGAAATGAATTCGACTCATTGTTTATCACTTGCTGAGCAGAAGAGAGGATCTTCTTCGGATCTTTAGGTTGAGCTAGCACAATCCTAATCCAGGGAGGATTAGCTCCCTTTCTCTTTCGACTGAATGTTTTCGTACATGATTTCTGTGGTCATGGAGCTCTTCTTACTAGGGAGGCATACCCGTTGGCTAGAATATGCCACTCAAAAGAGTGGACAAATGGGACATTGTACAGCGTAGGCGTGAATGCATATATAAATACTAGGCGTAACATCCGTAACAACTGTGATAGAACTCTCTGAAGTTAGAATAAAGGGTAAAGAACATCATACGGTTATACATAGATATAAGAGAGTTTTGGTGAGATGAGCTAGAAGACTCTCTCTAATGGATTGCATTGGCAAACGTTTAAGTAATTACATGAAATGTGGTTGTACAATGGATGTAAGACAGGCTTCAATGTTAATAATATCAAGGAACAGTTTCCAGCTCTTACATTAAAAAAAGTTTGCAGTGTTTACCTTACATTGGCTAGAGTCCTTCATTTTTTCTATTCTTTCTCTAAGTTTTGTTAATCAGAGATTTCTCAAAATAAATTTATTAATTACGACAATTCGATTACAAAGTTCCTGTGTGAACAATTCTTTACTGGTTTTTATATTTTTGTTTTATCATTGGACCTACAAGGACCTTATCTGTACAAATTTCGTTCTTTTTAATGTTTTACGCATCACTTACCATATTTACTTCAGATATTGCATCAAAGCTTGCTATTGTCAAGTCCATGCCAACATGCAAAGGATCAGCTGTGCGTTGTTGAAACAATTCCACAAACAAAGAAAAATTTAAAACAGAAAATCAATTTCTATTGTCAATAGAGAGAAAGAAGAATAAGAGAGAAAGAGATACGCTCTCATATATTACCTCCAAAATTTGGCCTTAATCGTATATCGTAACCTTTTAATATTTTCGATATTGTTTGTGTGACGTTCTCCAAGCGACCGGCCATCATTTCTCGACGCTTACACTTGACGGGTGTTGTTTGGAACACCATGACTATTACTATGACGGTAAAAAAACTGTAGGCCACTTGAATGCCAACAGTTTTAAGCATTTTGTTAATGTTTTTTCACTTGGTTGTTTTTTTGTTTTCTCTTTTTTTTTCTTCTTATTTTTATTGTTGTTTTGATTTGTTTAAATTAAAATAAAATATTACGATAAAAAAATAAAAATAATAATAAAAATAAAGGAAAATAAGAAACAAAAAAATTAAAAGAAAAGGGAAAAACTATACAAGCTTCAAATGGTAAATATTGCCATTGCTAAAAGGGGGGTTTTTTGGGGATGCTCGTTGCTGGCTGATGGTTGCGTTAATTTCTCTCTTCTCTTTTTTCCACTTTGAATAGCGTTGCTGCCGGTCTTTTGTTACTATTACTGTAAGTAAAAATATGAAGAAGAAGAAGAAAATGTTATCATTATTATATATTGTTGCTGTATTTATTTAGTTTTTATAAGAAACTATCACACATAAAAATTTCAGATAAAATCGTAAGAATAAAATCTCAAGCATACACCACCAAACAATCTTTAACCACAATATTTCTATTATAATTCATGTGCATGTATGTCTCTGTATGTGTGTTTGTGTATCTGTGTAAGTGGAAAAACAAAAGTTTATTCAACTTTTTGTTTTTCCTACTGAATGCCTTTCCGAGATGATGTGGTTCGTAAAAGCGCTGAAGATGAAAATGAAAAAGCAAATGCCAGTCATACCCATACATGCATTGTCTTAATCAACTGCACAATGCACAATGCACGTGTATCTTGTATTTATTTACAATACAGTTACAGTAGAATCTCAAGAAATTTGTTGAGATTTCAAAAGAACAGAATTAAATCAGGGAATTTCGTTTTATATGCGACCATGTCTTTAGACTGATACAAAAGCTTAAATTAGACAAATCATTTTTGTCATAAATATCAGAAATCAGGTATATTATTATTCAAAATGGCGTGATGTAGAACTTAATCCAGGTATAAGCACTAAGAAGGCGATGCAAAAAACACAACTCAATTGCAGAACGCTATAGTTGTGGCAATTTATGCGAAAGAAAGTCGGGTCCTCCATCAGGTACTTCCGATAACCACTACCTTGTTGAGGCTTCTCCAGTCAAATTAGTTGTCATTTATTTAGTCTGTCTTGTTAAATCGCCACGGAGGACGTCAATAACGGCATGTGTGCGGTGAATCGACGACTCTGGAGCAGCTGGCAACTCAGGCTAATTTTTACTCATTACTCATCTTCAGCGATGATGCTCATTTCTGTAGGAATGGGCGTAAACAAACAAAAAAAAAAACAAAAGAAAAACAATCCACATGAGATCCAAATAGCGTCGAATGCATTTCGAAAAAGTCATTATGTAGTGTGGGTTTTGGACTGGCTGCGTCTTAGGACCTTTGAAAACGTTGTTTGTCAAGTAATCACTACTAACGATGAGCACTGTACTCATGATAATTATCATTTTCTTTTGGCTTGAATTGGATGCTATTGACACCTACGATATGTGGCTTCAACAGGTCGTCGCTAGGAGCGAGACAGCAAATGCCACATATTCTGCCCGAGCGATTTGAAGGTCTGTAGATTGTAAGAATTGCTCACAGAGATCGTACGATATGACCTCGTGAGACCTTCTTGTGGGATTTTCTTAAGTCGCAAACTAAAAAGTTATAAAGCAACATTGTCGCCGTACTGAATCGACAGCAGAAGCTATTTAAATATATGGCTGGCTGGATTGTTGTTCTGTGTATTTTCTGTGTAAGAAGAGGTCTTAAAAAATTATTTTTTTTTTAATTTCTTGTACTAATTTTTTTTCGAACTATTTTCAGTCATTCGCCGTTCTACTGTAGTCTTGATGTAATACTCATTCGTATGACTGTATATCGTGTAAAGAATTTATTGTTTCCATTATTTTGCTAAATGAACAACGAGAAATGATAACAAAATAGAATTTAATAGAATAGAATAGAATGAGAAAACCTTCATTTAAGTACATAATTGCGTTAAAATCATTTTATGGCAGCAGCTACACAGCAACGAGAGGTGCCATGAGAACATTCTGTTGGAAGTGTGTTGTTTTTAATATTATTTCCATACAACGAATGGAATCCATATAGTGAATAGAGTCCATAAAGTAAATGAAATGTATAAAGTGAATCCATACAGTGAATGGTATTCATTAGAGTATGAATACACGGTATATTCGCTTTATGTATGTAGTATATTCGCTATATGTATACCATTCAGTGGGTGGAATTCATTCAGTGAATGTAGTCCATACAACGAATGGAATCCACACAGCGAACGTAACCCATACAATCAATGGAATCCATACAACGAATGGAATCCATACAGCGAATGGAACCCATATAGTGAATGAAATCCACACAGTGAATAGATTCCATACAGTGAATGCAGCCCATATCTTAAATAGAATTCATAGTTACTGAACGGCCACGCAAGTTCACCGGTTCAGTTGATTGGATGATTGGGGTAGTGTTGAATCACTACACTGATTGACAAAAAAAAAATGATTATCTTCGATAAACAAAATGTGTACATTGTATAAAAAATTATTGCAAAAAGTAAAGAAATTCGATTGTGATTTTTAAAATTCTTACTCCCATCCATTAACGCATTTAGTGTGAAAAAATATAAAAAAAAATCAGAAAATAATAAGAAAATGTGTGAAATACAACACAATATGAAACAATAATTTGCAAACAAGCTCACACAAGTAAGGGATTATTGGTTGACAGTCAGTGTGTTTCTATTCCTAGGAATAATTTTTTTTTTCTGATTTTACTTATAAACTAGTAAGTAAGTGCGTTGCGTAATTAATACGGATCTTTCTTCCGGTAAAAGTTTTTACTTTCACTTCTAATGCATTAACATTTTCTGTTTCCCATAACCTATTTTGCTAGTCCCAATACAAATGTTTTGTTAAAACAATAAGGACGACCACAAGCCACGATGTGTATTTGCTGAAGGGGCTCTGGAGCAGTTGGCAATTGGCCTTAATTTTCATTAAAAAATCATCTTCAGATCTCATTTCTATGTGAATGGATAGGCGATCAAACGAAATTGTTGAATTTGGGACGATACCATTACATAAGAGATTCAAGAACGTCCAATCTATCCTTAAAAACTGACTGTTTGGTGTGCATTTTGGGCCGATGGCGTTATCGGCCCATATTTGTTTGATGGTAGCGTGGGCCAGGCCATCAGGTCATTGATAACTAACTCCTTTTAAGGGCTTTGTTATCTCACATGAAAATAAAGTCAACTGGCTGCCGACTTAATGTGATTGGGACACGATTTAAGCCCCAGGTCATGCATCAAAACGAAATTTGAAAAAATATTTCTTCGGCGACTTCCTCTCAGCAGATTTCTAGCAAAAACTCTGAGAGTAAATAAAAAATTGCCATGAAAAGTTAATCAATTTTAAACTGTAGATCCATTCAATCATGTATAAAATTAACACATACATCATAAGTTGTGTGAGAAGCTAGGCCGTAATACTAACTGAAGGTTTGTAATAACCAATTATGTATGTATGTATGTATGTACTATTCCATGCGAGTTTGAGAAACGTCCAATGAATCCCTTAAAAGGCAGTGATTGGTAGGGATTTTGGTGCCAAAGGCGTTAGCGGTGCATATTTATTTCAGACAACGTTGGCTTCATTTAAATAATCTGGACACATATCAAACAGATAATATGCAGAACCTATTTGAGGGCAATTTCACCTCGCATGAAAGTGATATTAACTGGCCGTCGAGATATTGCGACACCTCGTTAGTCTTTTTCTTGTGGGGTTTTCTTAAGTTGTATGTGTATGCGAAAAAGCCACAAACCACTACGATCCTCAAAACCAACATAACTCATGCCAGCATTCACATTCAGTCTGGTTTACGAGTCAATGTCCTGGAAAATTTCGGATACAATATTTGAAAAAAAAAAATTAAACACGATGTTTACGATTTCAGCTTACAAAATTACACTTCACTTAAAGCTGTAATTTATTTATTTAGTTGAGTGCTCAACATAAATAGAAATTCTATAAATAATTTCCTTAAGTATACAGGACCTTGAGTGCGATGAAGGTTGTGGTGCACTTGCATCAGCTAAAATTGTAAAGGAGTAAATTGAAAAGAAACAAAAAAAAAAAACAAAGAAATAAACGAATAAAATAAAAATAAAATTAAATAAAATAGAAAATTATTATTCCAATCAAATTCACACAAACGCATAACATAATCCGTTATATCACATTCGCATGCAATTGTGTTGATGAAAAAGACGTCATGTATACGTCTTGAATGCGTTCTGTCATGGAGAAAATCAAAATCATATGGAGAAATTCTAATAGCATCTAACAGACATACAGACATACATACGTATGTATGTTTGGATATGTATAAGAGTCATTCTACTTCAAATAAATCGAATGCAAGTGAAGAAAATCTTAAACAAGTTTACATTCTATACACACTCGTTTATAGTGAAACGACTCATATATGTATGCACATATATGTATGTATGTACGTAGGACGACAATATAATAATGAAAATACATATAATTTTGTTTGTATTGCAATTTATAAATTTCCATACAATGCAAAAACAAAACAAAAAACGAACATGGCGTTGGAAAAAAGACAAAAAAAGAAGAAGAATTCGACAAAATGAACAGCATTTTAGCAGCAATAAAAACAACAACAGCAAGCAAGCGCTTAATAAATACGCACACACATATACATGTATGTACAAACAAAAGCTGCATCAGCAACAACCACCCACGTATGCAGCAGCATGTTCTTAAAGCTAAAAACAACAATGTTTTCATACATAGCAAAGACAAATAAATCACACGAACACATACACAGTAATAGTGCCATGCCATTACAGAGAATAGAGCAACACAAGAATGTGACACAACACACATGCGATTATTGAAAATGTATACCACAGCGTATGATGAATGCAACCGAAACCCTTGTTGTTTGCTAGAGACTCACTGCTACTAACAGAGTAGCAGCAGCGGAATGAGATAAACATGGCAGAGGCAGCATCAGCTGGCTGTGCATTTAACGCAGTAGTAGTCGCTGTCGTTAATGCCTTTGAAATGATGATGAATTTGACCCATTTACGCCCGAAGAGTATTTTCAAAATTTATTGAAACCACTGAGAGCATCAATGTGTGTCAGTCACACTATGGCACACTATGCACACAAGAGAGGGCAGACGCTAGTGTATTAGTGTAAAATGAAGGCAAACAAGTTTAATGTGATAATCGGCGATGGCGACGACTACGACTACGACGACAACGACAGCGGCAAACACGAACTTTAAACGAATGCAGTGACTGTTGAACGAATTTATGAAAGAATGAATGAATGTTTAGCTGGCTGGTTTGAAGAGAAAAATGTTTGTTTGCTAGTGTGCATGTATGTGTGTGTGTATGGATGCCATCGCCGCAAAGTAGACTATACAGAATATGTAACACATGAATCTCTTTTTTCTTTTTTCTATTTTTGTTCTCATTCTTTGATGTGCACTTGAAGGCTATAAAGATGTCAAAATTTCAATATTGTTATTGATATTGTTGTCGTTGTTGTTGTGGTTGTTCTTGTTATTGTTGCTCTATATGTTCTCTCTTTTATGTTTTTGTCTTTTTCCTACGCATAGCATTTATGAGAAATAAACAATTTAATAAATTTTGCATTTTTTCAAGGCATCTGAGGTTCGAATGAATTTATGTTTGGCATTTTCAAACATTTCGAATGAAATATGAAAACGTGTGCATACTATTAACCTGATTTGGTTTGTTGGTTTATAAATAAATATTTGCTTCATAAATTGCAATATTTAAGAATGAAGTAATATTTTAATGAGTTTCGAAGCTATAAGGCACACTTAAGAGATTTTTTGAGGTAGTAGATGGCTGTATTTAAAATATGTGTTAATCAAGGAGCAATTGACTTTTTGCTCCTTAATTAAGCTAAAATGGAATTGCAAGTGGTAGCCTTCTTCTTCAGAATCAGACAATAAGGTCGATGCATAAAGAGAGACTGGAGGGACAGTCTGGTGAAGTGGTTAAAGCGTTTGACTAAAAGGTCAAGAATGATAAGGTCAAGATCTGCTACAGAATATCTTTGCTGATTTATGTGAAGTGTACCTAAACATTACTGTGATAAGATATAGCGAGTCAATCGCTAAACTAAATTGAGGTAGTTTGGCAGTCTATGGTGGATGCATAGCAGTAGACAATATCACAAAATTTTTTATAAGCAACATTAGCGTAAATAGACGTTCAATAACCAAATATCTGATAATATTGATGATTAGAACTTTCCAAATACTTATTATGAATTTATGAAAAAAATATTTCTTCGGTGACTTCCTCTCGGAAAATTTCAACAAAAATTCTGAGAGTAAATTAAATTGCCATGAAAATATTATAAAAAATCTGGCGATAACGACTTTAAACTGTAGGCCTTGCCACTCACGTATAAAGTAAACACACACATCATAAGTGGCGTGAGAAGCTATGTATGCATGTATGAGTTTTTATGATGCACAATTCAGTTTCCACTAGAATCAATAAAAAGATAAATCCGAAGTTATAATCACTAACATAATAAGAAATTTTGTCACGTTAAGATACAACAGTGAAAACATCTTCATTCCATTACTGCCATCCTTTTTATAAAAAGTTTTTTCTGCCCTTCTATAGTGTTGCCATACAGATACCATAATATACATAGATAGCCGAAATACCTCAATTTGTTTACAAGATATTGTCTAAGTCAAGAGTTCAGTGTAGCAAAGCGACTAATGGTAAAGAGAGCTAAAAATGTCTGTAAAGATATATTGTAGCAGGTCCTTGGACGAACGGATTATGTAGAAACAACTCTATGCGAATGTATTGGATTGTTGTTATGGGTGTAGTAAGAAGGAACTTTTCTTATTGGTACCCAATTTTCCTCAAGAAGTGGCACTGCCTGACCTGATCTGCCTAGATGTTCGTTGTTGATGTTAGTATATGTTTTCCTTCGAGTTAGAAATTTGATTTCATGGATTTTTTGTGAAACACTAGAATTCACGATACCGTGTCTCTGGTCGAAGGTAGAATAATATTAAAATGTCTTCGTTTGCCTCCTCCCATTCATTAATTTTTATGTCAAAGATATATCTTTGGATTCTCTAGGTTGTTTATGTGTTATGGCTGTCATAAACATACATACATACATACATAATTGACCATTACAACCCTTCAGTCAGGATTACGGCCTAGCTTCTCACACCGCTTATGTCGTGTGTGTTGATTTTATACGTGAGTGGCGGGACCTACAGTTTAACATCGACTCCGAACGACAGATTTTGAGAAACTTTTTCATGTTAAGTTTATTTACTCTCAGAGTTAGTCGCTGAGAGTTAGTCGCCGAAGTAATATTTGTTCATATTTTCGTTTTGATGTCTGACCTGGATTTCGAACTGTGGCGTTACGTCTAATAAGCCAACACACTACCTACTAGACTACGGCGACACATATTGCTCCCACTTATTTGACACATTCTACTTGCAAAACAAACTACGGCGACTAATATACACAAACAAGAATACAGAAACTGATCCAAAAATATAAATATTTGAAGATATCGCCGTCATGGCCGAAACAGTAAAAAACTATTCTACAAAACTGTTCGCGAATCACAAAATATCGAACTGAAATGGAATCCATAATAGTCGAGTTCCTGATTCTCGAAATTGTGGCGATAGTGTTGTTCGGTCAAACTCGAATGAAAATATTCGAAACGTTGTAAAATAGAGATAAAGGAGTAGTCTGCCAATTTCATTAATTAGTAACACTTCAAGCTCCGATTTAAGTTAACACTTGAAATATTGATAATATCATGTTTTTTTTATTCTGAACCTCGCAGCATTTCAATAAAATCTTAAAATTGTTGAATATGGTATGGGAGATCGGCCGCGGAAGATGACAATATATCACAATTGACTTGTACTGTGTATTTTCTTTAATACATTTCGAATATGCATCTCACAGCAGTTTGTTGTGCATCTGCTTAATATTTTCCAGAATGCTTATCTAAATTTGTTTATCAGTGCCAAAAGATATGACATGCTTACATAGTCGAAAAAGTATAAGACTTTTAAAAAGATCGAAAAAATAAACGAGTAAAACAAGTATCAAATCTTGTCAAAATTAAAATCTAACCGGCTTGAAATTTTTTAAAACTCTAAAATTCCAGTTGAGTAATTTAAAATCTGATTTACTATGGACGCATGCGGATATGCTTGTGAAAACTTGTTTTGTTGTTGCATTTTATAAAACAATTATTTACAGTTACATATAGTATCTGTGGCCAGACTATATGAAATAGAAAAAAAAACCCGAAGCTATAGTGAGTGACAGCAACAAACTTATTTGTGTTTGCCACCAAACACAAACACTTTTTGCTTGTATTTGCGGCAGAAATTTCTGTGCTGATACGTATGCTGATGCTGATGCTGCTGCTCCTACAGCTGTTGTTGCTATTTTTGCTGTTGTTAATATTATTGTCGGTCGGTTGTTCACTCACTGTTTGTCTGTCATATTTTGTGTTTTATTTTAGAATATTTCCTTTCCATCTCTTTGTTTGTTCGATTGTATACGTGTATGTGTTTGTGTTTGTGAGCGTGTGCAGGAGTGTGGTTGTTTGTTGCCAACACTTAATGCAAATGTCATGTAATTTGGTCAAATACAGATAACCTCGTAGCAAGTAAAAAGTTTTTTTTGTTTTTTGTATAAATTATTATACGTTTCCCAGCCACTTTTATAATCCGCTAAGGCTTTAGGAAGTTAAGCCATTACTGCCCCCTTGTTGCCACCTTCATCTCACATTTTATTAAAGTTGAGTTTGAAGGAAAAATAAGTTGCAAGAAAAACAAATTTGTTTGTGAGTGTGTTTAGGAGATAGGAAATGTAAACATTGCTAAAACGGAAGTCAAAGTGTGGAGGAAGGAAGAGTGTGTCAATTGGTGTCACCAAATTTTAAATGAATTTTTTTTGTTTTTTTGTTGGCAAAGAGAAAACCTTTGGAACGATTATATAAATCCTTAATTGTATTCAAATTCAAGAAATTTTCTGTGGCAATGCATTGCCGTTATTAATCGGTTTTGTAATCCTTTTTCAATGGTTTTTTTTTACTTTCCTTTTCTCTTGTGTAACGAAACACTTTCACTTTCTATTGACGCTTTACACTTTCACTTTCACTTTGTTTTTCACTTTATTTTACTTCACTTTATTTTACTTTACATTGAATTTTTATTTAAGATTTCTTTTATTCATGATTTATTCTTTAAATTATCTTTTTCCTCTTTTTTTATTATTTTATTGCACTTCTTCTCCTTTTTTTTGGATTTGTTTCTTTCCTTTCGCTTTAAATTATTCTTATCATTTTTTCTTCTTTTCTCTCTCTCTTGTTGCAATTTTTATGTAAATTTTTGTTGTTTAATCTTTAATAAATAGAAAAAAAAAGGAATTGCAATTGATGTCCCGTGTACATTTTTTTTTGCGTTCCCACTAAACTAGACGTGCTTTTCAGTCAACCGTTTCTAACCAACAAAAAGCTTTCGTTTCCTTCATCTTCATTCGGAGTCTGTTTTGGGGCATTCTTTCAACAGGATGCTGCAAGAGAGCCATGAGTAACTGTGAGCACAAAAGTTTCGTGTGATTCCTTTGTAAATTTGACATTTAATGCGCAATGCAAGCACATGTTTTTTTGGATGGGTTTGACAGCCAATTTTTATAATTAAAGATAAAGTGGCGCCATCTGTTACAGAAAGTTGTCCTTAAAAAAGCTTTCAGTTTAACACATGGAAGTGGCTAGATGTACTCTTTTTCAAAATTAAAAACAATTTGAAAAAAATTTTCTTGTGCGTTAGAAATACATATTGCTGGCATTATGTATGGAATATAACATCGCCAAGGCTTCTCTGGTACAAAAAACCAGGCTGAATTTAACCGAAGGCAATAAATTATTCGCATACATCCGCTTCAGTTTATGCCACTTCCACACATGACCATGCTCTGCAATCGCTCGGGAAGCATATTCAATGAGCTGTGTGGCACGTAGCGCTGTCCTGTTAAAGCACATATCTTTGGTATCCAAATCATCTAATTCAGGCCTGAAGAACTTGGATATTAGGTTAGGTTAGGTCGGAGTGGAAGCTCTGATATCACAAAGCTCACTTGAGCACGCATAGCGGCCCGTTGTGATGCCACGGGTGAACGCAGGCCCTGTACTAACCAAGTTCCACCAAAATCAGAGAAAAGGAGGAAGTTGGTCAGCGCAAGGTCTGCACAACTTGGATATTGTCCAATAATAGTTCTAGCAGTTGAAAGTAATGGTATGGCAAAGGTTTTTCTCAGGGAAATATGAACAACGGATGCCGTCAGCTCGAAACTACCCCAAACAATAACTTTTTTGGAATGCGCATTTGACGCTCTTGAATCCCAAATTAGACAATTCTGTTTGTTTATGAATTTCATTGCGGGCACGTGTTATTGTTGTTGGTGTTAATTTTATCAATAAGTTGTGGGATCTACAGTTTAAAGGCGATACCAAACGGCAGATTTTCGTGAAACTTTTCATGGCAATTTTATTTACTTTCAGAGTTTTTGCCAAAAAAACTGCTCGCAGGAAGTCCCTGAAGAAATATTTCTTCAAATTTCATTTTCTTCAATGTGTTCTGTTGTGGTTTGAACTACAGCTTGACACCTAATAAGCTACCATACTGCCTGTTAGACTACGGGGACTTCGTTTATGAACTACTAGAACTAACACCACAGTGGTCGTTCATCAGAGGTATAAATTCCAAAAAGATTATGAAAATCTTGAAAACACTGTTGAATGATCCCTAGGTGAAGGTGTGTGAGCATTTGCTCACCATAGAACAAAAATCGGATGGCAGAGCCTTACATGTCTTCCTAAACGTGGTTGATTTATTTCTACATCATCTTTATACTTGAGGCACGTCAACAATGTCACAACATGTAAACAACAGATTTGTTGTGAATAGTTAGCACTACGTTAGTATTATATTGTTTATGACTTGCCTTGTCTGTCATATGCAGATAAGATTTATATTTGAACCGAAAATACTATATTGTTACGTTTTAATCTTTTAAAAACGTATAAAATATGAGCTCGTAGATTGCAAACAAAATAAAAATAAATTTTTGTTTAGTTTTAATTAAAATTCTTTATTATTCGCACAATTCTGTGTGCCACTGTTCACAACTTGATGTAAACAACAACAATTGCTTTCCTTTGTTATTCCTCTGTTTATACCCTTTGCATAAAAAATAACAATTACTAGACAATTATTCGACAGATCTTTATAGTGGAGATCTTCAAACAAAGTTTACTCTCTTCAAACGCACCGAGTCTTCGCACAACATTAACTAAACTTCATTGTCTCACTCGCCTGCTTTGCGGTGCATTTGATATGGCAGTGTAAACAGTCTAATGAATGTTCTTGAACGCGAATGTTCATGACTTCGCCTTCTAGAAATCTTTATAAATGTAAATGTCGTTGTTTCATTATAGCTGTTTATCTAATTTGTTTACATTTATTCTTGTTGTGTTTGTTGTTGTATTTTTGTTTACTTGTTTACCATTTTTTTATGCCGGTGTTTGTTGTTGTATTTTTATTTATAATTGTAGTGTTAAGTGATTCTTCATTTTCGTAACAATATATTCGCATTCCATTCTTACATGATAATAACAGTAGGTTGTATGCGAAAATATTGCTTTTCAATAGCATCGCTATAAAAAATATCCAATTTTTCCCATGACAAGGATTCATGACTTTTGGATAAAAAAAATCTTTATTTGTTTAAATTGTCTTCTTTAATTTAAGGACCTCCTTCATTACCATTATATCGTATTGACAATATTAAAAAAAATTAAATTGCCTGTACATATATTTATTATAAATATTTAAAAATGTAAATATTTACAAGTCTAATAACTTGGTTCAGTTCATTACTTCAATAATCGCTGATGATGTTAATCTAGAGTAAATATTTATTCACAGATTTAACCCCAATATATCCTTTCCTTAAATGCACTCGCATTGTCATCGTTTCTATGCTTGCCTGCTAATGTCAAGGTGCTGGTGTTTGAACCCCCAGTAATATTTTCACATGTTAACCCCTTATTTCTGTATTGAAAATATGAATTCTCTTCGTAAAAAGGTGTCAAGTGGATAATATTGAGACAAGACTAAGACACAAGTACATACATACGTATGTAATGTGTTAGTGTGAGTTAGCATAAGACTGATTAAGATAAACAATACAAATAAACACAGAGAGAGAGATAAGAGAGAGAGCGAGAGAGAGTAAAATAATGTTAAATATTTGTTAACAAAGACTTATTTATTTATGTTTTTATTTTCTTTTCGTTGTATTCATCATGTTTTCTTTTTGTTAATTCACACAACAACAATAGCAATAAACAATGGATAAATAGCAGTAACAAAAGCATACAATTTCAAATTGTTGTTGTTGTATTTATTATTTGTTTAATGTTTATAAATTCTCTTCTATATATGTGTGTGTGTGTGTGGCTATGCGAAAGTATGTGTAAAATAGAATGCATTAACATACTTAAAGAAAAAAATATGTTGCCTACTTTATGGGTATTCTTTTGAAATGTTCAGAGAACATAAGCATAATGATGTGTATTTCTCTTCATGTGTTTTGCTTATGTTGCCTCGTAATTCGTTGTTTTTCATGCTTATGCTCTGTGGCAGCCATAAATCCTGTTTTAACCTCTAAAGTTGGCCCAAGAGAAATCCTTTTTGAACATGCCATAGAACAGCCAGTACAACAGATTGAATAGAGCAAATGACATGGGAAATGCAATGCGTGAAATGCGATCAATCATTGAAACACTGTTCACATAACGAGGACCTGTAAATAATTTCGTTTTTTTAACACATTTTTTTCATTTAAAAAAAATTACTTTCTCCCCCACCTTTTTTATTATTGGCCGCCTCCCGTTCACGTTCCTTGCGAAATTTCGTATCGCCTATAAAACACAACCACATTTGTTTGGCTCTCGATATAACCGGTGCATCGGTTTGTGTTGTCCTCTCCATCGTGGAAGCATGCGATGAGGGACATTGAAAAATATGCGTGGGATCATCATCGTAAATGGGACATATCATGGCATTACGTTTACGAAATCCTGCTCCTGGTACATTTTGTGCAAATTCCGAATTTTGTGCCAATTCTGTGGCCAAGGAATCATTACTCTCTCTCATCGATTGTAATTCCTGTTCGGCATCATCGAAATCTAATTGCTCTTCTTCCATATCCTCCCATTCATCTTCACTGATAGCCGGTATTTCACCGCTGCCAACTTTTGTGAAATAATGCACTCCAGCAAATTCCAAGAGAGTGGCAATACAGTAGAGAAAACACATGAGCAGAAACCAATCCAGTGCCGTAGCGTATTTGACTTTTGGTAAGTCGATGCGTGAATCCAAACTAATGGTGGAGAGTGTAAGTACGGCGGTTACACACAAGCCGACACGATCGCTGGTAGCTTCACGATGTATCCAAAAGGAGACCCAGGATAAGACCACAATTAATATGCAAGGCACGTAAACCTGTAATGAAGAGAAACAGTTTCGAATTTCATTTCTTAGTAAATAATTTTTTTAAAGGGACTTAAGCCAAAATAATTCTAATAAATGGGCCAGAAAGTTAGTAATTTATTAGATAGGCCTGTAATCCGATAAGAGAATGATTTAATTTTAAAAACACGAAGAGCAATGGAGAGGATAGAGTGGTTGACTACAAACCAATCTAAATGTACCTGCTATTATACTGGAAGTTGTATAGACCCATCATTTGCTAACCTGAATCTGATGAAACTGAAGTAAATATAAGAAATTAAATCAAGATTTTTTTTTAAATAAAGATTTTTTGTTACAGATCGGTGATCATTAAAAGAAGGGAAAGGAATATAACACTAAGTACCATAGTGGAATATTATATGTATACATAATATGTAAATAGTCAATTAGGTAGTATGTTGGATTACAGGAGAAAAGTTCTTGGATCTCAGCTCTAATATATTGAAAAGAAAATGTAATAAACTATTTCTTCTCTTCCTCTCAGTGATCATCTGGCAAGGGCTCTAAGAGTAGATTTTTGACATCAAAAAGCCTTTTAAACCTTTTGTTCGGTGTCAACGTTAAATTGTAGGTCTCGCCACACGTGGGTAAAATTAACACACAGTGAAGTATGATAGGAGTTAAGTATGTAGAGTTCCATATGTGCAGCGCAGTGGTTGTCCAAACAAAATATATGTAAATAAAGCTATCACATTCATTAAGAGCTGGTTCCAGTTTATAGATTTAAATACTGCCTTATAAACTAAGAGCAGAAGAAAGAAACCTTAAAGACGCTGATATGCTTCGGTGATAATTTCAACATAAAATTCTGGACTATGTTAACAAAAAATTCTATAAAGTTACATATTTTTTGCAAATCGCATTCTATCTTTAAAAATGAAATTATCTCCATCGATAAGTAGGGAAAGAACTGTTCAATTATCACCTATTGGTGAAGAAAATGCCATACGTTGAAAGTTAAAACATGGGCACAGATAAGAGGGAAACGGCCCCCCTTAAACTCACTGGAGCTATATCCATATCTCAAGTAGAGATGGATAACTAAATCGAAATCCAATTGTGGTCATGGTAATTCCATGAGTTGTATCACATTGTTCTGTTCATGACGTAATATAGTCTAGTAGAGGTTGTAATAAAATTTCTGCCAGTTAGGCCTGAAGGTCGAAATTGTTATTAGAAGAAGATCTGGAGTAATTTCTACATGTATTTTTTTTTTTTTTTGCAACTAATGCTTGAAAACGAAAGTTGCATAAACGTAATAAAGCTGATTTAACAAAAGGAGAATATTGAAAGGCTTCAGCTGTGTGACGTCTTAAAGAGTATGGTTATTTTTGAGTCCAACACAAATGGAAGAAGAAGTGAAGAAGTATAAGACGTTCTCTTGTTTAAGCCTATTAATTCTTAATCCTCTGTTAATTCTAAATATTTTTTTACACATTTTCTTTCTGTTTTTGACTGTTACAATGTATGTATGCTCCGATCTTCAGTTTATTGCTGGTGCTGTTTATTAATCAATTTTTTTCCAGTCACTTTTTGATTAGTCTACTATAGCAGGTTCTAGAATAATAGGGGTGTCAATTGTCAAGGCTTCTTGGGTTCACTGGATTCTTCTGTTGGGTAAAGTGATGAGATTTTTTTTATCACTGAATCCTAACTTTTTCAAGAGTAGGTACTGTCCCATATTTCTAGTATGCTCGTTGTTTAGTTATTGATTTCATGTTCTATGAACCCCAGGTGTGGGAGGTCCAAGGGACAGGGAGCTTACTAGAGTGGGATTAGAGTTGTAAATTTATTATAAATAGATATGTGTCGCCCACCGATAACCTTAACAGCGTTTAAGGTCGAAATTTTTTATTCTGGGTTGAGGACGACTAGCACGATATTTTGATCTGTTCTATTACTCTGTTCATATTACGTGAAAATTGATCTCCAATCCGCCATTTTATTCAAATATTTTCAAAATCATTGAATTTCCTTACCTGTATTAAAAAATAACCCGTATGTCGTTTGAGATCAAATGCCACATGCAATGTAGAAAATTCACCCTCTCGCCGGGCATAACTTATGTTGCGATTTCTCATGCTTATCAAGTCAAATTGATTTAAAGTCATGCCGGGTACAAATGAAACAGCATTACTGTCCTTCCACTCATAAACCAATTGGCGACTGGTGTAGCCATCTGCAACATATAAACATTATATGACACATTAGTTTGAAAGCACATTTGCAACTTTCGAGAGTATTCTACATGCAGCAATTGCTTCACAAAATACTTACAGCTGCCAATAACAAGGGGACAGGATTGATGATCCATGGGAAAGTTGATTAATTCCATGGGACATGTAGCCTTTATAGTTAAACTGTAAACGAAACCAAATAAAATAAAAAAATAATTGCTTGAAAATAAATTTTTTAATAGCAACCTACCGCATGGAGTACAGTATGCCACCATCTTGATCCAAACGCAAGAGTTTATTTGGCACAGTTATGGTGTGTATATGGGAATGTTTGCCATTGTAAAAGTAAGTATCAGGACGCCAAATTCTTTCAAGCATCTGTTGAAATGTTAACAAATAATTTTTGAATTTTTCTTTAAAATCCATAAACAAACCTTAATACTGAGTGAGAGACTCTTAATGGGTCCCTGAAATGATAGTCTTTTATCACGCCAGTACTGGCGAAAATAACAATCCATCGAATAGTCCATATCCAGTTCTGATACGGGACCCATGCTGCGTATTAAAATATTTGTGCGCACAACTGTGGGCACTCCTATGCATTGGAAAAGAAAGTTTAAAATGAAGAAAATTTTAAAGAATCTTGCTCCCTACCTTGTCCATGTGTTGGCAGTTGTGATTGCTCATAACTTTTTAACAGATTTTCCAAAATTATTGAAATATTACGACTCAACATATCCGCGGAGGCAGTACGTTTGCGCATTTTCGTTGGATCAACAGTTACATTGTAGAAATTCTGTCCATATGTTGAGGCTTCTGTTGAGGCCGCTGCGAAGTCTTCAAATCGTTTGGAACGAAACCGATTGGGTGATTTTCGATTGTTGTCATCGGTTGTAATGGTAAAGGATTCATATATGCGTGAGGCCTTGAAATCTGGACTAATTTTTGGTGATGCATTTCGTTTGATTTGTTCTGTGGTGCTATAAACAAAAAAATAATTTATTTTATCGTCATCATAAATTTTATAAAGAAGGAAGAAAGCGAAGAGGGCTTTAATCAATCATTACATGTAAGTGTTTTTTCATATTTCGTTTTATTGGAAATGTATGATCTGGGGTTTGAACCGTGGCCTCATGCCCAATAAGTCAGAACACTACTTATTAGACTACAGCAACTTCCCCATATTATGACAGATTTAGTTTCGATGCATGCATTTGAAAGCTCTGATCAAAGCAAATGATATCTTATCATCATAGCGCTATATAATAGGGTTCTCTGTACCATACAGCCTGTAATTTCTTTTACTCTCAGAGTTTTTGCCAGAAATCTGCTGAGAGGAATTCGCCGAATAAATATTTGAGATGTCTGACCTGAAGTTTGAGTCGTGGCCTCACGTCTAATAAACGAACACACTACCTAGTAGACTACGGCGGCTTCTTATCATCATTGCGCAGCGGGTTCTCTGTACCATGTAGCCTGAAATAACTTACGAGTCATGCGATTAATTTAATCAGGTTCGGAGACAGATTTTCTTATTATTGTGTAACAATATCTATGATCAGTGGTTTCATGTTTTCTTCTCAGTGACCACATACCCAGTGACATACCCATTTATGGAAGAAAGGGTATCATTAAATGTCTTGCCCACTGATACTAAGATGCCTGGTAACTTGTTACCAGGATGGTTGTGTTGTAAATACCATCCTATTAAGGCTGTCTAAACCAGGGACCGAAAATAACTGTTATTTTTGAATTTTTGATTAAAAAAAGCAACCGCAAGGAAATGTCGGAGAACAAAACCAAGTATACCATTTTGATTGTCTTGGACGAAATTTTTATAAAATGCGATGCTTTTTAAAAACATGATTTTTATTTTTTAGAAAAAAAATAACAGTTATTTTTTGATTTTTATTTTTTCGAGCAAAAATAACACTTATTTTTGACTTTTATTTTTTCGAGCAGAAATAAAAGTTATTTTTTGACTTTTATTTTTACGAGCAAAAATAACAGTTATTTTTGACTTTTATTTTTTCGAGCAGAAATAAAAGTTATTTTTTGACTTTTATTTTTTCGAGCAGAGATTAAAGTTTTTTTTGTTTCAATTCATGATGAATTCATAATATTTATTAAAAAATTCTTTAAAAAAATTAAAGTAATTTATGTCAGAAAATTATTAGAATTAAGTTTTGGGTATATTAAACACTAATCTTTGGTTTGAAAAAACCAAAATAACTTTTATTTCTGCTCGAAAAAATAAAAGTCAAAAAATAACTTTTATTTTCTGACTTTTACGATGAAAGTTATAACAGTTACGGTCCCTGGTCTAAACATGGATAGGGTAGGGAACTCTTTTATATACGAGTTCACAGTGGTAACTTGGGCTTCGAGAACATTCTCATAGAACTCACATAGAAACCTACACTGACATCGTTGTAGGTCCGATAGTAAAGATTTCTGTTCAACCCCAATCATCAGGAGAAGAACTCTTTGAACAAATTGTATTGTTGAACGTTTCAGCCATAAGTTTAAAGATGCATGTTCATGTAAAAGTGCCTCAAAGCATATCTGGGCTGTAGGCCCTAATGTAGAATCCACAGTTTTCTCTTTGAATGTATGGATTTCATACAAATTTAGAGCTTAAAATATAAAAGATTTGTCAACATAAAATTTTTTGACAGTTTTTAGATTGTCTAACGTGTTAAATATGGACACGGGCGAAGGTTTAGCCAAAGGCCTGTTAATAATTTGGATGCAAGAATCGGTAACTTAGCGCATTTTGAACCTCGTGAATAAGCATCAGTAAAAAAAATATTTCATTGGAAATCAATCATCCCACCATCCCAATAAAATTCTTCGGATTCTGAAGCATGTGGTGACTGATTTGAACTTGAGGTGATAAAAAAATGGTTATTTTCTTGCTTGTTGCAGGAATCTCAGTGTGGCCTTGCATATAATGGCTAAGTTAGGATCTTATAGTTTTGCTAAGTATGTGGTCAGCCAAACGCCCAAAGACAAATGTTTACTTTGAATCTATTCTCTCAATATTGAAGGTTCTGAATGAATTATTCGCTTAAAAAAGGAGAGGAGGTGCCATAAAATTATTAAAAAGGCACAACATAGACCGATTTAAAGAAGATTTAAAAGCTTGAATATCGGGCTTCTAAGTATACGCCTTATAATCTGTTCCTGGTAACAAGTGATGTACTGTTGTTCCCCTGATTCATTTTTTGGTGTTTCAGTTGTTTTCCACCAGGGAAGGAATTTTTATGCCACGAGCATAACTTAACCCTGAATTTCATATAATAATAGTACACGTCCGGAGTCGACTTTAAACTTGTAGGTTCCGTCACTCATGTATAAAATTAATGCACACAACATAGGTGGTGTGAGAAGTTGGGTTTTAATCTTGGCTGAGGGATTGCAGTGACCAATTATGAATGTACTGTGAGCGTCAAAAGAAACTGTACACTAAGGATAAAATTCTAAAAATCACCAAACTCAACTTTTTCCACATAAGGAGAGTGCCCGAAAAAATTTGAAAATTTTTCGAAATTTTTTTAAGATTTTTTGTTTCAATTCGAAAAAACTGGTAGTGAATTAATTTTAAAATAAAAATAATAATTTATTAATGTAGAGTTTTTTATATCGCTCACTGCATATACGTAATATTGGATGTCCTTTTCACTACACCTTATATTTGCTGTCAATTTAATAAATTCTAATTGCTTATAAATAGTTTGTATTTAAACCATAAACATTACGTACTTATTTTTTGGAAAGTCTTCATATGTTTTAATTGTTGTATTTCTAGGCCATAATTTATCCAGTGTCTCCCAGGATGTCATGGGAATTCCTTGACAGTGAAGCTTCAATATGCCAAACAGAACAATAAGACTGAAAAGAGTAAGAAAAGGACAAAATGAAAAAAGGGGGTAATAAGTACATGCAGACTACAGTTAATTACTTAAATTAGATTTTATTTAAGGCAGAAGACAATTAAAAAAAAAAAATAAGAAATAGAGAGAGGGAGAGCATGTAATATAAAATGTAACGCAGACACTTTTCCACAAAAATGAAAATGTGCACCACATACCGCCATTGAGTACATGACCACACATAGTAGATACGATATCATAAACTTAATGAGATAACGTGGTCCATGTTACATACACTGAAAGGGAAAACTGTTGGGATGAGTGTATTCAACACGTATACATATGTACATTTCGCTTTAGTCTTCTATGTATTCGTGTCATTTCCAATTTCAACTAAAAGACTTGATCTCATTTATTGTCATTACTCGACACTTCTTTCTTTTTCTTTCAGACATTTTCGTTTCGTTTTTCTGTAACAATCAGCACAAGAAGAAGACACAAAACGAATTGAAATTGAATACAACAAAAAAAAGAAAAATGCCGCAACAAAACGTAAGCAAATGCTATGAATAGTTGCTGCAAAAGTAAAAAACTGCTCAAGTACTTAAACGTACGAAGATGAATTTAAAAGTCTCAAGAGACTCATAAAAATTTTTTTTCGAAATTATTTTTTTCTTTTTTTTGGCGTTATTTCGTTATTTGGACAGTACTTGCCTAATTCTTACTCGACCCACTCAAAGTTTCTTAAAAGCCGAACCGAATAAGAAAAGCATAAGAAAAGTAATTTTTTTTAGAGTATTTAAACAAATAATTTCAGTTGTCAGTTAAGTTTGTAAGAAACTTTTTAAATCAGAAATATTGTCGTCAATGCAGCGACTGTTTGAGGACTTGGTATGAGGGTGCAGCAGACAGAAATGGAATACAAGACAATACCTTGGGTACCTTGGACATTATCTTGAGTAAGCTCAATATCTGAACATTACTTTATACCGAAGACAGATATTTTATAAAGAAAGGTAGTGGAGTATGGGCGTCAATATCTTACCCAATAGTTATAGACCGCTGCGAAAAAGAGCGTTTGGATTATGGTTGCTGAACACTTTTTTTTTGTCTTGGGCCGGAGATGGGAATCTTCGAAAGACACTTTTGTTCCAACAAAAGAGTGCAAGATTCACCATCACTAATGCTTAAGTACTAAACCCACCCCCTACATTCTTCAACCGCTCTCCCCCGCGGGACTGCCATAGCGGAGGGCTGGTTAGCTTTGAAGCTCTATCACACTAAATCTAATTTCGTCTTTGTTCCTCCAATCTTCGGAGTTCCAGCAAACTGGCTGTATTGGCTCTATAGAATCCTAGAATTTAACACCTCTTCCATAAGTCAGTTTGGTAATAGGCTCGTTTTCCCGTGCCATCTAAATCTTGGGCAGCATGTTAGAATATGCTCCGCATCTTCTTCCTCATCTACACAGTTTGAGCATATAGGGAAGTATCATGTCCAAACCTGTGCAAGTACTTCCTGAAACATTCATGACCAATTAGGCACTGGGTCATTTAGTAGTTCAGCTCGCAATGTTTGTTCTCCATCCAAGGGGTTATATCAGCGACAAGGTGAAATGCCCACCTTCCCTTTAAACTGTTCTCCCATCGTGATTGCCATTTGTGCATGGAATTTCGTGGTTCCTCCGCTTTTATAGCTGCTGTTTGTCCTGGATACATGAAACGGCGAAAGAATATCCGCCTCATTTCATTGGCAAATATGTCTATCGGTATTGTATTTACCAATATCAGTACCGCTTCATCATACACTGTCCTGAAACCACTTATCTGTCTAATCGCGTCGTCCCCACGAAGGGTACCTCCGACCATATTGGGCAAGCATATAACATTATGGACGTTACAACCCTCAATATTATTCTCCTCTTAAATGGATTTGGTCCTCCAATACTTGGCATCATCCTTGTCAGTGCGCCCTGGGTTACAGATGGCTTTTAGCCGATGAATTTCACGTGCTTCTTGAAGATGGTTTTTGAACACTTCGTTTACTATTGCACACATAGTCGCAAAGATTAAATTGGGTTGATTTCGCAGATGCCTTAAGGGAATCATAGCTTAGCTGGGTCCTATATGGTCCCATAATAATACCTATTCCGTCATTCAAATACAACTTCTGGATTGCAATTTTCAACCAGTTGTTACAGTGAAGTCCCCGTAGTCTAGTAGGTAGTGTTGTTGGCTTATTAGACATAAGGCCAACTTATGTATATTCAATGCTAATGATTTCATGGCATTTCCTATACTATACTTATACGACGAAGTGAGCAAATTAGCGTGGTATTGGCTTTCGATGGTATTAATTCCAATGTAGTAATTTATGGTTTCTATTGATACTGTTTGAAAGCACCTACAATATTTAGGAAGCAGGTTCTCTTGGAATTACAGTCGGGAATGGTCAGAGTATGTCTCAGACAAATTCGTATTTCAATCATTCAGCGTCAAAAATGTTCTACAGAGTCTACTGACAGCTACAAAATCGAAGCAGCTAATTGTATAGGTTATTGGCGTCAATCTTACTTTGGCCGGATCCTGTGCAAATGAACTCATAGAGCTCATCATAATTCTTGCTGACAGATTGAGACAAATAGTAACAGGAAGTTCACGCTCAAACTGATTTGAGATTCTAGTCAATCCCTGCAGTTTAACTCGTCAATGTAATCAGTTATATAGTACACTGAAACCAACGCGTACTGTACAGCGAGATCTTATCCCCCTCTACGTCACTTTAGTTCTTAAATGTACAGTTTTCTCGTGAAAATGAGCTGAAAATCGCTCTTACCTAGCTGTTAGGTTTTCCTTATTACCAGCCCTAGTGTAATTATTCAGCTTACATTAGAATACTAAGCAATATCATTAATTGTTCTCCGGCACATTTTATAAGAATGGATTTAAATCATTCAAAGCTTTCAGAGTTCATTGGTTATACACAAAAATTCGTATATAACAGATTGGTCAGTTTACCCTCTGCAGAATGTAGAAACTTCGTGTCCGAGTTACAGCTCACAGTGTAGTATTCAAATTCAGCAAGCTGAGTAGTGTAATAACTTATGTTAAGCAACATAAACTTTGGCAGCCCTGTTGTACGACGGTGATGTTCCCTTATTTTTCTATTCATTACAGTTTGTATTGTTTTTAAATGACCACTTCACGGTTTTTTCTATTTTTTTTATTTTATTTTTCTTGTTAAAATTGTGGTTGTTTACAATTGAAAAAATAAAATAATAAAACGGAATTGCTGTATAAAAAAAATTTGTTAAGAATTATGAAGAAAATCATATTTCATTTCAGAGGGAGGCCATGGTGTATTGTTGCGCTTGCCTTTCTTAGCGTGTTATTAAATACTTGACGAAACTATTTCATTTCATCCACACGCCTAGAAAATGTCTTTTGAATGAATATAAAGGAAAAGAAAAAAAACAAAAAATGAAAATAAAAATAAGAATAAAATGCCACTTTTTTTCATCACCTGCTGAAAGACTGCAGGATGTGAGAAAAACGCTGCAATTGTCTTGTCAAGCATTTCACTTCGAGTAGAAAAAAAAAGAAAAAAGAAATAAATTCATGAAGTCCTAAATATGGCAACATTTAAGCTTTTCCCCAAAAATTTAAGGCTAATTAGGTCAAATTAATTTATAATAAAATATTTGCCGTTAAAATTAAAAATGAGAGATTGACAACTGTTGTCGTATCTTGAGAACATATTGTTATGAAAATGAAAAATCTAGATACTGGTGTTTTGCTTCTACATCGCTTAACGTTAAAATTATAAACAAAAGCTACAAAAACAAAACAATGCAGTAAACAAACCAGTTTACAAGTTATCGTACTGCTTAATATAACAACAAACACCAGAAAAAAAACTGGTAAACAAGTAAACAAAAATACAACAACAAACACCAGCATAAAAAGAATGATAAACAAGTAAAAAAAAATACAACAACAAACGCTACAAGAACAAACGTAAACAGCGATGTTTATATTTATAGAGATTTCGAGAAGGCGAAGTCATGAACATTTGCCTTTAAGAACATTCATCATACTGTTTAGTTTGCCATATAAAAAGCAATGCAAAACAGGCGACAGAGTTAGTGAAGTTTATTCAGTCTTGTGTGAAGACGTGGTGCGTTTGAAGTGAGTAATCGTGGTTTGAAGATCTCCGTTGCAAAGATCTGTCGAACAATTGCTTAGTGTTTGTTATTGTTAATGCAAAGGGTATAAACAGAGGAATAACAAAGAAAAGCAATTGTTGTTGTTTACATCAAGTTGGGAACAGTGGCTCACAGAATTGTGCGAAAGCACAAATTTATTTCTATTTTATTTGCAATCTACGAACTCATATTTGAAAAGGTTTTAAAAGATAAAAACGTAGCAATATATCTGCCATGTGTGTGTCTATCAGCACTAAAGTAGACCATTTCTGCTATGCGCTTTGTCGGGTATTTTAATTATAAAATTGAATAGAAAGCAGATTCTGATACCCTGTAGTTAGTAGAGAGATTAAAATCATTGCTCATTAAATTTGGGCATGACAAAGCCTATATATAGGCTTCCATGTCTTCCTTACATTTAGTCTTATGGCTGTATTCGCATTCTATTCAGTATGGTAAACAATACCCTAAATTTTCTATTGTGGTCATTCCATTCTTATAATATTTTTAAGCTCGATTCGATTAATTTTTTCTTCTGCAACGAAAAAGGAATCTTTATTCGGAATGGAAACGGAATATAAAAAGTCAAATGTTTGCATTTGGTGGTTTAAGTTTGCTCTAAAGCTTAACGGGCCTTTATTAAAGGAAAAAGAGAAGAATTTTGTTAATTCCGATGATTCTAAGTGTGCATTTTATTCTTGCCTTTTAAACATATTTTTTAGTGTTTTTCATTTCCCGGACTTATTCATTTCCCGGGAAACCGGGATTGATTTTGAAATTTCCCGGGATCCCGGGAATTCCCGCCTAGAACATAAAATCATATATTTACTTTGTTAAGTATGTATTTTTTATTTTAAATTCATATTAATAAGATCAAAAACATAAAACAAAATAACAATAGGAACATATAAAAGGTACAGTTCTTTAAAAAAAATAAATAATTCAATGTATTTTAAAAACTAGTTAAAAGTATATACATAAAACACAAAAAAAACTATATATCTATTAACATATTTATTTAATACTTTTAAAAGGAGTTTTTAAAACCGTCAATGCGTTTATTGATGCATCGGAAAGTCGGTTTCTAATTTTAGTAACATATTGACCCTCGAGAGAGAAAACTCTCTCGCTTTCAACAGATGTTGGCTTACAGTTAACAGGGCCTCTAAAAGATTTTTTATATTTTCCGTTTGCTTACCAGATTCTCCAAAAAAATTTAAGTATTTTTTTTATCGAACCGGTAGGTACATTAGTGTTTGATGTAGATATTTCACTAATGTTATTTATTGCATCGTTTAAATGTACTCAACATTTTTATCTTCTAAAATATCATTATCGTTGGTTTCTATTTCTTCTAATTCTATATTTTTTTCAGTAAAAAGGCGGTTACAAATTTGTTCTGCATTTAAAATAATTGAATGTTTTGAAGCATTCGGAAAAAATTCATTATTTTTATTAAAAATTTCAGGATCTTTCAAATATTTTGTGAAGGTATACAATTTTATATATCTTCTTTCTCTAATTCGGTATATAAGAGATTCAAACATTGTCCTTCCTAGTGAAGTACATATGTGTAAATGTTGCTAAATAGTCAAAAATTTTCATACACAATAATTCCCGGGAATTCCCGAACAAATTTCCCGGGATTTCGGGATTGAAAAATTTGCGGAATTCCCGGGAATTCCCGTCCCGGGATTTCCCGTGAAAAACACTAATATTTTTCCAAAAAAAATACAAAAAGTTTAATACAAGATTTGAAATAATTTCGTAATAAAATCAGTACAAGTGCTTGTAAATCTTTTTATCAGTCAATCTGATAACATTTGCAAGATGCATACATACATAGTAAGCATTTGCATACTGAGTACGACGAGACGTATGAGTGCTGACAATGCCTTTTTGCTTTTAAAATAATCAAGTATACGACCCATTAACCACGAACTTAAAGTATGAACTTCAGGGCACATGCAAATACATACCTACACATACACCTACACACAGAATAAACAAACCTTAACCCACATACGTACAAAAAAAAGTATAATTTGTAGGGCAATACTCAAAACAATTTCTACTAATTTCTACTTCAATAAAATTTAAATCGAAATTATCGTCGTAAGAAAATTGTTGAAAAAAAATTGTCGAAAAAAATGTCGAATAATGAGACGTTGAAAGCAAAGAAGTAAAATAATTATTTAAATAATTTAAAACAAAAAAAAGGAAAATAAATGAATTTTTCGTACTTCAATTAGGAAAGAAAAATAAGTAGTAAAGTCCACTTCGTTTTTTGTTTTTTTCTCACCGCAATTAAAACACGAGTACCATTAGAATGTTCGTGTACATAAATGCTCAGCGAATATTAAAGTCACTTCCACTGCTAAGTGAGTAGTAGCAAGTGAATGAATAAGTGAGTGGTAGTGTGTATGTTCATGCCCGCGAGGTGTTAAAAATAAATTTCAATGAAAAATATTTAAATCTTCTTCTACTTGAATATACATGACATGGCATGGCATGGCATGGCATGGCATGAAGTTTTCTTTTTTGTTCTTCTTCTCTGGTTCTTTTTTTTATAAATTTTATGTGCTGAGGTTAGTTTCGTTAAGAATAAAAATTTTTTGTGTTCGTGCTGTGGTGTGTGTTTGGATGTCGTTATAGTATAAATGATGGTGGTCAGTGTTTGGCTAGAAAAAAAGATGGGAAAATAATCTGCAACTTGTTGTTACTTGCTCTTGACAAAGGTAGAAACAGTAGGCATTAGTGTGAGTTCAATGTGACCAACTTGGAGAAACTTTGTGGAACATTTTAACCTCTTAATGTTGCAAGCGCGGTTCTCAAAGTACATGATATATGTAGTGAATAGCACACCGAGCTGAAATTCTTCGAAGACAGAAGACTAATATGTAAGGCAGGAAGGAAAAAAAAAGACGTACGAATTATTTGCAGATTATTTTGTTCTAAAATCCCAAAACAACGAACATATTTGTGAAATGAATTTAATAGAAGAAGAAAAGCAATATCAGTCTTCTTCGATTTGTGTGTGTGTGTGTTAAGTTTATATATCAGTGGCGGGATCTAAAGAATTTTTGCTAGAAATTTGCTGTGGGGAAGTCACCTAAGAAATATTTGTTCATATTTCGTATTGTTGAAGAAATCGTACAATGTACAATCGAAAGACTTTTCTTTATATTGGAGTGTATTCCGATACAGTAATTTTGTTTGTTATGTACCCTTATCCAAGGCCAATTGTTATTACCATTTAAGCCAAGACTGAACTGCCTACAAAGGAGACCAGTAGTGTACTACTTTAACTCACCCATCCCACCATTTTTAAGATATACTATTAGCATCGGGTTTGATGCTATAAAATCTAATGTTGCTAAGTAGTAACAGCTTTTGTCTGTCGAGCACACGACAATCACAAATACTGAGCTGTAAGCTTTCTTTCACAAAAGCGAACGATTCTGTTCAAATCATACAGCAATGGCTCGTGAAATGCCTTGTCAAAAAGCTCTACTTAGCGCAAACATCAGGTCTGAGATTCCCCTCTTTGGGAAAACGTACCGTTTGGACTTACGCTGACCATTAGAATTAGAAACGTTCATATAGTTCGTGATGTTTTCATTCCTTTTGCGTTCAGTAGTTCGATATCCGTTATAAACAAATTTTGTTTGACAATCTATCACTTTATTGCTCTCAAATATAGTATGTCCAGGAACCTGGAAAAAAACTTTTAAACTTGATAAAAAAAGAAGATTTTTCGATACTGTTTTCAAGGTCGATTAGAGAGCTTTAAACACCATCTATGCTATAAAGAAACTAAATGTGATTCCTTTCATTCTCCTTAATCAGTCAATCAGTAGAACGCACTTTCTTCTCGATCATGATCGAAAGAAATGTGATACCTAGAAGCCTCCCTATTGCATCAGTTGTACACGGTCTTATGGCCAACATACATACATACATACATACATAATTGGCCATTACAAGCCTCCAGTCAGGATTATGGCCTAGCTTCTCACACCACTCATATTGTGTGCCTTAATTTTATACTTCAGTGGCGGGACCTACAGTTTAACGTCGATTCCGAACGACAGATTTTGAGAAACTTTTTCATGACAGGTTTATTTACTCTCAGAGTTTCTGCCAGAAATCTGCTGAGAGGATGTCGCCGAAGAAATATTTTTTTTCATATTTCGTGTTGCCTGGGGTTCGAACCCGGGACTTACGTCTAATAAGCGAACACACTACCTACTAGACTACGGCAACTACAACATGTCCTAGCAAAAAACTTACTACAGAATGCAGTTTCTTGGGGTGTATTCCAAGTCAATGGCTCATCATAGAATTTTAGAGTTGTTCGATTCAGGATGGAACAATTCCCGAGAAACTTTTTACTAACTATGAGATATAAACGAATATGTTATGATGATGTAAAAGCCATGATTTGTGTCGCCACAATTCCTAAAGAACTGAGCACTGACTTTTGGATTTGAAATCATATTATAGTACACATATGTAGTAAAGTCAACAGTTATGACTTTTTTTCAAGGAAGAATTAGATTCTTTATCATAAAGCTGGATTCACCCATCGTTTCAGAACAAAATTTTCGTTCCGAAACAATTTTTTTTATATGGAGTTTGACGTTTCTCTTTTTGAGAGAGAGCAAAAGAGAGTAAGTTTTCTCCGGAACAATTTCAGCTCGAATTGGTTTAATTTTAATTTTTGTTCTGAAACAATCGTACAGTGCTGCCAGATATTTTAATTTTTAATGTAAAGTTGCCACATCATACTATATGTATATTGGTATACATATATGTTAGTATAATAAAAGAGAGAGCGCTTGTTTAAAACTGTTAGTTTGATTATAAGAAAAAGGAAACTAAATAATTATAAGCAATATTAATATGGATTTAAATGAATCAGTAGCACTGAAGCTTATTTCGGAAATAAAAAAACCGGGCAGAGAGTGTTTATATGATATGAGTAACAAAAGTTACAAAAACAATCATTTGAAACAAAGTGTGTGGCTAACAATAGCAAACTCTATCTGTTGATGAGTATCAAAATCATTCAATATGTTGTGTTTAATTAATTGCAGGAAGCGAATGCCAAGTAAGAGTTTGCGTAGGAGGTACAAAACTATAAAACTAACACGCATCGTTTACAAAAATGTTTCATATGGTAACCTTGTTTTTACAAAACAATTGTTCGAAGTGGGTGAATCGTTTTGGAAAAAACTCTCAAAAAACTGAACTTGTTTCGGAACAAGCATTTTGTTCTGAAACAATGGGTGAATCCAGCTTAAGTTTCTCATCAGTTGTAGCCGTGCTTTCAGATATAAAGATTTTTTATTACTGAGATCTCCTTAGATATACTGAAAGGTCGTGACTCGGATTGAATGGTATGTTCTGGTACTTCTTTAACAACTCTAGTTGGTCATTTCAAACAATTTAATATGTATTCATGGCTCTTATATTAAAGCCACAATAATCTATTGTCGAAATATGATGAATTGAATATTTTTTATAAAAAAAAACGTATTCAAGAACTCAAGATTAATACATAAAACATTTCTGGCCACACACATCTATACATCATATTATAAAATACTCGATTTTCTGCAGGGGAAAAAAGTGTGTTGACACAACGTTTTTCTTTAATTTTTTTGACGTTGCATGCAACGTGTATAGTATGACGAGTATAGTACATCTTCATTATAGTTTCCTATGTATTTGAAGGGTATCAAAACAAAACAAAACAAAACAGAACAGAACAAAACAGAACAGAATAGCATAGCAGAGAATAAAAATAAAAAGTGAAAACAAATTTTGCCGGCAGCTAAGGCAACAACGCCAATGTCATCATGTTGCAACAACATTATTTGATGTGTCAAATGTTTTACGCTTAAAACAGCAACTGCATCGCAAATATGCGATGCACTTATTCGTGTATGCTTTGTGTGTGTGTGAGTATGCTTTTGAAGAGCAATACAGTGTGTAATCGCATTTTGACGCTTCCGTTTTTTACTGAAAAGATTTAATACACACACACACATCCACTCGCGTACATATATAAACTCATACACAGATAAACACGAATTTAATGTACATTTAAGTTGATTTCCCTGGAAGTCATTTAAAATTTTTTACTTTTTTTTGGTGGCCATAAAAGTCATTGTGTGACTGTATGATGATGACGGTATTAAACGTGGTTATGTGATGGGGGTGACCCCCCATCACGATGATATTAAAGTATTAACAATTGTGTATGAATAATGATTTTAAAATTTTGTTCGTTTTTTTTTTCAAAAATTCAAAGTAAATTTGTGGTCTATCATGGTATTAGGAATTTTAAGCTGCTCTAACACCGAAAGTGTGCTAATGTGCATGAATTTAATGCTTTTGGCTTAGAATTATGAACAGTAAACCCACAGTTTTAAAAGACATAAACTATCTTATCAATTGAAGGTAAAATAAAGTTTTACACAAAAGAGTAGAATGTTGAAGTTTGAACACTGAAAGTAAAAGAAAGTGAAGAAAATGTTAAAATTTACAAAACAACAGATAAAAAAGCTTACATTACACAAACAATACTTTGCTAAGAACTTTAGTTATGGCAGGAGAATTTAAATCATCTTCA
The DNA here is from genome assembly GCA_930367235.1 of Sarcophaga rosellei. Classification (NCBI taxonomy): domain Eukaryota; kingdom Metazoa; phylum Arthropoda; class Insecta; order Diptera; family Sarcophagidae; genus Sarcophaga; species Sarcophaga rosellei. The sequence continues at coordinate 65,494,288 of OV884018.1, forward strand.
CATTAGGTTAGGTTAGGTCGGAGTGGTAGCTCTGATATCACAAAGCTCACTTGAGCACGCATTACAGCCCGTTGTGATGCCACGGGTGAACGCAGTCCCTGTACTAACCAAGTTCCACCAAAATCAGGGAAAAGGAGGAAGTTGGTCAGCGCAAGGTCTGCACAACAGAAGCACGACTACCCCGCACTGGAAAACCAGCCAGAAAGTTTGATGAACGAAGCTATATCCTTGATGTCAATAGATGATAGCTCTGTTAAGCTAACAAGGAATGGGGAGCCAAATAACCTATATCTACACCTAGCAAGAGACGGGCACTGGCAGAGAAAGTGAACAACAGTCTCCTCTTCCTCAGTGGACCTGCATCCACGGCAAAAGTCGTTGAAAGGAAGCCTCATTCTTTCCGCGTGTCTACCCATGACGCAATGGCCTGTAAGCACGGCCACTGTAGTCGAGATGACATCACGACCAAGACCAAGTAATCGGTTGGTACGCCTTCTATCCATTTTGGGCCAGGTGAGTCTAGCGGTGGAGCAGGACTCCTCATTGACCCAGGATAGGTTGGCGTCCCGAAAGAACCTCCGCGCAATGGTCAACTTGACCGAGGCAAGTGGCATACCCAATTCAACAGAAGAGGATTCCGGAAGGAGCGCACCAGCTCTGGCGAGCTCATCTGCCCTCCAGTTTCCTGGAATTCCACTGTGGCCGGGGACCCACACCAGAGAGATACTGGTGAAGCGCCCCGAGAGAAGGTCGAGACAGCGGCGACATTCCCTAACGATCCTGGAGTTAAAACTTCACATTGTTTGCAGACAATTATAAAGCTTTGTACGATTTATAATTGAATTTTTGTTAGACATACTCTAGATAGATGCGTGTATTGTTCGTCAGTGATAAACCGCCTTGTTTTATCAGACTATGCCTTTAGAGGATCGGTAAAGCAGTACAACAGAGGCCATATTGCATCTATGCTGCTTAAATGAGGACATTTTAGCTCTTATAAACGATCGGCAAACATTAAAACATGAATCCAGATATTCTTTTATATCAAAATTAAATTCCATATTCGGCAGAATGTAGTTTTTGTAAGTAGTGTGAAGTCCATATGTAATTCCCCACTGACATTATAAAGTAATTTCGTTATTTTTTTGTAGGCAGCCGAGAAATCTCACAATCAGCTCTCAAGTACCTTGGGTAGGTTGATAGAGATGCTTACCCACTCAAGAAGTTTAAGTGGATACACTTAGGCCACATAGAGGACATTGTAGCACCACAGTTTTCCATTTATACCCTTGTTATGGAACTACGCGAACCTTCTAATGAAGCCTATAAGTTTGCCAATGTCAATGCATGACTGTTCATCCAGATCCAATATATAGTAGGCACCAAAGTGCCATTTCCTCCTTCAACATAGTGCTGGGCATATACACAGTAGCTTATGCAGGAAATCATTCTTCATGAGGAAATCATTCTTAGAATAATCGCCTCTCATTCGTGCTCATTATGCAATGCTCGATAATGACCCCAAAAATCATAGCGAGCACGCTTCTATAGAAATTATTCACCAGGTGTCCCAGGCCAATGCGTCTTGCATGCAAACCCGACAACTTTACTGAGTGTGCTTCTTTAGAGTTTAAGCAGTCTTACCATGATCCCACCATCCAGCTTTAGTCTGCATTGTTCAGTCCATGTCTGTACCTGCCTAATTATTATTGACAAATTCTACGACCGCATTGTTAATCACAAGCTTACAGGTTCACAAAGGGATCTCCAACGTTGAGAATGCATCGGAGAGTTCGATGATTGTCCTACACTTGTTCTTTTCATTATCTCTACAGTAACCGGCTTGTCTCTAAGTGATGGTACCCATGTAACGTGGATATCATACTGACTGACTGATCATACAGTCTTGCCGTGTGCCCACCAACCAGCCTTAGTCTGCATTGTTTAGTACATGTCTGTAGCCGCCTAACTATTATTGACAAAGTCTACCACCGCATTGTCAATCACAAGCTTACAGGTTGACAGAGGGATCTCCGACGCTGAGAATGCATCGGAGAGTTCGATGGTTGTCCTACACTTGTTCTTTTCATTATCTCAACAGTAACCGGAAAGTCTTCCAGTGCTGGTACCCATGTAACGTAGATATCATACTGATCTGCCATTACGTTGAGATATCTGCGATAGCTGTACACTGTCCCGAACGTTGGATTTTAGTACTTTCATAGTTGCCTGATTATGGCAATATTCTGTTGGGGGATACAGCGATTCGAATGCTTTATAGGCAGCGATATCCTGATAGTTTCCGAAAAATTTCTACTTTCAACGGTTCTGTCCAACTTGGAGTCTGCCACGAGTTGCGCCGCTTTATCGGATATTTCAATTGTTAAATTGAATAGAAAGCAGATTCTGATACCTTGTAGTTAGTAGAGAGATTAAAATCATTGCTCATTAAATTTGGGCATGATAAAGCCTAAAGACTTCCATGTCTTTATTGCATTTAGTCTTATGGCTGTATCCGCATCCTATTTAATATGGTAAACAATATCCAAAATTTTCTATTGTGATCATTCAATTATCATAATATGTTCTCTTCTCCAACAGAAAACACATCCATATTCGAAATGGAAACGGAATATTAAAAGTCAGATTTTTTTCATTTCGTAGTGGTTTAGTATTGTTCTAAAGTCGTTTAATAGGTCTGTATTAAAGGAAAGAAAGACAAGTATTTGTAAATAACAAAAAGCTGTACCTGTGCATTAATATTCAATACGAGTTTGATGGATTGTGTTTATTTTTTACAGCAGAAGGTATCAACATTTTTAAAATCAAATTTTTGCCTGTAAGACATATTTTCCAAAAAAAATACAAAAAAGTTTAATGCAAGACTTGAAATAATTTAGAAATAAAATCAGTACAAGTGCTTGTAAATCTTTTTATCAGTCAATCTTATAACATTTGCATGTGATCCCATACGTAGTAAGTATTTGCATACTGAGTACATCGAGACGTATGAGTGCTGACAATGCTTTTTTGCTTTTAAAATAATCAAGTATACGACCCATTAACCACGAACTTAAAGTATGAACTTCAGGGCACATGCAATATTTTTCCAGAATAATTATCCGAAATGGATGTTCTGAATTTTATTGTGAAGTCGTAGAGCGGTGTCATATACCCACTACCATCGACAGTCGCAATTTTTTCAGCAATCTTGAGTGTTTAGTATTTGACTCATGCCGCTGGTCCGTTGCCCAGAGAAGCCTACAAATCGTAGACGCTACAACTTTACAATAAAGACCAATCAGAAAGAGGCTTGAAATTATCTTTAGTGCCCATGCAGACGTAGTGGCATTACTTATGAAGTATAAAACCTATTAAAATTTTTTTAAGGTATAAACACTTTCAAGTTTGTCTACCCTAATTTCACATACCACTGTTGAACATCAATTTTTCATCATTATGGTGGTTTTTAGATTCAAATTGCTTGAAATGAAAATTTTCTACTTCCAATACAAAATACTACAAATATTTGCTTAAAAGTATTCAGAAAACTTTTCTATTTCACGCCACTATCATTTTATTTTAATTGGTTGGGTTTTTTTTCAAAGTCACACGCACATCAAAGCACATCAAAGCGTATGTTTTGTGAAACTTTGCTTTGAACTTCAAAAATGAAAAATAAAATAATTAAGTAGAGTTCTTCTATACATTCTTATCACTTTTTACTCTTTTATTCGATTTGTTTTTGTAGTTGTTGCTGAAGGAATAGTAGTTGTAGAGATAGGGGAAGAAACACTTAACCTCACTTATTTGTCGATTGTCCCCTATGCGTTACATCAAATGATTTCCGTTTTTTTTCTTCTTTTTTTTTGATGAAGTGAAGACAAGAAAATATTGATAAAAAGTTCTTTGCTTAATAAATTTATTATAGAAACACGAGTTGCTAACAAGAAATGGGGAAGAGAAACTTTATGACTTAAGAAGATCATCTAAAGCATGTAGAATTTTAACGCAAAATGTGTGTGTGCTAAACTTAGGACAGTTATAGGGTGATAGCTATACGTGGCTACAGAAATTAAATTTATATTTTATTTATATTTATATATTTATTAAATTTTATTTTCTCTCTGAGTTCCACACAGTTTATGGCCTGCCAAACGCCAGTCAGCATCGGTTCTATGCTAGTAGCATATCATGTCGATAACCTTAATAAACTGGTTTCGTATGGATAGTCTCTCTCAACCTGCCTGATTGATATGCGTAGCATTAGACAGCTTCCTGAACAACACGTTCGCTTTTATAATCGTCCTACCGAGTGCACTCTTTGTAGTCGGCTAACAATGACGTGTGTTCGCTGAATGTGCTCTGATATAGATAACAACTACTTCTGGTGAGGCAAATTTTTGGTTCAAATTTCATCTTCTTCTTTTGTACTGAATTAGTTAGATTAGATGGTATGAACATCAACGATATATTGTTTTAACAGCGCGGCATTATATCCATACAGCTCACGTCCTATTAGATATTCTGCACAAGTGATTTGAAGGCATGGTCATCTCGCGTGGAGCTGTCGTGAACTTTTCCACAAAGTCTATGTAATTTGACCACGTTAGACTTTTACTTGTGAAGATTTTCTTAAGTTGCAAGTGTATGCTCAAATCAGAAACCACTCAAACCACAGCTGAATCCTGAATTATTCTGAAAAAAGTATTCTTCGAGACTACGTTGCCCATTCTAAATGCTGTCTGCCATCTTATTGGTCAGGATTATGGACCTAGTTTCTCATACCACTGATGTTGTGTGTATTAATTTTATACATCAATGGGGGGACCTACAGTTTAAAGTCGACCCCGAACAACAGATTTCTAAGACCCTTTCCATGGGTGTTTTATTTTACTCTCAGAGTTTTTGTCAGAAATCTGCTGAGAGGAAGTCACAGAAGAAATGTTGTTTCATATTTTGTTTTTATTTCTTACCTGGGGTCTAATAAGCCAACACACTACATACTAGACTACGGCGACTTCAAACCACAGCCATCCCTATTCAGATAAAGTATTCTTCGAGCCTATGGTCCAATACACGTCTCAAATTTTTTGATTATCAAACTAAAGTACGGCCAAGTAAGCTTGAGAAAGGTATGTGTGTATCTCTATGTTTCCTTACACCGAATATATCCTTTCAAACATCTCTATCCACTCTACAGAAATGTTCTGGATCTTATGTGTCGTGTAACCTCCTCTCCTCATAAGTTCCACTGCCTTCTCATTGCCTTGAATTCCATCCTGGTTGATTACTTAATGGATAGCCTAGTAGAACGTCTTCACTTAACTGCTAATGACTTCTTCTTCAGCTGTAGATCGCTCGAAAAGGTGGCGAGTACTTTTCACTTGCCAATATCTATATCAGGCTAGATGCAGACTGCTCTCATTTGGTTCACTCCTTCTCTTTGGCTTAAATTTACTTGACATCATATCCATCCCCAGATTTGTTTAACTTTTGGGATGGTTTTCAGCTTAAATCGAAGATAGTCGTGCTTTAATAATAAGCCCTGACGCTGACTAGGCAATCAGAGCGCTTCAGTTAGCTCTGGGACATCTCTTCATGTGGTATTAAAACCTAAGTGCTATGTGTGCTCACGTTAACAAGCTACCACTGCCTTCCATCCTATGTGCACAATATAAATGCCTTGGGAGGAAAATAAAATTGTCGTCTTAAACTATTAAGTGGTGCAGGGCATATGTGTTTACCTGTGCTGGTAACAAGTGTACAATATTGAAAAAAATTATTTAAACTTGCACCCAGACACATCAAGTTGTTCACTGAGTGCATAAATTAATTGATTTGTTTGAAACTTTTATCAGAATTTCCCCGGGGAATTGTCTGTCATACAATGTTTGTATATTAATTTGTCATCCAATAACTCTGTCACTCTGTATAATGAAAACTTATGTATTTATCACCAAAAAGCACCTACATATGCCATACACACACACATATACTTACGTACGTATTTACGCAACCATACAAAAGCATATATGTAAATATATGTGTGTGTGTGTATGTGTAAGAGTGTGTATTAGTAGTATTGGAATATTGTTTATTTTATTACAGCAGTTGTTATGGATAATGCACTTGAATTCTTTAGTTCGTTTCAATTTTTTTTTTGTTTTTTATTTTTTATTCTAAAACCCCTGATGCTGCCACACGCTCCTCACCAGTGGTATGCACTTAACCTAAACTGTTTGTTCTCGTTAGTAGAAGTGTGACAGCGCTTAAGCAATTTTTGCAATATTTGCAGAAAAATAAAAAACAATCTCTTGATTTACTTGGCTTTCGGTTTTTTCTCTGTGTTTTTTTCTCGACATAGAAAACAAAATTGTATTGAGTGTGATGAACAAAAAAGGAAGAGAAAGAAAAGCTAAAAACGTATCAACCAGATTTAAAATAAAAAGACAAACAAGCACACACATAAAACATATGTGGGAACATCATGTTCTTTCTCACACAGACAGCCATGTGTAAAATGTAAAATGTGTTGCATACTTGTAGGAGCTGATGCTAACAAGATGTACACTCCCCGAAATATTTATAAGACCAAACGTATTTCTCGAAAAACTTAAAATCTTTTAGACCAATTCGTACCATTTTTGGGTTAAATATAACTAACTATAATATAAATCTTTTTATGTAAAAAATATATTTTTTTCTTTGTTTAATAAAAGGATAGCACAAAATGAATTTCATTTTCAAACGAAAAAATTATAAGACCAAAATTAAATAATATTCACCTAAAGCTAAAATAACAATGATAAAAAACAACTACTGAGTAATTTTTGTATTTATTAGTAATTAGAGTGTCCACCGTGATTAATAATGACTTCCTGAAGTCGACGGGGCATAGAATTTATTAAATTTTCAATGCAATTTTGACCAATCCTACTCCATTCTCCTATAATGGCACTTTTTAAGCATTTACATCCTTATACTAAGTGTTATTATTGAAAACTTGGTCCGATAGTATTGCCCATAAATTTTTTATCGGATTTAGATCTGGACTACATGCCGGCCTATTCAAAACTGGTATGTTTCTGAAGGACAGAAATGATTTTGTTGCTTTTGATTTATGGGTAGCGGCGTTATCCTGCTGAAATATCCAATTGTTGCCTAACGAATCATCCCCAAAATTAATTAGAACGTCATCTAATAATTCAATATACTTCTCGCTATTCATTTTATTTGATACAAAACAAATATGAGTCCTTCCCGTAGTCGAAATCCCAGCCCAAACCATTACGGTGCCTCCACCGAAATTTCGCGACATTCGTTGATTTTCTTTTTTACGTGAATCCATCCAATATTTTTGGGAACCGTCTGGACCATCTAAATCAACTTTTTTTCATCAGGAAAAATAACTGATAACGTTGAATAACTTCAACGAATGTCGCGAAATTTCGGTGGAGGCACCGTAATGGTTTGGGCTGTGATTTCGACTACGGGAAGGACTCCTATTTGTTTTATATCAACTAAAATGAATAGCGAGAAGTATATTGAATTATTAGATGACCTTCTAATTAATTTTGGGGATGATTCGATAAGCAACAATTGGATATTTCAGCAAGATAACGCCGCAATCCATAAATCAAAAGCAACAAAATCATTTCTGTCCTCCAGAAACATACCAGTTTTGAATTGGCTGGCATGTAGTCCAGATCTAAATCCGATAAAAAATTTATGGGCAATACTATCGGACCAAGTTTTCAATAATAACACTTAGTATAAGGATGTAAATGCTTAAAAAGTGCCATCATAGGAGAATGGAGTAGGATTGGTCAAAATTGCATTGAAAATTTAATAAATTCTATGCCCCGTTGACTTCAGGAAGTCATTATTAATCACGGTGGACACTCTTATTACTAATAAATACAAAAATTACTCAGTAGTTGTTTTTTATCATTGTTATTTTAGCTTTAGGTGAATATTATTTAATTTTGGTCTTATAATTTTTTCGTTTGAAAATGAAATTCATTTTGTGCTATCCTTTTATTAAACAAAGAAAAAAATATATTTTTTACATAAAAAGATTTATATTATAGTTAGTTATATTTAACCCAAAAATGGTACGAATTGGTCTAAAAAATTTTAAGTTTTTCGAGAAATACGTTTGGTCTTATAAATATTTCGGGGAGTGTATTCCTTTCTCATTACCCCGTGCCATTGCTAACGTTACCATTATTGGTTGAAATATTGGCAATACCTTCTCACAAATGATGACGTTTCCATATATCAAACACTGGCTTATGGATTTGTTACGTTTGTTTTTTAGATTTAAGTCCTTAAGTGTGCCGTATTGGTTATTATACTATAAGTACATATGTATGTCTGTTTGTGTTTGCCGATGTGTATGAATGTGTGAAATTTTTAATTGTATTTATAATCCGTCACTTGTTTTATTTTCTAATTTTTTATGAATCTGTGACGAACTGTTTGCCACCACACATGCACAGACACAGACACAATCAATAATTAATTCCTAGTGTTTCATAGTTTAACGATATTTTTTGCTTTTTTTGGTTTCCAATTATTGAATATTAAATTCGGTTTGAAAGCCTTTTATCTCTTCCCTCCCTTTCAAATGGTAATTTGTCGTATTTAAAAAATAATTATTTTAAGATTTCATTCAAAACAATTGACTCCATACTGGATAATTGAATATTTGTTAGGGGATTTATTTATTTCGTACTCGTTGTTCATTGTTCTTGACAATTTAGCCAAGAATTTTGATAAGTTGTTATGAATATTTATGGAAAATGGTTTTTGTTGCGTTTTTATTTAAATTTCATTTCTTTAGCAGTAACTGGTATGAATTTTAAAACGATTTATTGATACAAAATAGGGTTTTAATGTGCCTAAAACCATTTGTTACTTATATTTTGCAATATTTTGTCCAATTTATTGCATAAAACAATACTTATGGTAATTGGCAAGCATGAAATATACGAGTTTATTTACTTAAAATATTCGAATAACCTCATTTAGCTCACTGTGCTACGCTCTTGACTGTCTTTGCTTGACGTTGTCATTAGTCACTCGCTTTTCATCATCCAACAGAACTCCCTTCAGAACACAATTAAGTAGCAAGTCTCAGCTTCTGCTATGACTTTCAGGGTGACACTACACAATTCAACTCATACACTGCTTCTATGATAGAGCTAACCTTTACATACATACATAATTCGTCATTATAACCCTTTAATCAGGACTACGACCTAGTTTATCACACCACTTATGTTGTGTGCGTTAATTTGTATACATGAGTGGTGGGACCTACAGTTTAAAGTCCAATTTTATTTACTCTCAGAGTTTATCCCACAAATCTGCTGAGGGGAAGTCGCCTAAGAAATATTGTCATATTTCGTTTAGTTGGAGATGCCTGACCTGGGGTTTGAACCGCACCCTTACGTCTAATAAGCCATCACACTACCTATTAGAACACGACGACTTCAACGATAACTGACATGTGCTCCTTATAAAATCTGTAGCTTCAAGTCTAAGTAATCAGATAAATCTTTCAAAGAAGTATATTCATTAGAAGGCGATCCATATTCCCCTCTTTATACTCATCGTCTTACTTACTGGATTCGTCATTACAACCTTTTAGTCAGGATTGAAATCGACTGCAAATGGCAGATTTTTGACAAATTATTCATGTCAATTTACACTCATGTTAATTTACACTCATAGTTTTTGCCGAAAGAATTGATTATTTCATATTTCGTTTTAAACGAGATGTCCGAGTTGTGGTTTGAATCAAGAATTCTAATCTATTAAGCTATCAAAATACTTATTAGACTACGGTGATTACGTCCTCATCGATGATAATCCAAAATACTCTATGCTCAATAGCTGTGAGTTTTTCCCTACGAAATGTCAAGCAACCACAACCGCAAATAAAGTCACATGACCCCTATTCATTCTCAACAGAATCCCTGCCTTTCAAATCCGTAAGGTGGTACTAGCCCTGACGAACTCATACCCCTCTACATTTCATGGGATTCGTATTATGATTTTTTTTTTCGAAAACTAATTCCATTCTTGATTTGTTTTCTCTTTTTCTATCTTTATTTTTCTAAAAACTCACAATGCATTAATGTACGAGTATCTCTGCCATTTCATTAAGATACTAGTGATAGACGAGGGTAGTTCTCGTCCATATGAACGAAGACAGTCTACAGCTTAATTGACAGCCAGGATTTCTGTCTGGACTAATAAGTGGTAATAACAACTCGTTTATGTAGACTTGTTAATGAGCTTGAGGCAGCGCTTCAATATGGGTTACTATGTATGCTGGATTTAAATAAAACTTGCATTCTCTTCAATTCCTAATTCAGCTATAAATATAGCGTTCCAAACAGCTTTTCATTCCATGTTTATGATCTGGGCAATCAGAGTAATCGTTAGCACAGTAGGCGGAACTCAAAGCAATGGGGGAAATAATGCACATTTTATAAAACAAAAATATTTTCGTAAGGTTAATCGATCTTAGCGACTGTTAACAGTATTACATGTATTTCCAAGAACTAGAAGGATATGAAACGGTGGATGCCTACCCTAAAAGAAAATCTGAGGGGATCCTCACCCAATATGATCTTTAATAAGAGACGGAAAATTTAAACTTTACTTTTGGACTGGGCTATTCCAAAAATGTTATCAACTCGGTGTGTAGAACATCGTTCTTTGGTCTGAAAGCAAGCAGAAAAGTTTAAAAAAGCTTTTGAGGACTACTAGAAAAAGCGATTCCACAGCGTTGTTAGCTATTGGTTTTATCATGCTGCCCACTAGGTCGTATTGTGCATTCGAATTTGAATCTATATTAATATAAAGTTCAACAACACAATAATTAAAACAAACTAGCCATATACAACGCTGTGTGTATGTCGATTGAGTGTTAGCACAACTGGATTGGCGGAAAAAGAAGTAAAGATAATAAAATTGTTTAACTGCGGTGACCATTTCTCACTCGATGATTGTGTTAAGTGAAAAAATTGTCTGAGTGTAGTTCGCAGTGTCCATAAATAATTATGGAAAAGCCATTGCATTCGGAAAAAGTGACTGTTTGGTATGTATGTATTATCGTCTAGGGATATCATTGGGCCGTATTTTTTGATATTTCTCTGAAAGAGCCAATATCCTCAATCCAGAGCGTTATAACTGTACGATAACCGCACTTGCAGATTATGATGTGGGCGGTATATGTTTTTAAAAAGACAGTGCAATGATCCATACATCACGACGGGTTTACAAGTAATACCACGTTATCGCGATTTGTTACCATACGTTTTTACAACGTTAGACTTTTTGTGCGGCTACATCAAATAAGGGGTTTATGCGGATAATCTTGCAAAGTTGAAGCATTTAAAAACCCAACATTCGTTATGGCCGAGATATCACACGAAATGTTTACGAGTTGGCTAAAACCAATCCAGAGGCGTTTATTTAAATAATATTGTATATCGCACATAATGGAAACGCCTTATTATTATAAAGTAATAAAATGTTCAAAGAAATCATGACTTCATAAGAGTTTTATTGAATTTTACTTTAGAAATTCAAAAATGTAAAAACCTTTACTGCTTCATTATACTTTAAACCTTTAAAGTTGTCAAAGATGAAAATAGTTTTAAATTTATCTTTAAACATACATTTTTGCAAACCAAACTTAGATTAAATAAAGACCTTAAATAAGACGCACTGTGTTTATAGGATATTCTTTAAATTACAAATTTTTAAAGATGATTATGATGATCCACATTTAAAAAAAATTTTATTAAAAAAGAAAACAAAATATTCAGTATCATTGATTTCCTCTTAAATTGTTTTCAAATTCAATAACCAACATCAGTTGTGTATTAAACATAACGTAAACTGCTCTTTTGTGTTTATTTTAAATTACAAAAATAATTTTCAATAAATTGTTAACATGTCTAGAAACATAAATGTGCCACACAGTTTTTGTAAAGCATAACCAAGTAATTTAGATAATCAACGGAAGTGCACATCATTAATACAAGCGATACAGAAATTAATTGATTTTTTGCTTGTTTTTTTTGCAAATAATTATGAAATATTCCTTTAGAGAGAGAAATATTGTCACCAATATGTATACACACACAGACTTACCACCATAAAACCAATAAAGGACGTTTTAAAATAAACATTTTTTTTAATTTTTTTTCACCAAAAATTTAAATTAAAAAAAAATTTTTTTTTTTTAAATATTTTTTTAAGAAAAATTAATTTTTTTTTCTATAAAAACAGTTACTTCATGTTCATTAAGCTTTTAATTTATAAATTTAAATTTTTTAAATTTTATTTTTTTAAATTTTAACCGTTATTTGCTTGTCTAATTTAAATTTCAAACAAAATTTAACTTTGCGTAGAAAAGCTTTTAAACGCTCAAATGGTTGCACTCCGACTAACATAAAAATCAAATTGTCTCGAAAACTTAAGTTCCGTTTCTTTTCTTTCACTTTCTGTTTAAATGTTTTTCACACACACACATATATGCATACACTAATATACCACTACACTCACTTAGAGGCAAACATATGAGTCCTGTATTCTCTAACATGCACTGTCAATGTGTGCGTGTGTATCATGTAATGTGTGTAAGAAATTTAGGCGCCAAATACTCAACCGTAAATAATTGCCATGCAACTGTCATGTTTCCATCGGCATTTGAATGCTAAAGAAGATGTCCTTTTCTTCCCCCCGTTTGGGTGCATTGCACCCCAATGTATTATGTTTACAAAGTAACAGTCATGCGCTTACCGCACACCGTATCACGTGCATGTAAACCTTTTTGGATTCTGTTCATTCATGAAATTGTGGATGTTAAGACATCACAATGAGTGCCGGTAATAAAACGTTAATAATACATTGGCGGAGTGGCCAAAAAGCAATTCATTTGATTAAATTTAAATTGAGAGATTGAAAAGTAAATATTGGCGAATTCAAATTTAAATTGCTATGCAAATAGACAGGGATTTCTATAGATTTTAGGGAACTATTTTGCATTTTGCATTTGAAAACTATTACAACAAATACGACTGCAATGTATAAAAAACTCCCGCGGAAAAATCTTACTTTTATGGTATATTGGATAGGGTTACATACATAACTGCTGAAAGCATATGAGCCATTAAATCTCTATAGAATGTATACACCACGTGGGGTATCTGTGCAGTACAGGGTTTCATAAGAATTTTGAACACGTTGTAGGTATCGAACATGTTGTAAAAGATAACAACATAGCTGCAAAAGCTGCTGCTGCTACTAATTCGGACAAACCGTGAGATGAGATGAGTATTACTCTGCTGAGAAAGCAACACTTACTTCATATTGTTACGAAAATGAAAAAATCTAGATACTCGTGCTTTGCTTTTACATCGCTTAACATTAAAATTATAAAAAAAAAACTACAAAAACAAAACAATGCAGTAAACAAACCTATTTACAAATTATCGTACTGCTTGACATAACAACAAACACCAGCATATAAAAAATGGTAAACAAGTAAACAAAAATGCACAAATAACACTACAATAATAAATGTAAACAAAAATACACAAACAACAATAATGAATATAAACAACGGTGTTTACACTTACAGAGATTTCGGGAAGGCGAAGTCACTAACATGCGGTTCAAAAACATTCATTAGAATGTTTACTCTGCCATATAAAAGGCAAGGTAAAGCAAGCGACAGAGTTAGTAAAGTTCAGTTTGTCTTGTGTGAAGACGCGGTGCGATTGAAGAGAGTTATCGTGGTTTGAAGATCTCCGTTACAAAGATCTATCGTATAATTTCGTAGTGATTGTTATTGTTTATGCAATGGGTACAATCAGAGGAATAACAAATAAAAGCAATTATTGTTGTTTACATAAAGTTGTGAACAGTGGTACACAGAATTGTGCGAATAATAAAGAATTTTAATTAAAACTAAATAGAAATTTATTTTTATTTTATTTGCAATCTACGAGATCACATTTGAAATGTTTTTAAAAGGTTTCAGACATCAAAACGAAATACGAAAACATATTTCCACTCCGCAGATTTCTGGCAAAAACTCTGCGAGTAAATAAAAATTGCCATGAAATGTTTCTCAAAAATCTGTTGTTCGGTCCACTTTAAACTCTAGGTCTCGCCACTCATGTATAAAATGAATGATCACAACATAAGTGGTGTGAGAGGCTAGGTTGTAATCCAGACTTATTACCATGACCAATTATGTATGCATGTATGCTTTGCTTCGTTGCCTATGGACTATATCTATACATGTGTAGTGATTAGGCAAAGCAGACTGATCCTCTCATGACATCTCTTACATCCATTCGGAAATGGAATACAATCCATTCGATGTTTATTTTGAATCGAAGTGCACATCCGTTGCAGCTCCATTGCAATGGAACTCAAGTTTCAAGTGAAATTTAAATTGAATGAACATTTTTATCCGCTTTTTCCCCCTCTAACCCACTGTGCTACTTGAGAATATTGCAAAATAATTTCTATTGCTTTCACACACAAAATTCCTTTAACAACGGTCATCACCAAACAGTATTATTTTCAACACTGGAAAGTCATCATGTATTTCATACTCCAACTGCTTAATATTTCACTTCAATCCCTAAATAATTGGGAAACATATGAAATCAGTTCGATACTAAATGCCACCTCCAAGGAATTTACCACAGTGGCGTTTTTTGGTCAAACCAGCCGCATAGAAGCCTTCACCAAAATGCCAGAGCTAAGCGACATGCCGCAACTGGTTGTTACACGGAATTATGGCAACATTAACTTCAATGATGGCTCACAGATTAATAGGAAAATATTTTTTATTGCTGTAAGCTATTTGGATGACAATGCCTTGTGGAATCATTTGAGCGATGCCTTCCAGGGTATACAGAGTCGTGTAAGTGGTGTGTTCATAACAAAGAGGCGCCGAAGAAGAGTGCAACGTATGGATATGGAAGAGCATTTTGAATGGTGTTGGCGTAAAGGTTTTACCAATGCCTTGGTATTATTAGAAATGAATGATCCAAATATAAGACGATACCAAATTTACAGCTACAATCACTTCAGGCCGCCCCGGATCATTAACATGACCGATTTCAGTAAGGAAGATTTGTATCCTGATAAGTTTCGTGATTTAAATCAATTCAAAATAAGAGCCATGGCTGATTATGATCCACCGAGAATTTTCGAAAGACGTAATTGTGTGAACAGCAATAAGAATCTGTTATTGGGTTATGTGGCCACCATGTTTTTGTCCTTTCTAAAGGAGTATAATGCTGGCATGCAATTGATGTATTCCAATAAGACCCACATACACAATATGGTGGACATTATCAAAATGGTGAATAACGATGAAATCGATTTGGTTTTGAATCCTTGTGTGGTGGCAAAAGATGCCCACTTGAGTTATCCCATACGCATGCTAAGGCGTTGTGTGGCGGTGCCCTTTCCCGAGCAGCTAGCCAAGTACAAGTACTTTATAATGCCTTTTGAAACGAAAGTGTGGCTTAGTTTTTTGGCCACTTGGCTGATTATGAGTTTGGCCAAAATCTATGGCTCGTACTTTGGCCGTCAAGTTGTTAAATATCGCTCATTGGATGTTTTTCAAATACTCTTGGAGGTCTGGCGCATAATTATGTATTTGCCCTCATCATTGCCTTGCTGCTACAAGTACCACAAATGGTTTCATGTCGTTTGGTATTGTTTTATAGCCGTCATGGGTTTCATACTTTCCAATCTGTATTTGGCTTCATTGACCAGCTACTTTTCGAGACTCACTTTCGATAAGCCCATCAATACATTGGCGGAATTGATACGCTCTAATATATCGGTGGATGCCATAGATTATGAAATACCAGGCATTCTGCTTAATCAGGATCTACCCCATGGCCTAGTTGATTTGCTAAGACCACGTTTCGATTCGGATTTCATTGCTGATATGCTAGCTCTTAAAGCCAATTTTGCTTATACGGCCTTAGAAGATCGTCTACAGTTTGCTTTGCACCAGCAAACCCACTTATATAGACCTTTAAGCCACATCATACCAGAATGTCTAACAACTATACCTATTGGCTTTCTAATGCCACGTCACTCACAATTCGAAAGGCCTCTTAATCGCTTTACATTAAGATGTGCTGCTGCTGGCTTGATAAACAAATGGATTCTGGATTCCACACAAGATGGCCTATGCACAGGTATTATTAGCATGCGTGCACCACATTTGCGAGTCGCCCAACCTTTGAGTCTGGAACACTTTCAATTCGGTTGGTTTGTTTTGGCCGGCGGTTATCTGATGGGATTTGTGGTGTTCTTATGCGAGAATCTAAGAAGAATTTTTAAACGCTTTAAAGTGTTTATTGTGGACAGGAGTGAGGAGTGAAAAGAAAACAAGAAAAATGGTAAGAAAGCTTTCTGTTTATTGGCGATTGTATTTGGTATACAAGAAACATTTCTTTCGTTTCAGTTCTAAAGTTTTATTCAATTTATTATCGCCTACAACCGCTGCTTTTGCACCATACTTGAGATATCCTGGACAAAGCCCAAACGTTAAACTACATGGGTTTGAACATTAGATTTGGAATTCTATGGCAGTGAAAGGAATAATTTAAAATGCTGTATTCATTTATGCAAAGCACATAAGCTTTACAATAATTTTGAAATACAAAAGAAGTCCCTTGAAACTAATATAAGGCCTATACAACCACCTTAGCTAAAGCTTTAACAAGTAGAAGTAGAGACACATTGTTGCTGAAGGTCCTTATCAACATGTTGCAGCCGCAAATGTTTCGCTTTAAATGTTTTTGAAAATAAAGAATCAGAATATATTAAAAAACTAAAAAAGTAGCAAGAAAAGTTCATTTGGCTCTCCATTTCTTGTCATCTTGACGGAGCTATCATCTATTTGTGTCAAGGATATAGCCTTGTTTATTAAACTCTCTGGCTGGTTTCCCAGCATAGGATAGTCGTGCGTTCACCTGTGGCGTCACAATGGGCCGCTATGCGTGCTCAATTGAGCTTTTTGATGTCAGTGCTACCACCCCGACCTAGCCTAGGACATCTTTACGAAGCCAGCAGTTTTCAAAATCAAAGTTACACCCTAACCATCTCCTATAGAAAGCTGTAGTTAAGGCTATAAACAGTGAGAACCATAACTCTTTAGAACGCCATTGAGGCTATACAATACAATAATATTCTTGAAACACAGAAAAGGGAAAACATCCGAATACCTTACTCTTTCTGGATCCAAAAGGGCTTACAATATTTTACACTGTATCGTCCTGCTACAGAAATTGCTTTGCAGTAAACTTTCAACAGAGTTTTTGCAGCTTCGAACTGAAGTAATGCGCATATAGAGTCTTCCAACAGGGACTTTCGTATTTTGGCATTTGATAACGACCATCTGTTTGAAGCTTTATCTGCCATCGACGGCGTTAGCTTTCAACAACACATCGTTCTATCATGGGGTGTTCTGTTAGGGCAACATACCGCTTACTTTGCTCATTGCACGATTTCCATAATCATCCTATCGAGAGGACTATTCTCAATGTTGTGGATAAATTCTAGTCTACGGGTTCAGTAAACCGACAGTTCGACCAAAATCCAAATCGCAAGACCTGGCGATCACCACTGTCCGTGAGAATATCTAGGAGAATTCGAGCCAGTGGGCTTCGCGCCGGTTGTGACTTATTCCTGCGCCCATATAAAATTTAACTGATTCAGGAACTGAAGATTAACTTACAGAGTCACTGAATTTTGTATTTAAGCAAACCAAATTGAAGAATTTGTAACAAAACCAGTTCTCATGAGATCCAAGAGTATCCTATGCATTCCGATAAAGACACTGTTTAGTATGGATTGTGGGGCTGGCGGCGTCATCTCTCCATATATCACTGAGGACAACGTTGGCCAGGCCATCACTGTCAACGAAAAGCACTATAGGTCCTTTTGGCCTGAATGCGATGATTTAGACATCAAGGATATGTGGTTTCAATATGGTATTGTTACGTGCTACGCAGCTCAAGTCATACTGAATATTCTGTATTAGAAATTAGAAAGCGTGGCTGGCGTGGAGGTGACATGATCATTCAAATCGTGCGATTTGACTTCATTCATCTTTTTCTGGTGAGGTTCTCTTAGGTCACGGGCATATGCGATTAATCCTCGAACCACAGTGGTCCTCAAAATCAACATAACCCATGCCATCAGTCAAATGTATTCTCATTAATGCGCCAAAGTCATGAAAATTCAACATTTTGGATGCACTCTAACCAGTGAAGCCGTGTTGGATATTTGAACGATTTTAGGTTAGGTTACCGGGTAACTTGCCTGTGAATGGCAAGTTACTCGGTGGCCCGTATATATACCACATATAGCGACATCAATAGGTCATTCATACAAATTAAAAATTTTGATGAATTTTCACACGCACTTTGGTTCAAATAAGATCGAAAATGCAGATCGAGTGAGGGCAGTACTAGCAACCCTACTGTAGCATCTGAACATACATACATACATAATTAGTCATTACAAGCCTTCAGTCAGGATTACGATATAGCTTCTGATATCAATTATGTTGTGTGGATTATTTTATACTAGAGTGGGTAGACCCACAGTTTGTCATGGAAATTTTATTTACTCTCTGAGTATTTGCAAGAAATCTGTTGAGAGAATTTCGTTTTGTAGGAGATGTCTGACGTGGAATTCGAACCAAAGCCTCAAGTCTAATAAGCCAAGACACTAACTATTAGAAGACTACGACTACTGCCTACCATCTGTATACAATAGCTTTTCAAGAGTCGGATATTTCCTAGAGTATATGGCTTTATCTCCATTGCATAGAGACATATTGAGTAACAGTGAGTATGAGTGATACCGTTCCGACTAAAAAAAATGTTATTGATTTCAACGAACTAGGAATCCAAGCGACTAGGCCACCATGTCAAAGTTGGAAAGGAATACAACAAAAGCTGTTCTTTGTTACAGAAGCATAGGTACTGTTATCGGGTGATTTTTTTAGCTATTATCTTTTTCGCAACACTGGTCTAAACAGCTCACGCACGTTTCGTATTTTGTTTCACTGTCAAACATCTTCAGTTTGGTCTATAATTTAACCATGAATCGTCTTACAAACGAACAAAGCTTGCAAATCATTGATTTTTATTATCAAAATGGGCTTTTGGAAAGTTGGCCGAAGATCCACTTCTGTATCGAAAAATTGTGTTCAGCGATGAAGCACATTTTTGGCTCAATGGATCGTAAATAAGCAGAATTGTCGATTTTGGTGCGGTTTATGGGCTGGTGGCATCATTGGACCATACTTCTTCAAAGATGTTGCGAATCGTAACGTAACTGTGAATGGTGAGCGCTACCGTGAGATGGTATCCAATTTTTTTTGCCCAAAATGCAAGAGCTTGACTTGCATGACATGTGGTTTCAACAAGACGGTGCTACATGCCACACAGCACGCGTAACAATGGACTTATTGAGAGGCGTGTTCGGCGAACATTTTATTTCACGTTCGGGACCGGTCAATTGACCGCCTAGATCGTGCGATTTAACGCCTTTAGACTATTTTTTGTGGGGCAATGTTAAAGCTCATGTCTATACAGACAAGCCTGCTTCAATTGACGCATTGGAAGACAACATTGAAGCATTTATTCGTGAGATACCGGCCGCAATGTTGGAAAGAGTATGCCAAAATTGGACTAAGCGAATGGATCATTTGAGGCGCAGTCGCGGTCAACATTTGCATGAAATAATCTTCAAACAGTAAATTATATGGACCGTACTATCGATTCAAATAAAGATTTCATGCATTTTTCTGAATTTTATGTGTTTTTTTTTAATTTTCCTATAGCTCTTAAAAAATCACCCAATACAAATAAAGAGATTTATTTTGTAAAGAATATTGATCATACAAGAGTATGTAGATACTGTTAGACACATTAAGGTTTAACAACTGCCATGGTTTCTCCCTATCGTGTGTAAGAATGCTTTGAGAAAAATATATTAAAGATGGTCTTTTAAAACATGGTGTTAGCAATTAGAGACTAACGATCGGCGAGTTTGGAATTCTATTCCGTCTGAACTAAATAAACTCAGGAACGAATATTCCTATCATTTGTAAAAGCGGAGAAACCAAGAAAGTTATGGGCAAAACATCCAAAGTGTGATCCATTTCGAAACAGTGTGAAAACGGTCTCGATAATCTGTCTGAAGAAAATCTCACATGGGAAAGGCGAAAACACCAAGGGCAAGATTATATGAAGCAAGTAAGTAAGTAATTGAAACAACTGAAATACATATATTTTCTTGATTTAATTTTTATTTATTTTATTTTTATGGTTTATGCCTTAGTAACTACATTATTTCTTATTTTAATTTAATAACAATTTGTTTTAATTTTTAAATGTTTGTTTTTTTATTATAAAATTTTAATAATTTTCTAAATGTTTTTCCTAAGTTTTCTTAAAGATTTACATTTAAAATATTTTTTTAATTTTAATAATTAATTTTATACAAAATGTTTTGTTTTACATTAAAAGTAGTAGAGTAAAAGTAAAATAGATTTTTTTTTTTTTTTTTTGTTTTTGTTTATAATAAAAATTATTACTAAAAAGGATTTAGAATTTTAGCACCCAAGGGTTGAAAGTTTTTTTTTTTATTTTATTTATTTCATTTACTTATTAATTATTTTATTATTATTTTTAATATATATTTTTTTTGTATTGCAATTAATATTTACAAATTGTTTACAAAGTAAAGGAATACAAATAAAAATATTTTTTTAAAGAAAATTTTAAAAATTTAAAACAAAATAATAAAATTTTTTTTAAAATAATTTTTAAAATTAATGCTGTTGTTGTTTAATAAATACAGTATAAAATTATTATTTTCATTCGTTTAGCGATAATATCTGAAATTTATAAAGAAGAGAGAAGAAAGAAAAAAAGAGAAAATAATGTATGAATAATATGATATTAAAAGATTAATTTTATTAATTTTAAGTTTAAAAATAAAATATAAAAAAATATAACATAATGGAGATTATAAACAAGCGAAAAGAAGAAAAAAATTTATTTTTAAAATTTATTTAAAAAATCTTCTGTGTCTGACGTTAGCTTTACTGAAATTCCAAAAAAGAAATTATAATTAATTAATTAAGTTTTTCTTTTTTTATTTATCTATTTTCTATATGTTTTCAAGTTTAAATAATTCAATTAAATTATAAAAAAAATTATGTGTGTGTGTGTGTGTTGTGTGCAGTGTTGCAATAAATGTCAACTAAATTTCTAAACGTAAGATTTGAAGTGGCATGTCCTTAACAATGAGCTAAAAGTGCTTATAAGTGTTTATAATTTTCGTTTATTTTTTTTTAATAATTTCAACTAAAAGTATTGTATGTTCTAAAATAAAAATGTGTTCATTATTTTGTTTTAAAATATGTATTGCAAATAAATAAAAAAAATTTACATTTATTTCAGTGTCATCGTTTAAATTCTAAATCACCTTCTATTGTTTTTCTTTTATTTTTTTAAATTTTTTTTTCTCTTTAGTTTATAACTTGGTATCTGTGCTACGTAGCCTGTAATAAATAAAATTAAAAATATTAGTATTCCTTAAAAAAAAACATTAACATTAAAATGATAAAAATGAAATAATACTTCGAAATGATTTTTAAATGATTCGATAACAAAAAGAAAAGTTATGCTTACCCATTGATTGATTGTTCGTAAAGATGTTCAATTATGTGATATTTTATGTATGTTTTATAGAAATGATTTGTGAGGCCATATAAGCAATGAAGTTAGTTTTTTTATAAAAAGTTATTAGAATTTTAGCTGTTAGTGAAGCATAGCATATCTGGGCAATATTTGTGAAATATTTGTATTTTTTTTTTAGTAAAAGCAATTCTTTAGTGAAGCTTGATTTCATTAGAAAAATTGTAAATCATTTACAATGCAATTTTAAAAGACAAAAATAAATTAATTCCTCATTTCCATTTATTTAATTCCTCTTACCCATCATAGTGCAATGTAAACTTGAAATATTCAAATGTTTTTCTTATAGGATGACATCTAACCCTGTAGTGTTTCCAAAGAAAACAAGAAAAGAGTTTAAGGCAACAGAAAAAGGACAAGGATTCTGTATCTATTAAAGAAGAAACAGTGAATACAAATAATGTAGGATTGATGTTCTAGCAAAACAATAAAGTAGAGAGGAATCTGAAGGTATTTTTTCCAATAATCTATTCCTAAAGTCAGTCTAAATTGTAAGGAGGGTTAAATAAGGTAAAGTATTTCGGACAGACTTAGTTTTAAGCAATCAAATCGCATTAAAGAATCCCTTTTGAATTGAAACTCGTTAGCTGGTATCAGTAAACATTACATGTGAGACATATACATATATAACAAATTTCTGAGACATATATACTCCTCTGCCCCTTGTTAAAACAACTCTATTTATAGATCACATGTTAACCATGCTTCTGACGAACACCGATGATTATGATATCATGGATTGAATATGGAAATATTTCGAAGAAAATTAAAAAACGAGTTATTGATTCAACGAGCAAGAGATTGGGCCAATATGTGAGAGTTGATAACGAGTACATCTGGGACTGTTATATGATAGGGAAGCAAATGAAACATATGCAAGCAGAGAAAGTTAATTTGTAAAGCTTTTGGACCATAGGAAAGTAGATTAGAATGTTATGGTTTTAAGCATGTTAAGTGTCCACAAATACCATAGTTCGGCCATGGCATATTTAAGAATGCTCAGACGAAAAGATGTTGACGATGATTTTTCATATTTATCTAAATATTCAAGGTGTGAGTCACCACGATGCAGTGTGAAGGTGATCTCGAATCTATGTAAATGAATTTTTCACTTTTATAAAAAAATCTGCAAAAAATGGTAACGTTAAATTAAGTGATTCACTGGTTTTCTGTCATAACGATGTACTCGAATATCTCCTTTTATTTTATAAGATCATAAAAAGCTTGAGTGATATTTAAAAAATATTCTAATGACTGGCAGTATTGAATATCATACTGATTTTCTTAAGCACCTTAGGTGTGTCACATGTTAAATTAAAAATTAAATCTTGAAAATAGTTTCTCAATTTAGTAAGCACTCCTACTCTATGGAAAAAATTTAAATCTTCTAAATATTTTGCTTGAATAATGGTTCTGCCTATGCTATGAAGATTTAAAACAAGCAAACTTTCAGTGGGCCAAAGGAGATGAATACATAGCATTTCCTATACATTCCATATTGTAATCGGATATATATATATATG
Organism: Sarcophaga rosellei; assembly: GCA_930367235.1. Taxonomy (NCBI): domain Eukaryota; kingdom Metazoa; phylum Arthropoda; class Insecta; order Diptera; family Sarcophagidae; genus Sarcophaga; species Sarcophaga rosellei. The sequence continues at coordinate 65,517,662 of OV884018.1, forward strand.
ATCATGTGTGAAATGATAAAAGATTCCTAATTGTCGAGAGAATAAAGCCTTCTCTAGCATACTAAATGCATATTATTATGCTGTAAGATCCATAAATACAAAATTAATTTCATTTCAGTGTGATAAAAACGTTTGTAGACTCTCAGGGTGGTGATACATATCTACGACTAGCAACATGAGAGTCTATAAACACCTAAGTAAGGAGGTCGAAGTATAACTGGCTTCGAAAACTATATGTATGTCCCACCAACCTAGAGTAGAATCCGCAGGATTTCGAAGACGAAGGGATCCTTAAATCTAATCGGGAAATTGTTTAACTTACTCAAGCTTCAAACAAATAAAACTGAAGTTTATATGTAGCCAAAGTATGTTCCGGATAGTATACGACTTAAATACAAGAAACCTGAACAGTGAAACCTTACCAAGTTTATAATTTACAAAAGCTTATGCTATTTCAGGACTTTAAGTCTTACTTATTTTACAAAAATGACAATGAAAAATATACACACAGGCATGTGAAAATGGTTGTTTAATGAGGAAAAGCGATGAATGGCTAAGTACGGCTTGATGATCATCTGTGCAGCAGCTTTTATTTCATAAAGGGTTTTTTACAATAGCCAACTTTGCCTACAAACACGGCCTGATGAAAGTGTTTTTCTATTACACAATTCAGCCAAGTAGCTAAAATTTTTAATTATCAGGTCAGATTTGGAAACACGAATCTTGCCCTATTCCATGAGATGGTTGGTTTGACATCAGGCCGTGCTTGCAGGCGAAGTTTGCTAGTGTTATAGGCGCTTAAGTGACGTAGTTCATTTGTCTCATTGTAGGAATTTTAGATTATTGTACGCACACACCATGGCTTATAATCAATAACTTATTACTCATGTTACTTATACGCCGCCATCGTAGTGATCTGGAAAATGTTTCGAAATTTGTTGTTGTATTTGTGATTTGTTTTTATGAGTTCTTTTGGTTTGTTTTTTTTTTAAATAAAACACCGGAAGATTTTTAAAATTTTTTTCTTTTTTCATGTGTATTTTTTTCATTTTGTATTGTTTTTTTTTCTTTTCAAAAAAATTTCCATATTTTTTTTTGTATTTTTTTTTGTATTCAATTAGTATCAATTGTTGTTGTTTTTTAATATAACCAATTGTATGTTTTTGTTGTTTTCTTTTTGTTACGCTTATAATACGTTTATTTTCTGTTTTTAATTATCGTTTATTTTTATGTCTTTTGTTTTGTTTTTGTTTTCTTTTTGTTTTAATAATTAATTTATAAATTAATTTAACTAAAATTAAGGTAATTGTTTTAATTTTTTTGTTTTGTTTTATTTTATTTTATTTTATTTGACTAAGACTAAAGTGTGTGTTAATGTTGCTTGTTTGTTTTTTTTTGTTGTTTTTGGATTTTGTTTTTAATTTAAGAACTTTTCATTTTGCAAACACATTTAATTTTCTTTTTTATATTGTTTTTGTTTTTTCCTTCTTTAATTAATTTTAATATTAATTTTTCTTATCTTTTGTTTCTTTTTTAATTTAATTTTTTTAATGTTTTGTTTTTTATCATTTAATTTTAATAAAGTCACAACAGTATGCAGTTCTTTTTTATTTCCTTATTTTTTTATTTTTGTTTTTGTTTTACTTTTATATTTTTATATTTTACTTTTAATATTTTTTTTTTACTCTGGTTTTATTTTTAAAATCCAGAAGAGTTTAAGTGTTTAAATGTGTATGTGTGTGTAGTGTTTGTGTTTTTACGATTTTAGTAATCGCGAGTGTTGTTTACATTTCTTAGTCAAGGAGAGAGTGTGTGTGAAAGTAAGAGCATGAAATACTGGTTTTAATGGTGAGTTGATGTTGTGTTGAAATGAGAAATAGAAGTGAGAGTATTAATGGTTGCATTTGCTTGTTTTCAGCTTATTCACCTTAGAAGGAGAAGTGGTGGTTAAAAATGATACATGGAATTACTGGATTTGAGGAGACCCAAGGGTGAATTTAAGCACTGTGGAGGTAATTGTTGCCTTTGAGAAATTTTATTTTTAAAGGAAATTTTAAATAAGGAGAGTGCTGTGATAGAAAAACTGATTTCTATGCAATGAAAATACAGCAATTCATCAATAACAAGTAGTATAAAATGATAGTTTAAAATACTACATATTAGATATACCACCCTGCGTATGAGTAATATGAAACGGAGTGGAATTTTCTGTTTGTATCAGGGACCGAAAATAACTGTTATTTTTGAATTTTTGATTAAAAAAAGCAACCACAAGGAAATGTCGGAGAACAAAACCAAGTATACCATTTTGATTGTCTTGGACCAAATTTTTATAAAAGGCAATGCTTTTTAAAAACATGATTTTTATTTTTTAGAAAAAAAATAACAGTTATTTTTTGATTTTTATTTTTTCGAGCAAAATTAACACTTATTTTTGACTTTTATTTTTTCGAGCAGAAATAAAAGTTATTTTTTGACTTTTATTTTTTCGAGCAAAAATAAAAGTTATTTTTTGACTTTTATTTTTTCGAGCAAAAATAACAGTTATTGTTGACTTTTATTTTTTCGAGCAGAAATAAAAGTTATTTTTTAACTTTTATTTTTTCGAGCAGAAATAAAAGTTATTTTTCAACTTTTATTTTTTCGAGCAGAAATAAAAGTTATTTTTGTTTCAATTCATGATGAATTCATAATATTTATTAAAAAATTCTTTAAAAAAACTAAAGTTATTTATGTCAGAAAATTATTAGAATTAAGTTTTGGGTATATTAAACACTAATCTTTGGTTTGAAAAAACCAAAATAACTTTTATTTTTGCTCGAAAAAATAAAAGTTGAAAAATAACTTTTATTTCTGCTCGAAAAAATAAAAGTTAAAAAATAACTTTTATTTCTGCTCGAAAAAATAAAAGTCAAAAATAACTTTTATTTTTGCTCGAAAAAATAAAAGTTAAAAAATAACTTTTATTTCTGCTTTTAAAAATAAAAGTCAAAAATAACTTTTATTACTGCTCTTTAAAATAAAAGTCAAAAATAACTGCTATTTCTGCTCGAAAAAATAAAAGTCAAAACATAACTTTTATTTCTGCTCGAAAAAATAAAAGTCAAAAAATAACTTTTATTTCCTGACTTTTACAATAAAAGTTATAACAGTTACGGTCCCTGGTTTGGATATTAAATATTCCACATACGTAACAGTGTCCACTCAGTATTAATACTTGAATTTGATAACAAATTCAGTTAATATGATGAATATAAATACATATCCAAATATAAATACATTCAAACTTCCATAACTCGAACTTCTCTAATTCGAATTTTCTGTAACTCGAACAAATTAGATTGGCTGTAGCCTTAAGATAACAAATAACATACAATTACTTTTCCGTAACTCGAACTTCCATAACTCGAAGTTCTCTATAACTCGAACCAAACACATATAAATGAATTCTATAACTCGAATTATTTTGTTGATTTTGTTTGTTTGTTTTGCTTTCTTTTGCTGGTTAAACTGGTTTTCATATTTCGCTGTCTTTTTATGGGGAAATTCCTTTTTATGGTACTTTATTGTTCCTTTTTACTTGTGTAAATATCTTTTTTTTAGTATCATGGCATTTAAACGTGTTTTTAAATGTTTGTCTATTGAAGAAAAATATAAACTTATAAAAGAAGTCGAAGGTGGGTTAAAGAAAACAGAAGCAGCTGATAAATATAGTATACCAGCCACTACAGTCTCAACGATTTTTAAAAATAAAGAATCAATTACGAATTCGTTTGAATCTGGATTTCGACCATGTGGTAAAAGGATTAAAGCTCTTTGCGAACATTGAATTTATTTTTGCAAACTAATTTCCGTACAACTAAGGAACACTATAAGGTTTTGAATAAATTAGAGATATTTTATACTGAAATAACAAAAAAAAAGTAAATTTTCAGCCACTTATTTCAGAATATTTCATTTCATTTTAACTTGTGATTACATTGTATAGTATGCTAAGGTATGCAGTTTTCAGTTACTGCTTGTTCTAAACAAAAAATACATAATAAAAACACATGCTTAAAGAAAAAAAAATTCTGTAACTCGAAGCCTCCGTAAGTCGAAGTTTTTTTTTTGATAATGGAGATTCGAGTTATGGAAGTTCGACTGTATTTAGTCTTATTTTGAATTTGAACTTGATGTCAAATTAAATAAATTTTCTTATATTCCCTTCCAGGAAAAAATCAAACAGCGTTCAGACAATTTTAATAAACCCCAGTCGGCACTTGACATAAAAATAATAAAATATTACAAAAGACAGTGTCTCGCCAGTTTCAACTGTTATAGCTAAGTTTTCTATTTCAAACATCTTTAGCCATTTGATGTTTAAGCCAGACAATAAAGGAGTACAGATGGTCTTTATTTTTTTATTTATTTATTAATTACAATACAATTACAAATTATATTCTAATTATATACGAGCGGAGTAACTTGACCATATGCTCGGTGTAGTGTCACAGACCAGAGTCTCTGGTGGGAATCGAACCCACGACCCTCACTCTAATACTCTAGCACACTACCCACTAGACTACCAGGGCACCCTTTATTTTTTTCTATCTTCTGCAACTGTTTGGTTTCTCTTCAAATAAATTGATTGCTAAAATATTTTGTTCTTCAACAAGCTTAGCAATAAAAGTAATTCCAAAGTCAACATATAAATTACCAAATATATGATCCGTTAGTTGTGTATTTGCAGCACCTCGAGCTCTAAATGAAACCGGACAATTCCCCTACTAGTACGTCCACTACCATGCCCAGATCTTCAAATGTTTCGTCATCTAAAATTGATGACATCTGTTTCGAAGTGTAGGGTACTCTAATATAAGGTGTTATATTGTTTTCTCCACATCGTGGTAGAAATATAATGTAATATAAATAAAATGTGTTGGAGGCATTAGAATATAAAACTGCTTTGCTCGTGGAATTAGTTATATGGTCAATGCATGCAGCCAATGATATTTAACATTCTTACGAGTGCTAAGTATAAGATGAAGGTGGTGGTTAGTATAAAAGTAACACCACTACCACCATTCTAAATTCACCTTAGGAAAGTTGTGTTCTATTTTCATTTGTTTCATTAATGATAGAATAGAATATTTGGTTATTTAAAGGGTATGCATGTTGAGAAAATGATACTTTAGATTTTGGGAAATGGTAAGTGTAAAGGTGAATTAACACCTTACTTGTTATATTCACCTTAGGCAAGATTTATTTTAATTACCGGGTAAAGGAGAGTGTGAGTGTGATTTATATGCATTTTTTAAGCTTATGTTTATGTATGTATGTTTTGGTATGGTTAATAAAAATTGTGTTTGTTTTGTTGTTGTTGTTATTGTTGTTATTGTTTTTGTTTGTTAATTTTGCTATAAAATTGTTGTTTTATTTACATTTAACTTACAACTAGATTTTCTTTGTTTTTGTTTTTGTTTGTATTTGTATTAGTATACGTTTTATTTTTTCTTTATTTATCTTTACAAAGTAGAGCTTAAAGTAATTTTAGAATTTGGATTTGTTGTTGTTTATTTTGTTTTTGGTTTTATTTTATATTTTGTTTTGTTGTTGCTTAACAAAGTTTTATGTTTTCTTTTCTGTTTTTCTTTCTTTTTTTGTATTCAACAATTTATGTAAGTTGTTTGTATCTTGTTTACTTATATGCCACATATACACGTACATTCTAGTTATTTTAGTACAACTACATAAACAGGGTATATTTCGTTTAATTTGCTTTTTGTTTTGGGTTTTCTCTGTTTTTTCTGTCTTTTTTTGTTTTGTTTTGTTTTGTTTTAATTACTATTGAATAGTGAAGAACATGTATTTTGTTTTTATTTTTTGCTCTTTTGCTTAAGTAGACGTGTGTTAGTTTTTCTTTTTCTGTGTGTGTATGTATGTAATTCGTTAAGGTTTCAACTTGTATTTCAAAAAATAATAAGAATTTTAATTTAAATATTATTTATTTGGTTTTGTTTTGTTTTAAACTTTTAGAATATGTTGTTGTTGTTGTTTGCAATAATTTCTTGTTTTTTTTTTGTTTTTATTTTAAAAACCATTTCATGTATATTAAAGACTAACAGACACACACAGACACTTTTATACAATTTATAATGTTTTTTTTCTTTCTTTTAATTTTTATTTATTTATTTTTGTTGTTGTTTATTTTTGTATTAAATTGAAATTTAATATTAAATTTCATTCAATAAGAGTGTGTGTACTTGTTGTTGTTATTATTATTTTTTTTTCTTTTGTTTTTTTGTTAATGTGTTAATTTTTCTTTAAATATCCTAAAAACAAATGCATGTGAGTGTTTTTCTTACAATTCTTAATATTTACAATTTAAATTTTCTATGTATTTATGTATGTATGTATATGGATAATGGTGTCAATATGTTTGTGTTTGTTTTTGTTGTGTGTGTGTGTAATTTTCTTTTAATGCCTATCAAATATTTTCAGTGTGTATGTGTATGTATAATAATAATAAATTCATTAGGATTTTAGTGTTTTTTTTTCATTTTTCATTTCATTTAATTTAAATTTTTCATTTAATTAGAACTGCATGTTTATAAGTAATTTAATTCAATTAACTATTTTGTTAAATTCTTTTTTCCTTTTTTTTTTGTTTTTTTTTGCTTTTATATTATGTTTATTTCATTTATTTTTTTTTTAATTTTTTTTTATGTATTTTAGATATGTGTTAACACAAGTGTCATTTTTATTTATTTTAATTTTCATTATTATTGTTATTATAATTATTGTTATTTTTAATTTATTTATTTATTCAAACTATTATTTACATTTACTTTATAAATCTGTTTATTTGTATGTGTATTTATAAGTATGTATTGTGTATAAGTATGTCTATTTGTCATCATCTATTGTTAAAAACATTAATTTAATAAAAAAAAACACAACAAACTGTCTGTTTTGTAAACAAATATCCTCTTTATTTTTTTTTTTAATGGCTTCCCTATAATTTGAATTGATATTAAAAATTTGTCTAATGTTTCCATGTCAATATGTGTCAGCATTTTTCAATAAATTAATTAGAAATATTAAAATGTGTGTGGTTTTCCAGTTTATTTCTTTATTGTAAAAATGTATTTTTAATAAATAATTAAAAGGTTTTAAAAATTATAAAAAAAAAATCATACGTTTTTGGTGATATTTTTTAATAAATTTTTTTATTACATTTTTTTTAAATTTTTTATATCAACCACTTCATAATAATATTAAAAAATTTTAAGTTTATTTACCCTTTTTTAAATTATTTATAAGGGCAATTACAGCATTATTTATTTTATCTAAAACATTTGAATACAAATATTTGTTTTGTAATTAAAAAAAAATTTCGCTACAAATATGGCATTGAAATTTAATATTCTATGAAAAAAAAAAAAAAATAATAACAATTAAATAATCGGTCAAAGGCTGAGAAAAAAACGTGAAAATAGTTAAAAAAAATTGAATAAAAGCACATTATTTTTAATTTATTTTACAAGTTGCGCTACAAAATTCAATGCTGGCTTATATCTGCATTTTCGGAAAATATTCCCATTAAAGAATTTCTTGAAAATTTGTTCAAGTAAAGATGCATACATTTACATGATAAAGTCTGGCAAAGATAATAATGAGGTTATCTTAGAAAAATAAAAACAACAATAAATAACAAGAAAAATTGCGAAGTTTTTCTGCAATTAAAATCTCAAAAAATCCCGTCTGTCTAGATTGAATCAACACCTATAGGATTTATTGGTTTCAGTGTGGGTTATCAGATGTATGGAGTCATGCATTCACGGAATGCATTCATCATCTACTCCAGATGGCTATCAGTTCACTTTGTTCCGCTATATATATCGAACCGTTTTGGGGTAATAAAAATCTATCAACGAAATAGCAGAACTGTTTAACATTGAGATAATATTGGTACTCCATTTGGAGAAATTAAAAAGCTCATGAACTATTCAAATATGTTACAACCATTGAACTTTCAGATGAGTTGTTTACATTCAAGACTCCATTGAAAATCTGCAAGCTTAGCATTGACAATATAGTACCAATACAATTATTAAACTTAAGCACATCGGTGAGAATCTTTGTGGTTCAAAGCTAACAGAGTCCTTTTTTTTGACTCAACATCAGTCAAGTTAATATCAAATAAAAGTTTAAGCCTTGTGGGAACAGAAACAAACCACAGACGGTAAATGTAATGATCTACCGCACCTGCCGCAGTAATTAGCAGACAAGAGAAATTTCTCCGTATGCCTATCCATTAAGAAAATAATTCTATGAGTATAGAGACAGTGACAGTAAATATGATTGGTATTCGTTGTTTTAATTTTGATCAAGAAAGTCCGTATAACAGTTCCTCTTTATACTAGCAGTTGTTATTGACTTTTATCTAATGGATCCCCCAATGAGAATGAAAGGGAAAACGAAACGTCTCTATAACCAAAAATCCACACAAAAAACATTCACAGAAGTTGTGACCGTTGTCAGCCAGTTTAGACCTAAAATTGCAGTTAAACTCTAAGCTAACATAGAAATACTGGTAGTAAGATATCCCTTACTCGGTATCAGTTCGGTAGCATATTAAAAGTCTATTATTATTGTCGTGTAAAGTTGCTACACAGGCTATCTCCGTAGTGTCCTTCTATTTCTGTTGCCCTGACGAACTTCAGAACTGTCTGTACGAATAATTTCCTCCTTTGTTAAGCAACCAGGATATCCAGTCTGACAAGGATTAATAAATTACCATTACCTCGGCCTGAAGTATACTACAACTATCAGTTTGTTGATATTTTAAGAGTGAAATAAATGTCTTAAGTATACGATCCTTAAGTTTAAATATTCTCTCTGTATACTTTTAATGAAAGGAGGTGATCACATTACAGCATCAGTTTTGCCTGCTTGATAGGCAAGTGCGAAATCACCTCTTAGTAGAGATATCGTTGGTTTTAGTAGAGATATAGTCGGTTACACTTAGAGCCTAAGGATAATAAGGTTGGATAGAGGAATGCTTGGAGGAAACAAGATGCCAGCATTACAGGGCTTTGAATTACAATTCGAAAGTGTCATAATGTCTAGCAAGTAACTCTATTTAAGCATTGCTCTTGTTGAGATAATGTACAATGCAAACGTTATCTGTACAGATAACTTAACTTTTCCAAAGTGTTTCACATTGAATTTTGAAGATTAGGTTCGATAGCCATTGTATAGATAAAGAAAACAACACTTGGAAGAAGGTCCGTATATTATATCAACTGCTGTAGTAGTAAGTGTTTTACGAGCCCTCGATGCTAGGTAGCTTAACTTCGAGTCTAGAATAGAACCCAGATCATTAACACTGAGGTTCAAACGTTGACTGCTCTATTGATTTAAAGCGGGAAAAGTTGCGCTACGTTGTACATTCTCTTAAGGCATTGAATCTCCTTTTCAAAGATCACAAACAGTCTAAATTCGTTGCATCAATCGTAAATAATTTTTAGGGAAATGTTGAGTTTTGCGGGAATAGTGTCTAGCTGTGTAGGAAGCATTTTGATTAGAAGGTTGTAAAGAAGTGTATGGAGGATCCCGCTGTACAGAATGACTTTGATGGCTATCCAGTTTCAATCTCAGTGGACAAAAATTTGAATTTTTTTTTTGTGCTTTTACATGGAATTGTTAAGTTAACAAACAGGAAACATGATTAAAATCGTTAAATAATTAGCGGTTGCTAAAGTTACAATTTCTATGTTTTTTTTTTAATAATTTACAGAAAAAAAAACATTTTTTTCTTGTTAAAATAATTGTTGACGCAAAGAATTAATTTTTTTTTATTCTGTAGTCCTGTGTATGTTTTGGTTTTTATGTTGAATCATGAGTTTGTATTTCTCTTGTGTTTTTTCCAGTCAAATGTTGAATTGTTGAATTGTTATTGTTTATTATTGTAAAAGTTTACTATTAAAATTTAATTTTTAATTTTAATTTAATTAATTATTATTTTAGTACATATATTTTATTTTTATTTTTGTTCTTTTTTTTACTCTCATTTTATTGTTTTATTATTTATGTACTCGGGCATGTTAATAGTTATTAATTATTCAATAAATGTATTTGTAGTAAATTCATTTGTTATTGGTTACCTCCTGCATATTTATTTGTTTTTGTTTTTGTATACTTATTTTTTTATTTTGTTTTGTTTTTGTTTTTGTTTTTGTTTTTATTGTAATTTTAATTTTATTGACTATTTTTCAAAAAAGGGGGGGAGTGGGTATCTCTTTTTATTACTTCCGTTTGCTCGTTTGGTTTAGTTTTGTTTGTTTATTTTTGTTGTTGTGTTTTCTGTTGTCAATATGATTTTATTTTCTTTATTAATTATTTTATATCAACAATGATTTTCTGTTCTTTTTTTAAATTAATTTTTTTGTTCTTATTGATGTTGCTGATGTAGTTGTATTTTTTTTTTAAATTATTTTTAATTGTTCATGGCTTTACTATTTATTTATATATGTATTGTATGTTGTTGTTGCAGTATCTTTTTTTGTTTTGAATGATATTTGTTTTGTAATAAATTTTTAATACAATTGTCATGTTTGTTGTTGTGTATGCTGAGCTATTCAGTGAATATTTTCTTTTTGTTTTATTTTATTTTTATTTTTATTTTTTTTTTTCATTAAAAAAGTTCATTAATTTTTATTTTTTTATTTTATTTGATTTTATTAAAATAAAAATAAAAATAATACAATAAATATTGTTTTGTTTTATTTTTAACATTTATTTCAACATTTATGTGTATTTGAGTGTAAAAGTGTTACTAGGCGTATGAGTGTTATGATTTATTATGTTGATGTCCAATAAAAAAGCAAGTTTATGATAATGTTAACAACAGTGGTGAATAAGTGGTGTGTGCTTATAGGGGCACCCAAGGGTAAATTTTCTGTTTCAACAAGGTTTTCATTCCTCTCATTGTACTTGCTATAAAAATAATTAAAATTCAGTATTAGAACGATTTCTGAAACTTTAATTTCACAAAAATGTGCAAATGTTTGAATTTTCTTTAAAAATACATTCACAGGGTCTAGTTACTTAATTTTTCAGGACAAGCTGTTTATGGACATGGTACAATACATTGTAAATGCAGTCACAATCGTAGAGTGAATGAATTCCATATTAAAACGACTAAAGAGCAGGCGAAGTGAACTATTCTTACAGAGAATAAATTAATTCTGGACGTACAAAACATTTACTGGATTTGATCACTTGTAGATCGAAGCAATGTCTTCAACTTATTAATTTCATTGAAAAAGATCTGGGCGGATTTATAAAGAAAATTCTTTTTTAAAATAACAAAATTCACACAAAGCTGCATTTCGTATCAGGAGAAAATATATGAGAATTCTTGACCTTAATGAGTCCTTCGCTGGTCTACGATTTAGCGTGATAATTTATTTCCTGAGAGGAGTTTGTGGGTTCGATGTACACCATAGGTAGAGTGTGTTACTACTCTTTAGAAAAAAGAAAAAAAAAAGTAATTTAACACCAAATCGTCGCATACTACTCCTTCTTATCCGCCACTTATGCCACCTTACTTTCTGTTATTTCAACACTAGTCACGAAACATACTCTGAGGGCTCATCTCAGTTCAAATATGGAAGTGAATTGATTTGAGGTGGAAGTAGTTCAAGGTTTTTTAAGGCTCTTTAGTCTAGAAAGATTTTCAAAAGACAATTCAGTTTGAATCACCGATCATTTATTTCCGAATATTAAAGGGACTGCAAGTGTGAACTTGAACCGATTTGTAAGTTTTTTCAGAAGTACCAGCTGGTGGCACTTTAGCAAATTTCAAAAATGGGAACAGGGCTTCATTTTAAGTGTACGATACAATACCAATGCATTACAAATTCTATTAAAATCTGAGCACATTGAGGCATTGGAACACGGCTTTATAGACAGTTGCGGATGTACACATATTAATGGATATTAAAGTGGCCATTGCATCCCTAGCGAGAGTGTAAACCTTTTCGATGAAAACCCACAAATTTCACTTCTTTGCTCATCTGTATTTCTGGACAAAGGAATATATAAGAATGTATAAGCCAATTGCGAAATCCGGTAGAATCTTTAGGAACAAACTGAGTTGTGAGTGCATATCAGGTGCTAAGTAGGGAAGTGTGATTGTTGCCACCTGAAGCTTGTCAGGGCAATTGAATTGAAGGAGACATTATAAGGGTACTGGAGCAAAGAACAATAGATCGTATGGCGGCAGTACTAAGGCAACTTTTCACGACCTAGTTAGGATTTGATGAACCTCATAGCCTCATGTAACCTGCATTAAATACAAGGCCTAGGGATTATAAAATTATCAGGATGTCAGGAAAATGCCAAAAACGGCTGCGCTATGTGTGCTTAAGTGAGCTTTAGCAAAGGGAATTATGGCCAGGCAGGTATTATGGCCATACAGTGATACAATGGGATGATCCATGCATATGCTTATCTGAACCAAGCTAAACAGTTCATTTATTGCAAAAAAAATTTTGTGATTAAAAATTTCACTAAATTGTGGAAAATTTACACGTTATTATTGCCTTATTTGGAACCTAGGCATTGCCTTCTATCTCACTGTAATACAGTAAGAGTTAATTCGAATTCATTAGAAGCAGCTGAAGATTTGTAAGAAACTAGCTGAAGTAATATTACCGAGGTCGTGCTACGGTTATACAGAAATGCTACAACAACAGAAATTTCAACAACTGAAAGGATACATTCGTCAGGTAGATTTTCTCTTGCGTACATTTTTTAATAAAAGAAATAAAAAAGTTTCTCTACTAAATAAAGCTTTAATTTAAAATTTAATTCGACCTTGAAAGAACCTGTTGTAGTAATTTGAGTATGAAGAATTTCATTTAGTCACATGCCACAATTTTAAACATTCTGTTGTAAATGTGTGGGCACTTAATTCTCTCCTAGTTTATGCGTATGCATGTCAAAGCTATTCGATGTGAGCACATGTGTGTGAGTGTATAAGCAAATGAGTAACCAATTGGCTGTTCTAATTGAGTAAAACATATGCATTTAACAGGCCATGTTATGGATTTGCATGTGGTAGTAGATGAGTGTTTTTTATTTCATTTTTAGTTCGTAAAGAGTTTATGAATGTATTGATGTGTGTGCATGTGAATGTGTGCATGTTTATGTGTTTATTCATTGTTTTTAATTTTTTTAATGGTGTGCTTGTGTTAATTATTTTATATTTTATTTACAGAATATAAATTGACATTTTCATTTTTTCTTTTAATACTTTTTGTTGTTGTTTTTTAAACTTATCTATAAAGTTTTTGTTGTTTTTTTTTTTATAATTTCTTATCATTTTTAATTCTAATTAATATCATTTTGAATTTGTTTTTACGTTTTGTTTTCAGTATAAAATACTCATACTTCATGTCTCATGTCTCATGTTCATTGACAACAACAAAGAAGAAGACAGAAATATTTCTTCTTCTCTTCATAATACATAAGAATTTAGATTTCATTTGAATGCTCATTGTCAAGAGCATCGTTTCTTTAAACGAGTATATGTAGTAAGTATGTGTGTAAGAGTGGATCTTAGTAATTGTCCTTAATAATCCGTGTGGTTTTTAAGTTTTTTTTCTTCTCATATTTTATGACATTTTGTATAAAATTTTTTGTTTTTCTTCTAAGTGCTGGTTCAGTTTTTGTTTTTTTAAATTTTTATTTATTTTTTTTTATTAACCATTTAATACCTGTTTTATTATTGTTGTTCTTAAAAAGTTCACTTAATTTTAATTTCAATTTGTTTTGAATTATTTTTTAATTTAAATTTAATTTAGTCTCCTTAATTTTAATATTTTGTTATTATTAAATTTATTTCGTTTAATTTACATTTTAAGGACCTGTTTTTTTCTTAATTTTTGTTGTTGTTATTTTTGCTAAATTAGTTTTTTTTTAAATTTATTTCTGCTAATTTTGAACATCCTTATAATGGATGTTTTGGTATTCTAGTTTTTTTTAATTTTTATTTCATTCTTAATTTTTAATAATTTTAACATATTTACAGTCTTTCATTTAAAAAATAATTATTTTTTAATATTAATTTAATTTTAATGTCATTTATTTTTAATTTAATTTAATTTAATTATGTGTCTATCTATGGTAGTGGTATGAGAACTAAATACATTTCTTTACATATTTACACCTTGACTGTGTTTAAATTTAAATTTAATTTATTTTTAACAAATTATTGTTAAATTTATATACAAAATTTATTTAATTTTTTTTTTATTTAAAACATTGTAACTACTTAATTTATTTTAATTTTTTTTATACAAACAATTAAATCATAAAAGATTTTTTTTATTACTTTCGGTTGCAAAAATGTTAAGAAAATTAAAAATTTGTAAATTTATATTTTGAATTTTTATTTATGCCGATTAAATTTTTAAGCAAGCAACCAGACTAACAAATCCAAAAACAGCACAATAATTGCTCTATCATACATACATACATACATAATTGGCCATTACATCCCTTCAGTCAGGATTACGGACTAGCACCTCTAATGCTCTATCACTCTAGGTTATTAGAAATCCTAATCCAAAAAGGCATGTGATTTTTGGCTACATATGAGTGGATCAGAGGACGATAGCAATTTTGATCTGGAAACCAGACTATAGCTTTATAAAGGCATCTAGAGCTCTGATTCTGAATCCGTCCCCAGTATTTAAACGATGTCGGCAACCACTTATAAATAAAATTAGCACCTTAATTGGTCTCAATAATAGCCATTGGTAATTGCAATAAAGGAGACAATTCAAAAGATATTACGAAAACAGAACCTGCGCTTGCACGACTAAATGAAATGCGTATTTTCTTTCCACAACATGTGACAAACTTTCATTTCTTATACATAACGAACTCACAATTACATCTCATATAACTCATTTACTTAGCTGGCTAAAAATTGAGTCATGAAATTTTAGCGAAGCCCAAAATAATATGAATATTTGGGGGGACTCATAGTGTTAGTGCTCATTTCCTTCATAAATTATTGCTTAGACTACAATACTTGCTTTATAATGCTTTTCACCCGTTTAGATTGATTAAGGAGTGACATTCTTACCAATATTTTGCTATCATAAACACGTAAGTTATGGAACTAATAAGCGAACGAATCCAAGTCAACACTGAGATCTACTCTCATTTCTTATCTTAAACATAATCGTCGTTAATGTAATGCTACCGATCACCGTGGGTCTTCAAGATCTTGTGTATACTGGTAATATCGACCATTTTTGCTGTGAATACCCTTTCAAACCTCTCTTCTTACTCTACAAAAAATTTCATTCTCGTAAGCTGATCTGCCTGCACATGACCAAGCATCTAGCCCCGCCCAGCTGATTCAACATTCCATTCTAACATCTAATTAAACTCAAAGGCCTATTAGACTAGCAGACTATCAGATAGTATTGCTATGTCCCATCCTCTATACTCCCTTGCTTAAACTTTGCCTTGAATGCGACAGAAAAATTTTCGAATAGGCTCAGAATATTACATCCTTAAGCTGAACACCCTGCTCCTGTTCCTGTATACCTCCTTGATCCGTTTGTAGTATATCATAAGTGCTCTCTTAAAAGAATATGTAGCCACAAAATTATTCATTTTACGCTTGTTACTGATGAATGGATAGGTCAAGACCTGTAGGGTCACTATGCCCTCTGATGATTTTAGACTTGTTTTCATTAAATTAAAAATAGTACTCATGACCTCACTATCATATAGAACGGGGGTAAATCCAATAAAGTCTATATCGCCGTTGTAGGACAGGTTCAACGGCAATGAGTTTATAGCAACGATACAAAGATACAAAGAGGGACTGTATCTTATTTAACTCCATCTCAATTGTTCTCAAGAATGTATTTACAAAACGTTGTAATACATTTAAAGGTTGATTATGTATTCGATGCATCGAGTAAAAAGCTTCATACTTTGAGTAATTTTAAAACATCACTGCACTGTTTCGTTCATGCATACCCCATTTAAATATGTATGTCGTATAGTGAATAGTGCGTACTTCATCAATATATTGGACTGAATGAAACTAATCTTGAAATGCTGACCCATTATTTTCTTGATAGACCGTTTAGTGAACATCTTTCGTCTATAAGCCTGAAAAATTGTTCTCTGACATTATTGACAGAAAATAACACAATATTCGGAAGCAAGTAAAGTATTTGTCGCCACTACGAGTCGTAGGTATCATGGCCTTATATCGTGCTAGAATGTTATATTTTGAATTTTTTTATATGTTGTTCTAATATGTTAAATTATATAAAAAATTCTAATAATTTTAAAATAAATAAAAAAATAAATCAAAAAAAATTTTTGGAATTTCTAGCTGCAATCTCCGTAGAAATTTTTTTATTTAATTTTTTTTTATTCCAATCAGTATTTAAATATTCTCGCAATTTATTTTAAATAATTGTTATTGTAAATAACAATAATGGAATTGTTTAAATTATGCATTAAAGATTTTTTTAAAATTTATTTACATATTTTAAACAAATCAATTTACGTTTTAATTTAGGCAACCGAAAGCAAATGAAAAAAACAATGCAAATCAAAAATAATTTTTAATTAAAACAGAAAATATTTTAAACTGAATTATTTAAATTTAAAAGGTTTTATATTTTCTAAATTCATTTGTTATTTTGCGATTTTATTTTTAGTTTTTTTTTTAATTTTTTTTTTAAATTTTCTATGCAGGCGGCATTGATTTCGAATCAATTGGTTTTTAATATCAATTTCATAAAAACTAGATTTTTAGTTTTCATTTGTGTGTGTAAGTGTGTGTATGTGAATTGGTTTAGGTGTGTGTGTGTTTTTATTTTTAACTATTATTTACAATATTTACTAAAAAAATTTCTTTTATTTTTTATACGTTTTTTGTTGTTGCAATTGTTACTAACCTAAAAGTAATTGTGGTATTGAGTGGAAGGTATTTGGGGGGCGAGTTTTTCTGTCTATTTGGGAATTTTTTTTATTTATTGAATTATTTTTTTATTTTTTATTTTCTTTTTTCAATTCTTTGTTGTATTTTTAATTGTTTGTTTGTTTTTTTTTTATAAAAAAATTCATATTTTTTTTGGGTTTTTATTCTGCCTGTTTTCTTTTTTCCATTCGTTAAATTTGTTCTAATTTTTTATGTTTTTTTTTTAAATTTTTTTTTTAATTTTATTTTGGATTTAATTTATTTTTTTAAAAACTAAAATATCGACTACTTTGTATAAAATCACAATAAATTTTTTTTATTTTTATTTTTTATATTTTATTATTAATTTTTTCCTTTTCTTTTAAACTTAAGTTTAATAATTTTGTTTTTATTTTTTATTTATTTTAATTTTTTATGATTTTTGTTTTTGGTATGCATGACTAATTTTATTTTAGAATATTTATAAAAAATGTACGAGTATCTCTGAATTATTTCTTCTTCTTCTTCATCCTTTTCTTCTTCCTTTTCCTCAATACAAAATAATAAATTCAGGACATTGGTTATGAAGTCTATAAAGAGAGCTAGAGTTAGAGAGATAGATAGATAGAGAGAGAGAGAGAGTGGTTGTGTTTTTGTGGCGGCCTTTTTGCGTTACAAAACATCACTGCTTAACCTAATAAAGTAAATTCCTTTTTAATCCTTAAACTGTTAAGGTTTTAATTTTTAATGGCGTTTTAATGATACGCCTGTAACTGATGACAATGGGCATAACAATGTGGTGAATGTTGTTGCTGCGTTAGGCTGTTGGCTGGTTGTATAGCAGTGATGTTATTATTATAACAATTATTTGTTGGATTCATATTATTTTTAGTATTAGATGTTGTTGCTGTTGTAGTACAAGTAGTATTTGTTGTAGTATTATTAGTAGTAGTTGCAGTAGTTGCTGTGATAATGATGTTATTAATGCTCATGCTATTCGCTTTTTTATGTTTCAAAATGGTGGTAGTGTTAGCTGGATGGGAGGAGTTGGAGGAGTTCATATTATACTATCAGTGCTTATATTCCGGATAACGACCATTCTCCATGATTTGACCGGATTGACTGTTGTTGCTGCTGCTGGTGGTGGTGTCGCCTTGCATTTGTAATTGCTGCTGCTGTTGCTGCTGCTGCTGCTGCTGCTGTTGGCTGTGCTGTTGCTGTTGCTGCTGCTGCTGCTGCTGATGGGATTGATGCTGATGTTGGTGTAGCTGATGCAATTGCAGCTGCTGTTGACTTGTATCGCCCTGTATAGTGTAGCGTCGGTTGAGCGGCTGTATAACACTTCCACTGCTTTCCGTCTCCGTGGAGGGAGGTGAGGGGTAATAGTCCCTCTGATTTACACCGATGCCATTTGGCACGGCTCCCATACTCATATGTTGAGCATTGATTGAACCCGCTGCTGCCGCCGCCGCCGCCGCCGCTGACACCGTTGAGTTGGATGTGGCCTGTGCCGAGGATGGATGATCGCCGTGGTGCTGGTGCGGATGTTGGTGGTGGATAACGGTATTCGTTGTAGCCGCTCCCGACGTGTGTCCGCCCCCGCCGCTGGATTGTTGGGAATCCGCTGTTGTACCGGTGAGCGGCTGTTCCATTACCACGACGGATACCACATCCTCACTCGCCCATCGGGCTAACTGTTGTTGAGCTTGAATAAAGTCATCACTAGAAAATAATAATCATAACAGGAACAACGGTACACGGAATAACAGAAACACAAAATCGAAACGGTACGGTATGTTCAACAAACAAAATAAAAAACGATATTTACACACACCAAACACAAAAGAAAACGTAATAGAAACGAAACGGAATGAAACGTAACGCCAAGAAAGAAAAAACGTAAACGGTACGTAAGAAAAACCGAAAACCATTAAACGTAAGAATTAGAATCAGAGACAGAGATAGAGATAGGCAGAGAAAGAGAAGTGAAGAATAGAAACAAAATAACAGAGAGAAAAAGAATAAAAAGAAAAAGATAGGAAACAGACAGCACCGAAACGTAAATAAAAAACGAACGAACGTACGATCAAACGATTAAATAAATAATTGTTGTGATGAAGTGTTTAATTGATTGATTGATTGATTGATTGATTAATTGAGATGATTATGATGATGAGTAGGCGCCGCATGCAAAGCGCAGTTTGATGTTTGAAATGTGTTTGTTTGGATTTTTTTTATCACGAACAGATTTTATTGTCAAAATGCCACAGAATGTTGTATGAATGATTTATTGATTGATTGTCAATATTGGTTTGTCAATATGAAAATAAATACAGAAAGAAAAATAAATGTTTGTATCACACAGACATACATACATACATAATAGAATATATACTCATAAGGCAACTTAAATTACAAAATTGAACTTAAAACCATAGGGGGGAAGGAAATAGTTTCTAAATAAAACTGAATTTCAATTCATTTCAAAACCATAAAATTATCACTAAAACTACTACAAGGTAAGGCAGGACTTTAAAATAATCAAATCATAAACACAACTTCTACTACGAAAAAACAGGGGAACAAAGAAAAAAAGGTACAGTAAGGGGCATTCGATTTTTCTCTTTTTTTTGGGGAGGGGGTGGATCGGATCTCATAACTGTTCACAACTCTAAAGTTTCTAACTGTATAAATATATATTTTAAAAGAGAAAGAGAGAGAGAGAGAATGTGTGTAACAAACTCAACTCAATACATACCTCTCACTATCGGGAACTTCGCGTGGATCAAGACGCGTATCTACCATTTGTCGATCATGATGATCGGCACTCTCGTAAATGCCATCGTCATCCTGATGCAAGTGTGTATGCGATGAATGGTGCGATGAGTGTGGACCGTGTGTTGCATGACCATGAGCATGCGAATGATGTGCATGATGGCCAAAAGCATGAGGTGAATGTGATTGATGTGATGGATGTCTACTGGTTGTAGTGGGATGTCTGTACCTTCCATAGGAGAAACGTGACTCTTCATCGGCGCGCGGTCGACAACGACTGCTATAAGACGGATGTATTGTTGCAGTTTTTTGCGATTGTGCTAATTGTTGATTTGATCTAAAATTTTTCGTTTTTTTTTTTTAATTTCATTCAAAGTAGGGAAAGAAAGGTAATTGAAAGAAAAACACAAAAAAATGAAACGAAAAGAAAAAGAAGTTTTTTTTTTAAATTAGCTTCGCTTGTAACTATTTTGTGTGTGTGAGGGGATTGTTGTTGTTTTTAAAAAAAACAAAGTTTTGGAGCAATTTGTTCTTTTTTAGGTGCCTATTTTTTGAAGCCAATTATCATTAGTTAATTAACTAAATCAAGTTTAGTGTTTAGCATTTTTGAATTATTATTAGACTAGATATACTGTTGGTGCCATAATTTATGGTTTTTTTGGTTTTTTTTTTTGAATGTAAATATAAATTTGACTGTGTATGCAACTAAAATCTCCCATTGTTTTTATATGAAACGGGTACTAATATTTTTCCTTTTTTAATTTTGATAATATTTGGTTACAATTTGATGATTCAATCCAATCGTAAGCGAATAAGAATCAAAAATTATTTTTTTTTAAATTCTTTTGAATGATTTTCAGTGACAATAAAAAAAAAACATTCTTTTTAAAAATGCTGTCGTCAAGGAATCGAATGAATTCAGAAACTTAACAGAACGGGAACAGAATAGGAATTCCTAAAACATTGTATCTTAAAAGAAACTTCACAACGTATGATTTAAACTGAGTATGGAATACTATTCAATTGTTCATTACAACTCTTTAGCTAGGCTTAAAGTGGTGTGGGAAACTTATGTTGTGTGAGTTAATTCTATCCGTAAGTGGCGGGACCTGTTGACTCCGATCCAAAGCATTTAGCAAATTTTCTGTTAACTGTTCGGAAATAAAAATTTTTTTGTACTGCAGTCGCTTAGCCTATTTCTAGCTTTTTTTTTGTAGACTGAACTCTCCCACGATGAATAACCTATTGAATTCAAATGTTTAGTAGAGATGGCGTTAACTATTTCGCAAATCCGTAAAAAAATCACTTATTTAGCTATCAAGGTTCTCGATCTACTATAGCAGTTATCAGAGTGATAGACTTTCCAACAGACGCCGCATAGACACAAAGTCCTCTGTGACTATGTTTTGAATGTTTTTCGGTAATATTAATATTGTTTTTTGCCCCTTTTTTTCACAAGAGTAGAATCCGTTTTATTGGCGATAGGACAGTGAAACAGAAGTTACATTGGAACGGTGTTTCAATGCATCAATACATCAGTCATTAGCTGGCGCCTTCACCCTGTCTTATACACGGACTAGTCGCCTCGTGGCGTAATTTGTAAGGATATCAAGGATTGTAACGATTTCTTTCACGGTCTTAAGAAACCAAGGCATTTGTATGTCTCAGTGCTTCTTGTCCAAATTAAAGCCTAAAAGAAGGGGAGAAAATGCTAGTTATGATTATCATATTTCAAAAACAATCTATCCAGGAAGCTCTCATATTTTCAGTAAACGATTGACCAACACAGAATTCGAGTGTATTGGAGAATAGGAGACAATGGATTTCGAGTCGCTCATAAGAATTATTGCTTTCGCAAACCATCACGTGATAAATTTTGCGTTGTGACTTTGACCTCACCCACACTATATTCAACTAACTCTGTAACTGAAGGCAAACGATCAAGGAAAGAAATCTGCCAAATCTGGGGTTTGAATCGTGGTCTCAGGTCTAATAAGCCAACACACTGCCTACTAGACTATGGCTACAACGCCGTTCCATATTACATCCACGAGCGCCGTATATGGATTTTAGGCTGACGGTATCATTGGTGATATTTCTCTGAGAATGATGTCAATTGTGAGCCTATTGTGCTCGATGATTATTAATTTCTTTTGTCGGATTAGGAGAATTTTGATTCAAACAACATGTTGTTTCAACGGAATGGTACTTCGTGCTACACAGCTTAAGCTACGATGTATATTCTGCTTAAGCGAATTGAAGGCTTGAACTGGAGAACAGCGGTCCCTAGTATCGGTTAAATTCAGACTGATTTGTAAGTTATAATCATGGAAAATGGGACATTTCGTTTGCGTTTCTCCCAGGAAAACCATGGAAGACATTTGAAAACCCATATTCTACACATAATGTTATCAATATGACTTACAAACGAATAAGACCTGCCAATTTCTGACCGGCTTTCTATTTCAGTATCAAAGCTACACAGATGCCACAGTCGAATATTTAACAATTCCTAAGACAACAAAGATGCTCTGCAAGGATTTATGTAAAACCGTCACTGAAAATCATTCAAAATTTTTTTGTAATCAACCAGTTTTCATTTTAAAAATTTACCCGTTTACTACAATACATTATTATAATTTTTTTTTTCATTATAAACTAATATTATATTATTTTTTCATTGTATAATTTTTTTTAGATTTGTTTTTGTTTTTGATAGGATGGGTTACCTTCATCACACTAGATATTCCACGCCATAATGATAGTCTGTAAAAAATTTTCAGAAAAATTTGTTCATATTCAATTGTTTGTTGTTTTAAATATGTATGGATTCTGAATTCTATCAATATTAAGAGAGAGGGATATTTTAGCGTATTTTTGTATGTAATTTGTTTTGAAAAACATTTTTTTTTTTTCAAATATTTAAAAAAAAAAATGTTTTTTTTTTTTTGTGTATTTGTTTGTTTGTTTGTATTTTTTTTTTAATTGTTTTCAAAAGCGGGTTGCACAACTTTTATAATTAAGAATAAAAGAATGTATAAATTTTCTAATTGTTTAGAATTCTTAAAACTCAATCCATGAATTCAAATCAATTCCTAGTTTATAATACCATTTAATTATTATTTGTTTTTTTTTTTAATTTTAAATTTAATTTTAATTAATAACAATTTAAAGCGTTCTTATATGGTTTTGTGTAATTTTTTGTTTTTTAAATTATTTTTTTTGTTTTTGTTTTTTTGTTTATAAATTGTTTTAGTATTTATTAGTTTCTATGCCAAAAAAATAGACACCTACTATACAGCCCCAACACAATATTTAAGTAAATTATGATGCAGCAAGCACAATTATTACTCATTATACGTAATTTAGAATTATTTTTTTATAATTTTCTTTTTAATTTTTTTTTTTTTACTAACCCTTGCGAGGATTCACTACAAGCAGCTGAACTATCTAATCTATAATGACGATCGGCTTCCGTTTCGGAAATTCGTATATCCTCCGAGCCGCTGGGACTCATGTGACGCGACGAATGGTGTTCGAGTTGTCTTATAAGATCCTCAAGATTACGTATGCGTAAGGGCCCGGTGGCGGGGGCATCCTCCTCATCGGGTGGCGGTTGTTGTTGCATCAGTGGCTGATGCAACTGATGCTGTGAACGATGATGATGCATAATGGGTCCACCATGAGGACCGCCCATGCTGGATGTTTCGACCAGCAGAGCATGCGGTGGCCCTTGATCGCATATATTCTCTCGAGAACTTGTTTTCGAACCACTCGATCGCTTATAGGGCTCGGTGGTGTAGCCCAGCTGGGCTGAGGCGCACTCCTGTAATGTTTTGCGTAACATCTCCTCACTGAGACTGCCACTGCCAACGGGTGTGTTGCCAGTGCCGGTGCCTCGATGTGAGGCAGCATTGCGTAGTGCTTCCAATATATCTTCATGATAACCGTTGAGCGATTTGAGAGTGCGTTCAACTTCAGATACTGCAGCACCGCTCGACGATGCCAGAGTACCGTCTTGTGTGATTAATTCTAAATTATCAGATTGACCATCATCGTGTACGCCATGTACAAGACCGTAACCGTGTTTCTTTAAAATACCTTTTTCTGTGAAGGAGAGTGGGAGAGGGAAATGTGATTTCAATGTGATACTTTTGTTCTATTTTTTTTTGTTGTTTTAAATTCCAAATATTTTTTAAAAAAAGTTTTTGTTTTTGTTGTTATCTTTGTTGACGTTCAAATTCAATGAAGAGTGAAACATAAAGACGGAGCATTTTAAAGTGTGTTTTATTTAAAACAGGTAAAAGATAAAGAAAATGTTGCTCTAACAAAGTGCAAGTATGTGTATGTAAATGGTGCTCACAAAAACAATAACGTAACCATAAGGAAAACATAAATTCAAATACAAAACCAATTCAAATTCAAATTTAAATTTACATATAAAAACACAAGACTGCTGCCCCCTTAGCTTATTCGATTAGAATTTCGTTTAAAAGAATAATTTAAAAAAATCCTAAATAAAGTTGGAAATACATTTTTAGAGGGTGTAGATTGTTAACATTAATTTCGAAATATTTGTTTTAATTGTTGTTGTGTGTATACATTTCGATTTGAAACCGTTTTGCAAAATTCGTATAGAAGTTTAAGGGAATGATTGTTGTTTTCTTTGATGTAATTTTTTTTTAATTTTATTTTGAAAAACATTCAGGAATTTCAGTGCGAGAAAATTCGTCTTTTTTTTGATTTATCCTTTTCTGTAATAAATGTTAAATTTTTCCTTGTTTTTTTTTTTGTTCTTGCAAATAAAGTTTCTCTACAACACATTTTCTAGTTCATTCCTTTAACATCAACATCAACATTAACAATATACATACAAAAAACTACGTTTTATTTATGAAACAACATCAAATTTACTATAATAAACTAAAAAAAAAAATAAATTGCGTATCATTATCATTACATACAGAATGAAGAAATCACACTGATTTGCAAATTATATTCAAATCATCCCAAGAGAATCATACTAAAGACAATAAAAAAACGGATGCCCATTAGGAAAATCATTAATCATTCTCGGGTATTATTCGCCGAAATATAAGAAATTTTTTTAACAACTACAGGCATAAATTAAAGAATTTTAAATATTTTTTGTATTTCCTTTAGTTAGAGATCTATGACCTGGGGTTTGAACTGAATCCTCCCGTCTAATAGGCCAGTACACTACCTATTGGACCACGGAGACTACGCTACAATATAATTCGGAAACAGTGCTTCATTTTACGCCACTGAATGCAACTCACTAGATGGATCTTGACAAGAAATAATATCTCTCTCATTACAATCCTAATAAATCGGTCGATTTATATTTGATCTCCAGAGAAGACTACGATTGAGTTTTCAAGACTGGAATCTAACGATTTGGGTTCTAAACCCTTTGTCTCTTATATATAGAATTGCATTCGTTTACTGGAAAGACAGATAGGGTAACAAAATCTCCAACATATAGGCTGGTTCTGTAACATGCAGCTCCATGAAAAAGATAGAGTGTCTTCATACATGACTAATAAGCATGGTGAGAATGAATGAAAAGAGACTGTCTGTTGTAAGATCATATGGTAAAGCAATAATAATATCGACGTTATTGCTTGCTAATTTATATTTTAAAAATATCTTATCGTGTTATATTATTACAATCGAAGTTCCTTAGTCTACACTACAGACACGTAATAAGTTTTATAATAGACTGAAAAATGAATACCATTGTAAAGCCCTGTTTTATCAATTACTTATAATTGGTAGGCGTTAACGCAACGGAACGATTATCGAATAATATGACGCCCTAATGTATCGACATCTCTTATTTTTCTAGATTAAATAGCAATCATTTAAAGCAATGATGGCGATTCCAAATTAACCAGCTAGACTTATGATAGCGATATTAGTTAAGAAAGAATTACTTTGTCTAATGGAATCAATCTACCAACACATATGAGTTAGACAAAGACCAAAGCTGTTAACCAGTTGTGTTATTAACGCAAAGTTATATTGAAGTTGCGTGAAAAAATTTCGAAAATGTGCTCACGATAGGTGCTAAAATGAAACGTTAGAAGCGAATCAATCAATGGTGAGTACAATGACAACTTTGTTGAAAATGTAGTTTCATTAAGACAATGTACCAGTTCATCTGCAATGGCTAAGCTTTTAAAAATTTTCAAATTGCTTTATCAAGTACCATGTTTTTGTTGAAACCATCTGGCTGTTTTAAAATCTAAATGAATTCTTATTACAATATAAGTAGGGCATATAATCTACTAATACCACTTTAACACTAATTTGTAAAGTGCTATGAAAATAATGAAAAGACTTAATAAATGTGTTGTCTTGATCAAAATAAATGAGTTAAACTTCGGGTTACTTTCTCACGCACAGTATTAATCATATTTAGTTGCCTTGTTGCAATTTTTAAAAAGGGTCGCGGTAGTTACTTGAAAAGATTTCTCAGTACGAAACTTATCTTTCTGACATATTAACCCATATGTCGCCCCATTTTTAAAACGATAAGATTTGATTATCTGTGTGTGTGATAAGATGTTGATCAGCTGTGGTGTTGAAAAATATGATGGGTATTTCCCTCATTGGTTTTCGGGGATATTTAAAACGCATCAGTCAGAAGTAAATTTAGTCTTTAAATGAAATATGAATCTTATTTTTGCATCACTCTGTATATTAATGAATACGTTGATAATGATTGATTTTGTTTAAATGAAAACAAACCAACTAAACTAGATATTTAGACATTTTTTTGTTCAGTTAATAGAGACGAAATATCACTACGAAATCTACAAATTTTAATAAATATTTTAAATCAATAAAATACACATTAAATTCAAGACCTTTTTTTTATTTATAAAAAAGAAAATAAGAAAAAATAAATTTTTGAAAAAAAGAAAATAAAATAAAATATTATTGCTTGGGGCTTAGTTAATAATAATAAAAAAATTAAATAAATAAAAGAAAAACAATTTAAATAATATTAAAGAAAAAAATAAATAAGATTTCTAATAATAATAACTATACAATACAATAAATCTATAAAGAATATTAAAAAATTTTTAATTTTTTTTTTTTATAATAAAACATCGAACGCCAACAAAGTTCAACTATTTAGTAAATTGGAATAAATATTGTTTTTTATTAATTATTATTATTATTATTATTAGTAGTACATAGTAGTAAATAAATGTAAAGAGAAAAATTTAATTTTCAGCTAAAATTGTTAACAACTAATAAATATGGATTATAATACGAGTTGATATATGCTTTCAGAAATAAAAAGAGTAATTAAATACGTTTTCTTTCAAATTTAAATTCAAAACAGAACACGCACGGATATAGAAACTTAATGGCGGTAGTAGATAGAATTGAATTTGTTTTTTGATTTGATTTGATTTTCTTAAGGAAAACTTTTTATACAAAAAGAAAGGAAAAGAAACATCAATAAATTACCTGAATGGGTTTGATCATCATCGCTGCCCGTATAACGGCGACTATGAATACTTTTATCACGACTGTATTGAGAATAAACAGAGAGAGAATGAAAATAAAAATGTGTGTGTATAGAGAGAGAGAGAGAGAGAGAGTAGAAATGTTGGAAATTTACCTGAAACCTGGTTGATTGGCATAGACCAACTTGTTGGAACCGTCTGGTGAAACCTCTTCCACTGAATGATGATTGGCGGCAGTGACTGCGGTTCCATAAGCCTTTGTCATCGGCTTTTTCGTATATGGTGGATCATACTTAAGTGTGGTGGTTTTGCGCCTGTTTTCATGTTCATTTTGCATGCAACCACATAAGACCAGGAGTTTAATTGCAATAGTCGTTGTTGTTGGATTATTTGATGTTGGTAGGTTGGTTGATTGGTTGGTTGTTCGGTTAATTATTCGATTATTAGCGTATTTGGGTTTTTAATTTGAATTCGAATTAGAAATTGATTTGTTTTGTTTTTGTATATTTTTTAGGTTTTTGAGGTTTGTTTGTTTGTTTGTTTAATGTTTTTTTAATTTAAATAATTTGTTTGATTGCATATATAAATAGAGTTGAAGTTTGATTTGATTATTTGAGAGAGAGAGAGACAGACAAACGTTTGATTATGATTTGGTTTATCGATTTTTGTTGGTTGGTTGGTTGTTGTTGAAATGATTATGATGATAAAAATTGTTTTTTTTTCAATTATTTTTTGGCGTTAAGGTGGTTTTTATTTTTATTCATCGTTGTTGTTTATATTTTTCATCATTTATTTTTTTATATTTTTTTATTAATTTTTAATTGATTTAAAAATAATTATTTTTATTTTGCATTAAATCAATCGTGTTTGTTTGTATCATAAAAGTTATAGACAGACCATGATGGATTTGTACCAATTTTTGAGCATTTAAAATTTTTCATTTTGAGTGTGATATGGAGGAATAAATAAATTTGGAATAATAACAATAAAAAAAATATATGATTGATTAATAGAAGTATTTTTATTTTCATGTTGTTGTTATTGTTGTTTTTCTAGTTTACTTTTTTATTTTCTTTTGCAACAAATAAAAAAACTAATAATTGTTATTAAATATATATAATCGATTAAATAAGAATTAAAATTAATAATTGAACATAAAAATATTGTTAATTTTTTTTTATTTTTTATATTAAATTGTTAATAAATGCTTGAGTGAAAATGCAATGCAAAAATAAAGTTTTTAAAAAATAAAAAGTTTTTTTTTTTTAAATTATTTATAAAGATTGGTTTCTGTTCAGGTTTATTATACATTATTTTAACTATAGTTTAAGCTCATGAATTTATTTCAGTACTAAATTAAATAACAGAATTCCAACGGCAATTGAAACTTGCTGTTATGGATACCAACAAATTTTTTTTTCACTTTGAATTGTTTATTTTTCGAATATTCATTGAATAAATGCCTCAACTTCCTTTGTATTATACATATATTTTTTTATTTAAAATAGAAATCTGAGAGCCATCTCCTACCGATTCACTACATTGTGCAGGAATTCTCAGTACATGTTATACAACGGGAAATTAGGGAGTGGTACTTAACGGATTGTGTTTAATTGCTTTGAACTTAATCCACAAAATTAGATCCGCAATATAGAATATAATCCCTGATATTAAGTGACCCAACTCAAACTCACTCTCAGTAAAATCAGTTAGACGGGGTTAAAAACCACTCGTCTACTGTCATCCGCCTAACGAATACAGTCCTTTGAAAATCTGAATGTAGGGTCAAAAAAGAAATTTTATCGGAACTTACTCCTTCACAGCGAACATTTGGTTTTAGAGCAATTTGATGCAGATCAAGCTTCAGTTTCTTCTTCTGATTTTTGATTATAATTTTTATTCCCAAAAGAATACGGGACTACCAGAGTATTTCACCCATCGTTAGTATTCCCTTCAGTCAGGATTACGGCCTAACTTCTCACACCACTCATGTTTTGTGTGTTAATTTTATACTTGAGTGGCGGGACCTACAGTTTAACGTGGACTCCGAACGAGAGATTTGAGAAACTTTTTCACGGCAGGTTTATTTACTCTAAGAGTTTTTGCCAGAAATTTGCTGAAAGGAATTCGCCGAAGAAATATTTTTTTTTCATATTTCGTTTTCATGTCTGACCTGGGGCTCGAACCCGGGCTCTACGTCTACGCGCTTGTTTACGGCACATTGCGCCTTACACATATGACTATAGCGCAGAGGCGTTGTAAATAACAATAAATGCAGCACATGAAATAATAATTTTTTTTTAAATTTTATGTCACTATACAATCATCGTAAGCTTGGGATCTCAAAATTTTAGACAGGTGCTATGCCAGATAAATGTATCTCATCTCATAGGAGTGGAAGAATCTAGGGAAAGTTCTAAAAGATACAAACTTCTTATAGGAAATATGGCTGGAATCTCTAATAATGACTTTAATACCTCTCCTTTAACCTACCTGCCTACTATTTAGATCTGCATACAAGACAGGATATTAAGCAACACCAAATGTGTCTCTCTTTGTAATGTAATTATAAATAAAATATGGATAGAGAGCAGGTTAGATTCCTCTTTGAATGACGAGGTTCCACTTAGGCCAGTCTTTAGGTCCATTGTGATGGCAATTAATATTCAACCCTAAAATAAACACACCCTAGAGGAAACCAAAGTAAGTTCAGTATAAATGTTGCTATTGTAGATGAAAGGAGACTAAATCAATGATGATAATTTTGAATCGGCAATAGCGATGGCTAGATTTAAGCATTTCCAGGGAACAAAGTGAAAAAGTTCAGAAGATTTTACAGGCCTTGATATATAAACCAAATAAGGAGACAGAAATGCTATGAGAATTACGCTCCTTAAAGGAAGCTAAAACCGAAATAAAAATTGCAGTCCTTAATTTTGCATGTTTTGCTTACTAGAGTAGACTCCAAACTTTCAACTATGTAAAAATTTTTGCATCAATTAATAACAAATTTTACTTGAAATTAAAAAAGCATATCGTAAATTAAAACAATTTAATGTTAAAATCTTAAATTGATATATAATTTAATCTTGATTGACGCTTGGACCTTCTTTCCTGTTGGAACATATGAGAACATTCCCATAAATGTAACCTAGAGCTTCTTTTATTTTTCTTTTTTAAAAATAGGAATTTAAAAATTATGATTAAAATGTTAAAAGTATGGTATTAAATTTCATTTCAGCTTAAACTATAGTTAAAAATTTTAAAAAGTTTTTGTTGAAAACTTAAAAAAAAATTTGTTTTTTTTCATAATAATTTTATTGTATGTAGTATATGGGTGTAAAAATGCAATAAAAGAGATTTCTTTTTTTGGCTTCAAGTGTTTCTTTTTTTTTGGGAAATGTTTTTAGAAGTTTTAAATATTCATTAAAAATAATGTTATTGTTATTGTTGTTGTTTGAAATGTTAGTATTTTGTTTAGTATACGTGGTTAAAGTACAAGTTTTAGTGTTTATTATTGAATTTTATTTTTGAATTATTATTTAAATTATTATTATTGAATATACATACATACATATACAACCAAATACATATACATACATACATACAGATAATATAGTACATATGTTTAATGTACATACATACATACATATGTACAGAAATAATGTATAAAAAATAAAAAATTAAAAAAAAATTTTAAATTATTGTGTTACTTTTATTTGTTTATTTAATTATGCAATACTTGTTGTTGTTATTGTTTTATATTTAATATTTTATTAAAAACAAAAAATTGAAATAAAAATTAAAAAAATTAAAAATTATTAGAACATTGATTTGCCATACAATAAATACACAAACAAAAGTATATGGAAACGATACCAAGCGGTTATTGTTAAGGCTTTTGTATGTGTATTCGGTATGTTGCGATTGTTAGTAAAACAGGAGAAATTCCTTTATACGTTCATTCATTCATTCATTCATCTATACATATAGTATATGAACTTATGAATGTTTTTTTGTTGTTTATATTTAAAACATATTTTCATATTTAAAGTTTCATTTCGTTAGTATTTGAATCTCAGTAGAAAGCACCACCATAACTCAAAAAAGACTTCAAGATGTGTTTGTGTGTGAAAGTGGTAGAAATGTTTTTTCGAAAATGCAAACGCGATGTCGATGTCGAATATGTTCGAAAATAATGGTTTTCTTGGTTTTCTTATTTATTTACTCTTTTGGACAAAAAGGGTCTTTTGATTTTGTTTTTAGAGAGATTTTCTCAAACAAAATTTCAATTAAAAAAATTATAAAAAAATTCAATGAAATCAAAAAAAAAAATATATTTCTTTTCTTTAAATTTATACACAATGCTTTATATTAAAAAAAATGAAATTGATAAAATGTTACAAATATATGTACATGTGGTGTACTTTTATAAAAAAGAGTTACTGTCATTATTTTTTATAGGAATAGGCCATAGTGCTAGTAACTCTTTGGTTTTTTTCTTATTATTTTTGTATGTAAAAATGCTAAATAATGTTTAACTAACTACAATTGTTTCTTTTCTTTTTATTAATTAATTGTAAATAATTTAAGCATATTTTTGCCAAAAAAAACAATTTTCAACTAATTTTCTTATTTTTTTTTAAATAAATTTCAACTAAAACCTAAAATCTATTACGTACTCCCCGCGCCTTCTTCTAAATTTTGTTTATTAAAAAGCATATAATTTTTCAATGCCTTAACTTACCTTCTTTTTTATTGGTTTATTAAAAAAGAAAAATATTCAAATTTTAACTCCACTCTTACAAGACTTTCAATTAGTTTATGAATTGCATATTAATTTAAATCAAACAAAAATATTTTTAATCACATACATTAAACATTAATTGTTGCAAAAAAGTCATTAAAAATTATTTTTTTATTTAAATTAAATAAAAAAAAAAAATATTTAATGCCATTCAGTAATGAATTCAAACAATTTGAAATTTACACGAGAGTCTGAAACTGGCAGGACAGTAAAGCCTTTATAGAAAGTGCAAATAATTTTTCAATTTAAGCACTAGAAAGTATTTTATTTTTTTATACACGGCCGAGAGTGTGGTAGGACTCCATGCGAAACTAAGAGAACATCTTATGGTATGCAGGGAAAGTAAAATAGAGTTTATTTGTATTGAATTTATGAATATTCCTTCTATAATGACTTTTACGATCCATTGGCCTACCGTACGTAAATGGTAATTGCTCATAGCAGGTACAAATAGTATTTAAAAACAAAACAGCAGCTGCCTTGAGAGTATTCGAGAGAAAAGTCCTATGTAGGATGTTTGGTCCAATGTGAGTTGGCGATGATTTCCACATCCGATCCGCCAGTGAGCTGTATGGGCTCCTCAACGACATAGACGTTGTGCAGCGTTTTAACATGCTCCGGTGAGACGGGTACTTGATGCGGGGATCTGCGGAAGTCGGCGTTGGAAGGACCAAATCGAGGAAGCCCAGTCATGGATATGTTGAGACATCCCGAAAGCCGTTCATCGGGTTGTTAATGGCCAATTAAGTTAGTAAGTAAGTAAGGTAATGAGCATAAGTCTTTGCATAACTATTTCTCTTGTAGTAAATCGTAAGCACATCGTTTTCAAAAGGCAAAATACTTATACATTTCTTTCAATAGCACCTAATGCATTGGATTCTTATGAGATTCTGACTCTCTTGTGGTTACATCACCCTTGCTACAGACACATTCTTAATATCGGGTGGGCCATCTATCGTTTATTTCGAACGATGTTTGGTTACAAGAGGGTAGTGCAACTTGCCACACATCTCATGCCACAATCGATTTATTGTGTCAAACGTTTGATGGCCGGTTAATTAGCAGAAATTGTAATGTCAATTGGCCACCAAGAACATGCGATTTGACACCATTGGTCTGTTTTCTGTGGGACGCCGTTAAAGAAAAGTGTTATGCCAATAAACCAAAGACAATTGAGCATTTGAAGGCCAACATTCGAGATACGACCCCATACACTCGAAAAATTGCACGAAAGTTGGGCCGATCTCGTGAAAGTAATTTAGAATCGATTGTATTTAAATATCTCTTCTTCTTTCATATAGGTGAACTGGTTCCTCAGCTCAAGAAGTATTGAATGATCTGTAGCAATGCTATCGTTAGGGAAGATATGAAGAACTTGTTGGGCAATAATTAATGAGCAAAATTAGTTAATGGGCTAACTTTAAGAATGAATGTTTTGGTCCCCATCTAGCTCCATAAAATATATAATAAATGGAGAAATACTGGTATGCTGTTTATCAAACATAAAATTTCCAATAAAATTTTAAATAAATTTTTGAAAACATTTTAATTAATTGAATTTAAAAATTATTTAAAAATGTATTCTTATTAAGCTTTTATTCAGACTTTCACTGTTGCCCCTCATATAATTTAACCACTTAAATGGCAATTTTGACGTTTTCAAACGCATAAAATTCACTCAATTTGTTACAAAAAAACAAAAAAATACAGAAAAAAGATAATAAAATCGTGGATAAACATTATGAGGCATTTATTAATGATGAACGTTTAATAATTAATGAGAAAAATTTAATAAAACCATATACAAACAGTGGCGAGCAAAAAAAGTGAATCAAAATTAAAATTTTTAAGAAGGAAAGGTCAGACTGCAGTTACTACTTAGTATACTATAAATATACATTCGAGTACATAACCGGTTATTACAATTCAGGATTACGACCTAGCTTCTCAGACCACTTATGTTGTGTGTGTAAATTTTAGAC
Organism: Sarcophaga rosellei; assembly: GCA_930367235.1. Lineage (NCBI taxonomy): Eukaryota > Metazoa > Arthropoda > Insecta > Diptera > Sarcophagidae > Sarcophaga > Sarcophaga rosellei. Next base: position 65,551,724 of record OV884018.1, read on the forward strand.
ATGAGTGGCGGGATCTACAGTTTAAAGTCGAATCCGAACGACAGATTTTTGGGAAACTTTTCATGAAAGTTTTATTTACTCTCAGAGTTTTTGCCAGAAGACTGCGGAGAGAGAAAGTTGCCGAAGAAATACATATATGTATTATTGTACATGTCTGACTTGGCTTGAACAGTAGCCTTAAGTGTAATAAGCCAACACAATACCTACTAGACTGCTGCGAATTCTAGACTATTTAGTATACCGAAGAACTAATCGATTGTTCTCCGAATAATGCAATCAGTATTAAAATATGGTTCCCTTGGCTAAAGGTACTTGATAGAGAACTTTCACAATTACATTTAGAAAAGACTCGCCTGTATGTCCCAATTATAGTGATAAGGTGGGCTGTGGTATAACTATTAATGGTTAATATCAGATCTTTTAACTGCTGCAGTGCTTTCCTGGTGGAAAGCAAGATATTTCCCTAAAAATATCTTGATTTAATCGGACAGTCAGGCAGCAGAGACTATGGTTCTAGTGAAACCACTCTGTTCTGGTCATAAAAACAAGAAGGTTTTTGACGTCTCCCTTTCTGATATCCTTGAACAAGCTGTCCGATATAAAGATTGCTGTAAAGGAAGATTTATTTTTTACTCGGGTTGGTCTTTGATTCCCGGATTTTATGTATTGATTGTAGAATCACGATATGCCTAAATAATTCCACCAATTCAACAATACAAAGAGACATGATTGATACATATCTCCTACTGCTCGCCACTGTTTATATTTTTTTTCTGGACATTTTTATCATTTAATAACACGTTACATTATTATTGATGCTAAATTCACATTTAAGTACGAGTATATGTCGCATTAATAATACGGCATATATTGTCTGACATTTAATGTAACATTTTCGACTTTCGACTTTTTCCTTTAGTTTTTTTTTCATTTTTTTTTATAGATTTATAATTGGTTTTAATGTTTTTTTTTCTTCATTTTGTCATTTAATTTAGTGTGTGTGTTTTGTTTTTTTTTGATTTCTCTTTTTTTGTATTAATTTTATTATTATTAGAAGCCAATGGTCACATTTCCAATTCATTGGATTTAGCCTCGTTACGTGTCATTGAACACGGTTTTTTTATTTTTGTCTATTTGTTTGTTATTATTTTTATATTTAATAGGCATTTATTAAAGAGATAAAAAAAACAATTTAATATACAGTGTATAATACAATTAACAAATTCATAATAAACTAATTGAAAGTCATATGCCATGTTGTGGAGGAGTTAACTTACCTGCCCTTGATAGAGATTTGCAATTTTTTTTGTTATAATTTTTTATACAATAAAACAATTTTGACGCCAGTGGAAGTTAAATATTTTCGAATTTTATTTAAAATGCAAGAAGTTTAGTTCAAATTTTAGTTTGTTTTGGCTTTATTTTCAGAGGTATAGGAGATTGGCGGCTGTGTTTGATACAGAAATCGGTAAATGGCAGCAAATATGAACACCTTATGCATCATGCAGTGGAATAAAATTATCAAAAATATCAACCAAATTTGAAATTTTGAACTATCCGGGAACTATTTAATATAATAACTCTGAACATTAAGTGAAATTAGATTCATGGATGAATTTCTACATATATTTCAAGTGCTAGTCGAGCTAAAGTAAATCTGATAGAATTTTAGTAATCCAATACAAAAGGATGAACAAGTTTAGATTGATAGCCTAGAAGATATTGTCCTCGTGGAACTCGTAGAAAATCATCTTCTATTATAGGTTCCTCTTTGACCATATAAGTAAAAATTTTATTAAAATGCCATAGCCTACCGATCCACACGGTCACTTGAAACCGAATAATTCTCAACTGTTGCTATCTATCGATAATGATTATTGAAAACTTGTCCCAAAACAAGTTTGTGAAAATCGATTTCAATCTTTTCTTTTGCGAATATATGTGGCCCTAAGGGCCCTATGTGACCGAAGTGTACCCATTCAACTTTTCTGTATGATGGTCTTTATCACGACAGATTACAATGAGACTATCATGAGAAAACGATATGTTTATAGTAATAAAATCTTCGAAGAATGCACCAGATTTGCAATAACTAAAGAAGTCAGTGGTGCAGAGTTATGGACATAAAACCGGTTTTTGTTGACTTTTGTAATCCGAAAAGATTCCTCATATTAGTATCACTCAGGAAAATATGTATTGAATGACTTCAAGAGCGGCCCCAAGATAGGTGATAGTACTTCGAAACTAAATGCTTTAGTGAAAAGTAGCACTTTGGTTTGTATGTTTTTTCTAACACTCATATTGACCTTCGTGATTAGGCAATTGAGGAGTCGTCCTTAAAAAGGTTTAAAAAACTAACAGAATGGTATGGAATAATCGATAGCTTAGATCGTACGTACAGACCGTATAAGAGCTAAAAGAGCTAATTGTCGCAAAGCAATCTTTTGAGAGAGCTTGGCGATGTAACATGATTTTACAGTTGTCAATGCTAACGCAACATTTCATGTTCAAGGCAAAAGAATATCCAATTGCATATGAGCAGCCGTCACTTGACTCAATATTGCTGATCGTTGCTGCAGCGCATAACACCACAATAGTTAGGCGCACATGTGATGATCATTTGATACTTTATTGTCGACTCGCTGGCTATGTAAATGTCAATTCTTTGATAATAAGCCATAGCTTTGGTGGGAGTTAAACACTAAAAGGTTTGGAAAACGGATTTACGTTATGAAATTAAGCCAAAGAAAGCAAATTTTTTTTGGCTCAAAAGCCAAACATCAACTATTGCGATGGCCAATATATATGTAAAGTGGCCATTAGATGTCTTGAGAATGTGTACTCCACATATAAAAATATTTAAGAATGTAGTGTATCTCTAGAGGAGATAGCGAAACATTGCATGGTTACCCTTTTATGACTTCATGGACACATTTGCGATAGCAGAAAACTCAATTACAATTATACGTGATATTAGAATATTGATGAAATATTGAGTGCACTTGTAAGGAGATCAGACGTATACATCTGGCTTGATATGTATAAACGCAGAATAAAATTTGCAAAAAATTTGGCCAGAGTTCATCTTAGGAACCTCTTAGCAGCGTATAACAGGACACTTGGTTCTCGGTGCTACCGAAACTGCTGCAGAAACTGGTATGACGTGGAAGAAGATAAAACCGTAGATCATTTTCTCTGACATTAAACGACGAGAGAAGGAGTATTCTTTGACTTCCACAGTTGGTTAACAGGACATCTCTAGTCAAATGCGATTTGGACAGAAGCCACACGCTTTCATTAAACTATCGGCATGAATAAGAGCTGCCAGCCAAGATTTATAATTGTATAACGAAGTATGTAATGTCGGTGTTTAACAGCATTTTATAGGATCAAAGTAAGCTATATATCATATCTGCATACAAGGCGACATCGAGCAGCCATTAATCCACAAATAAATCAATAGCTGATAGTAGTAACAAGAATAGGAACCAGCCATTAGCAAGACGCCATTGAGCAGCCATTAATCCCAACAAAAAACAACAGTTGATAGTAGTAACAAAAATAGCAACCAGCCATCAAGCAGCCATTATAGCTGGCAACTAATCTACTTTTTTTTACCAGCCTTAGCTTCCTTGCCTTTAATTCTTTTTCAACATTTAAAAGGTTTACCACATCAAGAGCATTGGAAACAATGCTTTTTATTTAACTGATAGAGATACGGGTTTGATAAGAGTTGGCTCTTACAGCGCACTATCTTCAGGCTTTGGATGGGGGATTGATTAACCAAAGTCACTAATCGTATTTATCAGCAGAATATAATTTCTGATTTTATTTGTTGTGCAATACAAATTTTGTCTCTTTCCTTCTGATCTCCAGAGAAGAGAATAAATGCTACATTTTGTTTTGTCAAATACTTCATATGCGAAGCCAATATTTGTAGAAAAATTGAAAAAAAAATTGTTTGACAACATTGTTTTATTGTTATTTGTATTGTAAGGATGATTTAATTTCTTAATTTTACGGTCTAGAGAATAACAAAAAATTGAATACTTAGACGTTCGATATTATTTCGGTTTCTGTAGTTCTTGATTCCTTTTTTTCTTTTCTTTCATTTTTTCCCCGGTTAAACTCGTTAAGAAAAAAAAAAAAACAAAGAAATATAGAAGTACAGTGATGGCCGATATTAATTAATAACAAACGAATTGAAATGGAACAGAACAGAACACAAAAAAACACAAATACATACACAAAAGAAAAAATTGAAAGACAATCTAATAAATTTCACAAGGCAAATGCAAAAAAAAACTTGTCAATCTTAATTGCATCCTACAAAGTTAAGGGTTTTGTTTGTATTTTTTTTGATTTTTTTTTTTAAATTTTTTTATTTTGAAAATATTTGTTTTGTTTAACAAATAACAAAAGGAAAAATAAAGTAAAAGAAAATTAACAAAAAAAGAATTGAAATCAAAAGACAAAAGTTCCAATATTCTGTTTCAGTTTCAGTTTTTTTTTTCTTACGAAGAAACGAACGTATTGATTGAGTGGCTGATTGTAGGTAGGATTTGTTATATAAAAAAGAGTACATTTTCATTTTTTTGTTGTTGTTGCAACTAATTTTTTTTATAATTTTTTTTTTTTTTAAATTATTTTGTTATTGAAGTGGTTGGTGGACGAGAGTACGAGAGTTTGAATAGATATTTTGGATACAATACATACATACATACATACTATATAGTTTTGATATATTATATATATTGTTAGTATATATACTATATATATATATATTGTATTGGTTTTGATATTTTTTAGTTTGTGAATAATACTGAGTCTACATAGATGCTAACAGTCACAATGACGACGACAACCATTAAAAGTAGTAATGAAAAATTGAGTTGCTTCAGCTTTTTTTTCTGTTTTTTTTTTTTTTAAATTCTCTTATAACGCTTTTCTTTTTTCTTAATATTTTTCTTTTTTTAAATTTTTTTTTTAAAAATAAAAAATTTTTTTTTTTCATTATTTTGCAAAAATAAAACAACGAACAAAAAAAAATCATAAGAAATTAAAAACATTTGAGTTTGAAAATGAAATTTGATTTTGGGTTTCTTTTTTGGTAGTTGTTGCTGAGAGGGTTTTTTTTAAATAATTTACGATTTTTGGTTTGTTTTATGCTAAAACGTCCAGTGATTCTATTTTTTTTAATTTGATTTGGTTTGACCAACAAAAACACAAAAAAAATTAAATGAAAAAAGGAAGGCGAAATGGTATGTACTTTTGGTTTTCCTTTTTGAAAGTGCTTTTAAGCCAATAATGTATGTTACAAGGCATTTAGTGGTTGTTCGATAAAAGCTAATGAAAACGAACTAATGGTTGAGGGCAATTGAAAAAAAGAGGAGAACATTACATATATGTACATATGTGTGGTATGAATGTTAGGAAAAAAGATTTGAAAATGAGAGATTATTTTACATACATAAAATTCGGGAATTTAATCACTCAAAAGCAAAATAGGATTAATTCGAAATTCATGAAAAATAAACTCCTATGGTAGCTATAATTACAAGGAAGAAGAAAAGACCACAGAACATTCTCTCTGTCATTGTTCGATACTTGTTAACGAAGTATTCTTTGACTCCTACAGTTTGTTGAAAGAAACTCTGAAGGCAAAGTTGATTGGATAGTATTAGTTCTTTAATAAGAAAATCGTGCTTGCTGGAAGATGCCAGCCAGGAGTTATAAATGTTTGGCAGCATAAGTAACGAGTAACATTTATTTACACTTTTTAAGATAAACTTTCCTGCTTAATTGGCCAACTCTTTAGTGAGGGCTACAACCTAGTTGCTCACACCACCTATGTTGTGTTTTGTCCATCCATGAGTGATGAGACCTATAGTTTGACATCGACCCCGAGCGGCATATTTTTGAAATCTTTTCACAGAAAACTTCCATAATTTTGAACTGAGAGTTTATAATTTTGTTAGAAGAAATAAGTCATTATTTTAACAAATCCGACACAAAAACTAATATTTTCCTTATCACAGGGAGGTATTGAATAATCTACTGAACTACTGCAATTGTCAATGCATTATAACTGATGATGACATTATCTTAGAAATAGGGAACAAGGCAGTAACTATAAGGACATATTGCCGGTCGATGTATGGTACACCGAAATTTTAAAAGCACTTGATGTAACTTATCGAAAAAAGGCCTTGCCTTCCTATAATTGTGGCAATAGGAACATATCACCAAAATTTACACCTAGTAACAATTTTATCTGACAATTTGGTTGCTTTCAGTGTATTCAGTTCGATACGAGAATGGATAAGCAGGTTAGATGCCAGATCATGCAGAAATTTGCAGCAATGAGAAAATGAAAAGACAGATCAATTTCCGAAGAAGATAACTTCCATGACGCTAATAAGGTCACACTTTTCTGTAGAGTAGGAAGAGGTGAAAGGAAAGACTAAGAGAGGCGAACACTTTTTTCAATCCAAATGGGTTTAAGCTTGCATCAGCCTACAGAGAAGAAGTATGAGGATAGTAATCAAGCATCTTGGATTCAAAGAACACTTATTTTAAAATAAGGACCGATTCAAATCGAACGTGTATAATTCGTAATGAGAAGAACGAATCACCAGAATATTTACTCGGACCCTGTGCCGCACTTCAAGAAGAATACACTTAGATGCTTATAAAGTAATATGCCGACGCCGAATAACGTGCTTAAGTTTGCCAGGGAATTTGGATTGCTAAAGGTATTGTGGGTATACTTTGTGCCATATGTCTTGAAGGCCTCTAAACAACATACATTTTCATACAAAAATCAATCAAAGCACTTTTTTCATTAATTGAAAGTGATAAGGGATTGGATGTACTTTACAAATAAGCAACGGTAGGAAGATACTATTTTCAGTAAAATACACTTGGTGCTGGAAGAAAAAGTCACCCAAAGTTAATTTGGCGAAGATAAACTGAAATGGAAGGGTTGACATAGTCACTAAAAAACTTTTATAACTTCAACATTTTTTCTCACATGCTCGAAGCTCTAATGGAGTAACTACTCTTGATATAAAATTTGATTAATCACTAACTAAATAGGAAAATAGGAAACTGTTTAATTTTTTTTTTTTTTTGAGAATTTAACACAAGTCGGTACTCAACAATAAAAAAGATACTAAAAGACCTTGCGCTCTAAGAATCAAAAACAGCGAAACTTTAGGTCAAAGTAAGCTTAACTTTTTAAATGATCGACTATATAAATGATCATCCGTTAAGTAATAACGAAGACATGAACATTTTCATTCAACAAAACTATTCTGTGTTATTCATTTCAATAATATTCTCAGAACAAGGGTAAATTCACAAAAAATATTAAATGGAGATTGAATTTTGCTACTAATCTGGGTGGGAAGTAGAGTACATAACATACATAATTGGTCATAATAACCCTTTAGTCCGGATTACGATGTAGTTTCTCATACACTTTGGTTGTGTGTGTTAATTTTATACATGAGCAAAGAAACATGCAGTTTGAAGTCGATTTCGAACGACAGATTTTTGCGAAACTTTTTCATGGCAAGTGTTGTTTACTCTTACAGTTCTGTTGAGAGGAAGTCGTCATAGAAATAATTTTTCATATTTCGTATTTATTCGAGATGTCTGCTTTTGGGGTCCGACACACTAGACTACGGCGAAAGTAGAGTAACTTTAATTAAATTTTTTGATTTAAATGTTCGTCAAGTGCTTTAAACTTAAACTAATAAACTTATTATTCTCGTTCAAGTAATTTAACATAATTGCTTATCATTTTATTCAGATTTGCATAACTTGTTATTCCTAAACATATATTTACGTATTATTTGTATAAGTCTTCATTGATAATATTTTTTCAATATTTACAAAATCATTTGGTCTTCCTAAATATTTTACAAATACTGTCTCATTTTCAAATCCTTTTCAAGATTTTATACAATATTTTACATGTGAATAGTAAATGGATGGTTTGGAGTAAATCTATTTAATGTTATTGAAAGAATTAAGAAATATTTGTAATAAAAATGCTTTTAAAGACGATTTAAAATAAAAAGAAAAAATTATTGACAAAGAAAGAAAACAAAACAAAACAACATCAATATTGAATATAATAATATTTGTAATGGTATAATGCATGTTTAATTAATATTGAAAAAATACAAAAAGAAGTGAGAATAAAAATTTACAAAATATACACAGATTTGTAAAGTGAAAAATGGAAAAATAATTTTAAATATTTTCATCTGTTTTTAATTTTCTTTTGTAAACAAAAGTTTTTTAGAGATATTACAAAAGATGACTTTTGTATTGAATATGAAGTAAAGAGTTTAAAGAATATTCACATATAGACAGAGAGAGATAGAGAGACAAAGTAATTTAAATGCATTTACAAAAACAAAAACAATAATTATATAAAATGAGTAATTTAAGTATTCTATAAGAGATACAATATTTGTAAGAGTGTGTTGGTAAAATAAACGAGAACAAAAAATAAAAAAACATGGCGTAGTGATTGGACGTAAATGTGTAGGTGTTTTGTAATGTTTAGTTTGGTTTTAGTTGGTTAAGTAGTGGAGTAGTGGTTAGTAGAGGTGTTGGTTGTAGTTGTAGTGGTATAGGGTTAAATGCAATGAAAGCGACAGAGCGTTAGTAAATTTGAAAATGCCATAGGGGCTGGTTTAATACCTAAACTTTACGAAAGAAAATTTAACTTTTAAGAAATTGTAAAAATATTAGAAAAATTTACGCAAATCATTCAGTTTTTAAACAATTTTTGCCAATAAAATCGTTATTATTTGGGGGCTACTTTGAATATGTATGTATATTGGATATCTTTAATTAGTATCTAACGCTTATAAAAATTTATGTCAAAACAAGAAAAAGGTAAGAAAATGACTTGAAGCTATGTTTTTTCTATACTTGATGTAGTTCTTCAAAGAATACTTTATCAAGAAAAGTGCAACCGCTAATCTGCAATGATGCTGCAAAGCAGAAATTTAACATATGTTATGAAGATTGCCTTATGTTAGTGATGGCAATTGATTGGAACCCTCAAGGCAACAATGAACAGGGAAAGACCTGGTCTTTAGCTAGAGATGGTTATTTAGATTTGAGATTGGCAAAACCAGAATGATTTGATTCTCCTTAATACTTATAGCGTATGTACGTAAAAGATTTCTAGGTGGAGAAATGTTGTTATGTTCTTTCACTCTAACCTTTTGTCATGTATTTCAATACGAATAGCTTTGAACAGTAATAGTTTTGTTTTGGATTAGCAACAGGAAATCAAATATAATTTTAATTTTAACTCTTCTATTCTGGCTAATTTTGATATCAAATTGGCTTGAATTACTTAAAATATCCAAAAAATTAATGCAAGTACTGTTTCCATTCTTCACGATATTCTTTTTACTGGAAATCATCTTCTATTAATGGGACATAGTAATACTATCTGTCAGCCCAGACAAGATTCGAGTATTCGGCTGTTATGAGGTTAAATGCTAGATAAGTGACTATCTGGAGTAACTGAATCGGTTAGAAAGGGAAAAACGGTCTTGTGCGAATTCTCGGCAATGTGCAACTGACGAAATATCTAGGTGGGGTGCTTTCACGCCGCTTATGCGAACAGAACCCTTCTGTGGAGTGAAGTCAGATGTTTGGTGATGTGTGCTCAACGAAAAGGAAGATTTGAGGCAATTGAAACTTTTGGTACATACATAATTGGCCATTACAACCCTTCAGTCGGGATTACCGCTTAGCTTCTCACAACGCTCATGTTGTGTGCATTAATTTTATACTTGAGTGGCAGGACCTACAGTTTAACGTCAACTCCAAACGACAGATTTTGAGACTCTTTTTCATGGCAGGTTTATTTACTCTCCGATTTTTTGCCAGAAATCTGCTGAGAGGAAGTCGCAGAAGAAATATTTTTTTTTCACATTTCGTTTATTCGTTTCGTTGTCTGGCCTGGGGCCCGAACCCGGGCTTTACGTCTAATAAGCGAACATTCTACCTAGTAGACTACGGCGACTACTGAAACTGTACACTATGGATAAAAAATTCTAACAATCAACAAACTCAACTTTTACCAGTTAAGGAGTGTGCCCGAAAAAATTTGGAGTGTCCGAAATATTTCGAATTTTTTTTATTTTTTATTTTTTTTTCTATTTTAAAAACGGAATGCAATGAAACAATTAAAAAAAATAACGGTAATTTGTTAATGTACAGTTTCTTTTGACGCTCACTGTATGTTATATGCCACTTTAAAGAAAGCTTTTTTATTTTGTTCTACTGCACTGCATAACAATAGTGTTCAAAATTTTTATTTTAAATTATTTCTTTGATTTCTATTGTATTTTAATGGCGTTATTGGAATTTATTTATTTTATATGATTATTACGAGAAATTTTCAAACGTTTGAAGAACAATTTTTAACACAAAAACTTATGAAAAAAGCCTTTCAAAATAAAGTGTTTTTCTAAATTTTTATTGCTTTTAAAATATTGAATTTAAATAATTGAAATTAATAGTTCTTATTTTTCATAAAACTGTTTTAATATCCACGAATATTCCACAAAAAAGTCGTTTACGCTCTAACGCTTTCATTGTGTTTTTTTGTTTTGGTTTCTCATTTTCATTCATTTTAATTTTATACAATCACTGTTAGTCCTGGGTATTATTTAGGGTAAGTGTATTGGAAAGTATTAAATGGTTTATAAAATAGTATACGTAGTAAGTATATTGCTAAGGATTAATACAATTATTTATAATGATATTCGTTTGAATGCAATAGAATAAATAGAAATAAAAATTCAAAATAAAAACTAAAGAGACAAAACAAAACGAAAATGAAATTTAAACCAAATTAATGAAAAGAATAATCCTTAAATAATATTTAAAAATAAAAATAAATAAAAAATAAAAATTATAATAAAAATTCATTTTTTTTAAATTGTTTTTAATTTTCATATTTTTTTTTAACTTTTTTTTTTTTGGTTTTTGTAATTCGTATTTGTTCAAATACTGTGTGTTTTTCATTACTTCTTTTCAACTAACCTCAGACACAGGGAGAAGTTTCTATGTACTACAACTGACCTGTAGCACAGTGCCATCAAGGTGAATGTTACAAAAACGAACCCAACAACTGACATTAGTACACCAACTAAAAATACTGTATTTGAGCCATGGTAGTTCTCTATACGAGTAAGTAAGTTTATTGCGGTTTTTTTTATTCGCAAAAATTAAAAAATAAAATTAAAAAAAAAAAATAAAAAATAAAAACAAAAATTCATTAAAAAAAAATTCGTTTTTTAAGGTTATTATTTTATATAGTATTTGTTGTTGTATTATATTTATATGTTATTTGTTGTTGTATTTGTTAAATGGCCATTATTTGAGATTTGGAATTCAAATAGAAATTTTGTTTAGAAACACATCACGCCACGCCACACCAAGCGGGTTTGTAATAAAAAGATAGAGAGTGAGAGAGGATGATGAACAGAGAGGCCAATGTTAGTAAATAAACGAAATGAAAATTTGTTAAAAAAAAAGAAACAAAAAACAAGAGAGAGTTTTTTTAATTATTTTAATGGCATTTTAAAATTTGCATTATTTAAGCCAGAAATGGACAGAGAGAGAGAGAGAGAGAGAGAGAGGAAAGCAAAGAAAGAGAATATGTGTGGTAAAGGTCAGTGTAGATATAGTTTAGCCATAAAAACCGTTATAAATATTGAATCATTTATTTTAATGGCGGCGGCAGCGGTAATGGTATTTCCGGTAAGTTATTTTCATTGATTTTTTTTAAAGCATATTAAAAGGCGTTCATTTTCATTTTATTTTATTATTTGTTTTATTTTTTTGGTCATTATTGTTGACATTGTTGATTGATTTGATTGTTTTTTATTTTATGTTTTTGTTATATTATTTTTCGTATTAAATTTTGTTTTTGGTGTTTATCAAAATTGTTGTTGTTATAGTTGTTGTTATCGCATCGCATTTAAGTTGTCATTTAGAATTGTTGTTGGGTTGATAAGTGTCGCACCGAGTAGTGGAAATATACATTAAAGTAATGATTTAGCATTAGAAATTGTATTTGTAGTAAAAAAAAAACAAAAAAGATTTAAAACAAAAAAATTCTATTTTTATATGGTTTTTTAATTTTATTTTTCTTTACTTCTTTTATCCTGTAAAATAGTATGTACATATGTTGGAAAACAAAAATAATATCTCAGCACGCCATGACAATGGTAATCCCAAAAGCGTACGTTTTTCTTTCGAAATTCATTAAAAAGAAAATTCAATTTCTCTCTTTTAATTTTTTAGTAGAGATTTTAGGCCTTAATTAGATTTTATTTTTGATTACATTTTCTTATTGTTGTTGTTGCTGTTGTTAATGATGATTTTTTTTTTTGTGAGATTTTGATAGACATTTTGTTAATGTTATTAAAGTTTTTGTTAGAGAGATTAAATTTTTGTAAAATTTGTTGTTATTGTTGTTTGATAAACGTCATGCATAAAATTTCAATTCAAAAAAATTTTTATTTTATGGTCACTTTGGATAGAGAGGGGGAAAGAAGGAGACAGAGAAGAGAGAAAGAGAGCGAGCGAATGAACAAAATTGTAAACTATAATTAAATTAGAATTTTTGAAAAAATGAAACGAAAATTTATAGTGGAACGGATGTTGATTGATTTATTTGAAATTTATTTATGTGGACCCTGTCGACATGGAAGGATGTCCAATACAAATGCCTGTGTGGAAATTTGTAGGAGAATTACAAAGTTTTTAAAGTTGTGTTTAAAAAATTTTTTTTGTGGAATAAAGCGACCTGACCTAATGGGGAAGAGAAGTAGGAAGAGAACAGTTTTAAGTGCATTTCCGAGTATAATACACATATGTACATAACATGTACCCTCATGTATAATGTAAGGTAAGCGCTGGCAGCTGTTTACCCCAAAAGTTTATAACCATGAAGGATTGAATAGCGTTCACCGTTGTAATAAGATAGGGTTATTTGGTGTTACAATTACATGAATATGTTTGAGCATCGTTTCGACAGCGATTTAATAGTCTATCAATGGTTGTCTTTGTAGAATATTGAACAACTTTTGGCTTGTGGGCATTAGCTATTGGGCAGCATAAATGCTAAACACCAAACTTCTTTGAAAAACTAATTCACTACATATAAGACCTGTGTATATATGCCATTAAAACGACCCTACATTGGAAACGTCAAATGTAAAGACATGTTGAAAAATGAAAGCACACATGGACAAGGTAGTTGGAAAGAAAGTATACTGAACTAAACGTATTTGGATTGATATCAAGTAAATGGTAGGCAATAAGCTTGCTTAGAAAAATAGTTTGTAATAGCCTTATGAGCCTCATAAACAACTACTGATCTCCAGAAAATATTCAAAGTACTGTAAAAGACATCAAAATATATATGAAGCCACAGAGTATTTCGGGTTCGATTATCTTTTGTAACAAAATTTTTATTACATTTTTCTTTACATCCATAAAAGACATACAGTAAAAATATATTAAATCCTCTAATCAAATTTCGAACTTCTGTGGATAACCTTTTATGATATTGTGGATAATTTTTTTTAGTTACAATCGTTCAATAGAAAATTGAAATTATTGACTGATTAATTTCTGCCATTCAACTGAATACATGATCAGGTGTAATGTAAGGTAAATAATTAAAAGAGTCATCAAAATTGTAAACACAATAGCCTTTACAACAAGTGGACCCATCTGTAACTATATAGCGGCGGATATATACGGAGTTTAGCAATTTACTTTCACCAAAAACCTCTATCGACACCATGTAATTTAGTGGAACACATAGTAGAATATAGTCTCAACCAGACCCAATTTTCCATCGTCACTATGGTTTTGAATATAAAATAAGGCAGGCGATCCTTTGCGATAATACATACATACATTATTGGTGGTTACAACCCTTCAGTCAGGATTAGGACCTAGTTTCTCACACCACTTATGTTGCGTGTATTAATTTTATATATGACAGCACAAAACTTTTCACGGCAATTTTATTTATTCCCACAGTTTTTGCCAGAAATCTGCTGCGAGGAAGTCACCGAAAAAAAATTTTTTTTTTCAAAATTTGGTTTTGATGTCTGACCTGGGGTTTGAACCGTGGGCTTATGTCTAATAAGCCAACACACTACCTACTAGACGACGACAACTTCGAAGAATCTCATGCCTGGTAAATGTTATTCCATCAACACCCTCTTTTCAGTAAGTGTGGGACAATGGGAGAAATAGTATCCTCCATTCCAAAGTCAAAATTCTCGTTTTAAACGCAGTTAGTGTACCATGATTTTGAATAAGAAATATTGCAGGAGATCCTTTAATAGAACAATGGAACCAAAAACGTGTTGCATTAGAGTCAGAATTCAGTGGCTATCGTTCATGTCCTTTATTCTTATGCGCCTAAGGCTGGCTTGTTGTTATGATTCGACAATAAAAATGAAGACAAACAACCAAACGAAATATTCGTAGGACCTATCAACTCCTTGTATTCATTGAAAGATGATTTCATAGAAACTATAGAGAAATCAACTCAACAATCAGTATGTGCTCCATGCTCAAATTAAGTCTGAACTTGTTCTGTGCAAATAACTCAGAAGTGGTCTATGATACTGTCCAAAATGAACGGGAACACATTGGAAAACTTTATTGTAGAAGACAATGATGCACTGCGAAACTTCGGCAATTAGGAAGTCCATTACCGTAATACAACCCTTACGAGAAGCGGTGGCTTATGGACAATGTTTACGACATTGTGAAGAAATACTGCATGTCAATGCCGTGGAATATGGTACTGGAAAAAAAGGTGTTTTTAATCGCTATGGATTCGATATAACCACTTGGTACCTATTGAAGGTGTCCACTAGCAATGATCCGAGAATATATAATTTTTCAACAGCTATAATGACATGTAGAAAAGTCTAGTTCAAAGAACATAAATCGTCTCAAATAATTTTTAAGAACAAGGGTTTGCGTGTTGTATGTTTAATATATATATATGGCATATATATATGGCATAAATGCCAGCATACGTATTTGCCAATTTTTTAAAGTAATCCCAGTGATTAAGCCGCTAGGGCGATTCATAAAGATTGTGAATGTTTTTAAAGAGGAATATCTAGCTGTCTACACTTTGGGGATATAATTACTGATAATCTATCCAAAGTTTCGTATCGCAGCATAATTTTTGTAGCACAAAACAAAGGATTCTAGTAATGTGGTATTTTGAAATACTTCATGCAGAGGAAGGGCAACATTTTCATGATTTTATAAAAAGTTACAACGAACATAAATAGTTCCAATCGAATAGGCTTCACAAAAAATCGTTTAAATTTTTCAAAAACTCCAATAATACATTTTAGTTACACAAGTTCTCTACTCTCTTCTCTTTGAAACGTTTTTTTTTCTTTCAATATTTTGCAACAATAATCGCTTAAAGGATTTTTACATTAAATTAATGAATTTGTGTTTGTACAGTCACTTTATTATGGCACCGTTTTTGTTTTCGTTTTAATTGCTAAAATATTAATTAAAAACTATGATTTTTATGAATTAAACAGAAGAAGAAGAAAAAAATCGATTTTAAAATTGTTCATAAATTATTAAGGCTTTAATGCACATACATACATACGAGTACATATGCACATACATAAAAAATTCATTGCATTGTATACAGGAGTTATGAAAGGTCCATTTAATGGGAAAAAATAAAAACTTCTTTTTTGCAGAAATTATTTTTAAGAGGATTATAAATATTTGCAATTATTTTCCCCAACAGGTAATATGTATTGTACCAATGAATATTTTAATTATTTTCAATTTTGTTTTTAATATTTATTGTTGTTGGGTTTTTTTTGTTTTATTATTTTGTTATGTTATTAAAAGGAAAAAAAAAAAAAAAAAAGAAAAACAAAACCATAAAAATTAAAGGAAAATAGTTTGTAAAAAAATATTGTAAATAAAAATAGAAAATAAATTTGAAATAATTTTTAAAAATAAAACAAAATAAAAAAATAATAATCAATTATAAACAATTTTTATATGTATACAAATTCATATGAAGAAGAATTTCTAAAATTTAAAATAATAGAAAGTGCAACAGATTTCAAGCCAATTGAATAATTGAAAAACAAGTGCAAAAATAACCACACTAGGCACACTAGCATACTGGCACAGACTCGCACACACTCTTACACAAATTAAA
The DNA here is from genome assembly GCA_930367235.1 of Sarcophaga rosellei. Taxonomy (NCBI): domain Eukaryota; kingdom Metazoa; phylum Arthropoda; class Insecta; order Diptera; family Sarcophagidae; genus Sarcophaga; species Sarcophaga rosellei. The sequence continues at coordinate 65,568,018 of OV884018.1, forward strand.
ATAAATTAAAATAATCAATTTGTAATACAATATTACACATTTAGTGTTATGGCACAAGTTCATGGTTTTGATTTGACCACATTGTGTTGCTTGTTAACCGACTTAGCGAACTGCATTTAAAATTATTTTCCAATCGATTGCTCTGGCTATTTAATAATGAATGAACTTTTTTGCAACATTTGTTAGGCAACTATCCTCTGTTGTGCATAAAAATTTGTCAGAACCGTTTAACGAATTTTACCGATCGATACCAGCCTAGAAATGTATGTGAAACCTGTGTATGGTTATATTCGGGCTTTTTATAAGCGTTTCAAATTCACAACTGCTTTAAAATACGATCTCATTTGGACATTATATCGAAGTGGATATAAGGGAAGCACGATAGGCTCTAAAAACTTGAGTTCATAAGCAGACCAGGCATTATCTTGGACTGATATGTATAAATTCTTTAATGTATTTACAGTAGCAAACGAAAGAGGGCATGTCATTGATGTTCCAATTACTTCGGTTAAAGCTTATTACTTTAATCTACCAACTGACTATCTTTTACATTAGTCAGCTTTTCCCTAACTACATAAAAATATAGTGGATATAGATATTTCCAGCAGAAAGGTCAACCACTCAATCTTTAATGAAGCGCTTCCAAATTTAAATAGGACAAAATGTGTGTGAGAATTCATTGACATTTTTTATACCTTTGAATTACTTATTGATGCCATTATGGCATGAGCTGTGTGGCATATCATAACGCAATTCTGTTGAAACTGCATGTCGCTGGTGTTCATATCATTCAATTCTTTGTAAAAAAAGTTGGTAATCGTTGAAGTATAGTGCTCGCTGTTGACAGTAATGGCCTGGCTAATGTCGTTAACAAAGAAATATGTATCAATGAGGCCGCTTGCCCAAAATTCAAACCAAACTGTGATTTTTTCGGAATGCATGGGACGCTTTAGATCTCATGTGGAATGGTATCGTCACAAAATTAACAATTGGTTTTGTTCACGTACACATTCATCCAGAAATAGGCCTCATTGAGGATGATTTTTCGCTAAAAATTTTGGCCAGTTGCTTACTGCTCTAGAGTCCCTTCAGCGAACATACGTCATTGTCTAGGGTTATCCATAGAGATTTGGCAAACCAGAGTGAATAAATAATGACTTTAATATTAAGGTCGTCATCAACTGTACGAGAGCGCATGTTGGAAGAACCTATGTGATAAGAGCAAACATATCAAACGGGACAGCATAATTTGCGAGAGAGGCTAATGACATAGTGGTCATAGTGGAATTGCATGCCATTCTTCCTTCATCAGTGGAATTGAAGAATGTCATGCAATTTAGATAGCATATATTCCGGTGAGAGTCATGTTGATTGACCTTTAAAATAGTCTTTCGTCTTTTCTTTTCAGAATCTTAATCTATCCTTTCATGACTATTTAAATTGCTGGACCAAAGTCGAAATAATTCTGAAACAAATTCTAGGCTTAAATCCTTGTTTTATAAAGAGGATAATATAAATCTCTAGAGTAAGAAAAGGAAAGAAAATTAACCACAGAGAAGTATTAAGAATAACAAGGAAACGAATGAAAAAAATTACAGACAAGAAAAATTGAGAGAAACGGTTTCTAAGACTATATCCGAAGTGAAGCGATATTAGTGCTAAGGACTACTATCACAGTTTTGTCTGTGAAGATAGTTATTCTAAGAACTTTAATAATAGCAGTTTGCAATAGTGGCTCATATAAAATCTATTTAAAAAATAATTTTTGAAGAATTTATATTTTAAATTTTTTCATTACAAAGTATATCCTGAAATTACTGGGATTTAGTTGACTACAAACGCTATTTATGAGAAAATTTATTAAAGAATACACACACACACACTCACTCACTCATAGTACACTTATTGATTTATTGAATACTTATCATACAATTATAGGAGAAATAGACAAAGAAATAGAGAGACAGTGAGAGAGAGTTCAAAAAGGAAAAAAATAAGAATAAAAACACTTATACAATTACACATAATAACAATAATAATAAACGCAACCATAGTCATCACCAAAATCATTATTATTGTTATTATTGTTATTGTTTTAAGTACTGTTATTATTATTATCGCCATTTTTATATTTCTTATATTGTATGCGTGTAAACCATATGAGATAGAAAAACAATAACAATAATAATAAAAACATTTGTTATGACGGTAAATAAATTTTTGTTAAAAGAGAGAGAGAGACACACACACAGAGATAGAGAGAGAGAGAATGTAATACAATAAATATACATAAATAGAGGAAGAAGAAGAAGAAACAAAACAATGTTTGTACAATTAAAAGAGACATTAACGAAGAAAAGAAACTTTAACACACACAGAGACAGTAAAGGAGAAACATTTACAAAGGATGAGTTATTGATTGCAAAGAGAGGGGAAAATGGAATATTTTATTTCAATAAATAAACACATACAAACAAATTTACTTATACACACATATACAAACACACACATATACACATACACATATATAGATATATAATTAGATGAAAACAAATTGTTATTAGTATTATTGTTTTTGTTGTTATTCTGCACTTAATAAAGAAATAGAAATTTTAACAATTACACTCTCAGACACACATACATACATACATTAACACACAAATACACCACCACACGGGTTTATTCACTGGTTTTATATGATCACTCTCATTCTCTGTGGTGAGATAATATGCTTACACACTTATATATACATACATACATACACATACACTCTCACAATAAATGTATGTATTAAGTAAGACAAACAAGCAAAATAGTTTATTACATTGTTGTAGTAGTTGTTGTTGTTGTTGTTGCTGCTGTTATTGTTGTTGTTCTAAGGATACATTTTTCTCTTTATTCTGGCTGTTTAGCAAATAAGAAAAAAATTCCCTAATTTTCGTTATTAATTTATAAGAGAATATTTCTTTGAATTGTTTCATTAGTTTACGCTTGAATTTACAAATACTTGTACGTACATATACATAAATTGTATTTTAAATGTGAATGTGAGTGTGTTAAATGTTGTTAATGCCTCTTTAAGGCCTACACATGAAGAGTTAAAAGGTGAATTTCTTACTGTGTTAAAATACCCATTTAAATCGATTGGGATGGGAGATACTTTTTCATTTTCTTGCACACAATTTTTGTTTTTATTTTCATTGTCATTCTTTGTTTGTGTAGCAAAAACAAAAAAAAGTTTATTTAAAAGTTTATTTTTATAGCAAAAAGAAATGTAAATAAATATTATAGTTTATCGTTCTTTCTTTCTTTCATGTTTTTTAAAATTTTATTTTAAGGACAGAAAACCAAGCAAAGTTGTTTTTATTTTTTGTAAAAATTTTTATTTTTCTTGTATGTTTTTTATATTTTTGTTTTTGGTTTAATTATTCTTTCGTGTTTGTTTTTTGTTTTAAACCCAATTGAAAAGAAACCAAATTTTTTTATGATTATTATAATCGCATACTAATTAACAAAATTAAATAAAAAACAACACAACACAGAAAATAATTACTGATACAAAAAAATATAATTTTGTTGACAAAAAAACAAAAAAAATTAGTTATACAAGAATGCTACTTGCCTTAGGATGAACTGGAAGGACATTCGATACTCAGTCGACTAGTTAGACATTTCAACAAATCTTTCAAAACTCACTTTTAAGACCAGCAATACTACTCTCAAAAAAAGATATACAAGCAGGGGAGATGGGTAGAAAAGAATAGATACTGATCCAAGAAATATATAACAGATCAATTCAAAGTTAGTTTTAGGCTTGCAGAATTAATTAACTTGTCAGCACAGATCGAGATTCGTACAGAGCAGATGGGTGAACATGTTAGGTATATATCACTATCCAATTAGTATCCCTAGAGTAGTCATCGATTAGAACGCTCCAGTCTCTAGGGCAGTCATCGATGGGAACGCTCCAGTAACGCAGGCCCCAACAGCAGTAAATTAAGGAAGCGAAGATATATCGTGCCGTGATTAAAGAATAGAGAGGGATAGAAGGAAATAAAACTCCCATTGCGATAGAAATTCCCCAGGAAGTTTAATACAAGGTAGACTGTTTTAAACGTCAAGAAATCAGGCAATCGACAGACTGTGTAAGGAATTGTCAAGACTGTAATGAAATTTATAGAGATAGAAGCGTTAAGATGTGATCAGGCTTGTGAATAATCTTAATGTACGCACAACAGCAAATATGCATTCTGTGGGCGAAAGTGTGATGGCTAAACCAAATTTGTCGGTTTTTAGCCGTTTAGATTATCATACAGTTCCATAGGGATTTCACTATATAAAGCCTGACCTTCGCATCAATTAAATCGGTCTGGTCATTCACAATGCTGAAGATATGTTGAAGTAGCAGGATTTTAATGTTGATTTTTCAAACAAAATTTCCTTCATAATTTTGGCATACAAAGGCAAGTTTCGGAGAACCCAGAAATCATTAAAGAAAATAGACCATAGATTGTGTCTACGCGGATAATCTCCTTATGTTAGAACTTTTGAAAACCAATATTCATCGAGTTATTGTTTACATGCCGCTCGAAATGTGGAAACAAATGGTGGGCAACTAACTTTGAGGGAACGGTGCCTATAACCAGTTTGGTGGAGGTTATTTAAATGACATTATTTGTCATACAAAGGTTCTTGTGTTTTAATGAACTAAGGATTTCAAAGTGAAATTTGTGTGTTTTATTTAATTTCAGTTTTTTTAACCGAAAAATGGATAACATGTTGTAATGCAAGCATATGGGCATTTCAATAGGTTGTTGTTAGGCATCTATCTTAGTTAAACACTTTTATTGCAAAATTATGTTGATGTTAATAGAAAAAACACCGATTAATAGCATAACACGATGTGAAATTTGCAATAAAAAACTTTCATTAGTAACTAGGCCAGTAGCATTTTGTAGGTTAAAAAAATAGATTAAAAAAACTTAAATTTATAATTTTGTTTAAATTAATTAAAAATTTGAAATATTTTTTTTTAAAGATTTTTTTGTTGTTATTTTTTTGTTGGTGATTAAATAAAATTTTTGCTTGGTACTCTACCTGTAACAGACAGCCAGTGTTGCAAAACTAATGAAGACACATTTGACGATAACGGTTAAAATGATGACCATGGATAAAGTGCTGATTCTATCTTGATCGGACGTGCCTGTAATGTATGATTGATTAGGAAGGTGAAGCCGCATAGAAAAACACAACCAAATTTTCTTCATTTTTTTTGTTTTCATTTCTTTTTGTTTGTAAAATTTTTTTGTAACAAAATTTTTTTATAAATTTAAAGTTAAGAAAATTGCCCATGTTTTACGTTTTAATTTTTTTTTCTTTTTTTTGGATTACCATTGTCATTTGTTGTTAACTTTACTGCTAACTTAATAAAGAGTTATAAACAAAGATTTCATTCTTTTTTTTCGTTTGTTTGTAATTAAGCTTCAGTTGAAAAAGCAACATAAAAATATCACAGTAAATAAATTGCAACAAAATTTTCTCTTTTCTCGGAAAATTTATTATCTTTTTCGTCTCGTTTTATTGTTAATTATAAAGATTTTTCACTTTCATTCTCTTAATATTTCATCTTTAAATTCATTGTAAAATGAATGAAAATTATTATAACATAGAGAACGAGTTATAGAGAGCGAGAGCGAGAGAGAGAGAAATTAAAATAAAATTTATGATTCATTTGGCTTACCATACGGCGTTTCCTTCTTTTCCATTTTGATTGCATTTGTTGGTGTTGGCAGACCTTCAGTTGGCAGTGGCGTAGTTAATAAAACAATTAAACTGCAATCAATACCTCCCCATCCCATATCGCAGAAACACTTGTTTGTATTCGTACAGACCTTCACCACAACGCATCACACCATTACAAAAAATTTTCCCCAGCAAAATTCAAAAAATATGTGGAAAAAAGAAAGAAATGAGAGAGAGAGAGAAAGAAAAATCATTGGAAATTGCAAATTAAATTATTAAAATGAAATTAAAATTTATTAACAGGGCTCCTCTTAAGGGAACAGACAAATACCAATAAGTTAATACCGGGGATTTTTCAGTTTTAATAATTTCATGAATGAAAAGACAAAGCAATACACGGTTTCAACCTTTAATTTCCATTGCTAAGTGTATAAGTATACCATATACATATGTACATACTGATGCATGTATGTTTCGTTGTAATTAAAGAAAATTATTTTTAATACTTTGGATTCAGACAAAAATTTTTGTTTATTTTTTTAATATTCAATACAAAGTATACACATGCCTTCGAAAGTACAAACGAGGTATGTATTAAAAGATTATGACTCCACAAAGCTAGAAATAGTTTGTAAACTAAAGATCGATTGCATCAAATATTTAGGAAATCTACTCAATATGTTGCTCGGTGCACAATACGTCGACTGTATATAAGGGGTGATTTTTAAGAGCTATAGGAAAATTAAAAAAAAAAACACATACAATTCAGAAAAATGCATGAAATCTTTATTTGAATCGATAGTACGGTCCATATAATTTAATGTTTAAAGATTATTTCATGCAAATGTTGACCGCGACTGCCCCTCAAATGGTCCATCCGCTTAGTCCAATTTTGGCATACTCTTTCCAACATTTCGGCCGGTATCTCACGAATAAATGCTTCAATGCGTCAATTGAAGCGGGCTTGTCTGTATAGACATGAGCTTTAACATAGCCCCACAAAAAATAGTCTAAAGGCGTTAAATCGCCCGATCTAGGCGGCCAATTGACCGGTCCCGAACGGAAATAAAATGTTCACCGAACTCGCCTCTCAATAAGTCCATTGTTACGCGTGCTGTGTGGCAGGCGGCACCGGATTGCTGAAACCACATGTCAAGCAAGTCAAGCTCTTGCCTTTTTGGGCAAAAAAAAAAGTTGAATATCATCTCACGGTAGCGCTCACCATTCACAGTTACGTTACGATTCGCAGCATCTTTGAAGAAGTACGGTCCAATGATGCCACCAGCCCATAAACCGCACCAAACTGTGATTTTTTCTGGATGCATTGGTAGCTTTTGCAATGCTTCTGGTTGATCTTCACACCAAAATCGACAATTCTGCTTATTTACGATCCATTGAGCCAAAAATGAGCTTCATCGCTGAACACAATTTTTCGATACGGAAGTGGATCTTCGGCCAACTTTCCAAGAGCCCATTTTGATAATAAAATTCAATAATTTGCAAGCTTTGTTCGTTTGTAAGACGATTCATGGTTAAATTATAGACCAAACTGAAGATGTTTGACAGTGAAACAATACACGAAACGTAAGTGAGCTGTTTAAACCAGTGTTGCCAAAAAGATAATAGCTAAAAAAATCACCCTTTAGAACTAAAGCAAGTTGTCCATTTGGTTTATTCGCCATGCATTTATTACCATGGGTCGTAAGCTTAATTTAATGGACTGGGCTACATACATATTACGACCTAGCTTCACATACCACTTATGCCGTGTGTGTTAATTTTATACATGAGACGCAGGACTTAGAGTTTAAAGTCGATTCTGAACGTTTGATTTTTTGTGGAAGAACTTTTCACGGTAATTTTCAAGCAACTGCTTTAATTCAAAAGAGTCTCATTTTTCAATTACAATGAATATTATGGATTTCAATATAAATACCAAGTCCTTAGATTCCGATGATCTCAAGGCAATACTCATCGACAATTGCTAACATTTTCAGTGCCACATACACTTGCTGATGTTCTAGTATAGCTCCTAGACAATTAAGGCAAGGCTTTTAAACGATATAAAACAATTTGTTTAGTTTGTTGTGGGTCTCCTCTATATTGACAAGGGGTCTACCCAGGTTGGCCTATTCAAAAAGAATTCTTCGTGATTAGTATTATAGCTTTTGTAGAAAAATTCCAATGTATTATAAGGGAAAGTTCTTGGTAAATGCTGTACTTAATAGTACAGCCAAACTTGTGATTATCATGTTAAAAAAATGCTGCAAAAAACCATTAAACTTGAATATTTTATGCTTTAATGTCTTGTGTGTAGATTAAAAAAGAATGGCTGTCTCGAAGTATTGTAGAGTTTACATGATTGTATTACTACGAGTTATAGCAGCTACTAAATCGACCCTCCTAATGACATGTGTAAAGGCTTTTCTTAATCTAACACCTGTTAACGAAGCAATACAACAGAAGGCTGCTGTGGACACAATCTCCATTCATAGGAAAGAGAAGCTTTACATATCATAATATTGAGTCCACATAAAAGAGGTACTCAGTTTAACAAGGAACTATAGGGTAATCATATAGGCCAGAAATGGACTAGCCTAGACTGAGCAGAAGGCCTGTGGATCCAAAATGGTTATTCCATGACTCACAGATTAGTTATTTGTACCATTCATGTAGTAGTGGAGAGGGTGGAAATTCTAAACGAAAGGGAACGTATAGGAGTATGAATGAAAATATTCTCGAACAGTCTTAATTACTGGAGAGTAACTAAGAGTGGAATTGCTTTGTCGTGAGTTTCAACATATGAGACGACTCACTGAAGAATAAGATGGTTAACTATGCCAAAGGGAAGTTGAGGGTACATTTATTGAAGTGGCTTCAATAGAAGACTCTTGAGGTAAAAATTCCATATCTTCCTTTAGCTTCCACAGGAGTTTGCTGTAAAGAGAGAGATATGAAGAAATGGTCAACAGCGTACTGCAATAATGTTATTGGTCATGAAGTTGCCGTAGTCTAGTAAGTAGTGTGTTGGCTTATTAGATATGAACCCCAGGTCGGACATCTCCAAGAAAACGAGAAACTGAAAAAATTTTTCTTCGGCGACTTCCTCTTAGCAGATTTCTGGCAAAAACTGTGAGAACTAAATAAAATTGCCATGAAAAGATTTTTAAAAATCTGCCATTCGGAATAGACTTTAAACTGTAGGTCCCGCCACTCATGTATAAAAATTAACACACACAATATAAATGGTGTGAGAAGCCTGGTTGTAGTAATCATGATTAAAGGGTTGTAATGACCAATTGTGTATTGGTCGTAATCGAACTTCTTTGCAAACAGAGTGGGTTTGCTTCGCGACCTGGCAGGGAAAGTTTTAGAGCAGTTGTAGATTACTATGACGGAAAGTCTTGGCAAGATTGGCAGATTAAAGACCAGTTCTTATAGAGAAATCGATGGTGCATTTGGCGACCCACTGTCTGGCATAAGGATTTTGTTTAATTGCTTTAATCCATCTTTTCCAGCCTAGATTCAACGCTCTATGATATGATGATCTATGCATTGGATCGTTGTATTGACTTTAGACGTGAGAGAAATTGCTCATTGAGTTGTACTTCGCCAAAGCCTTTCCATGATATTCATTGTTTCGCCTCTAAGGAGGTCAGAGACAGGATGTTGATTTAGTAAGTAACTATTTACGGATTATTTAGTAAATAACCATAATGAATACTTTTTTTCAAAAATGTATCATAAATTTCTATAAAGGTTCCTATTGCTGCTTCCATTACTGTTGTTTTTGATTGGTTTTCTCTTCTTTTCAAGTTTTTATTGCAACAATAACTAGCAAGAAAATTAAAACACAGAAGAAAATCTAATGCTCTTTGCTATTAAACCACGTTCGATTCAATCTGACTTTACGTTGCAATAAGACAAACCTCTTATCTACTACATGGTATATAATTTGTCTTAAAATAACCATCATAAAATTGGTACTTTTCTTATATATTTGCTGGTACTTATCCAAAACATTTCAAAAATGACGAGTAAATTTTTAAGGGGAAATTAATATTAAGAATGGCAGCCTACTTCCTAGCACTTACCCCACGTTTGGAACACTCTTCGCCCCGATCATTTATTGGACATTTGGTTTGATCGACATGTGGAAAGATACTAACGCATGTTTGATTCAAACAAATCAAATTATCACCGCACGGTGTACCATCTTTAACTAGACCATGATCGGGATATTCATTGGCATTCAATTGGCCGCTGGTGGCCCTAAAATGGAGACAAAAAAAATTTAATTTAATAAATAAATAAAAAAGATTTCTGCAGCCCACAAAAGAAACTTACTTGCACTCGTATTCCAAACCCTTAATTGATATTATCGTACGCGAATGTAAATCACCTTCGTTTACAGGCTGACGTTCACCCTCCTTGCATTGTAAAGTGCCGCACTGGACATTTCTTTATAGAAAACACGATGTGTGTTAATTAAAAAAAAATAGATTCGGAAGAAAGGGAATTTTAATTATTTTCTTTTTTTGTTTGCTACTTACTCTGGTTCACATTTAACAAAATTGTCTTTGCCATCACGACCGCAATGACCATTAATCGAACCCTTGGAATTGAATTGTTCAAAGCATTCTTTATCGGCGGCCAAACCACCATAACCCCATATGGCCTCGCATTGTAAATTCAATGTGGGACAGTCGCCTTGAAAACAATAGCCTGCACAAGGAATGGATTATTGGTGGCATGTAATGTTTTGGTGTAGGGTGGATTTTTCTTAATTAAAATGTAAAGAAATTTTTACCTGATACTCCTGTTTTTGAGTGGCCACAAGGTGAACCATTTTTCTTGAATACATCCATGGGGCATTCACCACTATCACCATCACAATATTCGGGTAAATCGCATTCATTATGCGAGTCACGGCAGATATGATCCTTTGAACGTAACTGTTGTTGTTTTGTTTTTCAAGAACAATAAAACACAATTAAAATTAACAAGAAAACAAAGGAGAAGGAGAAGAAAACTCATCAGAAACTTACGCGGCATTGCTCGCAACAAGCACCGTTGGCACATTGGGCCTCTGACTTCAGTTTGCACGTTATGCCGTCGCAACAAGGATCCAAGGCACACTCTTCAAAGGTGCCACAGTCACATTCTTCATCTTCTTCTACAATTTTATTGCCACAATTGCGACGCATTTCGATCTACAGGGACAAACAAAACGAATGAAAAAGAAATCTTAATACAAAACAACATACACTGAAGAACAGGAGCAACAAACAGCAGCAACAGCAACAGCAGCAACACAAATATACATACATACGTACAGGAAATAAAATATTTGAGAAATTAAATTCATGTTCATGTTGTTGTTGTTGCTTTTGTTACTGTTGCTGCTGTTGATAATGACAAATAAGTTGCAAGTAAGTCCTGCAACCCATGCAACCCATAAGTAAACAGGTGGTGTATGTGTATGGCATTTAAATGTACAAGTCTATGAGTATTTGTATGTGTGCCATGTGCTTTTATGAAGTATGAGTGAAATGTATGTGGGCTTGTATATATGTGCGACAGTTCGTTCGTTCTTTATATTCTTCCCATTCTCTTTCTGTCAATATTTGTACGTGGCAAATTAATGGCCTACAAAACGTAGATTCAATTGTAATTGTAATCAAAAAAAAAAAAGAAAATTGAAAAAAAACGTGAAAAACGTAATAAAAAGTAACTTCCGTTTCCTCTCTAGGGATCTTTTCGCTGTTCTCTGTTCTCAAAGTAATAAAATTTAGCCTCTGCATGACTTTTGAGTTCAGTAAATTGCAACCGTGACCCCCCTCACGCCCCTCATTATTAAAATGCATTATTTTTTATGACTCTTTTTGAAACAACCATGAGTTGAAAATTGAAAAATGTTTCATTAATTAATTAAAATTTTATACATTGCGTTTGTGTCCAATGCATTGGATGTAAATGAAATGAATAATGCATAGCGTGGGCAAAGCGAAAAGTTTTTGGGAAGGTGAAAAAGTGTTTTAATGGATGGCAACATGCTTACGATAATTAGGGAAATGGATGTTAACATAGATGGGCACTTTGCAGTACCAGTAAAATTTCAGTAAAAATTGATTTTTACTGATTACTGAAAAAAATTTCAGTATTCAGTAAAATTTTACTGTCAATGCAATCTAAATTTGAATGAAATTTAAATAAAATTTAAATGAAAAAAAGTAAAATATTACTGTTAATGCAATCTAAATTTAAATGACATTTAAATGAAATTTAAATGAAATTTAGATTGCATTACCAGTAAAATTTTACTGAATACTGAAATTTTTTTCAGTAATCAGTAAAAATCAATTTTTACTGAAATTTTACTGGTACTGCAAAGTGCCCATCTATGGATGTTAAATATATATTTACAGAAGGTGGTTGAATATGATACTTTCAATACGATTAAAAAAATTAAATAAAATTATATACGAACTTTACAAACTACTCTATTTCAAAATCCTTTATATCCTTAATATGGCGAATTGTAGTCATTATCTGATTAAAATTAACAAATAATGTTGTCAGGAGCATATCCTTGTAGCCTTTACTAAGATTAAATTTATATGAGTGCCTACTCTAAATGACCAGGAACTACATCTCAAACGGAATCACGATTCCTGATCCCCAAGTAACAACCTGTGAAAGAGAAGATGCTCTGCAGTTTACACTTTGACCTCCTTATTACAGTTTTTAACAGAAGTTGTTCTAGAGAATTTTTGTGCTTTCAACTGTGCATGCCCAGTTGCCTGTGCACTATTCATATTTTCTTTAGTCAAGTTTTGTGGAAGACAGCTTGTTTGCCTCTTACAAGAGGAATGATAATTTCACGTATAAATGCATATGAATTTTTTCAGTTTTTAGCAGTGCGTCAGCAATGTTGGTTGCAAGGAACCCATATGAGACATCTGGTGAATCTCTAGCTATTCCTTCTAGAATATTTTCAATATGATGTATATACTCTCCAAGGATCCACTCTATTATTAGCAAATAAATGTTTGCTCCTTTATTCCATATACCCTGACATTGGAATTGTTCTGCAAGTATCTTTATTTGCATTTTTGCCTGGATTATTCCGTTGTAATAGGGAAGCTTAAGAGAGAATATCTGACCTGTCTGGAATTTTTGTTATCAAACGAGGGTTGATAGGAAATCCCAGCATTATATAGTTAATAAAGAGTAAACTTAACTACAAACCCAGGAATACCAAGTTTCAATACATCGGAAGAAACTTTGTTCCTCCTCCAAATAATCCATCCAGGAGCTTCTCTGCCATCCCCCCCGAGAAGCATTACATCAGCGACGAAGTATATTGTACATAAGAGGGCCCTGTCAGCATCACCTTCTGAGAAAGGTTCCTTAGTGACTGCCAGAGATTTGGATACGATATTTATTAGGGATATTATGAACTGATAAATCGAGTAGGTGACCGCTTCCTTTTTAACTATTCACTGTACAGGACCAACAAACCTTATGAATTTAAGAAATTCGTCTTAACGAGATTTCGTCATAAGAGTGAATGAATTAATATGTAGACAACATACAGTTATAAGAGAAGACCCATTCCGTAATATTCAGAAGTGTCGTAGACAAATATTGGCAAGGGAGTATAAGTGTTTTCTACCTGAATGAAATATTCTGACGCCGTGGTGTAACTCGTATGCATCTTCTTTGCGGAAGTTTACTGCATCGAAAGATGCACGGAGAATACAAAGCCGGGACATAGCAAGACCATCTGACAGACAGGCCATCGATAATAGTAAAGGAAAAGCTGAATCAGCTAAATGGAGAGGGATCCATAGGATTCCATAATATATGAAAATTGGCGTAACAGAGCAAGATTATCAAACACCTCCTCTGTAACTGTCCAGCTCTTAGTAGGTTGAGGTTGAAGAGCCTTTGGCAAAGGCTTCTTTGAGAGTTGGAATTCTGTGTCGAGAGCCGACATAAAGACTCTCCATAGATTCATTATTAGTTTGCGCTGGTTGAGAAGTGCTATGGCTTCGATACTGTAGTGCGTTCCCTTTTGTGTGTTGTTAGTCTGTGAAATTTCTCTGCTTTCTTATTCTCCCTTTCCTACTTCCTCTCCTTTTTGCCTATCTCCCCTTTAAGACGTTGTACAATAGGTCAACTGGACCTCCGGGTACTGTACTTGTCTCAATTGGCAAGTAACTCGTCCTGTAACCTAAACCTAAACGTCACAGAGCAGGCCAAAGCTTGCATGGTCAGTATCTTTCTGTGGAGTGAGAAATGATATACTCAGCAAAAGCAAAGATAGAGAAAAGAGGAGAATCTTCTTGCACCAAATGTACATTTGATGGGATATTACAAGAGGAGAATATTTGAAGTACGCATTGGTCTTTGAACGGTTACTATAGAAACAAGGAGCACTTGTTCAGAATAGAGATCATCTTGAAACCAATGTGTAGATACTGTGATGACCTGAATGAGTTTTCAAAACCGTTGCAGGAAACTTGTTCGCATTCACTGCTTTCCTTAAGAATAAGTTTCAGGTGAAGGTAAGAAAGTTGTCCTTGATGATACTGAATGAGGTTTGTCAAGGCAATAGGAAGAGGCATTAAAGAGATATCCTATATACAATTAATCATATGGTGATACCTCTACTAGCAAATAATTCTGAAAGTTTGAGAAAATTTGCTTTGTGTAAAAAGATTAAAAAAAATTAACGAATTCTTAAATTAATTTTCCTTATTCATTATTTACTGATATACATATTGGGTTCTAAAGGATTGTTATAATATAATAAGCGAAGTCCAAAATCTATCAAGCATTTGCTGTTGTGTTCGCAAAAACTAAAAAAATTTAATAATTTTTGTAAATTTATTGTACACATATTTGTTTTGCTAAAACTATGATTAAAAATCTAAGAATTCTTTTTTATTTATTTGATAAAAAAAAACAATCAAAATAAATTTTTTCTCTAAAAAAGCAAAAACTGAATAAGAGAGAGCAAGTGAAAGCAAAAGTATGTGATTCTTTTAAGGCTCTGTCTGCATGTCATTATAAAGTAAATAAGTATTGTTTTTGGCATTTTATCAAATAAATGATTTGTAAAGTAAATAAAAAGAACATTTTCATGTTTTATTCGTTCTTCGTTTTTACAAACAGAATACAAAGAAAATAAAACAAAATCCTCTTCGGGGTTTGAATATTTGAAATAAAAAAAAACAAATCAAGAAATATTCATACATACATACATATAGTATTCTACAAAAAATCAAGAGCATATTTATTTACATTCGCAGTGGCATTTGTAAAGAGAAGAGAGTCGATTTTTAATTTTTTTGTTAAATACATATGAACAGCAGTAAGAAATTGCAATACTTACGAGCACGTAAAGCAAATAATTTTGCATTTCAAGGATCTCTAATAATTTTTTCATACGAATTATTATTATTGTTATTTGTACATACTGGGAGGCAAAAAATTGAATTGAAGGATATATGTGGAGTTGTGGCAGAATGATTTCGTTTTTAATTTTTATTTTTTTTTCACAATTGTTTTCTAATTCTGTAAACTTGGTTGTATAGTTATAGACTCAATTGTATTGAATTTTGTTTTAAAAAGCTTTTTTTTTTTTGAAGGTCATTTTTGTTGTATACTATTAAAGTTAAAAAGGGGAGGAGGAAAAAGAAAATATTTAAGCAAAGAAATGTTAAGCATAACTTGGTTGTATTACTATTCTAAAGAAAATTAAGCTCTTTAATTTGTTCGCATAGTTATTGGCCTACCCTGCCTTGTTGTTGACAATCCTCATACTCATCGGATAAAGACTCCTCACGCAGTTTGGCCGCAGACTTCATTTTGTCGGTCTGTAAGTCCAGGAAAATTATTAAAAAAATATTTACAAAGTTAATTCACTTTAAAAAAATTGTTTCTATTCCTAGCTAATGGGTACTTTTTCTTATTGTTTGTTCTTATAGTTGACCGATAAAAAAAATACTAAGAATTTATTTAAAATTTAAAAAATCAAATCAAAAAGTTATGTTGCAATAAATATTTTATAATAGCTTCATATAAATACATATTAAAAATATATATTTGTCTTGTTTTATGTCTTAAGCTAAAAAGAACACTACCTTTTGAAATCCTTTCTTAAAAAATGTAAGTTTTAAAACACACAATAAAAAAAAGCTAGCGTGTATATCAAATCTGTTGCATTCCGCATGAAAAATCCATAAGCCGTCACCAGTCAAAAAAGATGTACGCCACGGCCATGGAGAAGATCATTTCAATGGCAAGACGTAGTTTATAGACGATTTTATAGAAGATCTTTCCAAAGTAAACACTGTATGCTTTCTGGCGCATATATTCGACTACATGCAGTTGAAATGGGAACTAAAGCTGTGTCATCCTATTAAAGACCAGGTTTATTTTAATCAATAAGACTTCTATGTACACAGGCTAACAGCAAATAATTGCAAAATTATAATCGTATTGCTATCTCGAGTGAATTATAACCTCAAGTAGAGACTCCAATCATAACATTATTGCTTATAACAACCTTTTAGTCACGATTAAGACCTAGCTTCTCACGCCACTTATGCTGCATGCATTAATTTTATACATGAGTTCATTCAGTTTCGTGTGAAGACGTGGTGTGTTTTAAGAGAGTAATCGTGGTTTGAAGATCTCCATTACAAAGATCTATCGAATAATTGTCTAGTAATTGTTATTGTTTATGCAAAGGGTATAAACATAGAAATAACAAAGAAAAGCAATTGTTGTTGTTTACATCAAGTTGTCAACAGTGTCACACAGAATTCTGTGAATAATAAAGAATTTTAATTAAAACTAAACATAAATTTATTTTTATTTTATTTGCAATATATGAGCTCATATTTTAAAACGTAACAAATGGTCGACTCCGAACGACAGATTTATATGAGAAACCTTTCATGGCAATTTTTATTTGCTCTCAGAGTTTTTACTAGAAATCTGCTGGGGGGAAGTAGCCGTAGAAATTTATTTTCATATTTCGTTTTGCTGGATATGTCTGACCTGGTGTTTGAACTAAGTCCTCACGTCTAATAAACCACGAAGACTCTAATTAAGACGCTAAAAACAACATAACCAAGTGCCCGTCAATTCTATGAACATTCTAACCAAGCTTGGAAGTTACTGCAGGTTTCTAGAAGACCTAACTAGAAATCTCCGATTGAAATAATTTCCTTTTTACGGATGTAAATCGCGTAGCTCAGCTCAATGCAGCATTAGCTTTCATCAACTGCTGACGTTGTCGAATACATAGAATTTTCAAGACAAATGCCGTTAATAACTTGTAGCTCTGAGCACAAACCTATCAAATAACAATCGAAACTAAGACACATTTT
Organism: Sarcophaga rosellei; assembly: GCA_930367235.1. Lineage (NCBI taxonomy): Eukaryota > Metazoa > Arthropoda > Insecta > Diptera > Sarcophagidae > Sarcophaga > Sarcophaga rosellei. Next base: position 65,585,168 of record OV884018.1, read on the forward strand.
AAATCCGACATAACGAGGAGTCCCCAAAACGGAAGGAGACGCTCAAGCTTCAGCTAATTGAAGGAAGTTAAACATAAGGCATTAATCATGGACTTAGATAAAGTCTTTAATATCAAATAATAGAGAATGGAATGCAATCGTCGAATTCCTATGCTCCTCATAGGACCAAAAGAATATAAAGTCGTTAATGGCTTTATAACACAATAGGATTCCTGAAGCGGTGTAAATTTTAAAAGTATTACAGACTTTACGTGACAATCATTTCTGGTTCGTTTAAAATTGTTACAGGAGTCAGACATCGATGTTTCTTACCGTGTATTGGGAATAGTTTGAAATTTTATTTGAACAAACATCCTGCTTGAACTGTTTGACTAGACAGCATTTAAGGACCTATTATTTTACGGGCTTTATGCTCTGCAATTATATCAGATTATTAAATGCTTTAAAAACGAAACAGATGGGCATAAATCATTGATTACTTGTTTCTTAATATCTTCCACGAACCCCACTCCAGTATGGTGAAGAATTTCGATAAAAAAAAGAAGAGTGGAACCGTAAAGGATGCTAAAAACTAAATTAAAAAGGCACCTGGTCCATGTCCACAGAAACTACATAAGCTACTACATATGGCAGGTGATCGCTGACATCACTGCAATAAAATTAACGATTTTAAAATCCTATATTCTGTATTCTGTGCTTCTCTAGCAGAAGTGGTTAAAAAAAAAATCAAGCAATGTGTGGGGTTTAATAATGCCGATAATGTAGATTGAGCCCAACTTTGGCTCCTGATTGCTTAGTTCAGACGTCTATTTGAGATGAATTTATTACTTATTTACTTCAGAAAGTAATGCATTGTGTATTCTACTGACAATATTGTAATACCTAACTGGACTTGTTCGGAAAGATTTCTAAATAAATTTTCTGATTTGTTAGTTAAAAGTTTTTGTAAATTCAAAAATTTTCAATTACTGTATGGCTACATTTAAATAAATATCTCGCCTCATAAAGCTATGCTTTATTGGTGAATAGCATTTTATGTCTTATGGATTTTAAACAGATCGAAATGCTTTCGAGTTTTTAAAAGAGATATTGCCTAGTTCTATAAAAGTATAGCTTTTTGAATAGCTTTTTTGTGTTGTTTTTTAAACAAAGTTTCAGCTACGGAAAGTAATTTTATGCTATTTTTTTCGAATTAACATTTCTTGGAAGTTTTCCAAATTTAAAGGAACCTTATATATAACCTTATCATTAAATCAATTTTAAGCTTAGTTCAGTAAAACTGTGCTACAATTGTTTAAGGTATTTTTAAGTCTATTTTTTGAGCCGAGCTTGACTTAATTAATAAACTTTAAATAAATGAAAGTTCCACCTAAGAATATATTACAGTCTTAGATAGCATTTTTTATTTTTATTGATAACTTTAGAATTTTTTAAATTAACTGAAATAAGCTCGACTTAATTAATTTTTAAGTCAATCCTCTAACATAATGCTCTAGTTTTGGATATGCTAGATTTATAACTCAGAATATTTTGATTAGCGTGTGATTAATTGAATTGTTTTTTAAGAAATTCATGGCTATTGCCCTAAAAGTATGCAATAAACCATAAAAAACATCTTTATGCTATTTTTGTAAATCAAAATTTGTATTGTCAAATAAGTATGCTAAGTAAGTAATTTATTATTCTTATTTATAAATATATTATTAATTAAGTAGTTTAGAGTAGCATTTTTGTGATATCTTTTATTTTTGAAAATTGGCTTGGTTGCCTAAAAGAATGCTATGCTCTTAAATAACATTTTTATGCTATTTTTTAAACAAAATTTGTAGTAGCAATATTGTAGCATTTTTTGAAACAAAAAATTGCACAATTTCACGGCCTGGTTTACCCAAAATGTGCTATAAATTTGGTTAGCATGTTTAACAAGTATGCTATTTTTGACATCAAATTTTTTTTTTGCAAATCATTATAACTTTATTTAAATTTGTGTAGTATTTTAAGGTAAAATTGTTAAAAAATTATTTAGAGTGTAATTTCGTTTTGTTAAGACTGTAGTAAATAATAAAATTTATGCTAAAAATTTTGAAATAAATTCAAAGGGTGCTCCTTAAAAGTTTACTATAGTTTAGATCGTTTATATTTTTTTTTATTAGAAATTCAATATTTTATGGAGAAATATTTTCTTGCTATTGTTAAAATAATTTTCATAATTTTTTATGAATGGTTAGTATATTCAACTTTTGTAAGTCTCAAACAAACAAAAAAAAAATTTTTGTTTTAAAATTTTTATAAAAAATAAAATAATTTTTTTCCAAATAACAACAACAACAATATTTTTGCGCCAAATATCAAGGCCATAAAATTTTATTTATTTGTAGTTTTTTTCTGTGCATTTTTTCCTTCTATTTTATGCTCAATTAAAAGTTGCAAACGTTAGACAATTTCCGTTAAAATTCAAAAGGGTACCTGGTCGGTTATTACATAAATTCATCATTCACAGTGACCTTGGCCAACGATATTTTAATATTTAATTACAGTTGTTTGCTGTCTAGTTTTTTTTTTGTTATATAACGGTTCTTTTTCTATATTTTTTTACTTTCTTTTGATTACTTTTTTTTGGTTTTTTTTTGATGGCTTAAGGCAAAATGTTTATATGATGGCGGCTGGTGAGTTAAGAAAAATTATAAAAAAAATTGTGGAAAGAAAAATTTTGAATTAAAATTTTAATTAAATTTTTTGCGATGTCCTGAGATAACGGGTTAAATGTTTATAATTTTTTTAATATTTTTTTATTTTTTTTTTTATTTTTTATTTTGTTAGGAAACACTTACAATCACCACAGTTTGCTTAAGAACAAAATTGTTACTTTCAACACTTAATTTTTGATTTTCTTTTTGTTAAGAATTTTGCATAAAATTTTTGATATTTTTTTCGAACTTTTTTTAATTAATTTTTTAATTTTGTTTTATTTTCTGTAAAACATTTTCGTTTTGTAGCTGAGTTTTTTTGATTTTATTTCGTTACGTTTTATTTTCAACACGTTCGAACTGTCGAAGCTGCAAAATGCAACTGCTGCCGTTTTGCTGCAATTCTTGCCTAAGTTGTCATGAAGGATTTTTGGTTTTGTTTTTTTTTTTGTATTTTTAGTTTGTTTTATATAATCGTTGTAGTCGTTGCCTGATGCTGCCACTGCCACTAGTAGTGATGGTGTTGTTGCTGTTGCTGTTGCTATTGCTATTGGAACGAACAATATACCAGCGTATAGTAGTTGTTGGTTGGTTTTTATTTTTTCCTCGTATCCACCATTGCTCTTAAGTATTACACTTAATAAAAGGGGAAGGATGCCAACAGTTGTATGTGTATGTGTGCGTATGCTTTTGTTTTATTTACAAAAATAAAAATTTAAGCGTATGCTCGTATGAACAAGGAGGCTTATCAATTGTTATAATTCTATTGTTGTTATTGTTATTGTTTCATATTTTATGTCAGAAAACTTCAATCAAATTGATTGACTTTTGTAAGTTACTTTCTTGGCATTTGAATTGGTTATTTAGACGAGTAGTACTAAGCGTTGTTGGTTTGTTTTCGATTTCTTTTTTTTTCTTCGTTTTTGTTATTTATTGAGGCCGGTTAACTTCCCTAAATGAAAACTAAAGCCAAAAACCATTAAAAATATCGAAAAACGAAACGTAAAAGTTTTGACATCATCCTTGCTTGGCTGGGTATGTAAAGAGATTGAATATGAAATACAAAAACAATAACCATAAGGAGCAAAAAGAAAAAGAAAGAAAGAAAAACACCAAGAAAAACTGGCAATACTTATAACTGTGACTATTTGTCAGAGATTGTTTTACATCATCATCATCAGCAACATCTCCATACATGTCTGTCTACATGTTGTTGTTTTAAGAGATGATGAAGAATTACTCAAGTGTCAGCCAAAAAAACCCAAAGAAAACATGAAACATAAAACAAAAAAATGCTAAAAAATTCTTACCATGTCGTTACAATAACAAAAAAGCTTTCTTGTATTAAAATAGTAGGAAAAAACAAAACAAAAAACCGTTTAAAAAACAACAACTCTAGGAAATAACAACAACAACAAAAAACAACAAATACTTGTATGTTACAATTAAATCAGACGCCTACATATGACGTCTATTAACATGAGGTTGCCTGATGAGGCCTGCCTGCCACAATGGATTAAAAACAAAAATACAAAAAAAAAAGAAAATACATTTAGCCCATAGGCTTTAAAAGATACATACATACACCCACTTGTGTATAACGACAACGACAACAACAGCAACAACCAGCAGTTAGAAAACAATAAATTAGAATTTATTAAAAAATGCGTGTTTGATAATGTAAACGAAAAAAAACAGAGAAATAAATTAAAAAAAGTCCTTCGTTCACTTGGTTGGATGGTTGGCTGCCATTTTTCTAATTGAAATTATAATTCAACTTGAAAAGCCATTAAAAATAAATAAATCCTCTCTCGCGAGAAGAGTGCATAAATTTGCCCACATATTGCTAGAGCAGGCTATTTACTGCGGCTTATAATTAAAGGGAGATAATTTGATAGGAAATAAAATGGAAAATTACTCGAGCCTTTTTAATAAGAAATAAAAATTAGCCCTGTGTTGAAAGGCGGCCTTTAACACACAATTCCACATTCCATTGATTTAATAAGGAATGTCGTTCTCATGTACCACCTTGAGCGATGATCTTTACTCATGAAGTACATGGCTTGGGAAAATATTTGAAAAACTGGCTGAACGAGGAGGTAATGGTCATTCGTTTAAAAGAGCATGTGATTCCATTATGCGTGGAATATAATTTTCCAATTTTCTACCTTCTGTTATTGATGCATACATACAATTTTATACAGAGGTGGCAAGACCTACAGTTTAAAGTCGATTCCGAACGACAGATTATTGAGAAACTTTTTCATGGCAATTTTATTTACTTCGCAGATTTTTTGCCAGAAGTCTGCTGAGTGGCAGTCGACGAAGAAATATTTTTTTCATATTTTTGTTTTGATGTCCGACCTGGGGTTTGAACCGAGGCCAAACATGTAATAAGCCAACACACTACCTACTAGACTACGACAACCTCAAGGAATGATCTTTGCTCATGAAGTTCATGGAGCGGCAAAATATTTGAAAAATTGCTTGAACTGTGTGATGCAAATATTCGTGGAATATAATTTTCCAATTTTCCATTTTCTATCATTGATAGTTCGCTTTAATGACCATGTTCTCTTTAGTTATAGTGCTGAGCCAATAGTGCTATGCCCAATAGATGAAGAACAGTTTTCACTTCATCATCTGTGCAGCTCCTGCAGAAGTTTTTTTTGTCTTTTTTAAAAATCGTTGCGCCATATATGTATGAGTGCCCATAACGCTATATCCAGTAATGATTCCAATAACCACAACAATCATGTTTCTTGGGATTTTAAGCAGTCTTTCCATACGTGCTCTTTGCAATTTTTGGCCAGATTTTCTGCAGCATTCCGGTCGTAAACGAAGTTGCTTAACTGGCGTTCACTTTGTCAATTATGATGGCGAAAGTAAAGAATTCAAGGGGCGATAAATAGTTGCATTGCATCGAGCCAGTTCAACCGTTTTGAAGTACCTTGAAGATCATCATGCCCCAGTGCCCATATAAAATTAACGTCGTATCTGTCCACTATCTCATTAAGATTTTCTCGCCAGCTCTAAATTCAACTCAAATTCTCTTGGAGTTCAATGCCACGGAACCCAGTGCTTTTACAGCTGTGCGGCAATTAAAATGTGTGATAATATCTTTCCCGTCTTTTATAATCCTCATCGCAGCCTGCATTTGCAACTTTGGCGCCTGGAATATACTACAGTATAGCTACATATGTCCGCCGATTCCCAAAAAAAACACTGCCTGCACTTACTTACTTAATCCGTTATTACAACCCTTCAGTCAGGATTACGACCTAACTTTTCACACCACTTTGTGTGCGTATTAATTTCATCCATAAGTGGCGGGAGACCTACAGTTTAAAGTCGACTACGAGCGATAAATTTTCTGAGAAACTTTTTCACGGCAATTTGATTTTACTCTCAGAGTTTTTGCCAGAAATCTGCTGAGAGAGGAAGTCGCCGAAGAAATGTTTACTCATGTTTCATTTTGTTGGAGATGTCTGACTTGAGGCTTCAAGTCTTATTGGCCAACACACTACCTACTAGACTACTACATACTAGATACTGCCTACAGTTACATATAATTTGGAGCCACCAGTGAAAATTTGAACGTATTCGTTAACTATTCTTCTAAAGCTCTCTATTCGAAATGGATGTGCCGAACTTCCGTGAGAAGATATATCTCGTGGTATCTTACACTCAATGCTTCTCACAGTCTCCAATTTGCTTAGTACCCTTGAGTGACCAATTTTCGATTGAAATACTAGTTTCTAGTTTTCAAAAGTAAAGCAACACAAAATTCTCTTGATGTATAAAACCAAAGCGTGACTACAAAGGGAGCAATTCATGGAATATGCTTTCAATGATATTGAATTAATGGGTTGGACACTATTCGCTACCGCTTGTCGCAATTCGATCACAATAAGTATTGCTTGATGATGTCAAGATTGATTCACTTTTCATCACTTATTCTTTCTACTCCAGCAATGATCCGATGAAATTCATTCCATGAATTTGAGGTTACCAGAGTCGACTCTCCTAAAGTCTATTTTTGTCAAATGCCTTTGTTGAAACCACAACTTATTCAAGTGATTTCCTAAACATTCGAAACAAAGTTTTAATGACAACTAATCTACTCGACTTTTATTAACTTATCTACACTTTTGCAATTCGTAACTTTCCATGAGGCATATTTGATACCTAAATTACCGGTCTTCATAGTATTATAATGATAGATTAGTATGGGGTACTATTGAAGATCGGTGGCATCAATCACTTCTGTCTAGACAAGTTTTGTCGACAAATTCCGAGTGCCCAAAAAAATCTTTTGTCCCTGTTTCAGACATTATTGCGTGCGACGTCACATCAATATCCGAAGTAGCCTTTGAACGACATTTCTTTTATTTAAGCATGTACACCCAAGGACCAGTCTCGCTGCATGATTGCTATGAGACATCTATAGACAAAGAATTAAATTTTAAATCCTTTCATTCCTCATCAGCCTTAAAAGATAAATTCACTTCCTTCTTTCATTTCAATAGAAATATTGTTTGACTAACTCCATATTAACCTACAAAACCCGAATCCTTTTTCTTTTCTCTCCTCCACTAAGCATTCTAATCTTTCAATTTACACACACACACAAATAGTGTAAACATTAGTTCAAATAAATTGAATTGACATCCGCCACAAATGAATTTATGGCACCCTTAATTAAATCTTTGCTAATTAGCTGACACTTGCTGTAAATCACTTACAATTTATATTCGCATACTCATGTCCTTACACTAAAACACACTTAAAAAATCATCACACACACACACATGCACATAAATGGTTTTTACATCGTTGTGATTTTTGTACTCGTGGTTGTCGTCTTCGTTAGCATTTCTAGTAGTTGTTGTGTGGGTGTGTGTGTGTGTGTGCAATAGTAGTCAGCAGCAGCATTTGAAATAAACACGTGCACTCAAGCTGACACGCGCAGGTGTTTTTAGACCAAAAAAAAAAAGATGAATGTTTCGTACGTACGATGATGTATAAGGAGACCATATTTAAATTTATGAATATATGTATTTGTGTATGAGTATGTAAGTACGTATGCATGTATGTGTGTTTGGCTGTTGTGTTTGTTTGTTTATTTATTTGTCTCTGTGTTTATCTCAGCGTACATCTGTAGAATTGCGTATATTAAAGAGAGAGAGAAAGAGAGTGTCTATGTGTGTGAATATAATTCACAAGGCTTTCTTGTTTTTGTCAAGCACTTATTGTCTACGTATGAATGTATGCTTTTTCTCCCTACAATATGACAACTATACACACACATACATGTATACCTTACGAGTACATAGATAAATGTAGGAGAAGAGCTTAACATACACACACGCATACACAAAAACAATGTTAACAAAACGCTGCAAGTATTCATCATCATATTCACACATTTGTTGGATACGTTTTTCATATTTTTTATATATGTGCGTGTGCGTGTCGGTTTGTAAGCGTATGTGTTATTATTAATATTGTTGTTGTTGCTGTTATTGTTTTTGTTGTTGCATTATTGAGGTCATTGTTTATGCCAGAATACAAAACAATTTCCAACTCGCTCACAAAAATTAAATTCTTTCTTCTTTCTCTCAGCGTTTTTGTTGTTTTATTTTTTAATTCTTTTTATTCAAAACTTTGAGTGAACGAAACATTTGATTTTTTTGAAAGAACACAGAACAACAACAACAACAACAACAACAAAAGAGTCGTTTGACAGCAAAAATGTAAGCCTTTATGCATATGTTGCATGAGTTTCCCAATGAAAGGGTGTCGAATAATTGCGTTTTTTTTTGTTCATTCAAATGTTGTCTGACTTCTAAAGGAGTCTTTAATTGCACTGACAAACTCAAAAATAAATAATGCTTGGTGTTGACAGAAGTTGGTTGCAGTTTTTGAAATTAATAATTGAAGAATACTTCATTAATTATGTGAACAATTTTATGTGAATGACGGTATTAAAGAAATCAGCTTTTATTTGAGTGCTAAGAGAGTTGAGATTCTTTGGTATGCCAAAGTTAAGTAAAGAATCTTCTTGACAAATTATTATTGTAAGATTAAATATAAGAAAGGAGCATCTGAAGTTCATTATTTATATCGTATTTATAACGAGAATGCATAGCTCTTGGTTCTTCATCACAGAAATATATCTTCACAAGAAAGTGAAGTAAAATGAAGTTTCTCATTCTAATACAAGTACAGCAGAGATCAGCACTGATCTTTACGCTATACAGCACTGGCGCATAGAATTTCTAACAATTTGGCAAAACTAAGATACATATATAGAAAACGTTGCATATGCTACAGAAAGTAAAGGCGAAATCCTACTTAAACGTCAACCATCTAATATGTAGACAGCTTCTTGCGGCAAGGAAACAGTTGGTAACAGTAGGCTATAGCAGCATTCGGACGATTAGTATCACAGCGAACAAGTTCAGCATTATCCAGAGAACCATACTTAGCAGTCGCATCAATGGATACAGTCTGCTCTGTTATATGGAAGTAAAAAACCAGGCTGGTATGCAACACAATCATGCAAAATGACTTAGCAATCCGAATTGCATCCGAAATCGCATCAATCGATACAGTCTACTCTGTTGTATGGAAGTGAAACCTGAAGCTAGTATGCAACACAATCATTCAAATTTTACATGCATTCACCAATAAGGTTTGTGAGAGTTATATGGCTTAAAAACATCGAAGCAAATCCATACTAAAGCAAATTATATTAGGAATTAGAATATGTAGAATATTAGGAGCGGATTGGCCAAACTTTTAGTAGGAAGACTAATTGTATCACAATTAAGGTACAAGCAGCGTTGCCAAATGTGCAGATTTATCTGCATTTTGCAGTTTTTCTGAGCATTGAGCAGTTTTGAAGTTTTTTGTTTAAAAAAGTAAGTTTTTCTGTAAATTATGCAGATTTTGCAGTTTTTACATTTAAATTTTTTAATTTCAATTTTGTTATTTTAATTCCAATTTCTAAAGCCATAATTGTGAAAAATAACAATAAAAGTATTTTTAATTATGTCGTTTTGTGCCAAATGTAGTAGAAATGAACTACATTCAAGAAACAGATGATGAGTGGCGTGAACTACTGCACATTAATTTTGAAGACTTGGGTTTATTAGAAGTAGAAAATATTGAAACTTTTTGGGAAGTCATATTTAAAACAAAACGTGGCGACGGAACTAAAGCTTTTCCTAATTTAAAAAAAAAAAAACTGGTATATGCAATGTTGTCAGTACCTGTTGCAACTGCTAATGGAACAATGGAACTAGGAACAGATTAGAAGTGCCAACACTGTGTGGCATTTTAAGAACTAAAGATTTTCTTAAAAAAAATAACAGTAATTGCAGCAATTTCGTGCAATCAAAAGAAATGGCAATCAAATTTACCAAAGAAATGTACAAATCTTATTAGTATTAAGTGCCAGGAGAAATTAACTCAATTTACGAAAATGCATGTTATTTCAAATACTTTTTATAAAACTGAATTGTATTTATATTTTTTATTATATGCATTTAATTTAATTTGTTTTGTTATGTTTTAATAAAAAAATATATGAACTGAATTATAAATTTTTTGGATGTGCAGTTTTTTCAGTTGAAAATCAGTTTTTTTCCCTAAATTTGCAGTTTTTGAAAAAAAAATTATGGCAACGCTGGGTACAAGATACAGCCACACAAGTCTAAATAAGCAAATGTCTGCCAAAGCATAAAAGCAGACGTATGATACTTCAAGAATTAAAACAGTAGGAGTTGAAACCCACATGGAAAGCGAAAACAAGACCAACTAATCCTGTATCCTAGTCTAGTACGCATTAGGTAGTCTAGTAGGTCGTCCAGTATGTAGTCTAATAGATAGTCTAGTAGGTAGTTTAGTAGTTAGTGTGTTGGCTTCTTAGACATGAGCGCACAGTTCAAACCCCAGGTCAAACATCTCCAACAAAACGAAATATGAAAAACAATTTCTTCGGCGACATTCTCTCAGCAGGTTTCTGGCAAAACCTCTGAGAGTAAAATAAAATTGGCATGAAGATATTTTTAAAAAAATAAAGCTAACACATACAACATACTTAAGTGCTGTGAGAATCTTGATCGTTATCCTGACTAAAGGATTGTAATGACCAGTTATATATATAATCCTGTATCAATAAGCGCTTCCAAGAGGGATAATAAAGAAACAAAGACTTACATAGGACGATTCGTGTCAGCTGGAGGCTTTTTTTTCACCAAAAACCCGGAGATAACCAGTTCCTGGCAGATCTTGACATAAGCTGTATGCATAACAAGCGTATGCATAAGTAGCTTATGTATAGGAACCACAATCATGCTACAGAGGCTCAGTGATGTGTGTGGTCTCAAATTGACTGTTATGTGATCAGAATCATAAATACTGTCCCAATTTTATGTTCTTAACTTGTTTATAAAATATGTAAAAAACGATTTCCATGAGTGATATGGTTTTGCTAGTCCCAAGAGAGTTTCCATCAAAGGCACCCTATTATTGACATGATAAGTTATAGTACTTATAGCAACCAAACGATCCATTGTACTGCCCTCAATCTGTATATAATATCTCCTCCAATTCTAACAAAACTTTAGCATGTTGCGAGGGTGTCAATAAGGATAGCTCGTTTCCTAGCATTTCATTTGCAACCGAAATGTTTTTTTTTCTGAGATGCATTAATGAGGCCACAATAGTTCCAATATGTAGACAATGCGATACAATATATAATCAAGTAACTTGATTTGAATATCCGACAAGCATCACATTGGAAATTAATATAAATGACGAAAGTCTTCTTCATCAAATGTGTGTCCAATAACTAACGGTAACAAATAAAAAAGATCAAATAAATTTGGGACAGAAACTTTTACGAAATTCTTAAGGCATACGTACTAATCAATACCATACAGACTCTCCATACCTATTATACGAAAAGGTAAACGCTAAAATGCATTTTTTTTTTAAAATATTTAATTATTTCTTTTTTATAAATTCTACCAATTATTCTGCTAAACAATTATAGTAGTTTTAAAGGCCATTTCCTATGTAAAGAGAAATGGAAAAATAAACTGTCATAATAGCATTGCCTCTAGCTCTGCATTGATGCCATTCATGCATTCATGTCATTAATAATTCAATGGTCATATACATACTCTATACTCTTATTTTAAATACTTTTTTAAATATTTTAGACTAAAAAAGAAAAAAAGTTAAGATAGAGAAACTGTAATATGTGGTACACTACAAAAGAGTAAATTTTTAAAATTTCGGAATTGTTAGTCTGTGTTGTAAGGCAACCTAAATAAACAGAAGGAGTTTACGTGGCGTTTATGGATGTTGTTCTGGCATTTTTTTATTGCTTTAATTTAAGAGACTTCAGAGCCTCAGATGTACTTTAAAATCTTGGGTTAAGCTCTATACATAGTGCGTATAGAGGGTGCAGTTCAGGCTGAACTGTCCAGCACTATAGTATGATAGGCAACTGCAATAAAAAGAGGTGGAGAGATAAGTATGAATATTGGAGATTAAAGCCTCAAAGAAGTTGTAATCGTTGATGCAAAATATTGGCGTCAAGCAACACAATCCAATGCTATTATGTTTTTCCTAATTCCGTCGCCATAAATCAGATTAAACTATGTGCTATCCTGTAAATTAATTTTTATTACAGAAATGTCCATAATAAGTTCACTTTGATCTCCCAACAGGATAACGAAAATAGTCGTCAAACAAACCTACTCAGTTGACAGTTAAACTTTTTGGGTTGGAACTCCTGTACCACACTTTACAACATTTCACAACGACGCTACTGACCATGCATTGTCATCGTTCGTGAAAACGAAAGTGAACAGATAATAAATGTCTCTGTGGACCAATAAGTAACTGCCACTGTGATGCACCAAGTAACTGGCGTATGTATATACCCGTTGCGAAAGAATTTAAATTTTTCTCATTACACTTAAAGTCTTAAATACCAAAATTTTTGTTTGGGTACGAATTGCCTTCGACTGTCATTCTTATCTCAAAGAGATGGCTGAACAGCTCAATATTTGAATACAAAGATGACAGAGCTTCAGAACGTATTGGGGAATGAAAAATTGGTTGAGCTTTATCATGTCAGAAATGCCTGGGTTAGGTCCTCTTGTAAACCAAAATTTGTTCGTGGTACTTAGAAGTTCCGAATAATAGGTTGGTGTCAAAGAGTGCCTCTAGAAAAGGCAGGTAGTTGTGGTTCCAAGTTGACACTAAATGCACAGATGCTTTAATGGTAACGTATAATTGCGATATAGTCTTGATATTTGTAATTAATGGACTTTGTAAAGGGCTTAAATGTAGGATATTATATTTAATACCACAGCTGTGTAGATGAAAATGAAGAGGAAAGTATAGGCAACTGGCCACGTCACTGCCCTATTCTCTCTCACTGTCCTACCTAGTGATACTGGAGTATACATACTTACATACATAATTGGTAAATACAATCCTTCACTCAGGATAACGACCTAGTTTCTCACATCACTTATGTTGTGTGTGTTAATTTTATACATGAGTGACGGGGCTTTCAATTTAAAGTCGTCTCGAGCTATAGATTTTTTTTGTGTAACTTTATACGGGAGTATAATCCTTTAGATTATTATCCGTCTGATTGTCTCGTGGAATCACAATGAATCTATGATATGTTTTGTTTCGTTTCTTGAAGGAACATAGAACTGTATTATTGTCTAGGGGATACTGTGCTTACATATCTACATACATACGTTTCCAATACTCCACAATCCAATATATTAACACAATGTAATGTATAAGTAGAAGCGATTCCCTTTGAGTTGGCAACAGGCAATAACATCTTCTGATCATTCGCTAGCATTACTTCAGTTTCGTTCATTAATTTAATGTAGTACTTCAGTTAGTCTTGTGTGAAGACGCGGTATGTTAAGAGAGCAATCGTGGTTTGAAGATAACCGCTACAAAGATCAGTCGAACAATTTTCTAGTAATTGTTATTGTTTAGGAAAAGGGTGTAAATAGAGGAATAACAAAGCACACAGAATTGTGCGAATAATAAAGAATTTTAATTAAAACTAAACACAAATTTATTTTTATTTTCTTTGCAATCTACGAGCTCATATTTAAAACGTTTTTAAAAATGTAAAAACGAAACAATTGGTTAATCGGGTTATGGGTAGTAGGTTTTCGAATCTGATACTCTCTAGAAACAGCACTTTAGGTGAGTATGTGTTGAGGTAAGTAATTTTTGCTGATTGAATCCTACTCTCTGAAAATATTTTTTGCAATTCTTATGATGCTCATTGTGGATGTTATCTCTTTTGACAATGCCAAAGTCGTTTCCATTAACAGACATACAAGGCATTCCAAATATCATAAGCTCCCGGTAGGGTGTAGTAGTGTCTACCAAATGTGATGCGGATCAAAAAAAAAATTTTTTAAACGGAAATCACAAGTTTTCAACACTGTTGACTTCCTTTGTTAATAAAATTTATATGTACCAATGGACTCTGTAGTGATATGCCATGATGTGAATTCTTTGTAAGTGTGAATCCCTTTTGTTGTTGTTATTTAAGTCAGTCTGTGAGTAAATTGATTCAGAAACAAAAGTTGCCCTACAAAACAGAGTGACGCATAAAAAATAACATAAGCAATGCCAAAAATAGATAAAAAAGAAATAAAAAACAAAAGCAAATTTCGTTTATTTTGTTTAAAATAAAATAAATATTCGCACATAGAAATGTCATTTGAAAATTGTGGTGGTTGAACTACAAATGCTTTTAAATACTTCAGTCCATAAATCATTTTATTTCATTTCATATGGAGTTTAAACTCGCCTATTGTCATACACAATACACACACTCACAGGGTCAGTTTTGTTGGGTTTTCTCCCATTGTCTTTGAATGGTTATTTGAATATTTATGGAATTGACCTTATTATGTATGAATGTGGGGACATAATATCATAAGTGTATAATACAGAATGAAAGTGTATAATTTCCATATAGAAAAAATAACAACAAAAAAACACAAAAGAATATAAAAATTTATTTGAATTTTAAATCATTTTACTGGTCGGTTGAGTAGTGTAGAAAAACGGGTTTGAATTGGTTTTAGGTTGGGTATGGTGCAGTGGTGCCCTGTTGCACTTACCTCGTTGGGTTTGTTGAGCAAACATAAGCCATGACCCGTACGCAATGCATCGATATAATCCTTTTTACTGCATTCAGAGAATTTATAAGGCTGTACATTCTCTTGGCCAACAATGGATTGAGCCATTATGCAACCATGCCAATCACGACAGAAACATTCCTCACCTATAACGACAAACACAAACACAGTTACATACACTCATAATGCTGTAATGCTATATAAAGGGAGACTAAATCCCATGAAATGAAATTAAAAAAAGAAGAGAAGAAATAACTCATAATGAAAGTATTAAGAAAAGAGAATAAAAAAACGCAAAAGATGATGATGTAAATGGCGGCCGAGTAGGGCAGGAAAGGAATATAATTGAAATTTTATAAAATAATTATAGAGATGAGCTATTATCGCTGTCATCAGCATCAGCATCAGCATCATCATCATCACAGGCAACGTAATCGCTGTCAACAACTGCCACCATGTAATCAGTGCACCGACACAAAAAATGCCGTAGTAAAGCATGACGAAAATTTCAATTCCATTCAATACAATACAAATCAATTGAATTGAATGAAATGGAAATCCCAATGCATTGCCATGCCAGGCATTGGCATACATGACATCGATGATGATGACGATGATGATGGCCAATAAACTTACAGCAACAGTCATGTAACTAGCAATGCTATTGCAGCTCATGATGCTAATGATAATAACAACAACAAATAAAATTCCTTAACTAATAATAATAAAAAAAAGTGAATAAAAAAAGAGGGAGAAAGTAATTTCAAACTCAATAAGAATTTTCCTACAAACACAATCCCATCAATATTGCAATTGCAATTCACAATTACCCCTCCCCCTATGCAATGACAATTAAACTTACGTCCATCATCGTGGCCCATGCCAATATTGTGGCCAATCATGTGGGCCATTGTACCGGCCAATAAATGTGGTTCATAGACATTGATGTCTACACTGATGCCAACAGCACGTGGCGTACACACCGTATCTGGTACAGCCATGCCAGCCTCACCGCCAGCAAATGTTTCACCTCTGCAAGTACAAGAACAGAAAAAAAACAGACAAAATCAGAAACCGAAATGAAAATGAAAATCATCAGGAAAAGCAAAATTCGCAATTAGAAATTAAAAGTCATTATTTGTGTGGATGACGTGGTAAATACATATATACATGTGTATGTGTGTTTACTAATTATAATTAATGTTCAATGTGTTTTGGTATTTATAACGGTATCTATCTTATTAGACAGCAAATACATTCAAATGATTTAATTTATTAGGCCTTGTTTGATTGTTACAATTTGATCCCCGGGTGGCATTTAAGTATTAGTTTTGGCGTTCCGGGTATTTTGTAGGCTTAGCGTAAAGTTTACTGGGGTATTGGTACAGACAAGGAGAGAAATAGAGGGTTAGATTATGACCAAAACTAAAAACAAATTCATTCGTATTACAATAAAACTTGTTGAAATGTTTAGGGAACATAAGTTTTATTGTGTATTTTGTTTACAAATATTGTCTCAATGCACAGTCAAAGAAAAAAGTTTACATACAGCAGTGATTTTTAACAAATTGAAAAGATGTTATAGCGTTGTTTAATGCGAATATAAAGAAATATAACCTAGAAATTATTAGAAAACAAAAAAAAAAAAATTTGAGGGAAATACAACATTGTATGTAGACTTTTTTCTGTGACTGTATATAAATTTACCAAAGTTTATATTGAATACATGACACCGCAATACAGCTTCTCAATGAGCTTGAGGATAAAGTGGTTTAGAAAAAATGTTACTGGGCACCTCATAAAGGATTCCATGCAAGCCTGCATCCATGGATCCAAATTGAATTGTATTCTTGGTGGCGAACTTTTTTCGGAGTCAATCGGAATAGTTCAGTTCATAAGACTGCCGAATTACGGTCTGACGTCTTTGAAAACATGAATCCGCAATATGACCTCTCAGTGAGATTGAGTATAAAGAGGTCTGGAAACATTGTACTGGGTACCTCATAAAGGACTCCGTGGAAACCTGCATCGATGGATCCAAATTGAATGGAATTCTGGGTGGCGGAATTTTTTCGGAGTCAATCGGAATAGTCCAGGCCACAAAGATGCCGAATCACTGCCTGGTGTCTTTCAGGTGAAGATGTCGGCTATACAGGCTGCAGTACAATCCAATAATCAGGCAAATATCAGGGAACTGAGTTCATGATGAACTCTAGAGCGGTGTGCAATTGTAGCAGATATCTGAATGAAGCCGCAGAATGATGATATTCCAGTTAACTGCAGAGCTGATGAACTGCTCAGGCATAACCATTGTGTTCTCCACGGAACTCTCAACTTTGGGAATCCGTCGGGCAACCTGTAAGCTTATAATAGACATTGCGGTTACCAATTCCATCAACCACAAATGGGCCGCATCGGACATGGATAGAACGGCGAAGAAAAACTGAAAATCTGGCCAAGGCTGGAGAAAAGCCTGCTTAAACTCCAAAGAGTTGTTCTGAGGTCAGTCTGATAGTTAGGCTGCTATAAGATCTCCGTCGAGCGTTTGAATAACTCCAGGATCGTTAGGAAATGTTGCCGCTGTCTCGATCTTCTTTCTTATGCGCTTTAGTGTCTTACTTGTCGGAGTCCCTGGGCACAATAGCATTCCAGGAAACTGTAGGGCCGACGAGCCTGTCAGGGTTGGTACACTCCTTCTGGAATCCTCTTCGATCGACTTGGGTCTGCAACTTACCTCGGTCAAGTTGGCCATTACGAGGAAATTCAAGACACCAACCTATCCAGGGTTAATAAGGAGTCCTGCTCCACCCCTTAGACACACTTGGCTGGGTTGATGACACACCAACCAGTTACTCGGACTTGGTCGTAAGTTCATCTCGATCACAGTGGCCTTGCTTACAGGTCATTGCGTTACGGCAAAACACGATGGAAGAATGCAGCTCCAAATTAACGAATTCTGCCGTGGATGCAGATCGATTAAAGGAAAAGGAGACTGTTATTCACATTATTTGCCAATGCCCATCTCTTGCGAAGTGTAGCTCTCCAATTATTTATTTGGCTCTCCAATTCTTGTCCGCTTGACAGAGCCAACAACCATTGATGTCAAGGATTAAGCTTCGTTTATCAAATTTTCGGGCTGGTTTTCCAGCGTAGGGTAGGTGTGCTTTTTATGTGTAGCCCTTGCGCTGGCCAACTTCTTCTTCTTCCCTAGTTTAGTAGAAATTGGTCAGTACATGGACTGTATTCATCTGTGGCGTCACAACGAGCCGCAATGCATGCTCAAGTGAGCTTTTGTTATTAAAGCCACCACTTCAACCTAACCTAACTTGCTGGCATCTGTATGGTTGCTGTGGTCATTATGGGGCATTGCATTATAGGCTCCCATCTAATAAGTCACACACACACTACCTTCTAGACTACGGCGACACTTCACAGCGCCTGTCTTTATTATATAGAATCGATATTTTCTACATGGACTTCCGAAAATCTGTCTTATATTTCCAATCACCAAAGCCGACCCTAGACAACAACATGTTTTCGCTGAATACATTCTGAAGCAAAGTGCAACTGGTAATAATGTTCATTGAAAAATCGTCTTCAGCGATGAGATGCATTTCTGAAGGAATGGGAGCGTGAATGAACAAAATTCTCGAATTTGAGACGATGCTAGTCCAAATGGTATACAAAATTGTACAGTGCGTACCGAAAAATGTCACTGTTAGGTGTGGATTTAGGGATGGCGGTATCATAGTCACTATTTATTTGAGAACGAGGTTTGCCAGGCCATCATTGTCAAAGGCGAGCTCTGTAGGTTGATGATTATCAACTTATTTTGGTTTGTTTTTTAAGTTCCACAGGTTTGATATGCATTCAGGAAGCCACTTAACCCACTAGCGGTGGTAACACAACAACGAGTGCTCAATGAAACACTAAGAGCTCAATGTACAAAAATTCCTCTATCCTGTAGCCATTTTTTTCGTAGGTATTTTTCTGATTGAATTTTGCCTCAGGATTTTATCTCTTAATTGAATTAAATTTCCTACAATTCTCTTTGTAAAAATTTTAAATTCTCTGCTGGAAACTTATTAAAGAAACATTTTCCCTTAAACTTTAAGACAACTGCTGGCAATTAATTGATGAAATTAAAGTTTCTATTCACAGGAATTTTTCAGTATGAGTTTAAGGATTGTTGCACATTGGCTTTGTCAAGTGACATGACAAAATTTTGTGGTCAATATTTCAAATGATTAAATTTGACCACATCATTCATTCATTCAGTCATTCCATTCCATACATTCCTTTTGCAATAATTCATGTCAAATTCATTTAAGAATTCAAGCAATTCATTTGATGTCAAATTATTTTCGAAGATAACTTTTGATTTGTTTTTGTTGTTTTGTTTTGTGAGCTGATTTAATGGGCCGGTGGTTGAGGTAAAGGGTTTGCCTACTTCTTTATGCATTTGTTTGTTGTGTTGTGCTTGACTTATGAGTTCAATAAACGAATTATGGAAACTTTAATTCATAATTCAATTTACAGCTTCAAAAACAAATATGTTTTTAAGGAAATCTAAAATTAATTATTAAAAGACAAGCAACAGTTGCAACATTTTTTTCGGATTTTAAAACATTTAATTTAAAATCGAACAAAAAAGTGGTTTGGCAAGAACGACCAATTGAGATTATCTACTCCATTATCTATATTCTGAAGCAGCATGGGTCGTGTGATGGGTTGACGTTATAGGTAACATTATGTTGAGACAAAATGAAGATGAGGAAAATATTAAACGCCTTTTAGGCTATAGACAGGGTAGCTGCAGAAACCTATGCTTTCATTACAACAGTCCCCGTATATGGGGGGATAGGACAGAAAATATGGCTAGCTAAACGATCCTAGACAACAAATAGCAGGAATAGAACTGGAGATTATTCCAAAATTCCGGGGATACCGACCTAAAATACGGCTAGACAGAGAGGCTTATTCCAAATTAAAAAAAAACAAAATTTAGCTTGCATAGTACGGCCTCACACATATGTTTTGGATATCAAGCGTCATAAATATCTGAACAGTATGGAAAATCCAACACATCATAGGAAGAGGACAATATTCGGACATTATCGATTCCAAGCACCTTTTTTGTCTTTAAAAACTGGCCATTCAAGGTGGAACACTGCAAGTAGGATATGCGACAGTTACGATAACTGCAGACGAGAGAAATATAAATCTGGATTGAACAGATCCCCATACGTTGGTACACAAAAGCGGGTATATGAACGCTCATCAGTACGAAAATAGTTTGCAAGTACAAAATCCTTAGGGAGTCACGTTGTATTAAATCGAAAGCTATTACAGTATGAATAAAAATCCGAAATAAAAACAAGAGAGAGAGCTGTTATGATAGTCATGAGACCAAATGGTGATTGATTTTACATTCTGCCAACTTTAGTGTAATTATTATTATAATTTTAGTCGTGAAGTAGTACTGCAACTATACGATCTATTTTACTTCCCTCCAACTTTATATGACATCTCTATAACGCCTTCTCCACGAATATTACTTCGACAAACTTCACAGTGCTGCTCAGTGTCGGCGATAACAACTGCCTGTCTAGCACCTAATATGAACCCCAGATATTTAATTCTGGGATCCAATAATGTGTTCCAAGGTTTCGAGACAACCCCGCTCGGAATAACTGTGCTCTGAATCTACAGCGCCCTGACAAAAACCTGTTACGAACATCAGGTTAACCGTGGATAGTGTAATGTATGATTCACATCTCCTCTTGTTCTACTCTCCCAAAAAAAAAAAAAGTTTTGATTGTCTTCAATTTATTTCGATTGAGAAAAGTCTTCGCCTCACTTTCTCATCACTTTGGTTAGGTATACACACACATAACATAACATAACTGGTCATTATAACCCTTTAGTTAGGATTACGACCTAGCTTCTCACACCACTGATGTTGTGTGCGTTAATTTTTATACATGAGTGGCGGGGACCTACAGTTTAAAGTCGTTTTCGAACGACAGATTATTGAGAAACTTTTCATGGCAAATTTACCAGAAATTTGCTAAAAGGAACTCGTCGAATAAATCTGTTTTCATATTTTCTTTTTGATATCTGACTTGAATTTTGAACACAAGTCTCATGTCTGATAAGCCAACACACTACCTACTAAACGTTTAATAGTTGGTATAATCATTGGCTACCTTTTCATCATTAACTTCTATCACTGCCCAAACTTGTTAGCAAACATAGAAATGTTGACTGTACTGGAATTCTCCGTATGGCTTAACTAATATGGCGATTGTCAGCATGGTTTATTAGAGGTTCAAAATGTCCCAGCCATGAAGAAACACGACAGGCGTTATAAGTAAATTGGAATTGATCTGAGTGAGATTGATTTCACTGCCTTGATAATGCCAGCATTGATGGTACGATAAAGTTAATCCATAGCGTTTCTAGGTTTTCTTTGACTAGTTTGCGGCCACTGTCAAGGTCGTGCCGAAGAGTAGAAGCAAAGAATGCTCTACATGTATTGTTGCCCTTGCTGACTGAGCATCAATTTATTCAGGAAGTGATCATTTCTTGTTCTTAAGGGTTCAAACAGTAACAACCGGTTTCTCCATAAAGTGAAATGCGCTGTTGACAATTCTTTTTAGCAAAATTGGAATACAGCAGAGCAAGGACATTATATAGCAGAAGACATTGTATGCTTTAAATTAAAATTTTAAAAACCACATGTAGTGCTTTATTCATAAATCGAGATTAACACGATTAGTTTTAAAAATACACAAATTCTTTGCACATTACTTTGTTTAACAAAAATCTTTAAAATAATCCTTTAAAAACATTAATTTTTTTTATCGGATTATCAGTGGATTTACTAACAAAAACCCCCTTTTCATTCTAATTAAATAACCACAGAGTGTATGATTAGCATGATTTATTATATGCCTTCATTATCATCAAAATATCTTCAAAAACTTATTAATTGTTGTGTTTTAACCCCAAAATATATATATATATGTATGTATGTATGTATGTATGAGCCACAATTAATCTTCGACTTATTTTATCAGCACCAGATATAAAAATAAATCAACCGGCTAATGTGAGGTTAAATTTGATTGATTTAATGTGCGAAAGGGGTAGAGAAAGGAAAGAAAAGCCACAAGGAACAAAAATGAAAAATAAAACCACAATAAATAAATAGAAGTGTGAGCATATTAAATAAATTAATGAAATAAATAACGTTAACGAAATGACACAGAGAGAGGGAGAGAGAGAGAGAGAGGCAGAGAGTAATGAAATTTATAAAAAGAAAGGAATATCTTTACATGTGTACATGAGACGTTGAAGTGTTTTAGGTGCGTGTTAAAAAATTTCAAGCCATAGACTTGGTTTCGTTCTTTGTTTTTTGTCTCTCATTAACTGACAATTTACACTTGTAAGGCATTATTTTGTCAGTTCATTTATAGTCTTACATACATATGTATGTATGTATGTTAATAGAAAAGTAAGCATGTGTGTATGTATGTGTGTATTTACATACAACAGCAACAATATAAAACTCATTTGTATTAAACGCTTAAACAAATGACATGCATAACATACATAGCAAATGAATTTTCTCGACATGTTGTATGCCAGAGCAACAACAATTTTTTTTGTTACCAAAAATAATACAATCAAATTTACACACACTCTCTGTATGAGAGAACGAGGGATTTTCTCTTGCCACTGGTTAGCCAAGCTATACATTAAAAGCGAACCAAAAGTATTTTCTTGTGAATAAAAAAAAAAAAAAAAAAAAAAATACAAAAAACGATTACGAAATGAAACAGAATCCAAATAAACTGTCAAATACTCGAAATGGTATGCGAATGCTGTTGGCTAAGCGGAATGAAAATGAATATTTTGTAAATGGTTTTAGGCAGAACACTACGATAGTGTTTCCAAAATTAGCAGAACATTTTGGGGAACACTTTCTCTTTTTCTGAAAGAAATCGCCCTTCAGTTTGATATACTTTTCTCCAAAATATTTAATAACTTCTATACCTAGATTATAGCAAAAACAGCCAAACACAGAATCAACAACTGCATTATAAGCAATTATTTTACCCTCCTGTTACCTATTCAATTCGGTGATAGACTATGGTCTGGTAGTTCAAAGCCTTGCTCAAACTCTCTCAATTAAAACTAAATTTGAAAAAATATTTCTTTCGTTAACTTTCTCTGAGCAGTCTTCTGGCAAAAACTCTGAGAGCGAAATAAAATTGTCATGAAAAGTTTCTCAAAAATCCATCCATTTTGAGTCTGACTATAAACTGTAGCCCTACCACTCATCCATAAAATTAACACACATAACGTAAGTGGTGTAAGAAGCTTGGCTGAAGGGTTGTAATAACCAAATTATGTATGTATGTATGTGTGTATGTATGTATGTATCAGTCCATTAGTTTACGCTATATAAGCCCACATACATTTCGTAACCATTTCTGGTGTGGACACTTCAAATGGTCGACTTCTACGATGTTTAGCTCGTATGCCAATATTTTTTAGGAATAGAGTCCTCCACAGTATTGTCAAGTTAAAAAACATAAAAAGTCCCCTTGAAGCCTACCACATACACATATTTTATATGTTTCTCAAAAATAATTTGTGTAACTTTATTTCCGCTAAATATTCTGTTAGGGAACTACCCTCGCTTATCTAGAAATCAGTAATTGATTGATTTGACTTCAAACCGATTTAGACAACCAAGTAATTTGTTAGAGTCCGGATAGGTTTGTATTAATTGAATTGCAACATAGCGAGCTTTACACACACATTAAGTCAGGGTTATGATAATGATAGCAATAGTGGGTAGTGTATTGGCATTCAGGCAATTGCTTTAGCAGTCAAGTAATTACAGTGAAAAAGTTCTAAAATCTGTCGATTGTGTAAGTTTAACAGTTAAAGGAGAGTAAAATGATTGCATTACTTTTACGAAATAATAGATTTAAGGTAACATGAGTGCTATGTACAGCCTGTCCGAAATAAATGCATACCGTTTATATGTAGATATGAAGGCTGAAATATAGGCTTAATGCTAAAATGCTTATAATTAAGAAAAAATCGGTAGTGTAGCGTACCTACCCTTTAGTTTAAAATTTTAAATTGCAGTACAGAAACTATACAGTCATAGCGCTGTAAATTGCTGGTTAATGTCTAATAATATAGCAAGACCATAATGCGCACCAAACAATCGTTTTTTACGGTTAAAATGCTTTTTTGCCTGTATATGTAAAAACCGAATGAGAGATGAGCTCTATTGCAGAATAAAAAAAAGAACCTGTTGCTGTAGCACAATAACAGCACAGTTACAATGTTGTAAATGATACATTAGTTGGACGTTATATGTATCGTTAGAAGTGAAAATTCATATCCATATAAACGTCATAATGAGCCGTCAGATAACCGCAATTATTGCAAATGCAATGGTATAGATTAAACACTACATTTTCTTTAACAGAAGTTATATTTGCAGCAGCACCTACATTGCTATGGACGATTTCCTTCTTCTTCTTCTTAATTGGCCATAACAACCCTTTAGTCAGGATTACACCACTCATGTTGGGTGTGTTTATTTTAACCATGAGTGGCGGGACCTGCAATTTAAAGTCGATTCCGAACGACAGATTTCTAAGAAACTTTTCATGGTAATTATATTTACTTTCAGAGTTTTTGCCAGAAGACTACCCAGAGGAGGTCACCGAAGGAATATTTTTATAAGATTTCGATTTGTTCGACATAAATGAGCTGGGGTTGCTAACACAATCATAGTATCATATTCTTGCTAACATCTTTAACAGCTGATAGCCCTTGCCTGAGCGCTAAGATACTTTCAAAAACCAGAACTATGCTTCCAATTTCCTATAAAATAAAAAACAATTTCTTTTATTAACACCCTCCCCACCCCTCTTAACAATTTCCTCTCATACGGCCTTATGAGAAATTTGAGTCAGCAAGTTTAGGTTTTGTTTGTTTGTTTTTGGGCAATAAATAAATTCTTAACACATACTCTCTCACACACGAACACATTGCTACATATTTTGGGGCATGAGAGAATAATAAAATATTTAACGCACGCATTGTTATGCAGACGTACATATATGTGATTAAATGCTTAGTAGTGTGAGAAGATACACATACCAACCAAAATAAGAAAAAGAGAGGCAGAGACAGAGACGTATAAGATTCATTGTGTTTTTGGAATGTTGTCTCGTTGTTGACTATTTTCGGCATTACTTATGTAATATATTTTACGACGTGTGTGAGAGGGAAAGAGGGAGAGAGTGTGTGATAGGGGTCTAAGACTGTGTATCATTAATTAACTAAAACGCTCTTAAAAGCAGGCAATACATCATTAATAAACTGAACATGTTACACATGGCAATAGACACCGAAAAACAAAAGCAAACGGAAAAGAAAAAGCACGCACGCACGCATACACATTGTGACTGATGCCAGAACAGGACATGTAATATAAACCATATTACAACCAATACAGTTACATATACCGATACCATAGCATATGGCATGATGTTTCCTGAAACACTAAAAGAGATGTTATCGATATACATACGCATACATAGGAGTATCGGTTACATGTGTTTGTGTTGCTGGTTAAAGTCAAATTGCCTTTGTTTGTATGCTGTTCTGCTCTCCAAAGGGTTGGCTGAGGTAAATTTATGTTAAAATGATAATCCGTCTTATTTTTCTAGTGTGTATATCCCCCTTTGTTTCTCTTTCTCTGTAAAGACGTTTTTGTTTATTAAACTTGAAATGTGTCCCCCTTTCCCTATTGTAGTTTTGCCTGCCTTTTTGCTTCAAATAGTTTCTATTTAATATTGCTTTCCGTAGCTAAAATTTATTTGGTGGAGTTAAAACAAATCGATTTTTTCGGTAACCAAAATCCTCATGTTTTTCTCTTTTTTTTCGAGTGTCATGTTTTAGTTTTGCTTGCCTATATTATTAGCGCCCAGGGCTACAATACAGAATTTTTGTAGCGCCATTATTTGCTTATTTTGTTGGTTGAGTTTTTAATTTAAAAATGTTTTTCTCTGTGGTTAGTTAGTAGGAAAAGAGGGACAAGAGGTTGTTGAAAATTGTCAAATATTTTAGTGACATGGGTTAGTGGTAAATGGAGGAGGATATTAATATTAAGTTGTTATTAGTTTCCTTTCTTACAGGATATTGTAGTATTTGTATTGTTTTATATAGAGGCTGCCCATCTCTGAAGAGAAAAATTTCGTATTAAGAATATTTACAAATTTTAAATTAAAAGAAAACCCTTAAATACATAGGTACGAGAAAGGTTTTTTACAGCCAAAAATTCTAGAGGCATAGTTCAACGTCGTAATCTAGTAAGTAGTCTGTTGGCTTATTAGATGTAAGGCCTCTGTTCAAACCTCCAACAAAACC
This sequence comes from Sarcophaga rosellei, assembly GCA_930367235.1. Lineage (NCBI taxonomy): Eukaryota > Metazoa > Arthropoda > Insecta > Diptera > Sarcophagidae > Sarcophaga > Sarcophaga rosellei. The sequence goes on from OV884018.1 coordinate 65,611,539, forward strand.
AAATACGAAAAATAATATTTCTTCGGCGACTTCCTCTCAGCATTTTTCTGGCAAACACTGCCGGAGTTAAGCAAATAGTGTCTTGGCCTATTAGGCCGAAGCCCGTGGTTCAAACTGTCTGGCTTAGTCATCTCCTACAAAACGAAATGAAAAAATATTTCTTCACCGACTTTCTCTCAATAGATTTTTGGCAAAAACTGAGAGAATAAAAATAAAATTGTCATGAAAAAGTTTCTCAAAAATCTGTCGTTCGGAGCCGACTTTAAACTGTAGGTACCGCCACTCAGGTATAAAATTAACACACACAACAGGAGTGGTAAGCGATAAGTTTGGTTGTAATACTGACACAACGGTTGTAATGATCAGTTATGGATGTATGTATGTATTTATGCATGTATGTATGTATGTGTGGATGTATGTATGTATGTATGTTTGTATGTATGTATAGTACGCTTATGCCAGGAAAATATTGATCAAAGATGTTGCATGATATGGTGTGCAGGAACTGCAATTGTTGAGGTACTATCGTGATAACAGATTGAATCTACGATTTTCTTTGGTGCGTCTCTTATTAGGGTTGTTGGCTTTGAAGCGTTTAACTTTGGTTTTGGTAGACTTTGGGCAATTTGCACGACAAATTTCTCAAAATCCTTTCGCAGTCCTACTAAGTATGAATGTCTATAAGAAAGCGTACTGATGTAAGGGTAGGTAAGGTTGTAGTGGTAGCTTTGATACCAAAGCTCACTGGAGCGCTCATAGCGGCCTGTTGTGATGCCACGGGTAAACGCAGTCTCCATACTGAACAAATTCCATCGAACTCATAGAATAAACTGGTCAGGGCTGGGGCTGCACAGCACAGATGTTGTTAGTTTTGTTTCTGTTATTGGACTGTAATTCAAGCGTTACCTAAAAACCAACCAATCAGGTGATTTTTGCGACCATTTAATTCAATAATTATGGGAAATTATTCTTTCACAAAAAGTTTCTTTGAATAAATCAATTGTAGCACAGGCTGTGTGGCAAGTAGCGCTGCCCTACTGGTGGCTGACATATGGCAAGGTTAACAGTAACACTCTGTTTATCATCGTCTCTGAAGACATACGGACCAATGTCTCTGCCAGCCCATAAAGCACACCAACGAGTAATTTTCTGTGGATGTAATGATATTTGGACAAAAGCTTGCCTATTGTTCTCACTCCAAATGTGACATATCTGCTTATTCGCATATCTGTTTAATCAAAAATATGTCTTATCCGATGGGTTTCATTAGAATGGAAATTCTGTGTCAAAATCACGTTTAGCTTTAGCTCATTTGCCGAATTGGTTGAACATCGATAGCCACTTGGCTTTAATTGCTACATAAATAACATATTGGAAGCCCTTAAGACCAGATCTTTTCGTAAAATCTATTTCTTAAGTTAAAAAAACTCAAGCCTAGTTCCTGAGAACGATGACGAATTGTTTGATTTGGATCTTGTTCAATGCTTTCCTAATCGGCGGCTAAGCTTCTTTAGAGGCTACTGTTCTTAGTCTCACGGGATGAACATTATCAGTAAGTGGTTCGAAAGTGATTTATTGGTATTCAAATTAGCCACTATGAAGGATGCCACTTGAAGTTTGGCGAGCAAAACCATTATTTTGATAAACATTTTAAACAATTTGAAAACCTTACTCTGGTATGAGCCTAATCGTAATTAAATATCTAGCCAAACTAAACAAAAAGCTTCTATTGGTTACCAAAAAAATAGCAGTGTTGCTAACTCAGTGTTGTCTTTAGTCAGGATTACAACCTAGCTCCTCACACCGCCCATGTTAATTGGTGTGTGTTAATTTTTCGATGAGAATTCGTACGAGAGATTTGAGTAACTTTTTATAGGAATTATATTCTACTCTCAGAGTTTTCTTCCAGACGACTGTTAAAAGAAGGACGTGGCCCCGGAAAATTTGTTTTTCTATTTTTTTCGTTCGAGAGTTTTTGGTTGAGTATATTGTTGGTGTACTTGTTGTAGTATGTTATGGTTTTCATATGCTGTTGACCACTTTAAACGCCCTGTGAAGAAATATAATAAGTTCTTGTATTGGTTGTATCTCTGTTCCAAAGATTCTGTACGATTAAAAATTCATAGGCTTTCCACGATTTTATTGCCCAAAAAGCCTCGTTTCATTTCAATTGATTTAGTTACATAAGTACTGGAATACTTATGTACTTTTGTCTCTCATTTAAAGATTTTCTAACTTTGAATATCATAAATTCCAGGCCAAACTTTTAATCACTCAAATGATTCCACTTGTATACAGAGGCAAGTGTTTTGCTTACACATATGCCTGCAGCAACTTCATGATGATGACGAAGGATTCTTTAAGGACAAAGCATTAGATTTATAATAACGAATTCTACTTGGGAGCAATAATGGTAGGATACGCTAACAACATGCCTATTTAGAGTAATTTTTTTCAGTGTACAGTATACCTACAACAATACATCCTGCATCAAATGACGGGCATTAAAATAAATTTTTAAAAAGCCTCAGCAATAACAACTCCTAATGTAATGTAATGTTAACAATTAAATTTATTACTAACACTATAACAATATAAAACCTCTACCATAATTTACTCATACACACACACATATACATACACACCTATACAGCAATACTTCGAGAAGGACTTTATTTAGTTTAACATTTTACTCTGTTTCTGTTTCTGCTTTTTTTTCTACACAATAATTGATCCTTATTTGGTGGTGGTGATAAAAGCTAAAAGACAACAAATTGTCGACTGTTATGTATGGTAGATTAGAGTATCTCTCTGTGTGTGTACGTGTATAAGAAATAAATAGAGAAAGAGGGAGAGAAAGAGAGAGCGTAGGAGAGAGAGTGTTTTTTAATCGGATTACATGGGGATATTATTACTTTTAACAAATAGACAATGACATTGAGACACGCCATCGATATGGCGATTAATGAAGTTTTACTTGTTATTCTTTCGTATTTGTTGTATACATTCTTTATTATTTTTTCTTTTTTTGTGTGATTGTATTGGTAATCGCTGTATTGGCCCAGTAAGACTAATTCGCCATAAATTAAGTGATAATTTATTAAGTTTTTCCATGCAAATTGGTTTGGTTTAAAGAGTGATTCAGGGAAAATTGAAAAAATTTATTCCTTCGAGTTTATTTTTTTAAATTTAATTTTAAAATATTCAAAGGCAAAACTCACGTTATGTGCCAAGTATAAGGTTCTTACGAGCGTATTATGCGAATAACTAAGGCCACTCATCAAAACTCTGATTATATCTTATCCGCAGGGCTTCAGACCTTGTAAGTTCACTTCCGACCGGATTCTTACATTACGTCAAATCCTAGGGAAGGTCCATGAAAAACAAGTCGACACACGCGCTATCTTTTTGTCCACTACTGGGTCTATTATGTTGTCGACATGTTGGGACATGCGGCTTATGGGATCCCAAATTACGACCAATAACCATACCTTCGCTGTTGTCAGTGAATTTATTTATTTTGGGCTCCAACGTTGCCAGCAAAAATCATGTCAGTCTGGAGATTATGCGTACAAGCAAAAATGATGTCAGCCTAGGGGTTATGGTTAGGACCGCTCTGCCGTTACCAGCAAAAAATAGCAAATCTCAGTTGCTAACAGCTGCTACTATAGTCCCAATAGGCAACTGAGTGGCAGAGACCTTTCTCGTATGACAAAACGAATACTCATAAGACGTAGGACTTTCTTTCGCATAGCCTCAAGGATGCCACATCGGTGCTTAATAGCGTTCTGTGCTTCTTTCTTCTTCTGTCGAGAGAAAGTCCTACATCTTATGAGTATTAGTTTTGTCTTATGTGAAAGGCCTCTGCCACTCAGTTGCCTATCGCGTTTCTGCGCCATAAAGAAACACAGAACGCTATTTTTTTTTTTTTTTTTTTTTTTTTTTTTTTTTTTTTTTTTTTTTTTTTTTTTTCGAACGTCCCCGGCCACACACTAACCCACCCTCACCCGACCGCGGAGGGCTCGTCCCCATTACGTAGGGACACGTACACACTACAGTCCGGACTGTAGCGGGTATGGAAAAAGTAATGGCACTGATGTGGCAGCCTTGAGGCTATTCGAGAGAAAGTTCTACGCAAGATCTTTGGTCGAGGCGGGTATTTGATGCTAGAAGTTGCGGTAGTCGGCGTAGAGGACGACCTTATTTGCTTCGGAAGGACCAAGTCGACGTAGCCTTCTCGTCGATTGGTGCGATCAACTGGCGAAGGCGAGCAAGAAGCAAAGACGCCTAGAAGAATATATTAAAGTAGGCCAAAATGCGATAACGGATTGATAAGGACCATGATTTCTGCATTCAATTCAACAATGGATTTAATTTAATTGAACGCTCCAGCAACTATAAAAAATCCTGTAAGGGTTTCAAATTTTACACACAATTAAACCTGTGCTGTGGACACAAAAAATTGCTGTGGTGTTGGAGCTTTTCCTTTGGAATTGTTTCTCAAGAAAACTAAACTTATTTCAGAAGTCTTTACAGGATTACAACTTATTTCATGTGGTTTACACTTTCAACTTCTTTGATTCTTTTCTTTTACAAAAAAAAAAAAACCAAGAGAAAAACTTTAAATCCCACATTATCATCGTTGTGTCTTATTTATTTAAAAAAAATATTTCTTTTCTTCATTTGATTTCTGTAAAGTTTAAATATTAACACTTAAGCCTTCATATTCAACACTTTCTCACTCATAAGTTGTATGTGAATGTGTGTTTTATTTTCTTTGCCTTTCATTTCGTTTCATTCACTTTTGAATTCTATTTTTATATGTCTTTGTCTCTGTGACACTCCAAGCTATTGTAGGTTGGTTTTGTTAAGTTTATGCCACTTGTTCCAAATCCGATTTTATGTGTCATATACGAGTGTTAGCTGGCTGGCTGTCTGTGTGTGTATGTATGTGTTTCATAAAAATTTTAACTTTTTAGTTTCGTTGTATTCCATAAACGGGTATAAGAGCATAAGAAGTAGAGAAGTATCACATATCTTTTGTTTTATAACTGTGTGGTATTATTTCCAACCATATGTATGTACATCTCTACTTGTATGTGTCTGTGTGTGTAAGTATATTTGTTTATAGTAAAAAAGTAAATCCTTTATATTGTCTTAAAGAAAAGAAAAAAAAAAAAAGAAAGAGAGAGAGAGAAAGAGAAAAGTGTTATGCTTGATTTATGAGCGGCTCGTAGCTTTACGTTTATTTAACAACTTAATGCCTATAAATCCTAGCTGTTATTAGCTTTATTCCTGTCGTCATATGTGTGTGAATGTGTGCGAGCGTGGAGTGTGTGATAAAACGTTTCTTTTTCTTCTTATATGAGGGTATTAGCAGTGCTATAATAGCATTTACTTTAGATTTGTAAATGTGTGTTGGTATTGTTGTTTAAGCCATTTTCACGAATTTGTTTTCATTTACCACGCATGTTATTAAAACACAAGAAGAGAAATTTTAAAGGATTTCCATTTTCAAAACACGAGTTTAAATTTAAGAAGTTTACTTTTGGTATTGTTTGCTTTTGGTATTGGCCAGAGGCAGTGTTCAGCTCGTAATTAACTTATTTACTGAGTTGGTTATTACAACCCTTTAGCCGGGATTCCAACCTAGCTTCTCACACCACCTATGTTGTATGGTTTGTTGTATTCATGAACAGCATACAGTTTAATGTCGATAGATTTTTAGGATGCTTTTCAAGGTAATTTGATTTACTCTCAGCGTTTTGGTTAGAAGGCTGCTGAGAAAATGTTGCCCAAGGAAATATTTTCTTTTCATATTTAGTTTTATTCGAAACTTATGAGCTGGGGTTTGAATCAAGGTCTCTAGTCTAATAAACCAAAACACTACCTACTAGACTACGGCAACTTCTAACCTATTTACGTAAGCGTCAAAAAGGCTTAGCGTTCCGTTGATGTGATTTGTTGGCGATTTATTTAAATCGACATTGAGCATAGGTAGAGGTTTCTACTTCTGGAGGAATAGACAAAGAACCTCACTTTATGCTAATGCAGTGAATGCAATTTTCTCTAACGCATAGTTTTTGTGATCTACAGAGAGATGAGTAGTGGCGAACATATTAAAGTCTGGACACGGCATCAATTATTACAGATGCTTGAACATCTCTTAAAGCTTTCGCTACGGCTCTCTTGTACCATTTTTCACGATGGCATTACTAACTATACTGTGTCATCGTTCGCGAAAATGCAAGTGTACCATACATCCTGTATATGCAGCATCAGCCTTTATGGATCAGTAAGTAACTGCCATGATGCACCAGTCGCGAAAGGATTAGTAAGATGGCAAAACACTGAAATCTTACAGTGGCAACAGAGACAATTTCAGCGGTAACGGCGGCAATTACCGCCACATTTACTGCAACCATTACAGCGATAGAAAGTAATCCTGATAGGATAAGACCTGACCTAAAATAGGAAAAGAGAGAGAGAGAGAGAGAGCGGCCAGCGCATGGTAATTAGTGATTACTATCATCCACATCATAATTTTAAAAGGAATGAACTGGCAGGTAATGAGTATGTCACCTAGTTCTTCTGATATTGTTCAGTATAGTTTGTAAATTGAGAAAAGTTTGTATGAATTCAGGTGCTCTATACATATATCAGATGATCTTTAGCCTATGGACATTGGAAAGCGATATGGTTTCAAAAGAATTTCAGAATGGGTTGAACGTGAATTTCAGCTTCTGTTATGATGTTATGTCCCTGGAAGTTGTTTTTCGGAGGTTAAAGGCTGCTATTATATACTATCATATTGGGGTGGACAGTGCTACTATACAATACTGCTTGATTGGTACCTTATATGGATAACAAAACTGATGATCTGCTTGGATTCAAGTGTAAATTTATATTCTTTCTTGCTATTCGAAGATAATCAAATTTGACTTATGTCACATTATTCTGTTAATTTATTATTGGTACGTAGTTAACTCTGCCTTTTAAAAATCTTATTCAAACGAAATCGGTTTACGAATGTCGGTCATTTTTCACTACCAGAACTTACAAGCCAGATACAAGGTATTTTACTGATCTCTTCTTGTCTATTTTATCTTTGAAAAGCTCATTGGATTTCGAAGGATTACATACATACATACATACATAATTGGTCATTTCAACCCTCCCGTCAGGATTAGGACTAGCTTCTCACACCACTAATTTAATTTTATACATGAGTGGCGGGATCTACTGCTTAAAGTCGACTCCGAACAACAGAAAATCTGGTCAAAGCTGGATGGAAGGCACACGTTCTTAAAGTCTAAAGAAGCACGCTCAGAATGGTTGTCCGGGTCATTATGGAACATTCAATTATTCAATTATTGCTAGGCTTATCGGTCACATGGATACCTTGCTAATGATTTTTGCAGAAGCTGCAAAGACGAGGAAATGGGGAAGACTGTTTTTCACCTACTGAGTACACTCCCGGCACTATATCGAAGAAAAATAAGGTATCTTGGTGCATACTTTGCTAACGCCTTAACATTAGCAGTCTGAGTCGTTTTATTAGAAAGAATCTGGAACTAGGGGATATTGGAAAACTTTTGTATCACTATAGGTCTGACGTTGCCTGTGTCCATCCTACCTCCTTGGAGGGACAGCAACCTCTACCAATCATTACATCAAATAGTTTTGCATAGAAATGGTTACACTTCTTGTACTCTTGGCTTAGGAAATAATTCCTTTGTCCTGTAGAATCAAGAAAAAAAAATGTTGAAGTTTTTACAATTTAAGCGGCCTTAAATTTTGGCTACCAAACCCACTAAGTTTTTTCTCCCCGTTTCTTTTATTATTTTTCTACGAAATAACTAACGATTCTTTTAGCACACACTTACAATAATTGTTACATTTATTACACAAACCCAAGTAAACAAGAAAAAAAAACCCAAAAAAAAAAAATTATTTAGATTCCTACACTCCCACACACGTTTACTAACTTTACTTATGATGGTATGTTCTCTCACATACCGTTTGAGAACACACTTAAACATATACATTCATACAAATAACAATAATAAGAAAAATTACACGATGTAATTGTGCTGAATTGTAGTGTAATGGGGTAACAAATACTCTACAGGCAATTTATAGAAGCATGTGTGTGTGCGTGAGTATCGTTTTGAGTATTTTATGGTATGTAGAAGACGACATGCACACATGTTAGTTAGTTAGTGGTAATAAAATGTAACATACTTTATGGTGTAATACTTTCTTTTGCTCGCATGTGTTGGAATTTTCTAAGAAATATTGCAAGTGTACAGAGGTTTAGAGGCAATAAATTTGTTGTTCCTCTCTTTCTCTCTCTGCTGTGATCTTTAATTGAGACAAAATATTTACAAAACGAAAATAAATAAATTAAATATTATTTTTATTAAAGCATTAAATTAACCACAACACAACACAACACATGCATGTATTAATTGTATGTGTGTGTATCTTAATATGGTTCCTGCTCGAATTCAAAAGGCAGCTAGGCAATGTGAAAAAGTTTTACCATATTATTCATACCCTAAAGAGATATTGATGTGCTGAGTTTAATTGTATTGTTTTTCTTTTTTTTTTCTGGTTACTTTTATGAAAACTTGTATTGAAGGTTATAAAGCAAGCGAAGGATATTTCATTTTCCTTTTTTTTTTTTGGTAATATTTTAAAAATAAATTTTTTTTATCAATAAATATTTAATATTGCTTTTTAAATGCAAATAAATATGAGTAATGCTCAAATATGTATGTATGTGTGTGAGACATTTTATATGAAATCATATTTATTATTGAGGTTTAAGTGCTTTCGACTGGTATATGATTATTATTGGGGAAAAAATGAAAAGAAATCGTGTACATTTTATATTTCGTTTTTTAATATTGTGTTATATAAAATGTATGTGTGGGTTACTTTCAGTAGATTATGTTAATACTTATGTATGTATATATCAAGCAACTTCATAGTATTCTAACTAACACGCGCTTGAAAGGCAACATTGAAGGTGACATTTTATGGTGAAAACTGTTGTGTAATTCGTCACTCTTAACGAAAAGTGTTTATATATCTATGCGGAGAAAGCTGTGCTGTGGAGAAGTGGAAGCAAAAAGCTTCCTTCTCTATTTGCTTAGACCAGTAGTTTAATTTCGAACGATGTGAGCTCAATGTTCCAAACACGAATTCAAAGAATTTTCTCAATGTGTAGGCAGGTATTTCTCACTTTCTAACAGTTTAAGGGTTCCTCTCAATACTCATCTTTGTAAATCCGTTAAGGAATAATGCATCTCCAATTCTTTGTCAATGGACTCTGGCGGAACTAATATTCAGGCTGAATTTTACTAATATTTCGGATGAATAACAAATAGTTGGCAAGAGTATAAATCGCCGTGGTCTAGTAGATAGTGTGTTGTCTTATCAGACCAATGTTCAAACCCCAGATCATAAACCTCCGAAAAAACGAAATATGAAAAAATATTTCTTTGGCCACTTCTTCTCAGCAGATTTCTAGAAAATGCTCTGAGAAAATGTTCGGAGTAGACTTTTAACTGCAAGCCTTGCCACTCATGTATAAAAGTAACACACACAACATAAGTGGTGCGAATACCTAGCTCGCGATAGTGACTAAAGGATTGTAATGATCAATTACATATGTATGTATGTATGTATGTATGTATGTATGTATGTATGTATGTATGTATGTATGTAAAGTTAGCGCTTAGTTTTTAGAGGAAATTGGAATGAATTTCATACCTCCTGTTGCTTTCCAATCGCTTAGTTCAGTCTGTTAGGTTTTGGAATATTATCGCTGCCGCGTAGACTATTTTCCTTTGAGCTAGATTTTGTTAGGTAAGGTGAGGGACCTTCCTTAAAGGGAGAACATTTAAAGATCACAATGGCCACAATTCTACACGGGTATCAAATATTTCCTAGAGGAAACCTACCAGAGTCCAAAAGGAATCTTGCTATTGCAGCAATACATTTATAAAGAGAGGGCTCGTTTAACTATGTCCGAGAGTAGGAGTAAGAGTTTAAAACTCTTACGGTTTATATGTGAAGAGGGCACTAACACATGAGGTGAGAGAGAGTCTTCTGCGCCTTCTCTGACCGACAGCTTCTGCACTAGTCACTTGTCCGGGAGACAAGTCTTTCGGCACTCTTACCAAAAGAGCTATGACCTGTAAAAAATTGCTATTGTGTGACGGATAGCCATGTGATTTAAAAACAGAAGTGAGTCGGTCTTCTTCTTATCCATACGTATTCTTATCCATACATGCCGTAAAAGATTGAATTATATATGCAAATTAACTGAGGTAATTGGAATACCTATGACCTGTGACATGTTGGAGATTGCGACTTCCGCAAGGGTTCTGCACAGCTGATCAACAATGGAATTTCCAACGATATCCCTTTGTCCCGAAACCCATACAAGAATTACTTTTGAATAATGCGAAATTTCTCTGAGAAATCCTCAGCACTCATGGATGAGAACGGACGTTGAAGCTATGTTCGTTAAGGACTTAATCGCAGCCTGGTTGCACGAGTAAATCAAAAGATTTTCCAGGAAAATTTCCCCACTCAACAAGCATTGTGATGCTTTCAAAATTGCCAAAAAGAAAAAAAGTTTAATATCAGAACCCTTAATAAATATATAATTGAGGGTGTTTAATACTGAAAAAGTTATGTTTTGCAAACATGTTGTAGAAGTAATGGATGAATAGTGACACTCAAATAAAATTTCTATCTCATGTAATGACTGTTTTGATGCATGTTGCTTACTGCATAGTAGATTCGATGTTCAATGTTAAGTAACATTGTTAATCCTACTGATTTGCAACTCATCCTAAACCCTTGGACATTGCATATTCGCCCACAAATTGTGTGGAAGTTGAAAAAAAACTTTCAAAGACTGAATCACAATCTCTTAAAAAATTTTCAGAGTTTTAAAATCCCATTTTTTCCAATGCGCCATTATAGGAGCCAAAAAATCTCCACCCCCAATCTATATGACAATTCTTTATGGTAAATGAAGCAAAATAACGTAATCTTATAGCGAAAAAAAAATCTGATACAGCCTGTAGTGCTCATAGTAACATAACTGTGAGTCCATTTCACACTAGAAAATACCAACAAATGTTAGAGCTTTCTCGAAACGACTTTAGCTGGAGAGAACTCAAATAATTTGCCTCTAATAGAACAAAATAGGTAGAGTTCGTTGTATTTCTCAGTCTTTTAGGAACCATTTTTTTTAATTGGTCATTCTAACCCTTTAGTCAGGATTGCAATTTAGCTTCTCCCAGCACTAATGTTGTGTTTTATATATGAGTGGCAGGACATACGGATTAAAGTCGACTCCAAACGACAGAATTTTTGAGAAACTTTTTCATGGCAATTTTCCTTACTCTCAGATATTTTGTCAGAAATCTGCTGAGAGGAAGTCGCCGAAACAATATTTTTTTTTATCTTTTCTTTGGAGATGTCTGACCTGGTGACCCGATACTCTTTATGTGCCACAATATTTTTTAATATACTTTTGCATATTTGCTTTAAACCTACGTATGTATATATGTATGGATTGTTCATCTCGTGCAATATAAATAAATAGAACATGCATGTATACTCGTACATTGTATGCAATATTAACAAACATTATATATTTATTCTTAAAGTTTTATTTAAAAAGAGAGAAAAATCGGAATGCGTTTGTATAAAAAAAAGCAAAAGTTATTCAAGTAAAATAAATATTCATAAATTCCCAATTTTATATTAAAAATACAGAAAATATTTCCACAAACGTATGTACATACAAACATAAGTATGCCAATATAATAATGCAAACATATACAGTATTTTCATATCATTAGCTTTTATGCTTGATTTTCTCAGACAAATACAAACTGAAATCAGCCAAAAAAGAGAGGAGCAAAATCATATGAAAAGTTTTTTTCGTATTCGAATATAAATAAACAGTTGATAACGAAAAACAAAAAGTCAACAACTATGTTAAGTTACCATTGGTCAAACCCTAACTGCCATACATTTGAAGAAAAAGTTTAATTTTTGGATGAGAGTAAGCGACTGGAATCTAATCGATAACTGGGACTATAATCCGTCAAAATACTACATACGTACATACATTACATTATCGGTAATTGAAACCTTTCATTCAGGAGTACAACCTAGCTTCTCCCAGCACTTATGCTGTGTGTTTACAGTCAACTTCGAACGACAGATTCTAGAGAAACTTTTCCATGGCAATTCTTTATTTACTCTCAGAGTTATTGTCAGACATCTGCTCAGCGGAAATCGCCTAAGAAATATTTGTTCACATAGATGTCTGTACTTGGGTTGGTATCACCCAATGGACAGATTGAAGGCAAATTGGACTACTATCGCATGCCTTATCAGTATATAATATCTCTCGTAGGCTTGTTGAATGTATTTCCTCAATTTTTTTTACGAAATGAAAAATCTAGAAATCATGAACATTCGCCTTCAAGAACATTCATCAGACTGTTTACTCTGCCATATAAAAGGCAAGCAAAGTAGGCGAGTGAGTGAATTTCAGTCAGTCTTGTGTGAAGGCGTTCCAAAGGTCCCTCGCATAATTGTCTAGTAATTGTTTATGCAAAGGGTATAAACAGAGGAATAACAAACAAAGCAATTGTTGTTGTTTACATCAAGTTTTGAACAGTGTCAAATAGAATTCTGTGAAAAATAAAGAATAATTTTATTTGCAATCTACGAGCTCATATTTAAACATTTTTAAAAGGTAAAAACATTACAATATTCTCCCCTTAGATGAGCAATATCTTGTAAAGTGTTAGACATAAAGTATTTGGACTTTATGCATCCAATTGTTGAACATCCATTTGTTCAATGTCGTCTATACAAGAACTAGGATGGCTGTTATTTCTTACAACTAGGCGCTAATAATGGAATCAATCATTCTAACTACTTCACTCTTATCCATAATTGATAAACTCATGCTCATGCTCATCTCTGCCTTATGCGACTTTTTAGCATCACATTTGTATCGCAATTTTCAGTGCTTCCTGGTGGCCAAGGACCTAAATATTGAGTAACGCACCATAGCCGGAAAAGTCATTTACTGCCTCCTTACAATTCAAATGAGTTCCCTGTGCCTTCCCTATTAGCCCGTGTAGCAACATAACTTCTAGGTTTTATGGCAAAATAAGTTGCCTTGAGTTAGTAACATGCAAATATGGAAGGATAATACGGACTGTAGGAAATCTCCTAAGCGATTACAAAAAATGTATGAAGGTATTGGTCGGCAATAATCAAACAGGCAAACTAAGAAAAATTTTGAAAGTTTTTCCATTTTTTTGGGCACTAAAGAGTTGAGTAAACACTTTCGCTCCTTTCAATATATTTTTGCACGAAATTATTTGAAGAACTTCTGCACTGAGATAGCAAACGCTAATAAGCACACACAATCTTATATAACAGAGAGTTTGTATACTTATGTGTGTTCTTATAGAATAGAAAACATCACTCATAGTCCTTTTCAACAAACGTACTTCAAAGAGATTTTTCAGCTGCTAACTCATACGATAAATAATAACGATAATCATCATAAAAACACAACAAGAACAACTAAAAGAAATATTCTCTCTTTTTTATTTCAAAAAAATTTGTTGTTGTTATTTTTTATATAAAAACAACACCAACAACATCTACTTAAATATTGTTAGAAAATACTAGGTATTCTGCTATTGCCGGTTGGGTGTATGAAACTGTAAAAACAGCTTTTTTAATGGCTTTTTACGTTTTGCTATAGAAATACAAGCATCACACTCATAGTGGCATGTACAAAATAGTGTAAGTATGTATGTTTAAGTGTGTATACACACGTATGCAGAGTTTGCTTAAGTGGGCTTCAATTTACTGGTTTTAGTATTTTGCAGACTTCTTCGGGGTTTTTTTTCTCTCTCTAATACTCTCTCTTTAGTTTTGTTACATTCTCTTTTTACCTTTCCTACTCCTTTATGTTGTTTTTATTATTTTCTTTTCTTTTTTTTCTTTTTCAAAATAAATTCGCGTATGTACGAGGTTGTTTTCATAATTTGAGAAAAAAATTCTACAGTTAACAACATAATGCTCGAAACATGTTCTATGCAATGTTGATTATCTTCTATGGCCTGTTTACAGTAAAAACTGCTTCTGGTTTCATAAGCCTGTCCTTAATTCTGGTCTTTATTATCTGGTGTTTATTATTGGAAAATCCATTACTACCGTGCCATGTTATCAAGTTTGTAATGAGACTATACTCGTATTGCAGTGAAACAGTGTCATACAATCTATTGACAATAAAAATTTCTGTCAATATGCTATGTGTGGCACTGTTTGATACTATCTTGGCAAGAGATGAAAAGAAAAGATAATGCTTCTCAGTACTTCAGTAACTTAGTTTCCAGGACACGGAGATATTATGGGCAATGAAAAATCTGTTTAACTTGTTGTGAGAATCTCGATTGTGGAACCCCCACGGGGACATCTGGTGTCCTATGACTGAAGTTTAATAGGAGGTCTGCAGAGTTTTTCATGTGAGCGCATATGTTATGTAAGACCCCATTCCTGACTCATAATGATGTACCCGGGTATTTGTACAATCCGTACTCAAGTGGAAAGATATGTTTTTCCTTTAAAGAATATCTTTGGTAGTCAAACAAACATTCATTTATTCTGTGAATGTACATTCCGTAGTATAAGAATAGGTTTACAGTAAGATACAGGGCAGGAACGGAGGTGTTTGAGACCAAAAAATATATATACATATATGCAGGGGTTTTCTAAGTTTACACCATCGAAAGAAGTGCAATAAAGCCATTTTATCATATAGTTTGACAGGCGTCCAAGCTTTTCAGTATGGGATTGTCTGCGTAAGCTGAATTACCTCGACGGGAAAATATCGATCCCAGATCACGTAGGAGTTTAAATCAATGAAAGAGTAAACAAGAGAGACGTTGCTAGACATATTCGAGAATAGTAACCAGCGCCCTAACTGGGCATTGCAGTCTCTTCGAACATTTTTTATAATGAGCGAATAAGGATGAAGAGAATGAATGGAGAAGATCACCAGAAGATATAAGTTGAATGCTGTTGGCGATAATATATACTGCTGTTGGCGATAATAATTATGCCTACTAATACTATTACTCTAGCAGCATCTTATAGTGTTTTGGAGTAACAAGATTGTATAATCACAGTGCCTCTACTCAGCTGGCTTAGGTACTTTTATCTGATGTTAATGGAATACCATTTTTTGAATTTTCTTCCCCGACAACTTCTACTGCGGTTGACTCCCTCAAAGTATAATCTAGGTCGACATCTATACATTTTGAATTGGAACCTTTCAAATGAAAGTATTGCCTTACATAACCTTGACCAACTTTTTACATGTTTTCAAATTCACTACTCTTTCATATTTTGGTAGTAAGTTTTTCCATCATACTATTGCGAAATATACGATACATTGGCTAATTGTAGGATTGCCCTCGTATTCAAATTTGAAAGGTTGTATAAGTCTTCTTTGCCTTTCCTGGTGCATGAATTGCTAACAGTATTCGTTTTATTATTTACGCTTAAAACTTTCAAAGGCTTCTTCAATTCGTTTGCTTTTTGCCTAAATTTTTTAAGATTTAAAGGCTCTTTTCTCTCTTTTTTTGCAAATTAAATTTAACAACTGTATGGAAAATAATAAATAAAAGGTCAAAATACAACAAAGCAACAACACCACCCAATCGTACTTGAGTGCCACAAAGTCCTTAAAAACTGTTTTGAAGGAGTCTTAATTTATTTTTGATTTGATACTGCTTTGATTGAATATTTTTGCATCAGCAAGGACATAAACCATCTCAGATCTTTAGTTATATTCATGGCTTATAAATATTGTTAATTAAGTATGTATTGTTTTCATTTCAATTAATAAAATTCGTGTAATTGTACATAAAGAAGTTAAAATATTGTTTTACTTACGTTAACAATTGTGTTGTATCACGTTCCACTTGAAATAGGTTTCTCGATGCATAGTCATTGAAATTTGATATGGCTTTACTAATGTCTTTGCTGCCATCGATGACAGCCTGATTTTTGCCCCACGTCTCAATATACACAACTGATACTCTCGTGTTCATTGTGCGAAAGTACTGAAATTAAAAAGAAAAATAAAAATAAATTTTAAATGTTTTATTTCTAATCAAAAATCAAATATTTTATATTTAAATTAATAATAGAGCTTGAGGAAGCCTTATTCTATGAACTGATGACGAAGCTCTATAAAACAGCTTAACAAATTACAAGCCGTGAAAACTAGAGCAATACTCCACGTTTAATAAAACAATAATTCAGTATTACACTGCATCTGCTGTCCATTGATTTCGCCAAAATCTTTGAAAAGGAAAAGGAATACTCGTAGTATAATGCGATCAATAGCGCCTTAGTTGTTCACCATCCGCACAAGATTTTCAATGTACAAGCAAAGCTAAAGTATTGTTACTAATGTATGAAAAATCTATGAGGCTATGAGGCGTATAAGTATTTTTCTTTATTAAATAAATATTAATCATACGCGCAGGCTAACCAATTAGATTTTTATTTTTAGCTGATTACAAAATGTATGTGTTTAAATATTGTTTTAAAAAATAAAAAAACCTAGATAACGTAAGACCCCGCTTAGCGCTGCTCCACTTAACGCTGTTTCAGTATTACGCGGTAGTACAAAAGCGGCGGTGTATACTATGTATATTTTTCAACGCTCTTTTGTTAGCCTGTCTAGAATAAAGATTTCAACTGTATTTTCCGAAGTCGCAAGCACAGTACGAACGCATCTTTCCTGCGTCACAGTTGATTCATTATTTGCCTTGTTTAACGTTGTTTCATTTAGCGCTGGAACTTATTGGAAAGTATCCACCTCGTTAAGCGGGGTCTCGCTGTACTGGTGTTTTGCTATTACATCGCTTAACATTAAAATCATAAATAAAAGCTACAAAAAGAAAACAATGTAGTAAACAAATCTGTTTACAAATTATCATACTCCATAATATAACCAGCATAAAAATAATGGTAAACAAGTTAACAAAAATACACAAACAACACTACAATAATAAATGTAAACAAAATACACAAACAACAATAGTTAATGTAAATAACGATGTTTACATTTAAAGAGATTTGTAGAAGGCGAACTCGCAATCATTCGCCTTCAAGAACATTCATCAAACTGTTTACTATGTCACATTAAAGGCAAGGCACAGCAGGCGAGTGAGTTAGTGAAGTTCAGTCAGTCTTGTGTGAAGATGCGGTGCCTTTGAAGAGAGTAATAGTGGTTTGAAGATTTCCGTTACAAAGATCAGTCGAAGAATTGCTTAGCGATTGTTATTGTTTATGCAAAGGGTGTAAATAGAGGAATAACAAAAAAAAAGCAATTGTTGTTGTTTACATAAAGTTGTTAACAGTGGCACACAGAATTGTGCGAATAATAAGGAATTTTAATTAAATTAAATACCAATTTATTTCTATTTTACGAGCTCATATTTCAAACGTTTTTGTAAGGTAAAAGCGTAATAGTATGTAGAGTGTATTGTTTTACATCGAGAATACCGAGAATTTTGCATGAAGGTTAACAATGTGATCAAACAAAACGTTGTGCTACCAGGCCATTCGCCTGATAGGTAGCCTTTAAGCTGCTTCTACTTTGCTGTTGTTTAATATACATATAGCATTTATAGTTTCGGCACTAAGCTGTCCATTGCCACTTTATGAGACTTTGACTGACAGTTTTAATTTTCAAAAATTCTCAATACATTGGCGTAGTAGCAGGGAACAGAATCTTTTACCGAACCATTTAGAAGTCAAGTGGTTATACAATCGTGTATTTAAATATGTTTTCAAATTCAAATTCAAATTGAATTCCAAATGCTATATTCTCTATCCAAATGCATTGCTCCCGCCTGGGACGGTATTAAACTAGACGATATAAGCTCATTCAGCGCAGTTGCAGATAAGAATCTTTCATATTTTGTGGTGTCAACTGAATGCCAATAATTTCTCCTGTGTTGTTGAAGCTAAAGGCTTAGTGTAGCTATGTCTTGAAGCAGGTAGGGCGCTGGCTTAGTAGACGAGAGCCTAATGACAGACATCTTTATATAATGAAATGGGGAAAAAAATAATTCTTTCGGCGACTACCACTCAGCAGTCTTCTGACAAAACCTCTGAGTGTAAAAGAATATTGCCATGAAACTGTAGGTGCCGCTACACACAACATGAGTGATGTGAAAAGCTAGGTCGTATTTTTTACTAAAAGGTTGTGATGATGAATTAAGTAAGCACGTTATTGTCTTGGGAATTATGTTTTCTTATTTTCCACTGTCTTCCAATGTAACGATTCGAACGGGAGGCTAACCATTTACGTTGATATGGAGACCTAATGTTAGATCTTTTCCTTACAGAGTTCAGTCAGTCTTGTGTAAAGCCATGGTGTGTTTCAAGAGAATAATCGTGGTTTGAAGATATCCGTTACAAATATCTGTCGAACTATTGTCTAGTAAATGTTTATTCAAAGGGTATAAACCGAAGAACAACAAAGAAAAGCAATTGTTGTTGTTTACATCAAGTTGTAAACAGTGGCACGCAGAATTGTGCGAATAATAAAGGATTTTAATTAAGCAAATTTATTTTATTTCCAATCTACGAACTCATATTTTAAACATCTTTAAACGGTTAAAGCGCAAAGAATGTTCGGATGCTGCAGCTGAACCCAAACTCTTATATTTGTCCGCTAAAATTCTACTTCTATCGGAATATAGCCAATTCGGCTTTGTAATCATGGACATTTAGATCTGTCGCTGTAATTACATAAAGTGCCACAGTGTGAAAGAAACGCAGGTCTCCGTTGTCGTTACATGTCATAACATCCTCTACCAGACTTCACTGAATCCAAAGAGCCCAGAGTATGGAAATTGCCATCTGATGTGTGTCTTATTACTGAAACCTATTTATTATTCGAATAATTGATTATTCATTGTTCATACTATGCTTGAATTTAGATATTTAATGTGCCTTAGAAGAGTAATTGTTTCATTTACACGATTAATCGTACTCGTACTTATATACAATACTGTTTTTATAAGAGCATTTAAATTCAATTTATTTTCCTTTTTTAAATAAAATTGCTCGATTACGTTGTTTTATATTTATTTCTAATCAAGAGGAAGAAAAAGTAGAAGAAGAGGATAAAAATTAAAAAACATTTCAATTAAAATTAAGAGAGCGATGGAAGGAAAGAAGAGGAAAAAAAGGAAAATTACTTGTGCTATTAAAACTTAAGACTTTTGAAAGATTAAATCGAAATCTAAGGCAAATAAATTACAGCTTGTTGCTGTTGTTATTGTTGTTGATGTTACCAAAAGGAAGTAGCAGTGTTTTGAAGATACAGGAGTTAGAAGTTAGAAGAAGAAGAAAGAAGAAGAAATTTTGTTTGTTCTTGCAGCTTAGAATAGAGAAGAGATGTTACAAATTCCTGGAGATGAAAATGCGTTTTGACACGAACATGCATGATTTATTAGCCTGGCCAACCAACAAAACCACATAAAAACAAAAACAACAATAAGAATAAAAACAAAATAAAATTTCGAAAATATTGCAACATGAGTTGAATGTTTAAAATGCTGCTGCTGCTGCTTCTGCTCCATGTAGTAGACGTTCAGTATATTAAATACTTTACAATAACAAAACAACAGAACAGCAACAACCTCTAGTATAAAAGATTGCATGAGAACAACTTAATAGATGTATACTTTAAATGAACTGTTTCAGTAGTTATGTACCCTTTCTCTGACCGTAATGAAAAGCATTTTAAGACCAAAATAATGCAAAAAGAAAAAAAAACATGAGAAAAAGAAAGCCAAGATAAATTTCTATTTTTGCTAGTTTCGGTCAAAATGACTTGCAGTTTTCTTAAACAACAAATGCTTTAATGACTCGTCGTTATCATCATCATGCTCATCATCATCATCATCATCATCATTCTGTAGAGCAGTTAGATAATGACAAAGTCGATGAGTAATATAATGCATATGATGATGATCCTCACAAAGGCCAGTCAGTCTCTAATAAAAGAAAAGACTACAATATTACCCTAAACAAATGAGTATATGTTAGAGATACTGGCTGGCTATTGTTTTATCTATTGCAAGTAGCAAGAGAGCATTTAAGCCATACATGCAGACAACAACAATACAGTACACAGGAAATGGTAAGATGAACTGATGTTGCAAAGAAAGCCCATAAATAACAGGGATTTGTCAGACGGAAGTGGTTGAATAAAAATAGAGTTAGAGCCACAGAGCAAGAGAGAGAGGGAGATAGAGAGAGAGAGAGGACAGAGTCAGAGAGGTATAAAACAATACTCTGTTGTGATAAGTAAAACTTTAACTTTAATGAAGAAATTATCAAAATAATCTAATAAAATTTATTTTACAGGGTTTTCACAAGTGATTGGGTCAATGCTGAAAAGAAAAGAAACGAAACTTAAAGTTTAAGTGCTAGTTAGGCCATTGGGAATGAAATTTCGTTCTGCATTTTAAAGCAATAAATAATTAATTTCTCATGATGTAATCAACCTATCAGTACTAGAGGATGCCGTTTTAAAACCCCTCTTTAGATATCCAATAATAATTCAAAAATTATGCCTTAGCTTTATTGTAAAGCAGCCATAATCAAAATGATGGGTTTTTCAAACCATAGTTTGCTGGCCTACAAGATTACTGTAGCACTGCTATTCAGGCTATAAGAACACTCGCACTAAGTAAGTGATATCAGATTAAATTCTTGCATGAAAGAGGCCTTTGAAGAACTAATGAATGTGTAGGCAGCAGAGATCAGCAATGTTTTTTCACCACTCCTAAGCACCCATGAAATTTTGAATATAAGTGAGTCAACAATATTGAAATTTAACTATGTAATCTGATTCATTCATACTCACTATAACGTTGATTTATAATTACAAGTTGCAAACAGTATGCGTGCAACGTTGACATCAAACTCATACCATTCGAAATATGTTTGATTCATAAGACTATTCATTTACATTTATAACTTTAGAAAAATACTTATAATATATACTCATAAATGATTCGAGTGACTAGAATTATTTATCAAAATTTGCAGTCTTAGTTGTTGTCGCATTTATAAAAAAAAAAGAAAAAAAGACTCATAAGCAAAATAGACAGATCAGCAAGCAGAGTAAACACAGAAGCATATAGAGATTATTTTAGCGTTCATAAGCGAATCATACTTATAATTTGTAAATATGTATGTTGAGTTATGGAGAGTCGAAATCAACAACATCATACGTGTTGTTAAGTATGAACATGATGAGTACTTCAAACTTTGATTATGAGTAGTATAAGTATCACAAATTATGAGTATAGTATGAGTAATTTTTAGAAGAAAAATTGGGATTATATATCACCTTGCACAGAGACGAATGGGATACTTCATGGATATAAGCAGAATGAAATTTTGCGTTTATATAAGTAATAACAAGACATTGACCTCAGATACAAATAGTCAAAGGCTGAAACTGCTTCACAACGAATTCCGCACTATTTTCACTTGGAAGGAGAGGGGAACGCCGAACAAATTCTCTATAATTATCCAAATATCCTAAAATGTAGGATTGCTGTTACGAATTCAATGGGCATGCTTAATAAGACAATAAGACAGTGGCCACGCCATGTCCGTGCGATGGTTGGCCTTGTGCTTTGAGCACCTTAGTAAATCAGTTATTGTCTTATCTAGACAAGCTATCAACAAAATTATGAAAAGCGAGATAAAACGAGCTGAACTTAATCAATCGGAATACTTATGACCTATAAAGCATCGGAGATTCTATGGTCTGTACCTACCCTGGACAGTTCATCAACGATGCAGTAGGAATTACCTTTGAATGACACAAAATTTCACTTTGAAATCTTGGACATTTATGAACGAGGACATGTTTTCCACATTTGTTAGAATTAGAGGCAAAATAACAGCCCAACTGTCCGAATAAATCAAGTGCTTACAGCAAGCACAGTTCCGATTTCAAAATGGGCTTGACCCCTCTTGGAAAGTACTGAAGTAGTCAGGCACAGGCCTTAAAACATATAACACTGCCCACATTGCCCAGCATTTTGTGATCTTTTAAGATCATGTGTTCCAAAAAGCTTGCCCCGTACATCAATAATTTTTGAATGGAACGATGGGGACGACGATTTTTATGAGTTGTACAGATAAAGACGCTTTGAATTTTGACTAATTTTGTGGTTGCAGACTTAGCTAAAGGACTATAAATACTTAATTTAGTCGGGATTACAACCTAGCTTCTTCTCTTCGACTAAAGTCGACTCCGAGCGATAGATTTTTCAGAAACATTTTCATGGTAATTTTATTTTATTCTCAGAGCTTTTGCTGGCAGACTGTTGAAAAAAGGTCGCCGAAGAAAAATGTTTTCATATTTCGTTTAAACCTAGGCTTCACTGGACTACGCCTATTTGAAATGAAAAATACCCACGCAATTAATGTGACAAAATTTCTCTTAACTGGGAATTTCATTTATTTCCATGCGGTTCTTTGTGTGCTTCAAGGGTTAATTGAATTGAAATGTTATTTTCTCTGTTTTTTTTTCTTTCCATATTTTTTGTTGGTTTATTCATTCTAATGGTTTTTTTGTTGTTATTGTATTGGTCTGTAAGCAATTGTGTTTTTTTTGTTTTGTTTTTATTTTTCTATGATTTACTGTAGTGGTTTATTATGGTAGTAAGAAGAGTATAAATGTGTTGGTAGTTGTTTATGTAAACATTGAGCCATTGTTGTATTTAATTGTTATTGTGTTCGGTTGTGTTGTTTTTTAGTTTTTTTGTTCTACAAAACTCTCACATACTCTTTGTGTTGAGGGGTAAATATATGATGGCCGGTTGCAATGCCACAACACACACACACACATACAATCTCCCTTTCATGCATAAACACATGCATGAGAAAAACATATTAATCACAGAAATGCAACGTTTGCTTGCGTTTGGTATTCTTTGGAAAAGTGACAACAACAAAGCTATGTATACTGTCTTTAATAGCCCTTTTGTATGCCAGAGAGAGGGAGTGCGAAATGCATGATGGCTGTTAGTTGCTCTAAGAGTGTGTGTGTATGCGTACATGTTGGTAATGTTTGTTATTGTTTGATAAGCTTTAGCTGTCTATTAAATACACATGTGAACTTCACTAAACAATACAAAAATTCAATTATTTTTCAAGCTTTTTTTCTTCGCTCTCCAAATTGCTCTCTTTTGTTCGTGGTTTAGCAGCATTGAAATTGAAATAAATTTTAAAATATTAACAATTGTTTGTTTTTATTGTTGTTGTTGCTGCTGTGTGTGTTATATTCTTTCCTAACAATTCTCAATTGTTACACAAGTACGCATGCAAATAAGGCAAAAAAAAAAAAATAAACAAAAAAATTAAACTGAAATGCTTAGCTTAAGGACATTACCTTGCTTGTTTTAATTTAAAAACAAAAAAAAAACTTTTTATTTTTATTAGAAAATATGAGTGCCTTTTAAGATCTTTGGCAAATATTTGGTTAGAGGCCATTTAATCGATACAATAACAATACAATAACAGCAACGAATATATATACAATAAAAAATTATGCGGCCTAAGCGTAAATAATTGTTTATTTTGCTGTTCTATGGCAGCCATTAACGACCAGAAAAAAACTCATTTTCTCACTTTTTTTCTTTGCTGCTGCTGTTCAGCTGAGTTTAAAAGAAAAAAATTGTTGTTAAAGCACAAGTCATACCATAAAATATATACAAAATGTATGCCTGAGGGAAAAAAACCTTGAGATTGTGGTAGAGCAAGAGAGCGAAAAAAGAATACAATATTAAAAATTGTTTTTTTTTTTCTTTTTTTTTGTTATTAAAAATATGGCTGCATTAAGCGTTGGGTGTGTTTGAATGTGAATGTGAATGTATATTATTTTATATTTCATTTTAATGCTTTGCTTGGCTTGTGTTTATAATTTTTATCCACTTTGTAAAATTAAAATAAAACAAAAGTACCCCCAGTAATGAATTTTTATATTTTTATGCTTTTCTGTGAAATTAAAAAAAAAAAAAAAAAATTAAACAAGTGGAGGCCATAAAATGTTGCTGTGTTCATTACAATATTTAATACAACTAACATCCATGATTAATGCACTCGGCTAAACTCTATTGAATTGCAAACTTAATACAGTAAAAGTAATCATAAAACCTATGTAATCAATACCAACTTAGGCTAATTGATAATCTATTTTTAATAAATAATATAACGGTTTCAGATAACTTAATTAAAATACGAAATCTTAAAATGTTTAAGGGTTCTCAACAATTTTATTACGAAAATGAAAAATCTAGATACTGGTGTTTTGCTTTTACATCGCTTAACATTGAAATTATAAACAAAAACTACAAAAACAAAACAATGCAGTAAACAAACCTGTTTACAAATTATCGTATTGCTTAATATAAGAACAAACAACAGCATATACGAAATGGTAAACAAGTAAACAAAAATACACCTTAGTATAAGTAATTTGCAGTTGGTTAAAGTATCTCCACATACCTAATCATAACGCAATAGATTAATAGAATTGAAATGCCTCCACTATCTAATATCTCAACAGAGATAAGAGATATAGCAATGCTTATGTGTAGAGTAGTACTTAGCTGGAGTGTGCCTACTCTAAAAAGTTTAGCAGCAACACAATTGCCTGCTATTAGATTGATACTAAGTTCGTGGCAGCATAATCTAATCAGACCTGTTTGGCTGTCAGAAAAGATAAAAATGGTATTAGTTGGAGATTTCTCACTAAGGACCAGTTCTCCAACGTGATATGTGGCCATTGCCTTAGTCTTGAACAAACTGCGATAGTTAGAGAGTTGCAGAGATATCTAAAGACTATGGATTACGGCCTAGCTTTTCAACACCACTCATGTTGTGTGCGTTAATTTTATACGTGAGTGGCGAGACCAATAGTTTAACGTCGACTACGAACGCCAGATTTTTGAGAAACTTTTTCATGGCATGTTTAGGTTAGGTTAGGTTAGGTTAGAGGACGTGTACTTGTCAACTGTGACAAGTACAGTACCCGGAGGTCGAATTAACCCATTGTACAACGTCCTAGCTTCTCACACCACTCGTGTTGTGTGCGTTAATTTTATACATGAGTAGCGGGACCTACACTTTAAGTCGACTCCGAACGACAGATTTTTGAGAAGCTTTTCATGGCAATTTTTACTCTCAGAGTTTTTGCCAGAAATCTGCTGAGAGGAAGTCGCCGAAGAATTATTTTCATATTTTCGTTTTGATGTCTGACCTGGGATTCGAACTCGGGCCTTTCGTCTAATAAGGCAATACACTACCTACTGGACCACGGCGACTTCATGGCATGCTTATTTACTCTCAGAGTTTTTGCTAGAAATCTGCTGATAGGAAGGCGCCGAAGAAATTTTTACGTCTAATAAGCCAACACACTACCTACTAGACTACGGCGACTACAGCGCCTGGGCCAGTTGGTCCCGCCAATCGATGACAGGGCTTCCTTGAATTGGTCCTTCCAACGCAAATAAGGTCGTGCTCTTCGCAGACTGCTGCAGATCCCCGCATCAAATACCCGTCTCGCTGGAGCATTCTCCTTCATTCGAATGACATTTCCGATCCAGCGCAGTAGCTGGATGTTATTACACTGCACAACGTCTATGTCGTTGAGGAGCTCATACAGCTCACTGTTGGGTCGGATGCCGCAAACATCGTCAACTCACACTGGACCGAAGATGCTTCGTAAGAGTTTTCTCTCGAATACTCTCATGCCTGCTGCATCAGTGCTCAATAGTGTCCATGTCTCTGCGCCATAAAGAAAAACGGGGAGGATGAGCATTTTGTAGAAAATTAGTTTTGTCGTATGCAAGATCTCCAAACTGAATCATTTTTGGTGGTAACGGCGGTGCCAAGATAAATAAATTCCTTTACTGTATCGAAGGTATAGTTATCGCCCTTTATCTGAGATCCAATATTCCGCACTTCTCTACTTGTTGATAACATATACTTCGTTTTGCTCTCATTTACTGCCAGACCCATCTTAGTAAACTCCCCTTCAATAGCACTAAAGGCAGCAGTAACATCTCGCTTGTCACGCCCTATGATGTCAATGTTGTCAGCGTACGCAACTGAACGCTTTTTTTGAAAAATAGTGCCATTGCGATGCACTCCCGCCATCCGCATAACACTCTCCACAACGAAGTTGAAGAGGTCGCATGATAAGGGATCGCCTTGTCCATTTCTTATAAGGACCAGAGATTTGGAAAATGTGTAGGCACTGTACGAATGGCATGGTGGAACGTACATTTAAATATCGGGAAAAAGTGCCAGATGCCATATAATTAATTTCAATTTCAGTTTAGTCTAATTATAAATGGTGTTACTCAGTACAGCTCATACTCAATTTTGCCTCCTTTGCTAATGAAAGAGAAGAGTCACAGGAAATGAATGATTTATTAGCCAAAAGCATTATGTTTCAAATAAAAAACGTCTTTGTGAATAAAATTTCAAGAAAACATTCCAAGTAAACTAATAAAAACAAGCTACATAAATGGTCACAAAAAGGGTCCTAAAATACAAGTAAAAAAAATTAAAAGGAATGTTGTTGTACTTAAAAGGGTTACAAAATGTTCATTAATAAAGAGAGACTAATTGTGCAACCTCAGTTATAATGGACCCCAACAAAGGCATAATAAAACGTGTTAATGTTTAAGCAAAAGGGCCAACGTTAAAAGGCTGTCCTTAAAAACTGAAAAAAACTCTGAAGAAACGAAAAAAAGGAGAGAGAAAGAAACGTATTTTCTTTTTTGCTTATTTACACAAACCAGCTCATATAATTGGTTTAATTTAAAAAAAAACTCCGCTCCCCTCATCACCACAAAGAAAAGAAAAAACGCGATAAAAAAGTATGTTGAAGGGTTTCCTTTTACGTTAAAGAAAACAAGAAAGAAAATAAAAAAAAAGAAAAGAAGGAAAAAGAAAAGCAAATTTAAACGTGTTTCTCTTTTAAGTGAAGCAAAAAAGTGAGCGAATGAATCTAACGAACCAACACACTAATGGGCTCACACTTACAATTTCGCTCTGACGATTTTCATACTTTAAGAATGAAAAACTACAAAAAATTTTCTTTTATTTTCCATCAGAAAAAAGGACAGGAAAATAAACAAAAAAATAAAAAAAATAAAAAGAAGAAAAAAATATTTAAAATTTCTAAACTCGTACTCGTATGTGTCGTGCTTGCAAACGTTCACATGTCTTTACACACGACTTCACTTACCCGGCCAAAGCCAAAGAGCATAGGCCAGCGGTTATAAGGCACAGGAGGTAAACATTTTAAAATATTACGTTACGTTGTTGTGTTTGTATGTGTGTTTTGAACATTCAAACTCAAAAGCAAAAAAGACAACAAAAACACAAGAAAAGTGCCAGGCAAAGATGAAGAAAAACCCGGAAGTGCTTGCCAACCATTCAAACAAAGTGTAGAGAAAGTGGGTTGCCACAGTTGTAAGTAGGTAAAGCAAAAGCTGAGCTCCTAAAGGTAAGCTTGCGTGTCTGCCATATATACACACTGCATGTATGTACATAAGTGTTAGTGTGTGGTTTAAAAACGAAAAGAAAACAGAAAAACACACACGAATTTAAGTTTTGTTTGCAGGATTTGTGACACACTCTGTCTTAATTCCGGTAAGAAAGTGTGTGTGATTTAGAGGCATAAACACATACAGTAAACAAAACTCTACCACGTAAGTATATGTGTGCGTGTTTTTGTAGGTGTATGCATTTCCTTTTTAAGAAAATACTAAAACAAATAGAAAGAGTGTGTGAGCCCAAAAGAACTTTTATTTGTTTCGTTCGCTTTACAAAAACCAGTCACGACTGACTTACTAATAGTTGTGCATTTGTATGAGTATACGCAACACTATTGGGTGAAGGTAAAAGTAAATTCGTAGTGCGTTGTTTACATACATATGTTATGTTTTTAAGAAATTGAAAAATCTAGATACTGGTGTTTTGCTTTTACATCGTTTAACATTAAAATTATAAACAAAAGCTACAAAAACAAAACAATGCAGTAAGCAAACCTGTTTACGAATTATCCTACTGCTAAATATACCAACAAACACCAGCATATACGAAATGGTAAACAAGTAAACGAAAGTGCAACAACAAACACCAGCATAAAAAGTGGTAAACAAGTAAACAAGAATACAACAACAACTACAAGAATGAATGACAACAACAATGTTTCATTTCTAGAGATTTCGAGAAGGCGAAGTAGTGAACATTCGCCTTCAAGAACATTCATTAGATTGTTTACCGCACCATATAAAAGGCAAGGCGAAACAGGCGAGTGAGTTAGTGAAGTTAAGTCAGTCTTGTGTGAAGACGCGGTGTGTTTGAAGAAAGTAATCTTGGTTTGAAGATCTCTATTACAAAGGTCTGTCGAATAATTGTCTAGTAATTGTTATTGTTTAGGCAGAAGGTGTAAACGAGGAATAATAAAGAAAAGCAATTGTTGTCATTTACATCAAGTTGTGAACAGTGGCACACACAATTGTGCGGGTAATAAAGAATTTTAATTAAAACGAAACACAAATTTATTTTTATTTTATTTGCAATCTACTAAACGTAAGCTACATAATTGGCCATGACAACTCTATAGATAGGACTAAGACCTAGCCACTTATGTTGTGTGTGTTAATCTTATACTTGAGTGGCGGGACCTATAGCTTATAGTCGACGACAGTTTTTTGAGAATTTTTTTAGTGCACTTTTAGTTTCGCCTAGAATTTTTGCCAGAAATCTGCTGAGAGGAAGTCGACGAAGAAATTTTTTTTCATATTTTCGTTTTGATATCTGATCTGGAGTTTGAAGCGTGGCCTTATGTCTAATAGGCCAACACTAGACTACGGTGACATTTCTATGATTGCTTTTTTTTCCTACTAGAGCTCTGCAGTGGTCGTTGTGAGGTAGCTTGGAGGGCGATTACCCCATGCTATGAGGGGGTTAAGTTAAATTATTTGCCTAGTAAATTCAATTTTAAGTTCGAGAGTAATTTTTTTTTATAATTTTAAAACGATTTCTTACACTTGTGCTCCTAGAAAGTTCATCCAAATACGAGTGTCATTGAAACCTATAACAACGGAAATTATTTTTCCCTTACCCAATGAATTCCGCGTAAGCGAGCAATTCGCAAATATTTTGTAGAGAGCATGTACGTCTGTTTTATTTTATGTGTGTGTCTAATTGTAAAAACGTTAAAAAGGTTTCATCTTTAAGAGAGAAAGAACAGAAAACCAAACAAAAAAGAAAAATGAAGACTCTTGGCTGGCGGGTTAGAACGTACGTTTGCGTACGTTTTCTGCTAAAACTTAAGATTTATGCTCTGCATTTAAAAGATTTAAAGCCTCCTGTGGTGTGGCTAAAATAAAAAGGATGATTTTACCAGCAATATTACGTTTTATTTCTATTCTTTTCGTTTCGTTTTCTTTTTTCTTAAGAATCTAAGTTTTACGATATCCTCCAACAATAAAAAATGAAAGAAGAAAAGCATCAAATATGCAAGACGCTTGCAGAGAGAATAAAAGGTAATAAAATATCAAGAAATTCTTAAAAAAAAGAATCTTTTAAATTTCTTTTTTTCTTTTCTCTGTACTTTAAAAGGAAAAAATAAATTGAATTTGTTTTGTTATAAGAAATTCGTCCTTCTTTTGTTTGTTTGTTTTATTTCAGTTCAGTGCAGTTCAGTTTAGTTACTTACCAAATCGGCTATATTTGCCACCTGTATGGCATCATGTATCACTTCGGCTCTTGTGCTGCCATTTCGTTTATCGAACATGGCTTTGTCTACAATTATGGCAGTTTCTATATATTTTGTGGCCTCACGGACATCACGTTTATAGCGACCAGCACCATTTGGATGAATTTCATCAATAATGCCAGCTGATAAGTGTTTGGTGCGGCGCGATAAGCGCCACGAATCCAGATTGCCTGAATTGGCACAACCCTTGTTAGCTTTTGTTCGTGCCTCAAATATGACATGCGGATGTTTCTGCTGAAACCAAGGACAAACAAGTATTAGTGAAACTGGTAAGATTTTTTTTTTAAATAATAAAAGAAAAAGAAATGATTTTTGATTTTATGATGATTTATTAAGATTATGGGGTGTGTGGTAAATAAAACAAATTTTTTTTGGTATAAACACTTCCTTAAAAAACAAATTTAAAAAAGTAAAAACACGTAGAATTTCTGAAGCTTTTACGAAATTAATTTCGAATTTTCGAAAATAAGTAGAATTAAAGAACAGTTTTGTGAAAACCAAAATCCAATAAAATAAACGAAACAAATGCCAGTTTAAGATTTTTGGAGCCTTTAACTTAAGTTTTTTCTGTAGATTTTGCTATTATTTGTCAGCAAATTCGGTTAAAGTAATTCCTTTGATTACCAAAGTAGAATTGAGCACTCATAGCGGCAGTCCCTGTACTGATCGAATTCCATCAAACTCATCGAGGAAGTTGATCAGCACAAGAGCTGCACATTAAAAGCACATCTACGTTATGCTGGAAACAAGCCTGAAGGTTTAATAAACGAAGCTATATTAATGATATCAATGACTGATAACTCAGGACAGGGAATAGAGAGCTGACAAGAGAGAACCTGTAACTCGCAAGAGATAGGTATTGGCAAAGAAAGTGTTTAAGAGTTTCCTTCTCTTCAACAGGCCCATAATCACGGCAAAAGTCCTTCGATGGGAGCTGCAGTCTTTTCGTGTGTCTTCCCATAATGCAATGACATATAACCATGGCAACTAAGATCGAGATGATATTACGATCAAGTTTAAATAGTTGGTTCTATTTTTTTGCTTAAAAAATTAAAGAAAAATATTCCATGGTATCCTTCAAATAACGATTTAGTTAAGGAGCATAGGGACTAATGGGAAAGTGAAGCATTCAAAAGACATGTACTTTTTTAAACAGCCAATCCTTTCCAAAAGTCAACCTCACCCACTGTCGTTCAAGGGCTTGGTGTCGCTGACGAGGCTCTGACAACTGTAATACATGCACGGCTAAGTCCCGGCACTTTGTATGCCTGGTGGCGATGTTGGCAGCCCCAATACGCTATAGCCTAATAAGCTGAACGTTTTGAATCACTCTTAATACCGAAACTAATGCGAACCTATAGAGAATATCATAATTCTAATTCGGCATCCTTTTTTCCGGTCGTTGCCTTGTTTTATTTTCAGTCATCAGATTTTTGACAGCTAAGCGTTGGTCCACTGTGGCTAGGTCTGTAATGCTGTGGTTATGTTGTATTAAGTATACTGCTTAAGTACTGACTTAGTCGTGCTATTTCACTGTCAAATTTATTGCGAAAACTCTTTAACACGGCATTCATGCGAATACAAGCACTAGGGTTCTATAAATGCTGGCGAATGCAGTCTCATCCGAAACGGTTCATGAACATGTCTGCAGTGAATAACAAGTTCTAAGATGCTTCCTCGAGGAACACAAACACAATGTTATTAACCCATATGACGTCAGACTTTGGCTGCTTTTTTTTTCTTACAGAGCGTTGTGAAGTTTTCTTGAAAATTCTTTTAATTGAATGTTCATAGTTTCTTATTTTCTCGTACTTGTGATTATATACCATACATACATACAGTACATACATACATAATCGGTCATTACCACCCTTCAGTTAGGATTACGACCTAGCTTCTCACTTCCACTTATGTTGTGTGTGTTCATTTTATATATGAGTGGCGGGACCTACAGTTTAAAGTTGACTCCGAACGATAGATTTTTGAGAGACTTTTCATGGCAGGTTTATTAACTGTCAGAGTTTTTGCCTGAAATCTGTTGAGAGGCAGTCGCGGAAGAAATATTTTCTTCATATTTCGTTTTGTTGGAGATATCTAATCTAGGATTTGAACCGTGGCCTCATGTCGCGTAAGCTAACATTGCCTACTACACTACGGCGACTACATTTTCTACCATATCGGTATGTAATATTACTATCCTTCTCCCCCTTCACAGATGCTATAGGTGTAGTAACTCTAGCATCGCAGATCTTAATAGTTATAATAGACAGCAGCTTTAATTTCTACGTTTAAATTTTATTTAAAATTTGAAAACGAATCACTTTCCAGACAATTTTTGAAATTATTTTCAAGTATTTTCTTGAGAAAGTACGATAATACTGAAAATCCATTCTAGAACTACGTAAAATATAATATAAAGGATAAAGTCCGGTATATAAGAGTCTGTATAGCTCGCTGGAGAATAAGCTTCCAAGTGAATGAAATACTGTAGCACAAAAAGTAAGTAAAGACCTCATGTCATTTATGATTTGATCATCAATCTGAGGTGTTTAATGAAATTTTTTGAAAGCATTTGGAATCTAAAAATGGACTTCATTTTACTCGTTTACCAGGAGATAGTTTTGCCCCAAAACATCGAAAACTTATGGTACCGCCTTAATTAAGAGAAATATACCCTTCAATAGGTTTCAACAGATTTGAATATTGGCCTGATAGATTATTAATTTATCTCGTAGGTTCTTAACTATTTTAGTTTGAAATCTTCCAGTCCCAATCTCCAGATGTAACAATCCTTGAAATCGCTTTTTTCTGATACGGTGGCAGACTGATACTGATACTGCTTTTTAAGCATTCTCGAAAATCTCTTTTATTAAACGAAGATTAGTTTAAACTTTTCAAATATTTTCGTTAAACCTGTTTATTAGGAGTATTTCTCCTAATTAAGAATTCTTAAACTCTTAACATTTGCAGCAATAATTCGATGATTTATGTCGTCATAAACATTTTCGCATAGTTTTCGCATAGTTTTCGCATGAAAATCAATTTAAATCCATCACTTCCTTTCGAAAATCATATGCAGCAACAACATCAAAAACACACAAAAACCAACATATACCACGTAAAGACAAGGTTGTGGGGGAGGGGGTGGTAGGTTTATAAATAGTTTAAGTAAACGCCCTTTATTTGTTGCTACTGTTTAATCATCATCGTGAACAGCGTCAGCAATATTGTTGACAACAGCGTCATAATCACTGTGAATAGTTGTCATAGTCACTGTTATTATTACTATGGCTGCCATATTCGTGTGATTTTTTCCAAATAAATACAGACACACACTTACACTAATACTAACACTTGCACTAGACGCACACTGACATCACTCAACACGCATTTATAATATAACCTTAGCCTTTAACACCCATACCTACACACACACACACACCCCATGTATAGCCACAGATTTTAAGCATTAAAAACAAGTCAACATATTTTGTGCATAAGTATTGGTGTAGTGCTGGTGGTGTTCACTTGCTGTTGTTTTTCTAAATGTCATGCTGTTTTAACTGATGTTATTGCCGTTGAATACTCGTGTTGTATTCGTAGTAGTTGTAGTAGTAGTAGTGATGGTGGTGATGGTAGTACACAAGTAATTTTTAATAGGAACTCTCAACACCAGTAGCTCAGCAACAAAACGTTAAACTTTCTCAACATTATTGTTGTTGCTGTTCGTGTTGTTGTTGCTGTTGTTTTACACATTTTAATTGAATTTTAATTAATTTTTGTTGGTGAATGTCATTCGTTTAATTTAAAATTAAAATAGAAGAGGATTTTTATTCCTTTTTTTTAAGCCAGCCACTGAATGAATTTCTAAGGAAATTAAAAACATTTTTTTTTGTTGTTTTGTTGGTGTTTTCTTTTTCATTTAAAAAAACAGAAGGTTTTTATATGAAATTTAAAAAATTCATTTTAAATTTAATTCATGTCATAGTACATGGTGCTTATAAGATGATGTATCCATGGTTTTGGTTAACTTTTGGAAAGAAAAGTTTATTCAAAGAGAATCAATTCTCTGAGCATATAATCTCTGTGGTTTATCCATTTTGTGGTTTCAAAACCTATCATAAGGCTGTGAGTAGTCCTTCATTTAAAATGTATTTATTTAGGGAAGGAGAGGCTTTTTATGAATATGGATCGCGTAATAACCAAATGGCGTACAAAATTTGCTACAAATGTAGTGATGCAAACATGGTCACTTTTCGAGCTCTCCGTTGAGATTACGGTCATTATAATCGACAGACTGTGCCCGGAATTGACAAGATTACAAATAAATATGGGGAACTAAAGGGGTCAGGCCTGTGCCTCATCGCAATGCATACACTACCAAAAATATCACTTCTGTTTGTAAAATTGGGACCATTTATTCGCATTCCGAATAGTTTAGGTTGTATTGTATTTGGATTTGTACCTCCATTCGGCTGACTATTAATAATTTCTAAAAGACCAGGTTTGACCAAGATATTCCATCATTTACTAACAGAAGATCGAAGTGGATGGCATCTTCGCCTGCATTTTAATAACACTTTAGTTTTACTACGACTTTTTTACATTCGGAAGACGATAATGATGATGAGTTCTCCCTTCGACTTGATATGCCTGCTTTGGTCTCTTGGATTGATGCTGTAATCGATTTTTCCACTGTTGTTAATCTCTTCAAAGCATTCCTAACACCTGTGCTTTTTCTACTCGGTACGTTTGAGTAGCGTTCCACTTCTATGTGTTGCATGATAGATGCTTTACTTTTATTTGACTGTCTGCTTCAGTTGTGCCGTCTGTCTTGTCTGCAAGTAGTTCAGAAAAGTGTTCTTCTGTTATATCTTGAAGCACCGTTTCTCTTATATTCAAGTCGGTGAACATCGTTGCAGCCTAGATGTATTTTTAAATGATCCAGCGCTAGATCAGTAGCGCCGTATATCCAGGACTTTCGCGTACATCTTTGGCTGAAACCGCAATTGTCCTTAGCGCTTTGCCAAAAAACTGATTTTCTGTACGATTTTAAAAGAAAATGCTCGTGTCGTAAACTAAATGGCATCCAGTGCGTAGTCAGTCATAAGAAAATTTACTACTCAAAGTGGTATTGCCATTGTCATGGACGAACTTTTTCGTATTCACTAGATACAGCTCTCTCAATTAAGCTGTTGAGACATTTGCTGCGTCTTCCAATTGAACTTATAGGGCATAAGGACCTAAGTGTTAGAAAGAGTAGTATTTTCGGCAAACATTTTACAGCACTTTTGGTAAGCCAGGTGCCAAATGAGCACATGATTATATGATGACATCAATAGTGATTTTAAGTTTTAATGTGTTAAAGATTTCCCAATAGTAGCTGAGCAGTACAACGTATGTATCATATTGCAACTAAGTCGGGATACTATGACTAACTGTTGAGCGATAGATTGGCGTGACTCTATATAACCAATAGACTCATATTAGAAAACCCGTAATCTACTTGCAAGCTTACATACATACGTAAATAGTTGGTCATAACAACCCCTCATGATTACGACCTAGCTTCTCTCACCACCATATCATCTTTTATAGATGAGTGGCGGTACCTACAGTTTAAAGTTGACTCTGACCAACAGATTTTTGAGAAAATTTTCATGTCAATTTTATTTAATCTCAGAGTTTTTGCCAAAAATCTGCTGAGAGGCAGTCGCCGAAGAAATATTTTTTCAAACTTTATTTTGTTGGGTATGTCTGATCGAGGGATTGATTCGTGGCCTTACTTCTAATAAGCCAACACACTGCCTACTAGATTATGGCGACTTCAAGCAGTACAACGTTGGCGTCATATTTGTATTGAGTCAGAGAGATGAACTAGACTGACAAGATATAACCAATGAGCCCACATTGGCAATCGTGTAAATAACTTTCACGCTTAGGATTAACAAATCCGTTTTCGTGACTTGGGCAGCTTTTGATACAGGCAAGATAGCTCAGTAAACACATAGAAAGTCAACTCAACCCTCAATGAAGGTACTCACCGCCATTGTTGTAGTCAATACTGAGCACTGTATGCTACATTGGGAATCCCATTAAGAAACTGTATCTTTAGGATTGATCAAGTGGTGGTAATGTGTAAAGTCACCGAGTCTAGTAAGTTGTATGTTGGTACAAAACCTCTCTGAAAAAAGCACTTATAGGGTTATAAGAAGACCTCTCAGCAGTCATTTTGCAAAGTTGCCATGAAAAGATTCTCAAAAAAAAAAAAAAAATCTGTCCCTCAGAGTCGACTTCAAACTGCAGCTCCTGTCACTCATAAAATTAACACAGAACAATGGGTGGTGTAAGAAGCTAGGTTGTGATTCTCGATAAAGCGTTGTTATGGCCATTTAATTAAGTATGTAATGTGGTAATAAAATCTGTTCCAGACGTATGTAGCTTCTGTTGAAGCATAGGATAGTGGGAGCGCGTAAAGTCTTCTCAAACTTCAAAGGAGTACAATGGCTTCATTACAAGATATTGTATAGTTGAAATTAATGTGACAAGTATTGGACATGGTTATCTGGCCAATGACTTCAGCAAGAGCTTGAGAAACCAGAAAGCGGTCTTCTGAAGGAAACATACTCTGTGCTATGAGAGAAAGGACTTCAAGAGCTTCTGTATACGCAGCAAAAAACATTAGGAAACTTTGACTGACTGTAGGATTATTGACAAACAATGGAGCTCCACTGTTGCATGAGTCTCTATCCTTCAGTCTTTGAAAAATCGACTTAAAAACTTTAAAATTTCAAATTTTTTTCATTTCAAGGATTCAGTCTGTTTTTTTTACATTTTAAACCCCAAAAGCCTTCATTTAAAATTTAATTTCTGGTTGTTTTTATTACCGTAAAGAAAACGAAAGAAAGAAACTAAAAAGAAAAACCACCTTCATGTATGCGTTTGCCGCCTTTTTATAAGGATTTAATGCGTTTTATAATACGAATACTTTTAGTTACATTAATAGGTCCCCGTAAAGTAGGCAATAAATAAGCTTAAAAACATGCCATTATTTATGTTGCATGACTCTGTAATGCATTCTTTCTTCAAAAAGCATCTGCACAAAATCTTATGCAATTTAAAGTCTTATTTTCTATTGCAACAGAAAAAAAGGCAAAAGATAGGCAAAAAAAACATATTTAAAGTTAACAGTTTTAAGGCACAGAGACCGAGAGAGAGTGAGAGAAGGACAGAACAATGTAAGGAAAACAAGAAAATTTGTCAAAAGAAAAGAGAAGAAGAAAAAAAAAAGAAATGTTTTTAACTCTTGAGATTAAAAACAGAAAAAAAAACGTATACAAAATGCAGACTCCATAGAAACTGGAATGAAATCAAATTGTATTGAATGGAATTGCAGAGAATGAAATTGCATTGAATCCTAACGTAACGTATCGTAACGTAACGTATCGAATAGAATAGAAAAATACTTCATATGACACACAATAACAATTCAAAAAATTGATAAAGGCATGCAACAAAACTCACAAGGAAATGTTTTTGTTAACAAATCACAGCAACCAAGTATTAACACAGATACGTATATATATACACACACACATACAGCTACTAAAATACACCTACCATAATACAAACAAACAAATGGTTGCCGGTCTATTTATGAATGTATGTATGTGCATATGATGATTCTCTACTATTAATGTATGCTTGCCTATCTCTACCAATGTACCCCATGTATGTATGTGTGTATATGTGTCTGCATGACAGTTATAGAGTACGATAACATAATAGAATAGCATTTTGAATACAAAATAACAACAGAAAACGTATCGGAATACCTAAAAAAAATGGACTGAATAGAAACTGAATTTGATTGATTTACGTCTAATGCGTAATGTTCAACACAATAGATTAAAAGTGATGATATCTGCACAAATATTCATACACACACTCACACATACATCTGCATATAATTACATGTTCATATGTATGTATGTATGTACATATGTTCACCATGTATGTTGTGTGCCTTTAGGTGGAGCGGTGGAATGGGAGCTAAGTGCCACACATATCCTTTAGTCTTCTTTAGTGTGCCTTTTAAAGAAGCTTTCGACATGTAAAAAAATCATTTTTTTTTTTTGATTCCTTTCACGCAAATTATAGTTGAGGTAAACCAAGAACAACAACCAATCCATTTTCTATTTTTTCTAAGTTTTTTTCTTCTTTATTG
Source organism: Sarcophaga rosellei (assembly GCA_930367235.1). NCBI lineage: Eukaryota > Metazoa > Arthropoda > Insecta > Diptera > Sarcophagidae > Sarcophaga > Sarcophaga rosellei. The sequence goes on from OV884018.1 coordinate 65,649,755, forward strand.
TTGCCATTGTTGTTAAATAATCGATAAAAAGGTGGATGTTATTTGTTAAAATAAAAGAATCTTGCTTTGTATGAGTTCGTCAGGAATAGCATACCAAAGTGTGGGTTGGCTTATAGGTAAATGAGGCAAAACAGCAGGGGAAAAGTCAATAGAAATACTGAATTCCAGAAAATTTTGCAAAGAGAATTCTGATGAAGTATGTTTTGCCTCTGAATTCAAGAAAATATTACGAAAAGGGACCCAAAGTACCTTCTGTGAGCAATAATTATTCCTCATTTTATTTCTAAACTGGTGGTATTTTCTTCTTTTCACAGAATCAAACTTGTAGTCACCAAAATGCACAATCCGATATTAAACAATTCACATAGGAAACCATTACGGCTTCCAAGGAAATCTCCCCTGTATTGTAACCAATATCTTGAAGACTTGAATCGAAGATGAATATAAATAGGAAGTCAAGAACCATTAATTTGTCCTTATACTCCCTGACTACCAATATGAGCTGACTTTTTTCCATATTTGAGAATGTTAGCTTTCGCTCAGCTTGATCGCTAGTGTCTGCATAAGCTAGTTGTATATCCTTCTTCAGGTTTCTACTTTGTTTCTCAAATCCGTAGTTCAGAGTCAAAGGTTAATCTGTAGATCTCGCTAGTCATGGATACAATTAAAATCTACAACATGGGTGGTGTGAGAAGCTAGGCTGTAATCCTAACGAAATGTTTTGTAATGAACAATTGTGCTAGTAAGTAAATAACTGGCCTGTAATGGAATTACCGGACCTAAAGCCACTTAATACACTCGACTGGATTATATGTACGTATGTATATGCACTGTAGTTGGTACATAGGATTTTGTCAACTTTTATGTCGTGTCGTGCCAACAAGCCAATGCTTTGCCTTTAAAAACTCGCCACCTTCAGCTTAAAAAGTTCACCCGGGCAAACTGTCCGCCTGTTTAGATTTATCATCCTTCAGTTTTATTATTGGCCATCTTCAACGACTGGTTTAAGGGTAAAGTTCTTGTACCTTTATTTTCATTAACAGTGAAGGAGTAGAAATCGAAAATTTTTTGTAAAAACCGAAAACGATATTACTACATCTTCTCACGATGTATTCCTGCCGACTGTTACTATTATAGCCCATGGACGTGCTAGAGTACTGCAGCCATACGATCTGATGTATTCCTATATCTCCCATAATGCTATTGCCCTGACAAATTTCAGGATGTTGTACAGTGCCGTACATACTATCTAACATAATTAATCATTATAACTTTCAGTCAGGATAACGACCTAGCATCTCACACCACCTATGTTGCGTGTATTAATTTTATATGCGGGTGGCGGGACCTACAGTTTAAAGTCGACTTCGAACGACAAATTATTTTGAGCAACTTTTTCCTGCTAATTAGATTTACTCTCAGAGTTCTTACCAGAAATCTACTGAAAGGAAGTCGTATAGATGTCTGACCTGGGGTTTGAACTGTTGGTTTACATCTAATGAGCCAATACACAACCTACTAGGCTACGGCGTTGTGCGGTGTCATTAATGATAACTCCTTGACTAGTATTTGTGTGTATTTCCGCCCATAATTATCATGCATTTCTGATCACCATCAAACTGTTTTCTTCTGAATCACATTAACGCAGCATAGGTCTAAAGTGTGTGTTCTCATTATACATTCACTTCATAAAAGAATGTACATACATGCTAGTGGCAACCTTTATGAGTTCTATGAATACGTGTTCCTTGTGCTCAATTATCAAAAGTACCTTCCGCGTTAGCACACCACTTTAGTATTACTTCATCTAGCGGCTTTATTTACCTCACTGGCACCATATTTGCATTACTCTCACGTCCTCTGGTAGCTGTTTTTCTATTCATAGAGCTACGTTTACGTATATGCCAGGTACTCTTTTGCAAGTCCTTGTCTTAGTTGTACATCTAACCAGACTTCTCTAAGCAGACTTCTCCAGGTAGGTAGGTTACCAAAATCAAACTTGAGCACGCATAGAGGCCCATTGTAACGCCATGGGTAAACTGCACATCAAAAGCACGACTACCCTTTGCTGGAAAACCAGCTCGAAAGTTTGGTAAACGCAGCTATATCATTGAAATCAATGGATGATAGCTCCGTCAAGCTAACAAGGATTGGAGAGCCAAATAACCTATAACTGCACCTCGCAAGAGATGGGCATTGATAAAGAAGGTGGATAACAGTCTCCTCTTCCTCAGCAGATCTGCATCCATGGCAGAAGTCGTAAGATGGGAGCTGCATTCTTTCCGCGTGTCTTCCCATAACACAATAACCTGTAAGCATGGCCACAGCAATCTGGAGATAACAAGTTTCACGATATCATCGTATTCGAATCTAGAAAATTGGATCCTTTATACTCCCTGTCCCATCAGAAACTATTTCAGGAGATAGGTGACCTTTTTGTGTTTGCGGTTTTCCCATCTTTCGAAATTATTGGACATATACTCCAGCAATCGACTTGGGCCACTTACTTTAATAATTTTTCACGGATAGTCTTCTTTCGGTTTGTCGAAAGGCAATTATGGCCTCTATACAGACCTATGGCACTGCCAGATCTAAAGCATTACATCGAGCATTATCAATTGGCATCCTTTTTACTAATTATTTAACCACTGCTGTTAAGGTTTTGATGCATATGATATATAGTGCGTAAAGTCATTAAGTGTGTCCCTGTATACGAGTGCGTTTGAATTGTACTGTGTTTATGTGTGCATGTGTGAGTGCTTGGGTATTATGCATCAATTACGATAACAGCAAGAAAACCAAAGAACAACAATAACAATAACAAAAAGAAACAACAACCTTAAATACAACAGATGAATCAAAAGAGAGAGAGAGAGGGAGAGAAAGGAAAACAATAACAAGAAATGTTATTCATGTTGCTTTTAAGCTTTTCTTTGGCATTGTTGTTGATTTTGCTGTGATGAATTGTTAAGTTTCTGTTGTTATTGTTATTTTTGCTGTTGTTGTTGTATTGTATGTACATAGGTATTAATTTTTTTTTCTTTTTTTGAATGGAGTAACAACATCTATTAATAGAACTTTTAATACGTGAACACAAGGTTATTTACATACATGTATAACCATGCCTCAGTGCAACTCAACCAGGTCGTTTAGGTCGTATACAATAGTAGTGTGATAGGAAACAGAAGTTTTAAAAATTATTTCTATTATTTTTATCTAAAACTTCAATAAATCTTCAATAGAAACCTGCTCATTTTCCTTCAATTAAGAAAGAAAAGTTGAATTTTTCATTGTTTTTTGGCGTATCGTGTTTATAATTTTATTACTCACTGTATTGTATGCAGCCATGTTGATGCATAAATGCAATATGATGCATTTATATACACACATGCTAGCTTGTATAAGTGTATGTGTAAGAGGTAGTAATTTGTGCATGTGTGCATGTAAGTGTATGAGTTTATATAGGGGCTTGTTATACATATGAAAGCAACTTGAAAGTTGACCTCACTTAAGTTTATGTTTTAATAGCACACATGCTCTACATACACATATGTACATATGTATATACATACATACATAGATGTCAGGACTTTAATATGCATGCATACATACATACATATATGCTTTCTCTCTGTCTCTCTCCCTCCGATATGACTCCCTTAACCAAACATCATCAGCACAGATTCTATTTTTGGGCCTATTGAGTGAGTGAAGGATCATGATTTTATGTTAAAGGGCAAATGTTGATGTTGTTGTTGTTGTTGTTACTTTACGTTTTTCTTTTTTATTATAAAGGTTTTTATGTTTATTGCTCTTGTCGTTGTTGCTGTGGTTGTAAAAAAAAACCCTGATTTAAATAGGATTTTAATAACATGCATCACACAAATTGAACCTGTTGAGCTGATGTTACTCTGGGCTTTTGTTCAACTTTTTTTTAGTTCTGCTCTGTAATTTCTGATGCAGAGTAATATGGAAGGAATTAAACATTTAAAATTTAAAATCAGATTAAATGATTTAAAAGAATAGAATTCTGCTTTTTAGAAAAATTTGAAATTTATTTCAATTATTCTAACATTAAATCGGAATAATACATACATTGTGTATGCAGATACAGAATAGGAGGAGTAGGTAGTCATACTGCTAAATTATTTACAAAATTTTTTATTTCGTTCTACTGAAGGAATCGAAATGTTTTAAGAAAGTATTGTCAAAATGGGAAATAATGCGAGTTTAGATTACATAAGTATGTAGGTCTGAAGGAATGAGAAACATGTACATACACGTTGCCGTAGTTTAGTAAAGGTAGTTTGTTGGCGATGACGACACCAATTCCGCCTTTAGAGATGATGTTCCGAACCCGATCGATGATGACGGCGTATAGATTCCGCCGCCTAGCCATGAAGAGGTCAAAGAGGCGATAATGCGTCTTAAAAACAATAAAGCGGCGGGTCCTGATGGCCTCCCTGCTGAATTGTTTAGGACCGGATGTAATGAGTTGGTAGGGCGCATGAACCAGCTTATTTACAAAATATGGGTAGAGGAAAGTATGCCCAACGATTGGAACCTCAGTGTCCTCTGTCCTGTCCTGAAAAAGGGAGACCCCACGATATGCGCCAACTACAGAGGTATAAGCTTTCTCCCTATCGCATATAAGGTTCTTACAGGAGTATTGTGTGAACGACTGAAGCCACTCGTCAAAACACTGATTGCACCTTATCAGTGCGGCTTCAGACCTGGCAAGTCCACCATCGACCAGATCTTCACACTACGCCAAATCCTGGAAAAGACCCATGAACAACAAGTCGACACACACCATCTTTTTTTCGACTATAAGGCAGCCTTTGATAGCTCCATAAGGGATCGTGTTTTTGCCGCAATGTCTGAGCTCGGTATACCTGCGAAGCTGATAAGGCTATGCAGAATGACGTTGAGCAATTCCTGCAGCTCCGTCAAGGTAGGAATGGACCTCTCCGAACCTTTTGATACCGTGCGAGGTTTCAGACAAGGCGATCCCTTATCATGCGATCTCTTCAACTTCGTCGTGGAGAGCGTTCTGCGAAAGGCGGGAGTGCATCGCAACGGCTATATTTTTCAAAAGAGTGTCCAGCTGCTTGCGTACGCTGACGACATTGACATCATAGGGCGTACCAAGCGAGATGTTACTGCTGCCTTTAGTGCTATTGAACGGGAGTCTACCAAGATGGGTATGGCAGTAAATGAGGGCAAAACAAAGTATATGTTATCGACAAGTAGAGACGTGCGGCGTATTGATTCTCAGATTACGGCCGATAACTATACTTTTGAAACAGTCAAGGAATTTATTTATCTTGGCTCCGCCGTTACCACCAAAAATGATGTCAGTCTGGAGATCAAGCGTAGGATCACTCTTGCCAACAGGTGCTACTATGGTCTCAATAGGCAATTGAGTAGCAGAGACCTCTCTCGTGCGACAAAACTAACACTCTACAAGACACTCATCCTACCCGTGCTTCTTTATGGCGCTGAGGCATGGACCCTATTAAGTACTGCTGCAGCGGCCTTGAGAGTGTTCGAGAGAAAAGTCCTACGTAAGATCTTCGGTCCAGTGCGTGTTGGCGATGATTTCCGTATCCGATTCAACAGTGAGTTGTATGAGCTCCTCAACGACATTGTCCTTGTACAGCGTATTAACATCCAGCAGCTGCGCTGGCTCGGCCATGTCGTTCGAATGGATGAGGATGCTCCGGCGAGACGAGTATTTGATGCGGGTATCTGCGGAAGTCGGCGAAGAGGACGACCTTGTATTTGTTGGAAGGACCAAATCGAGGAAGCCCTGTCATCGATTGGTGTGACCAACTGGCGTAGGCGCGCCAGAAGCAGAGGCGCCTGGAAGGATGTATTGCGGCAGGCCGAAATCCGTTAAACGGGTTGTTATGGCCAATTAAGTAAGTAAGTAAGTAAGTTTGTTGGCTTATTAGACGTAAGGCCACGGTTCAAACCCCAGGTCAGACAACAAAATGAAAATATATTTCTTCGGCGATTTCCTCTCAGCAGAAAAAATTGCTATGAAAATTTTCTCAAAAATCTGTCGTTCGGAGCCGACTGTAGGTCCCGCCACTCATGTATAAAATTGACACACAAAATACACTGACAGAACTTCACTAACTCGTCTGTTTAGCCTTGCCTCTTATATGGCAGAGTAAACAATCTGATGAATGTTCTTGAAGGCGAACGTTCATGACTTTGCCTTCTCGAAACATCGTTGCTTACGTTTATTATTGTAGTGTTGTTGGTATATTTTTGTTTACTTGTTTTATGTTTTACATTTTTTATGCTGGTGTTTGTTGTTGTATAATTGTTTACTTGTTTACAATTTTTTATGTTCTTGTTTGTTTATAATTTTTATGTTAAGCGATGTAAAAGCGAAACACCAGATTTGTCATTCATTCATTTTCGTAACAATATGATGCGATTGTGAAAAACTGAAGAGTACAAAGAGGATAATAAAGCACTTGAATACCACTAGGAGAAGTGACTTAAAAGAAATTTTCCCAAAGATATAAAGTTTTGTTTGTTTGCCAACAAATTAATTATTAACAGAACACTTGTAAAAACAAATAATATCAAATTTGCTTTAATTACTTAATTTTGTGAGGGTATTTCTAACTTTCCTCAACAATTCATTCAATAATTGACTTTTATTTGTTCAAAGACTTATTAAAAATTCTATTTGTTGTGCAGGAATTAGGAACCATTTTCGATTCATCAATTATTCCATCAATTATAAATCAAATTATTTCTCATTTTTAATTCATAAACAACAATAACAATAACAAAAACAATAACAAACAATTTCTTTAGCTTTGTATACCAATATTATGTATTCTTTTTCCTCCTTCGTCTGTTTCTTCTAAAGAAATTGAAATTAAGGAAATTGAAAATTTCGTTTTTGCATACAGTATTCCGTTTGATATTTCAATTTCCTTTAATTTACACCCAGAAACACTGTAAACAATCTACAAACAGCAACAACAACAATGGCCATAATAATGCTAATCAGAGAGAAGTTTTCACTTTACCATCACGCTACGGTAATAAACAATTGTACTCTCGCTTGCTGTTGTATTGGCTTAGTAAACACTCATATACAATACATATACAGCAGAATCAATTTAAAATGAATCAATAAAAGAGGAAGAAAAGAACAGAACGAATAAACTCATTTACTCATTTACTTTGATTTAAATTGCTTCAATTAAGTTTATTAATTAGTTTCAATTAAAATTGCAAAATTTAAACGGCTTAAGAGGAGAAAGTAAAAACAAAACTTTGCTACAATATTAATGGCCAAGAATACACATACACAGAGGGATACACAAGCATTTATAAAGAGTTGAAAACAACAAGAGAAATTGAATTAAAAAAATAGAAACAGCAGTGCATTCCATTCAATCACTACTTAATACACAAACATATAAATGGGTAAACCCGTTAGTGGTTTCCAAACAGGTTGCCTTGGCAAGGCAGTTAGCTGTATAATGTCTGTCAGCTGAAGTGCCATTTTTTATTCAAAAGGATCGCTTTACAAACTTACTATATTAGAGGAGAGATTCAAACATGGCCACTAGAGATTTAGGTGTGATTATGGTTGTCAAAATTGGATTACTGTGTAACTAACTGTCAAGATTATAAAGAAATTTGAAGAGATCGATAACGTTACAGCTGTCGTCACGTCGGCACATGCTTTACTGTAATGAACGCACTGCCGGCAATTTAGCTTCCCTTAGGGAATGTGTGGCAGATTTTGTTTGTCTCGTAGATGTGCCTCAATCCATATAGAGTATCTCGATAATGCGAAAAGCTAGGTTGTCGTCCTGACTAAGTGGTTGTAAGCTGTAAGTAATCATCATACGCTATCTCGCATTTTTCATTGTTTTTAAAAAAAGTATAGTCCAATGAAGGCATTGGCTCACAACCCTGATCACACGATGCGTCTTTCAGAGAGCATTGTTTGCTCACCCTAGTTTAGAAGGTCAGGTCTTTCAAATAAAAAAAAAAATTCGATGATATCACACACACAACATGTTCCATTTATATTTAAAGATAGGTAACGTGTTGGCTTATTAAACGTGAGGCCACGGTTCAATCTCTAGAGAATAGCCCGATAATATCTCTCCCAGTTCTGGTGGGTTATTGAACTTCAGAATACTGTCCAGTATCAGAAAAGAGAACTGTTTGACGGTACTCGATAACTGCCCATTTATTTCCTTCCAGGATGTCTTATAGCGCACAGATTCCAAGTATCTTAGGCTTCAAACTATGCCTGTTCGAGACAAGTGGCCTTTGACTCTACAGTGGTAGGTGTGAAGGTCAGTCACTATCGTATGTCTATCTTCCGCCTCTTTAAAGCATATTTTAGATTTCGTTTTGTATATCCATTAAACTCCATTTGGAGTTTACAGTAGAGATTGTAAAAAACATATTGTGTTCGGAAAATGTGAATGTTTGGTTCCCATTATGATCTGTAGGCCAGCCAATTTGCTAGAAAATTGGAAAATTACCCCATAGAGCGCTATGGCCGTATGATAATCGATTTTTTTTTGTCCTGTAATTGTAGAGTAAGAGCTGGGCAGTAAGTAGCTGCAACAAGATGGTGTCAAGATCCATACAACAAGATCAGTTTTGATTTAGTTTCCATAAAAAGTTTCCTACTTATGTAATTGGCTATTGCAGTTCTTTAGTCAGGATGGTGATCCAGTAATTTACACCACCCATGTTGTGTATGTTAATTTGTTGTTGTTAATTTGAGTGGCGAGACCTTCAGTTTAAATGAACCACAGGTTTGAGGAACTTTTCATGTTGTTTTTATTAATCATTCGAGTCTTTGCCTTTACAAAACTACTGAGAGGAAGTCGCTTAAAGAAATATTTTTCATTTTTCGTTTGATTCGAGAAGTCAAAGCTAAGATTTGAAGTCACAAGATCTCGTCTAGCAAGCTAACACACTAGTTTCTAGACTACGGTAACTTCAAAGCGGAAGAATTTTCAAGAAGGAGTACTTTCATGCATTGATCCCATCAATTGGTCATCATAAACTGGAGATCTGATGCTGTTAGATCTTTTTGTGGAGGCTACGTCAAAGACTTCCTGAACTAATCCGTTTACATATTCTAAGTTTGTTGCCTCTTGATATCAACACGCGTCAAATTGTCGCCTAGACACAGTCAAAAGTATGCAATAAAGTGGTAGAAAACTAAAACCTTCAAAGCATCAGAGGCAATGTATGAAATGGTATTGCATTCCGTACATAAAGCCGTGGTATTCTAATGAAATTTCATGGAAATCATACACATATATGTGTTCTTCTTAACTTAAACTTTTGAAATCAAACAATGGAGAACCCTTTACTATTGCTTTGTAATGCACAAACTTTCTCTTTCTGTATGTTTTATGTCCTTTTTGCAAAACTACGTGCTCTACACAACACCTACCCCCACAGAAAAACATCGCAACAAATACACACATTTTACGAATACAAAACACAATCAATTAAAAAACACTTTGCAATTCCCTGTGGTATGTGTTGTAATCTTTTTTTCTTCTTTTTTTGATTTTTTTCTTCTAGGTCAACAATACAAAGTTTCGTTTTACAAATCCATTATAAAGCGTTAACAACAACTGGAATTGAAACTGCAATTGCAACTGCAAACGAGACACACAAAAACACAGAGTTGTTGTAGCATTTCAAACTTGCTTTGTAGAAAACCGCGGTGGTAGTGAAATGAAATAAAAACTGAAAAGAAGAGTCGGTCACATAGAAAAGTCTTTGAACTGCAAAAAATATTCACAGATTACTATTCTTGATGTAGAAGGGGCTTTCAATTGATGGAATAGCTACTGTCGGTTTTAAACCTTGTAAACTATGAATTTTGAGGCGACATTCAATTCAAGATTAATCTAAGCAATTCGCCTATTTTGGTGGCAAATCAATATCATCGCACAGTAGTTGCTGTTGTCCAGTAGGCAGTATGTTGGCTTATTGGACCTGAGCCTGTGGTTCAATCCCTTGACGAAATACGACCAAAAATATTTCTTCCGGTGACTTACTGTCAGCAGTCCTCTTATAAAAACTCTGATGGTAAATAAATTCGTCATGAAGTTTTTTTCAAAAATCTGTCGTTTGGTGTCGAAATAAAACTGTAGGTCCCGCCATTCATTGATAAAATTAATATACACAACATGAGTGGTCTGAGAAGCTAGGTTGTTGTCCTGACTAAGGAGTCATAAGTTGTAAGTAATCATCACACGGTACCCTGAATTTAAGTTGTTCTTCAAAAAGTACAGTCATCGGTTGACGAATCGCATCACTCGGTTTCTTTCTTTCAGAAAGCATTGTCTGCTCGCCGCAGTCCATTAGGTGCTGTGTTGGCTTATTAGACGTAAGGCCATGGTTCAAACCCCAGGTCAGACATTTCCAACAAAGCGAAATATGAAAAAAATTTCTTCGGCGACTTCCTCTCAGCAGATTCATTTTGGGAGCAAATAAAATTGCCATGAAAAAGGTTCGACTTTAAACTGTTGCTCCCTCTACTCATACATAAAATTAACACACGCAACATAAGTGTTGTGAGAAGATACGTCGTAATCCGGACTGAAGGATTGTAATGGCCAATTACGTATGTTATCTGCTCTTGAACTATCTCCAGCTGTTCTTCACACCAAACTAGGCAATAATGTAACCATGAGCCCGAAATTTTTGGTTCGACAGAGGATTTAATTGTATTTTTTAATGTTTTGACTCAAAGCCTTTCAGAGATCATACGCTTGTATGCGAAAAATTCCAATTAATTCTACGCAGTAGTTTTTGGTTGGTACCCTTTTAAATATGGAGAGCGGTAAGCAGCATTTTCGAAATATCTTACTGTTTTACTACAGGAAGGGTAAAAATGCTGTTCAAACTAGAAACCAGAGGTGTGTTGACTGTACGTCAGTGCCAGAACTGATTCGCTAAATTTCAATCCGGCAATTTTGATGTCGAAGATGCACCACGTCGGGAAGGCCGGTTGAAGCTGATAAAGACACAAAAAGTCTGTTTACGATGAACTGGCACATTCTACTAAGCCATTTCGGTTATTGTCACATGCCACGAATTTTTTTTATTGAAAAACTAACTTTCAACTTTTCAAATAGCTTTTGATACATACACGCATACACAACTGATCATTACAACCCTTCATGACCTAGCTTCTCACAAGTCTTAATTTTTTCACAAATGGCGGGACCCACAGTTTATAGTCGACTCCGAATGACAGATTTTTTTGAGAAACTTTTCATGGTAATTTTTACTTGCTCCCAGAATTTTTGTCAGAAATCTGCTGAGAGGAAGTCGCTGAAGAAATATTTTTTTATACTTTATTTTGTTGAAGACATCTGACCCGGCCTCACGCGTAACAAGCCAGCACACTACCCACTAGTCTACAGCGATTAGAATATTTAGTTCCTTTAATAAAAATTAATGTTTACTTTACTATTTTTTAACTCAATCCTATGAATTTTTTTATAATTTTTCATCCGCTTAATACAGATGCCACTGTATAATTAAATTATTTATGTTTGTAGCAAAGGCTGTCTTGAAATACGCCAGATACTTAATGCCTACACAGTTCGGAATTGTTCGAGCGAATCGAACCCCAATTCTCTCTCAAATTGAGAGTCGACTGTGTTAAATAAAATTATTTCTTGCTTGTGAATTTAAGTGCTACTGTGTGATTGGTTTTTTTTTGATCCTTTTTTGTTAAGGACATTGCCATAGGTTTTCCATTAGCCATATTTCATGTGAACATATATATTTATGTGGGCGTGTTGTTTTATTATTTCAAAGCCATTATATTGTATTCAAATTGAATTCATTGTCAACGTCGTTCGACGCAATATTTCAATTCGAATTTTGCTTTGGTTCATGGCGCTGTTTGCTTAACACTTTATGCCTTCGATTTCGGTTTTTCCTTTCTTCATAAATTGCCATTGCTTATCTGCAAGCCAATATAAAAATTGGCATATAAATGGTAGAATAGGAGGGAGAGAGAGGGAGGAAAAAGTAAAAACGATTTTTTTTTGTTAAATTTTTACAAAAACAAAGTTATGATGCCCAGAAGTTTATTTGTCTCACCTGCAGAGTAAAGTAAAATTGTGGTTGAAAGGATTTTATGAGTATGAATCCTTTCTTCTTTCTTTTTTTTCGGATTCACCTTTTGTAAGGAGGTTCGTTATTCTTTAGATACGTTTGTTTTGTTTAATATTTTTCTGGTTTATTTCTTCTCCATTTCTGTCGTTTTTATTTTCATTTTCATTTTTTTTGGTAGAAATAAATGCCATAAAAATCGTTGCCATTATCAACCAGTTCCTTATGGAATTTTACAGCCTGACATTCAGACACATTCCCCCCATAAACCACATACACCTGATTGTTGTAATTTTTGTTTCTTCTTCTTCTTTTTTATTTGGTTAAAATGAAAAAGAGTTTGGTTTTGATTCGGTTTGGTTTGGTTTTGGTTTGGTTTTTACCTTATGTGTGTATCATAAAAGGTGATCACACAGATTATTGTTATGGCCCAGCTGGAAAGCAATTTTTATGTAAAACAAATGGAAAGGGGTAGAGTCTTCTTTGGAAGGGTATGTAAGTATGGCAAAGCATTGTTTCTTTTAAATGTTAAATTTTCTTAACGTTTTCCAATTGAATTTGACTAGTTTATTTGGAAAATATTTAGGTGCGATACAAGTTAATAAAAAAAAATTAAGAGAAAATTATAATTGAAAGCTGAATACCCTGGGTAATGTGATAGACTATAAGGGTGAGAGTTTGGGATTCGATCCGCACCAGAGGCTCTGGTTTATTACACTATACTGAGCATATGTATATGTATGTATATATACTTTGCCTTTTACTTTTACGATTTGAACCAGTGAGAGTTTTTCTTTTGAAGTTTTCTTAAGAATCGCGTATTGGCAAATAAACCACAAATCATAGAGGTCTGCACAAAAAATATAACCCTTGTCATCGGCCAAATTCAGCGCCATAGTCATGGAAAAATCGATATTTCGAATGAGTTATACCGGGAAATTGTTACTCAGAGGTTTTTGGGGTCGCTGATTACATATCTTCATTCAGATTTAAAAGAAAATACAAAATAGCGGATCCAATATGGCGGTCGAGGTTTATAAAAATTAATTAGATTTACTTGAAAATTGTTACCGCCATATTGGATCCGCCATTTTGAATTTTTTCAATCTGAATGAAGATCTGTAATCAGCGACCCCAAAAACCTCGAAAACCTGACGTGATGGAAAGTTTTTGAACCCAGATTCGTGTTCAGCTCACAAATGCCTTCGAAAACATCTGGAGCCATCTTATTTGCAAAACCCATGCAGGGCTGTGTTATGTATGTTATGCATGAGCGCCTAGTAATAACTCATTCATATAAGCTGCACATGCAACTTTAGAGTTGTTTAGAGAAACCTTACTGAATATACTCTTTATGATCTAGGCATCGGTCTTATCTTCAATTCTACTTTTTTTTTCTTAATTTGTTTCAATGCCACCAAACATTTGTTCATATTCCATCTACTGCAGACCTACTGCAGACTAAAGCATTATCAGTAAGGGAGAGCATGTTTGATATGACTGAGATATTCCTATCTAATCTACAGGCTTCATACGTGGTTGATTGGTCTATTGTAGCCTTGATATTTACTAACCTTTTTACCTAATTGAGCCTTCATAGTGAGTTAAGTTACAGTGATCAAACGTGATCATTTAGTTCAATTCATGTTAATTTGTAAGCAATTCCTTTGTCTTTTATGAACACCAAATGAAAAAAGAAACAAATTTCCCTTTGAAATATATCCCGGCTATCATTTGATTTGAAGGAAAATATTTGAAAGGAAATTGAGCACTTAATTGAACGATCAAACATGGCTTTTGTAAAATCAAAATCAATTTTAATTTTTTTTCCTCCTCTTTTTCTATTTTCTGTTGCCTCTCTGCATAACTTTAATTGTTGTTAGTGGCATGAGCAGTTTGTTTGTTTGTTCATAGTGTTGCTACACTTTGACACCGTTTCCCATGTTAAACGCCCAAGCAAAGGAAAAGGGATACTTTTTTTACTATGACCTAGAGATGATCAAATGAATTTATTTTTTTCATATTTTTTTATTTTGCGTGCTTTATGCCATGGATCCACACAAATTTAAGGACTTACAATGTGTGTGTATGATGTTACAGCGTGGTTTTGGTGTTGGGAATTTCTTTTTTTTGTTTGTGAAAGAGTTCTAGTCAAGCATGACACATGCCTTTGCCTGAGAGGTGGCAAAGCAAAAAAGTGTTGGTAACAGCAATTTTTTCGCCTTTTTCCTCTTTTTTTAGAGTAAAAAATGGGAACGGGTTAGATTTTTGGTTTTCGTGTACAGGCCATGTGATAAAGGTTACTTCGGGTTTAAATGGTTGCTTGGTTGGCTGGTTGGTTGAGTGAAAAAGGTTTTCATATTTTGTTTTTCTAATATTTTTGCTTTTACAAACTTCTTTTTTGCTCTTTTTCTCGTGTGTTTGTAACAAGTCTTTTGCCACAACACTTGCCGTGCCCGCACAAAAACCGCACCACTCAAACTCAAACTCAGCCTTCATAGAGCCACGACCATGGCAGGAGGCGCGCAGTTTGTGGTTTTGCAACATTTTGTTACCATCATGTATACGAGCGGAATTAGCTGTTTCAATTTCTCTTTCAATTTCTGTTTTTTTTTCGTGTTTTAAAAATATTTTTATTTTCTTTCTTTTTTTTTTTTGGTTTGGTTTGGTTTGGTTTGAGCTAAAATCGCAAAGTAATGTTAATTAAAAAATCCTATGGTCTATCCACATTTCAATAACATTGCCTCTGGCGGTGGCATTTACTTTGGGTTGTTCCCTTTGTTGCACGCCTTATGCTAATTTGTCAAAGGATTAATAAGTTGTCGCTTGATCAACGAAATTAATAGAATCATTAAAACAACCATGAATACATTGTTGTTGTTGCTTGTGTTCATAAAATTAATTTAAAACTTTTTAAAAGGAATTCTCAAACAATAATCCAAAAGTTTTTTAAATATTGTTACGAAAATTAAAAATTTAGATACTGGTGTTGTGGTTTTACATCGCTTAACATTAAAATTATACACAAAAGCTACAAAAACAAAACAATGCAATAAACAAATCTGTTTACAAATTATAGTACTGTTTGATGCAACAACAAACATCAGCATAAAAAAAATGGTAAACAAGTAAACAAATATACACAAACAACAGCGCAATAATGAATGTAAACAACGATGTTTACATTTATAGTGATTTCGAGAAGGCAAAGTCACAAACATTTGCTTTCAAGAACATTAATCAGACTGTTTACCCTGCCATATAAAAGGCAAGGCAAAGCAGGCCAGTGAGTTAGGGAAGTATAGTCAGTTTTGTATGAAGACGCGGTGTGTTTGAAGAGATTAATCGTGGTTTGAAGATCTCCGTTACAAAGATCTGTCGAATAATTATCTAGTAATTGTTATTGTTTATGCAAAGTGTATAAACATAGGAATAACAAAGAAAAGCAATTGTTGTTGTTTACATCAAGTTGGGAACAGTGGCATACAGAATTATGCGAAAACACAAATTTATTTCTATTTTATTTGCAATCTACGAGCTCATATTTTAAACGTTTTTAAAAGGTAAAAATGTAAGAATATATTCTAAGAGCCTCACTTTAACACACATTCCAATCGAATGGGTTTCGCCACTGTGTGGCAATTTCTTCATTTTTTTTCTTGCCAAAATGCCACATGACGTATGATTGATAAGCATTTGTTTAAGGGCCGTTACACACCAAACATACTCTTAGGATTTATATGTAAAGACCTTGAAACAAATTGCTTCAAATACAATCATTAGTTGTATAAACGAAGCAGTTTTTTTGTGTGTGTTTTTGTTGAAAAAAGGTCTCCGAAAAATAGTCTGTCAGTTAAGGGATCAAAGTAAAGTTGCCAGTATTACGTACACATATGGCTCGTATGTGTATGAAAAAAAAAAGGTTATAACTTACCATGTTTGTCATTTTATTTTTACAGTCAGACTGACAGTTATTTTTAGGTTTTTTTTTTGGTTTCTGTCACTACAAGTGTTAGCATCACGTGCCTTAAGTGATTCTTCATTTTGTAACGCCTTCCTTTTTCATATGACTTCAAATGACCAAATTTTTTATGATTAAAGCACTTAACACTGTTACAACCATTCTAACTTAACTGATGATAACATGTAACTTTTAAATGCCTTGGGCTTTAGCAACTCTTGCCTTTAATTTCTACGGGAGCAATAAGTATCCATGTAGCACGGTTCGAAATTGAAAGGGACTGTAAGAGGTCATTTTTTTTTTGCCTGAATCGGTGTTTATAACTCGGTTTATGGCTATTGAACTTGCTTATAGCCTGTTGGCTACCTTAGTTATTTACTTAATTGGTCATTATACCGCTTTAGTCAGGATAACCAAATAGCTTCTTATACCACTTAAGTTTCGTGTGTTAATTTTTATCCAAGAGCGACAGGACCTACAGTTTAAAGTCGTGTTCGAATGACAGATTTTGTGAGAAACTTTTCATGGCAATTTTATTTACTCTCAGAGTTTTTGGCACAAATCTGTTGAGAGGAAGCCGCCAAAGAAATATTTTTTCAAATTTCATTTTCTTGGAGATGCCTGACGTGGGGTTTGAAATACAACTTCAGCATTACAACCCAGCTCACAGAAAATTGTTCAATGGACTGGTTACCAGTAGAACGGGCCTTATGCAAGCCTTTTTATTTATTTTAAAGTCACGGTATTATTGTCTTCTTTGATATGTTACATACGATAGAACTGACACACATAAAGCTTTTCTATGCTGCTTCTGGCGGTAAATCGTTTTTCTTTTTTTCATACGAAAGTCATTGTTGTTGGGAAAACATTTTTTTATTCTTCACTCCTTTTATAAAAAATATTTCCTATTTTACTCTTTACACTTCTATTTGAAACCTCTTTATTTTCAATACACTTTCATGCGTAAAATTAGTTCAATTTGATTGATGTGCCATCAGTTGTATGTATTTTTTTTTTGTTTTCATTCTCTTCTTGTTATTTTAAAATAAATTCGTTGGAGAACAAAATGTCAATTTAAATTTGAAGGTGATACATTGAGTAATTGATTGATTGACAAAACTCATTGCATAGGAAAGCCAAATAAGAGTTTTTTTTTGTAGACAAATAAATGGAATGTATAGTTGATGAAGGCATTTAGAACATTAAAAAAATAATACTTCTAGCAATAAATGGCAAACATTTTACTAATTCAACCACTATATCACAACCTTTCCCTAGTAATACATACTCAAGTGCTATTGAATCTCAAAATCTTATGACTAGAATTGCCCAAAAAAAAAAATTAAAATTTTCAACCCTAATTTCGGATCTATGCATTGAGTCAGCTAATCAGATGCTTACAAACATTGTCTATTGAACAACAAATGATTTCAAATGCTGCCACTGAAATCAAATGCAGAAATTGTTGAGTTGAACAGGTATACTAAGAGAACCGTACCGAACATGGATTATTATCGAATAAACGCGACCTATTAATTAATAGAGCTCTTATGCCAGCAGAAAATCTCTTGAAGATGGGAGGAATAAATTTAATATCGAACCCAGTAGTCTTGGATGAAGACACTTAGGCGACATACAGCCTATTGTTCGACATAATTTTTCAATGCGTCTCCCAAGCGTCCCTATAATGCAATGCATAATGACACCGACAACCATATTGTTACTAAAATGGTAAATCTATATAGTAGTGTTTTGCTATTAGATCGCTTAACATTAATATTATAAGCAAAAGCAACAAAAATTGTTGCCGAAAATATATTTGGCAACAGAATTCTAATTTTTTACATATACGTTTTTTATATATATATTATCAGTAAACATAATTTTTCTTAAGTATTACTAATTAGACAACTTCAACTGTACATATTAAAATATTTTAGTACGTTATCTAAGGAATGTAGAAAAACCAGTTTTATTTTTGTCTATTATCTTAATTCCTTTTCGTGTATTAATTATTTATAATATCTCTCATTAGTACTAGTTTAGTGAGAGATGATCCCGTTACTTTATTTAGTACAATTGCTTTAAAGTAATATTACTTAAATTTAGTAAATCACTTGTGCTTTGACTTTGTATAAGAACAGTTTACTTTTCTTAAAATATAACTCTATACTTAAATACTTTACATAAAGTTCTGTGCATAAAGTCATTTTCTCAACATACAACTTACATTACTTCAACATTTTATTGGTGCCGAAACCCGGGAATTCATAAGTATTCTAATAAAATTAATATTTCTACATAAGAATTCCTAATAAATTATATTTCAATAAAAATTATAAAAAACTGAACTATTTAAAATTCTATTAAAATTTTAACAAAATAATTCTATGAACAATGAGTGAATTATACCTAATAATAAAGGAACAACGGAACCTGCTGAAATTATTAATTAAATTGGAAACTCGTTTCGAGCAAAAGGAAAAAGATGAGAGGACTAGCGGTTTCTTAAATTCTTTAATGCAACAACTAGATAAAATATTTGGTAAGTTCGAATCTCAACATGATAAAATAGTGCGTCGAATTCATGAAGAGAGTATAGAAGATAATGATGTTCCATACATGAAAGAAGATTTTTACTTTGAATTTTCGGAGAAATATTTGTGTTTTAAAGGAAAATTATTAGATACTAAGGCAGACAACACGATGATAAACGGACCATTGTCAAGTACTTGTGTCCCAACTAACGGTCGCCCTGATATTACCGTTAACTGTGATGCTAAGCTACCTAAGATTTCCTTACCAAAGTTTTCTGGAGAATACATGGAGTGGATTCCATTTCGCGACATTTATTCTTCTGTCGTTCATAACAACGATTCGCTCACGAAGGTTCAAAAATTTTATTATTTAAAGAGTACGCTCTCTGGCGAAGCATTTAATTTAATTAAGAATATTTCTGCTACTGATGCAAATTATGATTCGGCATGGAACGTTCTAGAATCCAGATATCATAACAAGCGAATGCTTGTTGGCAGTTTAATATCAAAACTTTTTCATATTTCGAAATCTGATGGTGGATTTCAATCCATTAAAACTTTATTGGATTCCACCAAGGAAATTTTGTCTTCACTTCAAAACCTCAACATAAACACCCAAAGCTGGGATCCTATTCTTACACATATGACAGTACAAAAGCTCGACTTCCAGACACGAAAGGATTGGGAACAATCTTTGAAATCCTCTACTGAACTTTCTTCTCGTGATGAACTATTTGCATTCTTGGAGAAAACTTTCCGAACATTGGAATCAATTAATGATGATGCTGCATCATCATCTAAATATAGAAACTCGAAGAGTCATAAACATTTTAATTCCGCTAAAAGGACATCGTGTAATTCTGGCAACTTTTCCGGACATTATACAAAATCTTGCCTATTTTGTGATAAGGGACATTCACTTTCGAAATGTTTTAAATTTTTGTCCTTACCTTTTGATTCTAAAAATGCCTTTTTGTTAAAAAGAAAGGCTTGCCGTAATTGTCTTGCTGTTGGTCATAACCATGAAAATTGCAGCTCACCATTTCGCTGCATTATATGCAAACATCCACATCACACTGTTCTTCATTTGGACAAAAATCAGTCGGAGGCCTCTTCTATTCCTGCTATTTCACTGAATTCTAAGACTGAAAGCACACCAGGTGCTACTGTCCATAGTGCAGTTGCTTACCAAGCAGTATTGTTATACACTATTCGATTACTTGTTCGAACTGACAAAGGTTATTTTCCTTTACGAGCTCTGTTGGATCCAGGCTCACAAGGAAGTTTGATTTCTGAAGCTGCAGTTCAACTGATGGGCATCCGAAAAGAAAGATCATATTGTAAGGTAATCGGTATTGGTAACAATGGTGAAAACGTATCGAAATACTCTGCTAATATTGATTTATATTCTCGTAAACGAAAACCTGTATTTTCGTGTACGGCATTAGTTTTGGCTAATCTTTCTTCGTATACACCGGATCCTTCGTCTAAACTTATTTCGTTGCCTGATATTGATCCTGAAAATTTGGCTGATCCACTTTTCTTCAACTCTGATCGGATAGATCTAATTTTAGGCGCAGACGTCTGCTCCATAATAAAACTTCCCGCCGAATCCTTTGTTCACAACAATTTATTCTTTCAAAATACTCATTTTGGATGGGTGTTTTCTGGAAAAAATGGTAACATTTCTTGCAACAGGCTGCACATACTGAACGTCAAGTTAGAGACATTATTGAAGTCGTTTTGGGAGCAGGAGGAAGTTAGTACCAAACGAAAGATAAGTAATGAAGAACTGAAATGTGAAAATTATTTTGCGAATACAGTTAATAAATCACAATCTGGTCGCTATATAGTACATTTACCGTTTAGGTCCCTAGTAGAAAATAACACTGCACCGTCTGTTCCGAATAATATCGTTAGCGCCTACAGGCGGATGCGACAATTGGAAATCTCTTTTTCGAAACGACCGACTTTTGCTGAAAGATATAGGAACTTTATGCGAGAGTACGAAATTTTGGGTCACATGACCAAATTTGGAAAATATCCTGAAGATGTCAGACCTAATTCTTATTTCTTGCCTCACCATGGTGTACTAAAGGAGAGCAGTACAACCACCAAACTAAGAGTTGTTTTTGATGGAAGTTGTCATTTGGTTAACTGCAAATCGTTAAATGAAGAACTCTGTCCTGGACCTCCGCTTCAAAACGATTTACCAGGAATTATTACAAAATGGAGGAGGCACAGGATTGCATTCAGCGCGGATATTGAAAAAATGTTCCGGCAGATAGATGTTTGTCCAGAACATAGGAAGTTTCAGCAAATACTTTGGCGACATGAATTAAATGATGAAATATCTATTTATGAGCTGAATACCGTAACATACGGTACAACGTCAGCTCCTTATTTGGCCATACGTGTTTTGCAGCAATTGGCATATGATTTTAAAGACGACTTTCCACATGCAGCAGATGTTCTTATTTCTGATTCTTACGTAGATGATGTTATTTCGGGAGCGGATAATCTTGAAAGTGCAATTAACTTACAAAAGGATTTATGCAATCTTCTGAAAAAAGGATGTTGCAATTTACGCAAATGGATCTCTAATTCTTCTCAATTCTTACGAGAAATTCCCGAAGAACATAAGGAAAACTCTAAAACTTTACAATTTGATAAAGACAATGTGGTGAAAACTCTAGGCATCCAGTGGGATACATGTGGCGATTTCTTTTCCTTTAAGGTAAACCTTGACGATACCAGTTCATTTACTAAGCGAACCATTCTTTCAGAATCTGCTAGACTATACGATCCTTTAGGATGGCTTACACCCTCCACCATTGTAGCCAAGTCTATTTTTAAAAAACTATGGGAACATAGTGTAGATTGGGATACTCCGATACCTATTGAAATAGAAAAGGAATGGTTTAAGTACAGATCGACATTGGTAGACCTTGTGAACTTGAAAATTCCCAGATGGATAAATTGGTCTCCAGGAGTGAAAACAGAATTGCACTGCTTTTGCGATGCATCAACTTTAGCTTATGCAGCAGTAGTTTATCTTCGAGTTATTACTTCGGAAGGTATTTTCGTTAATATTTTGCAAGCAAAATCTAAAGTTTCTCCTATTAAAACTGTAACTATACCGAGGTTGGAACTATGTGCCGCTAAACTTTTGATTCAACTTACTGAAGATATCAAGAATTCCTTGGATATTTGTAAAATAGAAAACATTTTTTATTGGAGTGATAGTTCAACTGTTTTAAGCTGGATTCGGAAACCTTCATCAACCTGGACAGTCTATGTTGCAAATAGAGTTGCAGATATACAACGTTTAAGTAATCCTCTGCAGTGGAGATATGTACCTTCCAATTTAAACCCAGCCGATTGTGCATCAAGAGGCATTTTAGGTCAAAATTTAGTAGAAAACGACATCTGGTGGTATGGTCCAAAGTTCTTATATGAAGCTCCTTCTTCATGGCCTAAGCAATTATTAAATTTACAAACTTCTGAAGAAAAGAGTCCGAAAGTTTCTACTAATATTAGTACTGAAAAAGCCTATCCTGAGTTATTATCCAGATTCTCGAAATTAAGGACACTGCTTCGAATTACCGCGTTATGTCTACGATTTGTAAATAATTGTAAAACCTCTCCTTTAGGAAGGAACACTGGAGCTATATCCATCTCTGAAATTAATAATGTATTATTGCGCTTTGTTAAAATTACTCAATTGATAGACTTTCCAATGGAGTTGAAATTTCTTTCTAAAAAACAAGAAATTCGTCACAGTCCTTTATTGAAGTTAATGCCATTTTTGGATGACAACGGCATTATTCGTGTTGGAGGTCGTTTACAAAATTCTGATTTTAACTATAGCCTTAAACATCCTATAATTTTAGCAAAATCTAATCCTCTTTCAAAACTAATCATCTTGGATGCACATGAGAATTCTCTTCATGGTGGAATTACTTTAACGATGTCCATCGTTAATCGAAAATTTTGGATCGTATCTGGGACTCAGCTAGCAAAAACTATTATACGTAAATGTTTGCAGTGTTTTAAATATGCAGCTAAAAGTTCACAACAAATAATGGGCAGCTTGCCTTTGGTGAGACTGAACGTTACTAGACCTTTTAAACACAGTGGTGTTGACTATGCTGGACCATTAAATATTAAATCGTCTACTTTAAGGTCCGCTGTTATTACAAAAGGCTATATTTGCTTGTTTGTGTGTATGGTCACGAAAGCTATTCATCTAGAAGTGGTGTCAGATCTTACTACAAATTCTTTCTTGGCAGCTTTTCGGAGATTTGTTTCTCGAAGAGGCGCATGCACTGACATCTATTCAGACTGCGGTACAAACTTTGTAGGCGCATCAAAGGAACTTCAAATTCTTTTTCATAAAAACAAAAAATCATTGCCAGAGGAATTACAACATGCTTTGAGCTTAAATTATACCAATTGGCATTTCATACCTCCGGCCTCGCCAAATTTTGGTGGATTATGGGAAGCAGGCGTAAAATCCGTGAAGTATCATCTAAGACGAGTTACCAATGATCGACTACTTACATTTGAGGAGCTAAATACATTACTTTGTCAAATTGAAAGTTGCCTCAATTCACGGCCTCTATGTCCTTTATCATCAGATCCATCGGATTTTAACGCACTAACACCAGCACATTTCCTCATTGGCGAACCACTACAGTGTGTTCAAGAAGAAAACTTATTAGCTCTAAGGGGAAACCATCTTTCACGTTGGCAAGCTATCGAGAGAATGAAACAGCATTTTTGGAAAAGATGGTATAGGGAATACCTTAATCGCCTTCAAGCTCGGCCAAAATGGTTAAGAAGCATTCCGAATCCCAATATTGGAGATCTGGTACTAGTATCAGATGACAGATGTGGACCAGGTCAATGGGTTCTTGGAAGAATTGCTGATACACATTCAGGAGGTGACGGAAAGATAAGGGTGGTATCAGTCCAAATTAAAAATAAAATATTTAAAAGACCAATTTCTAAAATTTTTCTTCTTCCAGAAAATTCCAGTGAACCTTTTAAAGAAATGTCAGAAGATAACCCTGAAGCTGCTGTTAACGTAAAAGACGGAGCCTAAGGCAGCGCTGTGAGTCGGAGCATAGCGGAGTTTCATGACTCGACTAAAGTACTCCCAACGATAGGCCGTCTACTACTTACTATATACTGTTTTGAAAACATTCGTTCTCCAGGGGGAGAATGTTGCCGAAAATATATTTGGCAACAGAATTCTAATTTTTTACATATACGTTTTTTATATATATATTATCAGTAAACATAATTTTTCTTAAGTATTACTAATTAGACAACTTCAACTGTACATATTAAAATATTTTAGTACGTTATCTAAGGAATGTAGAAAAACCAGTTTTATTTTTGTCTATTATCTTAATTCCTTTTCGTGTATTAATTATTTATAATATCTCTCATTAGTACTAGTTTAGTGAGAGATGATCCCGTTACTTTATTTAGTACAATTGCTTTAAAGTAATATTACTTAAATTTAGTAAATCACTTGTGCTTTGACTTTGTATAAGAACAGTTTACTTTTCTTAAAATATAACTCTATACTTAAATACTTTACATAAAGTTCTGTGCATAAAGTCATTTTCTCAACATACAACTTACATTACTTCAACAAAAATAAAACAATGCAGTAAACAAACATGAATGATCGTACTGCTTAATATAACAACAAACACCAGCATAAAAATGGTAAACAAGTAAACAACAATACAACAACAACATCAGCATAAAAAGTCAGATTTCTAGAAGGCGCAGTCATGAACATTAGCCTTCAAGAACATTCATCAGACTGTTTACTCTGCCATATAAAAGGCAAAGCAAAGCAGGCGACCGGAGTTAGTGAAGTTCAGTCAGTCTTGTTTGAAGAGAGTAATCGTGGTTTAAAGATTTCCGTTACAAAGATCTGTCGAATAATTGTCTAGTAATTGCGATTGTTTATGCAAAGGATATAAACAGAGGAATAATCGTGGTTTGAAGATCTTCGTTACAAAGATCTGTCGAATAATGGTCTGGTAATTGATACTGCTTATGCAAAGGGTATAAACAGAGGACTAACAAACAAAGCAATTGTTGTTGCTTACATCAAGTTGTGAATAGTGGCACACTGAATCGTGCGAATAATAAAGAATTCTAATTAAAACTAAACACAAATTTATTTTTATTTTATTTGCAATCTACGAGCTCATATTTTAAACGTTTTTGAAATGTAAAAACATAACAATGTTTTAATATCCCATCGTTTAATGTTCAAGCCTAATAAGTAAAGCTTTTAATCTTTTTGTTACCATCTTTGAGGAAGAAAAATTGTCGTTATTTTTCATAATTCATATTCATTTATTTCAACGGCACACATTTATTTGTTCCTAAGCAAACATCTTGATTTCCTCGTTTGTTTTCAAATTTAAAATTTTCCATATTTTCTAAAGAAGCAGAAAATTGTCTAGAGTCAGCAAATATTTCTCTGTTACTATTTCGATTTCAATTTCGTTTTTTTTTAACATATTCAATGAGCTCTCCTTAAAGCCCTCATAGTAACAGCCATGCTGCGGGTTCACAGTGCTGGTTCAGTGGAAAAATATTAATATTTTTATATTCCATTTGAGTTTTTCTTTTAACATTTTTCTATTACAATTTTCCTCTGCTTTTCATTTGTTTTTGTTGTTGTTGTTTTTTTTTGTCAAATTGCAAAAAACTTTTATAGAAAATGGAACAAATTCGTGGTTGATGGCAGCAATGAAAATCAATAGAACCGTTAACAGCCATAAATCTAATTTTCGTTTGTTGTCGTTGTTGTTGCCTTTGCTGTTACTGCTGCTGCTGCTGATTTTCAATTCTTTTTTTTCTATTTTTCTAACGCCTTTTTATGAGATTTCAATAGAAAAAACCAAAAGAGAAAACAAATATTGTACACATGCAAAGAGAAAGATGAGAGGAGAGAAGGTTAGGAAGCGATGTTAAATTTGATTCCTCAGTTTGTAAATGTAGAGTAAAAACGAATTCAAATAAATGCTAAAAACTTTTATGGCAGTAATAACAACAACAACAAGGACAAAGAAATATAAATACGAGAGTTAGACGTACGACTACAACTTTGGCTGACTGGTATTTTTCATTTTCATTGGAACAGGCAATGGCAATAGCAATCGTGTACGTTTATTCAAACCAGTAACCACCAGCAAATCGAAATGGAAATGAAAAAAAAAAAAATAAAAATCATAAGTTTTCATATTTATGGCTTTTCTTTTTTAAATATGTACTCCTGGTGCGCGCGTAGTAACGTTTAAGCCATGATTTTCATTTCTCATTCTTCACTCACTCTCAACGTCGGCTAAGCTAAAATATTCGTTCATGTAAACGTTTCGTTATAATGATTTGGTATTTTAAAAACATTTTTTTCTGCTTTTTTTCTTCTGTTGTTTTTGTAGATGTTTTTCAAGGATTTGTGCTGCCTTGTTGGGATTCTCTTACATTTCCATTCTTTTCCGTTTTTGTTTTTTCTCCCACAATACTTTTAAGATTTTTATTTATTGGTGTCGCGTTCAGTTCGAAATAATCGAAAATATTTTATTTTTTTATGAACACATTTTTTTTCCAGGCTCAGCAGACTTTGGTATTAGTGGAGGCTTTGTAGTGCTCTTATGTACATGTGTGTTGAGTTAGATAAGTATGACATAGCAGTGGCTAGTTAAATAGAAATGTGGCGTAAAATTTAGTATAATTTTAGATTTTATTTTTCATTTTTACTATAAGCAGCATAGGGTCTGGTGAAATCCTGTCGCTATTTCTCCTAAGTACTTGTCGATTGTTCTAATTTCAAAGTATGTAGTGATCGTCCACTTCTTTGACGTTCCTGGCAGTTCCATTTTATTTCATTTCTTGTGATATCATCTTGAGCCCTTCAAGTGTAACCAATCCACTGTCCTTTTCTTTTTAATAACGCCATGTTTAGTAGACGGAAGGGATATACAGTAAGATATATATATACAGTACAGTTTAGTAGATAGTCGGAATATACAGTGGGGATATACATATACAGTGAGTACGAGAAGTGGGTTAAATGCGATACTCAGATTACATTAAATTGGTAGTTGCCTTAAATAAAACTGCTTATTTCGGTGCTATAAGTTCCCTTTAACGCTTTGACTGCCAACTATGAGTTATCTCGTAGTAGCAAATCTTACTCAATAGATCAATTACGAGATAACTCATACTATAAGTTACCTTTAATGCATTCACTGCCAACTACGAGTTATCTATTGAGTAAGGTTTGCTACTACGAGATAACTCGTAGTTGGCAGTCAATGCATTAAAGGGAACTTATATCACTTATATATGAGTTATCTCGTAGTAACAAACCTTACTCAACAGGCCAACTATGAGATAACTCGTAGCAATCGTCATTATATAACGTAGATAGTGTGCTGACTTACTAGACGAGACTTTGTGCGTTCAAACACCAGTTCTGATATTTTGAAAAAGAAGAAATTTGGAAAATATTTTCTCTCAGTAGTATTCTGGCAAATACTCGGAAAATAAATAAAAATTGCCATGAAAAGTTTTTCAAGCCTACTTCCGCCACTAATGAATAAAAAAACATGGTTTGGAAAAACTACCATCTTTTTGAAGTAGGAAAACACTTTATAATTGGAGTTTAATTCGTTCAAAGTAATGTTGAATTCCATACAAATTTCAATCAGCTGAAGACTTAACGTGTTTGTTAGGTAAGGGAAGGCAACATCCTTTATCTGATTGCCGCCTATGGAGAACAAATCTATGATTGTGGAGGACATTGGTATAGATTTTGTTTCAGAACCCATTTATTTTAAGACCAGTTTACTTATGTGCCTTACCCAACCATCGAAGATTTGCATCCAAGTTGGAGAAGCAATGCGCGAAAAGTCGCACCTCGCCAGCGAAGTCCAGATTCCCACATGATATTTCTACCTAATCATAATACCCTCTACAGTTACAGTAAATTGAAGAGGGATAGCAGACAACCTTTCTGCTCTCCCATTTCTACTCTTATTCTTCTACTAAAGGACTCTTAATTTTTGGACAATTGGTGGCTTTGACTTTACTCATCCAAATTATTCTTGGGCAGCACGAATTTATTTACAGAACATATCAAGCCAAATGTGCTTAGGCGAAGCATTCTTTGGCAATTCCAATTAATTGGCAGAACATTTCCAGCCAAAGGAGACTTGAATAAAATCCACACATTCATAATATTATCTTGATGGCTGAGAAATACCAGCCAGGCAGGAGTTACAATTGTATAACGGAAAAGTTACTTTCCATATAACAACAGCATTTTGGATGACCCCAGTTAGCTATACTCTTTAAGATGGCTTTCAAATTAACCAAACATAACTCAAGTCATTTCTCTGGCTAAACAAATTCCAAATATGAAACAAACTTTCGTTTTAGATTCAATATGAAACAAAGATTTTCCATTACATACCACTATAGTGTGTACACCACATCTAAGATTACTCAAGAATGGCGGATATATCTGCAGGATAAAGCTAGACATTCAATGGTTACCCTCATACAGAGTTCTGGAGCGGGGCAAATAAATAATAGCACATAAACTTTACTTATATGTACGGTAAAGAGGGGATCATTGACCCACTTCCACAAATGCTAGACAATGGAACGAATATTGTCACTGGTCTTGTCTTTCTCTCCGTTACTACAGCCCTTGTAACAATTTTTTTTTTGATTTTAAAAATAACTTAACATCTGACGGTATGTGCTACTGAACAAATTTCATTAAGCGCAGGCATTAGATTGTAAGCATTCTGGTGACTTTTGGTCCGTCATTAATGTATGTTTCCTTATTTATTCAATTTGCCGTATGTATAGTGTTACTATTTAGTTAACAACTGCTGTACACTTATAACTATGGGTGTATTTTATTGTTCTTTAACAATTTCGTTTTTTGTGTTATCAACATCAAAAGCTTCCAAAAACATTTCAATTCAAGAGCACAAATAGAGAAAAAAGGAAAAATCTCCTCATAAAGGTATACGTAGACACTATACAGCCTAATATTACAAAAGTTAAGGACATTTCTAGTGATATGCTCCCCTTTCATCCACCAGTTACAATTCCAAAAAAAAACTTTTATTTGTTATTGTTGTTGTTGCTGTTTTATTTATATTTCCATTAGCATTTTTATGTGAGTATAAGTGTGCGTATGTGTGTGTGTTTTAAAGTGTCGAAAGGTGAATTTTATTTATTTATATTTCACACCCAATAAATCTTAATTTTATAATGCCATGTTTGATAATGAATTACGAAATAAATCATAAATTTCGGTGGAAATTGGGTGGCAGGGGGACAGGGGACAGGTGTGTGTGTTTACTTTAATGTGATAAATTTTTGTTTTATTGGTATTGATAATAACGGTATTGTTAATGCAAATGCTCTTCAATGACTTACCGATAGATCGCCGCCATAGAAGGGATGTATCACAAATGTTTCATTTCCTATGTGTATGACCCCGCTAACACCGTTACACGTATGAAATGCCGCACTGGCACCTGGATAATCTTTAACCGTTCCATGATAATAACAATGTTCAATATCCTGTAAATTATATGGAAACATATATTATATGTGTGAGTGATATTATTTACGTCTTATATGTCAAACAAAAGAATTGTAAATTATGATTAATACGGCGCTGTCGTTATTGAACGGGTGCATTTTGTAATGGTTTGGAGTTTGAAAAACGAGAAAAAAATAAAACTGAACATTGAATGGAATACTTATACTTAAAGTTTGCCTGCCTTTACTTTCTATGGTTTATCTTTTATAAATTTAGCCCGCCGCTACCCAATAAATGGTCCATTTAGTCAATTTCAATCCTGGTATACCTTTTGAGTAGGTATCTCACTAACAGTAGCCGTAATGTTGTCTCCCACGGCTGAAAGTGTGAGTGGCTACACTCTAATATGTTTCCCCACACATAGCAAAATATATGGGGATTAAATTCCATAATCCTAGCGGCCAATGAATTGCTCCAAACAGAGAGATAAATGATCACGTATCGTTGAAGTCACCGTGTTCTAGTAGGTAGTGTGTTGGCTTATTAGACGTGTGGCCACGGTTCAAACCACAGGTCTGGCATCAAAACGAAATCTGAAAAAAAATATTTCTTTGGCGACTTCCCCTCAGCAGATCTGTGGCATGAACTCGGAGAATAAATGAAAAATTGCTATGAAAAGTTTCTCAAAAATCTGTCTGCCACTCATGTATAAAATTAACGCACACACAACATCAGGCCGTAATACTGAGCGAAGGATTGTAATGACCCATGGCGCATGTATGTGGTAGGGCGTATCATATGGCAAGTAAAACCGTCTTGTAGAAACAACATGTGACGTATTCGCTAGCAATGTTAGTTTTTTTTTTGACATTGCCACGATTGTCACGAATCTTTTTTCATACTGAAAACATTACGGTATATTACAGCTATGCGAATTCAATATCAGAGTACAGTAGAGGCAGTAAGGCTACCATCTGATACCTCGAGAGTGTGTACTTTATTCTAAGATTACTCAGATATCTCTGTAGGAGATAGCGAGGTAATCTTATACAGGTTCCTGGGAAAGGGCAAGTATTTATCACACACAAACTGTACTTATTTGTACAGGAAGGAGGGGATAATTAACCCACTTATACTCAGTCAAACAAATCAGGCCGGCCATGAATATAAGCCGAACTCAATGCGGAACCTTATGGCAGTTATAATAGGACGTTGGCCCACGTTATACAGGCTTAAAGGTTGAGTATACTTGATAACGGAATCTTCAGTAGCTGTAATTAGGAAAAAGTAAACGAGATCATACATATCCTTCACATGAATAAAAATAAATCACACGCGAACGAATTCACATGCAACATGGGTACAAGCTGGGTTGTAATCCTAACTACAGGGTATTGTCAATTTAGTAATTTAAGAAACAATTAATTGTCTAGCCAAAGTAGACTTGAATAGAATTCAGTCCTTCATAAAACTATCGGGTTGGTTATTAGCCACCCATGAGGTACAGGTGAATGTTGAAACAGGTCTACAACATTGTTCTTGGTATTAAAACTGGGACTTACTTACTAACTTAACTGGTCATTATAACCCTTTAGTCAGGATTATCACCAAGCTTCTCACACTTCTCATGTTGTGTGTTAATTTTATACATGAATAGTGAGACCTATGATTTGGGAAAGGTTTTTATAGAAATTTTATTTTACCGAGGGAAAGTCGCTGAAAGAAATATTGTTATCAAATTTTCTTATTTTTCAAGATATCAGGAGTTCTCATCTAATTAGTTAACACACTACCTACGACAGCTTCAATGTGTCTTTATAGCAACAAAATAAGAAGTATTTTCTAGGCAAATTTATTCTAACCTGCCCATCCCTATGGGGAGCAGAAGTGAGGCTGGTCCCCACACTATATATACATATATGTACGTATTCGTACGTGTACATATTAAAATATAATCCCAAACCATTTAAATTTACATATGATTTAACGTTTTTATTCTACTTCTATGCTTCTGTGCTTCTATTTACATTTTTTATTTCCAAATTCCATTACAATTTGAAAAACAGCAGAATGAAGGAAGAAAGTCTTGAACTTTTGTGTTAATTTTAATGCAATAATATGAACAAGTACAGTTTAGAGAACAATTTTGTAAAATCATTCACCCTTCGTTTTGTCATTTTTTGTTACCCAGGATTTTATTCTTATTCTTCTTCTTATTTTTTGTTTTGTGTTGTTTTTTTATTCGCTGCTAAATTTTCTAACAATTTTCCAATTTACACAGATGAAGAAAACTTTTTCTTCTTCAACAATTTTTTGGCTTCAAGTCAAAATGGAATGGAATTAAAAAAAACCCCCAACGAATAGACAGAAGCAAGACGTTCTTCATACTCGTATAGGCAAAAGTGTCTCATCTTCAGCTAATAAATAAAAAAACGAAGGAAACGATTTCTGAAATAGAATAGAAATCAAATGAAATTTTCCTTTTTTCCAAAAAAGGAAAAATAAAAAATTCCAAAAACGTGCAAACATTTTAAATACAATTCGTTTATTACTTGAGTTTGTAAAAGATTTTGAAATTTTTTTTTCAAACGGAAAAAACAACAACAAAATAATAACAAAATTAAATGAATAAAAAATGAATTTGATGTCAGACGTGATTTACTTTTCTTATAATAATTTAATCTTTTATTGTTGTTTCGCTTTTATTTCATTTAAAATTTAAATCTGTATTCCAAAGTGGAAAAGGAAGAATTATTTCACCTGCGATTTAAAAAATTAACTGTAAAGCATTAAATAGAAATGTCAGTAAAACAGCTCAATTGTAACTTAAGGACTTTAGTTAAAATGTAATTGAATTGTTGTAGTTAAAGAATCATATTGTAAATGAGCGTAACAAATTCCAGAGTACCCACAGGTCACTTTACTAAAACGACCGTACAATTGACAATTTGACTGCTCAATTTGTGTTCATGAACTCGCTAGAACCTTTTTACAGTACATAGATATTTAGACGAGAAATTCCACGTTAGATTTATAAGAGCTTCAATGTCATTGGTACCACGTTTGTTTCAAGATTTTGCTGGACTTATATGTTCAAAAAGTGGACTGATATGTAATTAAATTCATTGCGCGCACTATTTCTCCTCTCTCTGCCACTGTCTTATTGGAAACCGTGTCGATAGCCTTAGCACTCCATTGAACAGGCTTCTACAGGAGCTGTAGGTTGGCAAGAAAGGAAGAAACTGTCTTTAATCTCATGTATTAGTGCGCTGCCTTTGGTATTAAGAAAAGGCCTTATGGTCTCATTTTCTGATATATTGACTGAACTTTTCAATAAAAAGAATTCTAACAATAGCAAGTTTTACTCTGGGGATTTCCTTTAGAGAATGTTTAATAACCGGGTTTGGATATTAATTGTGGTATTTCTATGAGCGTAAACGTAGGCCTAAGTGAGACCTTATCGGTATTTGGTGCAGCGGATTTTGTTGTATTAAAAATTTTACAAGACAAAAATTATTCAGCTTTCTTAGAAATCTTAACTTGCTTGGTTTCTATAATATCCTATAAGACCCGATAGTTTTAGGGAGCTGTGAGATTTATTCAAATTGTCTTTGCCTAAATATATATGTATGTTCTGTCAATAAACTATGAGTGCCCAGGAATTTCTACGTATTAGTTCTCTAAATTCCTAACAACGACAAAGAAAACGTTTTGTGGTCATTAAAGAGGAGTCTTAAGCCATAGCAGGCGAGAGTTATGTTATCATTGTTATCACAGCGGAAAAGTTCTGTGCTCATTAAAGAGAACTCTGAGTAGGATTAAAGCAAATTTTGTTCCGCATTAGTGAATCCATATGTGGTCATTTCTCCATGGGTTCATTATACCATATTTCATTGCAAATGGGTTTAGTTTATGTGAAATTATTTGTTCGGTCTTGTATAGAGCAAGTCAATCTCATGTATGAATTTATTCGAACTTTCCTCTTACTCCCTTAAAACTCCTTTAACACTGTTTGTACCTTAAAATTTTTCTTGATAAGCAATTTATATGAGAGAAACCTCTAATAGTCTCTCTGTTTTCAGCAAAAATACTGCACATACTTGAACAACTTTGAGTGTGATGTACCATACTCTCTAGAGATCGGATAGATGGTTTAGTAAATGTGCTTATGTCTCTATACGCTTTACTCCGATACTTAAATTTCCGATCGCAGTACAAGAGAAATCGGCTTAATCTAGGCAGGATCTAATGTTCAACATTCTTGAAAAGATGCCATATCAGATTTTCTTTCGTGATCTGTATAGGTCAATGAATACATGGGTGACATTTTATGGGAAGTGAAAGTGTAATTATTACATCAAATACGTTCGTTGTAAAACAAGAATCGAACCCGCTAGGTATGTACCTAAGATACCGATTGTCTATAGCTAAGATTTTGGCATGACAACAGCCTCTATACTTTTATGCTCTTCTGGCGCTCATTCTCATCAGCAGACGCTTGTTTTGCCAACATGTGTGGTAGTAATCGATTAAGATAGTAATCTAGTAGTAATCTAAAATAAATTCCATGATAGCAAGCATTCTTATACATACTACATAATTGGTCATTAGAAGCCTTTAGACAGGATTACAATCTAGTTTCTCATACCACTCATATTATGTGCGTTAATTTTTATACTAATTATAGAGTTTTTGCCAGAAATCTGCTGAGAGGAAGCCTCCGAACAAATATTCAAATTTCAATTTGTTGGAGATGTCTGAGCTGAGGTTTGAACCGTTACCTCACGTCTAATAAGCCAACACACTACCTACTAGACCATGGTGTGTTCAAGCAAGCAAGCATTCTTATAAGCACACTCAAAACCAAGTTTGATGATACTTTTTTCCGAAAATTAAACACTAAGCCCGGGAAGCCGTACAATAGAGTTCCTATGATTGTAAAGTCGTACAGGCGGCATATATTTTTAGAATCGATATTTCAGATGCTTTTTTTCAGCGTTTAGTTGATTATATATTAAGACGTGTTGTCTAACAGGTAGTGTGGTTCAAACCCCAGACCTTATATCTCGAACGAAACGAAAGAGATGTAGAAAGTGAATTCGTATTACATTTCAGTTTGATGTTCAATATGATTCCAAAACCTTTGATGTGACAAATAGTCGGTTAATTTTAGGGATGGCTTAGGAATTTTACATATTTTTGTGTTTAGTGCCCTCTCTTAATTGTTTAAACTGGAGGGCGTATATTAAATTTAATTTTGCGCTTAGTTATGAAGAGTTGTCTTCAAGGGTGTTGTGCATTTGTTGAAAGAAAAATGTTACTCTGTTGGCTCTTATTGATTCAGATTTACAAATACTTTTAAAGTGAATGAAAAAATAAAATATTTTCTGTTTTTTGCTGAAGAACTTATCAAATAATATTCATTCAAGCAATTAAAAATTTCATGAACATTTGCTTCTTGTCTAATCCAAAACCTATTGCAATTAAACTACATTGGATTTCTTGTTACTTCACCTCCCATAAGTTTTCCTATTCCCCCGTATATTTTTTTTTTTAATTTTATTAACCAAAAATCAATAGTTCATTAAGACAATAACAACAACAAAAAAATTCTCTTTTATATTAAAACATTTAAATACCATTAAATATACGAGTATAATACAGTGTATTAAAATACTTACATGACGATTGCCATCTACTAAATAGCCACTAGAATGATAATGTTTCTGTATTAAATTCGGTGATAAAAGTTGTCTGGAAAGAGAGAAAGAGAAAAAGAGATAGAGTAGGAGAATATTAAAATAAATTAATTTTAATACAGTTAAACAGGAAGCAAAAAAAAAGGAAGAGAAACCAAATAAAATGCTTTAAATTTACAAACAAATATTTCAAATAGCTAGGCCACCCCCTATTACGCACACACACACACTCATATATAAAACCGAGAACATCTGCATAAAATTATGTTATCAAACTCGATGGGGGAGGGGGGTATGGTTATACAAAATTGCCTTTAAATAGTGTTCGAAATTTCTAACATTCATTAACAGCAGCAGCAGTAGCAGGAGCAAGAGCTAGGGCCGTTAGGGCAGGGTTAGCAGCATTAGTGCTATAAAATGAGTATTTATTGCGTAAAATTAAGTTGCATTGCACGTACTTATAAAAGCGTTAAATATTTATTGTAGCCAATAAATAATTTTGTATTTTGGGTAAGTGATTCCTTTCAAATGTTTATTTTCTAATGCTACTGCTACTGCTGCCACTGCTGCTACTGTTTCCACTGCTGCTGATGTTTACAGTTTGAGTTTAATTCACTGAAGCTTATGGCCTCATAGTAAGCGAAGAAGAGAGAGAGGGAGAGAGTTGGTGGTTCATAGCTAGCAATTAAACCCAATTGCCCCCAAAAGTGTATACAAATCCTAAATGGGCTGGCCATGGAAAATTTACAACCAGAAATACCAAAGGACCACAATTCGTACGCACTTACACATTTACACTTATACACACTTATATATACACATATATTAGTAGTCGTATTTATTTATAAATATTTAGACAATTGTTTTATAATTCCATTTTTCGTCCTGCTTACTTAGCGAACAAATTTAATTAAATTCACTACGTTGGGTACTATTTTTTATTTTTTTGTTTTTCGTACGCATTCACATTTACATTCCCACACACACACACATTCTCACATTTGCTTGGGTGTACTATTTACAATTTCGTTTTTCATTATCGTCAGCTCTGGTAGTGGCTCCCTTTTATTTGTAAGCAAAAGCTTTATGGGGCTGTTGCTTGCCCTGAATACAATTCATTTTAATGGTCGATGAGTTACAGATCCCCGTTGCTGGCAATTACACACACACCATGGCATGGAGGTGGAATTAAATACAAAAAGAAACGGCAAATAAATAAATAATTTTATGATGTTTGTTGTTGCTGCTGCTGTTTATCATTGGGTTGTAAAATGTTTTTGTAAATTTGATTATGCCAACTAGGATTTTTGCATAAATTTGA
Organism: Sarcophaga rosellei; assembly: GCA_930367235.1. NCBI lineage: Eukaryota > Metazoa > Arthropoda > Insecta > Diptera > Sarcophagidae > Sarcophaga > Sarcophaga rosellei. The sequence continues at coordinate 65,686,038 of OV884018.1, forward strand.
CATGCTTCCGATTGTGTTCTTTTTTTATTTTTTTATTTTTATTTTTTAATAACAAATTAAAATTACTGGACATGAATGTTTATTGTTTAGAAGATGCGCGGTAGAAAAATGTTAAATATAAAGGGTGCCTTATAGAGGTGGTATAAGCTTAGGAGAGCATTAAGCTTACAGCTGACGGGTTTGTGATGACCTGTAAAACCTGATTATCATTACCTTTCGACTATTTGAAAACGCAATTATTTAAATCCATAAGAAGCAAAATTTTAATCCTTTCCAAAGTTAGGCCATCTTATCAGATGTGGTCGCAATTAAATTTTCTGTCAGAAATTTATGTGCTTCCGTATTTTGTGTCTCTGTTATATAAGGAGTCTGTTGTCTCTGAGAGTGAAATAAAATTTGCCATGAAAAGTTTTTAAATTTGTGTAATTAAACTAAAATTCCCATCACACAGAAATAAAATTAACACACACACCATGGGTGGTGTGAGAAGCTAGGTTGTAATCCTTACTAAAGGGCTGTAATGAACAATTGAGTAGATAGGGTGAGTAAGAGGAAAAGAGTCTGACGAGGAAGTTAGCTGCAATAAGTCATTCGCATAGTGAACTACATAACATAGGCAACAGGTATTCAGTGGGGCTATGCCTAATCAATTGCACAGGATATCCTGTGACCAAAAACCTTTATTACACAACACCATTTTGACAATTAACTGCCGCTACAGTCTATCGAGGAAACTGCAGCATTAGCCAACCATTTTAGCAAACCGTGAGTACCCCCTCTAATGTATTTAATCATGCACTCACTGCACTGTAACTTATATAAGACATCACTTTTGAAGAAATGTTCGCAGTGCTTTCCGACTTGGTTACTTTGATTCCAATAACGAATCCAGGACTTTCACAAAGCAATACACTTCTCAGTATCTTGTATCTTTCCTCTTTGCCTTCCTAAATCTGTTTCTCATGTTTTCGACTGCTGCCTATAAGGCACTCTTATCTTAATACTCTCTTAACAAAATAGCTGCTGCCATTCGGAATCGACTTTAAACTGAAGCTGCCGCCATACAATATAACTGGTGTTGGAAATTCGCTCGTCAGATTGTAAAGCAGGCGAGTGGGTCAGTGAAGTTCAGTCAGTTTTGTAAGACGACGTGGTACGTTTGATGCGAGTATTCGTGGTTTGTGGATCTCCAGTACAAAGATCTGTCGAACAGTTGTCTAGTAATTGTTATTGTTTATGCAAAGGAGGACTAACAAATAAAGACAATCGTTGTTTTTTACATTGAGTTGTGAACAGTTGCACACAGAATCGTGCGAATAATAAAGAATTTTAATTAAAACTAAACACACATTTATTTTGATTTTATTTGCAATCTACAAGCTAAGAATTTAAACGTTTTTAAAAGGTAAAAATATAACAATATCAAGCTGGAGGCTGAACAAGCACTACAGTCAGTGGAAGGTTGCCTGAAGCTCTTGTATAACTTGACAATAATCTAGGATTATTTTACTTAATACGAGTCACAACATAATAATGCAAGAGTATGAGTCAATTCTTGCCTACGGAAGGCAAGGAGAAGACATTTTCTATGATTATCTTTCTATCCAAATTTAAGTAGTCTACTTTGACTTTGGAAAGCCAAATTGGTTTTGCACTTCCTCTTCTACGGCAGTTTGAACAGCAGTTTGTTTTTCAATTCCTTGCCTCTTAACTGAAAGACCAACTGGCAAAAGCTGGAATTTTTAATGAATAATAAATTTTTAATGGAATTTAATAATATTTATGGAGGAATCAGTAAAACTCTACATTCTTAGTAGTTCTATACAATCCAGATGGGAAAACTTGTTTCGATCATTGCCCGTCCTTTGATATTTTCAATTACATACATACATACATACGTACATACATATATATAACTACAGATGCAAAGCATAAATCAAAGTTTTTTCTTCCTAACGCTACTTTAGTCCTTAATAATCTGTTTTCCTATGCTCTTCTTAATTAATTACTGTATGACAACAGTTAACCTTTTCACATTCATTTCATTTGAACATGAAAGTGAAATATTTCAGAGTATTTAACAGAAATTCCTAAGTATTGATGTTGATGACCACTTGCTTTGTTGTAAATCAGATCGGTTTACACAAGTGAAATCATGTTAATTGCCTGGCATAATTATTGCATAAAATTTTGCGTTCCACTGTACACACACACACACAGAGTACATGTGTAAAATGTCACACAATGATTTTTGGCATGTACACTTCCGTTACAAATGCTAAAAATAGTCAACATATAGACACGTTTTATTTTATTATTATTGCATTGCATCTCATCGAGAAATAGATTTATAATACGCCAGGCCTGTCTGCTTGACTGCCTGCATGCCATTCAATTAATATAAACAAACATGTTGTTGTTGTGCTCATTATTAAGATGCTCATTGTCATTATCATTATCAGTGCCATTGCCATTGCCATTGTCATTATTGTTATTGCTACTGGTGCGATTATTATTATGATAATGATGGTGGATGGATTGATGATAAAGACGTTCAGAGGAATGGTAAGCAATTACTACAGCAATGACCGAATGGTCATTCATGTGTTATGACTTCAATGAGATGGTATTACTCTTTTGCTATGTTTTTATATGTTCTTTTTTTGTTAAACTAAGTAAATGTAAAAGATTTATTTTATAACTGTATTTACTAGAATAGTTGCAGTTGGTGTCAACTAATTAGTAAAATGCCTCTTATGATGTAAAAAAAAAAATTATTTGATGAACTTTGGTGTACATGTACCTGGTGTTACATACACAACTGGTCATTATAACCTTTCAGTCAGGTTTATAACCCAGCTTCTCAAACCACTTATGTTATGTATGTTAATTTTATACATGAGTGGTGGGAGACCTACAGTTTAAAGTCGATTCCGAGCGATAGTTTTTTTGTGGAGGACCTCTTATTTGTACTCTTAGAGTTTTTGCCAGAAATCTGCTGAGATGAAGTCACCGAGGAAATATTGGAGATGTCTGCCTTAAAGTTTGAACCGAGGCCTCATGTCTAATAAGCCAACACACTGCCTACTAGACTTCTGCGACTACAACCTGGACCTGTTATACTAAAAAGACTGGCAACCAGTCGCAGAGCAGCTATTTTGTCGAAAGCAGTAGAAAACATGAGAAATATTTTGTGAAACAGATTAAGCAAGGCAAAGAGGAAAGATACAAGATACTGAGAAGTGTATTGCTTTGTGAAAGTCTTGGCTTCGTTATTGGAATTAAAGGAACCAAGTCGTAAAGCACCACGACAAAAGTGATGTCTAATAGCGCGGTGAATACATGAATAAATACAAGGAGTTAGCTAAAATGGTTGGCTGATGCTGCAGTTCCCTCGATGGACTCTAGAGGCAGTTTATTGTCAACAGGGTATTGTGTAATAAGCGTTCTTGGTCACAGGATATCCTGTGTAATTGATTAGTTGATGACCTTGCTAGACCACGCATAACCCCACTGAATACTAATCCACCCATGAACATGTGTAATCCTCTTGACTCCCTTATACAGTTCACTATGCATATGATTTATTGGACGCTAACAAATCTAGGGCTCATTGTCAGACTCTATCTCTCTCCCTATCTACTCAATTGGGCACTAGAGCATTTTAGTCAGAATTACAACCTAGGTTCTCACACCACCCATGTTGTGTGTGTTAATTTTATCCATCAATGGCTGGTCCAACAGTTTAATGCCGACTACAAATAACAAATTTTTGAAAATTTTTCACGGCAATTTTTATTTTACTCTGAGAGTTTTTGCTGAATACTGCTGAGAGGAAGTCGACGAAAGAATTTTTTTTTTCTGTTTTTTTCTTTCGTTCGAGATATCTTAGCTGGGGTTTAAACCATACTCTCGCGTCCAATAATGCAACATGCTATCTACTAGACCACGACGTTAATCGGATTGGAAAGACTTTCCTATTCCGTTCATCTACTTTCGAGGGTCATTTCGTATTGGGTATATATGCAGAGAGGCTTTTTTTATCTGCAACTCACTTTTTCAGTGGTTGTAGATCTCTTGGGGATTGAAAGATTAGTGTCGACTTTAGTGGCCAATGTTCGTTTCTGGGTCGAGGCAGAGTGTTCTCGTTTTGATATGGAATTGAGCATTATATTCATTAAACTTTCAACCTAGTCCATAGCTTAAATTTAAAGGATTTGTAGTTTAAATGCAAGTACAGTTTGGTCCTTATAGGGCGTTTAGTCTGGACCTGTCAGTCGCCTGTCAGTCGCCTGACACAACCCTCCCTTTGTGCTCAAGTGAATTTTGATTAAACAAAGCTTGCACTCTGTTTTATAATATCCTCCATCCCAAAATACTGAGCGATGAAAGAGAAAACTGTCAGTGCTCTTCTCGTCTTCCTGGTCATTATAGCACAAATCGTTCGGGGAAATGTGTAGGGGCAGTATATAAGTAGAGGTCAAACAAATTCTACCCTTTGTATATCCATAAAGAGCGAAACGTGTGTGGTTTCTCTTTAAAAGGCCTCAGAAAGAAGGAAGGCTCAAGAAGAAAGCCTTTCTCCACGTAATTAACTTCAGAAAAAAATTCCTCTTTCTATTTAGTTGCCACGAAATGTATGTAGAAAGGTAATGTGTATTCTACGTATATGTTTTCGTTTTTGTTTATTTTTGTTTTTTTTTTTGTTTTATTTATATACAAAGTCTTACGAGTTAATTAAAAATGTCTTAAGTGAGTGAAATACAACAATTTAACTACAAAGGTTGACCAAAAAACAATCACACTTAACGTTGCCATTGCCATTAAGCTTTACCTTCCTTCTTCTTCTTTAACGTTGTCATCAGCATTACTCTGGCAATAACCGGGGGTTTAAATTTATTTTCCTTTTGCATTCCTTATACGTTCGTACGTTAGGTTTACATACGTATTCTGCATGTCTTCTGAGTAACAAACTAGGCCAAGATGGTAGAATAGTTAAATTGTTTTCATTTCTCAAGCTTAATATTCTAGGCACATACCACCAACCAACTAACTAACATACATACATACACAAAAACAATACGAGAGAGAGAGAGAGAGAGAGAGAAAATAACACGCTTTCTCCATATAGACAGTTATAAGTTTTCTTAGAGAGAACGCCTTATAATATGCTACAGAAAATTTCTGGGCCATGAAACTTAAACAGTAAAATATACGTGATCCAAAGACTTGGTAATCATCATGTGTGCGTGCAAATAAATGTTTGTTCTTGTGTATATGTGCCTGTATGTGTATTTGTGCATTATTGTATTGCATACTTTGAAAGGATTTAGTTTGAACGTGAGTTTATGTCTGTTTTTATTGAAATGTCAATTCAATTCACTTACACTTACATATTCACCATCATTGCCATTTCCGTTTTAGACCAACTGTCTAAACTGTTGTGAGTGTATTCGGGCATGTAGATGTTATTTTAGCTAAACACACATTCACCATACATTTTTAACCATGGAATATGGAATACGTTTATGCCTTTGTATTGTTACAGTTAACTGCTGTCTATAATTGTTTAATGTCCGTCCGTCCTTCCTTTGCACATATCATTGTGTTTCATACGTATGTGTGACTAAGAATGTGTATGTTTGAGTGCATGTGTATGGGTTTTTGATTTCAAAATAATATATTACGAGCCAATATTAGAATACATAGTTGTAATCAATTGTTTATTTAAAATAAAATTTATAACTTGTATGCCAGTAAATTTTTTGCCGCTCTCTCTCTTTCTGTCTTTTAGTTTTTGTTGTTGCAAAATGTAAATATTTAACAGATTAAAAGCTTTACATTAGATTTTCAAAAGGATTATGGAAATTTTCAACGAACAGCCAGTCAAGCTTATGCAGTTTTTAAATTAAATGAAAGAAAATTCTGAATTTATTTTTATTAGAAAAATTTAGAAAAAAAGATATCCATTTTATAATTGAGTTGTTATGATTGAATATTTATGACTGTTGTGGTAATGAATATGTTTTTGTTTTCTACTTTTTAGGCATTCAAAATATATTTTTATTCAAAATGGGAATCACGAAATAGAATTTTATTCAGAAAATTAATTCCAAAATTCCGAAAAATATTTTAAATATGATAGAATATAACAATGAACATAATGTTACTTCAAAAGGTAAAAGAACAAAACTAAAAAAATAAAGATAAATAAAAAAAAGACACGAAGTAATTTTTACAGGCCTTTAGTCCTGCTTACTGCAGTAGATGCGAAGAACCTTAGCAGTTTCAGCTGGCCTGATATATTACAATTACTAGAGAAAAATTTCTGTATTCAGAAGTGTTTGCTCAAAATTATAGGAAATATTTTAAAGGCAAACAGGTTTTTAAATCAGAAATTAAGGCCAGTGTATATCCTAGCTCCTGACCAGTGCAACGCAAACGATAACAAAATATTTTGGATGAAATTGAACACGTTTTCTTATGATATGTTACAGCTAGAAATATAAAATAAGTGTGGCTAGTGTGACCTTATTTTACAGTTTATGAGTCATAAGACTGTACTTTCTACTAAGCAACACATAGTACCCATGGAAATAGATATGCTGACCGAATGAGATAATATGAGTTAAGATGGTGGTGGCAATAACGCTTGACTCCAAGTTTATATATTTAAGCCAAATTTCATACATTATTGGAAATTATAATCGTTTAGTCAGGGTTATGTTATATTTCTAATATTTGAAGTATTAATTCCTATAATGAGGATCAACACCTAGCAACTGAAGATATAATGAAGATCAGATTTGAAAAGTGTTTTTTAAAGGAAGTTTGTTACTCCAAAACCTTTTGCTTGCAGCTTACTGAGAGGTTGTCAGCGAAGAAAATATTATATAAACGGTCCTCCATCTAACGTTTTTTTTCAACTAGTGCTTATTTCGTGAATGGTAACACTTAGCTCATGCCTGATTTGACAGATAATTAGTTTTATCCTCCCGCTGAATGAATATGGTTGTGTATGCGCTTGAACAGTGCTGGGAAATATTGCGACATTACATTGAAAATCATGGTAATGTTGCAGAATGTGTGCGAAAATTGCGTACGGATTTTGGAAGAATAGAAGCACCGTCGGCTCCGTATGTTCGTTATCTTGTGAAAAAAGTGAAAGAAACTGGCATTCTCATCGATAAACCAAGGCGTGTAAAGCCAAAAACAGTGCGTACACCCGAGAATATTGTTGCTGTGGCAGAAAGTGTGCGTGAAGCGCCATCAACATCAATTCACCGTCGTTCTCAACAATTTAAAATTTCGGAGACATCATTGAGACGAATTTTGCGTAAAGACCTTGATATGACGCCATACAAAGCCAATTGACCATCCCATGCGTTTTCGCTTCGATAAGTGGGTGCCTCTCAATAAGTCCATTGTTACGCGTGCTGTGTGGCATGTGGCACCGTCTTGTTGAAACCACATGTCATGCAAATCAAGCTCTTGCATTTTGGGCAAAAAAATATGGATAGCATCTCACGGCAGCGCTTACCATTCACAGTTACGTTACGATTCGCAGCATCTTTGAAGAAGTACGGTCCAATGATGCCACCAGCCCATAAACCGCACCAAACTGTGACTTTTTCTGGATGCATTGGTAGCTTTTGCAATGCTTCAGGCTGATCTTCACTCCAAAATCGACAATTCTGCTTATTTACGTATCCATTGAGCCAAGAATGAGCTTCGTCGCTGAACACAATTTTTCGATAAAGAAGTGGATCTTCGGCCAACTTTCCAAGAGCCCATTTTGATAATAAAATTCAATGATTTGCAAGCGTTGTTCGTTTGTAAGACGATGCATGGTTAACTTATAGACCAAACTGAAGATGTTTGACAGTGAAACAAAACACAAGACGTGCGTGAATAGCTTAAAAATCACCCTTTATATACGTCAAAGTCGTCCATACAAAATTTGAGGACTCTAGCTGTTGCAGTTTATGAGATATGTGACATTAAATACTATTGGATATGTGGCCATGGCACCTCGCCTACTTGAAATTTTAAAATAAAAAGTAGCCTATATTTCCTTTCAGACATACAGGAAGGTACTGTTAAAATTTCAAGAAAATTGGTCCAGCCGTTTAGCTGTCTATAGGCTTCAAACAAACAAACCCACAAACAAATGAACACACATTCATTTTTGTATGTACATATATATTATGTAAAATTCATTAAAAAAATTACATATGTGACGTATGAGTGATATCTAATTGCATTAAGTTTCATACGTCGAAGAATCATACATTTTTTATTGCATACTTGTCAGGTTATACTATGTTCACGTATGCAAATTAATTGAGAACAATAGTCGGTTAATTGATAACAATACTTTAACCGTTCAGGTATAATAAATATACGCAATATTAATTTAACAGCCGATAAACAACAACATTGTTTTTATTTTGGTCGCGTGTTTTTGTATTTTTTGTTTGTATTTGTATGCAAGTTGCCATTTTTTTTTGTCGTTGTTGACATTTGAGTTGTCAAATATCAACGGGAAGTGTTCTGTAACTTATAATGTGCTCACTAAACAGACTTATGACAGTGCTGTATTTAAAGTTTTAATTAATATTATAACAATTAGTATTTAATTGAGCGATGATTAATTGAGATTTTTTATGAAGTATTGAGATCAATATGGGCGTTAATTGCGATTTACGCAATAAAGGTGCATACGTGAACTTAGTATTAACTATTCTAGTGGATGTATTATGATGCGTATTAGTAATATATTTCAAATGCAATTATATATTAAGTATGTAGTATGTGTGAGCGTTGGACCTCGCTCATTTGAAATTTCAAGATAAAAAGTAGCCTATAACTCCTTCTAGACATACAGGAAGATACTGTGAACATTTCAACAAAATCGGTTCTGTCGTTTTAGCGTCTATAAAGTTCAAACATACAAACAAACACACATTCATTTTTATATATATAGATGAAACGAAGTTCTTTACTACTTCAACATTACGAATGCAAGTCCACTTATTGCATATATTTCGCTGGGCTTAGGCGTTGAGAGCATGCACTCGGTTTTTCTATGTTTATTTACAGACCTACTGAATTCGATTCTTTCTTGTAGACAAAGAAGGATGCGATACCTCCAGTAGTACCTAATGTTATCCTCGTAGATTCTTTAATATTGATTCGTAGATTTCTAAAAATAGAAATAATAATTGAGCTTAAAGACATTCTTTACAAAGTTTTTACATTTCACTTAACTTTAAAAGGAAGAAAAGGAAAAAATTTAAAAAAAAATATTTCTTCTCAACAAATTGCCTTTTGTGGAGCCAATTAAATTAAAATCAAAGTGGGAATCAAAAATTAAAGAAAAGAAAAAAAGTAAAATCCAATAAAAAATATGCATTTTATACGCTTATATAGGCTTTTTACGCCATAAAATATTGTTAATTAGCGGTAAATGTAAAAAAGAAATGAAATTTTTACGAGTCAGACGACAATACCACAAAAATGATTCTTTAAAAAAATCAAAAGAAATCAAAAATTAAATAATGAGAGAGGCGGGAAGAAAGCAGAAGAAAAAAAAATGAATAAAATTAATAGCAGCTGAAAGGAATTTTTTTAATTTTCATTGTCCTGAAATGAAGGCCTTACTGCGTTAATAAACATAAGGACAGATGGGAAGGAGAAATACTTCATTATTTTATTTCGTTTTTTTATTTTTAATTTTAATAAAAAATTCATATTGTTTTTAGTGCTGTTGTTGTGTTTGCTTACACTTCATTAACTTGAAGAATGAAAAGGTCAAGAAATCCTTGGCATTTTAAGTGTTTTAGGCTTTAAGACATTCTAAATTGCATTGAAAATTATTTTGTCGCTCCTTTTTTGTTGGTTTTCTTTTTCTCTCTCTCTTTTATTTTATTTTACTCTGGACCATAATTTTGTGTTTTATTTTGGCGTTTTTCTTTTATTTTATTCGACGTTCCTTTATTTTATTTTTCATTTTTTTATTTGCTTCCTTTGTGACTTTGCCAAGCCAGTGTTGCTCTTGCAAGGAAAAGAAAAATGTTTATGAGCCGACAACAGGGAATTAAGAAGAGTGAGAGAAAATAAAAACCAGCACAACAATAACAATAATAAACCAAACATTCTTTTCTCCACACAATATGAAATGGCATCCGGATTGTAAAGTGTCCGCTAGTAACGCTAAAATAAGACAGGAGAGGCAGGAGGCCATTTTATCCTGCTGGACAAGACAGGATGCCATAATAAACACTTATTTTTCAAGAAAAAGGAAAAACACAATCAAAACCTTAATTTTTATAGCCATTATTGTCATGTGTAAATATGTACATAAGTATATAGAGATGTCACCACCAGTATCTTTACTTAGCCTGTAAGCTAGGCACATGATTTTTGCTATATAGCCTGCAATGCTGTTCATAGCTCATTATTAGTAGTTGTATTGTCCTGCACGAATATGACCAAGTCTTTTACTTTATTGTTCCTTTTTGATTGGTTTTTAAATAGAGGGATGTATATTAAAAACCAAATCCTTGTTATCGTACTTGGTAATAAAAAATAGAATGAGTGCCCGAAATAAAAACGTCAAATAATAAAATTAAATTCCAACAAAGGTGTTACTCTATAGAACAGCCATAACCCAAGGCTTTTGTCTTCGTTCATTATGGCATCCTCTTTAAAGAAGACAAATCTCATTAAATTTAATTTTATTATCTTGTTTTCTCTTTAAATCTTTCTTTTTTTTTCGCAAATTTATTGCCTTTTAACAAAAGATTCTCTCGTTTATAGGCAAAAAAACGAACACAAGAATCCTCAAGACAATGCAGTTCAATTCAGTTTAATTGGTGTTTGAGGTTTATCACCTGGATGATTGCATGTACATGATTCCAAAGGCATGGATTTATTAAATCTGTGTTCTATTGTAACAGATCTATACTAATGCTAATGGAATTTAAAGTTCGCTGTATAAATTTAAAAGGGTTCGATTTATTCTTTTTAGAAATGATGGAAACCATTTACAGTTGTGAAAGCGTTAAGTTTTAATACTACACCATGCTACTAGATTGAAACTTTCAAGACTAAGATGAACATATCACTTGAAATCCAAGTTCAAAGTCAAGCCTGAGCCCACAATATAAACACCGAGTTATTCCCCTTATCAGCTTAAATGTTGGCCTCAAAGAGGGTTTAAGTGGTAACTAGCTAATATCGTTCGTTCGAAATCATAAATATCTATAGTTGAGTAGCACCACTTGAGGCTAATTGGGTACAGATATTTCAAAAAATAGGTGACGTATGTTGGTATTTAAAATACTTGACTGTAAATGCGAGCATTTCAGTTTCAGATCTGAAAGAATAATAAATTTCGACATGGTTTTTCGAGATGCTCTTCTTTCTTAAAAGAACGCAGCTTAAACTTAAACACACTTTCATAAGATTGAATCTAGAACCACTAATGTCAGAGAAAAATACGAATAAAATCTCTGGTATTAAGACTAAAAATATATACTGGTTGTGCGCATATATATTGACACCGACTTTATTCTACCGGGCTGTGGTTTGGAAATTTATATTCAAGTCCGGTTTGCGCATAATTATGTCATTAGTTATGTAGACTTGATAATAGGTAGCTTTAGAACTACACCATCTAATGCGTTGTTTACTATTCTTAACTATGTGTCCTTTGCTATGTGATTGTGAACAAGCGCCACAAGAGCATGGACGTCTGGGAGCTATGGTCAACTCAAAATCTTGGATATTTTCGATCTGAATGTATCATTTCATTACATTATGCATGGACATGCTTTAGATCCTAATTTCGAAGGGAATCTACAGATAAATTCTTTTATAGTAACTGCTTACGCTTCCCCAAGGAAATCACCAAGTATTCATTGATGGATACAGGCCTCGCATGGAAATTGGATGTGCGAATATTTTCACAAGAGCTGATCTATTAAATTGTGTTTTGTACTGCCCGATAACTGTAATACTATTCAGGCTGAAATACATACATACATACATATGTACATAATTGGCCAATACGACCCTTCAGTCAGGATTACGGCCTAGCTTCTGCGCCACTCATGTTGTGTGCCTTAATTTTATACTTGAGTGGCGGGACCTACAGTTTAACGTCGACTCCGAACGCCGGATTTTGAGAAACTTTTTCATGGCACTACTCTCAGAGTTTCTTCCAGAAATCTGCTGAGAGGAAGTCGCCGAAGAAATATTCTTTCATATTTTGTTTTATTAGGTTAGAGGACGTGTACTTGTCAATTAAAACGAGTGCAGTACCCGGAGGTCGAATTGACCCATTGTTTTATTGGAAATGTCTGACCCGGAGTTTGAACCGTGGCTTTACGTCTAATAAGCCAACATACTACCTACTAGACTATGGCGACTAGGAACATACATTGGAGAATTTTTGGGCACCAATAATTTTTTGACAGGACTTGTCCAGCTAAAGGGGATTCGAAAAGAGCGATGTAAGCCAGAAGATATAATTATATAGAACAAGTAATGTCAGTATTTTAATGGGGTCATATGAGACCCAATTAAGCTATGATATTTGAGGAGGCTGCGAATTCAACGTAACTTAACCTTCAAAAGCTTACAAAGTGCAACATATACTGAAAGAATATTCACAATGTTCGGGTACTAGAATTACAATCTAAACAATAATTTGTACATTTGAATGTGAAACTTCAATTTAAGTTTGACGGTGTTTTTAGGTAAAAATCGCCCAAACTCCTCTGTACTATATTTGCATTGGGATGAACTGTTTAATTCTTTATTGCCTTAAAAACTTCTTTCGTGATATTGAATTCTTAATGAAAGAAACTACTTAAAAACACTCCTCCCCTCGCCTACAGTGCTTAATACAAGTATTTCCTGTTAATGTCAATAACATTAAACAGAATTAAAATTAAACGACGTTTTTCTTTAGCATTTCAGCAAAAATTTTTTTATGACAGAAACTGAAATTTCAGCAATTTTTTCACTCCCTCTTCGTCTATTTAATAGTGGAAGAAGATTGTAAGAAAATAGAAGAAAAAAAAGAACGTAAACAACAACAAAAACCCTATGCCTTTTAAACACCTTAAGACTTTTAACCCCTATTTTTGTGGAGAAATAAGAAGAAATAACAACGTCAAGAATATTATCAAGAACATCGTCAAATATTTAACGTTTAACGTTTAGTCTTTAGCCATATTATCTCATTAAATATTTAAGGCGTACAATTATGAGAGAGGAACCTTTTTTTTTTGTTGGGGAAGAAGAAGCTGAAAAAAAATATAAATGAACGAAATGGCGTTGAAAAATAAACTTCCTGCTCATCGCCACCAAAACTAAACGAAACAAATCCGTCCCTTGGGCCATAAACTTACATCCGTTGACCGCAAATTTTAACAAAAATTTCTGGTTTTTTTTCGACAACGCTTGGCAAAAGTCTGACACACACACACAGGGCAAAAAGGTGACTCAAGCAGCAGGAAATTTATTAAGCCAAGGAAAAGTAATGAAAAATACAACAACAACAAAATTAAATTTTGAAAATGTGAATAATCTCTCTCGCTCTCTCTCTCTCTCTGTCGCTTTTTTTTTGCGCCCGAAAGCTTTTCCATTTGAATTATTTGTTTGTAATGCGAGGTCAAAATTTAAATAATTATTAAGACAACAACAACAATACAGTAACAATGTATTCCCTGGCAGGGCATACATAAATATTTGCGTAAATGAAATTCAACGAAATAATTAAAATCGTAATAATTTTTTTTTTTACAAAACTAAACATAAACACAAAAAACAACAATAACAACAAGTAAATAATTCTGTATAGAAATGTTTATGGATTATTTGAAAAATAAATAACATTCTAACGAGAGAGGTAAAATTGTAAATAATGCTACAGAAAATAGTTTGAAAACGGATGCTGGGCAGAATCTATTGTTACAGTCCAAACATGTTGAAAAGTTATGGGCAAAACAATAACAAATCTAATTGCCCCAGAAACCATTTTTGTTTTGGATTTATGGATTTAAATAAATTGAAGAATATTTTTTTTTTTTGATTAATAAAGCTGAAGTATTCTGCTTGTCTTCAGGACATCATATAATTTTGGATACTTTAACTGGGACCGCAACGAAAGTTTGCCTTTCACAATGTATTCCATACTTATGTATATACTTGAAGATCTTTCAGATATCATGTAACCCTAGGGATTATATTCTTCAACCTGTGGAGTTAAGTTGTCACATACAATGGACATTTTTAGTTCAGGTTCATATAAGTTTAAGTCATCGTAGTCTGCCTACTAGGCAGCAAAAACACCGAGAGTAAATAAAATGAACATGAAATATTTTTAAAAAATCTGCTCTTCACAGGAGACTTTAAGCCGTAGGTCCCGCCACTTATGGAATAAACCAGACATCTCCCACAAAACAAAACATAGAAAATATTTCTTCAACAACTGCATATTAGCGCGTTTCTAGCAAAAAAAAAAAAAATATAAAAAAGGCATGGAAAGTTTCTCAAAAATCTATTGTTCGGAATCGACTGCAAAATATACGTTCCTCCACTCATGTATAAAATTAACACACACAACATAAGTGATGTAAGAAGCTAGGTTGTAATCCTGACTGAAGGGTTGTGTCGAACAATTATGTTTGTTATGTACGAGTATGTGTCATGTAACTCATTTCAATATTTTGGTTGATCATACTCAGCTACTTCCATTCAGTCAAATCACCTGATCCAGTTGCTTTCTCTATGTTCTCTAGAAAGGTTTTTTACAAAGTGGGCTTGTGTTTTCTCACAGCATATTCTTATATGAATGGATTTCAAATTTGACAGGAGTTTGATATGTAAAACAATCCATAAAGCTCCACGTAAAGTTTGTCAGCGTATCGTATCGCTAGCATGCAGTGAGTAAGGCCTTCAATGTCTCATTTCTGTACACTTGTAGCTGAGTTTGACATGCCATTGAATAGTCGCACCATCGTTGTGGTATGCACCAGAGATCAGCTATGAGTACTCAAAAAGATGAGTAGATTTGAATCATACTCATAATTTCTGACACTTATACGCATTCAGACTTATTTTAATATTATACTCATATTACTCATATTCAAAGTTTGAAGTACTCAACGTATTCATACTTAACAATATGCATGATGTTGTTGATTTCGACTCTCCTTTACTCAACATTTACAAGAATGACAAAATAAGTATGATTCGCATACGAACACCACAATACTCACTAGAAGATTGTGTGTTTGCTTTTCTTGCTGTCTTCGTCTTTCTTCTCAAATTAATGCAACAACAACTAAGACTGTAAATTTTGATGAATGATTTGAATCACTCGAATCATTTATGAGTATTATAAGTATTTTTTTAAAGTTATGAATCTAAATGAGTAGACTTATGAATCAAAAATATTTCGAAGGAGTATGAGTTTGATGTCAACGTTGTACTCATACTCATTGCAACCTGTACTTATAAATCAATGTTGTATTCAACTACTGTTGACTCACTCATACTCAACATTTCATGAGTACTTATGAGTAGCGAAAAACGATTAATTGCTGATATGCACCTAGTGGTAGGCTGGTTAATAGTGGATTCACCGCAGAGACATCCAATGATTAAAAAAATTTTTCTACTTCGTCGAAATATTCCACCTTAACTGCCATCAGTTCAGACAGGCACAACAATTTCTTACATGTTTGTAAGATTTTGGCAAGTAAACGGATTAAAAACGCGTAATTCTGGCATTCTAAACGATTATAGAGAATCTTACGGACTGATTCCCTCTTACCAGATGTCCAGGAAGATCTTATAGAGGTAAATGTGTCTCATAAGTTTCCTACAGCAACTGCAACGCCAAAGGTAAAGAAAATAATCTTGCCCCCTTGAACACGTTGTTGCTGTAAGCGAAACTGTTGCCGATAACACTGATTCGGTAATGTTCTTATCAATTATAAGTTGCATTTCGAACTATGCAGAAGACATCCACCATCGTGTACATTTACAAAATTTAATTTACTCATGAGCTCATACCAGCAGACCATGGCTAACGCCCACAGTTCGTTCAATGAATAATAAAGCTAAGTCAGCTAAAAAGTCATCTACTTTCACGAGGCATAGTCTAATCTGAATGAATTAGTGAATAGATAAAATTGTATAATTTGCGGCTCAGAAAATCATGCACCCACAGAGAACAATTGTCTAGTGTAGGTTTTGGTAAGGTAGAGAGATTGGGCTTTACGTTTTTGATGAGGACGAAATTGCATATAAGAAGATGAGGCTTATAAGAGGCGATATAGTCATTCAAACTTCAGCTCAAAAAAAAAAAAATATCTTTTGTCGTCTTCTTTTTAGCAGCTCTCGGGCAAAAGCTCTGAGAGAGAATGAAATTGTTATGAATAGGCATTCAAAAATCTGTTGTTTAAACTGTAGGTCCTACCTCTCCTTTATAAAAACTGACACGCGACGTAGTTGCTGTGAGAAGCAAGGTTGCAGCCTTGACTAAAGGATTATAACGACAAAGAAACTGCAGATTCGTTACAGGAACATGATAACGCACTTCTTGAGGCCTCAACTGGATGGCGTATGGTTTCAACAAAACAGCGTCAGCAGCCACAACGATTTTCAGCACAAATTAACTCAAGAAATTTTGATGTCAACTGATCCTTCAGTTACGATTACATGATAGTTTCTCACACCAACCATGTAGTGTGTATTAATTTTAATTTAATTTTTCATGGCAATTTTATTTCACTCTCAGATTTATTTGCCAGAATACTGCTGAGAGGAAATAGGCGAAGAAATATTTTTTTATATCGCTTTGTTGATGCCTGTAATGGCTATGTAGGGTGGGTAGCAGATATAGTTTTTTGTAATCCGTTATTATATAAAAAACATTCCGACGTCATCGAACCTGTACAAAAGCAATTTCTGATGTTTTGTCTCCGAGGACTGAATTTTAATCCCACAAGTTTACCTTCTTATTCTGCGAGACTAGCATTAATCAAACTTCCGACACTTAAAAGCCGCAGAACTATGTTAAATATCTCGTTCTTATTCAATGTAATTACTGGTGATATAGGCTCCAGCTTTTTAATCCATAATATCACATTTAATGTTCCTCAACGTCCGTCACGTCATTTTTCCCCATTATCAATACAATTTTTTAGATCCAACTACGCTGGTGCTGATCCAATTAGGAGAATGTGTAAAGAATTTAATAAATTGTATATGCTAATTGATTTTTCTTTATCCAATAATGTCATAAAAAATAATGTAATTATGTATTTAAATTCATAGTTTTTTAGAATTAATATCTTGTAACGTTAATTTAAGTGCCTGCAAGGAATATTTCCATAGGCAAATAAAAATAAATAAATAAATTAGAGTTAAATGCTTTAAATATAATGTTTTTTTTTTAATGTGTTTGATATACTTACGAATTTAATTCCAGATCTAAACGAAACTTATGATTAAAAGCCTTAATTAACAATGAGGTTCGATGAAAGTGTTTCTGGAAAGAAATAAGAAAAGAAATCAAAGTTTTATTAGAAAAAGTATTTAAAAATTTTTATTCAATTTAACAATAAAAACAATACAATTTAATTTTTTTATTTATTGTTAATATTACTATTATTTTAGATAAGCAGGTTTCATACAAATATTAAAAAAATTCAAATTATTTTAAATTGTAATGAAAAGAATTGAATTTCATTTCAAAAAATTTAATTTTTTTGTTTGGTTTTTATTACAACAAATCATAGAAAATACGTTTCATTGTATATGAACTTTCGGAATGAATGATGCATGATGATGATAATACGTCAGGTGTCAGTGTAAAAAAGTAAATTTTTTTTCATTGTTGTTGTTGTTTTCATTAAATTCGTTATCGCTTTGGAAAACCCATAGTTGAACCTGGCTTTTGTTTTTAACATACTAGACCAGACAGACAATTGCGTGTGTAGTGTTTGCCATAATCTGATTGATAAAATTAATTTAATTTTTTTCTTGTGTCTTTCTGTTGTTGTTTTTTGTTGTTTTTGTATTTTTGTTGTTATATAACAAATAGAAAATTAAAATAGAAAATAGAATTGTAGAATAAAAACATTAAAAAAAAAAATAAATGAAAATAGAAAACAATTTTGCAAATATTTGCTTAAATTCATGAATAAAAGTGTGTATGTATGTGTGTGTTTCTTTTTCATTAAACAATTGCTATTGTTGCTGTTGTCATTAACGTTAGAATGTTGATTATATATGGTACTAGTGATGATGATGATGATGTTCGATGAATGATGACAATAATGATAATGATGTTGACAATTGTAAATTTATTATGATTTCTTTGGCTTTCTTTTCTATTGAAAAATTGTTATTTATTTTGAAAATTGTAATGTAAACCATTCAGTTCATTTCGCATAAGCATTCATTCATTCATTCATTTTTATTTGTTCAATACAATTCATTTCATTTCATTTTATTTTATTTCATTTGAATAATTGAAATTTAATTGATAAACAGAAATGAAATGAAAGCTTTGGAAAACCGCTTTCCATTAAAATGTTTCACTTGAGAGCACTTTTGTCGTCGACAGTCGTCGATTGATGATAAGCAAACAAAATATTTTTATTTTGGGCCCACCACACCAACAAAACAACCATCAGCCAGACATGCTCTCTCTCTATCTCTCTCCTTGTAGAGAAAGGAGGCCTATATAAATAACCATTAATATATATTTCTATATATGTATTTACAGTTATAGGTTTACATGTAGGTGTATATGAATTTATAAAATATTCTATATTTTCCAATAATAATGCTTGTTTGTGAGAGTGCCTTTTTTTCTCTCTTTCTTTCAAGCGTAAATAATAAAAGAAAATCATCATAAAAATAAAAACTGGCATCAGCATCTAGAGAATTATGGCCTGTAAATATATATGACATATTTTTTTGGTAAATAAAGTTTTTACTTTTATTTATTTGTTCTTCAACAATTAATATTCAATACAGTATTTCTGTTAAATGAATAAATACTGTTACGAAAATGAAGAATCTAGATACTGGTGTTTAACATTAAAATTATAAACCAAAAAAAAAATACAACAACAAACAGCAACACAAAAAAAATGGTAAACAGGTAAACAAAAATACAACAACAAACGCTACTAGAATAAATGTAAACAAAATACACAAACAATAACAATGACACAACGATGTTTACATTAATTGAGATCTCGAGAAGGCAAAGCCACTAACATTAGCCTTGAAGAACATTCATCAGACTGTTTACTCTGCCATATAAAAGGCAAGGTAAAGCAGGTGGCTTAGTAAGTGAAGTTCAGTCGTTCTATTGTGAATATGTGGTACATTTTAAAATAGTAATCGCGGTTTGCAAATTTCGTTACAAAGATCTGTCGAACAATTGTCTAGAAATTTTTATTGTTCAGTTACTTTCGCAAGTTAAAAAACTTAAAAAATCTTTTTGAAAACGTTTTAAATATGAGTTCGTTGTTTGCCCACAAAATAAAAATAAATTGGTGTTTCAATTAAATTCTTTATTGTTCGCACTACTTTTGTGTGCCACGGTTTACACCCTGACGTATACAACAACAATTTGTTTGTTCGTTAATTTTCTTTGCCTACAGCGCATATCTTTACAGCGGAGATGTTTAAATCATGACTGTTTTCTTCACACGCAACTCCTCTTTACACAAGACTAACTGAATTTTTATTACACGTTGGCTGCTTTGTCTTGCCCTTTTATATGCTCGCGTAAACAGTCTGATGAAGGTTTTTGAAGTAGAATGTTCGTGTCTTCGCCATCTCGAGATCTCTATCGGGAGCTCATTGTTGTTTGTGTATTTTGTTCACATTGCTTGTTGTTGCTTTCTCACTTAATTGTCTATCTACTTTTTTTTCATACTGATGTTGTTGGTTTACTTGTAACAAGTTCGTTGTATTTGTTAATGTAGCTTTTGTTTATCGTTTTAACGTTAAACGTTGCTACACCGTTTCCATTTTCGTAACAATAAAATATGCGAGCACATAGAAGGAGACGGTATGGACAGCATTTAGTAAGGAAATTAATTCCGACAAAAGCTTTTGTAAGCTCAGGCAAGAGTTGAATAGCGGCTGGCACAGAGTACGATTTGTCTAGTTAATAGAAGCAGTATAAAACAGAAACCAACAGTTTCGACAGATCAATATGGCCACCATTCGAAAGACATGTGGAAATATATGTTTTTTGGCTTGGTAGATTATAGGTCCTCTTTAAAATACTACCAAACAACATTTCATAGCACTGAATAAAGAAAGGAGTTCGACTGAGATTATTCAAAGACTGTTCAATTCGAATATGATGACCATGAATACCACTAAGTTCCGACATAAAACATAAAATAATGTTGAACACTAGCGATGCAAGAACGCATCTTTGGTGAATTCCACATACTATATACATACATAATTGACCATTACAACTCTTCCGTCAGGATTACGGCCTAGCTTCTCACACATTCCACATTCGATATAAATTCGATTCACTGAACTGAACTGAACATAACAAAGAGCACATTTTAGTTCATTTCATGATGTTCTTTGTTGCACCTTTGCAGATCTTCATGTGGTTCAGTGTGTCATAAGCTTACTCGAATTCGATGAAGTATAAGTAACTCAATGGTAAATACGTTCATTTAATGTAAGACAAGAATTCTCAATTTGTGTATATGAAAAACACACAATTTCTCTTCTTCTTTTGAGTTGGATTCCTATGTATTTTTATTTTATAGAAACCGGGAATCTTTTTTTCTAGCCCTGTGGCACAAAATTGTAACAAAAACGCTTCTCTATTATTCTGTACTTTAATATTTAAAAATAAATGATTTTTCGATACACCATGTAATAAATTTCATTGTATAGAATAATAGGATACGAGACGTATGATTGTTTTTTAATAACAAAAATATTCATCATACGCAGCAGTGGACTATGAGGAATTCGAATTCTATACATAATGAAAAGCTTTTAGTATGGCTATGGTAACCATAGAATAACTCAATAGTTTTTGCTGTTCTTGAACCACAATCGATACACAAATTCATCAATCCAAGCCAATGGAATATAAACAGAGCAGAGTGTTGCCCTTTTTCCTTTTATTATCAATTATTTACAAGTATTTTAAAGCATTCAAGTGGAAAAATCTTTTTTTATTTTTCTGCTCATAAATTTGTGTAATTCCTTAAGGTTATTAAAAATATTTTAAATCTCCTTAACAGGGTCTCTTCTTCTTCTCCAGCAACCCTTTTTATTTGAAAGGGGGCGTTTTTAATGTTTTCTCCTACGAGCAATTGACCCTTGTATTTAAGCCATATTTTAAAATTCCATAAACGATTAAACATTCAATTAAAACACTTGAAAAATATGGACCCAGAAAATCAGTACCTTTAAACAGAATTTTATAAAATTTTCTTAAGCACTATGACGAACACAATAAGAGAGGGGCGGGTTTGTCTTGTAAATAAAATTATAAAAAATAATAATGAAAGGAATTTCTTTAAATATTTTTTTCTTTTATTTTATTGTGTCCGTTTTTTATTGTTTTTAATAAAATAAACAAGTCCACGCTCAATTGAGTGGAAAAGAAGATTTAAAAACAACAAAAAAAAAACAAGGAAACTTTCTCTCTTTCAACTGTAACCCCCAAAAATAGGCAACAAAATGTTTTACAAAAACTGATGAACCTTAAAGTAACTAAAGAACGTAGACTAGACAAAAGAAAAACGACAACAATAGAATGAAAAAAATGAAGGAAGAAAAACAAAAAGAAACAATCTTAAATACTCGTATCCCCTTATTGCCCTTTATCCTGCATGCCATTATAGAGTCCGTCCAGGCTTGTAATACAATGCATGCGAAGGCAGTTTAGAATTCTTTGAAATCATGAAGTGTAACACAATGATGGCCAGTAGAGAAAAATTAAATAATTTCTTGCCTGGCAAAGGTCCATAGCATAAGAGAGATTCAAGTGAAAATTGTACCGTTTTATGAATATGGCAGCAGTAGCTGGTTTTGTTTAAATAGGAGGTATTTATTGGACTCTAAAGTATAGGGTAGAGACTGTATATGTGAATTTGCTTTGTGTGTTTATATTTATGCCTAACACAATCGTACATTTGCAATAAACACTGAATATATATTGTAACTACACTGTTTCCAAAGTAACATTTTAGAAAGGGAAAGTTTCAATAAATGACAATGGAAATTAGTAGAGTGGCCATAATTATTGGTATGTTTTTACCTTTTAAAAACATTTAAAATGTGAGCTCGTAGATTGCAAATAAAATAAAAATAAATTTGTGTGTGTTCTTTATTATTCGCACAATTCTGTGTGTCACTGTCCACAACTTTATGTATACAACAGCAATTGCTTTGTTTGTTATTCCTCTGTTTACACCCTTTGCATAAACAATAATAATTACTAGACAATTATTACACAGATCTTTGTAACGGAGATTTTCAAACCACGATTACTCTCTTCGAACGCACCGCCTCTTCACACAAGACTGACTGAACTTCACTAACTGAGTCGCGTGCTTTGCCTTGCCTTTTATATGACAAAGTAAACAGTATGATGAATGTTCTTGAATGCGGACGTTCATGACTTCGCCTTCTGGAAATCTCTATAAATATAAACATCGTTGTCTACCAACAAAAATTATGTCAGTTTGGAGATCAAGACCAGCCAGCAGGTCCTACTATGGTCTAAATAGGCAATTGAGTAGCAGAGACTACTGTTATACTACAAAACTAGTACTCTATACATACTCCCCGTGCTTCTTTATGGCTCAGAGGCATGGACACCATTAAGAACTGATGCAACAGCCTTGAGAGTATTTGAAAGAGAAAAGTCTCACGTAGAATCTTCGGTTTCCGCATCCGATCCAACAGTTAGCAGTATGAGCTCCTCAATGACATGGACGTTGTGCAGCGTATTAATATCCATACCTAATCCAATCCATCCCATGTTTGAATACCACATGAACTTATGCTAAGAATCTTGAAGGACTGAACTACATTCACGCATACAACGATTACGACTTTGCGTTGATACTAATGATTAGAGTCTTTGACAGAAAACCCTTTAGAAAGGGGGACATTGTTTGTATTTTTTTTCAAGATGTCATCGAGTTTTTTTTTGGCATTCAAATCAAACAGATTAGCTTTTACAAACGAATGTAAATCATGAATTGGTAGGATGGAAAAATAATTATCCTTTATGACTTACTACTGCTTGGCCAAGCAATAAATTCTGTGCCTTTGAACGAAATATAATTTTTAATGTCAGTATTTTGTTACTAGAAACGGTGTTGTTTTTGTAATACTAGTAACCGCCATAAGTATTTACAGTAAATATCAGTTTGACTCTTAACTGGCAAATAGAAAAGGAAGAAGGAAAAATAAAACAACAAATAAAAATAAACAATAGAAGGAAGTAAAAACAAAAACAAAAGAAAACAAAAAATTGTAAAAGAGGAATAAGACGCAAATAAACAAAAAAAAAAACAACAACAAAGTTTTTATAAGAAAAACAGCTTAAAACGTAGAAGGTTTTGTTAAGGTTTTTTTTTTTATTTATTTTCACTTTTATTTGCAGTTTCTTTTTTCTTAATTTTCTTTTTATTTTTTTTGTACATCATTATAGTGAGGTTTGTTAAATTTTATTTTTATTACTCGGTAGCTTGCTATTTAGGGCTCTCTCTTTAAAACACTGATAACTGCTCCAATGAAAGAGCAAAAGGAAGGGAACAAATTGTGTGTGCTTATTTATAAGGATAAAGCGCGTGTACGTGTGTGTGTGTAAGTGTAGCCATAAGCCTATAAAGTATATTTAACACATACTGTCACAATAACAGTGTATATGCTTAATTCTTGTGCTTCTTGCATATTTCTTTTAATGAGGGAATGTTTAAGAGAAACACAAGAAAGAAAATAAAAATGAAACTGGTTTTACCGATAAAAAAGAAACGAAAAATTATAATGAAAGAGAAGAGAGAAATAATAAAGAAAATACACACCCTATACACACACATCCACATACACATATATTTTAATTTGTTTAATGAGCATACAGTTGAGGCAACAAACAATTGTAGGCTGCCTTCTTACTTGTTTCTTCGTGTTCATTTCTTTGAATTGTTGCGAAATACAAACAAATAAAATGTGTGTTCATATAAAATAAAAATAAAAACATCAACAACAGCAATAAATATTTCGGTCAGTCTTTTGTGGATACTATGCATACACATGTACACCCAGCAATGAGCATAATTTATTTATACTCACACAATCACAATCGCAATCGCAATTGTAAATTATTTTTCTTGTTTTTTATTTTAATTTTCTTTGAGATTCTTTTGAAAGATATTGTTGTTGCCGTTTGTGTATGTGTGTTTGTTGTGGCCGCTTTGCTTTGCTTGCTTTGAAGGTGTGGCAAATAAAAAACCAAAAAAAGAAAGAAAGAAACCAACACGCAGATGAAAATCATTTAAATTCAGTTGCTTTTATGCGTATTTTGTTTTTAATTTTAATTTTCATTTGTTTGCTGTTGTATGCGACCATAAAAGCGAAGAACCATAAAATAAATATGAAATCAAAAGCAGGCCAAAATATTCATTTGAAAACCGAATAAATTAAAGCTGTCATGAACTGTTTTATGTTCTTTTTTGTTTGAAAAGAATTGGCCACAACTTGTTATTTTTGTTTTAAAATGTGGTTTAAGGAAATTCATTTGTTATTATGAATATTTCAAACGTCTGACATTCTACGAATTCAATATTCAATATTTTTGAATAAAATTTCATGCCCTCACAATTAGGTCACCTAATGTACTAATGGTGGCAGTACTCTTAACAAAAGAGGCAACCTTATAACACCAGTGTTAAGTTTAAAGGTACCACGTGTTTGATACATTTCTTTCTTCTTCTTTTTTAAGTTATTCATCACTCAAAAAGAATTTCATTGAATTTTTAATCAAGGAAATAATTGATCAACATTTTATTATTCAATACTTTTATATGAAAGTTCTCATTCTAACCCATTTGTAATACGAGTTGGATTGTATTGTTACGTTTTTACGTTTTAAAAACGTTTGAAATAAGAGCTCGTTGATTGCAAATAAAATAAAAATGAATTTTTATTTAGTTTTAATTAAAATTCTTTATTATTAGCACAACTCTGTGTGCCACTCTTCACAACTTGATGTAAACAACAACAATTGCTTTTCTTTGTTATTGCTCTGTTTATACCCTTTGCATAAACAATGAAAATTACTAGTGAATGTGTTCGACAGATCTTTATAACTGAGATCTTCAAACCACGATTACTCTTTTCAAATACACCGCGTTTGCACACAAGACTGAACTTTTACTGACTCCATTGCCTGCTTTGTCTTGCCATTTTATACGGCAACGTAAACAGTCTCACGAATGTTTTTGAGGTCGAATGTTCGTGGCTTCGCCTTCTCGAGATCTCTATAAATGTAAACATTTTGGTAAACATTTATAAATGTCAGAATCGTTGTTTTTATTTATTATTGTAGTGTTATTTGTGTATTTTGTTTACATTTATTCTTGTAGCGTTTGTTGTTCCATTTTTGTTTACTTGCTTATCATGTAAACAAGTTCATTGTTTTTGGTTTTGTAGCTATTATTCATAATTTTAATGTTAAACAATGTAAAAGCGAAACACCAATAAATAGATTTTTTAAATTTTCGTAAAAATATTTTTCAAGAGTCTGTCGATTACCGAAAAAAGCAGGAAGATCTTCAAAAATTTAAAACTACTCTTTGAGATACCATTCATAGAGGTCTTAAGATTGTCAGTCGTTAGTGGATGTCACTGGGTCTGAGAATTAAGGACAACAATAGTACCAATCAATCACTAGTAGAAGAAACTTACGTAAATGGACAAATATTTGACTGCCGAATGAGGCAATATTACAGAAACTGATCATAACAGCACAATAAATGGATGTGAAAGACTCATATACAGAGCAAGGTCATACATGGCAACGGTAATACAGCATTTAGAAAGCTTGCAAGGAAATCATGGAGGTGCAATCCCGTAATTGTCCAATGTCTGAATTCGATGGTGCTCAGAATAATTGGAGCTAGACAGGATACAGAGACTGGGCTGTAAAGATACAATAGGGGCAATGATTTATCTGACAGTGGCGTTGGAGGCTCTATTGAATTTGCTAATGAACACCAGAGATATGGACAATATTGTTAGTATATATATGGTTTGCAACGAGACTTAGTTACAAAAGTCCCTGAAGTATTCCGGAAGCTACATAATCTATTAAAATATACATCATTTTGTGGTATAAAAATGGGTCAAGAGGGAATGGAAGTTATTGATCACTGAATGAAATATTCCGAACCCTTGGAGAAGGTCTTAATACAATTTGGATAAAAAAACCGAGACAGTCCTGCCGCCATCAGAGCAATCGATTCGTAAGACGTTTAATTGATGATAGTATGGAACTAACGGAAAAATCTAAATCAACAAGGTAAGGAAGATAAGGAAATAGGAATGATGAATACTAATTCATATGGGAATTAACTTGAGAGAATGTTTGCATCCTTACCGCTAATAAGGCCAGAATCTTTTTGTGGAGAGGGGACATATGTTTGAAAAGGTTGTTTAGCTGTAAGTAGTTGAGAAGCTAGGCCGTAATCCTGACTGAAGGGTTGTAATGACCAATTATGTATGTATGTATGTATGTAAAGAGAAAAAAACCGAATAGGTCTGAAGTAAGTTTTTGTTTTGGAAAATTTCAATAACGTTTGTCTGAGTCATGCATCAGACTATCCAGGTCAATAACAACGCTTTTGATAGAACACTATAGGCAGACATTAAGAATATTTCCCCAGAATTTAGGTCTACGTGAAACTAATTTGTAGGTTATCTGGTGATGAGGACAAATCATTAGCACAGAATCTTGGAACCTGCAAGGCATTAATGCACCCAGAATGAAATATGTACATATCAGGCGCTCGACAGGAGGCTTTAATGGTTGAAGCAGAGCAGAATTTTTGTCAATTCTTTCAAGGCAATAGGCTTAAAGTAAAGATTATACGAATAACCCATACACAAGGAGCAAATAATTTTACAAAAAAAA
This sequence comes from Sarcophaga rosellei, assembly GCA_930367235.1. Lineage (NCBI taxonomy): Eukaryota > Metazoa > Arthropoda > Insecta > Diptera > Sarcophagidae > Sarcophaga > Sarcophaga rosellei. The sequence continues at coordinate 65,713,276 of OV884018.1, forward strand.
ACCTTAGGAACAAAATACTTTTGAACATACAGAGAAGGTCGTGACATTACCAGCCAGTGTTAGTCGTCATCTCAATGGTCTAACTGGGATCATTTTGTGAAAGTAGCGCGAGGACTCAGAGCATAGCTACACAATTTACTGAAATGTAGGTTAATGAAGACGTGGTATTGCGTGTCTCAGATATTAATAAATCTAATTTACTTATACTAAAGGCGAAACTAATTTCTAAAAATTATTTCCCTTTCTTAATCTGCAGCAAAGTTCTTAATGTTGATATTTCGTTTCAAAAGAAGACATTAAAAAACGCTTAAGGTCAATCAAATAGAAACTCATTTAAGAGAATTATTGCCCCCTCTTTTATCCTAACGATCAGAGTTTTTTGATTTTAAATACTTTTTAAAGTCTTCTTTTGTTTCTTTGAAGACAAGAAGGAAAACTTTTATTTAAAAACTATGCCATTAAAAAATATCTTTTCAAAAGCATTTTATTTGTCCATTGTATTGTATTGTACTTTAAAGCCATAATAATGCAATAATTATCATCATTTAGAATTCATTTGGAATTGATAAATGTCATCAGTTTCCTGAGTAAAAATTTCTCTTAAGTTTTACGTTTCTACCCCCCCCCCCCCCCCCCCCCCCCCCCCCCTCTACTTAATGATACTTTATTTCTCTCGTTTTCTTTACCGTATCCCTTACTATTCATCTACTAAGGGAATAAAAAAATTGAAAAGAATTTTGTCTTGTCTTCAATGTATTGTGTATGACAATGAATAGAAGAGAAATGTTTTTCAATTTAAATAAATTTCTTAAGAAATAGCAGTGTAGGCAAGTTAAAGTAAAGCATTGCAAGTATCATTTAAAAGAATTAAAAAAAATTGAAAATTATTGTTTAAATAAATAATTTATGGAGAAATTTTAAAAGATTTATTGACTGTTGGGAACTTAGGGTGGTTTTGGCATGTCAAAGTGCTTGCATATAAATTCGGTTGGTATTTATAGAAAGGCAGGGATTCTAGATTAAAGGAAATAACAAAGAGAAGAGAAAATTTTATACGTTTTTCTTTTCTTGATAATTGGGAAAAAATATTTAAAAAACAATTTAAAAACGAAATAAACTAAGAACTGAGGAGACATTTAATTGCTGTAACTAACGAGAGAACTTCTATCAAATTGTCCATGTGCTCGTAAAGTCTACTTAAACTATAAAGGGGAGTATTCCGTATGGAAGCAGGGGCACTTTTGCAAATCGCATTGGTCTTGGTCGCTTGGAAAATGACTTCTACAGGAGCTACTAAGATAAAGAAAAGTAGGGAATTATTCCTTATGTATTAGATACCTATCCAGTCGGAAGATGAAGAGGCACCATGATGTCTACTTAATAGCTGATTTAAATGAACCATCAGAGTGATGAGGAGTGGCAGCCTCAGTCACTTCATCAGAAGTTCACGAGTGGTCCAAAGACAAGGGAAAGTGGGAGACAATGGTGTCATAATGGACATTATACAATCTAATTATGTATGTCTATCCAACTATCTGCCTGTATATCATCACTTAGTACACAAAATTTGTAGGCAGTGAAATTATGTCAATTGAGGCTTTGTTTCGCACCATTAATGCGAAGAAACTGAAGATCCAACCTGAAGTACAATGGCTGGCAATACAATGTTATGCAAATGGAAATGGTATTTTGCTTTTACATCTTTTAATATTAAAATAATGAACAAAAGCTACAAAAACAAAAACAATGAACTTGTTTACATGATAAACAAGTAAACAAAAATATACCAACAAAACAACAGTATAAATAAATGATAATAAGTAAACAAAAATACAACAACAATCATCAGCACAAAAAAAGGGTGATAAACAAGTAAACAAAAATGCAACAACAAACACTGCAATAACAAATGTAAACAAAATACACAAACAACAATAATGAATATAAACAACGATGTTTACATTTATAGAGATTTCGAGAAGACGAAGTCATTCGCCTTCAAGCGCATTCATCAGAATTTTTACCCTTCCATATAAAAGGCAAGGCAAAGCAGGCAACGGAGTTAGTAAAAGTTCAGTCAGTCTTGTGTGAAGACGCTGTGTGTTTGTGGAGAATAATCGTGGTTTTGATAATCCGTTACAAAGATCTGAACAATTGCTTAGTAATTGATATTGTTTAGTGATATCTTCTTCTTCTTCTTATATATAAAAATGAATGTGTGTTTATTTGTTTGTGGGTTTGTTTGAAGTCTATAGACGGCTGAACGGCTGAACCGATTTTCTTGAAATTTTCACAGTATCTTCCTGTATGTCTGGAAGGAGTTATATAATCATCTCTATGTAATCTATCTATCTATCTAAATATGAATGTTTGTTTGTATGGATTTAATAGAATCGCAAACTGTGTATTTGATCATGTTATGATCTTCAGGAAAGTTGTTGCTCATGAGCCCGGGAAGGTTTCTAAATTGGTATGACCAATATCCGACATGTGGCGCCACTGAAAATTACTAAAAATGAATTAAATCGTAAACTGTGCATTTGATCATGATATGATCTTTAGCAAAGTTGTTGCGCATGAGCCGACGAAGGTTTCTAAGTTGATATGACCAATTTCCGACAGGTGGCGATACTGAAAATTACTCAAAATGAATTAAATCGTAAACTGTGCATTTGATCATGATATGTTCTTCAGCAAAGTTGTTGCGCATGAGTCGACGGAGGTTTCTAAGTGGGTGTGATTAATTTCCGGTAGATGGCGCCACTGAAAATTATTCAAAATGAATGACAAGACAGTGGTCGATCTACACTTCAAGCACGGAACAAAAGAGCATTACGAGCCTCAGAATCAGACGAGCAACGAGCATTGAGACCTGAAAATCTTCGAGTACATGCCGCTGAGACCCGTTCGAGTGAGATTTGAAACTGATCGAATTCGTAGTACTCAGGCCCGTTCGTTTGACTCATCTGGTGGACAACGGGAAACAAAATCAATAAAATGATTCAATATTAATTGGATATTTGTATAATGTCTTTCCATCAAATTTATTTTAGTTGGTGGCGCAATAACGCGCGCAGTGTACAGCTAGTTGTTTATACAAAGGGTGTAAACAGATGAATAACAAATAAAGCAATAGTTTGCTATGAAAGTTTTGTCAAATAAAACAAGTTTGGAGCATTCGAGAAAAATATTTTGAGTTCTACTCAACAAAACTCACAACCTACACTATGCCATTAGCTGGGTGTGTTTTGTCTGTATCAGCGTGATATTTCAAATATAGTGATAGTTTAAAAGAAATCGAGATTCTGTTATTAAGGCTACATTAACTACTTAAGATTTATCAGAATTATGAGTAAAACTTCTGTTCGACAGTGCGGCAATTAAAGTAGATTTGGGGAAAGAGAACCAGTAGTTAGAATACTGTGATATTACTATAGACGTCTTACATATACTACTTATACTAACATTATCATTTCTTCTTCCTGGTTTTCCTGGGTCTCTGTTTTGTTTGAATTATTACCGGCCTTTGAACCTTTACGATATTTATACATGAAATAATAGAGCATTATCAATAAAAAAATGTTGCCCCCTGCATAAAGCCCTTAAAAGCCAAAATTATTTTATAGTCCTTGGCTATTACCCTTTAACGGCTTAACCATAATTTCTTAATATTTTCTTATGATTTATTTCGACCATAATTTATTGATAATGTTGCCATAATGGAACATTAATAGCCTGCCACCGAAACAATGGGGTTAATAGTGGTAGTATACATACCATGAGATAAAGTTCCATTAAAAATTTTAATTTGAATTTGATTTCGAAGAGAGACTATGATAATGGGATACTAAAACTCAGGCTGGAACTAACTGTAACTGTAAATGATTATTATTTTCTTTTTTATCTTTGATATCTTTCCATTCCCTGTATTTATTTGCTAATGACTTTAATGCCCTCCTTGTTTTTGCTGTTGCTTTTGTTGCAGTTGATGTTCAAACAAGTGTTAGGCCATGTTAATGCTGTTGTTATAGTTTTTAGCCCCGAAGTAATAATTGGTTTTAATGTTAGCATTACTTTATACGTGGCTTAGTGTATGTATGCATATCGTATGAGTAGTTTGGGGGATGTTGACAATATGCCAGAATAAATACGGCCGGCACAGAAAAGTTTCCAGCATCAAAACAACAAAAAACGGAATGAAACAAATCGTAAATAAATCCAAAAAAGTTTTGCTTCATAGTTGCATAGTTGCACAGAATATAATTGTTCTAAAACAATAACAACAAGAACAACAACAATAGCGAAAAAATAAATAGAAATTCAAACTCATAGACTGGACTAACAATAGCCAACTCTGATACCAGCAAACAAAACATAACCAACCAGTCAGTTCGTCAGCCAGCCAGCCAGCTAGCTAGGCAGCCAAATAATACGTTATAACCTAAAGGATTTCAAAAAGTTACCAAAACTAACAATAACAACAGCAACAAAGTTGAATGTTTGATAAAAGAAGAAAACAATTTCAACACTTGCATTTCATTTGCATTTGCTTCAATGTAAATGGCTTGAGCAAAGCGGTAGAGGAGGAGATGTGCCACCAGCTAGGTACGCAAATTATTTGAATTTTTCATTTAAAAACAAATTTTTCCCTCTTTTTTTTCTTTTTCTTTTCAGAACTGATGTTGGACACGCACCAAAAGCATTTATTGGCATTTTGAAAACGAATTTTTTAGGCGTCTTTTTTAGTGTGTTCTCTCTCTTTTGTTGGCTTCCTTGTGAAATTTTTTTTTCGAAAGTGCAGATAGAATTTCATTTATTCAAATCCACGCTTTTCTAGGGGTATTCCCATGCAGAAGAACAGCAATCGAGAACAATACTGATGACTTAAATCAGTCGTGTTATATTTTATGAACAACCGACTCAGAATTTTAGATGAGGAATTCTATTTGGAATAAAATTTATACGGAGTCATTGAAGCCGGATACAAAAACTCTGACATTAATGGCAGGGAGAATTGTGTTTAGGTTTAGTTTTCAGGTTAGAGGACGTGTATTTGCCAATTGAGACAAGTACAGTCCCGTAAGTCCAATTGCCCATTGTACATCATCTTAAAAGGAGAGAGAAATAATAGGGGAGATAAGGAAAAAGGAGAGCAATTAGGAAAGGGAGAATGAGGAAGCAGAGGAATTACACAGACTAATAAAACAACCATCTCTGACTAGTAATAAATCTATGGAGAGCTTTTATGTCGCCTCTCGACACAGAACTCAAACCCTCAAAGAAGCTCCTGCCAAGTATCTTCAATCCCAACCTACTAAAGGCTGGACAGTTACAGAGAAGTTGTTCGATAGTCTCCAACTCTTCCAACAACTATTGCATTATACTCTGCAATAGTCCGGCTGCGATCTGTTCCAGATCTTTGTTAACGATCTAATCTCGCAGTGCCCCGTAATAAAACCAATAATTAACCTTAAACTGGTCTTATCCATTCCCAGAAGCCAACCTGTCCTTACACTGTGTATAGAAGGCCATAGACACCCAGAAACATAACAACCCGATTCTTTTCGCCAACGCCTCTACTCTTCCCACCTGATCCATCCATTGATGAGACCGTACAGGTAGCAAATTGGGGAATCAGGACCAACTTTCACATCATCCTCAGAAAGTGAACCTGATCTAGCGAGAGCATCCGCTGTCTCATTACCGAATATTCTGCTATGAACCCAACATAGACGGATTCGGTCTGCTATAAGTACAAGTACAAGTAGTACAAGTGAAGTGACTCAGATATAAAGAAAACTTGAAGTTTGTTAAGCATGAACTGAGTATATCTATTGATTTAATTATATATCCCTACGGAAACGTAGGTCAACTAACTGCGAATGTTAAGCATATGTAGAGGACATCGTACACTGTCTAACCTATTGCATTTACTTACTTACTTACTTGATTGATCATCACAAGCCGGAATTGCAACCTAGTTTCTCACATCACCCATATTGTGTGTTAGTTTTATTCATGACAGATTTTAGAAATTTTTGGTTGCAATTTCATTTCACTCTGAGAGCAAGTCGACGCTAGAAGTATATATTTACTTAATTTCATTTTTGTTCATCTAATAAGACAATATACTACCTACTAGACTACGGCATTTTCAACGTATTGTGGTTGCTTATTTATAAAGAAAAGTCGAGGGTGTTCTAATCGCACGATTTTGGTGGCCAGTTTATATCACCTACACATGAGATAACAATTCCCTCGAATCTGTCGTGCAAATTATCCAATGTGGCATGAAATGTGAGGCACGTAATGTCGTCCTGATATATATCATATGCTTTTGGTGTTCACATCATCCAATTGCGGTAAAAACAAGCTGGTAGCCATCGGCCTATAGTGATTACCGTTGACAGTGAAGGTCTGGCCAACGTCGTTCTCAGAGAAATATGGAGCATTGATGCTGGCAGCCTTAAACCCAGTAAAACCAATAACTTCCAGAAATGAGCCTCATCTGTAAAGAATACTTTTCGATGAAAATTAAAGTCAATTGCCAAATGCTCCAGAGGCCATTTAATAAACACACGTCGTTGTATGTAGTCCTTAATATTCAGTTTCTGTGTGAGTAAAATTTTTCAAGGCTTTAGGACCAAGTCACGACGAAAAATTCGCTGTGGACGATGCTAAGTTAACAGCCTCCAATTTTTATGCACAGTTTCACGGACAGCGGCAATGTTTGTTCAATCGAATAGTGCTCTGAGTGTTCTTCAATTATGGCGATTGCAAAATGAGCCAAACCTGCGGTACGTTGGGCATTTTGATAAAACAAATGTATTATTTGCCTGTGTTTATGAGAGATATATCCGTCTATGTTGCTTTGGCTAAATAGAGTCCGTGGTTCAAAACCCAGTCCAAACATCTTAAACAAAACGAAATATGAAAGAATATTTCTTCGGCGACTTCCTCTCAGCATATTTCTGACAGAAGCCGTGAGAGTAAATAACAAACTGCCATGAATAGTTCAGAGTCGACTTGTAAGTTTTAGGTTCCGTCAGTTATGTATAAAATTAACACACGTATCATGAGTGGTGTGAGAAGCTAGTTCGAAAGCCTTGCTAAAGGGTTGTAGGGACCAATTCTGTACGTATGTTAAGTATCATCGTCAAGATGGCCGTTACCAATTGCCAAAGCTTGGAAGTTCCAGTAGAAAGAAAATATGTCAGTAGCCATCTGCTAATAAAATCTTTATCTGTTAACGCCCCTACTGTTATATGAAAGCGAAAAAAAGCACTCTTTTTACGCATTTTGTATGCATGAGAGTATCAAAATAATCTAAAAACAAACAGACAAATATGCACGAATGCTACAGCTACGAATGCTGAAGCTAAAGATAACGATTCCAATAACACTTGTGATGCAATGCGAACAACGCAGGCAAGCAAGCAACTCATTTTCCTGGCAATAAAATTCAAACAAGAAAACGGCCTTTAAATTAAAAAACACAAGGCAGGAGGCATGAGTTACGAAGCAAAAAAAGATTTTTCACTTCAAATGCTGGAGTTCAAAAAAAAATTTGCGTGGAGGGCAAGAAAATGTCAAAGAGCATGACGAAAAAAAAACAACCAAATCCATGGCTATAAAGCATAAACAGTACATTTAAATTAAAATAAAAAAAAAATACTTATGTAAGCCTACAAACATGTTTAAATACACGGACAAGGCAAATAATGTTGTTAGAAATTATGCTACAAGCAATAACAACAAAAACTATGTGTAGTAATAATAATAATGCAGAACCTTTTTGTCCTTTGGCTGCTGACACACACCCACACACCAGTACTTATAAATCTAAATCTAAATGTAAATAAATATGTAGAGTTTGTATACGAATTGAATTTTAATTTTTTATTTCAAAACATTATTGAGTTTCCCAGGGCATTTTTAAGCCGGACACCATCGCCCACTGTATGTTTAATCTGTGTGTATGTGTGTGTGTATGTATGTGTCTCTGTAAAACAAACGAAATGAAAAATATGAAAAACAAATCATTTCATAAATCAGTTTCTATTTTAATGTTAAACTCAGAATATCTTGTATGTTGTTGTTCGCCTGAGCATGTAAACCCACCAAAGGCCCCTCAGCAGGAGGCCGCTTTAAATACAAAATTTTTTTGTAATTTTTTTTATCTGTTCTCTACATAAATAAGCTTATAACGGTATATTTAGTCTTAGATAATATCACATAGCACAGCTCATATAACAAATAATAATGCGGCCGTTTATATGAGAGCATTGGTTACAAAGCTAACGAAACCATTACCTGCAGCATCACAGCTTTAACGTGAAATGAATTTTAAATAAAAACCAATAAAACTATAAGCAAACGAAAACAAAAAACAAAAACATAATAAAAGTCACTGCAAAAGAGGAGAAAAATCCATGTCCTTAGAGAGAAGAAATTTATTTCAAACAGTTTAGTCATGTGTTGCCCTTACTTCTTGGGAAGAACAGACATTTTTAGGGGACTGTTAAGAATTCCTTGAGATTTAAAGATTTTTAGAATCTCTGTTAATCCAAGCATAGTAAAAATTATTCACATTCTTAATTTTTGTTTGTATTATTTATTCCAAAGGAAAACATGCAACATGCTGAGTCCTCCTTTAAGTTTTTTTCATTCTCTTTCTCACTCTCTCTCCCTCTTTCTTTGTTATAGACTGTATAATAAAGTCGTCACTGGCTAAATGAGAAGTTGAATGACCGAAACAATGCCATCAGCATTATGAGCATAAATTCAGGGATTATTGGAATATAGTTGGAGTAACTGAGACCGCCACCATACATACATACACATAAACTATCCATGTGATAAATAAAATTTAAATGTTTAAAATTTCTTCTGAGTTTTTTTTTTCAGACAACAATCACTCGTTAGATTCACGTTTTCTTTCATAGTTTTTTACAAAACAGTTCATATAAATTGGTGACATGATACATTCATAAGAAAATAATCCAAAGTCTGGAAATAGAAAACGTCTAACCATCGCAGTATGCATCCAGAGCATGACTTTTCGGCAATATTGCTGCATATCATTATGTCTTTCATGCCAATAATATTCCAAAACATTTTACTTTCAGTTTCCATGATATTTCCTCAGCTTGAAATCGAATATTTTTCAATTTAAAATATTTTTCCTTATCGTAAATGGTACTACTGTGGTCTTAGTAATATTTATCATCTAACCCACCGACGTGCACTACCGACTTACAATATTAAGACCAAACAGTTTCTTCTACTCTTACTCATTTCAGACCACTTCATCAGAAGCTCATTAACAACAAAGTGATGGTGAAAGAACCTCACCTTGTAAGCAGCCTTCCATCGTGGCGACCCTTATTAGAATGTGTTTTTGCGATCTGTGTCATTCATCTAAAAACCATAGAGTCTATATCCCTTCTATTCAATACTCAATTTATAATCTTGTGATAAGGTTAAACACTTTGCGTCCAAGGACTCACATTAATTCCGATTAAGATCTATACCCTAGCAGATCAATTCGCTCGAATGAGCATTATTTAAAATGGACCGGTACATCCTCTCAATACTGAACATGGGTATCAAGAGCTTCCAATATGAATTAGGTGGGGCTAATTGGAATGAACACCACCACTCTTTCTAGAGCTAAGTTACTGCGGCATATATTTATTAGCTATGGTAATCTATCCCCTATGATCCTTTGCAGTGGAGTAGGAAACATTGCATCCTTTGCTGACATGTTGGATGGCAGAAACGTATGCCTATTTGATTATCTTACCGATATAGACATAAGCCTCAAACTATACACTTCAGCGAACTCATTGTATCAGGTCTCTCATTGAACGTTTCATATCTTAAAATTTTTCTTTTATTCCCTTTAAAGACATATCGATGCCATCTTGTGCAGAATATAACATTATTTAAATGTCCACCACGGTATCTCTGGATAAGCACAAGTTAAACGTTAAACTCGCTTTAAAGACCGCTATGGATTGCGGCTTATTAACATATACTTGCAAAATTAAAAGAATCCCACAAAGAAAAGGCTAACAGGGCCAAAGGGCTCGATCTCAGTGGCCAGTTCACATCACATCACATCCACGGGAGAACGACTATGGTTATGCTTTAGTATGAGCATTTGTGGCTAATAACACAGTTCTGTTGAAACCATATGTCGTTGATGTCCATATCAATTTCAATTGGAAAGAGGTAAAAAGAATTACCAAAAATCTAACCATCGACCATGCTGTTGTCAGTGATGGCTAACAGTGTGCTCAAAGAAATGTGTCCCCATTGAAGCTTCAAATCCACACCAAGCAGTACATTTTTCGCTCTTTAATCAAATGTGGATCAGTATTCTCGAAAACTGTGTTAATTCACGTGCTCATTCGTTTACAAATGGTCTTCACCGTTGAAGATATTGTTTCAATAAAATTAAGTTCACACGTCGTTATCCGTAGTAATCCATGTGATTTAGAAAAGCAAACTGAATAAATGACAACTAATTTGACAGATGTAGCTTCAACAAGATGGCTGACATCAGCTGTTAAAGTTCGATAGTTCCTGTTGGTGCAAGATTACAAATTTTTTATTTTGAATGGAGAATTTCTGAATATTTTAATTCCTTTTTTTTCTTTTTTAATTTAATTTTGTTCACAATTATGCACATGTTTAATAATTATTTATTTGCAACTATTCTTTCTAATCCGTTTGTTGTAACACAAAATATGCAAAAATATGCAAAAAAACATGAATAATTCTTCTTTTTCTGGTTGGCTTTATTGACATTAACACACAGACTTCTAGTTGTTTTCCTCTTTTTTATTTTCCAATATCGTGACTCCTTCAATTGTATGGTGTATGCAATGCTGCATATTTGTTGCCTAAATCTATAAACGTTTTAATTACTAACTGGTTAAACAAAATATTTATTGCATGTAAAATTCATATATACATACATATGTAAACATATATTTACATACATCTATGCAAACGTGTATTTTTCATAAAACATTTGTACAGCGCCATGTAATATTACTTTTTGGTCTGAACCATCAGTAGTAGCAACAGCATATTTTTCCAATTAAAATAAACATTTCCATAAAATATATTTTCCCTCTCTCTCTCGCTCTCGTTCTCGTTCTTTTCCTCTTTTGTTCCTCTCTATTGTTTTATATTTGTTTACTTCAAAGTCCGCCTTTTTATTTTCATTGTGTCTGGCAGAGTTTTTAGTGAAAATATTTCGTTTTTTTCTCTTCTCTTCTACTGTTTTTGGCAAAATGCCTAAAATTAACATTTTTACACTTTTTGTACAATTCAAAAAGACAGAAACAAAACAAAACCACCTAAAATAGACAGATTTTAGAACAAATACAACGTAACACATACACAATCTCTCTCTCATGCATACACATACAAATGCTAATATTCCAACATATTTATTTTGAAATATATTCATACACATGTGGTTATTTAATTGTGTAGTTAAAAGTATGTAGATATTGTAGAGAGTAAAAGAGTTTGAGAGAAAGAGAGAGAGAGAGAGAGAGTGGAGGGGGGTAACGTAATAATATACCAAAGTTATAATCGACAGGGTTTAATAAGTATAAAGCTTTAATAATCTGTGTATCTTACTCTGCATATTTGCTTTTAAGGTAACCCAGTAAACAATTTTTTTACAAGCAGCATAGCAGAATTTACAAATGATCTCCAATCTAGTAGACTGTTGCCATTTTTTTACGGCACTCCAACTTTCCCCAGTTTTAACAGTTTCTTTATTAACCAATGACCTCCAAGTATAAGTGGGTCTTTCTCCTCAACGGCGGTACTGTGCTCCAATATACTAAATATTAGGTTATGACGTTCTAAGGATTTGGTAACGTATATCCCCACCAAAGGGTTATCCATTTCGTGGTTTCAAAAGTATGGGACTGAAATTCGACATCTGTCAAACGAAGTTGTGAAACCAATTTTTTTCTGTTCAGTTGAATGTCTGAAGTTGACGAAAATGGATCGCTTAACAATCACACAACGCATACAAATTATCAAAACCTACTACAAAAATGGTGATTCTGCCACAGCCACGTATCGTGCTTTAAGAGGAGATTATGGTTTACATAATCATCCAACTATGCAAGCAATTGGCAAAATTGTGAAGAAATTTGAAGAGACTGGAGTGGTTACAAATATTGAAATTCCTGTGCATCATCGTTTCGCTCGTTCCGCGGAAAATATCGCTATTGTAAGTGAATGTGTTGCCGAAGATCTGAATGTGTCGATTCCTCGTCGTTCTCAGGAATTAGGGCTGTCTTACGGCACATTATGGCGTATTTTGCATTTAGATCTACATCTACATCCATATAAAGTCCAGCTCACGCAACAACTGAAGCCAGCTGACCATTCACAACGTCGTAGATAGGTGGAATGGGTGCTTGAACAACAGGCGGTGGACGGCAATTTTTCGAACAAAATTTTCTTCAGCGATGAAGCACATTTCACACCCGGTGGGTATGTTAATAAACAAAATTGTCGTATTTGGGGTTCTGAGAATCCTCAAGTAATTGAAGAGAGGCCATTACATCTAGAAAAAGTCATTGTTTGGTCCGAAGGTGTGATTGGACCTTACTGGCTGAGATACCGCCCAATATGTGTCAAAAATTGGTCGAAAATTACCTCAAAGGAATCAATGCTTGCAACACTTCACGTGGAGGTCATTTAAATGATGTAGTGTTTCACACATAATGTCAACGTTCAAACTTTACGTTTACTTTTGAAACCACGAAATGGATAACCCTCTATTAGCCTATTGTCAGTTATCGTTTGTGCCCGTAATATACCTCTTCAAGATTATGTTGGTCGAGTAAATTCTCAGTCTGTCAAACTATAAAACAATTGGTCCCATACATTCAAACGCATCCATAATTAGTCATTGCAACCCTTCAGTCAAGATTACGACACTGCTTCGCACACCATTTATGCCGAGTGTAAAAATTTTATGCATCAGTGGCGGGACCTACAGTTTAAGATCGACCCAGAACAATAGATTTTTGAGTAACTTTCCATGGCAATTTTATTTAGTCTTCAGAGTTTTTGATAGAAATTTCCTGAGAGGAAGTGGCCTAAGAAATATTTCTTGTATATTTCCTTTTGCTAGAGATGTCTGACCTGAAGTTTGAACCGTGCCCTGACATTTAATAAGCCAACGCATTGCCTACTAGTTTTCTTTATGACGGAAATCTTGTGTACTCCAATCTATTATATTTTTGGGTTATGAAGCCTTGAGGTTTTGATAGTGTATATCCCAGCAAATTGTTTTTACCTCTTCTCATTTATAGGTCATCTGTGCCCGTAACATACATATTCAAGATTGTGTTGAGCAAGTAAATTCCCAAGTCTGACAACCTTACAAGACAATTGGCCTGAAGTTTTGAGTTAGTTGCGGTCATTTTATAGTCATTGACAATAGCATTGATTTGTCGTTATTCATTACACGTTAAAATTCCTACTTTGAGAATCGAATTCGATTTTTTGTATACATTTGGAGTCACTGGATTGATTACTTACTTACTTAATTGTTCATTACAACCCTTTAGTCAGGATTACAACCTAGTTTCTCACACCACTTATGTTATGCGTTAGATTTTAGCCATGATCGGGAGACCTGCAGTTTAAAGTCAACTCCAAATAACGATTTTGTTTTACTCTCAGAATTTTGCGACTGTTGGAAGCATAGATGGGCACTTTGCAGTACCAGTAAAATTTCAGTAAAAATTGATTTTTACTGATTACTGAAAAAAATTTCAGTATTCAGTAAAATTTTACTGTTAATGCAATATAAATTTGAATGAAATTTAAATAAAATTTAAATGAAATTTAGATTGCATTACCAGTAAAATTTTACTGAATACTGAAATTTTTTTCAGTAATCAGTAAAAATCAATTTTTACTGAAATTTTACTGGTACTGCAAAGGGCCCATCTATGGTTGGAAGGAACTTGTTTAAAGAAACGTTTTTTGGCATTTGCTAAGCCAGGTGCTGAACCATAATGGGCTCTCGTCTAATAAGCCAATACTACACCAGACTGCGGCGACTTCCCGATTTTAATATTCATTGATAATACTTAGTACTGATAGTCTGACGTTCATAAATCGTCAATATTCTTACTTCGAAGATTGAATTCGATTTCCTGTATCGATTTGGAGTCACATGATTTTATTATTATGCTAATCAAATAGCAGAAGTCATTTATGTTTCACGTCCAATTTCTTTCTTTCGGTCCCTGTTCGTTGGAGAGAATAATCCTTTTCAATTCTCCTGCTCTTGCTGTGACCCAGACAACATTGTTGGTATGACAACATGCCCATATGCTTATGCGATAACAGCAAAATGTCGCCCACTTAGTCTTATCGTTTACACGCTCATCAAACCCACACACTGTTCTTCGTTTTTTCGCAAGATCTCCCTAATTATCTTTGAGAGGTGCTAGCCAAGAGTGGTAGTAATTATAAATAAGTTACGCTCTTTGCGGCAACTTCCAATTTAACTTTGCTTTACATATCCTTCCCTTACAACTATGTCTAGGATAATATTGAAGAGCTAGGCTTCTAGCCTAGTTTTCCTACGTTTTGGAATCTCGGATAAGATAGAAAACCGAACTAAGTTTTAAGCCGCCATTCAATTTGAAAGAAATTTAATTTTCCTTCAGTGTGATTTCTTTTCTTTCTATTTCATCTGAACATTTAGAAACAAAACAAACCAAGAAAGCATACGAGGTAATTATAAATTTTATCATCACTCTTTAAAATTGTTTACTGGGTAACATGGCACATGCAATATTTATGCAAGTATTCGTATGTTTGCATATGTATTTTTACAGAGAGAATCCTTTTTATTTCTGCTTCTATTATCATTTTTTTTTTGTGTTGAGGTCATCTATAATCCTTTAAATTGAAAATTAAAAACGACAATTGAATTATTTAGACCAGAAGAGAGAGTCTCTTTGTATGTCTGTCCGTCTCTCTGTTGGTCATAATCATTTTATATGTAAATCCTACTGTATTAGATTTTAAAAACCTGATAAAATATTATCTGTGAATGTCTTTCTCTCTCTCTCTGTATGTGTGTGTGTGAATGTATACATATGTTAGTGTATGGTTTTTATTATAAAAGCATTTTTATGTGTGGTAAACAACAATAAAATATATTCTCGAATGAAATTATTAAAATAAACAGACAGACAGACTGGAATTAAACCACAAAAACAAAAAAGGAAAAAAACAGAGAGAGACAGATGGTTATCAAGTGTAAAAATTATGGTAAATTTTCTGACTGATCCGCAAATACTGGTAATACAGGGTGTGTACATTTTAATGCTTATATCTGGAATGGGTCTCCGAAAAAAGACTTCCGAAATTTTATAGTTGATATCGGCCATGTTGTGGAAGGTACATCAGTTTGTTTTGCTTAATCACCATGGACAACAACGTGTGTTCTATAGGTGAGCTCTGCAGTAGTTGGTGGCTGACCAACCTGGTTTTCATCGAAAAATCTTTAGCGATGAGGTCCACTTCATTGAGACGTTACCAATCCACATGAGATCCAAAAGCATCCAATGTATTCAGAAAAAGCATGAACATGGGTCTGGCATCATCGGCCTCTATTTTTAAGAGAAAGATGTACTCATTACAACTCTCACAGAGTTTTTAGTAGAAGACTGCTGAGAGGAAGTTGCTAAATGAAATATTCTTTTCATATTTCGTTTCGTTCGAGATGTCTGAGCCAGGGGTTGGATCATATTGGCTCTCATCTAATAAGCCAGACACCTAACACACTACCTACTAGACTGCGGTGACTTCAATCGAATTTAATAATTTGGATGATCTGTACACCGACGACATATAGATACCATGCAGCTCATGTTGCATTGGATATACTGCACATAACCGATTTTAGTGCATGGTCATCTACTCTGTGTGTGATGTGAACTGGCCACTGAATTTAGGGGGACTTTTCTTGTGGAAATAAACCAGAGCTGTCCTCCAAGCCAACACAATCCATGTCATCGATCGAATTCCATTTGATTTATGCTCAAGAGTCATGGAAAATTTTACATTTCGGATGTACTCCACCCAGAGAAGTTGTGACAGACATTTGAACGATGTTATATTCAACTCATGGTAGCATACATTTTACAAATGTACACAAAATTCCTT
Source organism: Sarcophaga rosellei (assembly GCA_930367235.1). Classification (NCBI taxonomy): domain Eukaryota; kingdom Metazoa; phylum Arthropoda; class Insecta; order Diptera; family Sarcophagidae; genus Sarcophaga; species Sarcophaga rosellei. The sequence goes on from OV884018.1 coordinate 65,729,515, forward strand.
GATTTGAGGGCGTAGTCATCTCCTGTGTTTAGGTGATGTGAACTTAGCAACGAGATAATTCGATTTGAGCATGTTAGAGTTTTTCTTGTGAGGTTTTCTTAAGTGGCAGGTGTGTGTAAATATTACAGTAACCACAACAGAACTCATGGAATCGATCAAAGTTGGAGTGATGTATGCTATATGGTTGTGGAAAATAGGCTGCTTGGAGAAGGATGGCGGATATTTCGCCGATGTTATACTCTATATATAATGGCGTCAAAAACGAATAAAAAATTTCAATGATATCTCACACACAAACACATTTCCACACATTTGAAATTGGAAAACTCGCAAAATGAAACGTTCTTTGGAAATCAAAGAAAACTTAGAAATTTGATATTCGAATTGATAGAACTTCCAAATTGTGACCAGAGTACTAAACCGGTAAAAGCAAACAAAATAAAATTTATTTTTCAGCAATTATCTGTTAATTTGCTTGCCATAATATTTGGATTCCTATAGGAAATAAAAGTTGTCTTATGGTATCCCGAAACTTCCTTGAGAGTAATAAAATGAATCTTTTCATTCAGTTTTTCATTCCGATTGAATTTTAAATAAAAGTTAATGAACCAGATCAGTTTTCTTCGTTCGTCTCATGTATTTCTTTATTTTAACTGTTGTTTGGTAAGTAATAATTGCCGGAGAATGGAAAAGAGAAAGGAAGTTTTCATTTATTGTTTCTACTCCCCATGCAATTATGGTTTTTTAAGAAGAAGAGAAAATTTTTTCTTTTTTTTCTTAAGGAGAGAAAATGAGAAGAAACTTTTATATGAGCTTATGTACAGTGTTACGAGAAATTGTAACAATTATTAGCCAATTGTGAAATAGAAGCTTAGTAATCCAGTTCAAAACGCTTAGACACGTATACACTCCTTTTAGAAAAGAAGTAAAACTCATAGCTATTAAAAGCTGATGCAAATATAAATCTAGCTTTGATGACACATTAAAAAACAACAAAAAATTTCTCTCATTAACTATCTACAAAACTACAGTTTTACCCACCACTGTATTCCCTACATTCATTTGTGTACCAACTTCTTTATAATAACACCACTCTTTACATTCCTCTTTTAAATGTAATTCGTTACACTCAGTTACAATGGCGTCTAGAGTCTCTCAGCATCGCATTTTGTTATATTTTTGTCAGTATTTGTGAATCAATATCCACTTGCTACAGAATATTTCTTGTATTTCTCTCTTTCCCTTTCTTTCCTGTAATACTCATACACGCACACATATGTACATTAAAATTGTAATATTCATTAGTGTAATGGAGTTTTCCAATTTAATTAAGTAACAAATTCATGAAAAATAATAATAAAACAGCAAAAAAAAAACTCTTCACTCACACGTACATATATACATGCATACATATATATGTTTATGCATACACATGTGTAGTTGTAAAATTTACTCCCTCAATCTGGTACTGCCATTGAAATGCATTGCCTGTTAAGGTTTTTATTGATTTCGAAAGATTGAAACTCGAAAAAAACAAAAATTGAAAAGTTTCGATTCAAAAACTGAAATTAAAATTATTTGTTTAAATGTTTAAAACACCATATAAAGGGTTGCAATGGTTTAATCAGGATGACTACTTATTTTCCTTATTAACACTTATATTGTATGTGTTCATTTTGTCCATGAATGTCAGGACCTACAGTTTAATGTTGACTCCGAACGACAAATTTTTGAGAAACTTTCGATGGCAATTTTATTTTACTGTCGGAATTTTTGTCAGAAGACTGCTGAGAACAAGGCGCTGTAAGAAATATTTTTTCGTATTCATATCCATTCATAGGAATTAGAGTCTTATAGTTTGGAATATATAATCCGAGTAGTATAAAGAGTGGCAACGTTTCATAGATTTTTAAAGAACAACACTTGCCATAAAAATTTCGAATCTACTCGTACTCATTAAAGAAGTTTACTGAGATCATATACGTAAAGCATGCTTTAAAGGCCGTAATCGCCGTAAATTACTAGGCAGTGAGTTGGCTTGTTAGACATGAGGCCACGGTTCAAACCCCAGGTCTGATATCTCCAGCAAAACGAAGTATAAAAAAATGTTCTTCGATGACATCCTCTCAGTAGATTTTTGGCAAAAACTCTAAGACTTAAATCAAATTGCCATGAAAAGTTTTTCAAAAATATGTGCTTCGGAATGGGCATTAAACTGTAGGTTTCGCCACTCATGCATAAAATTAACACACTCAACATACGTGATGTAATCCTGACTGAAGAGTTGTAGTGACCACGGCTTTTAAAACAGATGAGATGTTATCTCTTGTGCTTCTTAATTTAGTTTTGGAGATCGTCTTTTAGCAGACAAAGATTTGTTCGTCGAACAGAATCATAAGCCATCAAGTAATACCATAACAGGCTGCAAGTGGCCCCGTCGATCGAGTTTAAAACAAATATCACCGAAAAAGTACATCACTTATGTACCCCATACTCAAACCAAACAGTTTTATTATTAAATTTAAATAAGAATGTACGCAACCAGAAGGTTTCCCTGTAGAGTGGAAGCAGATATTTTGAAAGGTATGCTCAGCGAAAGGGAAGATAAAGGGAGACAAAGAGCTTGGTATTCTTTTCGTATATTTGGCGGTTTTTTTTACGATTTCCTGAATTAATTTTTGAGCAAATGCCTGAATAAAATAAATTGAGGCCTAAAAAGAATTTATTGAAATTAGACTCCTGCCTATGAAATCCGCTGGCGAAACCGAACATGGATTAGTGGAACATTACCTTAAGAAACCTCTTAGGTAACAGAAAACAAGCGAGTTTAAAGTAGAATTTTTTTTAATACTTCCTAGATGCATCGAGCATAGATGCTTTAGGTCCTCTGGTAGAATCTAGCCTCTCTCGATAGGATCGTTGATGTTGACTTCTTTCAGAGATCTGTGTTGTTAATGCTCTTATGCTTCTAGCTACTGCCTATTAGCCTGGTTTCCTTTCGTTACAACCGAGCACTTGGCTTATCGGTATATTTATGGGGTTCTCCATGCCGACTGTAACCATGTGAAAACTACATTGATTTTTTAGCATATCGTTTGTATCCGCTTTAGGTTTAGGTTGGAGGACGTGTACTTGTCAATTGAGACAAGTACAATACAAGTTGACCTATTGTACAAACGTCTTAAAGGGGTGAAGATAATAGAGGAGAATGGGAAAAAAGAGAGGAAGTAGGAAAAGGAGATTGTATCCGCTTTTGACAATCCATTGGATGCCAGAAAACCATAAGCATTATAGCAACTGAAGCAAGTGCTAATGTGGCAAAATAATTCGTTTTGTTTTCTTTGTTTCTGATCCAATTGTTAATTTAATTTTGGTGTTCATTCAATGAGGGAGGGATGGGATGCATGCAAACAAGGCAAAGTTTCTGATTGTGGTCAACGTGGCGACCTCCAGGACGATCCTTGTCTTGCTGTATTCAAGTTGACACGCAGCCTCCTCGTGGCCCCTCCTGGATGGCATTCTAGCACCCGCTAGATGTTAACTAATGCGTGCAGCGAAGTCCAATCCCCTGGACGTTAAATTTGGGTTGTGCGTAGGGCTTGGAACCCACCACGTAAAAATCCCCCTCCAATGAAAACCAGAAATACAGTATCCGATAAGATCCCCTTAAAAGTTGACGACCACGGCAAACGTATAAAGGACTACGATTTACGTATTGGCACATGGAACGTCCGCACCCTTTACAGGGTAGGCGCTTCCGCCCAGCTGGCGGATGCCCTCATTAAATGTAGGACTGACATCACTGCCATACAGGAAATGCGGTGGACAGGACAAGGATGCAAAAGGCTTGCATCTTGTGATGTTTACTACAGCTGCCATGAAGATAAGCACGAATTCGGATGCGGCTTTGTGGTTAATAAGAGACTTCGTCACCTTGTCTCTGGGTTCACACCTGTGAACGAAAGAATAGCCACAATCCGCATCAAGGCAAAATTCTACAACATAAGCCTAATTTGTGCCCACGCCCCGACGGAAGAAAAGGACGATGCGGTTAAGGATGCCTTCTATGCTAAACTCGAGGACGTATATGATAAGTGCCCGGCCCATGACGCCAAAATCGTCCTCGGAGATTTTAATGCGAAGGTCGGGCGGGAAGGTATCTTTGGCCCCACTGTCGGACAGTTCAGCCTCCACGCGGACACTACCTCCAATGGTATGAGGCTGATCGATTTCGCCGCGGCGCGCAACATGGTACTATGTAGCACCAGGTTTCAGCATCTCGACATTCATAAGGCCACCTGGATGTCCCCCGATCGATCAACATCCAACCAGATCGATCATATTGTGATAGACGGAAGGCACGTTTCCAGTGTACTAGATGTGCGTACATTCAGAGGTCCAAACATCGACTCGGACCACTACCTTGTCGCAGCCAAGTTCCGATTGCGCATTAGCGCCTCGAGATCTGCGCGCTCTAGTACATTGCGAAAGCTGGACGTCAAGAAGCTGCGATCACAAGGGGCAACTGAGGCGTTCTCCGCTCAACTCTCGGATAAGCTCCGTCGCTCCCCATCCAATCTCAGCGACATTGGTGGACTGTGGGCCAACATCTCCCACTCTTTGCGCACTACTGCGGAAACAGTCCTTGGTTTCGAGCGCCCACCCCAACGAAATCAATGGTACGACGAGGAGTGTCGCGAGGCTGCTGCAGCGAAAAACGCCGCATACAAGAAAACGCTGCAGTCAGCCGCAACGCGAGCCATTGTCGAGAACTATAGAGAGAGGAGAAGGGATGAGAGACGCCTTTTCAGACGCAAGAAGAGGGAGCAGGAAAGGCGTGAGCGCGAGGAAGTCGAGATGTATAGGTGTAGGAATGATGCTCGAAAATTTTATCAAAAGGTTAAGCATCTAACCGAAGGTTTTAAGCCCGGAGCGTCTTCCTGCAAAGACGAAAACGGAAACCTGATAACAGACTCGCAAGGGGTGCTGAGGTTATGGAGGAAACACTTCTCTACTCTGCTGCAAGGTGATGACGACAACAATTCCGCCTTTAGAGATGATGTTTCGAACCCGATCGACGATGACGGCGTGGAGATTCCGCCGCCTAGCCATGAAGAGGTCAAAGTCGCGATTATGCGTCTTAAAAACAATAAAGCGGCGGGTCCTGATGGCCTCCCCGCTGAATTGTTTAAGACCGGATGTAATGAGTTGGTAGGGCGCATGCACCAACTTATTTACAAAATATGGCTAGAGGAAAGTATGCCCAACGATTGGAACCTCAGTGCCCTCTGTCCTGTCCTGAAAAAGGGAGACCCTACGATATGCGCCAACTACAGGGGTATAAGTCTTCTCCCTATCGCATATAAGGTTCTTACAGGCGTATTGTGTGAACGATTGAAGCCACTCGTAAAAACACTGATTGGACCTTATCAGTGCGGCTTCAGACCTGGCAAGTCCACCATCGACCAGATCTTCACACTACGCCAAATCCTGGAAAAGACCCACGAGAAACAAGTCGACACACACCATCTTTTTGTCGACTATAAGGCAGCCTTTGATAGCCCCATAAGGGATCGTGTTTTTGCCGCAATGTCTGAGCTCGGTATACCTGCGAAGCTGATAAGGCTATGCAGAATGACGTTGAGCAATTCCTGCAGCTCCGTCAAGGTAGGAAAGGACCTCTCCGAACCTTTTGATACCGTGCGAGGTTTCAGACAAGGCGATCCCTTATCATGCGACCTCTTCAACTTCGTCATGGAGAGTGTTCTGCGAAAGGCGGGAGTGCATCGCAATGGCACTATTTTTCAAAAAAGTGTCCAGTTGCTTGCGTACGCTGACGACATTGACATTATAGGGCGTACCAAGCGAGATGTTACTGCTGCCTTTAGTGCTATTGAACGAGAGTCTAGTAAGATGGGTCTGGCAGTAAATGAGGGCAAAACAAAGTATATGTTATCGACAAGTAGAGACGCGCGGCGTATTGATTCTCAGATTACGGCCGATAACTATACTTTTGATACGGTCAAGGAATTCATCTATCTTGGCTCCGCCGTTACCACCAGAAATGATGTCAGCCTGGAGATCAAGCGTAGGATCACTCTTGCCAACAGGTGTTACTATGGTCTCAGTAGGCAATTGAGTAGCAGAGACCTCTCTCGCGCGACAAAACTAACACTCTACAAGACGCTCATCCTCCCCGTGCTTCTCTATGGCGCAGAGGCATGGACCCTATTAAGAACAGATGCAGCAGCCTTGCGAGTGTTCGAGAGAAAAGTCCTACGCAAGATCTTCGGTCCAGTGCGAGTTGGCGATGATTTCCGTATCCGATCCAACAGTGAGCTGTATGAGCTCCTCAACGACGTAGACGTTGTACAGCGCATTAATATCCAGCGGCTGCGCTGGCTCGGCCATGTCGTTCGAATGGAGGAGGATGCTCCGGCGAGACGGGTATTTGATGCGGGAATCTGCGGAAGTCGGCGAAGAGGACGACCTTGTATCCGTTGGAAGGACCAAATCGAGGAAGCCCTGTCATCGATTGGTGTGACCAACTGGCGTAGGCGCGCAAGAAGCAGAGGCGCCTGGAAGGATGTGTTACGGCAGGCCGAAATCCGTTAAACGGGTTGTTATGGCCAATTAAGTAAGTAAGTAAGTAAGTTCATTCAATGTAATTAGTTATTTACAATAGTATTGCTACAAGCTCTTTCTCTCAGCATAGCACTTCACTGATCTCTGCTAATTAAAAATACCGTTAACAGTTGTATCCTTTTTCTGTCCCTTAAGGTGAGACTTACATCATAACGGGAATCTACAATTCAATATTAAAGTTTCTTGATTGATTTACATTAGCTGTCTGTCGGTAATACAATATTTGTATGGATATACATATATATGTAACATGTATGTAATGTAGTTGAGTACATTGATTATCCTTTCATTTTTGATTCTGAAAAGTATTGATTTGCTTGCAATAAGCCAAAGAGGTATAAAGAGAGTGAAGAGAATGCAAATAAAATGAAATTTGATTTTTATAATGTGTATGTACTTATATGTGTGTATATCTGTTTGTGTATTTCTATGTCGTTTTTGTATTTTAAGCGAATTCCATTTGCGATATGAAAATAATTAAAAATTGAAATTTTGGTTAATATTTATTCAGTGGTTTTGGATAACAACTTAATTGAAGAAACTTTTGTAAAAAAATAAAAAAAAAATACTGAAGTGAACACAAACATTATTACTAATAAAAAAAAAATTGTTTTTTGTTTTTAAATATACTTTTCATGTTAATATGTTATTCAAATATTGCATTTTTGTGAATATTTTTTAATTAATTGTTAATTATTAAATAAATATTCTAATTGGTCGCTGTACTTTCCAACCACCTGGAGGTAGTGCGATCGTCTATTACCACGATGATAGGTAGGGAAACTGCTCTGGGTAGTGTATTCTCTCCTCGCCTTTGGAATCTTGTGATGCTTAAGCTGCTACTTGTGATGAAAGAGGTAGAATGTGCAGCAATTGTCTACGCGGCTGAAGTTGTTTTTATAATTTTGGAATAGAATTGTGGACTCCATTAGTGAAAGGATGAAACATGTTCTGAAGGAAATCAGCAAGTGGGTATCTGTTATCGCTTTGAGTATTAATCCTAAGAAAACGAAAGTTGTACCTTTAAGTAGAAGGCACAAACCGCCGCCTTTATATCCACTGATGTTACATGGGGTGAAAGTTAAACACAAATATCAGGCCTATTTCTTGGGGTTTATTCTGGATAGAAAATTTCAATGGGGCTTAAAGCTGGCCTAAGTGGGACCTTCTCCTTTAAGGGGCGTTCAGCCACTTTATCTTCAGGATATAAAGCTGTCTTGAACCCGAATACACGATATACACAATTCCTTCATTGCCCTCTACGCTTGTAGCAAAGTGTGGGGAAGGAATGGATTCCATCCATATATTCATACAGTGGTACTTATATTAATCTGTGAATTCTAGTATGATAGGAGTCCCTTGGCAGGACACCTAATTTGATTGTGATACGACGAATACAAAGATCTGCTTGCCTTATTATCAGAATTGCCTTGAATACCACACATAGGTTGAGGCTGAAGATTATTTTGATGCATCTTTTAGCTCGACCTTCACTGTAAGCATTTATCTCTACGACTGGACAGTAGATCGAATCAAATATTGGTGATGCAAAGCTCCTAGTACATATTGCGTATGTGCTATTAAAGTATGAGTTATCAAGAAAGTTCAAAACATCCATTCCGAAAACAGAGGTTTGAAATGAATAGATGGGATTTGTAATCTATTCGGAATCCGGGGAAATAAATCAAAGTCTAAGACTATTGGACTACTGCAGTGCGTTCCAAATAGAAGTGGCAGCAATGCAGGCTGCGACTAGAATTATACAAGGCGGAAATATCTCCGGAATAGATCTTACCATACCTACTGATTACCATGCCTCTATTCCAGGTAACTGTAGAGCAAATGAACCGACAAGGTGTAGAACAACATTGTATTCTCCGATTAATTCTTTACTTTGGAAACCGCTTTAAAGACTTGCAGGCTTATAATTGGCAATGCTGTTATGTATTCCACCGCAATGGTAGATGGATACAGATGGGTGGTGAATACACACAGAAGTGAGTAGAAAATCTGATCAATCCTGTATAAAGGATGAATGGAAAGTCTGCCCAAACTCCAAAGGAGCACGCTCAGTGTGGTTGTTGAAGTCACTATTGAATCTTTCCTTATGGGTACGTATGCAACACGCATGACAAAGTGAGTTCTACAGGAGCTGCAGAGTTTAAGAGGAGGAGAAAACTTTTCGGCACTTGCTAGACACATGTCCATAACTAAGTCGAGGTAACAAAAGGTATCTACCAGATGATTTAAGCGAACTATCTGTGATATATATTGGCAGCCTAAATTGCTGCATTAGAAGCTCCATATGGTCCAGATATTAGGAGGAAATATAAAACTGTGGAATAACAGTGAGACTAATATGGCATAAGAGTGTTTATCCAAGTTGCAAACCCACAAAAATACCTCGATTAAAGAAGTAAGGCGTGTCCAGCGAATAACAGCAGCTATCTTAAAGTCCATAGGGATCAGGTAAGGCATCGATAAAGTAATTACTTTGAGTTCCGCTTAGAGAAATCTTGATGACAGAGTCCCATTTAATCAATATACGCCCACATATCCCTAGACTAGAATCTCGTCTCCAAAATTTGCGGATAGCAAACAATATGGTATAAGCTTAAGTTTACTCACAACTCTTCTACGTGTGTCTTTGGATTCTACAAACCGAAATAAAGTTTAAATATTTTCAATATTTTTTTTTTTTTTTTTGCTGCCACATTATTCCATACAACATATTTATTTAAGTTTTAATATGCGATGTGTGTTCGTTTTGTGTGTATTTGTCGCTCTCTCTGTCATATGCTTGTGTAATACGGCTAATCTCGATCAATCAGGAAATACTTGAGGGATTACTAAAGCTTTTAAGAAGCTTTAATGTTTGTTAATTTGCATCTCCCAACCAAATGTCCTGTCATCTATCTCTCTCTCTCTCTCTCTCGCTTTAGCTCCTTTAACAGCTTTTATTTATGGCTACTTTATGTGCTCTCAAGTTCTGTGTGTATTTGATGTCCTTCGAGCTGCTGTGGGTATTACTCTTAACGTTTTTTTTAATTCTATTCAATTTTTGTTTTCGTCTTCGTTTATTTCGTTTTCCTTTTTTTTTTGTCGTATTTAAAAGAGAGTAAAAGACCAAAAAGAGCAGAAAAATATGTGGTTTTCCATTAAAAAGTACTTTTTAAATATGAAACCATATTTCTTGTGCTTCATACAACACACACACACAGACACACTTACTTATCTGCTTTCATATATGTTTGCGTGGACGTATGTACTTATGTATGTTTATAGATTTCCATATGTTTGTATACATTATGTATGTAAATGTAAATGTAAATCATACGGTATTTTCTCTCTCTCTCTGTTCTATGGTTGTATAATATTTTTTAATACTTGTAAAATCCTTACTCCATACACAAACATACACATTTACACATACTTATATATATACACAATCATATCACATATATTTACATGTGGCTGTCACAATTTTATGTTTGATATGATGTTTTTCTGTTTGTTTTTATTGCTGTTGCTGCTGCTGTTGTTACTCTTGTACCACTACTACTGCTAACGTTTCAGTTTTACATTTTTCGTCAACTAAACTAATGTTTGTGTTGTTGTCATCTATTCTTTTTTTGCCTCGGCCCCCTGTTAGTTTTTCATCTTTCAGTTTTGTCTCATTGTGTAAATTATGTTCCTTTATTTGATGTCTTCCACACACACATACTCCTTTAATTCTTCGCTTTTTCTCTCTCTCTCTCTGTATTGCTTACATGTGAGAATTTTTGCCTCAAAAACCACTGGCTTTATATTAGAGAATATAATGAAAATTCATAAAATGTTGTTTCGTCACAAATTATTGGGTCTTATATAAAGTTCATGCGCTTTTTCTTTTATCCGATGAAGGTGGAACAAAACTGCATAAATCTGCAATTGAACACACTGCAAAGACGTCTAGCATAACATCTTCAAACAAAATTCTGAGTGTAAATCAAATTGCCATGAAAAGTTCTTCACACAAAATCTGTTATTCGGAGTTCACTTGGTAGGTTCCGCTGAAGTCCCATTTTTAGGCAGGTCCCTTACAAGTCAATCGTTCTCATAAAAGTTTTGATTTCCAGGAATAGAAAGTCAGGCAAAACGCTTTCAATTCTTATACTAGCTTGCAAAGTAGTTCATACACGATCTAAAAATAAATAAGGCCAGCCAAATGAAAATGACTCGTAAGTAAGACCGACAATACAGCGATAAGGGCAACACTAGTGCTTTGGCTACCATTCAAGCACTAGGCTGTTATGTGGTTAAACTGAAACTAGTATGGGACTGTCTGGAGAAGATGAATAGGGTTACTCTCTTCTAAGTCTCAGGCCATATGAGAATTCTCGGAAGTGATCATGCAAAAGCACTTACGAGGAGAATAGACTCCACCCCAGTGATGAGGTTAGAATCCTTCGGTGGCGTGGAAACAAATGTTTGAAAGGGTATACTCAATGAAAGGAAAGATAAATAAAGACAAAGACTATTCCAAAACCAAAAGCGTTTGAGACGGTCAAAACTTTTATTGGGAATTTACAATGAGCAGAGAGCTGTCAATCATTAGATTGTCCAGGTATAACCTAATGTTGCTACCGATCTTTTGGCAGGGCACTGTAAACTGAATTTATTAAAAAAAAAAAATAACTCAACATATACATTCTGATGAAGAAAAATCTTCAAAACACAGTCTTTACGCATGTGAGGCATTAATGTAATTCGGAAGAGAATACCAGGTTACACCTCAGGCGCTGGGAAAGGCGTGGTCATTGTTAACACCGAGTGGTATTTGAAAATTTTCAGAACAGCCGGTTTGATGGAGGCATGATAGGGATACCCTACTAACTACGGCGAGGATATTACGATAATCTGTCATTTGGAGTACCACAAGGGATGTATGAAATGTTCGCTGAAACACCTTTTTAGATTAGTCTCCCACTTTTCCATGGCAATAGCAGTTCATAAGCGTCCAAAGAAACTGTACATTAAGGGTAAAATTCTAAAAACCCCCATATTCAACTTTCACAACTTAAGGAGAGTGCCCGAATTTGGCAATATTTCGAAATTTGTTGTTTGTTTCAAAGACATATAAGTTATATCTTAAAAATATGATTGAGTATCATATATGTACGTATAATTAATATTTATTTAATAAAGGAAAATACTCATACGCCTCGTAGCCTGAACTACTGGGGATACAAATTCAAAATTTTAAATTTTACAGTATTTTACTAATCTTAGAGTCGAGATCCTAGTATAGGACTTTAATATTATTAAATATGTCGTTGCCTGTCCTTTCTGATGTCCTTATTGGCTTCAGGATAACTGATACTGTTCATTAAACTCAACTAACTTTTTTATTCTGAACATTTTTGGTGATTAGTTAGTTGAATAAACACACTTACGCCAGATTAGTTTCACTGTGGCCGTAGCCTAGTAAGTAGTGCGTTGGCTTATTAGACATGAGGCCTCGGTTCAAGCTCCAAGCCTCACTGATAGTTTGTTTAAATAATCAGTGTAGGTGACTTTTCCTTTTCCGACATAGTGCTGGGAATGTGCTTAATAGGTAAGGAACAGTTTTCTCCTCTTTCTAATCTCTGTAGCTCCTGTAGAACTCATTTGTCAAGTATCTAATGCGTGTTGCATGAGTACCCCCATAATGCAATATTCAGCAATGACTTGAACAACTATACTGAGCATATTTCTTTGGACATTCCGTTTGTGTTCCAACCAGGTTTGATCAGATTTTCTGCTCGGTTATGTATTATGAACTCAGTTTAGAAGCTACAAAACTATATGTCTGTCTAATAAATTTAAAATTTGTATAGGATTTCGGAATATTTTATGAATGAATGAACCAGAAATTGAGAGATTTTCATTAAATATGATTTATTTGATTTAACAAATAAAAACGAAATAATTTTTATTTATTTTACTATTACATACAGTGCCGGGGAAAAAAATAGCACTATAGCCATTATTAGACTTTGTACTTGATTTCTACTTGTATATTCTATTTGAATTGAGCTTGAAACACATTAATGAAATGAGATATTTAATTGTATTAAGAAAACAACAAAATTTGTTATATTTATTTAGTTTGAAAAATATTATTAGCAAAAAAACAATTGACACTTCAAATTTGGCCGGTAAAAAAAATATGAATATTATCTTATACAAAAACAAAATAATACAATAAAGAAAAAGAAAAAAATTAAGAAAATATAAAATAAATCATAAAACTAAATAAATGGAAGGTTTTAATATTTTGTAGAATGGCCTTTGTTGGCAATAACCGCAGCACATCGATTTGGCATTGAATTGACTAAGTCCTCACATATTTTTTTCGGAATTTTTTCCCACGACTCCTTAATTACTTCCCATAGCTGCTCGTTGTTAGTAGGTTTTGCTTCTGACACACTTTTTTTGACGTCAGCCCTAAGATTTTCAAGGGCCATTTCATAATATTAATGGAATGGTCTAAAAACCATTGACGGGCCTTTCTGCTGGTATGTTTGGGGTCGTTGTCTTGTTGGAAGACCCATACAAAGGCATTTCCTCTTCAGCATAAGGCAACATCACGTTTTCCAATATATCAACGTAAACATGTTGATCCATTATGGTTTTTATCCAATATATTGGCCCCACTCCGTAGTATGAAAAATATGCCCAAACCATTACACTTGAAACTCCGTGCTTTATGGTCTTAGAAGTGAATCTTGGGTTATATTCTACTTTAGGTGGTCGTCTTACATACGAAAGAGATCCTTTTCCACCATACAGCACAATTTTGCTCTGTATATTACAGTAAAACTAAAAACAAAGTGAAATGTATAGTAAATGTTTCATATGAAGAGAAAGCATATACTCTATAGAAGTGCTATTTTTTTTTACCGGCACTGTATATACAATGAGCGTCAAAAGAATCTATACATTAAGGTCACCAAATTTAACTTTTATTACTTAAGGAGAGCGCCCCAAAAAAATTTTACAACATTTTGTAATTTATTTTTTTGTTTGAATTTTAAAAACTTTCAACGAAACAATTTTAAAACAAAAATAACGGTAATTTATTAATGTATATATTTTTTTAATGTACACTTTATTATGACGCTCACTGTATATTTTATTGGAATTGATTTCTAACTGAAGAAATTTTAGTGCAGAATTGAAGACACTTCTTACACGACCCAATATATAGAACATGTGTATAAGCATGTATTTTAGGGTGTATGTATATGTACAAATGTATTTAAAAAAGAGAGTAAGTGTTGGTTGTTGGTGTTGTAAGGGAAAAAAGGATCTAATTCTGCTGTTTTTTTTGTTCTTGTGTTACTCTGCATGTAAAACATATGTTATAACATTGCTTATGATGCGTTCATATGTGTGTGTGTATGTGTGTTTAAGGGATTTACGAAATTAAATTTTAATTTAATGCTCAAATTATAAGTGTATGTGTCTCTCCTAAAGCTTTTGTGGCGTTTGGCACAAAAGAAAAAAAAAGTTTTTTTGTTCTGTTTGCATATGCTGGGGTTTTTGAAAAAGAGAACGAAAAAATCCTTTTTTTTTGTCACTCCCTACAAAGATGTCACTCCTCATTGTAGGGCTGTCGTAATTTAAAACGTAAAAATTTGTTTCACAAACTATTTCAGAATATCCCCATATAAGCTCAGTCTGTGTCTCTACGCTTACAGTTTGCCTCTTGTCTCTTTGTGTGTCCGTGTGTTTAAACAAGCATGTGTTTGTTTGCTTCTATATGTGTATATATGTATGTAATTAATTAATTCACTCATACATAAAATCATTACAAAAGAGATTTTTCTGCACAAAAGTATTGCTTTATAATTAAAACCAAGTTTATTAAATAAATGAAATATTTTATTACACACATATACATACATACAGTGTTTAAATGTTTAATTATATGCATCATAAGATTTTATTTAATAATACTATAGAAACACAAACACACCTACACACATACATAGATAAATAAATAAATTTATTAAAACACAGACAATAGAATGTATATCTTTTATTTGTTGCTGTGTCTATGGCTGTTGTTATTTTGCGTAATTGTTTATTATCAATTTAATAATAAATAACTTGTTTTGTTTATATGGTATTAACAATTTTAATCTAAATGAAATGAAATAAATTATTATTATAACACAATAATGTACATACATACAGGGAGCGGCAAAAGAAATTGTACATACATTAAAAAAAAATTTATTTTTATTTTAAAATTGTTTCATTGTCAGCTTTTAAAATTGAAACAAAAAAATTTTAAAAAATTTCAAAATATTGTCAAATTTTTCTGGGCACTCTCCTTAAGTGGTAAAAGTTGAATTTGGTGATTGTTAGAATTTTATCCATAGTGTGCAATTTCTTTTGACGCCTACTGTATATTTACCACAGAGAAATAATTATAAAATTATTTCGTATTTATTTTAAAATCTCTCAATTTCTGGTTCATTCATTCATAAAATATTCAGAAATCCTATACGAACTTTAAATTTAATAGACAGACATACAGTTTTCTAGCTTCTAAATTGATTTCATAATGCATAAGGAAGCGGAAAATCTGATCAAACCTGGTTGGAACACAAACGGAAAGTCTGACTTAACTCCAAAGCTGCACGTATATTATAGCTCTTGAAGTTATTACTCAACATTGCATTGCGAGGGTACGCATGCAACACGCATTGGATACTTGACAAGTGCCAGCTGCAGGAGCTGCAGAGATTAGAAGGAGGAGAAAACTGTGCTTCACCTATTGTGCACATGCACAGCATAATGTCGGAGCAGAAAAAGGCACTTACCTATATGATTTGCGCATATGATTTAAACAAACTATCACTGATAGACATGGGCAGTCTAGCTCGCTGCATTCGAAGCTCCAAATGGTTCAGATATTAGGAGACAATGTAAAACTGTGAGATTACATACATACATACATAATCGGCCATTACAAGCAGAATGCGCGGACTTTGAACCAACACAGCTTTATTAATTAGCAAAACGGTTGCCTTCAAATGATCTGTAATTTTTCGGAAATATCACACTGCATTTATAGTTAAAGTTAGTTGATCCAAATGAAATTCTAAAGATACTTAATTGCAACGCAACTGCTCAAGTAATTAAAAATATTTTCCAAGAAAATCTTATCATCCAACAAACATTGTAGACTTTACAGCAATGCAATGATCTTCGACTGAAATACTGAACAATGCTTCGGCATCACATACTTATCTACCACAGCATACTGTGTTCAGCCTTCTGCAGACCTCATTACAGACCTGAAGGGCATTGCTTGAAACCTCTAGGTTTTCAAACCACCAGTTGACATACAAACATAATTAGTCATTACAATCCCTCAGTCAAGATTATAACCTAACTTCTCAAGCCACTTATGTTGGGTGTGTTAATTTTATACATGAGTGGCGAGACTTACAGTTTAAAGTCGATTCCGAAGCAGAGATTTTTTGAGAATCTTTTCATGGCCATTTTTATTTACTCTCAGAGTTTATTCCTGAAATCTACTGAGAGGAGGTCACCAAAGAATTTTTTTTTTAAATTTCCTTTTGTTTGGATATGTCTGACCTGGGGTTTGAACTGAAGCCTCATGTCTCATAAGCCAACACATTACCTACTAGCTTATGGAGACTTAAACATTGAGACAGAGGTTAATCGATATGCCGACACATTCAAAAATATTAAAGTCCTATATTGGTATCTTATCTCCATAAACTATAGGGTGATTTATTAGCTATTATCTTTTTGGCAACACTGGTTTAAACAGCTCACGCACGTTTCGTGTTTCGTTTCACTGTCAAACATCTTCAGTTTGGTCTATAATTTAACTATGAATCGTCTTACAAACGAACAACGCTTGCAAATCATTGAATTTTATTATCAAAATGCGTGCTCTGATAAGAAAGTTCTTTATCGAAAAATTGTGTTCAGCGACGAAGCTCATTTTTGGCTCAATGGAAGAATTGTCGATTTTGGAGTGAAGATCCAGCCAGAAGCACTGCAAAAGCTACGAATGCATCCAGAAAACGTTACAGTTTGGTGCGGTTTATGGGCTAGTGGCATCATTGGACCGTACTCCTTCAAAGATGTTGCGAACCGTTACGTAACTGTGAATGGTGAGCGCTACCGTGAGATGATATCCAACTTTTTTTTGCCCAAAATGCAAGAGCTTGACTTGCATGACATGTGGTTTCAACAAGACGGTGCCGCATGCCACACAGCACGCGTAACAATGGGGCTGTGTTAATGCTCATATCTATACAGACAAGCCCGCTTCAATTGACGCATTGAAAGACAACATTGAAGCAATTATTCGTGAGATACCGGCCGAAATGTTGGAAAGATTATGCCAAAAATTGGACTAAGCGGATGGACCATTTGAGGCGCAGTCGCGGTCAACCTTTGCATGAAATAATCTTCAAACACTAAATTATATGGACCGTTCTATCGATTCAAATAAAGATTTCATGCATTTTTCTGAATTTTATGTGTTTTTTTTAATTTTCCTATAGCTCTTAAAAAATCACCCTTTATAAAATCTTGAATTTTCGATTTTTTTCTCCAGAAATGCAGGTTATGAGGCGTATGAGTATTTTTATTTATTAAATAAATATTAAGTATACGTAAAGGGTACTTGATCAAATTTTTGTTATAAACTGACCATAGCATTTACATATCTTTAAACGTATTAATATCATGAACGGCAAGAAATTAGACAATTTGACATAAAGATAGCCGCAGTAGAATGAAGAAATACAATATTGGATCTTTCAACTGAGACTTCTGTATTTTTACAGTTGATTACGTTCATATTGTTAAAGCTGCATTTGTCAAATTTGCATTCTAGCAAAAACTCTGAGTGTAGATAAAAATTGCAATGAAAAGTTCTCAAGAATTCTGTCAGTTGAAGTCAACTTTAAACTGTAAGCCCCGCCAGTCATTGATAAATTCACACACACAACATAAGTGCTGTGAGAAGTATTGATCAATTATCATGTGCGGTCATTTATTATTTTTATTGTTGTAAGAAGTGCCGTACCGACCATACAACGTCTTATATCCAAGGCTTACAGATTTTAGTATACTGCTCGAAAAATTCCCTGTCATGCACTTCATACTCAACCAAGTGTTTTCACTTGGAATGCATTAATAAGCAACAGGTTTCGATAATCCGTTCTCAGGCCTTTGCCTGTTATCAAGCTCAGATTATTCCTGCATAGCCCGATGCATGATTTGGAACCCCTATTTTTATAATTTCCGAACAAATGTTTTGTTTGCCTTAAGAGAAGAGTTTTTCCTTTCTTCTTTTCTTCCCTTTCTTTGAATAGCCTTTCCAAACACGTGTTCCCAATCCACAGTAGGGTTCTGTGCAATCAGCGAAGTAATAATTGCTTGCTTTTTGTTGAGAATTCCCCCATAAGCTATTATGCAGCAGAGAGTAACCTTATTTTCCCTTAGCCAATGCAACTGCCTCAGACAGCTTCACGCAATCGTCCATTTAGTTGGTGGACCTAATCACAATTATTAGAACCTCTCGACGTATTCTTGTTTGTACGGCCAATGCAAGTAAATAAATCAAAAAGACGGTTGATCTTTATCTAGCCCCTCTATATTTTATGTGGCCTCTCCTCTGCCTTAATCCTCTTCTCTTCCCCTTCCACATTTCATACATTTTTAAAGCTTAATTTTTAAGCAATTTCTCGTTTTCTTTTCTTCATTTCAATTTATTTTCTTTGACTCTGTGACTTTTTAAGTCTTCAAAGTCGTGTTTCCTATACCCTATGTTTATTAATATGCCTTTGACTTGTTGTACTCCTACATTTTATATTTCCCTTGCAGGATAATTTTTTTCTTCTTCATCTTCTTTTCTTGCTCTTGCTTACTTTCATATTCACATTCATATTTAGGAAGTTTATAAAAATTTAAATAAGTCCTTAAAATGATGCACATCATATCTCTCTCCTTCTCTCTCTTTTTGTATGCCTTAAGACGTCTTTAATAATTCTTCCTTCAAAGGAGGAAGCAAGAAAGAAAAACGAGTGTGGGAAAATTTGTTTGCAGTACCCACCTGTATGGAAATTTGTTTTTTTTTTCATAGCATTTTCCATCTTATGGAGTTTTGTTGTTGTGCGTAATTGTTTATGATCTTTTTGTTGTTTTTGTATTTTAAAAAGGAAATTTTTAAAATTTATTTTCTGCTGTCTGGGTGAAAAATAATAGAGCCCCTTAAGTAAAAATATATTCTGGAAAATGTTTTCTTCTCTTCTTTTTTCATTATCTTCTGGGAGCATACTTGTTTTTTTGTGTGTGTTTTTTTTTAATTTTGTTGGCAAAACAATAAAATGAGATTAAAAAGTTTGATTTAAATTTCATTTTTCTTTCATTTCTTATTTGAGAATTTTAATGCAATTAATACCTACTTAAACACACCACTTTGCTGTTGTTTTTTTTTTTTTTTTTGTTTTAAGTAACTCCAATTAAATTCGTGAAATATTTATTATATTCGAGACAAACGTAAAACATATGACACGTCCTTTATCCGTGTTTGATTCGAATTTCTTTACAGTCATTTCCATGAGCATTCAAGTGTGACAGTTACTTCTACAGCCAATATATTCATCTTAACCTCACTGCTGAATTTAAAATGCACCCGTGTACTTGAATCGTGACAGCAGCAACAATATCTCGAGCAGAACCTATTGTAAGCAGCTGTTGTTAGACGTCAATATCTTTAAAGTGCAATGCATGACTAATACGGCATTCACTATGGTTTTCTCTCACAATACCCGAAAGGCTATGTCAACAGTACTCTTATTATTGTCGTTGTGAAGGGGTACTTTAGTACAACGACGGTACTATCAGCTGAAATCCTTTCAAACCTTATAAGGCATCCTCATAATATCTGCTCCAAGCCCATTATCCGGACAAATTTCAGGATAGTGGATTGCTTTGTTAATTTACCATTGGACAGTCTTTTATTATTCTTGTAGTCATGGGCAGTGCCGTAGCACTGCAACCAAACAATATCTTATATCCCTATATTATATCCTCGGTGTTAATAAACACAATTCCTAGTCATGCACCTCATATGCCACCAAGTGTCCGCACCTGGAATGCATTAATGCCTCAAAGGTTGTGAGAAGATGTTCCAAATGTGTTCATTATCATTGTCACTGAATCTACTCAATACAATCATTATTTTGAAAGAGAATGTCCTGAACGAAAATATTCCTTAGGCGTCTTCCTCTGAGCAGATTTCTCAAAAATCTATTGTTCGGACTCGACCTTATGCTGTAGGTCCCGCCTATAAAATGAAAACACATGCCGGGGGGGTGGGAGAAGCTTGTTTGTAATCCTGACTGAAGGGTTGTAATGACCAAATTATGTATGTATGTATGTGTATGTATGTTCCAAGTCTACAGTGTCTTGTTAAAAGATAGGCTAGTAATCTCAGTTTATTCCTGGATAGTTCGATACATGACTGAGATCTCTTCTTATTGTAGTTTCTCCAGCATTCGGGTGATAAAACTATAAAACAAAAGCATTTATAAACCAACATTCGTGAAGTTATCGTCCAGATACCAACCGAAATGTACGCAAAAGTAGTTGAAAATTTGCTCAACTGCTGCAATCAACTCAGAGGCGGTGATTTAATTGATATTCCATATCGTATACTCGGGCTGTAGTCCAAGTATTCTAATAAAATAAAAAACTTGTTTTCAAGCTTCCTAAAAAGAGTTTTGGTGGAGATGTCTGATCTGAGGTTAGAACATGGGCCCCAATAAGCAAACACACTACCTACTAGACTACCGCGACTTCCACAGGGAGGCTAATGGGGAATAAGTGTGTTAATCCACCCAAATATGTGCAATAAATCGATTGTGGCGTGAGATTTGTGACAAGTTTCACCATCCTTTTGAAACCAAACATCGTTCACATCAATACCATGAAGAGCGGGCATAAAGCCGACATATCCAAAAATATTAAAGTTCTACACTAGGATCTCGTCTCCAAACTATATTTTCACCTACAAAATTATTTAATTCAAAATGTTTCCCCAGTCAGGGAGACAGGCTATGAGGCGTATGAGTATTTTTCTTTATTAAATAAATATTAATCATACGCATATGCTAACCAATCATATTTTTATTTTTAGCTGACCACAGAATTTATGTCTTTATATATGTTTGATACGTATAACATTTCATAATCTTATAATTTTTATATTTTTCTTGACTTTTTTAACAAAAATTTCTAAAGACGCCAAAAATAGACGTTGCCTAATTGTGTCTAAAAGAAATATCATCTCATCTGTACATATATGCAATTCAAAACATATCGGTTCAGAAAACATTAACAGCAATTTCCTGACTAGTAGTGGGTCTAGTATAAAGTGACAATAATTTTTAAGACGATGGCAATCCTTACATTAAAACCAACGTAATATGTTGGCCTGTGTCACAGGTGTCTCTCCATGTTGTCGTTGTCGTTATTATTTAAAATAATGACGTTGATAAAGAGAAATAATGACGGTAGAAAATAAATTTGTTGTTATTGTTTTGTCATTTTGTTTGTTGCTCGTTTGTTTTGTGAGCAACTCATTTAAATATTAACAATAAAACAATAACATACACAATGTAAATACACTTAAAGATACAGACACATACAAGAAAGATATAAAACCACAGAATACATACACACACACTATTAAACCAATAAACAAATTTAGATTATTAAGGTAGGAAACAAATGTTGCAGGTGATTATATATCACATGGCAATCAAAAACGAATAACAAGGAAGAGAGAAATTGAAATGGAAAACAAAGTAAGAAAGAAAAGTAAAATAAATGTGAGGGAGACAGAAAATGTCATTAAATTAGCAAGAAAATGTTATCATATCATATAAAATTAATGTATGTGTATGTATGTATGTATATATGTATGTATGCATACGGTATTGTTGTTATTTTTGGTTTAGAACAATAAACACGACAATATTTGCAAGACGATAATTTTAGATTTTGGTTCTAAGCATACACATACACATACCACACTACAAAAACAGAACCCAGTAAAGAATATACTCGTACATGTATTAAGTCATGATGCATGACAAGCAATTGGACGTGAGAGCTAATAAAGTGGAGTTTAAATCGAAGAAGTCATATGATTGTATCCTTTTCACAGTTAAGTTAAATATTGTTACGAAAATGAAGAATCTAGATATTGGTGTTTAGCTTTTACATCGCTTAACATTAAAATTATAAACAAAGGCTACAAACACAAAACAATGCAGTAAACAAATTTGTTTACAAATTATCCTACTGCTTGATATAACAACAAACACCAGCATAAAAAATGGTAAACAAGTAAACAAAAATACACAAACAACACCACAAGAATAAATGTAAACAAAATATACAACCAACACTACAATAATAAATGTAAACACTGATGTTCACATTTATAGAAATTTCGAGAAGGCGAAGTTACGAAAATTCGCCTTTAAGAAATATAAATGTATAAGGCAAGGCAAAGCAGGCAACGGAGTTAGTAAGAGTTCAATCAGTCTTGTGTGAAGACGCTGTGTTTGAAGAGAGTAATCGTGGTTTGAAGATCTCCGTTACAAAGATCTGTCGCATAATTGCTTAGTAGTTGTTATTGTTAATGCAAACGAGTGTAAACAAGAATAACAACCAAACCAGTTGTTGTTGTTTACATGAAGTTGTGATCACTGGCACACAGAATTGTGAGAATGATAAAGAATTTTAAATAAAATTAAACACAAATTTATTTTGATTTTATATGCAATCTACGACCACATTTTTTAGACGTTTTTAAAAGGTAAAAACATAACAATATATAGGTGTAAGGATTTGTTTCCAATTCAAAGCCAATTAATTGGAAATTGCAGGAAAATAATGTACAAATTTTGGCCTCGGAGAAGCACCAAAAGTGCCAGTTATACGCAAGTTTATTGCTAAAGTTCGTGAATCTGGTTTCATTGTTGCTGAGCCAAAACGTGGTCTGCAGGAAGTACACCCAAAAATATCGAAGCTGTGGTTGAGAGTGTCAACCATCTTCATCCATCATCGTTCTCAAGAGTTAAACATTTCACCCACCAGTTAACGTCGAGTTTTGAGGTAAGGTCTCGGTATGATGTCTTACAGAGTTCAATTGGTTCAAGAGTTGAAGCCACATGAGCATCCGATTTGTTTTTGTTGCACAATGATGTCGATTTTGCCAAAAAAATAGTCATCTTTTCGGAAGAAGCTCATTTTCATCATGGAGGGTCGTTAATAAGAAAAATTGCCTGAATTTGGGGGCTCAAAAAACCCACACACGGTATTACAGAAGCCAATGCACCCATTACGAGTGATGTTTAATCCGGTTTGTAGGGCGGAGGCTCATATTACTTTGAAAATGAGTACGGCTCAACCATTACAGTTAATCGAGAGACCCAACGCACCATGATAATCGATCATTTTATACCCGTCCATCATGGTATTGATGTAAACGATGTGTAGTTTCAACAAAATGGTGAAACTTGTCTCAAATCTCATGCCACAATCGATTTTTTGCTTCAAACGTTTGGTGGTCATTTAATCAGTCGACAAGAAGCTTCTATTTGACACCGTTGTTGTGTTTTCTGTGGGGCGGAGTTAAAGAAAAATGTTATGTCGACAGACCAGAGACAATTAAGCATTTGAATGTCAACAATCGTATGTGCCGACCACATACAAACGAAAAAGTAAACAAAAATTGATACGATCAAATGAGGTAATGTGAGGCAATGCGCGACAGCCATATGAATGAAGTAAAATTCGATTTCTAACCAGAATAATTGTACTTCAGAGCAAAAAAAATAAATTTGGCAAAATTCCAAACACTGCGTGTTTTATTGCATTTTTAAATTTCAGTTTTTAAATGGTCCACCCTTTATATTCAACATACCCTATGACGTCAAAGATTTATGCAAAATTCCCACAACCCAAAGAAATCAAGACCAAACTACTTTGAAATGAAAATGTTCGGTGGGTTATGCTTTCACATAGGCAAAGGTATAAAACTTGATTAATTGGTTTACTTTATTTCTACACAAATACATACATAACCATTAACACACACATAACATTTGGTTTTAATGCGTAAATAAAATATAAGTCATCTTAACTTAAATTTATTTTGAAGAAACCAAAAAAAAAAATTAAGAAACCAGGAAATGAAAAATAGATTCGGAGGTAAAAAACTTGTTACCTTTAAACAAACATTTATATATGTAATCTTGTTTGCTACAAGCTACAAACATGTATACAATATATGGCATGATTTGCTACCGAAAAATAAAGTGCGATTTGAGAGAAAGTGATTGTGACTCTTTGGTTTCGTATTTGACAAAGGCTGTGTTAGGAAAATGGAGTGAACGATAAAAAAAAAGGGATTTCACACAGATTTATTATCTGGTTAACCCTTGTCATACCTTTAGTTACTTTTATAAAAACCAACAAAAATAAATAATTCATAGAGACCTTAGTAGTTGGTCCTTGCCAAAACAGATTTAACAACGAAATAAAATTAAAAACCGAAAATAATTTCATTACGAAAAAGATTAATAATAAGAAGAGGGGGAGATAAGTTATGTTAGTTTTCAAGTCAGATAAAGAATTCGAAAAAAAAATTTTTTTCTCTGTAGTTTAAACTATGCCGAGTAACTCATTCCTTTAGTTTGTATGTCCATAAAGGTTTGGCTTAATAAAGTGTTTCAAAAATATGGCTGAAGGCAGAAAAGGTCTCAGGAAGGAAGTAGTTCCGCAGACAATTAGTTTGGTTTGCTTCGGTCTTAACCTCACTCTCTATACTCTGGGGGACACCAGTCCTCCATTTGTGGCTTTTTAATGTTGGATGGCAGAGTTGACTTATAACTAAAAATAAAACCATTCAGAGTGCACCATAAACGTACCCATAGTTGCCAGTAAATTTCTTTTTATTCCTCCACAATCTTTCTTACAGTAACTTACTTGGAAAAGCAACGTAGGAAAGTAACAGCTCACTGCCTAACACAGTTTATCTCAACTACGTATGAAGTAAACCTATCCACATTAACTTTCTTTTGAAATTTGAATTCAAAAACCTTTTAATAAACGATAGGTTGCTCCTTAGGTATATCTATCTAACTAAGCTCTCCAAGCACACATACTGCAAAATAGAGAAGAGAAACAATTTTCAAAGTCATGTTTTCTTCATATTTTTATTTTTCCTTAGATTTTGCTCTTCTCCTTCTTGTGTATTGATGGCGGCTGATGGTGGTGGTTATTGTGTTCTTTTATCGTTTTTCCTTTTTTTATTTTTCTTCTTTTGTTCTTTTGTTTCCTTTTACCATAATTCTCTTTTTATTTGGGTCGTCCGGTTTAACAGACAGGAAATTAAGTTAAAAATTTTCTTTAAAAAAATTGAGAGAATGAGTAAGCGAGAGAGATATGAAAATGACATGCAAAAAAAGATTATAGAAGAATAGAAAACATTATTACCAGCAGATAAATCATAAACAATTTCGAAAAATGTTCTTAAACGAAGGTGGACACACTTTTTTTTGAGGCCAAATATGTTCGTCTTGCTTTCATACTAAAGAATGATGGTTACTTGCCATAGAATATTTAAAAAAAACTGGGGGTAATTCACAATATTGTGTACATTATTTTGCAGTAAATTTTGTTCAAAGTTGTGTTAATAAAGAATTGGAAATTTAATGTATATTAACACAGGGATATATACAGCTTTATGGTGTCCGCGTAAGGTGAGTTATGTATGTAAGCAGCTCTACTGATCACCAGCGACCTTTGTTTATTATCAATTGGCTAACAGCCGATCTTCTAGTAAAGCAGAAGGCAGTGATAGTAAAAGGAAACGTAGTTCACTCTTGCCCTTACATAACATACATACACATTATAACACTTCAGTCAGAATTACGGCATAGCTTCTCACCACCACTCATGTTGGGTGTGTTAATTTTATACATGAGTGGCAAGACCTACATTTCTGACAAAACTCTGAAAGCAAATGAAAATATCATGAACATTTGCTCAAAAATCTGCTGTCCGAAAGCGATTTTAAACTGTAGATCCTTCCATTCACGTATAAAATTAACACACACAACGTAAGTGGTGTGAGAAGCTAGGTTATAGTCCTGATTGAGGTATTGTAATGACCAATTATGCATGTATGTCACCTTCTGTAACTATGACTTTAGAAAACTGAACACAATAGCCTGTGGGAGATATACATAAGTTACGACTTTCGTATCAATTACCGAATTACTACTGAGTATTTCAGACGAAGTTCACGGCTTTATTGTAACGTGTACAATTTTCGTTGGATGATAAGATTTTCCTTGACAATGTAGTCAATTACTTAATTGGGCTGCAATCAAGTCCCTTCAGAGCGTCACCTAGACCAGTTAACTTTAATTATAAATGCCCTGGGTATCCCAGGAAAATTTCGTAATATCGAATATAACTGTGTTGCTAATTAATTGCCCAGTGTTAGTACAAAGCCTGCACTTTGATGCTTCAATTGTCACAGTTAAACTGGATTTAATGTCATCGTAGGTAATGTGTTGGATTATTAGACATAAGGTCTCGATTCAAATCCCAGGTCAGACGTCTCCAACAAATCAAAAATGAAAAAATATTTCTTAGGCGACTTCCTCTCAGAAGATTTATGGTAAAAATTCTGACAGTAATTAAAATTGCCACAAAACTTTCTCAAAAATCTGTCGTTCTTAAACTGCAGGTTCCGCCACTCATGTATAAAATTAACACACATAACATATAAGCGGTTTGGGAAATTAGGTTATGTTGGAATGTATGTGTGTAAACAATTTGCTTGTTTGTAATGGATTAGAAGAGAATAAAATATTTTGCCCTCTTGAACCGGAAGTCGTGCTTAGCATTATTATTCCACAGTTTCATTGATTCATTGAATTTATTCATTGGATCCGTGGAGGATCCGTGTTTACCCCGTATATCACTGTTTACCTCGTGTATCATTGTTTACCTCGTGTGTCTTTGTTTTCCTCGCGCGTTATTGTTTACCATGTGTATCATTGTTTACCTCGTGTATCATAGTGTGTCATTGTTTACATTGCGTATCATTGTTTACCTCGTGTATCATTTTTTACCTCGTGTATCATAGTTTACTTCGTGTATCATTGTTTCTCTCGTGTAACATTTTTTACCTCGTGTATCATAGTTTATCTCGTGTATCGTTGTTTACTTGTGTCTTATTATTTACACCGTGTATCACTGTTTACCTTGCATATCAGTTTTAAGCTCGTGGATCATTGTTTACCTCGTGTATCTTTGTTTACCTCGTATATCTTTGTTTATCTCGAGTATCATTGTTTACCACTTTACCTAAACAAACCTGTGTACGGACTACGTTTAAATTAAAGCATGTGTAAAAATGTGTAGTAGATAGTGAATTGGCTTTTAAGAGAAGAGCCCGTGATTTTTTTTTTTGGTGAATGCTCAGCAAATGTCTGACAAAAACCCTGAAAGTAAATATAAATTGCCCTGAGAATTTTCTCAAAAATCTGTCACTTGGAGTTGACGTTAAAATGTAGATGCCGCCACACATGGATAAAAGTTAGCACACCCAACATGGGTGGTGTGAGAAACTAGGTGGAAAACCTGACCAAAGGTCAAGTAAAGATTTTGAATATTTTCAGTTGTTTTTTAAAACAAGATAAAGTCTTCACTCTTATCAATTAATAAATTGTGAAATGACCCCAAAACTTCATGTACATGTTTTGGGGTCATAATTTTAATTTTTTATACTCAAGTTAAGCTTTTTCATTGAATTAAACAAAAAAAAAAAAAACAAAAAAAAGAAAGATTATCTCTGGGAAGTTTTTTTTTAAAGAATTATTCACTAAAGATTATGTTTGCATGCCAGCATGTCTGTCCATTTCTATTACCTTAAAATAGTAACTTAACATGGGTATATTTGGTCATTCCAATGAATTTTAATGTCTTTTCATTACAAAAAAAAGAAGAAAAATATTCTCTTAAAGGTTGAGGTTATATCTTGTACATGCTGTACAACATCAAATTGACTAAGTCAGACCTTAAGGCCATATTTGCCAGTTTCATGTTTGATAATCATCATCATCATAACTTTTGAATATTTTTGAATATGTTTCTTAAGACTTTATCATACCATTTTCATTGTATTTTCTAACCACAAAAAAAGAGAGAAGAAAAAGAATAATTTACTTCAAGTCATATTTTTAAATGGCAAATCATTTTAAGGTAACAAGTAACTTTGGAGAACAGCTGCAGATTTTCTTGTTTTCTTATTCGCTTCCTAAAATAATAAATAAAAAATGAAATTCATATCATTTTTACCTTTACCTTTACCTTGTTTCTCTTTTACATTTTTATTTCCTACTACATTACTACGGTATATGTACATATGTATGTATTCGTAACATTTTATTTTCAAGGAGAAGAATGTTTTTCGAAAATATTTCGTAAATTTACTCCTCCACAGAGTAGAGATCTAACTAATAAACTTCACTTAGTTTCGTATTTCTATTAAGATTTTAGAAAGTGTCTGTGTATAAATGTATGTATGTATTTATGTGTGTAGAAGTGGGTATGTGAACCACAATTATGGCAAAAAGGAATTATTTTAAGAATTCCTAAATATTTATGGTTTCAAATGAAATTTTGTAACAACAACAGCCAAGCAAATCAAGTTAAACTGTTGGAAATGGTCAAACCAGAGTGTTCTGTAATACACGAGACTTGTTGCCTGAAATGATGGTTAAATGTAGTAAGAACCAGTGATTCTTGAATGAAAACACAATGAAAAGCAAATGCATTGAGTTCAATATAACGGTCAAATAATTGTTTGATCACTGCATTTTTTCTTTCAGACTTTTGTTTGATAAAATTAATGTCAAACAATATAGCCACTAACCCCTTAGTGTGTGGAGTCGAATTACTGAACTGTTTTGTATCTGTATCGTGGATAAATAACAGTCTGATTGCAATTGGCGTTATATTGAGACATCGTTCCACATGTCGTAATCGAAAGGTAATGAGCAGCTATCACCACCGACTCTCTGCATTATTGTCATTGGAAGTAATCATAAAAAGCTAAAGTCTGACGCTAATAGTTTTTGCCGACTTATACAACGATAGTGGTCAATGTCAAATCCTCTATTAAACCAATATTTCCTAAACCTCAAAAAAACCAATTATAACCCAATCTTCTTTCACCATCGGATAGTCATTTAATACCAGTTTATAAACGAAAACCACGATGACAAATTTTTCAGTTTAAAAAACATTAATATTGTCAGTGTGTTTAATGTTTTTTTCTTTCATTTTAAATATCAAAACTAAAAATAAAATGACAGCCAAATGAAATTCAAAATAAGTAGAAAAAAATTTATATAAATTTTGTTATCGTACATATAATCCAATGTTGATGGGTTAATGGTGTATGGCACTCTAATAACATGGCCTTTTCACTAATGAAACAGATACTTAAACAAATATATTTCATATACATATGTATGTATGTATTGTAACAGGTTATCCATTTGAAGTGGTCTTTCATCTAAAATTTCTTATCTTTTTTGTTTTGTAAGGTTTGCCATGTGAGAACATGAATCGTTTAACAACAGAAGAACGCGTAAAAATGCTTTGAATTTACTACGAAAGTAGTGATTCAATTGTGGCTAATTTCAAGCATTCCATGTCTTTATATAGTATTCTTATTATTCGTTGTAAAATTACAAAGACATTTTCCGAGATTGGTAGCGTTACATATGTATGTAACTATGCCTCGACATCATCAAATTGTAAACACAATTGAAAATATTGCCTCTGTTAGAGAATAAGTGGCGTATAATCAGAATATGTTGATTACACAGCTGTCTCAGCAATTGGATCCAACCTATCCCACATCTACCGATAATTAGTCCATCTCTTGCAACAATTATTGCAAGCTGATCGCTTACAATGCAGTGCTAGCGCTTGGAATAAGTGAGTTTTTGGTGTATTTAATTATCTGGAGGTATTATTGTATCGTAGGTTTTCAAAAAGTCGCCTTGAAGAACAGTGACTGTCAATTCAATTTAACTTTTAGTTGGCCTGCAATTGAAAATTATTGCCTGGACGGTATGATTGATACGATACGATTGATTTTGGTTTATTGTTCGAGAATTTTTCGGAAATAGTAGATTCAAGTTGTGGCAACATCAACTGACTGCTCATATCATAAGATTTGGAAGGGTTAGACACTTTTTTGGGTTTATAGCCTTGTATATAGTGTGCTAGTCTACTAGACGAGAAGTTCTGAGTTCAAACCTCGGTGCTGCCATTGCTAGAATAAAGCCAAAATATTTCTTTCGGCAACCTTCACTTAACAGTCCTCCGCCCAACTTTCTGAAAGGAAATAATTGCCACAAAAAGGTCCTTCGGAATTGTCGTTAAACTATCGGTGCCTTCACACATGCATAAAATTATACACACACAACTTGGGTGCTCTGAAGAGCCAATAAAGTAAAGTAAATACAGAGGCCTTGGAAATCGCCGTATTGGAGTAGGTAGTGTGTTGGCTTATTAAACGTGAGGCCACGGTTCGAAATATGAGAAAATATTTCTTTGGCGATTGCCTCTCAGCAGATTTCTGGCGAAAACTCTGAGAGTAAATAAAAACGTCATGAAAAGTTTCTCAAAAATCTGTCTTTCGGAGTCGGTTTTAAACTATAGGTCCCGCCACACATATATTTAATTAACACACGCAACTTGGGTGGTCTGAAAAACTAGGCTATAATCCTGACAAAAGGATTACAATTACTTGTCATGCGTAAAGGTGTTCCTAAGGTTGGAAGAATTTAAAAACCCACATTCGTCAATATATTGCCGCGACACCATTTAAAGTGTGCGAAGAAAGGCGACCAGCTGCTACAATCAATCCAGATTCGTCCATTTAAATGAAATTGTATTTCATATTGTTACGAAAATCGAAAAATCAAGACACTGGTGTTTTGCTTTTACATCGCTTAATATTAAAATTATAAACAAAAGCTACAAAAACAAAACAATGTAGTAAACAAACCTGCTTACAAATTATAGTTTTACTTAATATAACAACAAACACCAGCATAAAAAAATGGTAAACAAGTAAACAAAAATACAACAGCAAACACCAGCGCTAAAAATATTAAACAAGGAAACAAAAAATCCACAAACAACACTACAAGATTAAACGTAAACAACAATGTTTACATTTGCAGAAATTTAGAGAAGGCGAAATTATGAACATTCGCCCCCAATAACATTCATCAGACTGTTTACCGTGCCATATAAAAGGCAAAGCAAAACAGGCAAGTAAGTTAGTGAAGTTCTGTATGTCTTGTATGAATACGCGACATGTTTGAAGAGAGTAATCGTGTTTTGAAGATCTCCGTTACCAAGATCTGTCCAACAATTTTCTAATAACTGTTATTGCTTATGCAAAGGGTGTAAACAGAAGAATAACAAACAAAGAAATTGTTGTTGTTTACATAAAGTTGTGAGCAATGACACAGAATTGTGCGAATAATAAAGAATTTCAATTACAAGTAAATACAAATTTATATTAATTGTATTTGCAATCTACGTGCTCATATTTTAAGAAGGTTTTTAAAAGGTAAAACTGTAGCAGTATATAATGCCGTGAGTGCAAGCATTATACCATAATTACAATAAAAGTTTCATAAGAATCTTAGTTTTATGGCTGTTTTTTTAAATTTTACTTTTGATATATCTAAACTGGATAACCCTTTATAATCTACATATGTATTATATTGTATTTTATTGTATTATCTATATTGTATACCATACTATGGTATAATATAACATATAACAACATCGATTATTATTTATAAAAATAAATTGTTTTGCATTATCAGAGACTTAAATTAAAATCCCTGTAAACTAAACTGTTTCGATATAAATTTTCATTTTTAAAAAACACAAACACATGCACACGAATACAGAGAGTGAAACATTTTATTTAAATTGGAAAATCTATTATATTATCGATTACACCATTTCCAATTTTTATTTTCTAGAAATACACAGAAAATTATAACGTAAATCGTTTTAATTATAAAATAAAATTCAAAATGTTTTTATTTGTGAAATGGTGTGCGTGTGTGTGTCCATTCTAATAATTTTATGCCTATAAACGTTGAAATAAGAGTGGCTTTGCTTTGGCTGTGCAACAAATATTCCTAAAAATAATATGAGGAAAAATAAATGAAAATAAATGGAAAATGTAGGCACACATACATATTGTTAATGTAAATTAGTATGAAATTAAAAATATTGAAATATAAATAGAAAATGCATAACGAACAACGAAATAAATGAAATGCATTTCGATTGAAATTAATTTGGTTAACAATATTTTAAGTTATTAGAGGCCTTAAATATGTATATGCCGATCGGCAAATTAGTGGTATTCATTCACAACAAAAAAAAATACTTTTAGATACAGCGGCAAATGGTTAGAGCGGCAATGTTCATAATATTTTTTTTAAATTTTGAATTTAATTGAGAAAATTAATTTTATTCGCAAATTTGATAAATGTGTGGTTGTTGCAAAGGCACTATTCCTGTGCCCTAATACCACGACACAAAAGAGTTTAATTCTGAGAATTTTTATTTATTTCAGGTAATATTAGGTTGACATGGTTGATTTGCCTCCAATTATTTTTAATTATTGTTATCCGAAAAATTTACATGTAATCATGAGCTCGCGGTTATTAACTTAAATGTTCAACTTATTGAAATCCCATACTGTTCAGTAGGTATATCATATGGCCAGAGCTATCTGTCAATTCAGTAATTGCTTTACCGGCGTAATTTTCGAAAATACCTCACAAACTGTCATTTTTTCAGATGGAATTTGCAAATGTCGGAATACAATTCCAATTATCCCAGTTTATAATACAGTCACTATATATTTTAGAATTGAAAAAAATTTCCCATCTTAGCACAGGAGCAAGAATTTTTTCGTACCTGAATGAAATTCGTCTTGTTTGGAAGGTACAAAGAACGGTACATAGTAAAACCATCAGAGAGTTAGGCCGCCATCCAAACCCTTGGCTCTTATGAGGTTATATCGAAGAGACCGCCAGAGAAAACTGAATCAGCAAAGTATGAAGAATAGGATTACTCTCTGCTGGCTCCTAAGTCATATGGAATTCCGGAAGGGCATATCAATGCCTCTAATGGTTTCTGAAACTTTCTGTGCAGTAAGAACAGATTCCTGAAAAAGCATACCCAACGAATAGGAAAGTAAAGAGAGGCCAAGATTCTTGTTAAACTAACTACGTTTGAGGCTATGAAAGCTGGGGTTTGAACCACAAGCTCGTGTCTAATAGACAATGCAGACTACTGGAAATCACAATAACAGGAAATTTAAGACATTCATCAGACTATGTAGGTATAACCCTGCATTAGTAAGGAGTTTTCATTTTGACAGAACACTGTGCACACTGTACACTTGTTCAGAATAGAAATCGACACGAACTCTATGGTATGCTACAAGAATGCATCATACCAATGGTATGACCAGAGATCAGCAAAAGATGAGTAGATTCGAATCATACTCATAATTTCTTATACTTGTACGCATTCATACTTATTTTAATATCATACTCATACTACTCATATTAAAAGTTTAAAGTACTCATCGTACTCATACTTAACAATATGCATGATGTTATTAAGTTGGACTCCCTATAACTTAACATATACGTGAAGCACAAAATAAGTATGATTCGCATACGAACACTACAATACTCAGTAGAAGGTTGTGTGTTTGCTTTGCTTGCTGTCGTTGTCTTCTTCTTTTTTTGTAAATGCAACAACATCCAAGATTATAAATTTTGATGAATTATTCGAATCACTCGAAACATTTATGAGTATTATAAGTATTTTTCTAAATTTATAAATTTCAATGAGTAGACGTATGAATCAAATATATTTCGAATGTTATGAGTTTGATGTCAACGTTGTACTTATACTCATTGCAACCTATACTTATGAATCAATGTTGTAGTGAGTACGACTGAATAAGAGAAGTTGAATATTAATACCGTTGGCTCACTCATACTCAAAATTTCATGAGTACTTATGAGTAGCGAGCGCAAAAACGATTCATTGCTGATCTCTGGTGCTGATCAAGCAATTGTACTTGATGACACCGAGCAATATCCTGAAGTTTGGCTAGGCAATAGGCTTAGAGGGGACATTGTACGGAATATCATATTTAAACTGAGGACAGGAAAATAGATCATACAATTGCATTGTTCACTACAGTAATAACAAAGCCTCACTACACTCTTTAGAGACAATAACAAATATTAGGGAAATAACAAGCAGCGCAAACTAAGCAGAAAGAATCGGACTTAATGGATTAAGCTTTTTACTTCCACACCCCATTCCCTTTCTTTTTTTTTTGGAAGATTTGCTTCATGATGTTGCAATACTAAGACCTGCTAAGCATGTCAACATAAAAAGGAGAATAATACCTTAATGTTCTTAATATGTAAGTCAGGGTAGTCCTTTGGTAACCAAATGGTTTGATATTGTTACGAAAATGAAAACAGTGTACATCGTTTAACATTAAAATCAGCAAAGGCTACACAAACAAATACAACGAACTTGTTACAAGTGAACCAACAACATCAGTATCAAAGAAAAGGGGATAGACAAGTAAGCGAAAAAGGAACAACAAGCAATGTAAACTAAATACACAAACAACAATGAAGTCGCAATAGAGTTCTCGAGAAGGCGAAAACACGAACATTCTACTCCAAAAACCTTCGTCAGACTGTTTACGTGATCATATAAAAACGCAGAATTCAGTCAGTCTGGTGTGAAGCCGCGTTACGTGTGAAGAGAACAGCCGTGGTTTGAAGATCGCCATTGAAAAGATCTGCGTTGTAAGCAAAGAAGAATAGCGAACAAGCAATTATTGTTGTATTCGTCAAGTGTGAACAGTGGTACAAAAGTATTTATCTAAAAGTAAACACATAATTATTTTTATTTTGTTTGCGATCAACGAACTCATATTTTAACCGTTTTTAAAAAGGTAAAAACGTAACAATATTAAAACCTTTGCTTGGCCCGTAACTAGCTAAGTAACGATGATAATATCGGTGAAGTTCGATTGTTGGATTTGTAGGAAGTTTATACAGCATCTTACTTGGGTGTTTATGTTGAGCTCTATTGCTTCAAAGCAGCTAATTGCAATTTAAGATAAGATTTCCATTATATATCATACAAGTAACTGAAAACGTTTTTGTACCATTGGAGACAAGTGGCGTAGTGGAGAGTGTTTTCACTCTCCTATTCTACCTCTTGATGCACAATTAATTCATGGAATTTTTATATGCGTTTTAAATACTAAAATCCCTGTTTCCTTTAATTTTTTTGTTTTTGCCGTTTAATTAAATTCAAATAAAGTGTTATAACTAGCGGATATCATAATTAATAACTTTCAAATGACTGGCTGGCTACTGCTTTTAATATTCAATATTTTTTTTTGTTTCTTTTTTTCCTTTCATTTATTATTAAGTCAACTAAATCATGAATGTATAGAGAGAGAGTCTTAAATTAATTGGAATTAAGTGTACATAATTAAATTATATACCCCATGTATACTCTACTCAATTCGTGTACAAAAGCTTTTTGAAAATAAAGTTTAAAATGCTTTTAATTTATGCATAATAACGCTATGTTCGTATACATATACGTATTTACTATGTACATATGTATGCATATAAATTTGTATTTTATATTGTATTATAATCCAATTTAATTAAATGGCAGAGGTCAACAAAATGGTCAGCTTTAGAGCATAAAATGAAGAAAAAAAACCGAACCCCGTATTATGGAGAAGGGGTTCATGGGCAGACAAAAAAACGGAACTTGAAGAGAAGCAACAATATTTTAATTAGTTGCACAACTTATAATTAATTTATATGCATTAATTATGCCTATGCCTAGATATAGGTTTTAACAAAAAAAAAAACCTATAAAAGTAAATACAAATACAAATACATGAACACTATTACACCACAGGCCATACCAGGCCATACGGCGAGAGTAAAAGTATAAATTGCAGCAATTTTCTAAAGGCCATATAAGTTCACCGGAATAGTTATGCCTGCAGTTATGGATTTTAATTATTTTCTGTTTTTGTTTCCGATGTTTTTTACATTGTATTTATTTAAACAAATTATAACACTTACCTTTGTCCGGCCTCTACTAAAGCCTCCATCATCATGTGGTCTTGGTCGCTGACCCGGCTGCAAATAAAACCCCACAAAAAAAGAGAGGAGAGAAAAAAATGAATGACATTTTGACAAATGTTAGTTTAATAAACATTAATTTGTTATTTTCAGCAACAATTTTTTTTATAAACAATAATAATAATAATATTGATAATAATATAGTACATAAATTACAAATACGAAATACAAATTAAGAAAACAGAAAATTAAAAAAAGAGTAAAGTATACATACATTATACATATATACAGTGCAGAGCAAAAGTAAGTATACTATCTAAAGATTTACTATATATTTTATGTTTTGGATATCTATTACAAACACCAACGATTACAAAATGAAACAAATCACATATAATCAGTGCAGAAAGAATGGTGTAAGGAAAAGTTTGGCATCAAATTGGTGGTAGATGGCTCCTAAAAATATAGGAATTCTACTTCTCAGTTACCCAAGCTACAGCTAGTAATAGAGAAGATGTTCTGTCATCTCCTCTTTTTCCTCGTTGTAGCAACTTTTGTAACAGACATTTTGAGGTATTCTCAGTCTCCTGACATGAACATCGTGTTATCACTGCTCTAAGGTGCCTTAGATAGAAGCCTTCCGTGCAACTTTTGTTCTGCATATACCCATACTAGGCCAGATTAGTCTGGTGTTTCTACAACTGGGTTTATTATCCTATCTTACCGTTGCCAATGAATGGAATTTCTGGGAGACCAATTGTACACAACTCTGAAGGAATTAATTTTAAATTATGGTGGTGGAGGTTTTACATTATTTCTATCCTGAATGCATAACAGGTAATTTTTAATATATTTTTTCAGCGTAAACTGTAGCCATTTAACTTTAATAAGTTCTCTAATAAATAGAGATTACAAATCATTGAATTTGGTTTGTTTTGTGGGAAATTTGAAGTTGCCGCAGCTTAGTAGAATCTAAGCTTAGGAGACGCAGCTCATGAATTGAATTCTCAGCTCTGACGTTGCGAGAATACAGAAATACGAAGAAAATAGTTTTTCCTTCGGCAACCTTTTCTCAGTAGCATACTGGTAAAAGATGTGGGAGTAAATAATTGTAGTATTGCAATAAAAAATCTTCTAAAATTTGTTGTTCGACGTTAATTGTAGATCCCGTCACTCATGTAGACAACATGGGTGGTGTGAAAAGTTAGATTTTAATTCCAACTAAATGGTTTTAATAGCTAATTGAATAAGTAAGAGCGAAATGTGTTTAATTGAAAAATTATGTCCATCAATGAAGGTAATTTTTTTTTTTTTTTGCATAATGAGTTATTTTAAGAACAATGAAAACTGATCATAATACACATTGCCGTCTAAGTTTGGTGAAAATTTCAACGCTGTAAACAATGGAATTTACAAATTATTTGGCTCTCCATCCCTTGTCAGCTCGACGGAGCTATCGTCCATTGATATCAAGGATATAGCCTCGTTTATGGTTTTCCAACGTGGGGTGGTCGTACTTTAAATGTGCAGCCCTTGCTCTAATCAAATTCTCCCTCCTTGGTTCGGAGGAACTTGGTCAGTACAGAGACTACATTCACCTGTGGCATCACAACGGGCCGCTATACGTGCTCAAGTGAGCTTTTGGTATCAAAGCTATCACATTAACCTAACCTAACCAATGGCATTGTAATCAAAAGTACTGTGCAATGGCTACTGGCTGAAGGGAAGAATTTACGTGATAGAGGTGCCATATGCCTGACAGTGCAGAATAATATGAACGTGCGTATAGCGAATTTGGTGAACACGTTTTCTGTATAGTTTGCTGGTCATCTAGATCAAGCGATTGGATACCACTGGACTATTTTTATGGTATACATTACGTAATGTGTGTACCTTCATAGTACTGGGTCAACAAAGCTATGATTTGAAATAATCATTACAATTGCCATTGGTGAGATATTGGCTGAAATATTGGAAGAACAATTAAAAAATTGAGGAATCTACAACAAAAACGTGTGCAACACTAATACGAAAAAATTTTTGAAAACCCAATGACAGACAATGATGTATCATCTCCGAAAAATATTATAATCCCTTTCAAAAACTTTATATTTTGCGCCATTTTCAAAACCCAAACAATTCAAAATATCATCCTTAGGTACAAAATAAGTAAAAAGTCTTCAAGGACGCTTAAATACTGAAGAATAGTATTCTAAATTTTTCAATTATTTAGTATGTTTCGAAAATGTACAAAACTGAGCACATGCAAGCTTTGTTAATTTAGTAGCGTTTTTTTTTGCATTAAAACTAATGAGATTTAAATACATGGAAGAAATTCAATTTTGTCTTCAGTACGTACATTTAAGTATTTACTTTAAAGTCCTCACTTCTGCTCTCCACTGTATACATATATTTTTTTGTTTTTTTTATTATTAATTATTATAAATTTATACTTTTACAATACAGTGATAAAATTAAGTTAAAATAGAGAGAGAGAGAGAGGAAAAATATAACAAAAAAAACCAACAATTTTTACATTTTGATTACAAGTGATTAATTATAAAAGTCTACATTATTCATTTGGATTTATTTACTAACAAAATAAAAAATATATTTATTAATTAGGAAAAAATGTACTAATGTTTCAAATAGAAAAAAAAATAAGAAAACTATTGATTACAAAAACCAAAAAAATATCGTGTTATAATTATGCACAAATTGGTGAGAAATCTAATAGTTATTGATAAAAATAACAATAGAATGGCATTTATTGTTAAAAGAATTAAAGAAATAAAAAATAATTTTTTTTTATAAAACAAACTACAGTGTGTATAATATTGGTTAATGTTTGTAAATATGCTAAAGTGCCCTTGTATTTAAAATATATTGGTTTTCAATGATTTCAATTGTGTAAGTGCATAAACAGTTTTCGTGGGGAAAAAAAATAAATGTTTCAAAGGTTTTTTGCATTAATTTCAAGGGTTTATTTTAAATTTTAAATATCGTATATACGATTCAAGCCCTGGGAATGGTCCCTACCCTTGCAGGAACTAGGAATGTAGGAAGTGGTAAAAGAATAGTCAATTGATATTAGAATGTTTTCTCTTTTACTGCATTCGATCTTAATGGAATTTTAATAGATTATGACCGCAGTTGTCAGATTAGATAAGGACAGGAAAATCCAATCAAAAAAGCCTGTTCAGCGTTTCAATTCTAGATTTTCAAACGTAAAATAATAAAAAGAACTGTGTCTACAAGTAGCGCTAAGAGTATAGTCCTTTACGATTGCCTTACTTTGAACCTAATTAAGCTTGAGAAGTCTTCTAAAATTTCTCAACATATTATTTGTGATCCTATTAGTGAACCTCGTATGTAAAATAAAAAAATCATAATTGAAGCAGGATAGCATACACATTAAAAAAATCATCGAAAGAAGTTTAACGTTCATTTTTAACATGAACTAAGCAGAGGCAAAGAATACTAAGCCTCTCAAGTTCTACATATTTGATTGTGGGTACATTGAATGCAGGCATTACAGCTTAAGATACTGTGAGCAAAAAATCTACAATAAGTGATAATTAGTCAGAAGGAGACTCGTTCTGTCATCTCTAGAGAGCATAATTATTGATAGATGACTCTCTTTTCGCCTCGAAATCACTATTAGATACAGTTTCCGTTTGGATATCTGCAGTCACCCGGAAGCCAGAATATTCTTGACGGTCAGTCAACGAAACAGCACAATAATGGTCGTCATTGAATGTTTTCCAATACAGAGCGTTATCCTTCAGGTGCTCGACTGTGGTACTGATCGAACAGTGGTCACTCGAAAATTTAAAAAAAAATTGGCAATGGTGCAGAATGGAGCCGTGCGTGGAACTATCTTTGCGGGATTCGTAGTTATATCTTAATCAATAGAACTGCCAGACCAATGCAGCGTTTTCCAAAGTATATGCCACATAGGATGCTGTGATGGTCATGTCAAAATGTGATGTTGTTGGCGGAGATTTTAGTTTACTTACGTAAATTCATGCCGCTACAAGAACATTGGTTTTTCACATGAAGACCTCAAAAACAGTTTCCACTCTTTTGTAGGCCAATTAACCCTCCGGCTAGACAGTAGCATACGGGAAAACAGCAGAGCGCATAAATTACAAATAAAAACATAGTATGTACAATATTTTAGTTCGAAGAAAATTCCACTTTAGGAGTTCAATGGCACTCCTAAAGAATTTTTCATCAATTATCCGAAGGGTAAGATTACGAAGCATATCCGCCAAAGACAGATATTGGACTCACATAGAACATATGCTAGAAGTTGGTCTTGATTATATAGCCAATGAATACACTACAGTTGAAAAGATGGGAAAAGAAAAAAAAAATGTTTTTAACCTAACTACAGTATGGCCAACATTATGATACAAGAGAAGGAGGAACCTGGGATTCTGGTTTGCACCCATTGCTACCCTTTAGTCAGGATTACAGTCCGGCTTCTTCAATGCTGAATTTAGTAATTCAGAGCGTTAGCCAGAAAACAGTCGAGAAGAGGTAGCCAAATGAAATTTTTTCAGATTTGGTGTTTTGATCTGTCGAATTGAAGACATGGAATTTCAGTGTCTACGTTATAACCTCCGGGAAAAAGGAATGAGCTTCATTTTGAGATTATAATAGGGCTCAATGGGCTCCGTATATCTCCTTGTCTACCTAATGTTCAAATGTATAATATTCCAGACAGTAGAGGGCTTTTTCAACCATGAACCCGTCAATGCCACAGTTCTTCTTCCTCAAATCCTTTGACTAAACTTCGACTGACGAATTCATTAATTGCTATACCAATGAATCGAGGATATGTTGAGAAAATCGTTGGTTCTACTGTTCTGTTTTCATTTTAGGTCGACTAATTTTAAAAAGGCCTGTATAACTTTTACGCCTGATAAAGCTGTGCCAAATCGATTGCCGGAGCAGCTTAATGCTTAAATCTTCTTCTATTCAACACAATATATATGGCCACACATTGACTTTCTCTACTAATTTATCATTTAAAGACTTACGATATTAAAGTAAAGGCTTCTGTTAAAACTCAAATAAATAAAGAATGAACGATAAAACGTTTCTAAGAAGAAAACACAAAAAAAAAAGTAAAAGTTCCTGCTCGTTTGTTGGGCAAGAATTTCCGGTTGGCTTTCAGTTTGTATACCTCTTGGCCAAAAAACAAAAATAAGACGAATGTAATATTAAACAAAACAATTTACTGGCCATTGATAACAAAGTTCACACAATGTTTTCTAAATCTCATTCTGTTCTATTCATCTACTTCTTTTGCTGCTGCTTTTGTTTCTTCCGTTACATAATAAATCTTTTTCGAAAATATAGGAGAAGGTTTTTTTCTCTCTTTTCGCTTTTCTTTCTTTTCAGATTTATTGTCTTCTGAAGCAAACATAAAGAAATATTTGCTTGAATCGCATAGAAAATAGAAAAAAAAAAATTTTTTTGTGTTGAAAGAAATGCGTGCGTATGTACTCGCTCGCATTAAGGCCTAAGGCCAAGATTATTGGGGAATGGTTATAAAACAATTCCATTTTTTGTCTTTCTTCCACATTCTTAACAAAAGTTATTGTTTTGTTACACAGCAATGGATGCTCCATTGCTAGAGATGAGCTATTGTGCACGTAAATTAGAAAAATCGTCAAAGTAAAGTTACAATTTAACTCAACTAACACAGACAACGTACATGTAAGTATGTACATACAATACAAGAGAAAGATATAGTGAAATTACTGAGCATTCGTATGTACTTAAGTATCTTAAAGATATTTGTCTCTACTAAACAACAGTGTGTGTACAATGATATATGTACACATAACCTTAGGATGTTAGTATACTTCCTCCTCGCAAATATTATGAGAAATGAAAAATTAAGAATAACTGTTGAACTCTATTGATTTTGTAATAAATCAAAAACAATTTAAGCCATGTTGTCATCAATCTTTAGATGGTTTTTTTTGTCTGTTGTTGTTGTTATTTTTATTACAATAATTTATTTGGTTTATTACACAAAGTCTGACTTTTTACGTTGCTAGTATGTACGTATACAAGAAGTGTTTCATTTCCGTGTAGAAGTTTTATTACCAAAAAACAATTTCTTTTACCTGCTTTATAATGGAGGCTTTTAAATTCTTTTCTTTTTTCTTCATTTCATAAGGTGGCTCAAGAGTAATGCCGCATTGAATATTATACTGATATACTCATTACACTATCGAATAAACGTAATTTCAGTTTGGTATCCTTGTTTACCCTTTTCTGTTCTGGTGTTTGAGTAAATTCACTAACGAGCATCCGAAGTTAAATAGGCACATATAAAAACGAAATCTAGAACTTGCCATAGCTTCCGAGGAGCAGAAACGTATTTCGAAAGATTTCAACATTGAAGAATTATGCCCTAATGGTCAAACTATTCAGATTAACTGGGAATGTAATTACGTGCTTCACAATCCAAATATATGTATGTATCTTCTGCCGATCCCATAAAGGTTCGGATTACAAATTCGATCAAGAGCCTTAAGCCTAATAAGTTGCCAGATGAAATATGGAAAATATTATTTCCGCAGTCTTCTGACAAAAGTTCCTGTAGCAAACGTAATTGTCCTGCTGTTCGGTTGTTTATGTATATGCCTATGTTTAATATGCCCACTCTTTGTCTTTTCCAGCAATTAAATTTGTGTTGAAGTTTGTGAACCACTGAAAATACAGTTGCTGTAAGAACTGCAGCGAAGTGACATTCCACCACTTCGTTTGTTTGGAGAAGGTATCCAAAAAAAGTTGGATGGAGCTGGCAAATCACTGCAGAGCAAGACATCATGCTGTTACAAGTGATTACTTTGTGTTTATTTTTTGATCAAATGGGAAGAAATAGATTTGCTTGACATAAGACAGTGCTGGCGTTAGCGACGGATAGGCAAAGAACTAAGACATTTATAGATTAGACACGAATGATCATAAATACTGGCTCCCAATAGAGGGCTTGAATAAACTTCTTAGATGACTTCTGAGATGTGAGATCATCATAAGTAACTTGGCAATACATCTTCCCATAAGGAAGCTTATATTACATTTTCATGGCAATTTTTCAGTTACTCTCAGAGTATATACCAGAAGGCTGAGAATAGGTTAGGTTAGGTTGCAGTAGTAGCTCCGATATGAAAAGGCTCACTTGAGCACGCATAGCGGCCCGTTGTGATGCCACAGGTGAACGCAGTCTATGTATTGACCAAGATCCAGCAAAACCAGGGAAGAGGAAGAAGTTGGTGAGCGTAAGGACTGCACATCAAAAGCACGACTACCCTATGCTGGAGAACCTGCCAGCAAGTTTGAT
The DNA here is from genome assembly GCA_930367235.1 of Sarcophaga rosellei. Classification (NCBI taxonomy): domain Eukaryota; kingdom Metazoa; phylum Arthropoda; class Insecta; order Diptera; family Sarcophagidae; genus Sarcophaga; species Sarcophaga rosellei. The sequence goes on from OV884018.1 coordinate 65,772,922, forward strand.
AAACGAAGCTATATACTTGACATATATGACAGTAGATGATAGCTCCGTCAAGCTGAGAAGAAATGGAGAGGCAAATAACCTATATTTGCATCTCGCAAGAGATAGGTATTGACAAAGAAAATGGAGAAGAGTCTCCTGTTCGTCAGCGGATCTGCACCCACCGCAGAATTAGTTAAATGGGAGTCTGCTCATAACACAATGACCTGTAAGCATGGCCACAAGTAACTGGCTGGTACGCCTTCTATCCATGAAGAGCCCGGTGTGTCTAGCGGTGGTGCAGGATTCCTCATTGACCCAGGATAGGTTGGTGTCTCGAAAGAATTTCCGAGCAATGGCCAACTTGACTGAGGCAAGTGGCATACCCAAGTCGATTGAAGATGATTCCGGAAGGAGTGTACCAGATCTGGCGAGTTCGTCGGCGCGAAGCGCCCAGAAATAAGGTCGAGATAGCGGCGACATTCCCTAAAGATCCTGGAGTTATTCAAAACACCCGACAGAGATCTGATGGCGACCTGACTGTCAGAGAAAACTGAGACGCGGGTAAAAGAAGCTCCATTGTCGAGGATGTTGAGAGCAAGTCGCCGAAGAAATATTTTTTAATTTTTCGTTTACTTGGAGATGGCTGGCCTCACGCTTAATAAGGCAAAACACTACGTACTAGGCAAGGAGATTTCTGAATGTAAGTTCAATATTTACTTGAAGATTCGATCAATAAACGAAGAAAAAAAAATATTGAAAAGAATTTGGAGTCTTCAGTAGATGGGAGTAGTAGTATCCCATCAAACTATTCCTTGCCTTTAAATGTTTGAATGATTTTCATCTTTATCTCTTAAAGCTTAACATGAAGTGTCTTTCCAATTCCAAAAAAAAAAAGTTCGAAACAGTGAGTAACATAATTTTATTGCCGTTTTATTTAACTTTTTAACGTTTTCGCTTGCTGCTACTAAAAACGTAAAACAAAAAGACGAAGAAGAAAACGATGTTTATTGCTTAAAAGTTAATAAATAATCGATTTAGACTTTTAAGTACTTTTCTAATTCGTACAAGTTGTTCGTTGAGAGTTTAGTTTACGTGCTTCCAACAAAACAATACAAAGTTTTTTCTTAAAATTTCATTTGAGGGGGGAAATCAATATTTTTTGAAAGTTAGGTAGTAAAGTTTACGAGAAAAAAAAATTTGTTTTAAAAAAAAATTTGTTTTTCACACACGAATTCCGTTCCTTTTTTTTCAAGTACTTAAGGATAAATGGTTGGTGATTGTTTTCTAAGGCCATCATAGTTATTGACGACGACTGAATGAAATATATGAGATTGCTTAGAGTTAAAGCTGTGTACGAATGTGGTGTAGTAATTAGCTTCTATTCTATTATTATTACTATAGTGTAGTCTATGTATATATTTATATATATATGTTCCTTTTGCTCCTCTAGAGAGCATAGGGCCGCGTAGTCTATGTATGGCTTCCTGTAAATATTTTATAAGAAATCTATTTACAAAGCAGGTTATTTAGGGAATTTTTTTATTATAAAGTATTTAAAAAATTGTAGCTTTTAAAGCATAAAAACATTTTAAACTAATTTGCGTAACAATGTTGTGAAGCAAAACTTATGTTTCTTTTTAACTCATGGACATGTTCTATTTTACACTATTTTCTGTATCATGTAGACGACATCTTTATTTCTATCATAGCTTTGGATTAAGCCTTTTGGTATATATTATGTTAGCAAATGGGGAAAAGCAATAACCATCAGAACAATTTGAACAATGTTTGACATACCTGTGTTACCACGCGACACAAATTAATTGAATTTACTTTTGAAGTTTTAACCGTGCCACCACAGATGGCCAATAGCTCATCGTGATCTTTTTTAGTAGAGAACTAAATTGACGGAGTAATAATAAATATTAATTTTAATTATTCACTTCAGTTCTTTAAATATTTTGTGGGGTGTTGTTGGCTTAGGAAATGTTTTAAGGGAACATAGTTTTGTGAAATTGTATGTTTGCATGGACATATGATTTGTTTGTAAATTGAAAATAATTGATTTGAAATCTTTTGACTTACAATCTAACAAAGGCTATTACGATGAAAATTTTAATGTTCACCCTATTCGAGGGGACAGTAAAATATTAAATCGAAATATACAGTCAATGAAAAAAGTCTACATACACAATTATAGATGTTATAGCATTGTAAAAGGCGTTTACAACTCGAAATGTTTAAAGAACAAGTGAATTTAAAAAAATTTAATGAAAAAATTATTGGGAAAAAATATAAAAATTTGCAGAAAAAAAGTCTTCATACAGTGGTATACATACGGAGACTTTTTTCTCTGACTGTGTATGTAAACTTCTAACGCACTAAAAAATTTCTTCTCAAGAATTGACAAACTTTCGGTACTCCTTATTGGAAAGCGTTAATCAATTACAGTTTTGAATTGAGATATTAAGCGGAAGCAGATTCCTACAGCGACTCCAGCTCAGGAATCAGTGTTTGTCAGATAATTCTGCACACTTCATATGCTATATCAACATGTTGCTACGTTTCCCTTCTATTTCTCTATATTCTATTCCATTGTATATTTGCTGCTGACATACAATTCCAAAAGTTTTCAATTCTAATGCGTATGCATTATTTTATGTATGAAATAATATTCCTCATACGCTATGGTGTCCTAATAGACTTTGTACTCACAAGAACTATTCCTCATACGCTATGGTGTCCAGTGTTTTGTGATTTCGAAAACTAATTTGCCACTCAATGTACCAGTAAGAGATATTATTTAAGTATTTCATTTTTTTTTGTTTGTTTTCGTATTAAAATATTCATTTGCATTTGCAAAGTCAATTCTGTTAAATGAAAGTGAATCTCGATTACATTTTTGACTATTCCTACTCTTTAATCTGGGTTACAGCCTAGCTTCACACAACTAATATTGCAGAGAGACCAACAGTCAATATACAATGTCAATGCCGTATACAAATGACAGATTTGAGAAGATTTTTCATTACAATTAATTTACTTAACGGGCTTCGGATAGAAAACAGAGAACCTTAATCTGTCTTCTAGTAATCTAACACTACACTTCCTGGACCTCTTGACTGCAGTGATGTCACAGAATTACAGTTCATACATACATACATAATTGGCCATTACAACCCTTTAGTCAGGATTACGGCGTAGCTTCTACGCACTACGGTTCATATCTACACAAAAACTTTATTTATTCATCAACAAGTGTCTCAGAGTCATGTGCATGTTATGATGGCCTAACATCAAGAAGCGTCTCAGAGTCATATGCGTGATATGCAGACCCAACATCAAGAATCATCTCAGAGTCATATGCGTGATAGTCAGGCCAAACATCAAGAAATGTCTCAGAGTCATGTGCATGTTATGATGGCCTAACATCAATAGCTTTAATATTGTCTTAAATGGAGGGGCTCTATACAGCGTCTTATACTTCCAAGAAGAGTAATAGAAAATTATTGTACCTAGCGTAGGAATATTGGTCTCTAGCAATTTGGAATTTGGCTCATACAGTTTTTTAGTGTGAACTCTTTGACAACTAACGTACTTCGGATAATACAATGGTGCCATTACATAACACACATATATAATTGGACATTACAACCCTGCACTCAAGATTACGACTTATGTTGTGTGTTGCGGGACCTACAGTTGAAACTTTTCATGTAAATTTTATTTACTCTCAAAGTTTTTCTCAGAAGTCTGTCTTCGATTGGTTGGAGATGTCTGACCTGGGGTTTGAACCGTGGTCCCCTGCCTGATAAGCCAATACACTACCTAATAGACCACGACGACTTCATTACTCTGGTGCCATTGCTGATGATAAATGTAACAAAAAGTCTGCTGTAGGTAGACTATAAAAGGCTACTTCTATTTGAGACAGATGATATTGCTGTAGCGAAACTTGAGAAATACAGGGGCGCTGCAGAGTTACTCCAGCTTAACCCTTTGACAACGAAACTGAGACAGAAAGAAAATACGGAGACTGGTCCAAAACATGAACTATAATAGTTTAAGTAGGCAGAAGCTCTATTAAGGTTTACTTATCCATTAAATATCAAGACAGGACTGTTGAGGATGGTCTAAACATATATACATGTATACACATACTTAAGTGATCCTTACAACCTCGCAGTCAGGATTACGGTCTAGTTTCTTACATCACTTATGTTATTTATTTATGAGTGGTGGGACCTCCAGTTTTAAGTCCATTCTGAACAACATTTCCTAAGAAACTTTTTCATGGCAATTTTTACTCTCAGAGTTTTTGCCAGAAAACTGCTGAGAGAAAGTCGGAATGTCTAATATCTGACCTAGGGTTTGAACCTAGGCCTCATGACTACGGCGACTTCTTAAACATTAAGTCCAATTATTCTGTTAAAAATGAAAGAATTATTATAACAAACGGGAATGAGGAAAATTATAGAAAAGAAGGTTTGTGTATTCATTTTCAGAAGATGCATCTTCTATGTAGATTTATCTTATCATTTCTTTGTCGCTACTCTTATTCTTTTAATTTCTCTGCTCTGTTTAGATTTTATTTATTCAGGTCCACTATAACAGAAAATAAATTGGGTTCTTGGATTGGATACATTGATGAGGGATTTTGCTTGACTTGCTCGCATCAACGAGAATGCCTACAAAGCGAAGTGAATATTACGTACATGCTTACGTACATAATTGGCCATTACAACCCCTTAGTCAAAATTACGACTTGGTTTCTCATATCACTTATGTGTGTTAATTTTATACATAAGGGTGGGTACCTGCAGTTCAAAGTCGACTCTGAATGGCCGATTTTTGAGAAACTTTTCATGGCACCTATATTTACTCCCAGAGTTTTTACCAGAAATCTGCTGAGAGAAAGTCGGCGTAAAAGCATTTTTTCAAATTTTCGTTTTGATGGAGATGTCTGACTTGGAGTTTAAGCCGTGGCCTCACATCTAATACACTACCTATTAGACTGCGGCGGTTGTGCTCAGTTTAGGTTTCATTTATTAGGTCTACTATAATAGTTCCTAGGATGTTAAAGTTGCCTAAATACAACATACTCTAAGAAAATAAATTGGGTTCTTGTATTGGCTACAGTGGTGAGAGATTTTGCTTGATTTGAACGCATCAACGAGAATTATTTCTATAATATGAAGTGAAACAAATTTGATGAAAATCATAATTTATTATTACAGTATCAGAATCTTAAGAAATATTCGCTCTTTTTAGGATACTGATATGAAGTCTCGAAGGGAAGTTCTAAATATGAAGCTTAGTTAAGTTATGTTTATTTGGCTGCATGGTCCACCACTACGTGTCAGGAGGTTACAGAACTGTGAAAGATGCTTTCTCTGCTAGAAAATCATCTTTCTAGTGCCATCTATACTGTAGGCTAAACCCTCGACTCATTATGGTATAAAAATTACTAAAGTTTTCCTCCATAAATATTTTAATTCCCTCTTGTTACACTTTATCTCTCGTATAATTCGTTGGAAAATTCAAATTTCATAAACAAAAAAGTAATTTATCCTGCTTAAATAGAGGGTAACTGGGATTTCTTGCTATGCCCTTGCCCTATAACATTTGTTTCGTAGACAAATTGATTCCTCCTGTTTTTTTTTTTTTGTTTTTAGTTAGTTTTTCAATTTCTGTTTTCAAAAGAATTCTTTGCTAATTTGCTAATTTCGCTCATAAATAATTTCACTTTGTTTCCAGAGAGAGAGAGAGAGAGAGAGAGAGGGAGAGAGAGAGAAATATTGTATGAATTTCCAAAAATTACAATTCATAAGAAAGGGCAACAAAAAGGGGGGCGATGTGATGGGCTTATAAATGGATTGAACGCTTAAATGTTTTGACATTTTATTATAACAGCCGGGGTGGAGGTAGAGGTGGAGGTGGAGGTGGAAGAAAGCATTCAGAAGTAAATAAATTGCACAGAATATTATTTAAATTACTTTTACGTGATTTCAAATAGAAATTTGATATTTTTTCTCTTCTTCTTTTTGTTTTTGTAGCACAAAAAAAGTTTTTCTTTCACAAGTAACTGCTCCGCTTCAGGGTTGTACGTGGAGTGTACGGGGAGTGGTTGGTTGGATGGCATAACTTTTCTGTATTGAAAAGATATTTTCTAAGCTAATTTCTGTTTTGAAAACTGCCAACATTTTCTCCCAAAAAGCAAACTGAGAAGAAGGGCAAGCAATGAAATGAATGGAGATTTTTATCTCTTTGAACATCTCTTAAAGCATTTCAAAAAAACTGAAATAATTTACAAATTATTTCAAGTACTTGAGCTGCGCAGTAATTGTATTAAAATTAAAAATTTATTTCGTAACCCCCTTCACCCCGAACCTCATGCTTTCTAGAACAGGTAAACGTTTAACCTTAACTTTTTAGACGAGTAGAGTAATTAAAATTTTGTTGTTGGCTTGGTATTGGTTTTGAATACAAAAAAGAAGAAAGAGAAGGAAAGAAGAGCACAAAAGTATTTAAAAATCAAAAAAAAAATTTTTAATAGTCCCTTAAGGATAATTATTGAATTTATTTTATATCGTATAATTACACTTAAAATTGTCAAAAAAAAACGGAAAACTTTTTTTCTTCGAGCTTTTGCAAAAAGGAAACGGAAGTGCTTTAGCATTTCGTATCTTCATTTTTTTTTTTTTTGTGAAAGTAAAGGAAATTGTGTATGTGTTTAGGTGTAAGAGTGTATGTGTGCGTGAGTCTAATTACTGTTTAAATGCTGTTCAATTTTTAATCAAATATTTTTGCCAATTTGTAAGTAAGTAAGCGGAAGTCGAGGGAAAGAGCGAGATATGTACATACGAGTATATAATCCAATATTTTTTTTTGATACTTCATATCATTAAGATGAGTATATACATATTGCCTAATTTACGTTGTCTTATACCCTACACCACTGCATGTATATTGTGTTTTAATGTCAATATCGATCAAATGAAATAGCCCTTGGGTACCCAAACCTTATTATACCAAAAGTTTCAGACCAAGCCAAGCTGTAGTGTATTAAACTCAGCACCATTTATAATGCTGCCTCCTCTGGATCTGGTTTAGTACACAAAGACATGCACAAGAGGTTTCCACGCGATTTTTGTGTAGGTTTAGGTTTTAGGTTAGAGGATATGTACTTGTACCCGCAGGTCAAGTTGACCTGTCCTAAAATAGAAAGAATTATAGGGAAAATAGGGAAAAAGGAGAGGAAGCAGGAAAGGGAGAATAAGGAAGCAAAGAAATAGCACGGACTAAAAACACCCAAAGGAGCGCGACTAGGCTATTAAACCCCTACCACTTCTCAATCAACTCAAACTAATAATGAATGCATGCAGAGCCTTAATGCCGGCTCTCGACAAATAATTCAAACTAATAAACCCAATAACTAATCCTTAACTGGTCCATGCCCAGAAGCCAACCTAATCTTATATTATGTATAGAACCGTTTTTGTTTATGTCGAGTGAATTTTGCTTTCTAGAAACAAATTATTCAGAGTGTAACGTTAAAGTAATGGGCACCATTACCGAAGAAAAATCTCATGATTTTCTGATATGATTTCACAGACAGAGCTTCTCTTAAAACAATATGTTAACTGTAATGGCGGACATAACATTTGTGATTGAAGTCTGTTTGGAGTTTTTAGACCTGGCATAGAAAGAGAAACAGAGCAGATGATATGCCAATGATGCAAATTGGTAGAAGATATTTAAACTCTACAAATCTTTCCTTTATCCCTTCATAAAGTCGGTAGGCAGCTAAAATTTTACTTTAAAAAAAGAGTCTGGCAAAATAGGCAATCGTCTTGGTCCAAACTGAAAGGGTACATAGTTAAACGTTATTGTTGTGAAAACTAACTATTGGGATCAGCAAAATATCGGCTTTTCATATAACATTCATGTCCCTTGAAATGTTGCCCAAATTTGCGTTTATCAACAGCTAAAATGAGGATGCTTAACTGCGTTACCTATATCGCACTTTATATGTCTAAGTCACAATAAGGGTGCAGGAGTTTCAATAGAAGTGGCTTGCTTCTTTTACGAATAAGTAAGTTTGGTAGATTAAGTGGAAGGAGACCAGCGCCAATATTAAAGGCATACCATGACATTATCTATAGGAAGTCTGTGCTTTGTACATACCTCTTTAGCTATTTCCAGTTAAAATATTGGAGTCTCCAGGTTACAAAAGCCGATCAGTGATACGAAAGATGTTATATCGTTTTAATGTCTACACCAGATGCCCTGCATTAATTATTATCCACCATAACTATGCAGTTCAGGTTGCGACATAAGGCAGAGTGCCCCGTAAAAGTGCTTACTCACGCAGTGTATTGTGTTGGAGTAAGAGAAGAAGAGTTATAGTAGAAAAGAAAAAGGGGTAGTGTGTAACAAATTTTATTTTGAAACATTGTTTTTATATGACAAGTGTAAAACATTTGCCAGTTACATATTTTTTCTTGCTCTGTAATATTTCGGTTAATCATATAAGCAATCAGACAATCACATAAAAACCCAGGGTCTCTTGTGGGAATCGAATCCACGGCCTGTGAAGTTAAGCACACTACCATCTAGACCATCGGTTGTGAAAAATAGAAACATATCAAAATATTATTTTTGTCTTTTTGAATTGTACTCCGAACTCCATAGAAATTATGTACGTAATTAAGTAAATTGTGGTGATAGTGCAGAAAAAGTTCAGTAGTATAACTATGACTGAAAGAAGGCTGATCGTCTATAGTGAGCTTGACAATGCAAACGATTTTTGGTTTTTAAGACGACAACATGCTTACGATAATTATACAAAGAGTTTGTCTAATATATCTCTTAGTTTTAGTGGTGTATGGTATCTGTATAGTCGACTTTGACCGACTATATTATATTGTATTTTGCTAATATAATTTTTTTTTGTATCTACATATATTTATGTATGTACATATGATAATTACATTTTCTTATAGGATTATTATTGATGTTCATATTTATTTTGTTCTCTGTTAAGAATATGATTAAAAAGAATTGTATAATATGCATGCAAATTTTGTTTAACAATTTCTATATGGTACGAAAATATTAAATATAATTGTGCTTAAATTTGGTTTCTATTTTTTAAATTTTTTATTTTTTTTTTACAGCCATATTTGAATTTTAATCATCATACACAAATTATTATTATTATTATTCATGCAAATTAGAGAAGGATTTTATAAAAGAAAGAAAACATATTTATTTTTGAATTTTTTTTATTATTTTTTATAAGAGAGATAGAAAGTAAAAAATATAATTTAATTTTTTTTGCTAAAGCAATCAATTAATCAATGAATCAATCAATTTTAAATAATTTTTTTATTTTTGAAATTTTTTTGTTTAATATCAATGGTATATCCAACACTTATTTGTCTGGGAGATTTTGTATATGAATGACGGATGATTATTATGGTAATGTTGATGACGGGTAAGAGGAATGAATGAATTTTATATGCCTTAATAACAGAGGCTTAAGCGTAATGTTGTGTTGTTAAAATGAGGAAAATCTTCTTTGATTTTACAATACAAATATAAATTTTATAGAAAATTTTAATCATATGTTTCAAGGTCTTTAAGGGAAAGTAAGGTATGCTATTCCTTAAATGAATACGTATACCTAATAAATATTGTGTAAATAATTATTGTAAATATTTTCTGGCTTGTAATGTATAAATAAGTGTGTAAAATAAAATAATAAATAAACTAATTTCGATTTTTGTATAAGACTTATTATTGCATTGGTAATAATAAATAATTAAATACTAACCCTACTTGCAGTAGTTGTTTGAGAAACTTAATGGTATTACAGCCTACATTTATATATAATTTATTTGCAATAAAATATAATTTTTTAAATAATTGTTAAGATAACCTTCGGAAAACACAATTCATTTATAAGCTGCTTTGGTGTGTGTGATAGAAAGTTGCGAAACAATGTAAACAAATTAGGATTTTAAACAAGAACCAACACACATACCTAAACACACAATTGGTCATTACAATCCTTCAGTCAGGATTACGAGCTTACTTCTCATAATTTATGTTGCATGTGCTAATTTTATCCATAAGTGACGTGACCTACGGTTTGCATTCGACTCCAAATGACATGATTCTTGAGAAATCATGGCAGATTTTTATTTACTCTCCCTGAGTTTTTTGCTAGAAATCTACTGAGAAGAAGTCGCCGCAGAAATATTTTTTCATATTTTCGTTTTGATCGAGAGATCTCTGACCAGGGATATGAACCATGGCTTCACTTTTAATAAGCCAGCACACTACCTACCAGACTAAGATGACTTCAAGGACCAACACACAGAATGTTAAAGAAAAGTAAAACGATGTTTGCCAACGAATCGTATTGTGCCAACGACTGAAGCCACTCGTCAAGGCAGTAATTTAAAGTTATTGATGCCTCATATCGCCAATTCCTAGAGAAGGTCTTTGAGCCCCCAAGTTAAGCCACAACTTTTATTACGATAAGGGATCGTGTGTTCTGTTTATGTGTTTACAGGAGAAACTTCTAGGGTTTGATACGATTATTGAAGTTGAAGAATGAATTTTCTCTATAATACATAGTGTTTTCCAATGGCCCATCGACAAAAAATACATTTGCTCTGAGCGATTATAGGAACGCAACGCAACCGATTGTATAGTGATATCATATTAAAACTTAGGTCCCATTGCAAAGATGGTCTAATGAAACAACTGAGTTTGATACTCTATCGTTATTAATGAGCACCTTCGCCCTTTGCCGCACACGGTTGAGAAGTCCAAAAAACAGACTTCGAATCGGTAAATGAGAAAATATTTGTAGCAGTAAATAAGAAGAAAAAAATGAGTAAACGTTATTGTTTCGTTAAACAAAATAGCAAGTAGTATTACAGGTTGTGGTTGACAACTATATCTTCAACATTATAAAGGAATTTAATTACTTTGGCTCAACTAATTATAGGGCAAATCATGGCAGTCTGCGGCTTAAATAAGAAGTATGTATTTACATATGCTCTCGATAGACAATTATTAAGCAGAGCACTTTCTAGTGCGACGAAACTAAAGCTCTATTAGTCATTCAGCCACCCCTTGCTTGCTTGCGAGGAAGTATTTGCCACTGTTGAGTACCCATACACCTGTCAGCCAAGAGCAAAGTTTGACTCAAGATCTTCGGTTCAGTGCCAGTTGGAGATTATTCTTGCATTCGAATCAAAAATGAACTGTACTAGCTCCTCTACGACATGAACCTTGTGTAGCGTGTTAACTTGAAATTAATACGTTGGTTACCATAGTCTAGTAAGTAGTGTGTTGGCTTATTCGAAGTGAAGTCTCCGTTTAAACCCCTGATCACACATTTCAAACATAACGAAATATGAAAAAATATTTCTTCGGCGACTCCATCTCAGCAGATTTCTGGCAAAAACACAGAGAGTGCAAATAAAACTGCAATGAAAATTTCTCAAAAATCTGTCGTTCGAATACGACTTTTAACTGTAAGTGGCGCCACTCTATATATAAAATTAACAAACACAGAATAAGTCATGTGCTAGATTGTAATCCTGACTGAAGGGTTGCAATGTCGAGTTATGTATGTATGTGGTGAATACACTGGTTTCGCATGTCATTTGGATGAAACATAATGTACGCATGTATGAAGAATTACATTATTTGTGTAGAGTACGGTCAATGGAGAAGACTTGAACAGAAAAGCATTGTAAGCTTCGATGATTACATTGAACGTGGAACTTTGACTAGATTTTTACGAACAAGGACTAAAAACTGCGTGCCTAAGCTTAACAAAGTTATGCTCAAAAGCAAGCGAAGACTGTAAATATTTAAACCAGAATTATATATCGGCTGTAGTAGGAGCTCTGCTGTGGGGGAAGCCATTTTTTATTGTTGTTACTTCTAAATACAGATTTATATCACCTGTAGTAGGAGGTCTGATGTGGTGGAAAGCCATTCTTTATTAAAATTAAAAGTTAGTAGCTTACTTACAATACAATACAATACTTTATAGAATTTTATTACTAAAGTAATACCTTCAGAATACTTAGACATACATATATTTCTCCATATAATTTATTGTTAAAAACAGATTAAATACTTAAAGAAATAAAAAACAATTAAAATTTCATAAACTGACCCTTCAAAGGAAATGAAAATAAAGAAACAACAAATCGAAATGAACAAAATTATGCAGGAGGTATTAGTTAGTAATGTAGACAACATCGAACAATTAAATTGAAATGAAGTCCAATTAAAAAAGCAGACTCTTATAATTATACACACAAGAAACAAAACAAACAATAATTATGCCAATTAATTAAATTTTGAATTTGTAATATGTACTCTCAATTAACTGTATTTTATTTTATTTTCTTTAATTCTCTTTGATTTTCTAAATCTTGATTACAAAAAAAAAACAAATTATAAAAGTCTACTTTAGTTTGTTTTCATAATTGGAGCAATTAATCGATAAAATATACTTAACAATGAAAAAATGAGAGGAGAGAGAGACAGAGTTTGAGAGAGAGAGAGAGAGAATTTTCTTTTTGTAGTGGAAGTGAGAGAGTATGAACATACCATTGTATAATTGTTTAAATTTCGTTTATAACGTAAACGATTGCGTACCTTTGGTGCACTAACTTCACGCGTTGATATGCCCATCTTTTCGTGATGCCTCAGCTGTACCGGATATATAATTTGATAATAATGGCCACCGATACGGCGTACCAATTCTTGATTCTGTCGATACTCCTTAAGTAAACGTTCGACTTCACCTGCAATCGAGAGAGAGAGAAACAAATTTAAATTAATTTATTTTTTAAATGTATTTTTTTATAAAGAAAGAAGGCTTTTAAATAAAACACTTTTTATTGTTTCAGGAAGTAGTATTTATTGTTGTATTATAAAATACCCAAAGCAAAATGTATTGAAATATTTTGAAAATTTAATTAATAATGTAGACTTGTTCTACACTCTCTTCTTTATCGCCCCTTTTGTTGTTGCCTGTTACCTTCTTGTACTTCGCAACTGTTATTTGTTATTAAGTTTGTAATTGATATGCCATGAAGGAAGTGTAAAAAGAGCGCAACATGTTTTCATTTCCTCATTTTCAACAAACACAAGCCAAAACAAGGAAATGAAGTTGTTGAAGAAGGTTCACTCACATAAGCATGAAACATCATTGATTTTTCCAATAAAATTACAATATGCAAGCATTCTAGGTGTAGAGGGGGAGGGTGAAAGTAAAGAAGCCATGTTTTAATTGCTTAAAGGGATACAAAAGAAGGTTATGTTCAATAATCATTAAAAATCTCATAAGAAACGTTACAGTTTTATAAATATTTCATGCAAAATTTTGATCCTTCTTCAAAAGATATACCTCAACATTATGGAAGGATATTTCAGGTAGTAGAAGGTAAACCTATTGTTACGTTTTTACCTTTTAAAAATGTTTAAAATATGAGATCGTAGATTGCAAATAAAATAAAAATTTATTTATTTATTTATTTATTTATTTATTAATTACAATACAATTACAAATTATATTCTAATTTTATACGAGCGGAGTAACTTGACCATATGCTCGGTGTAGTGTCACAGACCAGAGTCTCTGGTGGGAATCGAACCCACGACCCTCACGCTAATAGTCTAGCACACTACCCACTAGACTACCAGGGCACCCAAAATAAAAATAAATTTGTATTTAGTTTTAATTAAAATTCTTTATTATTCGCACAATACTGTGTGCCACTGTTCACAACTTGATGTAAACAACAACAATTGCTTTGTTTGTTATTCTTCTGTTTATACACTTTGCATAAATAGTTACAACTACTATACAATTCTGTGTGTCTTCCATTAGAAGAGTGGTAAATAATTTGAAGAAACTGCGTCGGTTATGGACATTATGAGTCCTGAGTTAACATACAAATCGGCCTATTGAAAACATTGCTGCTGTAAATGAGCACGACGTCGAAAACCCGAAAATATTAATTCTGCAGAGTTCTAAACGCATTCCAATTTCACGACACACTATGTAGTGAACTTAGACACAAGGCTTCCAACTTCATTCATACATAATTGGTCATTACAACACTTTAGATACGATTACAAGCCAGCTTCACACACCACTTATGTTGTGTGCCTCAAGTTTATACATGAGAGGTGGGACCTACAGTTTAAAGTCGTCTCTGAACGACAGATTTTTTTGAGACAATTTTCATGACAATTTTTTATTTACTCTCAGAGTTTTCGTAAGAAATACTTTTTCATATTTTCGTTTTGATGTCTGACCTGGGGTTTGAACCGAGACCCCACGTCTAATAAGCCAGCACACTACCTATTAGACTACGGCGATTTCAGCGTCCAACTTCATGCGTATAATTTTCAGCCTACTCAGTAACTCAAATCTGTAGGCCATGGGTTTCAATGGGTAATGGAGCTAAGTAAAGTGAATGTCAGTTTTTGGAAAAGGGTATTCTACTACCCTACGATTCTCATCTAAATACCGTATTGAATACACAAAATGGTCCAATAGGGTTAGCAGAAAATTCTCATAAAAAAGTAATGCACCTACATCAAGAAAATGTAAGTGAAGCTGAGGCCGACATTTCAGTAACTGAGAACGGCTTTCCTTACAGCAACATGACAACAACAGATCTAAATATTTTGAAGTCGGAGCAAAACGGCATCGTCTAGTTTACCCAACAATTCGGTTGCCATATCAAATTATCTCAAGAAATCGTGATGTGATCAAGTGATTTACTGCTGAGAATTTTTTTTTTTTGGGGTTTGGTGAAATCTTTGAGAATCCATTGCTGAGTTCGATTCTGGAATTCAACGCGTCATTTGGGAGATACATATATAATTTTGGCATTACAACCCTTCGGTCAGGATTACGATCTAGCTTCTCACATCACTTACATAGATGGTTTTAATTTTATACATGAGTCGATTTCAAACGAAAAATTTTTGAGAAACTTTTCATGGGAATTTTATTTACTCTCAGAATTTTTGCTAGAATGCCTGACCTCAGATTTTAACCGTGGCCTCACGTCTTACTGTACTGCTAGACTACGACAACTTCAACTACTTCTGCGAGATACATATCTCTGTAGTAAAATGTTACGGAAACATTGATGAAAATAGTAAAAGCCGGTCATCATTGCCATTATACTATGTATGGCATATGTAAAAATGGAATTGAATAAGAGCTACAATACATTGTACATGCTTCATACATTTAAAGAAGCACAAGAGCGTGAAGTTTATTTTTCTTTGATATCATCATCTGTATTCTTCCTTCAAAAATTTTTGGATTTTGTTTAGAAACTAAGCTGAAAGGGACGTAAACCACTGTAGTTTTTCAACAAGTTATCATGCTGATGGAAGTGAAAGAGATTGTTTTGGCAATGTATTGCAAGCCACTCAATTTGTATTTGAAGTGTAAACCACACAGCGATTACATGTCCATTGAAATCGTGTTAAATTAAATAAATTTTTGAAATTTGTAGAGATTTTTATAAACTTTAAACCAAAGTTCTCTTTTAATTTGCTGAACTATTTATCTCTTCATTTGATGATGGTGCACACGAAAAACTCCAAAACCAAATGCTTTCAGAAAAAATTTTTTTCCTTAATTAAATTAATTAAATTTTATTTACGTTTAAAAAAAATAAAAACTTTTATTCTGTGATTTTTCCACTTTTTTTGTTCTTGTTTTTGGTTTAATTTTTCGGAGAATTTTATGTTCACCTGCCCTGAGTGAGTCGGTTTAACTACTTCTTTACAAAAAGGTAAAGGAAACGGGAGCTACATCGTTAGCTTGGAAAAAAATTTATTATTTAGTTTATTAACGAGACACATACACCGTTATACAAAGTAATTACTCAAATTTTTTCTGTTGCTAGTATTTTTTATTTTATTTAAAATAATTTTTTTTTTGTTTAATTTTTTTACCTTAAAAAAAGGGAGAAAAACAACCTATGTGTTGTTGTTTCGTTTGTGCAAAAATTTTTCCAATACTAAAGTTTATATTCAAGCCAAAAATGAATTGCTCACCCTTGTTTTACTTTCATTCATGCAATCATTCACTCTATAGCTCCTGCTCCTGTTCGCTTTTATTTTTGTTTCCGTCTAAATTTGCAAACATTTTCACACACAGTGAACTGGGACCGTTGATCGAATTCTCTCTCATTTCAAAATAGTAAATGCATTTAAAAACTTTTTTCCTTTCATATACAACTACCACTAAAAATACCACTACTAGTGCAACAATTTGAACTAAAATTCTATTCGTTTATATGGGAGCAGCCGTTTCAGATTTATTTACGATCCCCCCATTTAAATGTGTTTTCAATTCAGTTTTTTCTTTTCGTTTTTCTTCTTTATTGTATTCCATCCATACATCAACTGCTGCTGCTCCTAGTACCTCAACATCCTTTTTGTATAATATTGATTTAGACTGCCTATAATGCCTTCGATTTCTTGTATTCTCTCTGCTTTATTTATTCATTCCCTTCATTTTAAATTTCATTTGCCCGAGAAATAAAACAAAATTGTGTGTAAAAATAGAAACGAAAATTTAATTTCCGTTTTTCCTCTTCTTCTTTTTATCTTTGTTTTTTGTTTTACTATTGCATTTGAACTTATTTAAATCAAATTTTAACTTTTCGAAGCTTTCAATTCGATTGAAGAAGAGTGCCTATGCAAAGCAATTTTGCATGTAATTTTTTAATGATATTGAGAAGCACAAACATTGTCTCTTATAATGAAAAAAAAAATTGTTTAATAAAATGCAGAGTTTATATACCATATCGTTAGTGGTCATTTGTTATTTAATTTTGTCGTCCAAAAAATATATTTTAAAAAATTTTAAATTTTTTTAACCACTTTGTATTAAAATTTTGAAATTTTAAGAGAATTACTGCTCCATACTCTTTCATTCACAAAGAATTCAGAACAGATAAAATGAATTGCTTGTAACAAACAGTTGGGACCTTCAAAGAAATCTTCCTTTGTCAAGAACTCGTCAATCACACAGGAGATACTCTATTATTTCCAACTCTTCTCCATTTCCATATAGCCTGTGATCTATTTCAGATCTCCTTAGATAAATTGTCATCACAATTTTTCTCAACGTCAACGAATATCACTCAACGATTTTCTTCTTGCTTACTGAGTAATATCATATTGTTAGTTCTACCAACGTCTACTTAGTTACTTAATTGGTCACTACAACCCCTTAGTCAATATTACAACCTAGCTTTACACATCAAACATGTTGTGTGTGTTAATTTTATCAGTGCAAGGACTTACAAATTAAAGTCGACTCTGAACGAAAGGTTTTTAAAGACAATTTTCATGGCAATCCTCATAGCGTATGGCAGGCAGAAGATTGAAGTCGCAGTGAGAAATATTTTTAAATTTCAGGTTATTGGAGACGTCTCGACTGGGCTTTGAACCACGGCCTCACGTCTTATAAGCCAACACACTATCTACAAGATAACGGCGCCTTCCAAGCAACACTGTCTACCACCGTCTATAGATAACAAATATTTCCTACAAACATACATAATTGGTCATTACAACCCTTCAGTCAGGATTACAACTTAGCCTCTCACACGACTTGTGTTGTGTATGTTAACTTTATCCATGAGGGGCGAAACCTACAGTTTGAAGTCAACTACGAATGATATATTTTTGAGTAACTTTTCATGGCAATTTTTATTTACTCTCACAGTTTTTGCCAGTAATCTGTTGAGAGAAAATCACGCTCAGAAATATTCTTTTTTATTTCGTTTTGTTCGAGATGTCTGAGCTGGAGCTTGAACCGTGGCCTCATGTGTAATAAGCTAACACACTATCTACTAGACTACGGCGACCAATGATTCCTAGAGTCACATAATAATAAGATCTCTTCCTTCTTCATCTGAGACAATGGCGATAGCAGATGGAAGGAAATAATTACAGATAGTATGAGTCATTTTTATTCATAAGAGGGTAGGACCTACAGTTAAATGCCGAATGCGAACAACAGCCGTAAAAAGCTTCTCCAAGACAATTACTTTACTCTGAAAACTAAATAAAAAGGTTTTTCATACTCAAACTCTCGTCAAACAAGCCAATAGTATAGTCGCTAGACTCGTTTACCACATGCAAGGCCTAAATAGTAAAGTTATCAGCTTTCTCTTTGCAAAAAAAAATATTACTGTGTCCCGGAACGCCATAGAAAATTAACCGATCGGATCCGAAGATCTTATGAGATTCTTAAAATCATAAACCTCTACGCAAGAGGTTCTATAGCTGATAGAGACATTTGACTATGGCAGGGCGCAATGTCTGCCACTACCTCAAGAGTCTTCCATACAGCAAAGATCTTGGCCTGACAAACTCTTTGGTTATCATCCATTCTATAATAAAACTCCAGTTCGAAATCATTAGAGAGAGGTTGAAAAATATATTTTATGGAATTATATTACATATGTGACCCTAAACTCAAAACGTAAATTAGGCAGGATTTTCTTAAACATCGTACGAGCAGTCATAACTGAAATTAATGGTTGGGCAACATATAGGAGCTTTTGGAAATATAAGAATTTTCGTTTCTCTAGTGTAAGAAAACAGGTGTTACGTGAAGTAATGCGGTTTTAAAAAGAAATTTTTCAAACTCATTCGAGTTTATTTTCCTTCGTTTTTTTTCATAAAATTTTCCAATGAAAACATTTCAAAAAACGCTTAAACTTTTCAGCTCATGCGAAAAAGAAATAAAGAACTTCGGAGTAAAAAACAACAAAAAGGGAAAGAAAATGTAGAAAAACAGTTTTCCAAATGATAAATGATATGTTTAGGTTTCGTTTCAATGGTCGGAAGAGCACTCAACAGTACATAAGAAATATAAAGAACTTCTCAAAGCGCAAAAGGGTTAAAAAACAATTTAACAAACACTCATCAGCTGCAAAATAAACGGAATTCAGTTCGTGTTTTTTTTTTTATAATTTTATTACAATTTATTTCAGTTTTTTATTTGATGGAAATATTTGCACGTTTTTTTTTGTTAAAAGATATCCAAAATAATACGCTGTTGATGGTTATTAATTGTTTGATGGCGGTTCTCAACCAAACCAGCTTACCAGATAATTAAAGATCTGCTAAGAGCAGGCATTTTCAGTCATTTGAAGCATTTTATAAGATATTAGCCTCGGGTTTTGTATACGAATCTAATAAAAAACCAGGCGTACCCACCTGTAAAAAGTTTTCATTACCTGTGGTTGCCTTTTTTTCTTTGTTACTTTTCCTTCCCTCTTTTTTATTAGCAGCCACACTTAATTGTGTTTTGTAACGTGAAACCTTGTAATGGCTAAGAACGGTTTCATCAATGAGATTTTTTAGTTACAAGAAATATTTTTCATCATTAATCATGGCAGATGAATGATTTCTCTTAACTTTTATGACATGTTTCCGCATTGGGGGTGTGTATGTGTTTTCAGGATAAAAGAGGGCAGCTTTTGTATTGAAAAAAAAAAAATCAGCTGAGCTTTTAAGGAAAAATCCAAATGTGTTGTATTGAAGAAACAAGTTTCGGGGATTATGACGACTGTTTTTCTTTTCTTCGCGTGAGATTTTTTATGAAAGAGTAATAAACAGTAGAATCTCGATATTATTAGCTTGTTTTATTAGTTATCTAGTTACGAAGACTGTATTTTAATTTTAAATAACTTACGGGCTAATGGTTAGTCATATTGGGCTATCCGCGCACTTACATAAATGGTCATTATAACTCTTTAGTCAGGATTACAACCGAGCTCCCTACACCACCCATGTGAAGTGCATTACAGTTTAACGACGACTTCGAACTACAGATTTGAAAAACTCTACTTGGTAATTTCATTTTACTCTCAGGAGTTTTTTGACAAAGAAATAATTTTTATTTCATCTTTCCTTAAGTTACAGATATTTGACTCAAGGATTGAACCATGAGGGCTAATAAGCCAATGCATTACATACTAGGCTGCTACGACTGCCCCCTAACTAATATCAAAAGCAGGTTATGGCAGGACTGTCAGCTGTTGAATATCTTTCATCTTTCATTTTACAAATATGGGCCATTATATTCTACATACGTTGCAAGGAATTAACAGACTATAGAAGCGTTTCAGATGATGGTCAGGTCAGTGTGTTATTGCATCATATCGATGTTTTTTTTTTAGCAATTGGGCCCATATTTTGATTCATAATAATGAATTTTATATTTGAATTTGCAACTTCATACATATAAAGTCCAATTTACAAAACAATTGTAGCTTGGTGACTATTAATACCGCAGTAGTTATTTGGATTGGGCGTTTTTAATACAGAGTTTTTAAAAAAATATTTTGTTTTCTCATCCATGTATGTCGATTCTCATCCATTCACTACTTTAACAAGCGAATTTGCCGAATTGAACTTGGAATTCATTGCGGAAATCCATTGTTTATAAAGAAAGTCGCCGTAGTCTAATAAATAGTGTGTTGGCGTGAGGCCGTAATTCAAACGCCAGCCCAGATATCTCCAACAAGCCGAAATATAAAAAATATTTCTCTGACGACTTTCTTCCATCCGCCTTTTGGCAAAATCTCTGCGAGTAAATAAAATTGCCATGAAAGGTTTTTGAAATATGTATCTGTCGTTCTAAGTCGACTTTAAACCGAAGATGCCGCCACTTATGAACAAAATCAACACACACAACATAAGGGATGTGAGAAGCTGGATTGTAATCCTCACTTAATATCATGGAAGGTTCCAGAAGTTATACATTTTGGCAATGTTAATATGGCCATCAAGTTTCTACGATTTTACGTCGTTATTTCTTTTATTTTAGTGAGGCTTTGAGAAAACCTAAACTTATTTCCGGATTAGCATCACATAAGGAATATTATGTTTTTAAATGCATAATAAACTAAAATATTCTTTTTAATGCAATGACTTTATTCTATACTATATTTTTGGGTGCCCTGGTAGTCTAGTGGGTAGTGTGCTAGACTATTAGCGTGAGGGTCGTGGGTTCGATTCCCACCAGAGGCTCTGGTCTGTGACACTACACCGAGCATATGGTCAAGTTACTCCGCTCGTATATAATTAGAATATAATTTGTAATTGTATTGTAATTAATAAATAAATAAATAAATATACTATATTTATCAATTGTTGTTGTTTCCATCAAGTTGTGAACAGTGGCATATAGAATTGTGGAAATAATAAAGAATTTTAATTAAAACTAAACACAAATTTATGTTTATTTTATATGCAATCTACGATCTGATATTTTAAACGTTTTTAAAAGATAAAAACGTAACAATGTGCTCTTTAATGCAATGAATTTATTCTAATAAATGTGAAATATTTTACCAACTTAGTTATTAAATATGCTCTCAATGTCCAAACATGCTTAATATTAATAAAAATTAAATGAAAAATTCTTTCTTTTCCAAAAAAACTAATGAATTACCACCTCACCATCATATTGCATAATTTTCTTTAAACTGATGCTACTTGTTAAACTGATCCCTTAATGTTGTAGTAAGTAGTACAGCATGATACATCAATAGCCGCCGTGCATACCACTGATTTAATTGAATAATTATTTTTGAAAATGTTTATTAAATATTTTACAACCGTAATGAAAAAACAGAGCCATAAAAAACTTTAACGAAACGATGTTCGGTACAATATTATGAAATATTTATTAAAAGCACTTAAAATATACAAACTTTTGCAAACAAGCTGCGTTACTTGCGAAAGGACTTCATCATGAAAATGTTAAAACAAAAGAAAAGTTTTTTTTTTGGTTTTAATTTTTTATTTTTTGCTTTTGAATTTCAATTTAAATTGAAGCATAAGAATTGAAAAACCATAATTGGATTTAACAGATGCTAAAAGTGTTGAAAATTCAAACAGAGAAGGAGGGACAGCGAGAATAATTTGTAATAAAACTGTGGTGGTAAAATTTTAATGGCGCTAATAAAACGTCACACACTATGATTACCCTGAATAATTATGGAAATATTTTGCAGACAAAAAGAGAGAATAAAACAGAGAGAAAAAAACTTCAAGGAATACAATGTTCGAACAACAAATTGTCAGCAATTTGTAATTGTTTTCAACAAGAATTTCAATTGTTAACAACAATCATAATAACGTTATCGAAATGAAGGGTTGTAATAACATCAACAACAATTGGAACAACGACAACAACACAAATATTAACATAAAAAATTCATAACGATGGCTGACTGACAGTATAACTGTAAAACTATAAAATGTTATTTAAATTTATTGCATAATTTGGCAAACAAGACAGAGACGTAGCACAAGAGAAGGGGAAGGGAAAAATCTAGATACTGATGTTTTGCTTTTACATCGTTTAAAATTAAAATTATAAACAAATGCTACAAAAACAAAACAATGCAGTAAACAAATCTGTTTACAAATTATCGTACTGCGAAATATACCAACAAACACCAGCGTTAAAAAATTATAAACAAGTAAACAAAAATACAAAATGCATACATACGTAATTGGCCATTACAACCCTTCAGTCATTACGGCCTAGCTTCTCACAAACTACAAAACTACAACAACAAGCACTAAAAGAATATATGTAAACAAAATACACAAACAGTAACAATAGAAACAACAAAGTTTACTTTAATAGAGATCTCGAGAAGGCGAAGCCATGAACATTCGCCCTCAAGAACATTCATTAGATTGTTTACTCTGCCATATAAAAGGCAAGGCAAAGCAGGCAACTGATCTAATAAAAGTTCAGTCAGTCTTGTGTGAAGACGCGGTGCGTTTGAAGAGAGTAATCGTGGTTTGAAGATCTCCGTTACAAAGATCTGTCGAACAATTTTCTACGAATTGTTATTGTTTATGCAAACTGTGTAAACAGTAAAATAACAAACAAAGCAATTGTTGTTGTTTACATCAAGTTGTGAGCAGTGGCACACAGTATTGTGCGAATAATAAAGAGCAATATTCATTTAAGTATATTTTCTTTCATTTTATTTCATTCCCTACTCAGCTTCCAAATTATAATGTATTTATGTATGTATGTACGTATGTATCTATGTATGTATGGTATGTACGTACATCATTACACTTAAAGAAGAAAGAAAGAAAGACAAAATAAAAGATGAAAATTGAAATACAATTTCCATTAATACAGATTAAATTGAACTGAACGGATAAAAGGAAGACCAACCAAACAACGACAAATACTTTAAAGACCAAACGACAATCGAAACCGTATAAGAATAATTGATATGAACACACGCACACATACAAATGCATGTTACACATATAAACGAAAGTGTATTTGTCGAAAAGAATTACATTTATTGTAAAGCTCTTGTCATTTGCTGCATGTGTGTGTGTGAGTGTGGGTGTTTGTGTGTCGTAATAAACAGTCTGTTGCCCCAATATGCAATGACACAGTGAAGCAGCGATAAATTTGTATTTAAAAGAGTGCCCATAAATTGTATTCCCAAAAATTTTGTTTGTAAAACATTGAAGAACATTGCAAGAAGTGCCACGTGACAAGTGCAATATGGGTGCCAAATATTTTACAGGGAGTACATAAAAAATTAAAATAAGGATGAAAATATAAAATGTTTTAAAACGTATTTAAACATGAAAATTAAATGCAATATTAGCTGGAACCAGAATCTATTTTAAGGTTCGAAAAAAGCATTCAAAAAACATTCTTCTTAGGACACATGGGATCGAACTTACAAGTTTCTTACGTAGCTCGTTGCAGAGAAGAGAGCGCACAATTATGCGATAGATCTTTGTAACGGAAATTTTCAAATCACGATTACTCTTTTCAAACGCAACACATCTTTACCAAAGACTGACTGAACTTCACTAACTCAGTCGCCTGCTTTGCTTTGCCTTTTATATGGCAGGGTAAACAATCTGATGAATGTTCTTGAAGGCGAACGTTCATGACTTCGCCTTCACGAAATATCTATAAATGTAAACATCGTTGTTTACGTTTATTATTGTAGTGCTTTTGGTATATTTTTGTTTGCTTGTTTACCATTTTTTGTGCTTGTGTTTGTTGTTGTATTTTTGCTTACTTGTTTACCATATTTTATGCTGGTGTTTGTTGTTGTATTTTTGTTTATCATTTATATTTATATATATTTATTTATAAAAGCAAGCCACCAGTATCTAGATTTTTCCATTTTCGTAACAATATCATCTTTCAAACAGATTGTCGTTTTGGCTGTTGTAATTTCAAGTGCAGTGTTGTATTACTTTTCAAAACTTTTTCAAATTGCCACATTTTTTCCTACACTTTTGTTTCGTTTTTAAAATTCAAGAAACTGATTAAAATAACTTTTAATTTTAATATGGCTTCTTTAAATATTTTCTTTCGCGGCATTAAATCGAATAGCTTTTATTCGTAAGAGAACGACTGTTTTTGGTTATTTTTGTCTGTGTTTTCTTGTGTTCTTTTTAATAAAGAAAAATATATTGTTGTTAGTGTTGCTGTTGTCCTCTTGTTTATAATTATTTTATGTATACATACATATATAGACTCATTTATTCATACATAGCCACACACAGAATACATATGTACGTGTTTATTCATCCATTCATTTATTATTGAACTGAAGAGGGTTTTTCCTTTTCTTGTTAATTCTGGTTGTTGTTCTCTGTGGCTGCTTGTTGCTGTAGTATCATGTCGTTGTTATGTATTGCTCTCTTCTTTTTTCTTTTGTTTTTTCGTACATGTTGCTATTGTTGTTGTTATGCTGTTATGCTCTTATATTTGTTGTTGTTGTATTATTATTAAGTATACAATATTATAAATTAAACAACAACACAACACAAGCATAAACACAAACACTTTGTTATTTAAGAATGTAATTTAATTGAATTTAACACGCATTCAAATACCAAATAAACAATATTTTAATGAATATATGGGTGTATAAGTGTGAGAGAGAAAGAGTGTTTATACCCCACACGCACATTGTTACTCATATGCCCCAACATAATATTTTACAAGAAAAAAAAAAGGTTTCTCCTTACACAAAGAGATACAACTGTAGAGCACTTACACATACATATGTAAACATAAAAACACTCATTTACAAAGCTTGTTTTGATGTTCGGCTGGGTGATGTTTTTTTTTCAAAGATGGCAGGCAGTCTATACACACACTCTCAGTACAATGACACTCGGATAAAAGAAACGAAATACTTGCGTTATATTAAATGTTAAAAAAAACAACAATAACAAAATGTAAACAACTACAACAACACGTTTATTGCATTATTAAAGGCAAAATATTCACAAAAAGAGACACGCAACATAAACGATTTTTTTCTGTGTTTTTTTGTTACAATAAAAGTAATTTTAAATATTCATTTCAAAGTTATAAATATGTAATGATCACAGAATATAAAAAAATAGAAGAAAGAAAAGAAAGAAATTATTATTGTATTGCATGTCAATATAACATTTGAAACAGTTCAACACCCCCAAAAAACAGCAAACAAACCGTATTAACTGGCCTTTAACAGAGAATTCACTAAATTTGCAATTAAGGGTACTGGAATATAAAAGAAACCTAGTAAATTTTGATTAAATGGAAGGGAATAAATGATTTCGTTTTATATGGACACCTCGCTAATGAGACTGTTTTATCCATTGTTCAGATTTCTATGAACAAAAAAAAAATATTTTGCAGGACAAAACAGCAACGAAATGATTGATGAAATGGTTCTGGTTTTGAAATGGCGTCCTATCACTAACGACTAATCACTGACGTATTCAATGAGATCATAGAAAAAAACTTTAAAATACTGGCAGATAGATAATGGCATTGCCCGACCACAAACATCTGTAATGACCCAACAGAAAATAACAGAGCTTAGCAACATAATATGGATCTTTAATATTCAAGCTGAGCCTCAAGTATGCTTCAAGGGAAAACAATTTGAATCCAAAATAAATCTTGCTATTGCAACATTCTTTATATAAGACATCTTGGTCAACGATGCCAAAAATTAAGTGGTAACAACCTCAGTCATTTCACAACAAGAGCAGGGCTTTGAGACATGAGGTGAAAAACAAATTCTTTCCCCTTAGACACAGCTCCTACATAGGTCATTTTCCAGAATGCCAAGTTTTTCTTCTTCGGTATGTTTATTAATTAAAAGGACAGTGGCTTGTGAGAATAAAAAGTTGAGTTGTTTTAAATTCTTAGAGAATGCATTACCTGTGGTATCACAAGGGAACGCAATGCATTCTCAATATTGTTATGAAAATAGAAACGGTGTAATATCGTTTAACATTAAAATGAGCAAAAGTTACACAAACAAATACAACGGACTTGTTACAAGTAAACCAACAACATCAGTATGAAAGAAAAGGAGACAGACAAGTAAGCGAGAATGCAACAACATGCAATGTGACCAAAATACACTAACAATAATGAAGTCGACTTCAAGAACTTTTATCAGACTGCTTACGTGAGCATATAAAAAGGTAACATAAAGCAGGCAACGAGTAGTAAGAATTCAGTCAGTTTTGTGTGAAGACCCGTTGCTTGTGAAGAGAACAGTTGTGGTTTGAAGAACGCCGTTCAAAAGATCTGCATTGTAAACAAAATAGAATAGCGAACAAGTAATTATTGTTGTATTCGTCAAGTTGTAGACGGTGGCACACAAAAGTATTGCGAACAATAAAGAGTTTAAATGAAACTAAACACATATTTATTATTATTTTGTTGGCAAGTCGCTGTAGTCTAGTGGATAGTGTGATAGACGTAAGGTCACAGTTCAAACCCCAGGTCAGACATCAAAACAAAAATAGGAAAAATATTTCTTCGGCGACTTCCTCTCAGCAAATTTCTGGCAAAAGCTCTGAGAGGAAATAAAATTGCCATGAAAAGCAAAAACGGAAATCCCGTTCGAAGTCGACTTTGAACTGTAGGTACCTCCACTCATCTATAGAATTAGCACACGCAACATAAGTGGTATGAGAAGCGAGGTCGTTATCCTAACTGAAGGGTTGTAATGACTAATTATGTATGTATGTGTGTACTTTGTCCCAGCGAATATTATTTGACTCCAACTTTATTGTAATCATAAGAGCTGATGCAGGAGCACTCGCCTAAAGCTACTGAATATCGTCAATGATGTAGAATGACGTGACATGTGATGGAAAAAATCAAAACACTATAATTGTAAACGACAGGGATCGGAACACAAAAAAAGCAGAAAGATTTTGATATAGTTTTACTACCATTTTTTCATCGTCAATCCTTACAAGAGGACAGATTGAGTGCACTTCATTGGCTAATAGAAATCCTTTGTAAA
The DNA here is from genome assembly GCA_930367235.1 of Sarcophaga rosellei. NCBI lineage: Eukaryota > Metazoa > Arthropoda > Insecta > Diptera > Sarcophagidae > Sarcophaga > Sarcophaga rosellei. The sequence goes on from OV884018.1 coordinate 65,800,344, forward strand.
TAATTGACTTTGTCGTTAGCAAAAGGGGATGTTTTAAACTGTATATCAAAAAAATCTTTTTCAACAAACGCAGACACTTGGAGACAATTGGTCTGGAACCACTATGGTGTTCATCTTAGCAGACTGCACAAGTCTCGTTTAAACTAAGCCGATAAATATTTTATAGAATAAAACAACCAAATTGGCAACTGGCTGTGAGCTGAGGTGATTAACGCACTTGGCAACACAACTGTCCACGTCTGGTTTAAAATTGGAAGCAGTCGAGAAGAGGTCATCAGAATTAGACAGGATTACAACCCTTTAGATAGGATTACAACCTAATGTCTCACACCACCCATGTTGTAAAAGTTAATTTTATACATGAGTGGCGAAATCTAGAGCAAGGCCTTTCAAATTAAAAGTTTTTACTCCACAGTGTACAATTCATTTAAGTTTTTATGACTTTAAATACAAAAACATTCAAAATAAAATGGAGCCTGAAAACATAACCTCTTTGTATGCCTATCTGGATTCTGTTGCTACTAATGTAGACGTATTTATCTTGAAACGAAAAGAGTTTTTCATGGATTATAATCCTTCTCACAGAGCTGAATGGATTAAAAAGAAATCTGCAGGGATAGACAACTTTTGTGGGTAGCCTAATTGGTGAAGCTATCCTTCTGGACAGTTTACCAGACCGTTTGTAAAATAAAACTCTCATTTATTCTTAATCCCATGTCTTTCTTTCCATTGTCAACTGGCCAATGAAGAATTTACCGACTTAGCTGATGTCGTTTGCTACTTTTTAAAGGCACTGAAAGAAATTTCATTAAATTTTTGGATTTTAAAGTCTGGCATCACTGTTATTTTCCAAGTTCTGCTGCTTCCATTCTAATAATATTTTTAGAAATATTGAATAAGCCTGGCTATTATGTTCGACTGTTCCGGTCTTAAATAAAAATTAAATTCTTTTAAAGGAAAGAACTGTTACCCTTAGCCAATATACAATTTCACAGAACAATTCATATATAATAACAGCATTGATAGCCTGCTGGTAAATTCATTGAATCAAAATATAATTTGAAGCTAAAGTACACTTTGATGACGATGACGCTAACAAAAGGCGAATAGAAGAGAAAAAAAGGAGAGAAAAATAATTCGCTTGTTTCCTAGCCACCATAGACTTAATAAGCCTGGCTGGAAATAAAATCTTCTCATAAAAGAAACACGAAAATCACAATACATGAGCACACATATGAGCTCTTTATGATTTGGTCTTTGGAGATGCAAGCACACACACACTCGCCCGCATTGGCGTAGCCATACGTTAGTAAGTTCTGACTAAATCGACCACATGAGGTTTATACTTAAAAAGATAATTTCATTTGAGTTTATCTACCATTTGCTGTTGCTATCTCTCTCTCTCTCTCTCTCTCTCTCTTGTTTCTCTGAATGATTTTGATTAACTTTATTTTCTTTTCTTTTTTAAGACGTCTTTTATTCTTTTATTTCATTTGATTTTATTTTATTTGTAATAAATATTGTGTGTGTGTGTGGCACCTAATCTATATATTGTTAAGTAACTGTGATTAAATATTGTTCTCTATAAGTGAGGTGAAGTGAAGTGAGCTGCAGAAGACTGGCACTGGGCTAGACAAGTACTGGGTTTGAATCATTTGTGTGGAAACAAGTAACCATCATTAAACGGAAATGAATAACTATTTTGCAGGATATTTACTCCATTTAAACAAAAAAATCAAACAAACCCGGAGAGAGAAAATCAAATATGTGCGCCACACTGTTATACGTAGCATTTCTCCCACAGGGTTAATAATGAAAAACTGTGTGGTTGAGAGTCAGTCAGTTAGTTAGTTGGTGTGGTAATGGTAATTATTATATCGTAATTAATTAATATTATGTGATAATTACCTTTATTTGAATTTGTTGTATAATAAAAACAATGACTATGATGACTACGATGATAATGATGATGATGAATGGAAGCAACTTTACTTTTGTAGAATATTTTATGTATATTTACTCTCACCCTAGAGACAGGCATTATCATATTGAATACGAATCCATGCATACATATTTGATTAATGTATGAGGGGTAATATTATATAAGTTATTGTACAATAATAAATAAATACGGTTTAGATTAGAAACATTATTGCAAAGATATAATGGCAATTAATTAAAAACAAGCAGAAGGTATTTAAATATTGAAGGGAAATTAAAAAAAGAATTGATGTTTTATATCCAAGGAAAAGGAAGAGAGAATCTTTTTATATAAATTAATCAGTAAGTTATAATCGATTAAGGCAGGCATAAGTTGGATTAAGTTTAATTCGTATTCACATTAAGCAAATCTACTTAAGGTCCTACATAAAGTTCACTTGTGGCCTTATGTATGTAGGACTACCTATATAATTAGCCATTACAACCCTTCAGTCAGGATTACGACCTAGTCTCTCACACTACAGCGTTTGTTGAAACGCTTTGTTTTTGTTTGTTTTTTTAATATACAGTATAAAACAACATCCCCTTTTGCTAAAGACAAATTCAATTATTTACAAAGGATTTCTATTAGCCAAGGTAGTGCACTGAATCTGTACTCTTGTAAAGATTGACGATGAAAAATTGAGAGTAAAACTATATCAACATTTTTCTACTTTTTAGTCTTCCGATCCCTGTCGTTTACAATTGTAGTGTTTTGATTTTTCCATCACATGTCACGTCATTCTACATCATTGACGATATTCATTAGCTTTAGGCGAGTGCTCTTGCATCAGCTCTTATGATTACAATAAAGTTGGATTCAAACAATATTCAATGTACATGTAATTAGTCATTACAACCCTTCAGTTGGGTTAACGACCTAGCTTCTCATACCACAAATGTTGTGTGTGCTAAGTCGACTCCGTACGACAGAATTTTTAAGAAACCTTTCATGGCAATTTTATTTCGCGCTCAGAGTTTTTACCAGAAATTTGCTGAGATGAAGTCGCGTAAGAAATATTTTTCATATTTTCGTTCGATGTCTCACCTGGGGGTTTGAACCGAGGCCTTACGTCTAATAAGCCATCATCACACTACATACTAGACTATAGCGACTTATAATTAATTTTATACGTGAGTTTAAAGTCGACTCCGAACAACAGATTTTTGAAAAACTTTTTGAGTATTTGATATGAACCAAACCGAAATGGTCTCTACCAATTTCTTTATCTTCTTCTCAATCCTGTCTCTCAGCTCTAGTACGCATTTAGAACGGGTACATTTTGATATCTGGGTTTTGTCATTGAGTTGCATTTGCGTTTGATGTTCACACCACTATTAGTTTCTGTTCTAGGGTATCTTTCTTTAAACAGTAAGTAACTGCGTATATTTTTGCTTATTCTAACGGTTTGCAAAGTTTTACGATTAGAATTCATTTCATTTGTTTGTTATCTGCTTATTAAATTGTCGGTCTGAGATATTTTTTGCTGTTCTGGTATTTTTGCAATAATTTTATGGCACCTTCTTTCTCTTTCTTTTTTTTATTATTCATTCATTTACTTTTTACGAGCAGCATTACTTTATAACCGTATAATGACCATTTTATTAGTGTATGTATGGATGTATGTATGTACGTATGCGTGTAAAAATAATGAGTTTTCATGCTCAGTTTTCTACCACTTCTAAACAATTCACTTGTAAAAGCCGTGTGTGTGTGTCTGGTTAAACTCATCCGTTTTGCTTGCAACAATTTGTGTTTAATTATGTTCCAGACGTACAAATCAAATATGATGAGTTGCCATTAAATAATCAAATGGATTTTAATGTTTAATCTTAATTTATTTTTCTCACATTTATGATCTGAGTCCGCTGTACTTATATGGCAACAAGTAGAAATTTTATGGCATCATGTGTCAACTGATGTTTGAATCGTAAAATACTACAAACAAACGAATGAAATTGAAAATTGTTGGGGGAAATGAATTAGAGCAACGAGAGACAATAAATCGTAGAGTCTGAGTGTCTGCTTCTCTTGCTGCAATGCAGGACAAGGACAAAGGTTAGGGAAAATAGCTTTTGTAGCGACATCTACAGCATGTTATAAGAAAAGTCATGGTTGGCGTAAGCAATCAAAAAACCTATGCAATTTAATTGAGAACAATATTCGGTTAATTGATAACAATATTTTAACCGTTCAGGTATAATAAATATACGCAATATTCATTTAACAGCTGATAAACAACAACATTGTTTTTATTTTGGTCGCGAGTTTTTGTGTTTTTTTGTTTGTGTTTGTTTGCAAGTTGCCATTTTTTTGTCGTTGTTGACATTTGAGTTGTCAAATGTTACTTATAATGTGCTCACTAAACAGACTTATGACAGTGCTGTATATAAAGTTTTAATCAATATTATAACAATTAACATTTAATTGAGCAATAACAAATTGAGATTTTATATGAAATATTGATATCAATATTGGCGTTAATTGCGATTTACGGAATAAAGGTGCATACGTGAACACAGTATTACACCAGCAATCATACTTAGAAGATTTCTATGAAAAGTATACGGCTTAGAATACCTTGTATGACTAGGGCAGATTAGGTAAGGTGGTGGATACCTCTTAAAGGAAGAGGTCACACTTAGCCGAGCTATAAGATCCATTGTGATATCATAATCAATTCTACCCGAAGATCAAAGCTTCCCTAGCGACAACCAAAACAAGTCCAGAATAAATCTTGGTATTGCAGCAAAGATGTCATAAAATAAGAATTCAGAAACCCCCGTGTCTTTATGACAAGACACATGAGATGAAAGGCAGTCTTTTTCTCTGACCCACGGTTCCTGCAGAACACATATGTCGGAATGCCTGCCAAAAAGACAGTGGCCCGCAAGAATCGCTATTGTGCAACGAATTGTCATGCGATTTAACGACAGGAATAAGTCGGTCCTCTTCTTTTCTATATTTGTCCGGCAGTGTCCAGCAATATTGCCTCCTGCCACCAACGAGATTAAGTTAGCCCGTATCCAAATTAACAGAGACAATTGGAATACCAATGCCCTGTAACATATACGAGCTCTTTACCGACTCTATTTAGCTCATCAGAAATGCAATTACCAACGAAATCCTAATATCACGGAACCCATGTAAGAATACGTCTTTGAATGATTCAGCCTGGCTATCCGAGTGAATCAAAAGAACTTTCAGAGCAAACCCCGGTAACCAGCAAGCATTGTGCCGCACTTTGCACAGAAAACACTACAGTGCCAATGCAAAGTTTAATTAATGTACCAGAGCCCATCCTGCTGCTCATCTTTGAACCCATGAATGTACATGAAGAGTAGACTTGAATCGGGAACCCCGTATTCTTATACAAATAGTTATAAGAACCCTAATGTATAATCGACCCTTATGTGTCTAAGTCTTTTCCGAATAGCAGCTTATCTATAGTCCACATTGGACTAGGATTTCACTGCTTTGAGCCCCTGCCCTAATAGCGGCTTAGAAGAGATATACACATTATGTTAGGTTGAAACAGAGCGCATTAGTGATTAGAACTGGCGACTGCTTGTCTATCAACCGATATGCCAACTCAGTTGCTTATCTCATAAACGGGTCCAGTCGCCTAGAATCCATACACGACAAAAAAAATCTATGAAAGTCTTCTGACATCGGTATTCATGGACAGAGGACAGACGTTTGTTTCAATTCCAGAAATGGAATTCCAGCAGATTCTAGAATCAGAGGGTTACCGTGGTTATTGTTTTTGCCTAAGAACAACGAAAGTGATGTATTCCACGAACTACAAAATCTGTAGACTGTAATAGAAAATAATATCGTTATGGTGCATAATATTACCGTTAATTGTATAAAAAATTAATTTTCCTAAATTAAAACGTAACCAACTTAACTTTCAATAACTTTTTTTTATTTAAATTGGGAAACTGCGGGAAAACCACAAACTAAAAAAAGAAGGAACATGTTCAAACGCATTCAATTTCAAATAGTAACTGACGTTTCACCTAAAAACGTTGTGGCTGTGTGTGTGTGGATGTGATGGAAAATGCAGTCAAGTGAAAATTCTACCTACGCAGCACAAACTAAAATATTCGGTATTCGTACATTAAAATGTTTATAACTGTTGCAACTTTTTCGTGCAACAAAAAAAATACAAGAAAAAAATGATTTATTCAGCAACTTTTTCCCCTGCTGCTATTGCAACGAATAATGCAGTTTTTGGTGTTTTTCGGTTTTTTTCTCATTTTTTTTTTTTTTTCTTGTGTGGCATGTAACAACCAAAATAAATATTAAAGAGAGGGAGAGAGAGAGAGGGGGGAGAAAAAGTAGAAAATATTGAAATGCTAATAAGTGCTATTCATTCAGAAAATAACTTTTCATGAAATTCCTCATGCTTTTTTTTATTCTATACACAGAAGCAGAAGCCTCTCTGAATGCTGCAGGAGGAGGCGGAAGGTTCAGAGAAAATCAATTCATCATCAAAAGTTTAAATAGAGATACGAAGGTTTTGTTGCTCATGAGAGCACCATCAAATAAATCTTTTCAAATTGTTAAAATGATGGAAGAATATTTTTTTTCTTGGAAAAAAATACAAGCAAATAAAACAAGCTGTAAAGAAAATAAAATAAAATTCTGTATCAATAACATCAAAATAATTAAGAAATTAAACCGGAAAGGAGGAAAAAAAAAGAAATGAAAATATTGTATTGTAGAGAAAGAAAATGTCAGAAATTTCATTTCATTTCATATTTAAAATCATCTTAAAAACAGATTTAACCCTGCTGCCTCTTAATAATTTAATTCCATTTAATGCTATAGTTTACATAACGTCATACATAATTGGTCTGTTGTAAGGGATTACAATTTAGTCAGGATTAAAACCTAGCTTCTAGCTTAGAGAAAGAATATGTAAGTGTAATTGCATTTCATATTTAAAATCATCTTAAAAACAGATGTAATCCGCTGCCTCTTAATAATTTAATTCCATTTGATGCTATAGTTTATGTACATAACGTCATACATAATGGGTCGTTTGTAAGGGATTACAACTTAGTCAGGATTAAAACCTAGCTTCTCACACCACCCTGCTTGTGTGTGTTAATTGTATCCATGAGTGGCGGCACTTCCAATTTAAAATCGACTCCGAGCGACAGATTTTTGAGAAACTTTTCACGGCAAATTTTCTATTTACTCTCAGAGTTCTTGTGCGAAATCTGTTAAAAGAAAGTCACCGAAGAATTTCTCATATTTCGTGTTGTTGCAGTTGTCTGACCTGAGGTCGAATAAGCCTACTACTAGACTACGCCGACTTCTAACGTCATGCTCACAATATAATTTCCGTGAATGGAAGAAGTGAACGGAAATTGTTGCTTCTTTTCCCTAAGAGCTGTACAGTCCACACCCATTTCTAGTAACGAGCATGTTAAAGAGAAGTTCCAGTGCTCAGTAACAAATCAAAGGTGAATGTCTGAGCCATTCAACACTACATTCAGAATAGGATCAACATATCTTTTATTCCCATTGCTGCTTATTGTAGTTACTAATATGATATAAAGGAGAGCGTTGTTAGCGTTATGTACTATGCATATGACTTGTTTAAGCCCTCAAACAAATTGTGTGCTATGCAGCGGAAATTGGATGATCTTGCAGAAATGCCAGCTTCAAAGGAAAAGAACACTTTCTACCCAAGATCTGGTCCCCCCTATGCGAAATTTAATTGCATACATCTTTTATCAGATAATGTCTCTATTGGGACATGCTAGACCCAACCTTGCTTTACATTGATAATATGAATGTGACTGCAGACAGATTTGTAGTGTATGCAGGCAGTCAGCTATCTTGATTATCAACGCAGTTTGTTTCACTTCAACTCAATCATTTTTTGCTAGACACAATCGCTCATATGCAGTACATACGTGTATGGATTACATACATGCATAATTGGTCATTACAATCCTTCAGTCTGAATTACGATCTAGTTTCTCACACCACTTATGTTGCGTGTGTTAATTTTATGTACGAGTGGCAGGACCAGCAGTTTAAAGTCAACTTCGATCTACAACGTCGATTTTTGAGAAACTTTTCAGTGAAATTTGTGTTTCTTTTCAGAGTTTCTGCTGCGAGGAAGTCAACGAAGAAATGTTTTATATATTTCTTTTTGTTGGAGATGTCTGATCTGAACTTTGAACCGTGGCTCCATGCCTAATAAGTCGTGTAGACTACCGTGACTTTATATACATATATGTATATCGATTGCCTCAGTCAAATTGGGTATTTTGCGAATGTTTTACAGGGAATTTCAACTCCATTGGAAGCAGCAAAGTAAATGTAATAGTAATATTGCTTTGCTCAACTTATATGGATAAGATTAAGAGGATTGTCTTCTGTCCTTAAACCGCATGACTATCTATCATAGTATTGCGATTTTCATAGGCTACTGTTTTATTGATATGCAAGCGGATAGACTTTGCATGCTCTCAAACGATTTCCGCAAGAGCTATGGAACTCAGGGGGAGGAAATAAAAATTGCTAAAAAACTACACACTTCAGCTTAGCCTTCTTATCTATGCTAAAAACTGACGAGTCATTCAAGGTAGAGATTTTCAATAATGCTAAATTCCCAGAAATGTAAGAAATAAAATTGGAAAATGAATTAAAGCATTTACAATGCGTAATTGGTCATTACAAACCTAAAATCAGGCTTATAACCTACCTTCTCACAGCACATATGTTGCCTGTTTTAACTTTATAAATTAGTGACGGACCTACAGTTTAAAGTCGACTGCGAATGACAGTTTATTGACCAACTGTTTCATGGCAATTTTATTTACTCTCAGAGTTTTTGCCCGAAATATGCTGAGAGGAATTCGCTGAAGAAATATTTGATTACATTTCGTTTTGTTGGAGATGTCTAATTTGGGATTTGAACGAAGGAAATAAATAAAAAAAATAAAACAAAAAAACGAACGGAAACAATGTGGTGCCTCAGTCTTTAAATATTCATTTAACAAGATTGTCACTACATAAAGAAAATTAATTTTTTTTGCTACCAACCAGGCGTCACGAAAATTCAGAATTATTCACAATTAAAATATGAGATTGCTCTCATAAGACATTCTGACAAAAAACAAACTTCCAAAAAAAGGTAAATAAATTAACTAAGTTTCACAGTGTAAAAAAAATAATTGTTAAAACAAAAACAAAATAAGAAAACTGTAAGGCACACACACCTCTCTGTTATACCAATTTATCCAATCAAATACAAACAAAATTTTGTTTGTTATGATATGTATTGTTGTTATTCAATGTTTATGTGCATATGCTGCTGCAACAAGAAACAAAAAATTATTCATTAAAACTTTCTTTCCGGATTCAAGTAACGAAACTTTTAATGATCAAAACTATATGAAAAGGAAACTTTAAGAAAATTTGTCTTGTTTCCCCCTTTTTTTTGCAAACAGTTCTTTCGACTGACAATTATTTCAGTGTTAAATTGCTGTAATTAAACTGTTGCAATGCATTGTTATTTAAAATAATTAAAGTTTATCGTTTTAACATTAAGTTCGCTTGCATTTTTCGAATTAAATACGAAATTCTGTTGTTGTTTTTATTGTGAACGGGCCAAGAAGATTTTATGAATTAAAGAAAAAGAGGTTCTCTTAAGGGTTATCATTTTATATATGTATGTATAAACGTATGTAGTGGTTTATTTTTGTATGAATATATGCAAAAAAGTTAAATTGCTCTGTTACATCTACATAAGCAATGTAACATGAATCCTCTCTTCAGATATTTTGTCATAATAAAACATTTGATTAAAAAAAAAATATAAATGAAGAGAACAACAATTATCTCTCTTCCCTCTTGTCTCTCTGTTTATCTTCCTTTAACTCTTTTTTCGTTCTAGTGCCCCCCTAAATACAAAAATTTCCTGTTACCGTCTAAATTCGGGAGAGTTAAAGGGAATGTAAAGTTTTGTTTTAAAACCCCAGATATTTGTTTTACCAGCTTGTACTTGTGTAAATCTGCATTTGTTTCTGTATGTTTGTGTGTGTATATGTTTGTAGAGTTTGAAATATTATTTTATTAACGTGTTTACATTTGGCTTTCATTACTTTAGAACACTTTTAAAAACTCTTTTCATTTTTCTCCAAAATTTTGTTTGGAATTCAGTTCTATTTGTACAAATGTTTTGCTGTGCGAAAATAAAGTTTTACGATTAAATTGTTGTCCTTTTCGAGTTTAAGTGTGTTTGTGAAATATTTGTATTATTTTCTAAAGTTATGACACCTGTTTATAGTGAAATATGCACAGTAATTTCATATTCCTTCACTTTATTTTTCTTGTACCTCCTCTTCTTTTTATAGCCATTGCTTTCTTTTATTTCCGCTGGTAGATTTTTATGGAAAATATTTGTCAAATGCTTACTTCGTGTTCTGATAATACCATTAAGTATACTTCTACAAGTAGAGCAACTTGAAGTCGCCTTAGTCTAGTAGGTAGTATTTTAGCATATTAGACGTCAGTCTCCTAAGTTCCATTGCTCCTTCAGAAGTCATTTGAGAGCATTCCAAGTCTATCGGCATACATACATACATACATAATTGGCCATTACAACCCTTCAGCTAGGATTACGGCCTAGCTTCTCAACACCACTCATGTTGTGTGCGTTAATTTTATACATGAGTGGCGGGACCTACAGTTTAAAGTCGACTCCGAACGACAGATTTTTTGAGACGTTTTTTCATGGCAATTTTTACTCTCGGAGTTTTTGCCAGAAATCTGCTGAGAGGAAGTCGCCGAAGAAATATTTTTTTCATATTTCATTATGATGTCTGACCTGGGATTCGAACTCGGGCCTTTCGTCTAATAAGCCAACACACTACCTACTAGACCACGCCGACTTCTTCTATCGGCATACCTTCCAATAAAACAGGATCCTATGACAAGCGTAATAGTACGATAAATAGTCATGCAGTTAAAGCACAGAAGGCAATCGTCTTCGACTTATCCATATCAGTCTAGCAAAACAATATCGCTATTCCATGTACTCTTTTGCTTCCAATTGAATTGAAACTCCCTGTAAAATTGTTGGAGATTACCCAATATAAATGAGGCAACTTATGTCCAGCATATGACCAATTATGCATTGAATTGCAGTGCAAAAACTGCCTTGATATTCAAAACAGCTGACTGCTTGAATACACTATCTACCAGTCTGTAGTGACATTCATATTTTTGCACACTGAAGTAGTCTAGTTGGTCGTATGTTGGCTTAGTAGACACGAGGACACGGTTCAAACCCCATGTCATATATTTATAACTAAACGAAATATGAAGAAATATTTCTCTCAGCAAATTTCTGGCAAACACTGTGAGAGTAAAGAAAATTTGTTATAAAAAGTTTAAAAAAATCTGTTGTTCGGATTCGGCTTTAAGCTGGAGGTCCCACCGTTCATGTCTAAAATTAACACATACAACATAAGTAGTGTAAAATGTTGGGTCGTAATCCTGACTAAAAAGTTGTATTGTCCACATGATAATGTAATGCCGATAGAATAATGAAGCCTAAGACACATTATGATGATGTTCCAACAAAGAGTTGTATAGCCTTCTGTACATCGAGCCGCATAAGAAACCTGTAAGTTCGATCCGATGTAAGTGGTAAAAATGGTATGATTAGCAAATGCAGTGAAGCAAGTTTGCTCTGCCTTAAGAGAAAAGTTTTTTGAATGTCTCTTTCGAACCTTAAAATAGATTCTGGTTCCAGCTAACAACGAGACTATCTGACGCCCCCTTATATTTATACAGACCACAGTTATATCTTGCGCCAGGGACTTCCGAACTCTGACTCTGACTGGTAATAACGGCTATCTTGTCGAAGTCACATCTATCAAGTTAGTTGTTATATATTCAGTCTGTTTGGTGAAATTCCCATCACCCATTGACTCTAATTTTCATTGAAATATCATCATGCACCACGAACTCTTTTGGCCTGATCTGGATAATATAGTTAAACTATCGAAATTTCTGTCTAACCATAGCAATATGTTCTAGTTGGAGGTGTTGGCCTGTTGGGTTGTATTGAACAATCATGTATGTATCTTGAAGTCGCCGTAGTCTAATTGGTTGTGTTGAGACACGGTTCAAACCCCAGGCCAGACATCGCCAACATAGCGAAGCATGAAAAAATATGTCTTCGGTGACTTGTCCTTAGCAGATTTCTGCTATAAATTCTGAGTGTAAAATAAAAATCTGTCATTCGGTGTCGACTTTAAACTGTAGGTTCCGCTACACAACATACGTGGTTTGAGAGGTTAGGTTGGAATCCTAGCTAAAGGTTTGTAATGAACAATTGATTACGCGTGTATGCAAAATAAAAGTAACGAAATTTTCGTTTGCGGTCTGTTATATGTATATTTCGTTGGTGATATTAATTTGATCATCAAATTGAGCCTCACAGGCCTGTGTTAGTAAGATTAAAGTTCAACAAAAATTTATAATTTACATGGATTATTTTAACATCTAACATATGTCCTTTGAAACATTGAAAGCACATTAAAAAATAATATTTGCAACACAATCAGCGAAGAAGAAAAAAAAAATAATGAAAAGACATCAGCAATCTCAAAAATAAAACCGTACTTGGCTCATAACAAACCATCATAATTGTTAAGTTAAAACGTTACACATTCCTGAAACACATGATATGCAATGAATGACAAGTGTCTTATGCGTAGCAGGCCTGTGTATCTTAATTTCGATTTCCCATCGATAATCTTTGTGTCACACACTAATTTTTAATGCCTAGTTTTGAGACACTCTAATGAAATTTTCTTTTTGAAGAAAGAAAACCCATCCATCAATATTTCTTTTGTATATTTTTTTTTTCTATTTTTTTAATTTTCTACTTGTTTTCCATTATATTTTCAAAATAAAAACAGAAAGTGTATACAACATCTAGGGATTCTGAAAATTATACCCATAAGTCATATTAAAAATGATAATAAATAACGAAGAAATCATAAATAATTTCATGTGCAACATGTGTTGCTTGTTTCGTTTCGTTTCTTGTGGTTGCATGAGAACATGTGATGTGTATACATATGTATGCATGTGTATGCGTCTGTAGAATATTATGCTAAATTTTATTTTATTGTCATAATTTTCTTTTATATTCTTCATATAATTCATGCCTGTTTGTATATGAACAAATTACTTTATTGTTTATGATTTTCTATGGAAATTTTCTTCATGTACTCTACATCAAGCAATCATAGGCTGTAGAAATATGTATTGCTTTGATTTCTGCAGCTGTTGCTTCCATATGTTAAATTATAATACTCAGTATTACTGTCGTAGATGAACGACAGGTTTTTAAGGAACTTTCATGGGAATTAGACTTATTTTTTCATTCCTTGTCTTGTACAATATGTCTGGCCTAGAGCTTGAGCCTCGGCCTGACGTTTATTAAGCCAACGGGCCATCTACTATACTACGCCGCTTTTAAGATGACCATCGAAAAGCCTAAGCAGTTAAGTATTCTTCTCATGTATCCCCATTGTCCGTTGCTTGACTACAGTTTATTCCTTGCCTCTCGTAGCATATCATTACGTACGTTATCCCGTAGTCGTTGATTACAAACTTTAATTCTCTTAATGTTTGAAATCCTTTTTTTTAGTTCTTTAATAATTTTTTTAAAGTATATTTATGAGTAATTTATTGGAAACAAAAGCATTAAAAATGAATGTCGAATACATAAATAATTTATGTTTTAGACACACACTTTAAATTTATTTCTAGCAAACTTAAGAAGTGTCTTGTATTATGATTTTTAATTACCATTCAAAAAGGCTTAGGCTGCATTCACATTAATTAGTTTTATTTTTAATCCTTTAGTCAGGTTTATAACCCAGCGTTAGTTTTATTCAAAATGTCAACTCCGAACGACATAATTTGAGAGACTTTTCATGTCAATTTTATTTTGCTCTAAACGTTTTTGAGACTGCAGAGAGGAATTCGCTGAAAGAATTTATTTTTTTGTTTGGTATTTGCTGAGCCAGGTATTGAACCATTATGGGCTCTCGTCTAATAAGCCGAAACACTTCCTACCACACTACGGCAACTTCTAACTATTCCACTGCTACGATGGCCAAAGTTAATGAGTTAAGTGGTATGTGAAGATAGGCCGTAATCCTGACTGACGAGTTGTGATGACCAATTATGTACTATATGTATGTATATGTATTGAGCGAGTATAGAGCATAGCAAGCCTATTGCGTTACAGCATCGTGAGTGATCAGGCAGCTTTAAACGGTGCATGAGTTGTAGAGAAAATAAGCAATGATGAGTTGTAAAATACACCCAATTGCGGAGCACACCGTGGAATGGACAATTTCGAATTATTAATCACTTTCGTTTAATATGTACATTACAATGATGCACAAGTATGATCAGCTCTGTAACACATCCAGAATCTTGAAATTTCTTTATAATCTTTTAAATGCCTTATATATATATATATATAATATATAATATATAATATATATATATATAATTCAGCCACCATGCTAAATACCATAATTATTGAAAAATTCTTAAAAAAAACGCCACGCTCGATAAACGACTTTTTGTATTTTATAACTGACAGTTTTGCAATGCTGGCGCTTTTGAAACCGCTAAATAGATAACCCTTTGTTGGTACAATAATCACTGTTAAACACTAATCATCATTAAATATAAAGAAACATGTTTGAAACTCGAATTTTAATTGAAGCCTGAATGATTGTTTCCCTCAAAAGCTAAAAGAATTTACAGTTCCAGCAAGATAAGTAATTAAGTTAAGTAATTAAGTTTTTGAATTATTGAATTTCCTTTTATACTCCTCCTTTAATTTTGCCAAAACAAGAAACAAACATTATTGAAATTGCTGAACTATGCACATATGCTTTCACGTATATACGTAAATAACCATAAACTTCAAAATTTAAACATGTTGTCAGTGATCAAGCAGCTCATAGAAACAAAAAATGCCAACAAAAAAATGTCTGTCGAAGCAACATTTCAAAGTGGAAAAGCAAAACATTTCAACTCCCATATCAGATGACATTCTCTCTGTGTGTGTGTTCTTTTTTGGATATGATGACAATGCTCAGACTAGTGTTGACTGGAAGATGAATTATTGTATTCATAAATGCATATGTCCGTGTGTGTGTGTGTGTGCCAGAGAGTAAGCATGGTTAAACATTTCAAAATGCATGTTTGTCTGTATTATTGTCAAAATAAAAAAACCTCTTTCAAATTCAAAATATAATTCAACGGGGTTTTGCTTATTTTATTTCGTTTAAGAGCACAATAAAAATAAATGCATTATTTTGAGAGAGACGGAAAGAGAGAGAGAAATTACAATTTATTTACATACACATATAAATACATATGTGTGTGTGCTTATATGAGTGAAAAAACATTTGGACATTTAGGAGAGTCGTTATTTCTTTTTAAACCTGATAAAATATACTTTCAGCATCATAAACCACACAGCAGTAAATGCTTGTTTCATTTCTTTTTCCATTTTTTTTGTTTGTTTTTGGTTCACCTACACACTATAATTCGGTATACTGTGTGTACGTGTGTACTCAAAAAGTAAAAAGAGTAAGTAAGGTAAACAAATAAGAATGCTCATCTTAATGTCATAACCAAAAGTAGAAATGATGAGTATTTATAACAGCAACAACAACAACAACAACAATAATAATAAGAATATAATAATAATCTTATAAAGAATACTTCCAAATATAGAATGAAGAAAGAAAACAGAAATAAAAAGTAATACAAGCCATTAGGAGATGTTATGCATGAGGAGAGAAAAAGTTTGCATAATAAGGTTTTACTTGCTCTTTTGTTTTTCGTTTTTTTTTTTACTGCATACAGTGGGACAAAAAAATACTAATAAATGATACAATTACTAAGAATATTGCTAACGTTTGAAGAATAACTCATCAAGAAAACATAGACCCCAATTGGTCTGATCAACGTATCGTTTCCGTAAGAAGAATGAATTCAGCGAACGTCTGTTTGTATGGGAAATACAAAAATTGGTTTTAATTGCCGCTCAACAAATTGAATGTTTTTGTTTGTGTTCTTCTTGTTTGAATTGTAGGTCAGCTCTCAACTTAAGTAAACATGTGTACAATTATGTTATCCACAGACGTTCCGTTTTGAATAGTACCTTGGATCTCAATCCAAGCAAATATGCGTACAATTGCTTCGATATGATCAGGTTTATTTAATACTTAAAATCTCGACCAGAAAGACACTGGATTTATCATATATGAGAAAACATTAAATCCAACGTCAGTTTTTGTCTGCAAGCACTTGATGGAATCCATGATATGGAAGGCACTGAAGCCATTGTCCCGATTCCAATCCGAATGAGCAGAAATTTTCACCTCAAAACTGTTACAGAATTTAGATTTGGAAGCACAACAATAGTTCAATGAAGACAGTCTGAGCAGAAGTTTGCCGTAGTCTAGTAGATAGTGTGTTTGCTTATTAGACAAGAGGTTACAAAGTATGAAAATATATTTCTCCAGCGATTTTCTCTCAGCAGATTGCTAGTAAAAACTCTGTGGTTAAGGAAAATTGATAAGAAAAGTTTCACAAAAATCTTTCATTCTGCTTTAAACTGTGGCTCCCGTTACTCATTTTGTTTCCGAACGTCCCCGGCCACACACTAACCCACCCTCACCCGACCGCGGAGTGCTCGTCCCCATAATGTTTGTATGTCATATATGAAATTAATACACACAAACTAAGTCGATATCCTGACTGAAGGGTTGCAATTACCTATTACGCATGTGTGTCTGATATTCACCTATCAAGGCTATTGAAACGACTACTAATGGCATCCAAAGCTAGATACGTTGACACAAAATCAAACTAGTGTGTCCGAAAAACTCTTGTTTTTTCCTCAATATCGTTCCAGCATATGCCATATCACGCAACTCTCCCTCATATAGTGTCATAGCAAATCTAATTTCATTAAATTTTCTAATTTTTCCCATTGTTCGTTAGGCTCTAATTCATTTTACACATCCCTATAATGAATTTATTTTCGAAAATTACAGATAATTTGAGTCACTTTATTTAAATATTTATATGTATTGTTCGATGCCTTTAATGAATGAGAAATTCCGAAAACAGTGTTAAATTATGCCTAAGAAATGCAATGCAAATAAGTATATGTACGTAATTAACTAAAAGCTAAACTAATAAATTAAAGCAACACACTTGTAATCGAATATTTCATTTCAATTTAAATCGATTCATTTTTTTTTTTTTTTTGTTTTTTCTATTTGCATGAGAAAAACTTATTGCATTAAAAAGACTCCAATGAAATAAACATACCGTAGGCGTATGATTAATATAAACACACTATTAGTGCTTTAATAAATAACTCATACGTCTTATTGTACTTCATTTTTGTCTCTCAATCGTAAAGGAAAGCCAAAATGTATGTACTATTTGCTGCAGCTGTGATAATTAGTGTTCTAATATGGGCTTCAGTGAAAATAATCATTACAGTTAAATTTATTAGAATTAATGAATTTATTTTTATACAATAAAATTGCAAGAAATTCATTATTTTCTATAAATTTTTTTATAAAATATTGATGTCCTATATGAATACTAGAGCAACAGGCTTTTAATGCTGAATTTTCGAACAAAAATTTCTTCAGCTTTCAAGCAAAATTGAAGCATATTGGACTCCAACAACCTGCAAGTGATTGTATAGGGTGGATGATTTAAAAGTTTAAATTTAAAAATGCAATAAAACAAAAACAATATGAAATTTTGCCAAATTTATATTTCTGTTGTGAATTACAGAGTCGCCGTAGTCTAGTAGGTAGTGTGTTCGCTTATTAGACGAAAAGCCCGGGTTCGAGCCCCAGGCCAGACATCAAAACGAAATATGAAAAAAAAAAATATTTCTTCGGCGACTTCCTCTCAGCAGACTTCTGGCAAAAACTCTGAGAGTAACACAAAATTGCCATGAAAAAGTTTCTCAAAATCTGTCGCTCAGAGTCGGTGTTAAACAGTAGGTCCTGCCATTCAAGTATAAAATTAAGGCGCACAACATGAGTATTGTGAATCCTGACTGAAGGGTTGTAACAGCCAATTATATATGTATGTATGTATGCTGTGAAATACATACCGTGGCATCACAACGGGCCGCTATGCGTGCTCAAGTGAGCTTTGTGATATCAGAGCTACCACTCCGACCTAAGACCTAAGATGTATGTATGTTGTGAAGTACAATTGTTCCGGTTGAAAATGGAATGTTATTTCATTTATATGACTGCCGCGCCTTTCCTCACAGTACCTCTGTGTATCTCGGCAATGTCATCACGAATGTTGGCCTTCAAATATTCAATTGTCTTTGGTTTGTTGGCGTTACACTTTTCTTTAGGACGCCCCACAGAAAATCGTCCAATGGTATCAAATCACAGCTTCTTGGCGGCCAATTGACATCACCATTTCGGCTAATTAAACGGCTATCATACGTTTGACACAATAGATCGATTGTGGTATGAGATGTGTGGCAAGTTGCACCATCCTGTTGAAACCAAACATTGTCCACATCAATACCATGAAGATCGGATAAAAAAATCGGTTATCATGGTGCAATAAGTGTCTACATTGACTGCAATGGTTGCGTTGTCCGCATTTTCAAAGGAATAGAGGGCAATGATGCCTCTGCTACACAAGCCGCACCAAACAGTCACTCGTAATGGGTGTATTGGCTTCTGTAAGACCATGTGTGGGTTTTCTAAACTCCCAAAAGAACACGAGCTTCATTCGAAAAGATGATATCTTGTTTCTCGTTGGTCCAAGGAATCCCAACATTGCTCAAGCGTAAATCGATTTATTACGTCCAGAAGAGATAAGACACTGAATTTTGTGACAGAATGGAATGACCTAAGTATTGCCAGATTCGAAATAGCCGATGGTTCAAATTTAAAGCGATAGATGGCCCTCCATTGTGCATTAAGCATTGCCAAATAGCAATAAATAAGCATTAAATAACATTTTAATGCTTATTGCGGAGGAGGACAACAATTCGATTTTTTCTTCACACACCATAGGAACCCTGTATTTCGAAATCTGAATTCGTTTAAACTCAGTCTTATAAAAACTTATTCTGTTTTTAAGATTTGTAACAGAAAATCCTTGGAAAACAGAGTGTATTTCTTCATTCCTGTTTAGGTTCACTGGTACTGGCTTTCCTTTCCAATAATATGCAGAATACAGCATAATATTCGAAGTTAAAAGTTGTCACAGCCTTCCATACGTCATATTCTAAAAATATGTTCCGCATTTCGTTCCACAGTCCATTAAACATTTTAAAGTGAATATTTTTATATGACAGAGACATTCATTCAAGTCAGTCATTCATTCATTCATTTATTTCTTCATTTGTGTGTATGTGTGCTATCATCGTTCATTTATTTAAATACGTATTGTAAAGAGTGTGTAACACAGAAATAATAATACTGGCTTGGGTTGAGTGAACAAATAAATTGTTTGCATATGCATGTATTCATGTCTTTGAGTAATGTGTGTACGTGTATGCATAATACCAAATAATGTGTTTACGTTTTGCATGCTCAGCAATATAAACTCTTGGAGACAAATAATAAAACAAATACTGTGATTCCTCCTTTCTCCTTACTCTATACACAGGCAAAAATTATTAATATTTTCTTGTTATTATTATTGTTGTTTTCTTTTTATTCTTCTGGTTTTTTCGGTGTCTCTCTGTACACATACAGGCACTCGGATTTATATATGTACGCATGCACAAATATGCATGCATGCCATATATTTAGGTTTTGTGTTATTATTGTGACATTATATGCGAGATTATCATGTTTTATGCATTTGTTGTTGACTCATGAAGCGTTCACTTACTTTAACTACAAATAAGAACAACAACAAAAACTATAACAAAAACAACAAACAATTGTAAATTGTAACGTAGTATTTTATGTTTCATTTCCCATAAGAATTAAAAAGTTCACTACCGTTATGTAAAATTATTATTCTTGTTTGTTTTTTTTTTTTGTTTATTTTTCTTAATTTTTTGTTGTTTTTTTTTTATTATTATTAATGCAGAATTATTTGTTCTTGCTTTTGTCTGGCTGTAATAAGAGAACGATTTGTGTGTAAAAGTAAGTTCAAGAGGGAGAGAGAGAGAGAGAGTGAGGAAGAGACGCAGTGTGTATGAGAGGTTGATATGCTTTTGTTTCATGAAGCAGGAATAAGAAAATTATTTTACTTTTTTTTTTTGTTTTCCTAAGCGTCTGCATTATTATTTTACTTGTGTAATACCACACACAGACTTAAATGAAGTAACGGATAGGGAAAGAGAATCATCTTTCAATTCAAAGTTATGATAATTTGTGCCAGTAAAAGGTGAAACTATTATAGCAAAAATATACAACAACTACATACTCATGTACAATGTTTTAATGGCAGTAACCCAACAAGCAATGTAGCAAGTGAAGTTTATCGAATACATAAAAATACGAATGTCCTTATTTCCTCCTTAATTCATTTTGAGCGGTAGATTCTCCAGTGGTCACAACTAGATATGCTGAGAGTTACAACCACAACATATAGCGAATAAGTTGTGTTGTCTTTGCCGCAAACTACTAGGTAGTGCGTTGGCTTAATTGAAGTGAGGCCATGGTTGAAACCCTATGTCAGACAACCTCCAACAAAACGGAATAAACAGAATACTTTCTCGGCGAATTCCTCTCAGCAGAATTCCTCTTAGCAAGAACTATGAGAGTAAATTAAAAAATTGCCATGGTTCTCAATAATCTGTCGTTCGAAATCGATTTTAAACTGTAGATCCCGCCACTCATGTATAATACTAACAGACACTCCATAGTGGTGTAAGAAGCTAGGTCGTACCCTGACTGAAGGGTCGTAATGACTAATTATTATATGCGATGCGAAAAATTCAATACATACATATATGGCCATTACAACCTTTCAGTCAGGATTACGGTCTAGCTTCTCACACCACTCACGTAGTGTGCGTTATTTTTATACGTGAGTGGCGGGAGCCACGTCTACTCCGAACGATAGATTTTTGAGAAACTATTCATGGCAATTTTATTTACTCTCAGAGTTATTGCCAGAAATCTGCTGAGAGGATGTCGCTGAAGAAATATTTTTTTTTTCATATTTCGTTTTGATGTCTGGCCTGAGGTTTGAACTCGGGCCTTATGTCTAATAAGCCAACACACACCAACTAGACTAAGCGACTTCTAAAAAATCAATAAATTTTGTAAACATTTTTCACAACTTCCATGCTACCATATGACGCTTTTACTCTGTATAGGGAACGTACTGTCGATGACGCAAGAAGTATAAAACACTTTAAATTTATAATCCAATTGGAATGCCAAGATATCTGGCATAAAATTGTGCTCATACATGTTTAAGAAACTGCTGTTATCTGAATGAAAACTACATGAACGCCTGATATATTAATGCCGGACCTTTTTGGCTTCAGCAAGCGACTCTGCACTTTCCTAAAAGATCACAGATAGATGCAATTCAGCACAGCATTCGAAGAAAAGATATTCTGTTCTGCTCTCCGTATACATGTTTTTTCACAAGCATTTAATAAAGTTTGGCATTAAGGCACTGTACAGACTTAAAACTTAATTTTTTATTGAACATTAATGAGGTATTAGGTGATCACATTGAAAGAGTGTAGGCCAACCAAGCATCTCATGGCAATCAGTCTATAGTTTAGCCATCAAGCAGGTTTGTTATGCGCCCATCATTAAGGGATACCAACCATATAACAATTTTTTGTACAAACTTCTTAACTTAACTTCTTCTAGTTCACTTCTCTGAGGCGATTTACGCCTGTTATAATAACAGTCAAAACAAATTTATTTCTCGAACTTACGAATGCTAGGCATCATCACAATAGACAATGTTCACCACTTCCACACACTCTCTCAGCTTAATCTTCAATGCAATCACAGGCATTGAGGTATCTAAGCTTATGGTGCATTATGTACTCTCTCTAGTAGCCAGAATACTTGTTTTCTCATTTCCGAACACTGACTGCTAATGATATAACACGTACTGTTCCATATTTAGGTCGAACCTGTGTCAACCACTTCATATCGAACTCTAACATTTCTTATGGTTGGTAAATAGCGAACATAGTCACCAAATCATATATGTCATCGAACACACATGCTTGCTTAAGTATTGGAGCAGTGAGCAGGCTGGGAGGCCACTTGATCTTTTAGGAAGAGAGTTGTGATGATTTTGGTTATCTCACTTGGTCTGAGGTTTGATCTGAGGCTTGATCTGCGGTTTGATCATACCTTATCCTTTTTGGAGAAATTATGAAAACGACTCTATGTAAATGTAAGGCCAAACGCTTGGTCAGACATCTCTAAAAAAACGAAAATATTTCTTCGGCGACTTCTTATCAGCGGATTTTTGGCAAAAACTTTGAGAGTAAATGAAATTGCCTTGAAAATTTCCCAAAAATCTGTAGACTTCAAACTGTATGACCCGCCACTTATGTATACAAATTAACGCACACAACATAACTGATGTGAGAAGCTAGGTTGTAATCCTGACTAAAGGGTTGTAGTGACCAATTATGTATGTATGTATGTATATATGTATGTATAAAAGTAGATTTCAGTGAATAATTATGCTACTGCATTACAGGCCGTGAAATGCAGCAACGGACTTATAGCTACGGAAGAGGAAGCGATCATTGCTACATTGATCCCATTTTGGGTTGATCTCTGTACCCTGGCAAGCATTTCAATATTCAGCGCTATTTATGAACCATTACGCAATGTGCACAAATAATTTTTCTTTTAGTTTTATTTCAGAAATTTTATTGAATTTCTTATATTTTCTTTGCATTTTGCTTACTGGCAATAGTTGGAATATTTCTGTCCTTCCCTTAATAATTTTGTTTACTGGGTAACACAATCATTAAACTGCAAGCAAAGACATGCACACATACGTTATGTGTGTGTGTGTGTAAGTATAGTTCTCATTATTTATTTCTACTCCTTGTTCTTGTACGCGTGTATATTAATGTCAGGCAAAAGAGTGCGACACAAACACTTATAAGACTTTTGCACTCCCATTTATATACATGTGTTAATGTGTATGTGTATGTGGTACAATGAGTTTGGTAGAAAATTTTTGAAAATTATTTTTTCCTTCCTTTTGTTAAAGGTGCTGTAATATTTTTTTTTAGTTTTTGCTCAACTTTAAGAGTTTTTGTTTTAATTTAAAGGAAAAGAGAA
This sequence comes from Sarcophaga rosellei, assembly GCA_930367235.1. Lineage (NCBI taxonomy): Eukaryota > Metazoa > Arthropoda > Insecta > Diptera > Sarcophagidae > Sarcophaga > Sarcophaga rosellei. The sequence continues at coordinate 65,823,714 of OV884018.1, forward strand.
AAAAGGAATCATTTTAGTACATGGTTGTTTTTATTGTAGAATTATTGTTACAATGTTGTTGTTGTTGTTGTTTCTTTTTGTTAGTTTTGTCTCCTTGCATTTTGTAAATTTTTATAGTTCTTTTTTCTTCAAGGGATTCAAGACAGAACTTTTTTAATTAAAAATTTCGTTTTTTTTCGTGTTTTGTTTTGAGCGTAGAGTGAATAAAGATGCTTTTAAAAATATAGTATAATCATCAAACTAAAACAACAACAACTACAGTAATAATAATAATCATAATCTGGTAATTAATACACTTGAAGGAATACACATACATACATAGACATTACGAAATGCTAGAAAATTGGAAAGAATCGTAGAAAACAGGACAGAAATAAGCAAAAAGAACAGAAGAGATTTAATTGGTGACAAAATAAAAAAAAATTAATGAAGAAAAGTGCAACTAAAAATTTAAAAGAAAACAATATTTCAATCAAAAAGTTTAGGGGTGTTCAATAGTCAGATTTGGGAGAAAAATCACTTCAGAAAGGCAATCATTTCTTATTCTAATAGGTGCTAAAGCATGGAATTTGAAAAAGGCTGGTAAAGATTTACGGCACTTACTACCTTTGCATAACAGCAACGGGCGTAATGTGATGTCTCAGACTTAGATTATAGCAAAATAAACACTATTTAGCGTTCAGTGTATTTAAGAGATACAAATGCTACAATATAATGTAAAAGGAAGTCCAGTTAAATCAGCAACTAATCTGGACACGCCTTACTTGGACAGTAGTACACTTAGACTGTACTCTAGATGTACAGGACCATAATAAGTCACTCACGCCGGGCTATAGGTTTCAAAAGCAACTTATCGAACTTCTGCGGCTCTCTATTTCGCCTTTGCTAAGTCAAAGAATACATATGAACCAAATAAACCAAGCCAACTGATATCAAAGGGTAGTGTCCAGATTAAATACATATAAAAACAATTGGTCGTTCAGTCAGGATTACAACCTAGCTTCTTACATCATTTATATTGTGTACGTTAAATGTATGCATGAGTGACGGCACCTAAAGTTTTAAGATTTTTGAGAAACTTTTCATGGCAATTTCATTTACTCTCGAAATTTTTTTGCCAGAAATATGCTGAGAGAAAGTCGCTGAAGAAATACTTTTTCATATTTTCATTCTGATGTCTGCCCTGGGATTTGAACCCTGGCCTTATGTCTAATAAGCCAACACACTTCCTACTAGACTAAGGTGACTTCAATTTCATGCTCCAGAGGGCAAATGTCTGAGCTGCAGGAAACTGTTGCCAGAATAAACAAGTCAAATGGAAAGAGATGCAATAGAGAGTATTGGTAGCTTTTAAAGAGAATGTACGCATTGCCTCAGTTGACTGAATCCAAGACTTAATCAAGTCTAATAATGATCACGGCTAGCTTTTCTGTCGACAAGCAGACTATGGCGGCGTGAGTGTCCTATTATGGTCTTGTACGCCACTGTGGAGTACTCTATCTATACCGCATTGCCATTCTATTTTTAAGTGAAAAACCGTGTTTTGATGCCTATTGATTGGAGGATACACCGTGTGAATGGGGCCCTTTTTCTAGCAAGAGTTTGTATAATTCACAAAAAAAATATTTTTTTCCACCTAAACTAGTCCCACTGTATGCCAATAAAATTTAATATGTTTGCAACCATTTTTTTTTTTGTTTTTGTTGGCTTAATGTTATGTTTATATTTTGTTATTCGTTTAAAAACATATTTTCCTTTTTTTTTATTGCCGTAATGAAATTTTAAATCAATATTTATTCGTTATGCGTTAAATTTATGGGTTTTTTTTGTTTTGTTTTTCATCATCATATTCTGATGATGTTTTATAATCCATCATCAAATTGATGGCATTAATAACCAATAATTGAAATAAATTGTGTTCTTGTTATTACTACAACAAATATTGCCCCGAAGGCAACAAAAACAAGAAAAACAAAAACAACAAATTATTATTGTTTCCTTTATCGGCCCACGCAATTTATAAGATTTCATGGATTTTTTTTTTGGAATTTTTTCAGAGTTTTTTTGTTTAAACAATTGTGTTTTAATTTTAGAAACAATATAAATGCTCGTGTTTATTTTCCTTCAACAAATTGAAAACAATTTTTCGTTTTCCATTATACTTTTACGTTTTTCTTTGTTTTATATATAAAAAAAGAAAAATACACGATGAAAAATTGAACAATAAAAAGAATGTATGTATATAAGAAATGTATTCAGTTTACCCTTAAGCTTTCTTTAATAGCATGCGTATGAGTTCTAGGCTGCTGTTAGCAGGGGGTACACACGTCAAAAAATGTTCAATATGAAGCCAATAAAACGAAAAAAAAAGAGAAAGAAATTTATGATCTAAAGCTGGTAACATCTTTTAGAAAAATACATCAATTATTTCGTCGTGATGTTATGCTATTTTGTTTTACAGTTTATCATTATTCATTAGGCAAGTTATAATGGAAAGTTATTACGATATTGATTAAGAAATTTATAATAATGGGTTAGCCATTTAGGGGTTTCATAAACGTTAATCTGGTAAGACCAGTGAATAATTTCAACTATTTTAAACAACCTACAAAAGTTACAGGGTAATTATATTTTTCGTAACTGAATATTGCTATGAAAATGAAAAAAATCTAACATTAAAATTATAAACAAAACCTACAAAATCAAAACAATGCTAGTAAACAAACCTGTTTACAAATTATCGTACATGGTAAACCAGTAAACAAAAATGCAACAACAAACACTAGCATAAAAAATGGTAAACAAATTAACAAAAGACACAAACAACAATAATGAATGTAAACAACGAAGTCACGAACATTAGTGGGACTATATTGAGGCCATGTATACGCGAAGACAAGTTGTATTTTCCATTGGAAAATATGGGCCAAGTTATCGCCGAGATAATGCGCGAAATAATTTTCGATATGAACCTGAAATTATTGCTTACTAGCTTCAAGATACAGAAACTATTGAATATCGCTAGAAAAAGGGTAATAAGGTAGAATAAGATTACAGAACAGCTGAGACTTAGGTTTACTCTTGCACTACCCGATTACTGTAGAGCTATTTAGTCTGAAATAACGACTATAAAGGTTGCCGTTTTCCAAATCGTGTGTCAGAGTTCATCGTAAGGAAATAAAAGTATATTTACCGACAATAAAGCGGCCAATAGATTCCTAGGAAATGTGCACACATCATCGACACACTTTCGACAGTTAACCTGTTATGGGGTTCTGGACAAGGGGACTTGAAAGCTTCAAATGAATTCACAAATGTGATTGACATTCCTCTACTGAGGAACACACAAGTGGTCTTGCAGAAACTTGATTATTTTGCAAACTTAAATTGGAATAATGAACTAGTAAATATAATAGACAAATCTAACCTATAATGACTCCATCTGAGGAACGCTGGGAATAGCTTAAAACATCTTCCATAAAAAACTTTAACTACGATGTAGAAAGGGAGACCACAGATTACCTTCTCGGTAATTGTCTAGCGCTTAGATATCTTAATGGAAGAATTTCTTGGAACTTAGAACTTTTTGATAGAACGGGTCTAGCAAAAGGCGATTTGAATAAAACTTTCGGAATGGAACGAGAGATGCTAACCTGGAGTTGTAATTATTTTGACAGACCAGTTAATATCAGTATAACAAGGGGATCTTATCATCTTATAGAACCAAAGTTTGAGCCGTTTACTCATTACACCTACACTAACATAGAATGAGATTTTGTTTGCTGGTTCTAAGCTTTGTGAATACTTGATTCTTTTTTCATACACTTGTTTGATTAGAAATATAGTTTACTTCAGAAAAGTACTATACAAAGGAAATAAATATTCTTAATAAAGTTACTTAAGGACTCCGGAGAATTCTAAGCATTGAGAATTGGCTTACTAAATAATTTATCCATGAGGGGCTAGAGCTGCAGTGTAAAATCTATAACGTATGACAGATTTTTGAGAAACATTTTCTTGGCAATTGTATATACTCTCGGAGTTTTTATCAGAAGACTAGTGGGAGGAAGTCAGTGAAAGAAATATTTGTTTTTATTTCGTTTTGTTCGAGATGTCTGGATTGAGGTTTGCAATATATGAAATCACGTCTGATAAGCCTAAGCCACTACATGCTATATTAAGGCGACTTATGAAAATATCTTACGATTTGAATTCCAATGTCTTGTATAAGTTGTTCCAGTGATAAATTACTTCCCTAGTAAAGCAAATCTGGTTTGTTCATGAATGGAGAATATTAACGCTTCGTTTAACCAGCCTTCAATGTAAACGTAACCATTTACTTCATCCACTTAAACCATACCGCTCGACCATTTACGCCAGTAATTACTTTCTATTTACATTTTATTTCCATTTCTTTTATTCTCGACTGCGGCTGTTTCTCAGTAAAAACCACATTTAATTAAAACGAAAATTCTAAAATCCATTGAAGGCTATGGAAAGTAAATCGTTCTTGTTTTTTATGAAAATTATTTTATGCAAAAGCATGTCTTTCATGAAAACAAAAGAAAAAAAGATTTGAAAAGTATGAAAATGAAAGAGAGGAAGAAAACAAAAAAAAATATTTTTACACACACACAGAAATAAATAATATTGATTATGAGTGAAAAACAGCCAAGCAAGAGAAGAGAGAAGAGCTTGGCATGAGAAGGAGGGAAAAAACATTTGAATTAATGTTCGAGAAAAGTATAACAGTAAATAGTAAAAGATAAACAAGCAACCAAGAGTAACAAGAACAACAACAACAACAACTACAATATATTTTTGAATTGTTAAATAAAACAAATTATTTATTACACACAGAGAAAAGAAAACATAAATAACAAATACCAACAATACTCTGTACTGTCGACTCACGGCTCTTTCGTGCTCTCATAAAAATATAGAAGCATCAGCTCTTTTATTTTTATGGCACAATAATGTATAAAAACGAAATGTTTCTTCGTAAAAATGTTGTATTTTTTTTGTGGGTGTGTGTGTAAGTATAATGAATATTTTATTTATTATTGTTCTGTTTGTTGTTGGTGCACTTTATTCTTGTGTTTTGTTTGGTTGTTTAAAGCATCATTAGTGTTATTAAAGCAAACACCTCAACATTTCTCTCTTCTTACAATACAAAACAAAACACTTTCGCTAGCATTCTGGCTCTCTTTACAAATACACTCACCTATACACACTGTCGCTTACAAGCAAACATACATTTCATTGCATACTTTCAGGCAAGTGAAAGACTGTGTGTGTTTTATTGAGCATTTTCATAGTTTGTGTTGTGTTGTGTTGCGTTGGGTGTTGCGTTGCGTTGTGTTGTAAAAGAAAAATGTGTCGATTTGTCATTGAATACCACAGAGCCGTAATGATTGCATTTAATCTAAAGGTGTGTGTCACCCACACAAACAAAAAAAGGCAACTGAGAGTAACTGATAAATGTATACCACTCATTATCAGGGTGTAGCCTAAGAATTTCAAATTGATGAATTTTATGTTGGTAATAGCGTAACATTTCTTTTATACATTTTCTCTTCTTTCTCTTCCTCTTCCTCTGCTTCTTCTTTTTATATTTTTTGTTTGTATAATATTTTCAATACATTTCATTGAAATATTGTCATTTAATGTTGAGCAACAATAAAAACAAAAAGATGTTAAAACACAAGTGTATGCGATAATAAAAGAAAAACTGTGAAGAGAAGTGAAGTGAAGAAGAGGAGTAAATTTATTAGCCAATATTTTTATAAGCAAACAAATTCAAGTTATTGGCAAATAAAATTATTTTAAACGTCTTTAATAACACTGTTAAAGAATGCTTCATTTAAATGCATAAGTAAAGGAGGAGTATACAAATGTTTTAAAACAACGATACTTAAATTGTTGTTCAGTTTTTGTTTTAAAGAATAGCATGTTGGAATGTTTATGAGTTGAATATTAAACTTTTATTGGTAGTAGGTAGTTAGGAATAATACAAGAACGCCATCTGCAGTTGGTAGAGTTCCATGGCTCGAGTAGAGCTTGTTGCCATTACATAGGTGTACTCAAATGCTAGGGTGCCAAGCATATAAAATAAAAAAAATCAACGTGAATTTATTGTCTTTGGGCACCCCTCCTATTGGGAAAATATCAATTTTATTAAAGGCAATTACAATTTACTGACAGTTATTCAGTATTCTATTCATTCTGATCTAAAGATTTAAAAATTTTATTCTGACGACTGAGCACCCAATATCGTTCTCTATTAGCCTTTGTCTACAATTATACTGTGCGTTTTGCAGTCAAGTATTATTCTGTTGATATCTCACTTAAGTAATCAATACAACCCTTTGGTCAAGTCTACAACCTAGTTTCCATTTATATTGCGAGTGTGTTAATTTTATATGTGAGTGGCCCAACCTACAGTTTTAAGTTGACTCCAAACAACTTTTCATGGCAATTTTGTTTACTCACAGAGTTTTTACCAAAGACTGGAGAGCAGAGGTCGCGAAAGGCCTAGTTGGGGGACCTGCAGCTTGAAATAGACTGCGAAAAACAAATTTTTTAGAAATCTTTCATTGCAGTTTTATTTCACTCTCAAAGTTTTTGCTAGAAGACTGCTGAGAGAAAATCGCCAAAGAAATATTTTTTTCATATTTCATTCTGTTCGTGATGTCTGAGCCTGGGATTGAATCACTTGCTCTCGTCTAATAAACCAACGCACTACCTTTGTGACGACAAAAGTCGGAGACCTTGTTTTTGCCCACACCATATCACTGGATGATATTTAGGATTTAATATATTGTTCATTTTCTTTTATATTTTTGAGGTTTAAATTATTGTAAATAAAACTATTGTAATTATTTTAGTATAAGTTTAACACAGGCCCCACTGTGCCTAAAATATGTAAAGTAATTTTGCTAAGCTCTTATGATCTATTTTTAGAAATATTATTATTCTTTATAACGGTTGTCGTACGACTCACATTTGACCTACAAGACCTCTCTGCTGAATTCAATTGATGCTCTCACATTGGTAAGTTGTAGAGTAGGACGCAACATGATTGATGTTCGATCATGTTTGATCCGTTACTCGTTACCTTTGTGTATAAAAGCGAGCGTGACTTCAGCGGTCGGGGCAGTTGGTGATGAGTTGCTGGTAAGGCAGGTCGATCTAGACATCGGCTGTGCTGGAAATATGATAGATCCCAAGTGGTGTGGTTGTCCACACTAGTGATTTATTTACAACCAGCAAAACATTGGCGACTCTGACTGGACGGACTCCGGAGGCCTCAGAACCAGAATCATCCTGTGCGTAGGCCGTTTGATTACGTTCTGACAACCTCCTCCGGGGAATTTGACTGACCGGACGAACAAAGGGAGATCTTGGAGCCGCAATCATCCTGTGCGTAGGCCGTTTGATTGTTACTCTGACATCCTCCTTTGATTGACTTGACTGACTGTGCCGGGGTAACAGAAAGGACCAGTAGAAACTACAGTCATCCAGAGCGTATGCCGTTTGACTGTTATTCTGACTCCAACCCCATTGACGTCCTCGGCACTGTCACTTGACGAACCGGGGCAACAACAAGGACCAGCAGGACCGCAGTCATCCTGGGCGCATTCCGTTTGACTGTTGTTCTGACTCAACCCCCCTTGACGCCTTCGGTACTGTGACGTGACGAACCGTTGTTAGGCCGGCCTAGGATATTTTAATTCATTTCCAATTTAATTATTTTTGCTTGTATTTAGTTTTACTTAGTTTAGTGTGTAAGCTATTACTTAAACTAAGTGTTTTTTTTTATGTAACCACTGAACGCCGCTGACCTACCCCAGCACCCGAGCGGAAACGTGTCGTTACACCTTCTACGACAGACAACAACAATTTCAAATACAATTACATTCCCCCATTCCCTCTTCGAACAGGGACTCTCGAATTTTTGACAATTGATAGTGGAGACATCCTGTTGAAGATACACAGATACGCCAGCCATACATACATACATAATTGCTCATTACAACCCTTCAGTCAGCACTACGGCCTAGCTTCTCACACCACTTATGTTAGGTGCGTTAATTTTATACATGAGTGGCGGGACCTACAGTTTAAAGTCCACACCGAATGACAGATTTTTTTGAGCAGTATTTCATGGCAATATGTTATTTACTCTCAGAATTTTTGCCAGAAATCTGCTGAAAGGAAGTCAACGATGAAATATTTCTTCATATTTCGTTTTGTTGTCTGACTGGAGGTTTGAACCGTGACCTCACATCTAATAAGTCAACACCCTACCTACTAGACTACGGTGACTTCACATCTGCCAAATTACATAGTTGTCAATTATTTAATCTATTTGAAAAAATCGTCGTTTCATCCACGTTTCAACCATTTCACTATTGCCACATTCGTCCTATAGTGAGGACTATTCGCATTATAGTGGATAAATGTGAGCACACTGGTTCAGTAGACTATCTATCAACATCGGTACGTTGACGAAACGTAAGGTATGCTAAAAATATTGCCGCTGCCCTCAAGAGTATGCCAGACAGTTGATTTCGCCTTACTCACAAGATTTCGGCCATTCAAACACCACAACTTAATGAATTTGAAGTGTCGACTTGACCCTGTACGTAAAAATTGAACTAATGTAGGAACTGAATGTAAACAGCCATAGACAACGACGTGTGCCCGCTGAATAGGCTCAAGAGAAGCTGATACTAATTTTCTTCGAAGAATTGTCTTCAGCTATGAGGCTTATTGCTGAATGAATGGATACGTGAACAACGAAATTTGTAAACGAATTTCTTACGATACCAATCCATATGAGATCAAATGTATCTCGAAAAAACCCCTGTTTGGTATAGAATTTAGGCAGATGGCAACATCGGTCCATATTCTTTAGACAAAGATATTGTTTAGGCGAACACAGTCAACGTTGAGCACTGGAACACATTACGGTGAGCACATTATTATTAACTTCTTATGTCGTGTCTAAATTTGAATGATCTGTATACAAAAAGGATGGCGCTAAGTGTCACATATCTCATGCCGCATTGGATATTCTTCATTAGCGATAACAGGTTATGATCATTTAACCAGGAGGTGATGTGAAGAGACAACTGAGACTGTGCGATTTGATTCCGTGAAACCTTTTCTTATGAGGTTTCCTTTCATCGCTGGTGTATGCAAATAAACCACAGATCCCAAGTCCAAAATAACCCATGTCATCGGAAAAATTCGGTCATGGAAAATTGAGCATTACGGATGAGCTCCATCTAAAGAAGAATTCGACATATAATGGCATCAATAATATGTCTCTCAAAAGAAAACAAGAAAAATGTATGATACGAAGATAGGGTGTGCTCAAGGAGAGACCCGACTTAAGAGTATAAAAATGCTGTTTTGAAAACATAGGCTTGGTTTTCGAATTTTAGGTATTCTTCCTCTCACCCAGTATTTATTGTTTGTAAATATTAAACATGTTTGTAAGGCAGATCTGTAACAGCAACAATAACACGAGCATTATAAATGCAACACTTTGTTTTATCCATAAATTCCATTAGTCAGCCACACAGCCAGTCATGCATTCAACAATTCATGACTGCATCGGCTCTAGTACTCCCTCACTCTCTCTCTCTCTTTATCTCGTTCAATTCTAACGCTCTTAATATGCCAAAAGCGTTTGTAAAGGAAATAGGAAAAATAGACAGAAAAAGGAAAATAAAAAACTGGAAATAAAATAAAATGGAAAATAAAATTGGAATGAAATGGATAAAATAATCATACAATCAGCCGGGATAACAAGTTGTTGTATTCCGACAAATATACACACACACACAGAATGCCGCTAAATGTTCTAAAGGAATAAAATAGAAAAAATATATTGAATAAATAAAAATGAAAATGAAATAAAAAAATAAAAATAAAACACACAGTGAAACCTTCTCACAACATACCACAGATGCTAGCAAAAGAACTTTCATTTGGTTTAAAGAGCAGCCACTCTGTGTGTGCGAAAAGAGCTAAAAACCCATCCCAGCTTTGAAAATGCCAATGAACCCAAACACTTTTCCCGGTTTTTCCATTTTGTATTTGAATTTTTTTCTTCCTTTTTTCGTTTTAGTTGTTGCAACTGCATAATAAAAATTTTGCAACACAACTTATTTATAACTGGGGGATGAGCAGCAGAAGAAAGGCTTTATACAGCAAGAATATGTAGGAATTTTAATAGGATTTCATTTTGCTCGCATAATCCCTTTTTAAATGATTTTCTCAAAACCATCCTTATTGAGAAATGCAAATGATGCAGTTTGATGTGTTGTTGTGCCAGAGAAATACAATTTTTAATAGAAGCATGAGGTTTGTGCATCACTAGACTTTAATATTTTAAAGTCATGTTTGATAGTAAAGAGGGTGAATGGTAGAAGAATTCTAAAAACCCATGATGAATAGAAAATGTTTAGAGATTTGGTTTATAAGAGGTAGAACTGTTCACCATGTACCAATCTGACAATCAAAGGATAACATATGAAGCATGAAAACTGCCATATAAGCTATGATAGTGTTACGTTTCTACCTTTTAAAAACATTTAAAATCTGAGCTCGTAGATTGCAAATGAAATAAAAATAAATTTTGTGTTTAGTTTTAATTAGAATTCTTTATTATTACTACATTTCTATGTGCCACTGTTCACAACTTGATGTAAACAACAACAATTGCTTTTCTTTGTTATTCCTCTGTTTATACCCTTTGCATAAACCATCACAATTACTAGAAATTATTCGACAGATCTTTGTAACGAAGATCTTCAAATCATGATTATTCTCTTTAATCACACCGTGTCTACACACAAGACTGACTGAACTTTAGTAACTGCGTCGTCTGCTTTATCTTGCCTTTTATAGAGCACAGTAAACACTCTTATGAATGTTCTTGAAGGCGAACGTTATGACTTCACCTTCTCGAAATCGCTCTCGTTGTTTCAGTATTGTTGTTTGTGTATTTTTTTTACATTTATTCTTGAGTGTCTGTTGTTGTATATTTGTTTACTTGTTTACCTTTTTAATGTTAATGTAGGATGCCATGAGATTTTAGGCGGCAGTGTGATAATTTGAGAGTGTAGGGATCGACCCCCATATGAAGCGCAACACCTACTTTGGTTACGACGAAGTTGTTGCTTCGATTACCAAGGCACACTCGAACACGTATATGGGCCTGGTAAGCTGACCGAATTTCACTAAACTCATCAAAGAAGTATAGTACTGATCGTTTACTTGGCACACTCTACTCATTCCTTTTGGTCTCCTATAAGATTAGCTTTGGTAAAGTTATGCTCAGAGAGCATAGTTCAATTGACTCCTATAAGTTATCCAAAATCGCTTTGGCTTAGAAGTATTCTGTTCAAAAATTCTGGGTGCATAAGAACCTCTCTTCTCAGGGTACTGAGTAGAAAAGAAGCATTGCATTTTGCATCATTGTGAGGTATTCCCAGTCTTCGGACTTGTGTACCCAGGTGTTAGAATTCCGTTGCAACTTATACGAACTTCTGAAGATAGGCTCTGGTTGGCTTAACCATTAATTTTCTCCACAGCAGGCCAGATTTGATTTGTCCCCATACAATTAGGTGCCGTTCCACTCCATCTCTCTTTTGTAAGATCTTTTGTAAGATTTGTAAGGCTCTCGGTAAAGCATTCATTACAATTTTCTGTTGTAACAGTCTCAGCAATTGCATCAACTGTATTATTACCTTCTATATCTCCATGTTCAGAAACCTATACGAGAGCAACCGCCGAGATTCTTACTTTTTTATCCATAGAAATATATTTTTGAAAATATTATATGTGTATAGGCACAATCTCTAAGGACGTAAAGACCACTTTACTGTCTTTAGATAGGCATACAACTCCACTGGATAAGTTCTATGGTCTGAGCTAGATTATTGTTCTTCTCACAGGGCACTGTATGACCACAGTACACCTATTTAGAATGGCGTTTACCTAGAGTCCAACGATGAAAATGAATCATTGGAAAACATTCTTGGAACACTTTGTTAGAACCTCTGGATGAGACATCGCGATCCTAGCAAAATATTAAAAAAAATACTTCTTTTGGCGATTTCTTCTCAGCCAGCTTTAGGCAAGTAAAACAAAATTGACAAGATAAATTTCTAGTCTACTGATAACAGCGAAACAAATCTTCTACGTTGAAATTGAGAGAATATATTCAGGTAAAGCTTAGCTCAACAATCGATATACATGAACATTTTTCAACAAGTTGTTGAAGTAAATCACAACTTTCTGCAAATGATGCTGTGCTGGCACTAAATTTCATGATTTTAAAGCAACAATGTGTTCAAAATCCTTTAAATTTTCCTTAGAATGGCTGGTGTGATCTCCTTACTTTCACGATCTACACGAAATATTTCAAGGCGTTATCCTTGTAGAAAAAAATTTTATTTTTTAAAACTTTTCCCAGAAAAAAAATGTTCGTGGGTAATATTAATATCATGAATCTGTACAAACATGTGTTGTTTTTTAAAATTAATGTTGTACGAGTCAGTATCTTAAATGTTTTAAAATAAATTCTTGTTTAATTGCCTGCATGACTTGATCCAAGTCTAAGGACTGATGCATCTATCCATTTCCAATGAAAACATTTGTTAAAATATGCTCAACTAGAACATGAGCCATGAAATCTAATCCTAAAGATTTATTATCTTTTGTGTGTGTGTGCACATGTAAACCTATACATACTCATACTCATATGAGTATGCAGTATTATGCATGTGTGTGTATTGAGTGGCATGCAACATTTTTCTAATGCTTGGAAACTATAGCAATATTTCAATTAAATTTCTCTTCTGATGCTAAGACTTCTTCTATAACAACTTGCATTTGGTTGTTTATATTTCAATAAACAAACAAGAACAACAAGAAAAGTTTTTCTTTTTCATTTTTCTTCTTCTAAAAAATGTTGTTTATCTTTCTGAAAATTTTTGTTTATTGTATTCTTTTTTCACAAAGTTTTCAAGATACACTCAATTCAATATCGATAACTTTGTTTCAGTTTTTAATTCTTTTCTTTCAATTCTTCTCCTCCTTGCTTTTTTTTTTGGCTATGGAAACTAAAACTTAAAACTAAACTAAACAACAACAATAACAACCAAAAATGTGTAGCAACAACAACAACAAGAAACACAAATATTTTATACATTTTTAACTGATGGCCCCAAAAGCAGAGGATGACTGCATGAAAAATATTCCAAATATTTTTGCGCAAAATCAAAAAAAAACTTTTATTTCATCGCATTCTCTCAAATGTTCAATAATATTGATGATATCTTGTTAAGGTTTGAGTCTCTAAGTCTGTCTATGCGTCCATCTTTAAATGTTCTTCAAACTAATTTTCTAGATATTGGATATACAGCGAGTGAGAGGGAGAGAGAGAGAGAGAGAGAGAAAGAGTAACTGAAAACCTTTCTTTTCAAAAATTCCTTGAAAACTTTTAAAGTTTCCACACAAAATAACCAAGAATTCTGCTTCTTTTTTCCGAATTATTTTTCTCGTTTTTTTGATAAGTTAATTAATAATTTTTCCTCCTTGCCTATTTGCCCTGCAGCCAGGACAAGCAAGAAGCGTGAAACCATAATTTTCAGTTCGTTCATATTGCCAAGAAATTGATGAAATTTTTGCGGTTACGTTTTTAATAATCCCAAATGGTTTATCGTTCATTTTACCAAAAAAAAAAAAAAACGCTAACAACAAAATAAGTTTTTAGAAATATTCTGAGTACAGTAAACTTATTGCCAGACATTAGAGGAGTAGGATCAGGGAAAGTTTTAATAAATATTCGTTCGATAATTGGAAAATATTAAATCAATGCATATTGCAGTTTATATTTCTATCAGGAAATTAATTGAACTCTTATTCAACTTAAAAGCAAGTAGAGAAATAAAAAAAATTATTTGAAAGCTTTTCTACTAGTGAGGTATTTAACCAAATAAATGGGGGCAATTGAAAATTATAATTGAGGGAAAGTAATTGGGAAAGTATTTGTCGTTAAAGATTCAGAGTCTAGAAACTACCCTGGTTTTACTACCTAATTAACACAACGATTTCTGGCTATTTGCTAGCCTAACCTCAATTCACTAAAAATACATACATATGTATATACATAATTGGTCATTACACACCCTTCAGTCAGGATTACGGCCTAGCTTTTCACACCACTTATGTTGTGTGCATTAATTTTTATACGTGAGTGGCGGAACCTACAGTTTAACGTCGACTCCGAATAACAGAATTTTGAGAAACTTTTTCATAGCAGGTTTATTTACTCTCAGAGTTTTTGTCAGAAATCTGCTGTCAGGCAGTCACCGAAAAAATATTTTTTCGTATTTCGTTTTGATGTCTAACCTGGGGTTTGAACTTGGGCCTTACGTCTAGTAAGCCAACACACTACCTACTAGACTATACCGATTTCAGCTAAAATGAAATACGAATGCATAATTCGGTAACAAGTTAAAAAGTATGTTCAATGAACCACTTTTTAGTGAAACCGAGCTTTAGAGTAAATGAATTATAAAAACCTATATTTGAACATATTTAAACAAGCACTCTTTGAACTCTTGTGAAAGACAATAGCCTGACTCATTGCCCTCAGTTCGGATTCAGATCAGAACATTACACTGTTCGTCAAATTAAAAGAATGGAGAACTTGATCAAATCAAATAAAAACCAAAGACACTCTACCGGAATATCTTCCCTTAACGTGGGGAAAACTTTTGACTCCCTTTGGCAAAAAGGCATTATTTTAAAAAAATCTAGATACTGGTGTTTTGCTTTTACATCGTTTAACATTAAAATTATAAACAAAAGCTACAAAAACAAAACAAACAAACAATTCTGTTTACAAATTATCATATGTTGATATAACAACAAATGCCAGCACAAAAAAATGGTAAACAAGTAAACAAAAATACAAAAACAAAACTACAATAAAAAATCAGCATTAGACTGTTTACTCTGCCATATAAAAGGCAAGGCAAAGCAGGCGACCGGAATTAGTGAAATGTGAAGACGCGGTATGTTTGAAGAGAGTAATCGTGGTTTGAAGGTCTCCGTTACAAAGATCTGTCGAATAATTGTTTAGTAATTGTTATTGTTTATGCAAAGGATGTAAACAGAGCAATAACAAAGAAAGCAATTGTTGTTGTTTGCATCAATTTGTGAACAGTGGCACACAGAATTGTATGAATAATAGAGAATTTTAATTAAAATTAAACACAAATTTATTTTTATTTTATTTGCAATCTACGAGCTCATATTTTAAACGATTTTAAAAGATAAAAAGGTAACAATATTTAAAGCAATATTTATTAGAATTGACTTTAGCACCATTTGACATATTGACGAAACAAGTAGTTATGTGGATATGATATGATCTTGGCTTCAATTGCTTATTATTGTCTACCGGAACTTCTTTTAGTTCTAGGTTTCAGAACAAAAACATTGGATAGTTCCTATTATGATACTACTTTACACCCTCAATGAAAAGACCACGTTTCATTGACCGTGAATTCAGATTACACAAGAAAGTCGAATGCGATATCTTTTCGGAGCAATTTAATCTTAGATTGTAAGTTTTACAATCCACTTACTTAATTGGTCATTACAAAATTTTAGTCAGGATTACGGCCTAGCTTTCACACCACTTATGTTGTGTGTGTACTTTTTATACATGAGAAGCGAGACCTAGCAAATGCTTTTTAAATATCCCGAACCATAATATTTCCACTTTCAGGAGAGTAATGTCAAGGGCCAGGCCAGCACTTGAATGAGTTTTATGGAAACCATATCGATTGTGCCACTGGTAAAAATGATTCTTTTTTAATTTCTGTTTGAAAGCTTAGAATTGAAAGGCTGAACAGACTGCATCAGTGCCCATGCCTCCGCGCCATAATGAAGTATACGTTTTGCCGCAAGAGAGAGATCTCTGCTACTCAATTGCATATTGAGAGCATAGTAGCATCTGTTGGCATAGAGTTTTCAGAAAATAATTTTCACCATTTTAAACTTTATGGAAGTATTTCCTGTGTGCTGGTGTCGGGCAATTACAAAATGCTCAAAACGGTTGTTATGGTTTCAAGCCGTATATGACCACAGCTTCGAAAAATAATGAATTTTTTTTGGCTGCACCTTATATTTTTGTTTATTTAGGTGCACTTTATCTTATTCTTATTTTTCTTTATTTTTTATTTAAAGTTTTTCCAAAAGTTTCCAATTTTTTTCCTTTACTAAACTATGGTTTATTATCTCGTTTCCTCTGTGCATTTTTATTTAACTTTACTTTACTGTTTAATAAAGTAGTTAATGTGCTTCCGAAAGCCTTTGTAAATCTCAACAACAAAACCAGCAACAGCAACAAGTTTTGGCCCAACAAAACCATACTTTTTCTATGTAATTAATACACTTACCAAGAACACTTTCAAAAGAACTTTTGTTAAGGAAAAATTCCAAGTAATTGAATGAAAATTAATTCAATATTTTAAAGAATATTGATTTGTTGTTGTATTTTTCTCATTTTTCTTAATTTCATGTAATCAAAGAGAAAATTGAGAAAACGTTTAACAATTTACTTGGATGAACAGACAAACCTCTTGTAAGTGAAAACACCTGCTCTTGATAAATACGTTAAAACAGCAGGCAACGTAGAGAGAGAGGGAGAGAGAGAGACAGATGGATGAGTAGAAGATATAAATGAGTAAGTAATTGTGAAATCTAATGCTACTTCTAAGTGTATGTGCTTCGATATTTTTTTCCCTGATTTTTCTCTCTCCCTCTCTCTCTCTCTCTAGGAAATTGCATAAGAATGGGCAGTTGTTTTAAGTTCATTAATTACTCTGCATATGATATAACCAGGATTATATCGTATATGCTTGGTTTGCAAAAACAAAAGAAAAATTCCTGGAAAAACCATACAAATGACAAAGAGAGAGAGAGAGAGGAAGAGAGATAGAGAGGACATAGAATTTTTTGTGTAAAAGAAAAAGCAAAACTTAAGCTTTCTAAAGTTTTTCTTTCATTTGTTAATCTCTTCCTTTCTGCTCACTTCAAACTCTCAGCTTAAAGATGGTGTATCTCTGTCTTTGAGATTTAAGTTTGTGTACATGTTCTCATGCATTTGCTTGTGTATTTTAAAATTGAATTGATGATGCCGATGATGATGTTGACGATGATGATGATGCTTGGATTACTTTATTTATAACAAGAGTTTCTTCTCTCTTTTTTCCTGCTTTTCTTTTAATTTTTCTTCGTCAAAATCAAATTGAATTATTTGCCCTCTCTATCTATACTTTACTGATTTATATTTCACTCTGCTTTTCAATTGACTTATTTTTTACGTTTCATATTGTAACTGCAAGGCTTCGCTTCCCTAACCATAGTTTTTAAGGATAAGTAGTAAGTTCCATAAGGAAATTTGATGGAAGACTATGTACATCATTGTTTACATTTATTCTTGTAGTATTGTTTGTGGATTTTTGTTTAAGACGCTCATCCTCCCCGTGCTTTGCTATGGTGCAGAGGCATGGACACTATTAAGCATTGATGCAGCAGCTTGAAGAGTATTCGAGAGAAAAGTCCGACGTCACATCTTCAGTACAAAGTGATTTGGCGATGATTTTCGCATTCGATCCAACAGCGAGCTGTATGAGCTCCTAATCAGTGCGAATAATAACGTCCAACGGCTGCGCTATTTACTCGTTCGAATGGAGAAGGATGCGTTGGGGTTATTTGACAGATCTTTGTAACGGAGATCTTCAAACCACGATTACTCTCTTCAAACAGACCGCATCTACACACAAGACTGACTGAACTTCACTAACTGCGGTCACCTGCTTTGCCTTGCCTTTTATATGACAGAGTAAACACTTGAAGGCAAGTGTTCATAACTTTGCCTTCTCAAAATCTCTATAAATGTAAACATCGTTGTTTACATTTGTTATTGCAGTGTTGTTTGTGTATTTCGTTTACATTTATTCCTGTAGTGTTGTTTGTGGATTTTTGTTTACTTGTTTATCATTTTCTTATGCTGGTGTTTCTTGTTATATTAAGCAGTATGATAATTTGTAAATAGGTTTGTTTACTGCATTGTTTTGTTTTTGTATCTTTTGTTTATAACTTTAATGTTAAGCAATGTAAAAGCAAAAACACAAGTATCTAGATTCTGCATTTTCGTAACACTATTTTATTTTCTATTTTCGCTTCATTTGCTTTTTCGCTTTGTCTATAAGTATGTCTCAATGTTCTTGTTTTTGTATTTTTATTTAATTTAAATGTGTTTCCCTTCTTCCCCCTCTTCGTTTTGATTCCTATTGTTGTGTTGCATGGAAATTTTAAAAGTTTTTCTCAAATAATTTTGTTCTTTAAGATGCCTCTGTTGAAAGTATAAATAAAATCTTATTTTAACGCATGACTTATTATTGAAAATGTTTTTGCCATTTGCCTTAGATTTTCGTTATTGTTGTTGTAAATTTTTTGTTTTGCTTTTGTCCAGGGTCATATTCAGAAGAATTACATTTGAAAACATTTAGAAAATTGGATATCAGCACCTAATACTTGAATAGATTTTAAAATTTTTTTTTTGTTAAAATATAGTCATGGCAATAGACAAAGATAGCAGGAGATTGTGCAAGAGAAAGAGGGAGATAAAGGAACAAGAGAGAGAAATGAAAAAGAGGGAATTAGAAATTGAATGAAGTGTAATGAAACAAAGCCATAATAAAATAGAAACATACCTTCACTAGTATACATATACACATATAGGGATACACTTCCATATAAAGATGTGTAAGCAATAGCCATTAAAGCAATGAGTTTTTAAATAAGAGTATACTGCATAACGGTGTGTGTTTGGGTGTGTGTGTGTGTGTGAGAGAGAGAGAGTAAGTAAACGAACAATTTTCAAAATAATGTAAACAGTGCGTGGTCACTTAAATAAAATCCTCATTTAATTTGGGCACAATTAAAACGAAATAAAAAAAAAAAAATAATCAGCACTTTTCAGAGATTATCGATGCGTGTACGTTTTGTATTTTTTACATTTTAATTATTTTGAATTATTTGAATACAAAGCAAATATTAAATTCTCTGCTGGGTTGTTATTCCACTGCAATGATAACGAGGCTATTCAGTAATTTTAGAATCAAACTGCCTCACATCAGATGCTGCATTGTCAGCTATTGCTTCATAGAATGAAATTCTATCGTAGGTCCACAATCATAATTTGCTTACTTACGCAAATGTCCATTCCATACATAATTGGTCACTACAAACTTTCAGCCATGATTACAACCTAGTTTTTCATACCATATATTGTGTGTGTTAATTTTATACATGAGTGGCGGGACCTACAGTTTAAAGTCGACACCGAACTAAAGATTTTTGAGAAAGCTTTCATGGCAATTTTATTTATGCTTAGAGTTATTGCCAGAAATCTGCTGAGAGGAAGTCGATGAAGAAAGTTTTTCTTGAATTTCCTATTGTTGGAGATGTCTGACCTGGGGTTTAAGGCCCAGGTCTAATAAGACAACACATTACCTACTGGACTATGGCGAGTTTAAATGGCAATTACAACTACTGTTAAAGGCAGATATTGAAATAAAGCATATGTTTATTTAGTAAAGCTTTCAATTTCAAATGTGGCCCTTTAACAAATGCAAAATGCATAAATATAGTTGAAGCAGACCATTAAACTGTTGATTCAGGTGTGACCATTTATATTATAGAAAAACTGTCAAAATTGTGAAGAAATTTGAAGAAACTGAAAGCATTACAGATGTAGTCAGAACTGTTACTATACAGAGTAAATAAATCGTGGCAGATAAACTGAATTTGTCGATATCAAAGCTTTCAAAACAATTGCACATATCTTACGGCCTTCTGTAAATGACATTGCATTTTGTTGGTATTTCTTTTTATTACAAAGCCAGAATATTGCAACGATTCAAGCCATCTGAACTGCTAGAGCAACAGGCTGTCAATGTTAGTTTTTTATAAAATTTTCTTCAGCTATGAGGCACATTATTAGCTTGATCAACAAGCAAAATTGTCACACATGAGCTTTGTAAGTGTTTAGTTATCCAACAAAAGAGACCGTTTAATGGGTATTACGTACTACCATTGGACCCCACTTTTTGGAAAATTACCCGAGATAAGCAGTTACCCTCATTTTCCACGCTTTGGACTTGCAATTGAGGATTATGACTGATCGATATATGGCTTCAAACACAACAGTGCCACGATCCAAACAACAGTACTGACTTCGGTTTTATTGCATGAGAAGCTTCTAGAAGCTTTACATTTGAAATCAAAAAATGGGTAAAGCCTTATGGGCGAACAACACATTTCAATGTATAGGTGTTTTTGAATTTTCAGTACAACAACTACATCAAGAATCAATAGGCGAATAAAATATGATTGACTGCTTTCCTTTGCAAATCCCAGTTCTGGGAGCATTCTTAACGGGCGCAATTCTGTAAAAGCCAATAATGCTTAATTTGAGTTTTTTAACGTTTCCGTTTAATAAGCATTTTAATTGCTTAAAAGGCTAACATTACACGCAAAAGGTTATACAAAGTAATTGTAGATCTTCTTCGTGTGATCTTCTGCATTCAGGCTATAGTTTTTACAGCATTGGGAAGACGATTAGTCCAATAAGAACTTGAATTTCTATGAAAAAATTTCGACCTAAGTTAATAATTCTGATGCTAATGCTATTTAACCTAGACAGGTTATTGATTCATTATAAACGATTCATGCTTTAATTCAAAGTCCTGATGCTGACTGTTTGGGGCCGATTAACCCATTAACGCCCAAATGAGAACCACAAACAATTTTTAAAATTCAATCTTTATTTCTAGATTTAAATAACATTTTTTATAGTACTATAAAAGAAAAAAAACAAAAAAAATATTCTAAGTGGTGTTTTTTGAAGTGTACTAAGTTTAGTACAATGGGCGGTTACGTGTGGTATTTTGCAAAACATCCTCTTTCCAAACAAAGTGTTTTCAGGCACTTACAACATGATGTTTTAACTCGATTTGACCATAGGACACATAGAAGTTGATTTGGAATTTTTGGGGATTGTGGCCATTATTTTTTTTTTCTTCTCCTTCAATTCTGGAAGATGTTTGCCTACATTTATTGTCCTTTTTGTCACTGAGATATGTTCGTGCTATACCTATGCCTGCGAAACCAAAATTGATCCACACGATTATTAGAGTTTGCAATGCAATATAGTCTCCATGCATTTGAAACAGTCAAGTCCACTAAATAAGTAAACAAGACCCACCACCACTTTTTACCTTTTACAGCAATTCGGTACATTCCTATAGACTGGTCCATCTGATCTACCTCTTTGCTTTGTTGTAGCTTTGGAAAACGTGAGGCATGCTGACGTCAACTTTTTGCTTGTTTATAGGACACCATCTTTTAACTTTTCCGATAGGCTCCAAGGTATCGAAATTTGGTCCAATCGTGCAAACATTATTATCTTTCCATCTAATCATAAGAATTTCATTTGCTTTATCAAACCCATGGTCATATTCAGCTCTTTTGATGAAATCAATGGACATCGCTTAGTCCTGTTTTCGCGCAAGGTTCCAGGAGCTCTGTATCCAAGGATCTTCAGGTCTACAAGAAGATCGTAATTTGTAAAAAAGTTATCAAATTAAACTGCATGTTCTTCGGATTTTGTTGGCGCTTTTGATAGCAAATTCTTTACAACACGAGAGCCAAGAGGCTCATTGGTAGCCTCGGAAGTTTTTACACAATATACGTCGAATGTATAACAATAACCATCGGAGCTGGTCAAAGCCAAATTACGATAACCGTATCGTACAGGAAACCAGGAAAAACTTTTATTCTAAAGCACAATGCCGGAATGAAAACGTCTTCACTGTACAATTTTATCTTACCTTGAACGCCCAGTGTACTAAACTTAGTACAGCAACACTTAATATGCTATAGCTCAAAAAATTCTATACGAACTAAACCGTTTTATATTGCTTTTATTAGAATGTGATGTTATCTAGTAAATAAACTGATTTTCAACGTTCTTCAAAGTTAACTGATGAAAAATAAACTAAATAACCATTCACAATCCCACAAGAAATAAGTCGCTAGCCAAAATGGGGATTTTCCTCATTGATATTTTTTAACTATGATTTACAACAGCTACGTGGATGTTGCATGTACTCTTATTGACTGGTAGTAAGCGTTGCCAGAATAAATAACTGCATTTTGTAAATTTTACTTCGACTTTAAGTTGTGTACTATATATAGTACAGCGGGCGGAAATGGGTTAATCGTACTTACTTACTTAGTTGGGCATACCAACCCTTTAGTCAGGATTACATCCTAGCTTAAAACACCACCCACGCTGTATGAGTTACCTACGGTTTAAAAACGACTCCAATTCAGGAATTACAAATTATAGGATAATTCTGTATGCTTCATGTTGTACGAGTATAATAACAGGGCGCTAGGTTCCACTGTTTGCCTTCGATTCTTTCTATATATATTCTATTCTCTTGTGTATTTATTGGAGATATATTCCAAAGTTTTCTATTCTAAAGCGTATGTGTTATTACATATACGAAGTAATATTCCACATACGCTGCGGTGTCCACAGTGACTTATTACTCGCAACGGATATTTCTCATACGCTTTGATGTCCAGTATTTAGTAAGCTTTAAACTTCATTTGCCACTCACTGTTTTACCCGTACGAGGTATGATTTAAGTTTTTTTTATTTTTTTTAATAATTTTGTATGTATTTTACAATCTGTTAAATATTTAGCCAAGATTTTCTATTTCAATTCGACTCCGTTACTGTGTTTTGTTTCGGTTTTTTTTTTTTAGAAAATACAAGGATTTATGTATTTACAAAGTCAAATACAACTACAAATACACACAATACATAATTTTATGTAAAGGTTTTCAATATTGCAGCAGTAGTAGTTGTTCGTACCTAATGTAAGTAATTCTGGATTATCCTGAAAAAACAAATTCCATTCAGTAGGTTAGTTTTCTTGGTAGTACCTCATATATACATATATTTACGGCTGTGTATAATGTGTATGTATTGTAAATGTCAGTATTTGGTATGCTAGACCATGTAAAAGTATTTGTCAAATTTAATCATGTGTGTTATCACATTGACAAAATGTATTATTTCCAATTTACTTGGTTTACTAGGAATTTCGTTGTTTCTTTTTTATGTTGCTGTTTTTAAACAGTCGAGAATCTTTTTTGTGGCTTTAAGAAATTTATTCAATATAAAAAAGAAATTTTTGGATAAATTTCTACGTTCTCATGAACTGCTCTTCTTGTATGGCAGAGAAAACTTACAAATACTTTAAGAAGAGAAAAAAGTTCTATATGTAGTCTATTGAATTATAATTGCAGCAATTATTAAGAACTTAAGCTCAAATTCTGATGCCTTTTAAATCACAATTTTAGAAACAATAAATCAGTTAAGCTGAGTTGTCATATACAATTTTAAAGGCAATACATCTAACTAGAACATGAGATGTTTTTGTCATTACTCAATCCAACTGGACAGCAGAGTCCATTACTGAAGAAGAAATTTATCTGTATTCTCTGTAACAACAACAATTTTGCTTTTACGTCGCTTAACATTAAAATTATAAACAACCCCTACAAAAACAAAACAATGCTGTAAACAATCCTGTTTACAAATTATTGTACTGCTTAATATAACAACAAACATCAGCATCAAAAAAATGGTAAACAAGTAAACAAAAATACACAAACAATACTACAATAATAAATGTAAACAACAATTGACAAAATTTTACATTAATAGTGATTTCGGGAAGGTGAAATCATGAACATTCGGCTTCAAGAACATTCATCAGACTGTTTACGCTGCCATATAAATAAAGGCAAAGCAGGCAAGTAAGTTGGTGAGGTTCAGTCAGAGTTGTGTGAAGAAGCGGTGCGTTTGAAGATCTCCGTTATAAAGATCTCCGTTATAAAGATCTGTCGAATAATTGTTTAGTGATTGTTATGGTTTATGCAATGGGTGTAAACAGAGGAATAATAAACAAAATTGTTGTTGTTTACATCAAGTTGTGAACAGTGGCACACAGAATTGCGCAAATAATAAAGAATTTTAATTAAAACTAAACTCAAATTTATTTTTATTTTATTTGCACTCAACGAGCTCATATTTTAAACGTTTTTAAAAGGTAAAAATGTAACAATATTATTCAGGAACCTGTAGTTCAAATTGGAACTCAAAATTTATCAAAAAATGAGCTTTTCGGTGTCTTCTTCTCAGCAGTTTTGTTCCAAAAACTGTGAAAGTGCACATAAATCATACATAAAATCACCATAAAAGACCCTCAAAAATTTGTCGTACGGAGTCGACCTTTAACTGTAGGTCACGCCACTCGTGAGCAGATAATACTCTGGGAATGCAGAAGTTAATCGAACTGTAGCAACGAAAAATCTAAGAATAGCCTTAATAGGCTTGACAACAGAAATACAAGGTTGTGATCTAGTCAAGTTACGTTCAAACCATACATGAATCCGTAAAACTGATCTCCATCGAGTTAAGATTGTGTCTTCACAGAAACTTTTATCACTTCGATGAGATAGTAGGACATTCATTTTCCTTCTCTATCTCTAATCCTAGTTTGTCTCCATTATTCTTTTATTTCACAACCAAGGTTTTTAAATAAAAATAAAAGTATTTAAACCCTCAACTATTGCATGACGATTTAGGAGGAAGAAAAAGATATATTTACGTTGCCTATTGAATTTCGAGCACAAAAATAACTCAAGACTTAGACAGACTTAAAGACGCCATTTTATTACAAGAGGCTGGTATATGGTGAATGTTTGTTAAAAGCATATATTTTTTTTTATAAATAAATACGAACGAATAGCAAAAAAATGCTTAAATTTCTTTATTTGTTTATCTCTTTGGCATTTTCCTTCACCCTCAAGCATGTATTTTATTTCAATAATACGACTCTAGGCTGTATTACTCATAGAGAGAGAGAGGGAGAAAGAGAGAGAGAGGGTGGCAAAGAGATAGTGAACATAAAATATAATATTTCTAAACACATATAAACTGTTACAAAACAAACAAACAAAAAAAAGAAATTTTTTTTATTATTTTCCAGTGACCATCACCAACGCCATCACACAATGATGGCCATCATCATCATCATCATTACTGGTCCAAAAAAAATTTCTTTGTCGTGTCATCAAAACAATACAGAAAAAAACATTCTTTCTAATTAAATGACTTTGCCATTGTCCCTACTTTTTTTTTTTTTGTATTCGTTCTGTTTTACAAATATTTGTCGATCAACATTAATCGCTTGTAGTGTACAGGGTGGCAGGGGTAACATGAAAATAAATATGAAATGAAAACACACTCACAAATCAATTTGTTAAGTTAAGCAAATAGTTCGGGGATTTTTAATATTCAGTATCACTGAACACACGTATTGTTAAATAAAGAAGAAAAAATTTTAAAGGCCCAGATACACGGCGTTTTTTTCTGGATTTTTTGTTGCAAATTTAAAAAACGAAATACCCTTAGAGGTTGATGCAAGCGAAACAACATTTTTTTGTTTAATTATAAATATTTCCGATTAAAGATTCTGTTCTATTCATTTATCATACGATTGACTTTTGTAATGCAATAAAAAGAATTTTTGAAAATATTCTTTTGAATAAAAGCCAAAGGAATCATAAACAATAGTTTCGAGTCAATAATTAATACAGCCTAAGGCCTATGTATAGTGGTGGAACAAGGCCAGTTCATTAAGAAAACATCAAAGTACACAATAATTTGTGTGTAGATTCACTTTGGCATGTGGTGGGCAATTAAAAACCACTTTAAATACTAAGCAATTGATTGGCTGTGAATATCGTTTCAAATGTGTTGACTTATTGCACCCACAATATTAATATGCACACATGCACTATGGGCACCCTTTTGTTAGAATTACAGCTTAATTTTTATCCGTGATGTGCTGAGTAATTTGCTGTATGTGTGGTGGAACCGGCTGTTTAATATCGATTTCGAACGGCAGATATTAGAAGTTTTTCAGGTTAATTAATTGTTTTCAGATCTGGAAATAATAACATTATATAGAGTCCAATAGCACTTTTTATTGGACAGTTACTGAACAGCTACTGATAGAGATCCTGTCAAATTTTTTAACGGAGACTATGTATTTGGGAAGCGATATCTACGCAAAATACTCACTAACCATGCACCATGAGCTAGGTATCGTAACACCTTCAATAAATGTGAAGATTAAATGGCCTCTCATAGACCCTTGCATGTTATAACACAAAGATGCCTAAACCAAATGAAGCTTAAAACGCATTGAACATTGAATCGAATGGAGTATTTTACTAAGATTCTATATTTCTTGTGGAAACTTAAGGTCATTACAATCTCTTAGTGTTAGCATTACGTTCTAGTTTCTCACACCAACCTTGCCGTATGTGGGTTAATTTTATCCATAAGTGGCGAAAGTCGACTAAAAACAACAGTTTTGAGCGAATTTTCATGAGAGAATTTTTCTTGACTATCAGAGTTTCGTCAGAAGACTACTCAGGGCTGGATTTTGGACTCAACGGCTGTAATAAGCTTACACACTATGTACTAGACTACGGTGACTTCATCTTATCATCCTCAAAAAATATAAAGAAGAAACCATGGACACTTGGACGATATAACACGGAATTCGGTTTATCGAGGTCTACATGGCAGCCAAATAATGAGATGGCAAAACCACAAGTGGTCCCTATTGCCAAAGCATATGCGTTCATACCTACATAATTGGTCATTACAACCTTTCAGTCAGGATTATGTTCCTAGTTTCTCACGCCACTTATGTTGTGTGTGATAATTTTACGCAAAAGTGGTGGGACTTACAGTTTAATTTCGACTCCGAACGACAGATTTTTATTTTTTTATTTATTTATTTTATTTGCTCTCAGAGCTTTTGCCAGAAATCTGCTGAGAGGAAGTCACCAAAGAAATATTTTCAGATTTTCGTTTTGATGCCTGACGTGGGGTTTGAACCGCCTAATAAGCCAACACACTACCTACTAGACTACGACGATATGCGTTCAGCAAATCGTAAAATGAGCTTAAGATGCATTGAACAAATTCGACATTTTTCCAAATTCAAGAGGTTCCATCTTTTCTGTTTATGTACCTCAGCGACCGCTTTCGATTTCCAGGTTTCCACAATACTACCCAAATCAAGAGCAGCTGGAGATTTTACAGTTCAGTAACCCTCAGTGACGCAAATAGTAGTAGCTCTAAAGAGTATCCACAATCAAAGTTGTAAGGACGAAAATACGTTCTCATACGAAATCCAATTGGTGTGTAAACTTTTCGATGAGCTCTCTGAAAATGGCAACTGAAAAAGACATCCTTTTGGAATCATAAAGGAAATAGAGTGGCATCAACTTTAGCTGCTCTTCGTTCAAAGTCGTAAAGTTCATATTAAAAAGGACATTCTTACAAGCATAATGCAACTTCATAAGTTGTCATTAGTTTCACGTTGCCCTCAAATATGTTACAAATTCAAAGGAGATAATTTTCTGTAGGCAAACTTACCACAAAATTTTGTCTGTCATTTGTTTTTCAATAAAACTTACCTGAAAATAAAAGAGAAAGTTTATGATTATACATGATTTCATAAAAAGATATTTTTTTAAAATAAATTACCAGCGTTGAATAAAAATAAAACCTTTATTAAAAAGGAACCTATATAAAAAGTTTCCTTCAAAGCATTACAACTAAGCTTCTCACACCATGTATGTTTTTATCCATGAGTGCTAGGACCTACAATTTATACGTCGATTCCGAACGATAAAATCTATATAAGTTTTTCCCATAGTTTTTGCCACAAGACAATTTCATTTTACTCCCAGAGTTTTTGTCACAAGACTGCTGAGATCTTTGTATTTTATTTTGTTTTGTCCGAAAAGTCTCAGCTTGGTTTAGAACCACATGCTATCATACACATAATAAGACTAGACACTACCTACCAGACTACGACATTATTGTTCACTAATCCAAAGTTTTCAATTTTTTCAATCATTTCTTCATTTAAAGCACATGCCTTTGATGTCATTCTAATGTTTGTTGTGCACTTAAGTGAATCTAATAAGAAACACACAACATGCTAGACTACAGCGAATTGATACACTTAAAATATTGTTACGATAATCGAAAACGTAGATACTGGTTTTTATATCGTTTAACATTAAAATTATAAACAAAAGGTGCGAAAACAAGACAATGCAGTAAACAAATCTGTTTACAAATTATCGCACTGCGTAATATAACAACAAACACCAGCATAAAAAAAAATAGTAAACAAGTAAACAAAAATACAACAGCACTATAAGAATAAATATAAATAAAATACACAAACAAGAATAATGGAACAACGATGTTTACATTTATAGAGATCTCAAAAAGGCGAAGCCACGAACATTCGCCTTCAAAAACATTCATCAAACTGTATAGGTTGCCATATAAAAAAGCAAAGCAGGAAACTGAGTTGGTAACAGTTCAGTCAGTCTTGTGTGAAGACGCGGTGCGTTGGAAGAGAGTAATCGTGGTTTGACGATTTCCGTTACAAAGATCTGTGGAATAATTGCCTTGTTTATGCAAATGATGTAAACAAAGGAATAACAAACAAAATAATTGTTGTTGTTACATCAAGTTGTAAACAGTGGTACGCAGAATTGTGCGTATAATAAAGAATTTTAATTAAAACTAAACACAAATTTATTTTTATTTTATTTGTATTCTACGAGCTCATATTTTAAACGTTTTTTTAAAGTAAAAACGTAACAGTATTTATAATTCAATTATTTTCTATTTGACAACTTCTAGAACGTACTTTTGATTTGTTGTTGTCTTTCTATCTTGCGTGGTCTTTCTATGTAATTTTGTTATTGTAATTTGGGTCTTTATATCTCAATTCATTTACCTCTATATCGTTAATACTTTATTGTTGTTTGTTTTCCTTTTTTATCAAAGGCAAACATTCAGTCTTCAATTCTGACTTCCCAACATTACATAAAATTTGACTTTCCTAATAACAACTAATCTTAAAAAGAAATCCGATGTTTTTTTAAGTTTTTACAATAATTTTTTAATGTTAAAAAATATGTGTTTTCAAACATTAAATGGAGAATAAGGAAGAAATTTTCTTTATTTGCCACTTGATTCGTATGTTAACGTTTACGTCAAGTGTTTATTACTAAAGCACTTCAACTGAAATTTGCGGTGCAATAAAAGAAAAAACAAGACGTATAAAAATCATACTTTCAGTTAGAAAAAGCACATGTTGAGCAAAATTGTTATGAAAAGAAAAGAAAAAAAAATATATAAGATAGGAAACTCAGATACTCATATAAAAAAAACAAAATCTTATAAAATAAAAGGAAAAGCTACTTCCATGAGAAGAAAACACATATAAAATTATAAATACAACTCCAGTACATGCTAAAGAGAATGCATTTAAAAAAATTTTAAATTGCAACGAAGAAATTTTCTTTCTCTCGCATGCACTGCACTCTGGTGTTAGCAGCTGAACTAACAAAAGGCAGCTTAAATAAATGGCTGCTGCTCGCACACACTATAGCACACACACCATCAGCAAACGGCATCACATAAACACAAAAACACACACGCACAGTTAAATTGCTGCATGTGCATGAGTTTGTATTTCTTAATATGCACCAAACACTTGCAAAAATATTATTACTTCTATAAAAAAAACAACAACAACAACCAGGACAACAACAAGAACAAAAACAACTAAGAAGAACACCACTATCAAAAAAGAGGAAACATGTGCATCATTATAACACTTTAAAGGGAAAAGCTCTCATAAAAACACAATAAAAAACGAAAAGAAAAGAAAACAAAACAAAAGAAAGAGAAAGTGAAACAAAAGCAAAAGAAAGAAGTTGAAGAACAAGAGAATAGTTGTTAGCGTTTAATATAAACTACGAAATAGAAATCTTTAATATGCTCACTCGTCCTTACAATACACCCACACCTATACATATATACGACTATAAAAACAAATGCATTTCCTTTATTTTAATATTTGAGTAGACAAAGTAATATGTGTATATGTGTGTTTATACGTACAATACTAATAAAGAGTTTTAACTGCATTTTATTGTTGTATCTCACATACTCATATACATACATACATTTGTATACCCATACTTATATTATTATTTTCCTATTTATACTTCCTATTATTGTTTCTGTTTCAGTTGATGTTACTTTATTTTACTTGTTGTGCAATGTAAAATTCATTGCAACATGTGAAAACAATAATCGAGTAAAAGCCAACATTTAGTTTCTCATTATTTATTTACATTCTCTTTATGTATGTATGTATGTACATGGTGTGTTCTACATTTTATTGGTTTTATTTATTTTTTTTTTTAATGTAAAGAGTTTTATTTCAGATACACTACTTCACTGCAAGGTGGTAGGGGTGCACTTTACATTACTTTAACTGTCGTCTCTACAGCAAATATTCTCTACTGCTCCCTATCTATAGCCGCTGGCAACCATGCTACACTTAATCTAAGCTTGTAGTAGCAATTTAGGATAGTGTCCTTCCAGTGCAACTTGGCGGGAGATTTTGGGGATGAGAGCTCTGTTAAAGAATTTATTTCGTTTTAATTAGTTTGGATTCAACACACCAAAATTATTTTGTAAACAAGACTTATGATATTGTTACGTTTTAACCTTTCTTAAAATCGTTTAAAATCTAGGCTCGTAGATTGCAAATAAAAATAAAAATAAATTTGTGTTTAATTTAAAAAAAAAATTTTTTAATATTCGCACAATTCTATGTGCCACTGTTCACAACTTGATGTAAACAACAATAACCTCCTCTTTGTTATTCCTCTGTTTATACCCTTTACATGAACAATAACAATTACTAGATAATTATTCGACAGATCTTTGTAACGGAGATCTTCAAACCACGATTACTCTGTTCAAACACACCGCGTCTTTATACAAGACTGACTGAACTTTTACTGATTCCGTCGCCTGCTTTACCTTGCCTTTTATATGGCAAAGTAAACAGTCTGATGAATGTTCTTGAAGGCATCGTTGAAAACATCGTTTTTTTAATCATTATTTTTGTTTGTGTGTTTTGTTTACATTTATTCTTGTAGCGTTTTTGTTGTATTTTTGTTTACTTGTTTTCCATTTTTTATGCTGGTGTTTGTTGGTATATTTTTGGTTACTTTTTTTTTACCATTTTTTTCTATGCTGGTGTAAGTTGTTATAGTAGTCGCCGTAGTCTAGTAGGTAGTGTGTTCGCTTATTAGACGTAAAGCCCAGGTTCGAGCCCCAGGCCAGATATCAAAACGAAATTTGAAGAAAAATATTTCTTCGGCGACTTCCTCTCAGCAGATTTCTGGCAAAAACTCTGAGGGTAAATAAAATTGCTATGAAAAGCTTCTCAAATATCTGTCGTTCAGTGTCGACGTTAAACTGTAGATGCCGCCACTCAAGTATAAAAAATTAAGACACACAACATGTATGTGTAGTTGTTATATTACGCAGGGCTATAATTTGTAAACAAGTTCATTGTGTTGTTTTTGTAGCTTTTGTTTATAATTTTAATGTTAAACAATGTTACTTCTAGAATTTACAAAAATATTATGAGTCCAAATCTTAGACTAAATCGGTTAGGAAGGCAAAATAAGGTAAGCCTCTGCTGGATTCCATGTAATGTGATAATTCTTAGCAATTAGAAAGCAGACGAGATTTGCATAGAGAGAAGCTTACGTTGATAGGCCAAAAACTCTACCGTAGAGTGAGGACAGATGTTTGGAAAGTTATGTTCAACGAAAGAGAAGATAAAGAGGGATTTTTCTCAAACCAAGTGGATCTAAAGTAATTGAAACTTTTGTTGGAAAACTATAAGGGGAATCTGTGTCACGCATCAGACTACACGGGAATAATTTTAGGTTTATAAACGGCAGGCCTAAGCTATACTTATTCAGAATGGCGGTTGTCCCGATACCATCAAGTAGATTCTGCGACTTTGAGAATGAATCTTCGGAACAAGTTCTCGCAACCTGTTGAGTGCATTAATGCATCCCAGAAAAAAATAACTGGAAGCATATCAGGCGCTAGAAAGGAAATATTCATTCTTGACACTGAACAGTATCCAGGAATATGTCGGGGCAATAGATTTGGAAGGGGAATACAATAGATCGTATGGTTGCAGTGCTAAGACATCTTTTCTCTACGATAAGACAGAAGAAATTAATATTTTTGATTCTGGAAATCAAGCAGGTATCTATAAAATCATTCAATGATCTTAACTTTCTATGAAGGAGACAAAGATTCTTCAGTTCTATAAATACCTCAAGATCATATGTGGCGAACCTTTGAACATTCTGGGCATGAGCTTCATGCAGGTCTCTATAAAATAATTTAATGACTTTAAGTTTCTGAGACGGTGGCCAAGATTCTTCACTTCTAGAAATAGTTACGATCATGTGAGGCTTTAAGGTTTCTTTGTATCATGAACAATAATATATGAATGTGTCATCAAAAAGTTGATCTAAAGATTATAGATATTAAATGTTTCTGATAACTGCTACATAGTAGTTGTAATCGTTGTACCTCTGCACAACCATCGAAAAGTGAATCGCTAAAAAAATACTGCTAAGTGGCTACGACCTTAAGCTATTGTAATAGTATGTGATGGTCGCTATAGGTCAGCAGGTAGTATGTTACCCTGTGGTTCAAAACCCAGCTCAGAACATAACGAAATATGGAACAAACGTTTCTTGGTCGACTTTCTCGCAAAGTTTGCATGGCAATTTATCGTTAGTAGGCGGCCTTAAACTATTGGTCGATACACACAACAAGGGCGGTGTAAAAAGCTAGGTTGAAATCATGACTAAAGTGCTGTAGTTATCAATTAAAGTAAGTAAGTAAGAAGCGCTGTAGAAGTCGCGGTAGTCTAGTAGTTAGTGTATTATTATTATTAGACGCAAGGCCACGGTTCAAACCCCAGGTCAGACATCAAAACGAAATATGAAAAAATATTTTTATGGCGACTTCCTCTCAGCAGATTTCTGGCAAAAACTCGGAGAGTAAATAAAATTTCCCTGGAAAGTTTCTCTGTCGTTCAGAGTCGAATTTAAATTGTAAGTCCCGCCACTCACATATAAAATTAACACACAGAACGTAAGTGCTGTGAGAAGCTAGGTCGTAATCCTGACTGAAGGATTGTATGTTTGTAAGAAACAATTTTTTTGTTTTATGCTGCTTTTAAAATACAGTGTAAAATAAAATTTTTCTCTAAATCTCTAGGCTTCTCATAAACTTTTTTTCAGTGTAATTACAAAATTTTTATTGCTTCCCTGTGTATTCGAAAAAAAACCTCCTGCCATACGGAAAGTTTATTAGGCCGTATTAAAAATGCGTTACAACAGTTATTGTTTCGGCTTTTAAATAAAGTTTATGACCAGTTTCCCAACATTACAACGGCAATAATGGCTAATATCTCTTAACGAAACAAAAATTTCTTCTTTTCTTTCTTTTAATTGTTTTTTATGTGCGGGTTATTAATGAAGATAGGAAAACTTAAGAAAACAATTTTAAACAAGTTTATGAAATTGAAATTTATGTTGTCTGTTAACAAAAAAGGGGAGCTTTACAGTATAGGGAGGCCAAAGAAAGTTAAACAAGAGTATCTACATATATTGGAAAGTAGGGTTACGTAGTTTAAAAGGGACTTTACGTTCAAAGGTGGTTTTTTTTCTTCTAATAATTCCCAGTAACTATTGGCTGATAGGGGTTACATCTGTAAATTGTTTGCCGGTTGTGGCTGTATTGCTGTTTTTAGTTTTGTTGCTGTTGTTGCCATTATATGCTATGCTAATTGGATTTTAATTTTCTTTTGTTGTTGTTGTAGCACAACAATTTGTAGTTATTGTTTATATTTGTATTGATTCCGTTACCCACTGGTTGGCCATCCCCTTTTATTTTTTGGTTTGTCTTGTTTGCATAGTCTGATCTCAATTACGGGTTTAATTATTTGTTGTCCACACATATACACTCACAGTTCAGCACAATGGCTAATGGAGGTTGAATTGGTAAAGCTTAGGTTTGGGTTTGCTGTGTGAACTTTGCACTTTTTGTGTGTGTGTGTGTCTTTCGAAGGTTTTTAAATTTGTTTATAACAATTGAAAGAATTTTTGTTTTTTATATTTGCTGGTACCACCACTAGTTCAATGAAAAATAATTTGTAAAGATTTTTTCGCCCGTTTTTTTACCCTCTCTTAATGAAAATCACAATTTTTTCTGCACTTTAAATGGCTTCCATTTGCCTCTATTAATTTTATTACGAAATATTAAAAAAGTGGGAGTGAAGCTTAAAAAAAAAAAACTGAATGAAAAAATTGAAAAAAAGGAAAATTGGAAAATGGAACACCGTAGAATGAAGGAGAGTAGCGTCGAAGACCTTAGAAACAAATTAAATCCCCGTTGCCATTGTGTACGTGAGTTTTTAATTAACTTTTGTACAGAAGAAAACAAAAAACAAAAGAACGAATCAATAAATAAATTGAAATACAATATCTTTTGTCATGTTATGCTCGTGTACATATTGGCAAATGGCATTTGAATTAAACAAAAACAATATGCGTGTGAAACATTTTAATTGCAAATAATTATGGAACAAGATTTTCTTCCTTCTTTAATTAAAAAGTATTTTAAAAATCCTTCAAATCATTATCAATCAATTAATTGCTTCAACACATAATAAAAAAAAAATAGAATTTTCATTAAAAGCCTTCAGGAATTGCAAAAGAAAATCAGTTTCCTTTGGTTGTCTTTAATTAAAATTAACTTTTGATGTGCCAGCCTAATTGTATGCCCTTTTTTTGGAGGGGAAAACAAAGGGATTTTCTTGACATTTTACAGATCGAAAGCATTTTCATAAGAGTACTATTGGGAAGGGGAATTTTAAGGCGCCACCAGTTTGTCTGTCTCCCTGTTGCCAGTAATGCAGAAATTTATTGTCTTTCAACGAAATGTCTTTTTAATTTGGTTTAGCCCTGTTTAGCTTAATTAAGGATACAAATTTATAAAATTTACGTTAACTGAAGGGAATATTTGGACCTTCTTTAAAAAAACGAAACAAGCTTTTTATGATATTTCATTTGGGCTTGTAAAATATGCAGCACAAATGAAAATATTAGATACTGGTGATTACATCGCTTAACATTAAAATTGTAAACAAAAGCATCAAAAATAAAACAATGCAGTAAACAAACCTGCTTACAAGTTATTATACTGCTTAATATAACAACAAACATTAGCATAAAAAATGGTAAACAAGTAAACAAAAATACAACAACAAACACTACAAGAATAATTGTAAACAAAATACACAAGCATAACTACAATAATAAATGTGAAGAACGATGTTTACATACAACGATGTAAAGGATGTTTGCATTTATAGAGATGTCGAGAAGGCGAAGTCATGAACATTCGCCTTCAAGAACATTCATCAGACTGTTTATGTTGCCATATAAAAGGGAAGGCAACCTGTCAGTAAAAATTCAGTCAGTCTTGTGTGAAGACTCGGTATATTTGAAGAGGGTAATCGTGGTTTGAAGATTTCTGTTACACTGATCTGTCGAATAATTGTCTAGTAATTGTAATTTGTTTATGCAAATGGTGTAAACAGAGGAATAACAAACAAAGCAATTGTTTTTGTTTACATCAAGTTGTAAACAGTGGCACACAGAATTGTGTGAATAATAAAGAATTTTAATTAAAACTAAACACAAATTTATTTTTACTTTTATTTGCAATCTACGAGCTCATATTTTATACGTTTTTAATAGGTAAAAATTTAACAATATATTTGCTGTTAAGTCTGGAGCGTTGGTATATTATTTACTACAATGAATAGGGACTACAGTGAGGCTTGATTTTTATGAGTCTTGACGTTCTGTTTGCTCATATTCTAAAATTCGTTTTCATTTTCATTACATTTGTTATTTGCTTTTAACTCTTATCAGGTCGAAGCTAATATGCTGCTTTCAAGTAACATGCCTTCCAGTGAAAGTTTTGAAATGATTTTGAAAAGTTTATCAATTAATTCATAACAATAAGTTAAAGGCCTTGAAATTAAAGAATTTCCACATTTCTGTCTAAACCACAAGAATTTTCTTCTGTTTTCCTTCAGCTTTCCTTCACCAATCCATGGCAAATTGGAGTAGAGTTGGTACTTTTTTCGGCTGTTGTTGTTTGTGTTCATGAAATTTTCATTGAACGTGTGTATGAATATGAACTTAATTAAAAATCTGTCAAACACATTGCCACCATTTAACGAGATGCAACAACAACAACAACAAGGACTTTATAAAGAGAAATCAATGGTGTGTGGCTGTATGTTTGTTTGGCTTAAGAGGTAGTCATAACCAAATCAAAAGTTTCCTTTTTTTTCTGCATGTATTCTGGGGGAGGGTAGACCACTTCACAGAGAGACAAATAATATAAGAAACAAATTAAATCTGGCTTTCATTTGAACACTGTTATATGAAGTTTGCCTCACATGCTTCCTTTACTACACTATCAGCACGACATAAGCTTTGTTTGGTGGGGAGTGTGGTAAATGTTGCTGTAACTGCTGTTTAGCTGCCACAGAGGCATTGTGGCATTAGCGGTCTTGACAGTGGCAAAAAAAAAAACAACCTGCAGCAAAAGTAAAAAGATTTTTTATTTTAAAGTTCTTTTGCTTCTTTACAGGACACAATGCCACAACACACACACATAATGCTGCAGTAGGCCCCAGTAAAAAGGTTTTTAAACTCATGATGATAATGATGATGATGATAAAAATTATTTTTTATTGAAATATTTTTTCCATAAGCATTGTTCATTTAAATTTAATAACTCTTTTATTGTTTTCCTGTGACATACACCATGTAAATAAATCCAATACATATGCATACATTATGTAGTCGCGTGTGTAAACAATACAACTGACATGTAAACTGTTGGCTTTTATACTGGCATTGTAAAAATGATTGTGTTCATGATGAATTGTTGACATTTTCTACAATAAATTATATGGAAATTGTTGTCTTTATGTATTTGTAAATAATTTATTATGAAATAATTTATGAAGTTTAAAAAATATCACACACAGGAAATCGAATATAAACACACTGATACGAGAAGTTCACCAGTGTAGTGGTATGTAATAGTCGTGACATTTTGATTTTAAATGGCAGTTATATGCCATCCATGTAACGGGTAATTTTTTGAATGTTAGAGTTTTGAAAATTTATAAAGAAGACATGGAAAATTAACAATTGTAAATGAAATATTTATTTGTCACGATAAACGAATGCCGGTTAATCATTCGTGAGCTCCAATATTAGTAGTTTGTTAACTTATGGCTTATCCCTGTATATGACATACAATTCCTCATAAAAATTTGATAAATAGTATCGTTACGGTATTGGTTTTACCTTTTAAAATATGAGCTCGTAGATTAGAAATAAAATAAAAATAAATTTGAGTTTTCTTTGTTATTCCTCTGTTTACACCCTTTGTATAAACAATAACAATTACTAAGCAATTGTTGTTGTTTACACCCTTTGCATAAACAATAACAATTACTAAGCAATTGTTGTTGAATATTCTAGAAGGCGAATATTCGTGGCCTCGCCTTCTCGAAATTTCTATAAATGTAAACATTGTTGTTTCATTATTGCTGTTTGTGTATTTTTTGTTTACATTTATTCTAACAGTGTTTGTTGTTATATTTTTGTTTACTTGTTTACCATTTTTTTTCATTTTTGTGTGCTGGTGTTATATTACTGAGTTGTACCAGCTTTGAAGCCTTAATCTTTCTCTTAATCTTAATCTTTTCCTGACTGTCCGTGAATATTAATAGAT
Source organism: Sarcophaga rosellei (assembly GCA_930367235.1). Taxonomy (NCBI): domain Eukaryota; kingdom Metazoa; phylum Arthropoda; class Insecta; order Diptera; family Sarcophagidae; genus Sarcophaga; species Sarcophaga rosellei. Next base: position 65,861,800 of record OV884018.1, read on the forward strand.
TTCAGGAACAGTTCCATTAACCAACAATCATTGATTTCAATACGGACATAAGCAAACCGCTGTTGTGATCAGGCAACCTATATGAACGTATAGACTACAGAACTTTCACTCAATATTCTACAGCCTACTTTGTTAAGCAATTTGGTGTCATCGGTATATATGTACTTCAAGGCTCCACTGTTAACCTTTGGATCATCAGAAGTTCCTAGAGGGAAGAATAAAATCAAATGTCGAGAAAAGTATAAGAAACAAGCCGACCCGAATATCATATCAAGAGACCAAGTTAGGTCAGGATTTTGTTGCATTGAAACTATCTGACAGGTGCTAAGCTTTCTACTTTGTTAGAAGATTAGAGGGGATACAATTTTGTATACCAAATAATACCTTAGTGGAAATGAAATAATGTGCACTAGAGACCAGCACACCTGATTGACTCTTACTTCCGCCGCGTACAACATTGTTAAGTAACAGTTTGAGATGTTTGCTGTTAAGTGTTTCTACTATTTCTTGTCAGCTTAACGGAGCTATCATCTATTGATATCAATGATATAGCTTCGTTTATCAAACTTTCTGGCTGGTTTTCCAGTGTAGAGTAGCCGTGCCTTTGATGTGCAGCCCTTGCGCTGACCAACTTCTTCCTCTTCCATGATTTTGGTGGAACTTGGTCAGTACAGGGACTGCGTTCACCCATGGCATCACAACGGGCAGCTATGCGTGCTCAAGTGAGCTTTATGATATCAGAGCTACCATTCCGACCTGACCTGACCTGACCTGAAGTGTTTCTACAATTTAGAAACAAATTTGGCATGAATTCTTCGTTCTTAACCAAACTTTCTATAAAACTTCATGGTACGTTTGATTATTTTTCCCTAATGAATATGAAATGATTGATATTTAAATACACGAAATACATGTTTTTATCTCCTGATAATTTCTCTGAAACCATTTTCAAAACTCAAACAGTTTTTGACACTAAGATTTCAGTTCTTCTTCTTTTCACTCTCAAATCTTTTACAAACTAAAAGAAACGAAACGAAAGAAAGAATGTGAAAGAAAATAAGAATGGAGGTCCTTTAAACTGCACTAACTTTAGCTCATCAACAACAGGCAGTGAGTGATTCACACTCTCTTATAGCCACAGTTCAAAGCAGCCACACACTTAACCCCTCAAACAACTCATTGGACCATCATTATCATCACACTACGATTCTTTTTGTGGCAGCATATTTAATGAAGTGTTTTCTTCTTAATAAATTCTCTCTCTCTCTCTCTCGCATCTCTTTTCTTTTTGTTTCTTTTCTGTCGCTTTTTTTTCTTGTTGCATTTTTCTTTCAGAAACATTCTTTTCTGTATTCGTTATGCTGCCACAAGTATCATCAGCGTAAATTTTAATTCGTTTAGTGGTTAAACGTGCAGCCACCGAAAAGAAGCACATTCAACTGTACTACAACAAAAGGGATAAAAGACAACAAAACCAACGAGAAGAAGAAAAATTGTTTGGGGTTTTTTTATTGGCTGAGAAAAACTACCAAAATCAAGTGAAAAATTGGAAAATATTTTTCGTTTCTTTTTTCTGTTTTTCCTTTGCACTTGGAATGTCATGTCGCGAAACTATTGATGTCAGCTGTAGCTGGAACTGTAAAGGAAATATTTAAAGCACAGCCAGCCGACCACATGGCATTGTTTAATGTTATTGCCTTACAAAGGAGACTGATGATGCCACATAAAGGTGGCGGTAGTGATGGTAGAAGTGTTAAATAAAAAGGTGGAAAAAAATAAATGAAAGAAAGGAGAAGAGAAGAGAAGAGCATTATAAACAGTTAAACTGTGTATTGAAACTTTATATTTAAATTTGAATTACTTTATACAAATAGATGAGAACTTCAAAAATTACTCATGTAATGTATAGCCTATGCTATGCAACATATTGTTATGAAAATGAAAAAATCTAGATACAGATGTTTTAACATTAAAATTATAAACAAAATAAACAATACTACAAGAATAAATGTAAACAAAATATACGAACAAAAATAATTAATGAAAACAACGATGTTTACATTTATAGAGATTTGGAGAAGGCAAAGTCACGAACATTCGCCTTCAAAAACATTCATCGTACTGCTTAATATAACAGCAAACACCAGCAAAAAAATGGTAAACAGTTTAATAAAAAATCCACACCTAACACTACAAGAATAAACAACAATGTTAAAATTTATAGAGATTTGGAGAAGCTAAAGTCACGAACATTCGCCTTCAAGAACATTCATTAGATTGTTTACCCTGCCATATAAAGGGCAAGGCAAGGCAGGCGAGTGAGTTAGTGAAGTTCAGTCAATCTTGTGTGAAGATGCGGTGAGTAATCGTGGTTTGAAGATCTCCGTTATAAAGATCTGTCTTATAATTACTTAGTAATTGTTATTGTTTATGTAAAAGGTATGAACAGAGGAATAAGAAACAAAAGCAATTGTTGTTGTTTACATCAAGTTGTGAACAGTGTTACACAGAATGGTTCAAATAATAAGGTATTTTAATTAAAACTGCACACAAAGTTATTATTATTTTATTTGCAGTCTACGAGCTTATATTTTAAACGTTTTTTAAAATCTAAAAACGTAACAATATTAATTAGTATCGTCTCAAATTCGACAATTAGTTCACGTACGCACTTATCCAGAAATGAATCTCATTGAGGAAAATTATTTCTCGATAAAAATAAGGGTTAGTTCCAACTGCTTCAAAACCTCTTAAGTGAACACAGTTCATTGTTTATGAATGCCCTTGGCGATTTGCCAATTGGTATCGTTTCATATTCGACAATTTTGTTCTTCCACCTACCCATTCATCTAGGAATGTTTCTCATTGTTGCAGAGGGACGAATGGTGTAACACAGGACACCCATGCCCAAATAGAACATCTATTTTCAAAGAAGAATTGTATTCGTTAAGCGTTAATTTGCGATAATGAACGCCATACTCTTTCATGATCATATCAAAACTGTCTCAATAAATGCCAACTAATTTAATAGATGTAGCTTCTACAAGATGCCCCTTATCAACTGTCAGAATTCTGAAATCACTGTTGGAAGATTCTATACATGGAGAGTATTTATATTCCAAATACTATATACTTATCATACATACATATGTAAATCTACATATCACCACGTAATTGCAGAATTCACTAATTTTGGTTGTTATTGTGTGGTATGGTTGTTAGTCATCAAATGTCTCCTCTGTCTGTATCTAATAAGATACTTTATCTGAATAGAAAAGAAAATCTAACAATATTTATAAAATGTATCCCAAGTTTATTTCTTGTTTTTTTTATCGTCTTACAAATGAAAACAAATTGCCAGCGCAATTTGTTGGAACATATTTTTAACAGATTATTTCTTTTTTTTTTTGGTTAAAGTTATGGCCAACAATTGTTGCAAAACCCCATGTTAATAACGCACTAAACCAGGAGTATGTTTATAACACCATGTTAGAAACACACACACCGACACAAACTCCAAGTTATAGTCTCCGTATATAAGCATAAATAACCAGTGTTGTGTTGCAACAGTTTCTACATGACAATTTTGTGTTGAACACACATTTTATTACTTGTTGGTAACGTAACTTAAAGCAAATGATTCCAACCATAAGTAGATATATGAGTACATCTATGTACTCATATATGTTTGTGTGTATGTATGTATATGTATATGATAAGCATAACTGCTCTTTAAGTGGGTTAGTGTGTGTGTGTTTTTGTATGTGTAACTTATGTTGAATGCGTATACAACTCACATGCAATTTATGAGCTTTGCGTTTTAAGTTGTGTGCTTAAGTATGTAGTGGCACGAATTACTTATTTGTGTATGCTTAAGTGGGCTGCTTTAAAAGGTGCATATGGCTGTGTGCATTACCGTTTATTTGCGAATGCCCTTTGGTGTAATGGTAGATGGATCGTATTAAATGTTTTACTACACACACACACAAACACGCACGCTATTAATATTCGCTATTCCATACGCTCTCAATAGCCATAAACACTCAAGACAACAAATCAAATGATATTGCATTTCATTGATGCACACAGCCATTAATGTTGGCAATGCCACTGCCACATTGTTACTGCTGTTACTATCACCTCCATTATATCAACATGCAACCCAAGTTTATACTGTCATTGTTTTGGGGTTTGCTTGCAACAAATGCTGTTGTGTTGTTATAAAAAAAAATCAAGAAAATAGCGCAGAATGTTTTGAATGAAAATCGTTTATCAACAGCTGCAGTTATTGTTAATATTGCTGAAGTTGGTTGCATTGTATGCGATTTTTTCTTTGTGTGCTGTTTTGGCTTGAGATCGTAAAGATGGGAAATAATGGAATTGAACTTCAAGTATTATTTTTGACTAAAAACCTTAAAATATGTTTTATGTGTCATACTCCATGGTATTATTACAATAAAAAAAACATACATTTACCCGTAATCACCTGGAAATCAAACTTAAGTCGTGTGGAGCACTTAACACAATAAACACTGTAGTGACAGCACTTTATCCAATATTTCGCATAAAAATCTGGAATAAAAAAAACTTTTTAAATCCATTTTTCAACCAAAGAGAGTTTACCTACACAAACGTAATAATAGATTAATAGGTCGGTTATTAATCTGAATTGCTGAAAAGATTTTTGAATTAAGAAAAATCAGGTTAAGGAAAAAAACAGGCAACTCAACCATCTAATAACACTTCAAGTAACTAATGAGAGATAGAAACCGGCTGAAAGTTTTCGCTAAAAGCCCTTTCATAATGGCCAAATCTCTTAAAATATTGCTACAATGCAAAAAAGAAACAGAAAAAAAACGAAAAGCTGAGAGTAATGTTGGTCTGAGTCATGTTGGCGAACAAAGTGGCTACGAAAGCGGTAATAGAGTCAGAGCCTCAGAAGAAACATGGAAGAATAGAAGCCATTTTGTTGTGAAAACCTTGGATGTAATTGATCTGTAAACCTTCCAAGAAAACGTCATTAAAGTATGCTTATACAAACCAAGAAGCGTACTTCTTGTTGATATTTTCGGCAAAATTTCATGATAAATTGGCACTTGCACTAACCGATTTATAAAATACTATTCAGCCTAAATGCGCTATCACAGTATATATTTGCTAACAGTAAGGCAGCCATTAGTGCTCTAGAACTAGGCAAAAATGCTGGTTGTCACTAGCGGAGATAGCGATATGGGTTCTCAACATTGTTACATAGAAGGCAGCAACAATGAAAGCACTTGCTAAAGCTGGTACGAAAAAAAATTGAGTTTTACACTCCTGTGAAAAGGGGTAAAGGAATAGTCCCATATGAACTGTACTCATTACTCAAGATAGTAAAATAAATTTTACAGGGAAGCTCAATCTCGTTGGCAGCATTATGGTAAGTGCAATATCGCTAGACTATGCTTATTACGTATGGAAAAGATCAAGAGGATCAACTCATTTCTGTCCCTTAATCATATTGGTCACTGTCGTTTTGGTAGACATACTGAAAGACTTGACATTCCGACAAATAACTTCTGCATAAACTGAGTGTCTGAGGAGGGGAAAGAGAGTATCTTTCATAAAGAGACGAAACTTTTTTGCAATCTTTAAACGAACTTTCTAAAAAAATAATTGTGCTGCAATAGCAAGTTTTATTTTGAAGTCAGAGTGCGTGACTTTATCTAACCTAACGTAGGATAATAAGCCATTTTGAACAACACCAAGCAAATCTGGGCTGCTATAAATAGATGCAGAAAGACATATGTATTCGACTAGGGATAGTAATAACGACGAAGAAGGTAGTCACAGAATATCTATTCTGTTATCATCCAGAATTTAGATATCTGACACGATAGATATTGGTACAGCAAAGCAATCACTCGCACAGCTGGTAAGAAATTACAAGGCAATGTTGTGGAATACTTTCAATGAAATACGCTTCATGTCAGTCCAATATCTGAAATTGGTCTGATGCGCTCTTGGCTTAAAAAAAATTAACAGATCACAAGGTATGAAAAAATATTTCTTCGGCAACTTCCTCTCAGCAGTCTTTTGCGAAAAACTTTCATCACAAAATGTCCATAAAATTCCTTCTTAACTCTGTCGTTCGGAGTCAACAAATAGGTTCTGCCACTCATGGATAAAATTAACACACACACACACATGACTGGTATGATAAGCTGGGTTGTAATTCTATCAGTAAGCGAACGAATTCCATTTCTTTGTCGACATAGAAGATCTCACTTCAGTGTAGCTCTCAAAAGCCTTATTCCTTTGGCTTAATTTCTTTTTAAATTTAAACCGAAAAACAGAAGAGAATGAGTTCGACAACAAAAACAAAGAAACTTTTCTTATTCATTTCTTATTCACTCATTCGTTCATTATTTCGTGTCACTGTATTTGTTCATTGAAATAAATTTTCTACAATTTTTCTCTTCTTCAACTAAATAATAAATAAATACGAATGAAATGATAAAAAAAACTCGGTATTGTTTTTGTAAAGTTCCAACCTCTTCTCTTTTTGTTGTCGAAGAATTTTTTACAGGCATTACTATGAGTTGCTTGCAACAGAGAAAAAAAAATAAAACTTTCATATAAAAGTAACAACAACTTGTACCATGTTGCCTTAGATGTATCAACACACATATATGCAATGCATTTGTATTTGTATATGTATGTTGCACATTAATATAGAAAGTGCTTTAAATATGTTGCCCTTTTCTTTGCAATTCAACTCCTCTTTGCAGATGTATTTTTTTTATTTTTTCGTACGATTTTGTTGCATCCATACATCCATATCCATCCACAAAAGACTCTACAAATCTCTCTTCATTTTATTTAATGACACTTTTTTCGAGTCTTGCTGCTGTTGCTGCATGCTGCTGCTGCATGTTTTTGCAACATAGCAAGTGACAGAGAGACAGAGGGACAGAGAAATAAAACATCTTTTAACACTTTGGCAATTGCTTTTCCTCTGTTCTCGTTTATAGTTTCTCTATCCCCTACATCTGTACACTTGTTGTACAATTTGTGTTGTCTTGTGTTGCCTCGTGTTGCCTTGTGTTGCCTTGCTTGTGTTGCCATTATTAATGTATTGAAATACACTGAAAGAAAACGTTGCCATAAAATTCTGTATATAGGAAAAAAGTGACGAAAAAATAAATGCGTTTTAATCCCTCAGGAATCATATGAAGCCGAACAAAAGCATGAGACAAACTGTTGAAAAAAAAAGAGGAAGAAAAACGAAATGAATGAGAGGAGAATCCTTGTAATGAAAGAAACATTTTCTATAGAAGAGAGAAGTTTTTATTTTTGAACTTTTCAAATTACGTTTGACACAAGTGTATTTAACTTTTCTTATTGTTCTTATTGTTTTCTCTTGCTCATGTTGTTATTATTTTTGTTGTTGTCGTTAGTGGAGTTTGTTAGCAACACTTTTCCCATTTTTTGTTTTGTCGCTCTCTTGTCTGCATTAAATGAATATGATTCCTTTAATAAAATATCGTTGATTGAAGTAAACTTGCTGTAGTACTTCTTACTTTTCTCTTTACCTTACGCCTTATTACGAGGGATGGTCGTATGGTTGGATCTTATGAAGATGTCTAGAGTAGTTTGATTAAACTCACTATGGTGGTTTGAAGTCATGATTATACGATATTCTCGGGTATAATTGATTTGAATCTCTCAGCATTCGATCTGACCCCACAATCTATTACCTAGTTTAATAGGTAATATGATGGCTTATTAAACAAGAGCCCTTAGTTCAACTCCTGGCCCAGGCTTCTCGTACAATATGAAACGAAATGAAAAAGAAAAAATATTTTCCTTGTCAACCTTCTCTCAGCTGGCTGCCATCAAAAGTTTTCTAAAACCTGTCATTAGAGGTCAACTTTGAACTGTAAGGTCCACCACTAATGGATAAAATTAACACAAAAAACATAGGCTACATGCATACATCATAACTGGTCATTACAATCCTTCAGTCAAGATTACGACCTAGCTTCTCACATCACTTATGTTGTGTGTATTAATTTTTTACATGAGTGGCGGGACCTACAGTTTAAGGTCGATTCCTAATGACAGATTTTTGAGAGACTTTTGCATGGCAAATGAGAGAAAGTCGCCGAAGAAATATTTTTTAGTGTTTCATTTTGTTGGAGATGTCTGATTTGGGGTTTGAACCGAGGCCTCATGTCTAATAAGCCTACACACTACTTACTTGACTGCGGAAACTTCATATTTTACCTGACACCACTTACAATCCTGACTCGCCGTAGTCTAGTAGGTAGTGTCATTGTTGATTAGACGAGACCCTGTGGTTTGACGCCTTGCTCAGACATCTGGAACAAAACGAAGTATGGAGAAAATATTTCTTTCGGACACTTCTTCTCAGCAGGCTGTCATAAGAAGCTTTTCAAAAAATCTGTTTTTCGCAGTCAACTTTGAACTGTAAGTCCCTGCACTTATGCCTAAAATGAACTCACCTAACACGGGTGCTATGAGAACTTAGGTTGTAATCCTGACTAATTAAGTACGGAAGTAATGACGATGAAGATCACAGAAGAACTTCTATGTCATGGTACAGTACTTGAGATCCTGAGACAAAGGACATTTGGACACCCAGAGAATAACTAAGAGATATAAAGCACAGCTGATGTCTACCTTAAAGTTTTAGAAGACAAGAGAATAAAATTTTCTCTTCCATAATTTTTTTTTTTTATTTTCCTTGTTTGAGCGCTTAATTTTCTTAACGCCCCCTCGCACTTTATCCTTTGTCTGCTTGTTCTTTTTGATTCTGCTCTCAAAATTGTTTTATTTACTGTCATTTAGTGGTCTGCTTAATTCATTTAATGCCAAGAAAAAACAAAAAACAACAACAATAACTACATCTGATAAATGGCCTCATTACTTGAGGTCCCTATAAAAAAAAAACAAGAAGAAGAGTTTTTGTTCTTCACTGTTTATAATCAAAATAATACGTAAAGTAAGTGTCCCTTATTTAATAAATTTTTGTTGCAAGTTTTCTTCTTGTTTTTTTTATTACTTTTGTTGCCTCCCTTTTACTAACATTTTTTGCATTATAATCAGTTTTTGTTTCTGTTTCTATTTTTGTTTTTGTTTCTTTCTCGAAGTATAATTTTATTCACAGAATTCTTTTGTTATTTCCCAAATGTATTGAGCAATTTAAACTTTTCTTTTTTTTTCAAAGTTGAACATCGTATATATTTTATTGGTTTTTATTATATTTGCAGTCAGAGGCAATGAAGTATTGCAGAAATGCTTACTAATATCCACCGTAAAAAAGGCTGTGGAATGATACACTTTAAGTCCACAAAAGCTTATTTAGCCTACGTTACTCTATTTCTGGCACTTCTTACTTTCAGATCTGTAGAGACCCTTTGTCGACGTGTAAGCAAGCCTTAAAATACAATGGACAGCACAGAGATCTAGAGCAATTCATCTGAGTCGAGGACGGGAAGTAGAGGAATCTATCGTATAATTTCGTAGTGATTGTTATTGTTTATGCAAAGGGTATAAACAGAGGAATATCGAACAAAGCAATTGTTGTTGTTTACATCAAGTTGTAAATAGTGGCACACAGAATTGTGCGAATAATAAAGAACTTGAATTAAAACTAAACACAAATTTATTTTTATTTGATTTGCAATCTACGAGCTCATATTTTAAACGTTTTTAAAAGGAAAAAATGTAAAAAATATTGTTTTATTACGTTTTTATCAAAAAAAATTGTTACTTTAATTATTTTGAAATACCTGGAAAAAAGAAACTCTTTTTTAGTTCTTCAAAATTTATTTCAATTTTTATTTAAATTGCATTTTCAATTACAACATTTTTTACGAAGATTTGATTTCATTTCAGAAGATACGTACTTGAGTTTGATATGCTCATTGTTGAATTTGAAGAAAAATTTCCTTTGAAAAATTCTTTTTAATTTCTTTCTCTCTTGAAATAAATGAAAAGCAATTTAAAACTGAAAATTTTAAGTGACTTCATTAAAATTTACACTCGTAATAAATATTTATTAAAAAATAAATAAAAACAAAGACTTTTAAAAACCCACTGCCTGGAATTTGATTAAAAGAAAATCAAGTAAAAAAAAAAAATTAAAAGTAAGCATAGGCAAAAGTCATTTCTGTGTTGGGTACTCAACACCTATTTTAAAAGCATAAAGATAAGGCCAATGGAAGGATTCATTAGGAGGCATGAAAATTATGATGACGTTGGTAAAATAATAAAATAAATTGTCATCAAACATTTGTTTGTGGTTAGAAGGGGCCGTAATAAAAAAATGAAAAAAATTGTCATAAAAATATAATAAAAAAATGAAATAAATTAATACTAAGAAAGCACTCAACACACACACACATACATACTCACAGACAGATATTCAACACACTTATATACATGTGCGATACAAAATAACAAATTTTTAAATTAAAAAAGAATCTTAAAAAACACACACTCAAACATAAAATATAAGTGCCTTGTATGACACCTACAGATACACACACACATACACATATACTTCCACATAATTTCATTGCCATAATAATTGCAATCATGGCAACTGAGAGGCATTCACGTCCATACATGCATACATACATGCATACACATATTCATATACAAAGTGATACAAAGATATGTTAGAGAGACAGAGCGAGGGAGCGTGTGTGTGTGTGTATGAATATAATTTCCGTTTAAATAACTTACAAACGAAAACCGCATGAGAGAGAGAGAGAGAGAGAAAGCGGGAGAGCAGTAGTAGAGGCTAGTAGAGTGTTGCACAAACCAATACCAAAAATTATGAACCATGATGACAACGTTGACAATCTGGCTGAGGGCAAATGCAAAGTATAAAGTCCACAGACTCTCAATTTATAACGTTATGTGCATTGGTGTGTGTTAATTTTAATATTTTTTATTTTATTTTACCATTAAAGGTGCTCCATCTGAATGCGACAGTTAAGCAAATTTAAATATAGGGTTACCCATCAAACAGTTCAAGTAAAAAACCGTGGTACTAAAATCTTTATTGCATCTGTCAAGTCAGCTCATTCTCGTTGACATATTGGTCAGCATCGGTTATGAGTCCTCTAAGCAAGCATATCTGAAAAGCTTTGTTTTATAGTTTTTAATAAAGTTCCCTGATGCTCCCCTTTTAGGTATTTCTTGTCTGCTCTTCCACAGACACAAAACTCTCCAAATTGCATGTGTTTTTATAACAATAATTGCTGCTTCAGTTGCCAGAAGCTGTTAGTGTACCGTAAAGTATCGGAGTGTGTTACCAAATATTCTTTTGTGGAAATTCTTAAGCCTTAACCAATTTCAACACTAACCAGAGCATCTCCAATAAAACACAAAGAGACGCTCAAAGATACTGAATTTAAATGGTGAAAACGATACAAAATAAATTGATAGAACATGAAGCAATACAAATAAATTGAATGCCACTAGAACGTACAACCCACCCATACGTACATATATGTATGTACATACACACATATGCTCTCATACACATAAATGTTCTCATAAATTTTGTGGCCAAAGGTAAAATACGAATGTGAATAATGTGTCCAACTACAGAAGTGGGATATGTTTCTGATTTGTTTTTAAGGCTTAAAACTATAAATTTTTATTAGTCTGCCAGTAACTAATAGGGGTTGTAGTTGGTACAGAGATAGGTAGACTGAGAGAGAAGAGACTAACATAAGATGTCATCTAAGTCAGCATTTAGCACAGACTTCCTTAACTACATACGTTCAGTCCACTCCTCTGAGATGAGTTATTTGTGGTATAATGTCATCACTGAGATATTGGGATTCTAAGCTTAGTCTGGTCTAGTAGGTAGTGTGTTGGCTTATTAGACGAAAGGCCCGAGTTCGAATCCCAGGCCAGACATCAAAAAAACAAAATACAAAAAGTATTTCTTCGGCGACTTCCGCTCAGCAGATTTCTGGCAAAAACTCTGAGAGTAAAAATTGCCATGAAAAGCTTCTCAAAAAATCTGTCGTTCGGAGTCGACTTTAAACTGTAGGTCCCGCCACTCATGTATAAAATTAACGCACACAACATGAGTGGTGTTGAGAAGCTAGGCCGTAATCCTGACGAAGGGTTGTAATGGCCAATTATGTATGTATGTAAGCTTACAAAACCTGAGTACTTCATCGTTTCGATGTCGTTACCACATGCCAAGCATTCATTACTTTCTACCAAAGTTTGTCGTTTCGAGTTGATATTAAATTGTAACCAGTCATGTATAAAAATTAACACATACAACATAAGTTGTGTGAAAAACTAGGTTGTAGTCCTGACTAAAGCGTTGTAATGACCAATAACGTAAGAGAGTAATGACAACAAAGAGGGAACTTGTGGATATGAGATTCGAATTTATTCACAGCGTAACTGATAGAAAAAAATTCTACATAAAGAAAGTTCCACATAATGATGGAGTAGCTGAAGAACGACTTTTCTCTGTAACACATTGTGCGATCAACTGCGTAGTTGACAATGAACGAAGGTGCAGAATATGCAGATTTTAGGAACAGTATTTTTTTTACTTTCCTAGTTTGGATTCAGTTGAACCATCGATAAAATAGTGGAATAAGTGTTGATAAATGGCAACCACTATTGGCTTTTAATATTAAAAATATTCTGGCTTGAAGTTAGCTTCCAACAGAGACATACAAACTACCATGAAATTGGAGGAGAAAAACTGTAGGTGAAGTGTTTATATGTATCTTGAGAAAGCTCCAGGGCAATATATTATCACGTTTTTACCTTTTTAAAACGTTTAAATTATAAACTCTTTGATTGCAAATAAAATAAAAATAAATTTGTGTTTAGTTTTAATTCAAATTCTTTATTATTCGCACAATTCTGTGTGCCACTGTTCACAACTTGATGTAAACAACAACAATTGCTTTGTTTGTTATTCTTCTGTTTATACCCTTTTGCATAAACAATAACAAATACTAGGCAATGATTCGACAGATCTTTCTAACGGTGATCTTCAAACCACAATTAATTATGTCCTTGTTCACAACTTTATGTAAACAACAACAATTGCTTTGTTTGTATAAACACTAACAATTACTAGACAATTATTCGACAGATCTTTGTAACGGAGATCTTCAAAGCACGATTATTATCTTCAAACACACCAGGTCTTCACACAAGACTGACTGAACTTCACTAACTCAGTCGCCTGCTTTGCCTTGCTTTTTATATGGCAGGGAAATACTCTGATGAATGTGCTTGAAGGCGAATGTTCATGACTTCGCCTTCCCGAAGTCTCTATAAATGTAAACATCGTTGTAGGCTTGTATTGGCTTTTTACACGTGGTTTAAAACCTAGGTAAGATACTTCAAACAAAAGGAAATTTGGAAAAAAATATTTCTTTCGGAAACTTCTCTCAACAAACTTCTGGCAAATCTTGTTGTAAGTATGTCCCGCCCAATATGGATAAAAGTAACACACCCAGCATGAGTGGTGTGAGAAGCTGGTATGTAATCTTGGTTGTAATCAGCAATTAAGTTATTAGAATACGGTAATAGTAATAGTAGTTTGTCCATAGTGTCTCGAATTAAGAAAAAATATTGGCTGCATTAGTATTCCTAGCATGAGTTACACCTAAAACGTGCAGAAGCCGAGAATTGAAAACCAAATAAATATAAAAAAATATATTTTTTAGCAAATTTATGTAAAATATGAAGAAAAACGAGAAAAGGAAAAGCCAAACTATATAAAAAAGAAAGAAAAACAGAAATAAAATGTATGAAGCCATTGCAATACCACGACTGCTAGTTGCTCCATATCATTATACCCGTCTTCATCTAAGTGTATGAGTATGTGGGTGACAGACAACTGGCTTACCAAAGCTTCTATAACACCATCCTGTCCTATACGATTTTACCAATATTTGAAGTACAAGAATAAATATAGAGTGTGGTTGCCCATGGAATGTCTACCAATATTTCTCATCTAAGACTCAACTGCAACACAAATAAGTATGTGTTATGTGTGCCCACATGAAATTGAAAATATTTGTTGTCTGTCTGTCTGTCTGAGTGCATATCGTTTCAATATATTTATTATTTTCTTCGTTTGCCTTTAATTTCTTTATAACAAATTCGTCTGTCTAATGGCAATGGCTATATGAATACACACACACACACACAATAAATGGGTATTGATTGCAAGTACCATGTAGTGTAGTACACATACGATACAGGATATAAAATTGTATCGTATATAGAAGCAACAAGAAGAAGAAAAAGGAAGAAGAGGAAGTGGAAGAAGAAGAGAAATTTATAAATAAATTGATAACAATTTCAATTTCTATGAATTTTAAATAGAGTCCTTGTATTATTATTATTGGGCATCAAAAACATTCATAAATTCTCTCTCAAAAAAATACAGAAAAAAACGATGAAAGTTAAGTTCTATTGAAAGGTGGGTGTGGTATTTATTTTTTATACACTTTTTATAATATTTTATATGTTTGTTTTCTTCTTTTTTGAAATCTAAATTATTAAAATTGTTATTGAAATGCTTAAGTTTCCTATTAAATTTAACATGATGGATGTTGATGTGTTATTGAATGCCACTCACTCATGATAAATGCTTCTATGAAATGCTTTTTCAAAAACATATTTATTTAATCGAAATTCTATAACTTTAATGTAGAAATAATAATAAAAAGTTATCATTTAGTTCAAAAAGCCACTTTATTGAATGGTTTTACAACCAAATTATCTTCGGCAACTAAAGTTTGTAGCTTAACTTTCAATAGTCAGAAACGCCTACATAAGTATGTACATACATAATTGGTCATTACAACCCTTTAGTTAGGATTACAACCTAGCTTCTCACACCTCTGATGTTGTGTATGTTAATTTGTATACATGAGTGGCGAGACGTACAGTTTAAAGTCGATCCCGAACCACAGATTTTTTCGAGAGACTTTTAATGTCAATTTTTTATTTACTCTCAGAATTTTTGCCAGAAATCTACAGTGAGGAAGTCGCCGAAGAAATTTTTTTCGTATTTCGTTCCCGTTTGAGATGCTGAACTGGGGTTTGAACTGTGGCTTCACGTCTAGCTAGTAGACTATGGCGACTTCAGGAACACCTACTCAAATTATATACAATGGTGTGCTTAATAGGATTGACATCGGCTTTGACGTTCGACAAGGATGCGCAGCGATTTCAAAGACACTGTCTATTTTGTATACATTTATAGAGAACATTCATCAGACTGCTTGCTCTGCCATATAAAAGGCAAGGCAATGTAGGCGAGATAGTGAGTAAATTTCAGTTAGTCTTGTGTGAAGGCGAGGTGTGTTTGAAAAGAGTAATCGTGGTTTGAGGTTTAAAGCCGCCGTAGTCTAGTAGATAGTGTGTTCGCTTATTAGACGCAAAGCCCGGGTTCGAGGCCTAGGCCAGACATCAAAACGAAATATGAAAAAAAAATATTTCTCCGGCGACTACCTCTCAGCAGGTTTCTGGCAAAAACTCTGAGAGTAAATAAACCTGCCATGAAAAAGTTTCTCAAAATTTGTCGTTCGGAGTCGACGTTAAACTGTACGTCCCACCACTCAAGTGTAAAAATTAGCACACAACATAAGTCATGTGAGAAACTAGGTCGTAATCTTGACTGAAGGGTTGTAATGGCCAATTATGTATGCATGTATGTAATCGTAGTTTGAAGATTTCCGTTACAAAGATCTGTCGAATCATTGCTTAGTAATTGTTATTGTTTATGCAAAGGGTTTATGCATAGAGGAATAACAAAGAAAAGTAATTGTTGTTGTTTACATCAAGTTGTGAACAGTGGCTCACAGAATTGTACGAATAATAAAGATTTTTAATTAGAATTAAACACAAATTTATTTTTATTTTATTTGCTATCTACGAACTCATATTTTAAACGTTTTTTTATACTTAACGATATACTGCCTGCTTAATATACAAACATTTCCATGCGTTTAGCTGTATAAAAACATTCCCTGCTCATCAACTCATGAATATCCTTTTAAAAACTGGAGTTAATGCTATAAAAAAAGCAATTTCTTGGAAAACATAATTAAACATGAAAAATCCAAAATGGCACGCAATTGCAAAATAATCGATAACTCACAATCATTATTATGAATTCATACCCGTTTTCTCTTCACCAAAAAAAAAACAAAAAAATTAAATTAAAAAACATGACTCTTCGCAATCCATGCTCGTTGATGAGCAGAAATTGTGTCTTCTTCGTATAATTGAATTGCTATAATGACTTCAATCATATTTTTTCGAGCAGTAAAGCATTCTCCCCTCCCTTCTTTCGCCTCTTGCCTTTCTCGTGCTTAATAGCAAACACGAGTAATGAAAGTTAAAAAATCCTATAATTTTTGTTAAAAGAGGATTTTATGCTGCTGCTGCTGCTCCTGCTGCTGCTAAGGCAATGGTCATTATCATTACGTTTCATATTAAAGTCTTAAGCAGCAATGGCATTCAGGCAGTGGCAGGCACAGTAGCAATAATTGCATATGACAGTAAAGGCAGTAACAAGCATCAGTAGCTTGCTCAGACCGGCCAATATATGTACCATAGTGGGTTATAACATCAGGCCATCAAGCCTAGTTACAGAGTGTATGTGATAAAGAGAGTGAGAGAGAGGGAGGAAGGAGGAGAGAGAAAAAGTAAGAATCATTTAAAGCTGGCAGGGATATGTTGTAAAGTATACAAAGTACTTGAAATGAAACCCCCCTTAAACCTACATTTACTTCTACATATGAATGCATATATACATACACACATACATATGTATGCGCCTTATAATAACCATTTTAAATATATGCATTATAAAGCTACATACATATATGCATGCGTCTGTATGTATGCATATGAGGAGTGTCTTCAAGCATGAAGCACTAACTACTTGAAACCATAATTACAATTGTAGTGTTTGAATGTAAAACCTCAGTAGGACAACAACAACAACAACAACAACAACAACATCAATACCCCAACCATTAACAACAACAACAAAACAACAACGAGAGAGAAAAAAGTGCAAAAAAAGGTCATTGCAGGCAAAACGAAATAACAACGAAAAGAAGAAGAGAATGAACGAAGGAACGAAAGAAGCAATGGCTTGTACCGAAGGCATATAAACTAACGTGCATTTTTTTTGTAACTGTTAATGTTACCTCTAACTGTACGCTTGAGTGTTTATATAAATCTATGTACATGTGTGCGTGTGGTACAACGCATGCAAGTAAAAGAGTGTGTGTCAGTGTGTTTGTAAGCCAAGAAAATGACCATGACTTATATGATGTATTTTCCGTAACTAAAGAGTTTAATGCATGTGTGAGTTATTCCACATACAGACATACACACATTTACCCCTACCCTACACATACTTTTAAATTGCACTCACAATTACATACATACCTACAGAGATGTTTTGTTGCTACGATAGGTTGGCTGTTAACAGTGGCAAGCAACACAACAGGTTACGAGTATTGCAGGATTTTATACATGAGTGGCGGGACCTACAGTTTAAAGTCGATTCCGAACGACAGATGTTTTAGAAACTTTTCGTAGTGTTTGTCAGAAATATGCTGAGAGGAAGTCGCTGAAGAAATATTTTTTCCAATTTCGTTTTCTTTGGAAATGTCTGACGTGGGGTTTGAAACGAGGCCTCATATCTAAAAATCCAACACACTACCTACGAGACTACAGCGACTTCTTTCACACACTTTATTTAACTTTAAAGTTTGGAAACACTTAACAACAGGCTCTAAAGAAGTAGTCTTTATTATATACTGGATAATGAAGTTCTTCAATATCCATTGAAAAAATCTATCGAGATAATCAAGGATTATAACTGAGAAATAATGATAAAATTTCCTAATTTTATTATGCCCTCCTTGGTAAGTCTAAATGTTAGATAATTTTCTTATCACCCTCGTACGTTTGTGGCTACGCCAGTAGTACTAGTAGCTACGCCAGTAGATGTATGCTGCTTTGGCTCAAAACAGCAGCTCATTTTGATGGCTTTAATAACAGCAAAATGATTTTTCTAAAGCCCTTAAGATACATTTGTATGAATTAAGAAAAAAGAAAAAAAATTGTAGAGATGCAACAACAAGAACAATAACTACAAAAAAAAAAATACAAGCATAAGTAAAATTATTTGTGCCGTTGTAAAGTACAGGAACGTAAATGTAAACTTTTTAATTTCACTACATGTGGGCGTGGGGTCTAACATATTCTGCACAGTGGAAATAATTTCTTTTCCTTTTCTTTTTCCCCTTAATGCCTGGGAGACTCTGTAATCTATGAGTTCTTTGTCTTCTAGACATTTTTGGTGAAAAGAATTTTTAGATTTTAAAAGAAAAAAACTTTTAATTTAGTTAAATGGCAAAAAAAAAACAAAAAAAGAAACGAAGGGGAAACAATACTTTTCAAATGACTTCTGCATGAGTAGTTGAGATGAGGAATATCAGGAATTAAAAATCCCAGGTATCGAAATTGGTCTTATACGATCTAAAATTGTGTCTACGGAGAACAGCCTTAGCTATTTGGGTTGTTGAGTCATCCGTTATAAAGATCTATCGAACAAATTAACTAGTAATTGTCATTATTTACGTAAAAGAGTGCAAAGAGGAATAACCAAACAAAGCAATTGTTGTTGTTTACATCAAGCTGTGAATGGTGGCACAAAGAATTTTCCAAATAATAAAGAATTGTAATTAAAACTGAACACAAATTTATTTCTAATTTTTATTTGCAATCTTCGAGCTCATATTTCATTTTTTAAAAGGTAAAAACGTAACAATCCACGCCAAACACTCCTCCGTATTCTCTGGTAATATATATCGATCGATGGATTGAATTTTAGATTGGAATGGAGTTTGTACGTAACGGACCGGAAAATGATGAACTCATTTAGGCTGTCGCATCACTGTAGCTTATTATCATGGCGTTGAAATGGTTCCTGAGTAACAGAATATTCCCTGAGGTTATGCCGATAAATTCTCACACACAGCCAAGCTGCCATAAATTTTTATTCGAGGATCGCATCGACGTTCTAACCTGCGCACGAAGGTCGCCTATGTCTCCGAAATATTGGGTATTATTCTTAAGTCTCCATTATTTGTTTTCGAGAGTATTTGTTAATTGTAGGAGGAGGTAAAAGAGACTACTTGTCCACTTGTTAAGCTCATACACGAACTTGAGTGAGAATACTGGTATCCCCATTATAGGCATGCCTGAAGGAACGGTCTGAATTTAGAAAAATATGTTGCTCTGTAGTGTGTTGGCTTATTAGACGAGATCCCTTGGTTCAAACCCAAGCTGAGACATCTCGATCAAAACGAAATACGAAAATCGACTCCCTCTCAGCAGTCGTCTGCCGAAAGCTCTGAAAGTAAAACAAAATTGCCATGAAAAGTTTCTCAAATCTGTCGTTCGGAGGCGATAATCCCTCCACTCAAGGATAAAATTAACATACGCAACATGGTTGGTGTTCGAAACTAGGTTGTGATCCTGACTAAATGAATGTGTATACTGATGTGTTCGGACAGCCAGGCTGTCAAAATGTGTTCGTCAATAGCAATGTGAACCTGTGAATGTTACCAATTTTCACACTTAATAAATAGTAGACTATTCTAAGGTCTCCATTATTTACATTTCTGGGAAGTCTATCGTGTATAACATAATAAGTTACTAAAAGCACTCGAGTTCGTGGCAGAATACAGAAAATCTCATTGTTGAAGGAATGGTCTGAATTTAGGCTAAGGGATGTTGCTCTTTTTATAACTGAATCTGGATGGTGAGGGCTGGAATACTCTTACAAATACCGCCTGATAATTTATTGGAATGTGGTAGCACTGTAGAGAAAATGTTTTTTATGTGTTTGAATGCCTCTTGACCTAGCCTTACCTAACCTAAAACGTTTCTTACAACCTTTTCAAATAATTTCCGTGTTTAATTTGTCCATTTTTAATTAAAGTTTTTTTCTCGCTTTTTTATGAAAGTTTTACAAGAACTCATATTCTAATACCCGTGCTGTGCAACATAATAATATTATAGTTATGCAACTAAAACAACAACAACAACAATAACAATAATAATAATGTTGTAAAAGTAAAATAGTAATGGCGACTAACCATTTAACATTGTTTAATGTGTATATTATTTGGTTGTTTATGGCTTAAAAAAATTGTGGTCAAAACTTTACATAAAACATGAGCGCAACAAACAACTTTACAGAGTGAATGTGGATGCCAGTAACAGGAATAAGTATAACCACAAAACAATCACAGAGAGATTATGACACACAACCCTACACATACATATACGCTTGATTATATGCAAATATAATACGAATATAAACACAGAGATTGCCATTAATAAACAAACATAGCATAGAGGAAAAAATAGCACGACGTATTTATGAGTTTGTATATAAAATTTAAATTATTTTGCATACCCTACACCATCATTTATTAGGTGTTCTCACCTGATCATGCAAGTAACGAATGCCATACTTAGTTTGACTTAAAAGCCAAGCTTATTACCAAATATCTCTACTCTCAACTGAGCGAGTATTCAAATTTAGTTTCATTGAAATAATTGTTAGGAAAATTTTGATTTGCTTTTACGTCGCTTAACAATAAAATTGTAAACAAAAGCTACAGAAACAAAACAATTCAGTAAAAAAGCTTGTTTACAAATTATCGTACTGCTTAATATAACAACAAATACCAACATAAAAAATGGTAAACAAGTAAAAAAATACAACAACAAAAACCAACATAAAAAGAAAGAATGGTAAACAAGTAAACAAAAATCCACAAACAACACTACAAGAATAAATGTAAACAAAATACACAAACAACGACAGTCACATTTATAGATTTCGAGAAGGCGAAGCCATGAACATTTGCCTTCAAGAACATCCATCCGACTGTTTATCCCGCCATATAAAAGGCAAGGCAAAGCAGGAGAGTGAGTTAGTAAAGTTCAGTCAGTTTTGTGTGATGACGCGGTGCATTTGAAGAGAGTAATCGTGGTTTGAAGATCTCCGTTACAAAGATCTGTCGAATAATTGTTTAGTAATTGTTATTGTTTATGCAAAGGGTATAAACAGAGAAATAACAAAGAAAAGCAATTGTTGTTGTTTACATCAAGTTGCGAACACACCGAATTGTGCGAATAATAAAGAATTTTTATTAAAACTGAATATTTTAAACGTTTTTAAAAGGCAAAAATGTAACATTATTATGCCAACCATAGCGTACTTGTCAAATTATTTTCTTTGCAAAAAAAAATTCAAATTTTCAGCCAAACTGTCATTGCCAGAAAAACACACAAACATACTTTGAAAAAAATCTCTCT
The DNA here is from genome assembly GCA_930367235.1 of Sarcophaga rosellei. Taxonomy (NCBI): domain Eukaryota; kingdom Metazoa; phylum Arthropoda; class Insecta; order Diptera; family Sarcophagidae; genus Sarcophaga; species Sarcophaga rosellei. The sequence goes on from OV884018.1 coordinate 65,883,241, forward strand.
CACCAGTGCACACACACACTAAACAGACACAAAAATCTTTATCCACAAAACAAACCAGGTGAGCCAGCCACCAATAACAACAACACAGAAATGAAAATAAAACGGAAATTGTAACAACAATAATTACACAATAGGGAGAAATAGAGAGAGAGTGAGAAAGAGAAAACACCGAACAATTGTCAATTGGTGAAATGTTACAATGGCTAATCACACAAACACACACACACACACAACTAAAGTAATAACAAATACAACAGCAGGTGAAATGGGAATAACAATGAGAAACCAAAGAAACCAAAACACTACCATTAGCAGCTGGCAACTAACATGTGATCATCGTCATCATCATCGTGATTATTGTCTACATTAGCCACATCATCATCGTCATCATCATCATAAATGTTTTCATCATGGCCATTATATGCTGCTTTTTCTTGTCTCTTTTCTGTTCTCTTTTCATTCCACCTGCTTTGTTTTTGCAATTTTATTCTGTATTTGTAGCTGTTTTGCTGTGTGAAACCAGCCACAACTCTGACTCTAAGGACTTTACACGATGACTGCATATGAATATTGAACGATGTTTAGAAAAGCAACAACAACAACAACAATTACCACTAAAGCAATAACAATAACAGCAATAGTAAAACCGTTAGAAAAATATCAACAATACAATTCAACATTAGCAAACAAACAAATACACACACTTCAAAGTTACTTTCTCTCTTTCTCTCCTTGTCTTACTCTCTTCATAATAATGTATTTTTTAGTAAATGTCCTGCATTTGTTTTTTAGAATATGTGTGTGAATGCTTGTTTAAGTGCACGTTGGTGTGTGTAAAATATTTTTCAGTTGAAGCAATGCTCGCGTGTTATTTTTCATTGAAAACTGCTGTCATTCGTTTGCGGTTGTCAGTTTTTATATGGCAGCTAAACGTGTACATTAACTGTTTTTATTGTTTACGTTTCTCACTCCCTCTCTCTCTCTCTCTCACTAACTATTGCTGTGTAGGTGTTCCTGTCTGTTGTTGCTATTTATATAACAATTATATTCCCATTTGTCTGTATAGTAAGGCAAAAAAAAATACAATAAAAAATAGCGTGGACAAGAACCAGTGCATGAGAGTGCATACATTCAAACACGGTCTTTACTGTTTTAAATACACAAGGTATTGTTTTTATTGGTTTTACGTATATTTTAGGATTTATTTCTTATTCTCAGAAAGTAATAGAAGCGTTTTAAGGGAAATCAAAAGCGAACATGGTAACAGGGTAAATTAAAAAAACCAGCAATGGATAATCGACAAACAACGCTTTGATGCAGATTTCAAGGTATTCTACCAACACCTTCTAAAAACTTTGAAATTTTTATAGGAAATAAATGCTTCATTAGTGTTACGAAAAATGTGTTTACGAAAATGGAAATGGTTTTTTGCTTTCACATCGTTTAATTTGTAAACAAAAGCTAAAAAAACAAAAACAATGAACTTGTTTACATGTTAAACGTATAAACAAAAATATATCAACAAAACACCAATATAAACAAATGGTAATAAGTAAACAAAAATACAGCAACAAATATCAGCATAAAAATGGTGATAACAAGTAAACAAAACTGCAATAACAACACTCCAAAACAAATGTAAACAACATACACAAACAACTCTATTGTGTGAAGACGCATATGTTGGTAGGGAGTAATCGTGGTTTGAAGATCTCCGTTACAAAGCTCTGCCTAATAATTGTCTAGTAATTGTCTAGTAATTGTTACTGCAAACCGGAATAACAAACAGAGCAATGGCTGTTGTTTACATCAAGTTGTGAACAGTGGCACACAGAATTGTGCGAACAATAAAGAATTTAATTAAAACTAAACACAAATTTATTTTTATTTGCAATCTACGGGTTCATACAATAGTTTTTTGAACAAACATATTATCAACGTATTGTCTCTCTGAGGCCCTGATATTTTTCCATCTTTGTGGCAATTTATCAGATTCCGTCAAAAAAATTTGCTCTTTTTTATTGGATCAAGAAAGAATTGAGCCAATTGTGTTGCACTAAGGTGAAGCGTATTCAAGAGAAACAGCTCAATATCGGTTGGAAAAAATGGTAGTCATTAAGACAATAACGGTCCAAATAAAAATTGAAAATTACGGCCTGGGAGTCTTGTGCTTTTTCGGACAATACTCGCTTCAAGCAAATTAATTGCTGCTTATACACGTCTTTCGTTATAGTCTGACTCGGTTTTTGCAGTTCACAGTGCCTAACACTGATTGCACAAAATGCAGAGCGTTAGTTTGGCGCAGTGTATGTTCATATTCACACATGATTTCTTGAGCTTGGAGTTGTCTGAATAAACCCAGCGAACAGCTTTTCAGATATGGAAAATCGTATTTCAACTTTTCTTGGCTTTAGTTTATGTGACACCCAATTTCTTTGCTAGTGGATGAATTCTGCTGATTTTAAATTCTTGGAAATGACCACTTGTGTTACGCCAAACCTCTTCTTGCAATTGTTCCAGAAAACTCATCGTAGTCTAGTAGTTATTGTGTTAGATGTGAGGCCACGAAATATGAAAAAATATTTCTTCGGTGAAATCCCCTCAGCAGATTTTTCGCAAAAATTCTCGGAGTAAAATAAAATTGCTATGGAAGGTTTCTCAAAAATCTGTCATTCGGAGTCAACTTTAAACTGTAGGTCCCGCCACTTATGTATAAAATTAACACACACAACATAAAGCGGTGCGAGAAGCTAGGGCGTAATCCTGACTGAAGAGTCGTAATGCCCAATTATGTATGTATGTATGTGCTTGTCTATTTTATATGAAATGTGCGGTGGATTATCATACGGGCAAAACAATCCGAATAGGCATGTAAGGCTTACAATCCTTTGCTCTGTTTTAATAACATCGCAATGACTTTTTTTCAGAAGTTGGCCTCTGAAATGAACTTAACAGTGCATTGGCAGTTGGTGGTTTTGTCAGTCAAATGCATTAAAAATCCGTCAAGAACCAGACTTTGAAAACGAAAAGTTCCCTCAATATCTGGCGGCGTAACGATGTTAGTTGTCAGAGATTAGGATGTTGTAAATCCATACTTATACTATACGCTTTCATCATACCCTTTTTACGCCCATGTAAAGCATAGAAGAGGCCAAATCTGCCTGCTAGAAAATACCACATTTCTAGCTCTTAGCTGTGTACGGACCACGATAACTGTTTCGTTCGATTTGCATGTGCTGTTTAGGCAATACGCTCTTGGGTGTATTGCTAAACGCATTTTGTTTTTTTCATCTCTTTTGCAGCTTATTGCAGAATTGTATTCCAAATGGCAGCTGCATTTTGCAAATGCTTAACATTAAAGGTTAATAAATAATATAAAACCAAGAAGAGAAATCTTCATTGTTGCCCTTTAAACTGAGAAAAAAACAACGAAAACAGCATAAACTAATGCTTCAGCAAAAAAGCAAAGAAGAGCATAGAAAATACGCATGTAATGTTAAGTGAAATAAATAAACAAGTTAAGCAAGTACAAACAAGAAAAGAAGACAACAGTGGGTCACAAAAGAAGCCATAATAATAAAATCTCTTGCATTTATTACGTTTTATTGAAAATGGGAAGTGGGACTGGCCTTTTTTTGTTTAAACCACTGTCGTTTCCTTTCTAGTCACTGAGGCGTATGTGTGATAAGAATTTCATTGTTTATACACACTATATTGTATGTTTTTATTTCCAAACGATTTCATTTTTTTACTCTTTCTTTGGTTCTTTATTTCAACAAAATTTATTTAAAAAACGAGAATATTTTTTTAAAACATTTCATATGGAAAAAACAAACTGCAAAGCGAGAGAGAGAGAGAGAGAGAGGAGAAAAAACTTCATCTAGCAGTAATTTTATTATAATAACCAACATTTGTCTTTTGATTCTATGGCAGAGAGTGCTACAGCTCCTGCTGCTGTTGCTGCTGTCACTGTGCTTAGCATTCTAAAAAAAATAACGTAAAAAATGCGCGAAAAAACTCCCTTAAATTTACAGTAAATGGCTCTATTTTTTCTATCACCAATGAATTTATGGTTATTCACACAAAACAGCAGCAGGAGCAGAAGTAAAAAAACGCAAGAAAGTTAAGAAACGTAAAATATTGAAGTTTTTATTCTTTCGCTTCGCAAGAGTTTTAAATTTAATGCAGAATCTAATATAGAGGGGGTGTATACACATTGAATTCTTATTTGGGAATTGAAATTTTTTTCGATTTTTTTTTCAACATGAAAGTCAAATGGTTAACGGTTTTCTTTTATTGAACTATTAAAATGAAAACTCAATGTCTTGTAACAAATTGTTTCCACATTTAACCTTGTCACATAAAATTTTTATTTCATTTCACTTGAATTCTATGTCTGGTTAGAAGGCATTACATACAGCATTTTTTTGAAGTTTATTTTACACAAAAAGAAAAGAAAAAAACAAGAAAACTTAAAATATATTGAAAAATATTTTATAATGTTTTTAAAATTATCACAGAGAAATTTATGGATTCTTTAATGTTTGCTATAATGGATTGACTTTTTTGCAGGGTGGGTCAAGTAATAGTCTTCACAACTACCATATGCCATTTTTGCGTACAAAAACATTAGTTGTTCTCGTCCAGACCAGATGTAGTGGAAAAACATTTCACTTGCGCCAGAAAACAAAACTTAGTTTACCAGGATGTGCAGATTTGAAGCCACATTTAGAAGTTTGCATCAAACTTACTTAATTGGTCATCTTTCAATCAGGATTACAAGCTAGGTTCTCACATAACTCATGTTAGGTGCCTTAATTTTTACCCATGAGTGAAGGGACCTACAGTTTAAAATCTACGCCGAACGATAGAAATTCGAAAAACTTTTCTTGGCAATTTTATTTACTCTCAGAGTTTTTACCGGATGTCTGGGCGAAGGTTTGACCCGTGACCTTACATGTAATAAGCCAATACACTGCCTACTAGACTACGGTTACTTAATTAGCACGAAAACTGTTGGGAGTTTGGTTTGTCCTGAATATTTGCAGGCTTGGCATTATAAATTATTTCTAATAGAATCTCTTTAGACAAAACTTGGGTAGACTAGGACAGCAAGTATAAAGCACGTTAGACTTCTACGGTTCTCATATTACGACTGCTACGATAATAAATCGAGATTTTTTGCCACGATGTATGTAAACTGAATGGTTGGAAGGAGTAAAATAGGGTTACATTTAACAGCATCCCCCTACATGTGACATTTCAAGCTCATGAGCAGCTAAATGAGCCCAGTGGGACATTGTGATGCCACAGGTAAGTACTAACCCAATTCCATTAAACTTATCGAAGAAGTTGATTAGCGCAAGGACTGCACAAGTACTAGACATTGGTTAGCGCAATAATTAAAATTATAAACAAAAACTACAAAAACAAAAACAATGGACTTGTGCACAAATTATCGCACTGCGTAATATAGCAACAAATCTAGATACTGGTGTTTTGCTTTTACATCGTTTAACATTAAAATTATAAACAAAAGCTACAAAAACAAAAGCAAAGAACTTGTTTACATGATAAACAAGTATACAAAAATATACCAACAAAATACCAGTATAAAAAGTGATAAACAAGTAAACAAAAATACAACAACAAACAAGAATAAATGTAAAGAACATGTTTACATTATAATAGAGGTTTCGAGAAGGCGAAGTTATTTGCCTTCAAGAGCATTTATCAGACTGTTTACCCTGCCATATAAAAGGCAGGGCAAAGCAGGCAACGAAGTCAATAAAAATTCAGTCAGTCTTTTTTGAAGACGCGGTGTGTTTGAAGAGAGTAATCGTGGTTTGAAGATCTGCGTTACAAAGATCTGTCTAATAATTGCCTAATAATTATTACTGTTTATGCAAAGGGTATAAACAGATGAATAACAAACAAAGCAATTGTTGTTGTTTACATCAAGTTGTGAACAGTAACACACAGAATTGTGCGAATAATAAAGAATCTTAATTAAAACTAAATACAAATTTATTTTTATTTTATTTGCAATATACGAGCTTATATTTTCAACGTTTTTAAAAGGTAAAATCGTAACAGTGCCATATTACATTGATGCTACTAGAGGTGCAACTTGTGTTGCTATTGGGATCCTAGTTTTATTGTTATGAGTATAAGAATAATTTTAAAGATGGTGAATTTTATTTAGAATCAGTATATCTGCACTGAGAGTAAATAAACCTGCCATGAAAAAGCTTCTCAAAAGTCTGTCGTTCGGAATCGACTTTAAACTGTAGGCTCCGCCACTCAAGTATAAAATTAAGTTACACAACATGAGTGGTGTGAGAAGCTAGACCGTAATCCTGACTGAAGGGTTGTAATGGCCAATTATGTATGTATGTCTATCTGCACCATCTTTCTAATACTATTTTAGCAATAAGAGCTTAAACAATGCTTTAAATTCACAACGTTTAAGTAGATAAATTGAAATAAATTATTATTATACTTATCAAAACTGCTTCCAGGTACAGAAAAAGTAAAAAATATTACCTAACGAAGCAAAAAAAAAGAAAAATTTATAAGAAATAAATAATAAATAACGATGATTATGATTTAATTTTAATTTATAAGAGTTATAAGTATAGTTAGGCACATAAATTAAATTATATGCCAGTATATCCGTGCTGTTGTATGTACACCCGTAATAAAGATGAATTTCATTGACTCAAATCTTTAAAACGTATTTAAAATAAAATATATTTCATGTTTAATTATCCTTTTGAATACTTTATCTCTTACATTATACAACAGCATTTAAGGATTTTGCAATAACAAGAGAAAAAAATATTTTTCAAAAATTTATTCGAAATTAATTGTGTTTTACACTTGCAACATACACTAGTACAGCACAGTAAAGCACACAACAGTAGTATTTAATTAAAAATTTATGACCACAAAAACAACTTAAAAATAATGCCGCATTAAATAAATACTTAAAGATGAAGCTTGACGTCCTTCCTCTGCTAATATTTGTCATTAATGATGATTATAATGATGATGATGATGTTGATTATGTTGAGAACAAAACTTAAATTCCGAAAAGGAAAATTGCCTTTATGGCTTATAAATCTCTAAAGAAGATTTCAATTCAATATGAAAGGATTTAAAATCCTTTTTTTTGCATGTGGCATAATAAGCAAAGTGTCCGTCCGTCCGACTGTGTGTGTGAGTGTAAGTAAGTTGCATAAATTCTCAAATTGCCATTTTCATTAAAATAATTACAAATAATTATACAATTTATAATAATATTGAGTATAACATTTGATAATTATTATGAAACAACCACATACAGCAGCAGCAGGAACACGCAGCAGTGGCAGCAAGAGCCGAGCATTTATAAATGCTTTCTGCAAGATTAAATAATGCCATAAACATTATTTCTTTCCTTGTTTTTTTTTAATTTTTCTATTCATTAATAATAGCCTAGTCTTCTTGGCTTAAATGTATATACATATGTATAGAGAGTTAGATGCATGATGAAATATTATGTTGAGGCCCGGACAGACGGCCAGTTTGGCCAGGATTTGTATGTAAAACAAAAGGATTTAATTTTACAAAATAATTACAAACTCAATTAAAGATAAAATCGACAGAGAATAATAATAATATTTTCTTTAAACTAACAAAACTGACACAAAACAATCAAAAATAATTAACACTCAACAAATTTATTATTATTATGGAACCGACGATGTCTTATTCGGTAGACGTACAAATAGAGCACTTGTATTTCATGTTTACAGTATAATGGAAGATTTAATAATATTTTTGAATGTATTTTAAAGGGAGAAAGAGTAAGAGGGAGAGAGACAGAGACAGAGAGAATAATTTATAATCTAAACTTAGGGTTTGGCTTTTGTAAATGGGCAAAATATTGGCTTTACCAATAATCGGAAGCATTATGGTCTCTTAATATTACCCAATACGAGGTTTGTTCTCAAGGTTACTTTATTTTTATTTTCTCATACACTTGGTTTTGACTCGGGTGTAACATGAGTCAGGATTGGGTATAAGAAAAGACTACTGCCCTACTTTTCTTACACTCAAGTCATAAACAAAGATGCAAGGATTATAATGCATAGAAGTTTGTAAAGGCTAAAATGCAAACCTGTCAACTGAAACTACAAAAAAGCAATAAGCAGTAGAAACAGGAAATAGAGCCCATTAGATGCACATAACATACACATACATAATTGGCCATTATAACCCTTCAGTCAGGATTACGGCCTAGCTTCTCATTTCCCATTAGATGCGAAGCAGTAATTCAAATATTAGTTCAGACAACAACCAAACGAAATATTTAAAATATTTCTTCGGAAACTTCGACTCAACAGTCTTTGGACAAAAACTCTGAGAGCAACATAAAATTGCCATGAAACGCTTCTCAGAAAGATGTCGCTCGGAGTCGACATTAAACTGTTGGTCCCGCCACTCTTGTATAAAATTAACACGCTCATCATAAGTGAGAAGATAGGCAGCAATCCTGACTAATTAAATAAGAAAATAGTTAAGATACAGAAATCGAAACCAGTAATCGAAAAAAGAAAATAAAAATGTAGGACATTGGCCCTTTTGTAAGGATTAAGTAGATTCGGATGCATAATCATCTTGGGTCTGAAGGTTTGGTTTGGTTAAACTTGCAGCTGCCCCAACATACATAAATTAATTGGGTGGTGTACGGTCTTATTTTAGCACAAATATTACATTTCACATTTTAATTATAGCTCTTAATTGATATCTCTCTATCATACTGAGAGTCTTATCAAAATGTGGATTTTTCTCACATCTCACATTGTCTTTGAGTAGACATGTTCTGTTGCCAAATTCGCCCTTTGTTCTCAAACGTCGGATAATGGCAGAGTATATGTGCTGGGGTCTACTTTTCTTGAGGAGCAGCATTTTGTCCTTCTCAATGTAAAACCTATTGTATACCATTGTCAACTTAACAAGCATTGTGGGTGAAACTTAAAAGATAAATAAAATCTGCTGTAGAAATTAAAACAAAATTTTGAAGAAATTTAGTTCCGAATGCACCTCGTATTATACAATTTTGTTTCAATTTGTGTGTTTGTTTGATTAAATAAAATGATGAAATAAATGTTTCTAAATCCTGTCTAATAACCTTATTAATTATAAACCCGTAAAGTATGACTTTTGTAAAGTAGTGTTTCACTGACTAGAAGTGTATAAAGTTATCAACCAAAGAAATTTTCTTTACTTTACTTGGAAATATTTCCATGCTGTTAACCAACACTACTCAACTACTTCTACTTTCTCTTTAGTCTCTGATATTTTTACGTTTTTACCTTTTAAAAACGTTTAAAATATGATCTCTTAGATTGCAAGGCTTTGCGTTGCCTCTTATGTGGCAGAGTAAACAGTCTGATGAATGTTCTTGAAGGCGAATGTTCGTGGCTTCGCCTTCTCGAAATCTCTATAAATGTAAACATGGTTGTCTCAGTATTGTTGTTTGTGTATTTTGTTTACATTTATTCTTGTAGTGTTTGTTGTTGTATTTTTGTATACTTGTTTACCATTTTTTTATGCTTCTGTTTGTTTGTTGTTGTATTTTTGTTTACTTATTTACCATTTTTAAGGTTAAGTGATATAAAAGCAAAACCACAGCATATAGATTCTTCATTTTCGTAACACTATCATAAAAAGAAGTTTCATGTGCTTATGTGTAACTATGAGCAGGATAAAGAATACCCGAACTAAGCTAGAAAATACTGAAAGTTAATGCCCAAAAAATCAAAAATTTATAACGAAATCTTATTGCCATTAATTTTCTAATTTGTATGGCCTTTTAAGCTAGTTAAACAAGAAAAAAAAACTTTAATTCTTAGAAATATTTTCGAGGTAAACACTCATTAGCAGCAGCCTTAGAGTTTGTTTAAAAATTAAAAACAAATAATTCTTCAACTTTAATGCTTAAGATAAACATTCTCGTTTGTTAAAAAAAGAGCCATTAAAGGCTATTTGCTAACTTGTCTCCTCTTGTTAAAACAAAGCCATCTCATGCTTAGCTATACCACCACCAGCCAGCGCACATAGTCATACGACTTGGTGGCTCATAACAAGCATAATAAATATTTTATTAAACAATTCTTCTTCTTTTTCTTGTTTTTTATTATTTTTGTTTTTGTTTCGGCTTAATTCAACAACAATTTAAAAATGTTCCATTAAATGGGGCGATTAAGAGTATGTACACTTACCAACAGGACTTTCTTCATTCCAAAATGAATCGTCCAGCGTATAGTCGGCTTCTGTAAAAGGGAAGACAAGAAAAAAGACAACAACAATGAAATTAGTATCATATTATAAATGTATAGAAGTACATATGAGTCCAAGAGAAAAATTAAAAATGTTTAAAAAAATTGAACAAAAAATAATCCGTGGCTGTTAAGTCCTTACACTTGCAAACTCATTAAGTTGACTTTGTTTTCATTTTCAGTTTCAGTTTTCGTTTTCAGTGTTTCTATTTCAATTTCCAGTTAAAATATCATTAAAATTGCATTTTTATCATTGAAATGTATGGCAACCAAGCCACCAAACAACCAACGAACATACCAACTCCACAGTAACAACAAATGGTAGCAATTGTGGTGGCATCATGAACAAATTAACAGAGAGAGAGACACATTCATGCAAAACACAAGAGCATGAAAACAATCAGATTATCACGCCACAAGTAAACAAAATACACAAACAACGACAGTCACATTTATAGATTTCGAGAAGGCGAAGCCATGAACATTTGCCTTCAAGAACATCCATCCGACTGTTTATCCCGCCATATAAAAGGCAAGGCAAAGCAGGAGAGTGAGTTAGTAAAGTTCAGTCAGTTTTGTGTGATGACGCGGTGCATTTGAAGAGAGTAATCGTGGTTTGAAGATCTCCGTTACAAAGATCTGTCGAATAATTGTTTAGTAATTGTTATTGTTTATGCAAAGGGTATAAACAGAGAAATAACAAAGAAAAGCAATTGTTGTTGTTTACATCAAGTTGCGAACACACCGAATTGTGCGAATAATAAAGAATTTTTATTAAAACTGAATATTTTAAACGTTTTTAAAAGGCAAAAATGTAACATTATTATGCCAACCATAGCGTACTTGTCAAATTATTTTCTTTGCAAAAAAAAATTCAAATTTTCAGCCAAACTGTCATTGCCAGAAAAACACACAAACATACTTTGAAAAAAATCTCTCTCACCAGTGCACACACACACTAAACAGACACAAAAATCTTTATCCACAAAACAAACCAGGTGAGCCAGCCACCAATAACAACAACACAGAAATGAAAATAAAACGGAAATTGTAACAACAATAATTACACAATAGGGAGAAATAGAGAGAGAGTGAGAAAGAGAAAACACCGAACAATTGTCAATTGGTGAAATGTTACAATGGCTAATCACACAAACACACACACACACACAACTAAAGTAATAACAAATACAACAGCAGGTGAAATGGGAATAACAATGAGAAACCAAAGAAACCAAAACACTACCATTAGCAGCTGGCAACTAACATGTGATCATCGTCATCATCATCGTGATTATTGTCTACATTAGCCACATCATCATCGTCATCATCATCATAAATGTTTTCATCATGGCCATTATATGCTGCTTTTTCTTGTCTCTTTTCTGTTCTCTTTTCATTCCACCTGCTTTGTTTTTGCAATTTTATTCTGTATTTGTAGCTGTTTTGCTGTGTGAAACCAGCCACAACTCTGACTCTAAGGACTTTACACGATGACTGCATATGAATATTGAACGATGTTTAGAGTCAAACACGGTCTTTACTGTTTTAAATACACAAGGTATTGTTTTTATTGGTTTTACGTATATTTTAGGATTTATTTCTTATTCTCAGAAAGTAATAGAAGCGTTTTAAGGGAAATCAAAAGCGAACATGGTAACAGGGTAAATTAAAAAAACCAGCAATGGATAATCGACAAACAACGCTTTGATGCAGATTTCAAGGTATTCTACCAACACCTTCTAAAAACTTTGAAATTTTTATAGGAAATAAATGCTTCATTAGTGTTACGAAAAATGTGTTTACGAAAATGGAAATGGTTTTTTGCTTTCACATCGTTTAATTTGTAAACAAAAGCTAAAAAAACAAAAACAATGAACTTGTTTACATGTTAAACGTATAAACAAAAATATATCAACAAAACACCAATATAAACAAATGGTAATAAGTAAACAAAAATACAGCAACAAATATCAGCATAAAAATGGTGATAACAAGTAAACAAAACTGCAATAACAACACTCCAAAACAAATGTAAACAACATACACAAACAACTCTATTGTGTGAAGACGCATATGTTGGTAGGGAGTAATCGTGGTTTGAAGATCTCCGTTACAAAGCTCTGCCTAATAATTGTCTAGTAATTGTCTAGTAATTGTTACTGCAAACCGGAATAACAAACAGAGCAATGGCTGTTGTTTACATCAAGTTGTGAACAGTGGCACACAGAATTGTGCGAACAATAAAGAATTTAATTAAAACTAAACACAAATTTATTTTTATTTGCAATCTACGGGTTCATACAATAGTTTTTTGAACAAACATATTATCAACGTATTGTCTCTCTGAGGCCCTGATATTTTTCCATCTTTGTGGCAATTTATCAGATTCCGTCAAAAAAATTTGCTCTTTTTTATTGGATCAAGAAAGAATTGAGCCAATTGTGTTGCACTAAGGTGAAGCGTATTCAAGAGAAACAGCTCAATATCGGTTGGAAAAAATGGTAGTCATTAAGACAATAACGGTCCAAATAAAAATTGAAAATTACGGCCTGGGAGTCTTGTGCTTTTTCGGACAATACTCGCTTCAAGCAAATTAATTGCTGCTTATACACGTCTTTCGTTATAGTCTGACTCGGTTTTTGCAGTTCACAGTGCCTAACACTGATTGCACAAAATGCAGAGCGTTAGTTTGGCGCAGTGTATGTTCATATTCACACATGATTTCTTGAGCTTGGAGTTGTCTGAATAAACCCAGCGAACAGCTTTTCAGATATGGAAAATCGTATTTCAACTTTTCTTGGCTTTAGTTTATGTGACACCCAATTTCTTTGCTAGTGGATGAATTCTGCTGATTTTAAATTCTTGGAAATGACCACTTGTGTTACGCCAAACCTCTTCTTGCAATTGTTCCAGAAAACTCATCGTAGTCTAGTAGTTATTGTGTTAGATGTGAGGCCACGAAATATGAAAAAATATTTCTTCGGTGAAATCCCCTCAGCAGATTTTTCGCAAAAATTCTCGGAGTAAAATAAAATTGCTATGGAAGGTTTCTCAAAAATCTGTCATTCGGAGTCAACTTTAAACTGTAGGTCCCGCCACTTATGTATAAAATTAACACACACAACATAAAGCGGTGCGAGAAGCTAGGGCGTAATCCTGACTGAAGAGTCGTAATGCCCAATTATGTATGTATGTATGTGCTTGTCTATTTTATATGAAATGTGCGGTGGATTATCATACGGGCAAAACAATCCGAATAGGCATGTAAGGCTTACAATCCTTTGCTCTGTTTTAATAACATCGCAATGACTTTTTTTCAGAAGTTGGCCTCTGAAATGAACTTAACAGTGCATTGGCAGTTGGTGGTTTTGTCAGTCAAATGCATTAAAAATCCGTCAAGAACCAGACTTTGAAAACGAAAAGTTCCCTCAATATCTGGCGGCGTAACGATGTTAGTTGTCAGAGATTAGGATGTTGTAAATCCATACTTATACTATACGCTTTCATCATACCCTTTTTACGCCCATGTAAAGCATAGAAGAGGCCAAATCTGCCTGCTAGAAAATACCACATTTCTAGCTCTTAGCTGTGTACGGACCACGATAACTGTTTCGTTCGATTTGCATGTGCTGTTTAGGCAATACGCTCTTGGGTGTATTGCTAAACGCATTTTGTTTTTTTCATCTCTTTTGCAGCTTATTGCAGAATTGTATTCCAAATGGCAGCTGCATTTTGCAAATGCTTAACATTAAAGGTTAATAAATAATATAAAACCAAGAAGAGAAATCTTCATTGTTGCCCTTTAAACTGAGAAAAAAACAACGAAAACAGCATAAACTAATGCTTCAGCAAAAAAGCAAAGAAGAGCATAGAAAATACGCATGTAATGTTAAGTGAAATAAATAAACAAGTTAAGCAAGTACAAACAAGAAAAGAAGACAACAGTGGGTCACAAAAGAAGCCATAATAATAAAATCTCTTGCATTTATTACGTTTTATTGAAAATGGGAAGTGGGACTGGCCTTTTTTTGTTTAAACCACTGTCGTTTCCTTTCTAGTCACTGAGGCGTATGTGTGATAAGAATTTCATTGTTTATACACACTATATTGTATGTTTTTATTTCCAAACGATTTCATTTTTTTACTCTTTCTTTGGTTCTTTATTTCAACAAAATTTATTTAAAAAACGAGAATATTTTTTTAAAACATTTCATATGGAAAAAACAAACTGCAAAGCGAGAGAGAGAGAGAGAGAGAGGAGAAAAAACTTCATCTAGCAGTAATTTTATTATAATAACCAACATTTGTCTTTTGATTCTATGGCAGAGAGTGCTACAGCTCCTGCTGCTGTTGCTGCTGTCACTGTGCTTAGCATTCTAAAAAAAATAACGTAAAAAATGCGCGAAAAAACTCCCTTAAATTTACAGTAAATGGCTCTATTTTTTCTATCACCAATGAATTTATGGTTATTCACACAAAACAGCAGCAGGAGCAGAAGTAAAAAAACGCAAGAAAGTTAAGAAACGTAAAATATTGAAGTTTTTATTCTTTCGCTTCGCAAGAGTTTTAAATTTAATGCAGAATCTAATATAGAGGGGGTGTATACACATTGAATTCTTATTTGGGAATTGAAATTTTTTTCGATTTTTTTTTCAACATGAAAGTCAAATGGTTAACGGTTTTCTTTTATTGAACTATTAAAATGAAAACTCAATGTCTTGTAACAAATTGTTTCCACATTTAACCTTGTCACATAAAATTTTTATTTCATTTCACTTGAATTCTATGTCTGGTTAGAAGGCATTACATACAGCATTTTTTTGAAGTTTATTTTACACAAAAAGAAAAGAAAAAAACAAGAAAACTTAAAATATATTGAAAAATATTTTATAATGTTTTTAAAATTATCACAGAGAAATTTATGGATTCTTTAATGTTTGCTATAATGGATTGACTTTTTTGCAGGGTGGGTCAAGTAATAGTCTTCACAACTACCATATGCCATTTTTGCGTACAAAAACATTAGTTGTTCTCGTCCAGACCAGATGTAGTGGAAAAACATTTCACTTGCGCCAGAAAACAAAACTTAGTTTACCAGGATGTGCAGATTTGAAGCCACATTTAGAAGTTTGCATCAAACTTACTTAATTGGTCATCTTTCAATCAGGATTACAAGCTAGGTTCTCACATAACTCATGTTAGGTGCCTTAATTTTTACCCATGAGTGAAGGGACCTACAGTTTAAAATCTACGCCGAACGATAGAAATTCGAAAAACTTTTCTTGGCAATTTTATTTACTCTCAGAGTTTTTACCGGATGTCTGGGCGAAGGTTTGACCCGTGACCTTACATGTAATAAGCCAATACACTGCCTACTAGACTACGGTTACTTAATTAGCACGAAAACTGTTGGGAGTTTGGTTTGTCCTGAATATTTGCAGGCTTGGCATTATAAATTATTTCTAATAGAATCTCTTTAGACAAAACTTGGGTAGACTAGGACAGCAAGTATAAAGCACGTTAGACTTCTACGGTTCTCATATTACGACTGCTACGATAATAAATCGAGATTTTTTGCCACGATGTATGTAAACTGAATGGTTGGAAGGAGTAAAATAGGGTTACATTTAACAGCATCCCCCTACATGTGACATTTCAAGCTCATGAGCAGCTAAATGAGCCCAGTGGGACATTGTGATGCCACAGGTAAGTACTAACCCAATTCCATTAAACTTATCGAAGAAGTTGATTAGCGCAAGGACTGCACAAGTACTAGACATTGGTTAGCGCAATAATTAAAATTATAAACAAAAACTACAAAAACAAAAACAATGGACTTGTGCACAAATTATCGCACTGCGTAATATAGCAACAAATCTAGATACTGGTGTTTTGCTTTTACATCGTTTAACATTAAAATTATAAACAAAAGCTACAAAAACAAAAGCAAAGAACTTGTTTACATGATAAACAAGTATACAAAAATATACCAACAAAATACCAGTATAAAAAGTGATAAACAAGTAAACAAAAATACAACAACAAACAAGAATAAATGTAAAGAACATGTTTACATTATAATAGAGGTTTCGAGAAGGCGAAGTTATTTGCCTTCAAGAGCATTTATCAGACTGTTTACCCTGCCATATAAAAGGCAGGGCAAAGCAGGCAACGAAGTCAATAAAAATTCAGTCAGTCTTTTTTGAAGACGCGGTGTGTTTGAAGAGAGTAATCGTGGTTTGAAGATCTGCGTTACAAAGATCTGTCTAATAATTGCCTAATAATTATTACTGTTTATGCAAAGGGTATAAACAGATGAATAACAAACAAAGCAATTGTTGTTGTTTACATCAAGTTGTGAACAGTAACACACAGAATTGTGCGAATAATAAAGAATCTTAATTAAAACTAAATACAAATTTATTTTTATTTTATTTGCAATATACGAGCTTATATTTTCAACGTTTTTAAAAGGTAAAATCGTAACAGTGCCATATTACATTGATGCTACTAGAGGTGCAACTTGTGTTGCTATTGGGATCCTAGTTTTATTGTTATGAGTATAAGAATAATTTTAAAGATGGTGAATTTTATTTAGAATCAGTATATCTGCACTGAGAGTAAATAAACCTGCCATGAAAAAGCTTCTCAAAAGTCTGTCGTTCGGAATCGACTTTAAACTGTAGGCTCCGCCACTCAAGTATAAAATTAAGTTACACAACATGAGTGGTGTGAGAAGCTAGACCGTAATCCTGACTGAAGGGTTGTAATGGCCAATTATGTATGTATGTCTATCTGCACCATCTTTCTAATACTATTTTAGCAATAAGAGCTTAAACAATGCTTTAAATTCACAACGTTTAAGTAGATAAATTGAAATAAATTATTATTATACTTATCAAAACTGCTTCCAGGTACAGAAAAAGTAAAAAATATTACCTAACGAAGCAAAAAAAAAGAAAAATTTATAAGAAATAAATAATAAATAACGATGATTATGATTTAATTTTAATTTATAAGAGTTATAAGTATAGTTAGGCACATAAATTAAATTATATGCCAGTATATCCGTGCTGTTGTATGTACACCCGTAATAAAGATGAATTTCATTGACTCAAATCTTTAAAACGTATTTAAAATAAAATATATTTCATGTTTAATTATCCTTTTGAATACTTTATCTCTTACATTATACAACAGCATTTAAGGATTTTGCAATAACAAGAGAAAAAAATATTTTTCAAAAATTTATTCGAAATTAATTGTGTTTTACACTTGCAACATACACTAGTACAGCACAGTAAAGCACACAACAGTAGTATTTAATTAAAAATTTATGACCACAAAAACAACTTAAAAATAATGCCGCATTAAATAAATACTTAAAGATGAAGCTTGACGTCCTTCCTCTGCTAATATTTGTCATTAATGATGATTATAATGATGATGATGATGTTGATTATGTTGAGAACAAAACTTAAATTCCGAAAAGGAAAATTGCCTTTATGGCTTATAAATCTCTAAAGAAGATTTCAATTCAATATGAAAGGATTTAAAATCCTTTTTTTTGCATGTGGCATAATAAGCAAAGTGTCCGTCCGTCCGACTGTGTGTGTGAGTGTAAGTAAGTTGCATAAATTCTCAAATTGCCATTTTCATTAAAATAATTACAAATAATTATACAATTTATAATAATATTGAGTATAACATTTGATAATTATTATGAAACAACCACATACAGCAGCAGCAGGAACACGCAGCAGTGGCAGCAAGAGCCGAGCATTTATAAATGCTTTCTGCAAGATTAAATAATGCCATAAACATTATTTCTTTCCTTGTTTTTTTTTAATTTTTCTATTCATTAATAATAGCCTAGTCTTCTTGGCTTAAATGTATATACATATGTATAGAGAGTTAGATGCATGATGAAATATTATGTTGAGGCCCGGACAGACGGCCAGTTTGGCCAGGATTTGTATGTAAAACAAAAGGATTTAATTTTACAAAATAATTACAAACTCAATTAAAGATAAAATCGACAGAGAATAATAATAATATTTTCTTTAAACTAACAAAACTGACACAAAACAATCAAAAATAATTAACACTCAACAAATTTATTATTATTATGGAACCGACGATGTCTTATTCGGTAGACGTACAAATAGAGCACTTGTATTTCATGTTTACAGTATAATGGAAGATTTAATAATATTTTTGAATGTATTTTAAAGGGAGAAAGAGTAAGAGGGAGAGAGACAGAGACAGAGAGAATAATTTATAATCTAAACTTAGGGTTTGGCTTTTGTAAATGGGCAAAATATTGGCTTTACCAATAATCGGAAGCATTATGGTCTCTTAATATTACCCAATACGAGGTTTGTTCTCAAGGTTACTTTATTTTTATTTTCTCATACACTTGGTTTTGACTCGGGTGTAACATGAGTCAGGATTGGGTATAAGAAAAGACTACTGCCCTACTTTTCTTACACTCAAGTCATAAACAAAGATGCAAGGATTATAATGCATAGAAGTTTGTAAAGGCTAAAATGCAAACCTGTCAACTGAAACTACAAAAAAGCAATAAGCAGTAGAAACAGGAAATAGAGCCCATTAGATGCACATAACATACACATACATAATTGGCCATTATAACCCTTCAGTCAGGATTACGGCCTAGCTTCTCATTTCCCATTAGATGCGAAGCAGTAATTCAAATATTAGTTCAGACAACAACCAAACGAAATATTTAAAATATTTCTTCGGAAACTTCGACTCAACAGTCTTTGGACAAAAACTCTGAGAGCAACATAAAATTGCCATGAAACGCTTCTCAGAAAGATGTCGCTCGGAGTCGACATTAAACTGTTGGTCCCGCCACTCTTGTATAAAATTAACACGCTCATCATAAGTGAGAAGATAGGCAGCAATCCTGACTAATTAAATAAGAAAATAGTTAAGATACAGAAATCGAAACCAGTAATCGAAAAAAGAAAATAAAAATGTAGGACATTGGCCCTTTTGTAAGGATTAAGTAGATTCGGATGCATAATCATCTTGGGTCTGAAGGTTTGGTTTGGTTAAACTTGCAGCTGCCCCAACATACATAAATTAATTGGGTGGTGTACGGTCTTATTTTAGCACAAATATTACATTTCACATTTTAATTATAGCTCTTAATTGATATCTCTCTATCATACTGAGAGTCTTATCAAAATGTGGATTTTTCTCACATCTCACATTGTCTTTGAGTAGACATGTTCTGTTGCCAAATTCGCCCTTTGTTCTCAAACGTCGGATAATGGCAGAGTATATGTGCTGGGGTCTACTTTTCTTGAGGAGCAGCATTTTGTCCTTCTCAATGTAAAACCTATTGTATACCATTGTCAACTTAACAAGCATTGTGGGTGAAACTTAAAAGATAAATAAAATCTGCTGTAGAAATTAAAACAAAATTTTGAAGAAATTTAGTTCCGAATGCACCTCGTATTATACAATTTTGTTTCAATTTGTGTGTTTGTTTGATTAAATAAAATGATGAAATAAATGTTTCTAAATCCTGTCTAATAACCTTATTAATTATAAACCCGTAAAGTATGACTTTTGTAAAGTAGTGTTTCACTGACTAGAAGTGTATAAAGTTATCAACCAAAGAAATTTTCTTTACTTTACTTGGAAATATTTCCATGCTGTTAACCAACACTACTCAACTACTTCTACTTTCTCTTTAGTCTCTGATATTTTTACGTTTTTACCTTTTAAAAACGTTTAAAATATGATCTCTTAGATTGCAAGGCTTTGCGTTGCCTCTTATGTGGCAGAGTAAACAGTCTGATGAATGTTCTTGAAGGCGAATGTTCGTGGCTTCGCCTTCTCGAAATCTCTATAAATGTAAACATGGTTGTCTCAGTATTGTTGTTTGTGTATTTTGTTTACATTTATTCTTGTAGTGTTTGTTGTTGTATTTTTGTATACTTGTTTACCATTTTTTTATGCTTCTGTTTGTTTGTTGTTGTATTTTTGTTTACTTATTTACCATTTTTAAGGTTAAGTGATATAAAAGCAAAACCACAGCATATAGATTCTTCATTTTCGTAACACTATCATAAAAAGAAGTTTCATGTGCTTATGTGTAACTATGAGCAGGATAAAGAATACCCGAACTAAGCTAGAAAATACTGAAAGTTAATGCCCAAAAAATCAAAAATTTATAACGAAATCTTATTGCCATTAATTTTCTAATTTGTATGGCCTTTTAAGCTAGTTAAACAAGAAAAAAAAACTTTAATTCTTAGAAATATTTTCGAGGTAAACACTCATTAGCAGCAGCCTTAGAGTTTGTTTAAAAATTAAAAACAAATAATTCTTCAACTTTAATGCTTAAGATAAACATTCTCGTTTGTTAAAAAAAGAGCCATTAAAGGCTATTTGCTAACTTGTCTCCTCTTGTTAAAACAAAGCCATCTCATGCTTAGCTATACCACCACCAGCCAGCGCACATAGTCATACGACTTGGTGGCTCATAACAAGCATAATAAATATTTTATTAAACAATTCTTCTTCTTTTTCTTGTTTTTTATTATTTTTGTTTTTGTTTCGGCTTAATTCAACAACAATTTAAAAATGTTCCATTAAATGGGGCGATTAAGAGTATGTACACTTACCAACAGGACTTTCTTCATTCCAAAATGAATCGTCCAGCGTATAGTCGGCTTCTGTAAAAGGGAAGACAAGAAAAAAGACAACAACAATGAAATTAGTATCATATTATAAATGTATAGAAGTACATATGAGTCCAAGAGAAAAATTAAAAATGTTTAAAAAAATTGAACAAAAAATAATCCGTGGCTGTTAAGTCCTTACACTTGCAAACTCATTAAGTTGACTTTGTTTTCATTTTCAGTTTCAGTTTTCGTTTTCAGTGTTTCTATTTCAATTTCCAGTTAAAATATCATTAAAATTGCATTTTTATCATTGAAATGTATGGCAACCAAGCCACCAAACAACCAACGAACATACCAACTCCACAGTAACAACAAATGGTAGCAATTGTGGTGGCATCATGAACAAATTAACAGAGAGAGAGACACATTCATGCAAAACACAAGAGCATGAAAACAATCAGATTATCACGCCATTTGTGTTTTATTCAAGAAGAAGAAGAGAAGAAAAACAATCATTTTCGGCATTTAAAAACATTTAAAAAAGAAAAGAGAGAACCAAAGTAATTCCAAAACAAAATGTTGCAAGAATATGATTCGAGCATGCATGTACAGACTCCTCTTATTTGCAGCAATTAGTTGAGGGTCCATGCACTTGTAAAAAAAACGTAGATAAACAGTAAATGACTCTTTAACCGTTATTCGCCATTTGCAGTTTTTAATACAAAGAATATACATAACAACAGAAACAACAACAACACAAATAATAATAATATAATCATGACCATTAAAAGTAATAGAGCTCAGGTGTTGTAAAGTCGGAAGGAAAGCTAAAGCACCAGCTAAGCCAAGTTAATGAAAAAATAAAATACAGGATTTCAGTTACAATGGCTTCCCATTTAAATTTTAATTTTATTTCGTTTTTTTTGGAGATAAAGAATACACAATACTAGTAAGTAATTAAGAGGATAGTAAAATGGTAATTAATCGGAATAATATTTGGTGAACAAAATTGCAATTGTTGTCTCCACGAGAGGTGTATTCATTATTACGAGCATATCTGCAGTTAGAACGAAAAATTTCTTTTTTTTTAATATTTGCTTTCAGTATGAAAAGAGATTCGTGACAATACTTTCCATACGGTTTGCCATTTTACCGTGAATAGATATGAACAAGACATAAAAAATAAATAAGCTCACTGAGTAAGAAATGAATTTCCATTAAAAAAAAATTAGGGTTTGACTCAAACTATATGTCAACAATGGGAATTTGATGTGATTGGCAGCCAAAGACAGCTGCTAAAGTACCCCTAAACATGGGCTGTTAGCTATGGTTTATCAACTGGCAGCATCATTGAATTGTAGTTTCCCAAAAACGATGAAAACTGCTAGGTTACAGTCAATTAAGCAAGACATCGTGCTATAATCGCTTGTATATTTTTTTATGAAGTGAAGGGATTACACTCGATTGACATGCGTTTGCAAATAAAGGGTGCCAAATGCCAAAACGTCGAACGATGCCATAAACCTAAGTTAGGTTGGGTTGACTTGTCAGCCAACCTAATGAGCTTAGCTTTATTGGGTCCTATAAGTTCCTGTTGTTATATCGATATTAACTATTCTGTCATATAATTTCAACTACCGGTTGGAACCTCTTAGCCCTTCCCCGAATGTTTTGGAAGTTAAAATTTTATTCGAATCACTTTTTGGTAGTGACGTTCTGCAAATAAATTCTGGTGACCTAAGAGTTCTGTCAGAGAATGCCATAAAACTATTAAGAGGTGACTTTGGTGAGGAAGTAATCTCACATTTCGGAGCAGTCAACTAGCTGCCAAAATCCTGCGACTTGAAAAATAAGTGAGATACCGGACGAAATTTTCGACAAAGGATGCCAAAATTAAAACTCATGAAAAAACATTTCCTTTTTGGTCATTTATGGACTCCGTTCTAAAAACATCGGCCATCCTTTGAGGACAAGTATGTATCGTGGACTATTTTTAAACCTTGCACTCTATCAAAGCGTATCCCAAGGGCAGGGTCGGGTGAAGTTGTACTCCACATTTACTGGTTATACATTCAGTGCATTTTCAGCCAATGCAGACCACGAAATAATTACATGTTGTCTGTACAGTTCTGCTGATTTTAGCCACTCATGACAACAAATACAGAGCATCCCTATACCGGCAGTTTTTCTATACTTTTTCCTTTGTTCTTTGTACATACATACATTTCACACATTTTCTGTATAAATTTTTTAATAGTGTTGCTGCATTTCATTGTTTTTGAATGAATCCTACTACTTTAGAACGCTTTGAAATGGTCACTTGAGTCATGCCTAATGATTTTACCACGAATCTTGATCAAATAATGTTTCCAATTCGTGGTGTTTTTTGATTGTCATGGACACTCCTTGCGCCTGATGTCAAACTCAGCATTTTTAAAACGCGCATACCTAATCGATATCCCGTACTTTTGATAGAGCAGGCTCAATGTAAAATTCCACATGTTAGCAATGACACGCACATTTAAAACAGTTGCTCAACAAAACTTCTCCCAAAAAAAAAAATGTTGACTTGTACCAGCAAACTAAATAAATAAGATTGACTGATTTCGACAGCTTTAAAATTGCTCTTACAAATGGCTTGTACATCATTGATATAAAACACGGCAAAAGCAAGTGATGCCATCTAACATAAATCACAGGTTTTTAAAGCATGCTGCATCGAGAATATCTGTTTCTGGAATAAAACCAATGAAGTAGTCATACTAAAACAAAACAAACGTTTACAAATGAGACGAACTGGTTATACTATGACACTAGAATAATAGCTTTGAAATGAAATCCAGAAGGCTTATGAAGCCAACTTCGACTAAAGGAGATCTGGAAAACCCTGTTAATACATGATACCCAAGACTCACTCATAATACAGGACTAGTACGAAGCGAATTTACAGAGTAAAGTTTTAAAAATACAAAAATATATCAAATAACAACAGCAAACCGTGCATAAGAAGAGCATTCTTTGAGCCAGCCAAGTGGGATAATAAATGAAAATATAAAGGGCTATCCATTTCGTGGTTTCAAAAGTATGGGACTGGAATTCGACATCTGTCAAACTAAGTTGTGAAACCACTTTTTTTCTTCTCAGTTGAAAGTCTGACATTGACGAAAATGGATCGCTTAACTATCATACAACGCATACAAATTATCAAAACCTACTACAAAAATTGTGATTCTGCCACAGCCACGTATCGTGCTTTAAGAGGAGATTATGGTTTACATAATCGTCCAACTACGCAAGCAATTGGCAAAATTGTGAATTGAGAATCCTTAAGTAATTGAAGAGAGGTCATTACATCCAGAAAAAGTCACTGTTTGGTGCGCTCTTTGGTCCGAAGGTGTGATTGGACCTTACTTCTTCGAAAACGACGATGGAACGACTGTCACCGTCAATGGTCATACGATAACCGCTTTTTTTTTGCCTGCTATTGAAGAATACGACTTTTAGAATATGTGGTTTCAACAAGACGACGCCACATGCCACACAACTCGAGCGAATATGGCTTTATTGCAAGAGACATTTCCTGGCCGCGTAATTTCTCGTCGTGGCGATATCTGGCCACCAAGATCATGCGGTTTGACACCATTAGACTTTTTTTGTGGGGCTACGCGAAAGATCGTGTTTATGCAGATAAACCTTCAACTCTTGAGCACTTAAAACCAACATTCGTCAAGTTATGACTGAGATACCGCCCAATATGTGTCAAAAAGTGGTCGAAAATTACCTCAAAAGAATCAATGCTTGCAACACTTCGCGTGGAGGTCATTTAAATGATGTAGTGTTTCACACATAATGCCAACGTTCTAACTTTACAATAAAAAATAAATATCATGAAAAAATATTTTATATGTGTTTTATTTACGTTTACATTTGAAACCACGAAGTGGATAACCCATTAGTTTGAACTCAAGCAAGAAGTAAAATTTCCAAAAAAAAAAAAATACAAAAATTTAACTGCTTTGGCTATTTCATTTAATCGTCGCAGTATTAATTTCAATTTTCCAAGTGCTTTATACTGCCAGTGTATGATATGAAGCGTATGAGTAATATTTAAAGGAGGTAATATGTTAATATTGCTCATACGCTAACGAGCTTTTAATAAATATCACACACAAGGCAATGTTTCTTTTTTGCATTTCTTTTTATAGAATTTCCTTTTGCATTAAAATATTTATATGAGGTATTAAAAACAACAATTTTAATATTTATTATACACGTAATATTTGAAAACTCTTAAAACGCCAACACCCCCACCACCCATATAGCAAGTTTTTTAATGTAACCTTTAAGAGAAACCTATAAAATATATTCGGGGCTATACAAAATTAAAGTAACAAGAAAACTTTTATACTTTTTTCTTTGTTGCTTTTGTTTTTGTTTTTGTTTTTTTATTTTTATGCCAGAATCTATAATAAAAAACTACTCATTTAATATTAAAAACCACAAAACAACATATGGCAGTGAAAAGTTTTCCTTTTCTTTTCCCATTCTTTTCTACAGACGTTTACGTCAAACAAAATATTCCTTGAAACGTGATGGAAAAAACTTTTTAAGAAAATTAGAAATTTTTGTGCTGTACTGTGCTGTGCTGCTTACACAGAATAGTTTTGCTTGCAAACAAAAGAAAAACCTTATAGAAATCGGTCCTCGTACTTTTGATGAAGGATGAAGGAGGAAAGAGAGAAAAACTACAACAACAACAAAATAAATAAAAAGTAAAGCAAAGAAGAAAGGTTTATTAACTAAAGGATGTGGTAAATAAAAAAATAAAAAAAAACCATGTAAATAAAATGGAAAAAGTTTTTGAGCAAGATTTGCGGTAAGGTGAGAAGAGAAAGTTTGTGGTTTGACACCGTGTTTAACCGCATTTAACAAACTAATACGCTGTAAGGCAAGGCAATCTTATGTAACACTTACTACACTCACATGCATGCACGCACTTTGATGTGTGTGTGTATGTGTGTTCCTTTTTAAAATGTGCAATAATTGCTTTAGTATGAGTGGCGGGTGGTGGAACCTTAGGGTACGTTTGCTCTTTAAATACAAGCAAATTTATATGCACACTTATGCAAATGACAGAGAAATCGCAAGTTTTTTTCAAATGCCTAATGCTTGTGGGCTTTTAATATGAACCGACACTACTTTTTCTCTTTCCCTTCTTCGTATCTCTTTAACGTGACAAAGCTTTAAACACTTTTAGATGGCTTCCCGTTTAAGAAGAAGAAGAAAAAAAAGCAAACACCAGCAATAATAACAACAAAAACAACAACAACATGTTTAAGGCGTTAACACTTTTCGAACTACACTTACGTACAAGGTCTTAGCAAACAGACACTCGTGTTAAGCAAAGAAATTCACACACTCTTGCAATGCGTTAAAACGGTTTATCACTGCGTTAGAAGTGGTAAAAGGGGGAGAGATGGCAAAAAGCTGATGACGACAATGCTTATGACAATGATGCTGATGCCGGTGCTGTTGATTATGTTGATCGTCATCATCAAACATCATGAAAAGCAATTTCATTTGCCAGCAACGACAACAACAACAACAGCAAAATAAAATATTGCCACCTTTTCTAAAATGCATTTACAATACAAGCATATAGGAATTTATGTAGGAAGCCTGTGTTCGTGTTCAGTACATATTTTAAAATAAAAGCCTTCCCCTTAAAATATGCAATGACAATGACAGTTTTTTTTTTTGCATGTCAACAAACACTCACAAGCACACACCAACACTTATGCATCATTCACTCACTCTGTGATTTACAGTCAGCCACACACAAGTGTCAACTACACTAAATTGTTTTCAAAAATTACAACAATACTAGCAACAACAACAAAATCTACATACATTTACTAATACTCCTTAAACAATAAGGCAAAAGCATACAGAAAAACATATACACCCAGAGAGAGGGAGTAAGACCTAGAGAGAGAGTAAAACCTTGAAACAATGAACCCCTTTTGGTTTATGCCAAATCAGCAATTGTAATAATTTTTTTTTAAATGTTTCAAAAACAATCACAACGAAAACATCAAACAACAAAACACCCACACTTCCATACCCCCACACAGACATATACACCCATACTTACATATTAGTTTTTAAACGTGCAAAACATTTAAATTAAATTGCTCAGTGTAAGTGCCTCTTTGGCTATTGCATTTACATGCAGGAGTACAATAAACAAGGAATTCTCTTACTCTCTTTACATATACACGTTACTCTTTATTTTCCATCACACACACTCACTTACTCTCTTATAAAAGTGAGGCCAACTATTCTATTTCCAAGAGCATAATGGAAAATGCATGATGGCGGT
Organism: Sarcophaga rosellei; assembly: GCA_930367235.1. Classification (NCBI taxonomy): domain Eukaryota; kingdom Metazoa; phylum Arthropoda; class Insecta; order Diptera; family Sarcophagidae; genus Sarcophaga; species Sarcophaga rosellei. The sequence goes on from OV884018.1 coordinate 65,910,618, forward strand.
GGTGTTGCTATTGGTGGTGATGGTTGTAGTTGTAATAACTGTTTTCATTTCATATTGTTGTTGTTGTTGCGATCAGTGTGTAATAGGCATGTATTTGTAAACGAGGGCAACATTTCCCGTGCATGTATGTATTTGTTGCATGTAATTTAGAAATCTATTTTACGTTTAAAACTCTTTTCATTGGAAATTATGACACCACAAAAATGTTGATGACTCGGTGTTAATACATTGCACTCGCAATCACTTATACCTTATACATGCACTCGTTCAAACTCAGCTTCAAAGAGAGATAGAAGAGAGAGAGAGAGAGAATGTATCACAATAATCCCAGCCATAATTGAGGCAGACATTTGAAGGCGTTTGGAATTTATGGGACATACAGTGAGCTTTAAAAGAAACGGTACATTAAAAACAAAACATTATTAATAAATTAATAAACTACCATCACTTTTATTTTAAAATTCTTTCAATGCCAGATTTTAAAATTAAAAAAAAAAAAATTAATTTCGAAATATTGTCAAATTTTTTCGTGCACTCTCCTTAAGTAGTAAAAGTTAATGATTGTTAGAATTTTATCTAGTTTATTTTAATGATCACTGTATTTGTACAGTGAATTGCAAATTCCTCGTGAAAGACTTTTGAATGTTTAACCTTAAAATCAAAGGAAAATTCGAAGGAAGCCTTAAAAATTTCTTTCCATTCATACATTTTTTTGCGAGTCCAATTAGAAGCTTGAATACTGGCCTTTTTGTCAATTGGAACAGTCAGAAGAATTAGTCAAAGAAGACTTTAGAGACGTACCCCGTTTTGTTTTCTTTCAATACCCGTGTACATAAATTGCGCACTAGTTCGATGTGTGTCGTTCGAAATTTTTTCATTTTAAAGCTAAAAGTAAATGAAAGACGAGTGAAATTTCTACAAAATGGTACGAACCTATAAAATCATTGCGAAAAATAATTAAATCGAAAGGCAGCGATTTGCTTAACTCACAATGAGTTTTCAGAAGCGATAAGTCCATCATTGATCAGATATTCACTTTATGCCAATTTCTAGAGAAGACCCATGAGAATCAGGTCGACACTGACAACCTTCTTGTCAACTGGAAACAGCATTATAAAATCCAATAAAACCATCCCGTTGCAAAATCGAATATTACTGCATAGCTAATAAGTCTATAACGTTAAGAAACTTCAGCTCCATCAAAGTCGAAAAGAACCTTTCCGAAACCTTTTATGCCATGCAGAGTTTCAGACAAGACGACGTCGTACTTGCTCAACTTTATTAAAGAAATTTTTCTACAGAAGGCGGAAATTTATCACAATGGCACTATCTTTGACAAAAATTGACGAGCTGCTTAAGTACGTCGACGGAATCGACCTATTGAGGCGCATGAAGCGAGATGTTGTAATAAAACGGATGTCTGCCAAAATGGGTCTGGAATTGATGGGAGCAAAACGAAGTATTTGTTATCGAAAAGTAGGAACGAAAAAGAGATGGCAAGATTAGCCAACAACCTTCGATATTTTCAAGGAGTTTATTTACATTGGCTCTACCTTTACCAGCAAAGATTATGTTTGTCTGGTGATTAAGCGTGAATTTTCCAACAGTTGTTATTGGGATCTTAATAGAGAATTGAGTAGCAGGGATCTCTCTAGTATAACGAACTCTTATTCTGAAGGTATCTGCCATCTTCAAAGTTTCTTATGGCAAGGAAGTATGGACACTATAAAGCGCCAGTAGAGCTGTCTTGGGAACATTTGAGAGCAATACTCCACGCAAAATCTAGTTTAGGTTGGCGCACACGACCTTGTCAAAACTGGAAAAGTTAAACTAATGAAACCATATCATCGATTTCAATGACAAGAAAGAAGTTCGAAATCCAAAAAACGAGTTGTTAAATCTAATTAAATAAAATAAGTTCTTAATTGACTTAATTGTTCATTACAATCCTTCAGTCAAGATTGTGTCCTAGCTTCTCACACCACTGACGTTGTGTGTATTAATTTTATACATTAGTGGCGGAACCTACAGTTTAAAGTCGACTTCAAACGACAGCTTTTGAGAAAGTTTTCATGAAAATTTTGAGTTCAGGGTTTTTGCTAGAAATCTGCAGAGAGGAAGTCGCCATCTGGTTTGATGTGTCTGACATGGGGTTTGAAATATATTCTGACGTCTAATAAGCCAACAGACTACCTACTAGACTACGGGGACTACGGCAAAAATCCACGGCATTGAAATCGTCACGGTCTAGTAGGTCTCTGGCTCAAACTCTTGAACATCTCTATTCCTTTCAGCAGAAGAAAATCGCTGAAGATATATTTTTTTCATATTCCCATGGTTCGAGATATCTGACCTAACGTTTGAAACGTGGCCTCGGGTCTACTAAACCTACTAGATTTCAGCGACCAGTATAAATAATGTTTGTCTTAAGTTCAAGCATACAATTGCTTTTGGCAACAGGTTCTATTATGATTTTAATAGATAAGTGAGTCCTACAGATCTCTCTTCAGCAACCTACTTATTACTCCATATTTCTTTCCTATGTCGTGGAAGCATGAACACTGTAATGCATCAATAAAACTGCTTTGGATTCAGTGTGATTTGCCTTGAGTTTGACCTCTGCATTTAAGCAAACACCATTCATTGTGCAACGCTTTTACATCCAATGACTACATTGACTGGGCTATGTTGGGTAAAATAGGAGCTTCCGGTAAGACGGATACTTAATGCAACGAGCATGGAATGTCGAAATAAAGTATGACAAGGCATTACTTAATGGTTCTCTTAACATTCTACTGACTTTAAGCTGGCTTTTATTTCACATGAGGTATAAATGCGTTGCATAAGCAGAATGCCGCAAAAACTTATTCATCTGTTGTGGCCGACATCACTATATACATAATGATAATAATTGTTATTAATTTTCACGCTGTAATCAATCAATTTAAATAGAAAATATGGAATTAAATTATCAACTTTAATAGAACTTTCAAAATTCATCGCAGCTTTAATTAAATTTTCCCTACGTCTCTGATTTTAATTACAAACGAAAATCATCGCACACACTTTATGCGCTGAAGTTACACGATATTGTTTCGAATTGTAATATGAGGGCTGTATGCGAAATGATAACTTTTCCTTTGTTATTGTAGTAGTAATTGTTATAATATTTATAGGTGTAGGTGTATGTGTTGTGTGCATGTATGTGTATGTATGCGTTTAGTGTGTAACCATAACACAACCATTAATACATCATACATGTACACCATGAACCAAGCATGCAAGCGAATGTTTATTGCTCTCCTGCAAACAGTTTTGCATTCAGTTGCATAATTTAATATGAAATTGTATATGTATACACGCATACATATGTCTACAAGTATACGTAGTATGCGTATGTGTTATGTGGCACAAAATTTATTATTTATTAATGTTGATTTCGATTTTGATGGATTTTCCAGAAACGAATTTGTGGCATTTAATATTTACGGATGAGTGTATTTCAACAACAACGTTTTAGTCTTCACTTGTACTTGTACTTGTAGCATTCAGTCAGCATATATTTTAAATAGAAAATGATGCAACAACTACAAGAATATGTATACAAATGGCGTCGTAAATAAAATAGATTGCCAATATGGAGAGATGAATTTTTATGAGTGTGCAAGTTAAATCGGCGTTTGAAAAAAATGAGCATTGTAGTAAGGAAAATTGAACAGACATAACATATATTCGCATATAAGTCGACAGTGAAGCAAGTCACATGTAATATACGACATTAATATTGTTACGAAAATGAAGAATCTAGATACTGGTGTTTTTGCTTTTACATCTTTTTTGCTATTTAACATTAAAATTATAAACAAAAGCCACAAAAATAAAACAATGCAATAAACAAACCTGTTTACAAATTATAGTACTGCTTAATAAAACAACAAACACCAGCATAAAAGAATGGTAAACAACTAAACAAAAATAAAACAACAAATACCAGCATAAAAAATGGTAAAGAAGTAAACAAAAATACAACAACAAATGCTACAAGAATAAGTGTAAAAACCATGTTTACGTTTATAGAGATTTCGAGAAGGCGACGTCATGAACATTACTCTGCCTTATAAAAGGCAAGGCAAGGCAAAGCAGGCGACTGAGTTAGTGAAGTTCAGTCAGTCTTGTGTGAAGACGCGGTGCGTTTGAAGAGAGTAATCGTGGTATGAAGATCTTCGTTACACAGATCTGTCGAATAATTGCCTAGTAATTGTTATTGTTTATGCAAAGGATATAAACAGAGGAATAACAAAGAAAATCAATTGTTGCTGTTTACATCAAGTTGTGAACAGTGGCACACAGAATTGTGCGAATAACAAAGAATTTTAATTAAAACTGAACACAAATTTATTTTTATTTTATTTGCAAACGTTTTTAAAAAGTAAAAACGTAACAATATCATGAAATAGGCCTTACTTGATCTTTTCAAACACACGGTGTCTCACCCAGTCGCCTGCTTTGCCTTGCCTTTTATATGGCAGGGTAAAAAGTTTGTTGAATGTTCTTGATGGCGAATGTTCGTGACTTCCCTATAAATATAAACATGGCTGTCTCAGTATTGTTTTTTGTGTATTTTGTTTACATTTATTTTTGTAGTGTTGTTTGTGTATTATTGTTTACTTGTTTATTATTTTTTTTTATGTTGGTGTTTGTTGTTATATTAAATAGTACGATAATTTGTAAGCAGGTCTGTTTACTGCATTGTTTTGGTTTTGTAGCTTTTGTTTGTACTCTATATTTTTCATTTTCGTAACAATACTAACCCTGAAGATATGTTATCAATGCGTAGGCATCTCTTCATCTTGTATTTAAATCATCTCCTCAAATCCTTCAAAATTTCGAATAAAAATTGTTCAAGGAATTCATCTCTCTCACACACCTTAATCGTGCATAACTTAAGGCATGATTTTCATGCGATATTTAACAACTCATTTCAAACGTACAAATTACTATACATATGAAGAATGTATCTGTATAGGTATGTACACATATACATTTCCGTTGAAATACTACATTTCCTAACAAGTTTGTAAGCTGAGATGTATGAGTATATGTATGTGCATGTGTATAAATTTCTCTCATATTGCTGCTATGTGCTATGAGCTGTAGTCTGACGTTTATATGTTATGATGCATGGAATGATGGTATGAGGCATGCATCATACAAGATAAATTTTTCTGCCACTTAAACCAGCCAACCAACAACATTTCATTACATATTCTATTTAGTTGTGTTTCACATTTTCTATACCAAAAACCGTCTAAAACATGCCACTTGCCTCCTACGCTTGCACTTCACTTGCCACACAGCATTGCTAGTGGTTGGCATTCCAGAGTTATAAGGCGAAAAAAATGGAAGAAACGATGGAAAAAATTAAAATGGAATCCAATTTGTTCGTGCCACTTATATTTTCTCTATTTTTCTAAATAATTTCGTATTTTTTTTCTTTCATTTCATGTTCATGTTCAGGTTCTCTCTTCTTTTTTTTTTTTTTGCTGCAGCGGTGGTAAAAAGTTTTCGCATGTGTGAGTGTGACTGTTTTTTTTTCTTTTAATTTGAAATTATTTTCATTTATTTTTTTTTTCTTTCGTTCATATTTAACTTTTGGCTAAAATGCTAGGAATTACGTATGTAGCAAATAAGAGAAGAAGAGGAGTAAATTGTTGTAAATTGGATTCCCAATTAATGTACAGATAATGAGCGTGTACATGAATTTTATGAAAATTATTTCAAAAATTTTCTGATAGAATTGTAAACGAAATTATAGAAGAAATGAGCAATGAAATGAAGAGAGGGAGAGATAGAGAGGAAAATTGAATTTCGAAATTTATTAGAGGGAGAGAGAGAGAGAGAGAATATGTTGCAATTAAATGTGGTTAATGAAAGGAACTACCATATGTAATGTTAGAAACGAAAGGAATCAAAAATAATTTGAACTATAAAGTTCATGTAAAAGATCAAAGTATTATTAAATTTTTTTTCCATATACCATGTAAAATGGTTTTTAACACATGTTTATCGTACTGCTTAATATGACAATAAACACTAGCAGGAAAAAAATGGTAAACAAGTAAACAAAAATACAAGAACAAAGACCAGCATAAAAATGGTAAACAAGTAAACAAAAATACAACAACAAACCGCTGCATGAAGAAACGCTACGACACTAAAACGATGTTTACGTTTATAGAGATTTCGAGAAAGCGAAGACATGAACGTTCACCTTCAAGAACATTCATCAGATTGTTTATGTTGCCATATAAAAGGCAAGGCGATTGTCTAGTAACTGTTATTGTTTATGCAAAGGGTATAAATAAAGGAATAACAAAGAAAAGCAATTGTTGTTGTTTACATCAAGTTGTGAACAGTGGCACCCAGTTGAATTTTGCGAATAATAAATAATTCGAATTAAAACTAAATACAAATTTATTTTAATTTTATTTGCAGTCTACGAGCTCATATTTTAAACGATTTTAAGGTTAAAATGTAACAGTCTATTTGTTATCTAGCGATACCAATAACTCATCTCGCATTCCGTGTTGACATTTCTGTTCAATAAAGTTTAGCAAGTGATTATGATAAGTGATTGAAGCTGCTGTAGCCTAATGCTTACTCAGTTGGCTGTTTAGACGCACACCCATGATTCCAACATCGGCTCAGACATTTCGAGTAAAACGAAATACGAAAATTTCTTTCGGTGACTTCCTCTCAGCAGTCTTCTGGAAAAAGCTCTCAGAGTGAATAAAATTGCCACTCATAGATAAAATTAATACACTCGACATGAGTGACGTTAGAAACTAGATCATAGTCCTGACTAAATGGTTGTAACGACCAAGTACGTATATAAGTGAAGAAGTGATCATGAATCGTTTGACACCAAATCAACAACAAGTTCATAGAGCACTTTGTCCTTATTTTTAATGTTTATTTATTTGCCTACTAGGTAAGGAATTCGTGCAGCTATTGATCAACTGCTCACTAATATTACGTTTTCCATTTAGAACTATCAACAGGCAAAGGACAGGCAAGTGCGTTGCAAAGACTATTGCTGCTGTAGCAATGAAGAAGATGCAAAAATTTTGATTTAATTTTTCATTGTTTTCAAAATTGCTGGCCTTTATCTTTCGATTACATTGAAAATTTACGTATGGATTTCGTTTACATGCCAATAAAATACTGCTCGTACTAGAATTGTAGCCAAACAATCGTTATTTGCATTACATTTTTAATGATTTGGTTCACCTCAACTGGTCTAACATGAGAATTTTATGCAAAGATTTGTGTTTAATAGTGAGGTTCATTTCTGGTTAAATGGCTAAGTCAATATAAGAACGTTCCGCCTCGGTTTCTCTGGACTAAGCTTATCCCAAATGTTCAATTTTCCATGACAGTGTCACATAAATCAGTCTGAATTTGATTGGTGGAATGGGTTAAGTTGGCTTTGATGTTGGCTGTGCTTTGTAACTTATTCGCATAAATCATCGACTTAAGAAAAGCCCGCAAGAAAAAGTCTAACGAGGTCATATAGCACGATCTCTGTGGCCAGCTAATATTATTTCCCTGTGAGATGACCGTGCTCTCTAAACGCTCGTGCAGGATTTCCAGAAGTGGCATATGCTATGTGGCCTATAATGCTGTCCTGTTTAAGCTACATGTCTTTGGTGTCCTGATCATCCAAGCAAGACCAAAGGGAGTAGCTAATAATCGATCCATTGTACTCGTCGTACAGTAATTCAAATCAAAGTGAGTCTTTCATTCACTTTTTCTAAATATTTTTAAATTATTATTTTCGTTTTTGAATATTTTTTTTACATTAACAATCCACCACTTCCACTTATAAATTAAACATCCCTCAATAGTTTATAATAAACATTTGCCTGTTAAAACACCTCTTTATGAGTAAATTTTCAAATTGGCTGAATGAAAGTTACCGAAAAAAGGTAACCAAAACAAGATTTTTCTACAACGAAGGCATCATTCATTATGTATGAACAGCATTTATAGCAGACGCCATACTCAAATTACTCGATGGTGTTGATGTTGTTACAGTTGCTGTCAAAATTATGATTATCCTCCGCGTAACAACTTGGCTACTACTATAGATCGAATGAAAAGATTAAAGTTAGGGTGTGCGTAATTAAAGGTGGGATGGTGAATTCTTTTTTTTTATACTGAAAATGTTTGATAGTGTGGTGTGGCACTCTCAAAAGGCTTAACTACAAAGAAATTTGTTTGTAGAGAACATATGGGGGATTTAACGTCATGAAACAACAATACCAGACATAGAAAAACTACTGTGTTCCTAGTAAGCCAGCATAGTGATCGAATACTGTATTATGCTGTATTATTATTCATATCCAAATGAAGCGTTTGGAATTGAAGAAAGGTTTGCCAGAGAAAGAATGAAGACGTCATGCATCGACTGTAACTTGGGCAGATTACTTGCAACACCTATTTCGTTTTGATTTCATTTACTATCGAACATATTGGGGCAGAATCACGGCCTTAATCAATAAGTTCAGCGGTAGCCTCTAGCTTGCTACGCAATTGGAACCTTTGTAGAAAATTGTGTTATTACGTTGACCTCTCGTCTTCCTCAGAACACTCTCCATAATGAAATTGAAGAGGTTGTTTTTTACCTTGTCTGAAAGCTATTATAAAACTAAAAACTTCGAAGTAACCTTTAACTATTTTTACAAAGAAACAAGAATACAACTCAAAGAATTCACTCATTAACTCGTTTGATTTGCCTTGCCTTTTACATGGCAAAGTAAACAGTCTGGTGAATGTTCTTGAGGGCGAATGTTCATGACCTCGCCTTCTCGAAATCTCTATAAATGTAAAGAATGATGTTTGCATCCATTATTGTTGTCCGTGTATTTTGTTTACATTTATTCTTGTAGTGTTGTTTGTGGATTTTTGTTTACTTGTTTGCTATTATTTTTGTGCTGGTGTTTGTGGTTTTAGTATGTATTACGATAATTTGCAAACAGATTTGTTTACTGCATTGTTTTGTTTTTGTCGATTTTGTTTACAAATTTAATGTTAAGCAATGTAAAAGCAAAGGACCAGTATCTTGATTTTTAATTTTCGTAACAATATAATTTAGTAGGGTTTGTACAGAAGTTCTGTAAAGAAACTTGACTAACAAATATTTTTTTTTAATTTTTATTTTGGAATGACCCATATAAACTGTGTAGTTGTAAATGTTTTCCTTTCCTATTTTTTTTTTTTTTTTTGTTACAACCATGACTAAAATAAGAGCAAATTTGACGAAGCATTACATAATGCTGTTCATTCATTCACTCATTGTCTGACGATATACACACACGTTGGCTTATTTATTCATTCGCTTATTTTCGATTCATTTTTTTCTTTCTGTTTCTGTTTTTGGATTCCTTTTACTGGTTGCCAAAAAAATGTCTTCGCCTTTGTAGTGGTTTTAACTGTTTGTGTCTGTTAAGGGAAGAGAATTTAAAATTTTTTTTCTTTAAACAGCAATAACAAGTATTAGGAAACTAAATACAAAGGAAGCGAAAAAAAGAGAGAGAGGAGTAACGGTCTTTAGTACTAGTAGCGTTAGCAACGGCCATGTGGCAGCCTTTGCAAAAGGTATTCTAATGTTATTTCATTAAAATTGTGAAATTATTCATGAATTCAAATTAGAAACACGGAAGTATTATTTTGCAAGCATTATTCGGCACCTTTTATCTGCGCCTTAACAAGGTAACCAGCGTTTAATAACTATAACAGTTAAATTAACAACAACAACAATAAAACCACGAAAAGCTAAAACTGTAGCAATGAATATTAACAACAACAACAACTACCAGTGTATATAATAGGACAACGTTTCCTTATACAGGCAGTCAGCAGCATTCATTTTGGATTTCATTTAATCGTTCCGTTACTTGACGCAATTTTCCATTATTTTTTTGCGTTTCGTTTTCTTTCGCTCATGATTATTATCCTTAAGTTTGTTACACAGTTTATTTAGAAGCTTCCGTTTTTGGCAAAAGGATGTGCTGATGCTGTGAAGGTTGGTTGGTGTGGTGGAGTAGTGCTGTTCTGTTTAGCAGGAAGCCGGTTTGACAAAAAACCACAATTTATTTAAGATGGAAAAATGCGTGCTTTTTTTCGCGTTTCTTTTGTGGTTTCTGTTGTCTTTGTTTTAGTTCTCCGTTTTTGTAAATTCCTTGGTTGATTTTATTTTCGCCCAAAAAAAAAAAAAAAAATATTTTTTTTCTCGTCTTTCTCGCCACCCATAATGAAATTGTTTCATGGCGTGTTACATTTCAAGGATGCCGGGGATATTATTTTAAACAAAATCACCTTTTGAGTTTATGTGGCATTAAGCAATACTCACTGAAAATCCACCATCAAATTGGAGTCTGTAAATATTCTTTTCTCGTCTTCCTTTTTCTTTTTCGGTTTTTACGAAAGCTTAAATAAAATAATCTTTCGTTCGTTTATTTTCTGTTCGTTTCGTTTTTTGCTTATGGTTTAATTAAGCGGCAGCTTAATTTCTTATCTCTCAAGTAAAACAATGAATAGAAATTGTGCTTCGTTTTGATAAAATACCATTCAAGTTTGACATGCAAAAAAAAACAGAAGAAGAAAAACAAGCCGTGTCATGAAATGTATTTGAATATATTCCTTAAGACCTTAAAAATGGCCAGAGGATAAGATTAGAAGAATTTAATGGAAATTTGTTCTTAAAACTGTAAAGAACTATTTAAAGAGCAGCTATTTTTTTAGGAGAAACAAAACAGAGAACCTCATGGAAACCCAGTTCTGAGTTATGTAACTTCAAGTCTATAAGACGTTAGGATTTCACAAAAGTACCAGGTACCAAGTACTTAATATTCATTATAAAACTAGAAATTGCAACACAAATAACTAAAACAATACGAGTTATAAGAGGCCAAAAATCTTGTATTTATGACTTTGGAAAGATTTGTGGTTGTCGTAGTCTAGGCGATATTGTGCTTACTACGTCAATGTAGCTTAGCTTCGATATCTTAAAAAATTATTGGAAGAAGTGTTAATTGCGCTGATCGCCTCTCAAAAAGTTGTGAAAGTTTATAATTAACAAGTCTCTTACACAAATGTGGGACTCAGCACACATGGATAAATTTATTTGTTTTTATTTTGGTTGCAATCAACGAACTCATATTCTAAACGTTTTTAAAATGGTAAAAACGTAACAATTGGTGTCAGAAGTGGGATTGCAAATTCCAAAAGTAAAAACAAATATGTGTTTATTTTCAATTAAACTATTTATTGTTCACACTACTTTTATGTGCCACAGTTACAACTCCAACAATAATTGCTTGTTCACTATTCTAATTTTACACTTCTGTCCGCGCAAGCACTAATAACTCTTCGCTAGATCTTCACAATAGCGATCTTCAAACCACGACTTCGCACGCAACGTGTCTTCACACAAGACTGACTGAATTATTACTGACTCGTTGGCCTTTTTATATACGCACGAAATCTGTCTGATGAAGATTCTTGAAAGAGAACGTTCGGGGTTTCGCTTTCTAGAGAACTATATCGTGACCACATTGTTGTTTGTGCATTCTTCACACTTGTCTATCCCTTTTTCTCTCATGCTTGTTGTTGTTAGTTTACTTGAAACGTGTTCGATGTATTTGTTAGTGTGTATTTGTGTCGTGTGTATTGTGTACACATTGACTCTTGTTGCGTTCGCTTTCATTGCGTTTTCGTTATCTATCTCTTTCATAGTCATGGTCTTTGTTTTTGTAGCTTTTGCTTATTGTTTTCATGTGAAATGATATTAGGTATTTTCCATTTGCGTAACAAAATAATACAATACTCTGGCGAGTATGCAGCAAAACGAGCAACTCTTAGCCCATACTTGTCGCAAACATACGTGATTGCATCTTGAAAGTAGGTACAGTCAGCATAAAAGGAATAACACGGGATATCAATTTAGATTTCTCATGACATACCAAGTATTTTGAATACATTTTTTAACTTACTTTAGTGTAGAGTTTACTAAAGTACTGCTACCAGAGATATCCAATGTAAGCTCCTTAATCCAGTTGCCTTGCTGAACTTCAAGATGCTGTTACGAACTGGCTTCTCACACCACTTATGCTGAATGTGCTAATTTTATACATGAGCAGCGGGACGCATGGATTAAAGTCGACTCTGAACAATAGGTTCTTGAGCAATTTTATTTATTCTCAGAGTGTTTGCCGGAATCTGCTGAGAGTAAGTCATCGAAGAAATATTTTTTCATATTTCATTCTGTCCAAGCTATCTGGCCTGGGGTTCGAACCGTGGCCTCGCGCCTAATAAGCTATCATACTACCTACTAGACTACGGCGAATTCAATTATACCACTTGGGTAGCTTAATTACGATGAAGTGTTGAAACAAAATGTCGAAGTAGAATTAATGGACACCGTTGTGCAACAAAATTTCATACAAAATTCAGAAAACGTTTCCAAGCAGCCTCTTCACTTAAACTCCCTTTTAAATTAATGCATCTTATCCGAAAATAATTAAAATCCGTCAAGGACGTCAAAAATGAGGTTCGTAATATTATGCTTTCCGGTCAGTACGTAGCAGTGAGGCATTAAGTTACAGACGATCTATTCCAATAGTAGATTAGAATAAAACACATTTTTTATATAAACAGGCGGCCTTCATGTACAAGTTTGGGCTTTATGCAGCTTGTCTATCCAAATATGTCAGTGTATCACAGGAATATTTTACTACTTAGCAACAATTTAATTCTTATGTTGGCAACCATGACTGCAATCAGTGGCAAACTGTAGTAATCTGGAAGACTTTCTGAGTCGAAACTTTAAGCCATTGGTATATATTTTCAAATAATTCGAACAAAAATCTGGTTTAGTTCCTCAAATTTTCAATTCGATAAAAATATGTTTGTTGGCAACACTTTAACGTTCAGTCTTTTATGACGATCTTTAATGATGTTTTCAGTTGAACTGCTTACAAAAACGTTGCTGTTTATTCCTTCAATTAAAAAATTTACGCGAATAATTTGGATATTGTTGAAAAAAACAGAACAAAAAAAAAAAATGTAAATAAAAATAAAAAAGAACAAGAGTATACGCGTAAGTAAAATTCAAATGCAAAATACTTGTTCTTCCTTTCTTTTCTTTTGCTTTAAGGTTTTAAGCAATAAAAGTTTAAAGGAAAATAAGAAAAGCAAAAAAGAGAAAAACACAAAAACGAAAACGCAAATGAATTTTTATCAGAATAATTTTCTCATTAGCGCATCTAAATATTCAAAAATTAACCCAAAAGAATTCAAACGAACTCATTAAACTAAAAGTATAACAAAAACAAAAACAACAAAAACAAAACGAAAAAAAAAATAAGAAAAAGAAAATCTAAGAAAAGGAAAAAAGAAGAAAATTCCTGTGGCATACATTTAATGAAACAAGCAAATTTAGCCAAGAGAGTTGAGATGAGAGGGTAGGGTAGCAGATGGAATAGAATTAAAAACAAGATACTCGACTGACTAGCAGTGTATTTTGTTTATGGCTGAGGAAATAAAATAAAAAAAATAAAAACAAAATTGGACGAGAACGTTTTTATTATTGTTTAGACTCACTTAACAGTTTAGAGAGTGTTTTTTTTCGGAAAATTATTCCGGAAATGATAGAAAAAAACAACAAGAAATTCTGCATAATTTTTCAATGAAGAAACACGATTTCATTTCGTTTAACTTTTCTGTTGTTGTCGTTAATTCGATAAATACTCCCTTAGCGGTGCAGCGTAGTGTAAATAAGCCAGGGATACACAGGAGTATTCTTTTTCTTGACTCCTTTACCCAACTCCTTACTGCATTAAAACTTTGTATTTATGCCGCATGACATTTTCGTTTATAGACCATTCGCGAATAAGCAAAGCGTGTCAGAGTTTCAATTTATGATGGTAGTTGGCGTTAAAATGTTTTCTTCTTTTTCTGTAACTTGGGTTTTCAATTTCTTAGGTGGCATAAATATGTATGTATACCGGGTGGTGGTAATCTGCGATGACGAAAAGTAAAATATGGCTTCAATTATGAATAAATGTTGAAAGACTTTACGCATGACAAATAATCCACAACATTTGAAGAAAAAATGAATGACAGCACTTAATACAGAATAGAAGAAATAAGCTGAAGGCTTTTGATATTAAAAAGATGAAAGACAAAACTCAAGGTTAAAGGTTTTTCTTCTTAAACTGTAATCCACCAATCAACCATATGGGTTGGCTTCTAACTCACACAGAATTATCTTAAATTATCACTGTAAGGAACTGTCTCTCTAATAAGCACTCTCCCGTAAATACTTTCTGTGATATTGTTAAGAAAATGGAAAAATCTAAATACTGGGGTTTTGCTTTTACATCATTTAACATTAAAATTATAAACAAAAGCTATGATAACAAACCTGTTTACAAATCGTATTGCTTTATACAATAACAACAAACATTAGCATAAAAAAATCCTAAACAAGTAAACAAAAATACAATAACAAACACTACGAGAATAAACAAATACACAAACAACAATAATGAAACAACGATGTTTAGGTTAGGCTAGTGTGGTAGCTTCATACCAAAAGCTTACTTGAGCACGCATAGTGGCCCGTTGAGACGCCACAGGTGAAAAGCAGTCTCTACACTGACCAATTTCTTCCGGACCAAGGAGGGAGAAGTTGATCAGCGCACGGGATGTACATTTAAAGCAGGACTACGACTACGGAAATCAGCAAGAAAGTTTGATATACGAGGCTATATCCTTGACATCAATGGATGATAGCTCCATCTAGCTGACAAGAGTTGGAGAGCCAAATAACCTAAATCTGCACCCCGCAAAAAATGGGCATTGGCAAAGAAAGTGGATAACAGTATCTTCTTCCTCTACGGATCTGCACCCACGGCAGAAGTCGTTAAATGGAAGGCGCATTCTTTCCGCGTGTCTACCCATAACAAAGTGACCTGTAAGCATGACCGCTGTGATCGAGATAATGTTACGGCCAAGTCCAAGTAAAAGAACGATGTTTACATTTAGAGATATCTCCATTCATCAGATTGTTTATGTTGCCATATAAAAGGCAAGGCAAAGCAGGCAACTGAGTTAGTAAAAGTTCAGTCAGTCTTGTGTGAAGACGCGGTGTGTTTGAAGAGAGTAATCGTGGTTTGAAGATCTCCGTTGCAAAGATCTGTCGAACAATTGCCTAGTAATTGTTATTGCTTATGCAAAGGGTATAAACAAAGAAACAACAAACAAAGAAATTGTTGTTGTTTACATCAAGGTGTGAACAGTGGCACACAGTTTTGTGCGAATAATAAAGAATTTTAATTGAAACTAAATACAAAATTTATTTTTATTTTATCAGCAATCTACGAGCTCATGTTTTAAAAGGTAAAAACGTTACAATGCCATCGAAATTTTTATTCATTTGAAAGATCCTTTAAAGCTATAATGTGTGCATGTCTAGGTGGAAAGCATCCAAAATGTCCAAATTGCTATGACGTTTAAATCAGGATGAATTTAATGCATGGCTTGGATTGGGTTGGCTATACTGATCTCTGTGGTTTGTGACTTATTTCCATAAACCTGCGACTTAAAGAAACCTTGTGAAGAAACAAAAAAAACGGGCGCATCGCACAATCGCGTTGGATAGTTCACATCGTCTTCATGTAAGATGGCCATTTCCTCAAATCAAATTAAAACAAAGGAAAAATCTGTCTTCTATGCCCTCCATCTGGAAATTTTTTGCAAATGGTATTAGTAATCAATAGCAGGAAGCTTTAAACTTCATATTCTGCTTATCATATATGATATGTTTTATCAAAATCCATTCTTTGTGTCTAGACTGAATGTTCTAACATTAATAAAAGTAATTTTTAATAACAATCTTTGTGCAACTAAAATATTTAATTTCTCTAAAAAAGGATGCCTCTGCAAGGAGCAACGAGTTTAATCTTAAAATTTTTGTTGTTGTTAACATTTTAATTGAAATTGTTTCTAATTTATTTATATTTGAATGTGTTTTACACGCGTGAATAGCTTCATTTCAGTAACAATCTTCAGAGAATGTTGTTATCCTATACGAAATGAATGTCGAAACCGAAAAATAAATTGAAATGTTTGAGAAAATGTGCCAACACACAAACACTCACCACTGCACCTGCATTCATGTAAAAGAGTACTTTACTAAATAAATATCATTAAATGAACATAAAATTACAAGTGAATTAAAAAATAAAATCAATAGGGTGGCGTATCATAAGAGTTTCTAGAGCGGTTTTCGTTTCTCTCTACCCTGTTTACACTAGGACACAGTAAAAGGTTTTATTCTTTGATAGTTTTTGGAATATCGGCGAATTTTTCAATGACCTCGAGGTACGTTTTTACATCGTATTCTGTTCACTTTATGTGTCAGTCGTTAGCAGCAATAAAAAAAGGGAAATAAAATGTATCTAACTTGACCTACGTATGCGTTGTATGGGAGGGAGAAGGCTATCAAAATTTGCCTGCAGTATCATTTCTAAGGAACTGCATATGAAACCTCGTATCTCCTCCATGCAAATCTTCCCGAAAGGTTCTTATAAGGATGAAGTTGCGAGGCATATTTTTGAAGTTGGCAAGTATAGCGCAACCGCTAAAGGTTACGGATCAATGCAGTATAAAGGCCAAAAAGACTGCAGTGGAGATTGCTAAGGATGACCACATGTCTAGAAAAAGTATTGCCAAATTTACTGGCAGCCAGCATACCAACCTCTAAAATGGTCAATTGGAAACGATTTCCCAGTCACATGTTTACTGGTATAGGAACGTATTGTCATTCTGGAAGCTGCCGGGTGGATGAATTGGCTAGATATTGTTCAACCATTTAACTAATGACTGCATTCTCTATAATGATTACTTAATTGAAGGACTTCAAGCTCAGAATTGATCATTTTGAAATGGATTGCGTGAACACCGTGGCACATCGGTCTTAGTTTGAGGAACGATTACTTGATATTCATACGAGACGCATTGCCCTATGGTCAATGACTTATGTACATAGGAGACGGAGAAGGCGACGTATCTGTTCTTCATCTCTTGAGTACATACCCCAGCTATATGTTCGTCGAAACAGTGTAATTTTACTGATCTATCAGGCATTGTCATCTAAATGGCTTTACTAGAAATTGAGGATGTTTCCTTAGTTAGATAAAGGGGAAAACTGTGGTATAACTGTGGTATAAAATGCGGTTATTTACTGATCGCCACCCCAGCTGAGGCATTGTCTTCGTAATGAAATTCGTAAACTTGACATCATGCAACCTTTCAAACGGTTTTATACGTAACGAGACATTTTAAACAAAGTGGTTAAGAAACTACAGTCTGTCTAAGGGTACAGCTAAGTGAAGTCGCTGTAGTTGGCCTACTAACGTGAAGCCACGGTTCAATCCCCAGTTCAGATAACTCCAACAAAACGAAACATGGAAAAATATTATTATTATTAATATTTCCTCTCAGCAGATTTCTGGCAAAAACTCTGAGAACTAAATAAAATTGCCATGAAAAAGTTTCTTAAAAATCTGCCATTCAGAGTCGACTTTGGACTTTAGGTCCTGTCATTCATGTATAAAATTAACACAAGCAACATAAGTGATTTGAGAAGCTAGGTCGTACTATTGACTGATCAGAGTCTTTTTTACAAGGGCCTTGCTTTCTCAGTAGCACTGCACTTTGTGAGGTTAGGTTCAATGCTTCTTTAAACTGAATCAAGAATGGAAAGAAATATTGGGAATATTCCTCCTGACAATCTCAGACTGAAGCACCTCCCTTAATGTGAGTGTCAGTAAGTCCTGTCTATCAGGGTAGCCCCCTGTTAATCTTACAATCATTACAGCTATCACAATGAGTTTAAAATGCATCCTGCAAAAGGTTAACCATATAAATGAAAATTAATTGTATCTTTATGCGGATGCACACACACACATATATAAAGTGCATTAACAAGATATTGTTAAATTAGATGTTGGTGTGTATGTGTGTATATGTGTGATTGCTGTTGATATGTTGTTGGCAAATAGAAGTATACATTGCTATGTACGTATTTATCACATACACAGAGAAAGTGCATTAACAAGATATTGTTAAATTAGATGTTGGTATGTATGTGTGTATATGTGTGATTGCTGTTGATATGTTGTTGGCAAATAAAAGCATACATTGCTATGTATGTATTTATGTAATTACATGTATTTGCACACATACACAAACAAACAATCACATTGAAATAGAAAAAAAGAAATGGAAAACTCAATGCATTTGTAGATCCGTTAAATATTTTTTCTAAAAAGGTATCGTTCGCAATTGCAACATGGAATTGCGATATGTAATGCTGATGACGATGGTTTTTCTATGGATTCGTTAGAAAACTTACATTTGCTGTGGGATTGCTACTGATGCTGATAACCATGTCACTGATGATGACGATGATGGCGATGATGGTGATGTACTAAATAATATTATCGTTTGCACATTTACAATTCTATGTAATATATGTACATAATATATGTATATGCTGCTAGATGGGTATGAATAAATGTATTTCATTTGAGAAAAAATTTCCATTTTTTTTTCATTTTAATTTCAGTTTAGTTTAGTTTGACTATGATAATGATGATGATGTTGCCACTCGAAATTCTGACGTTGCTACTTTTATTTGAACGAGTTAACATGTAAATTAAGCTTAACGCTTCGTTGCTCTTCAATTTCCAACTTTAATGCTTAACGCGATTTTCATTACACTCACAAAAACACACAACACTTACATACACAGAACACATACACCTACCTATACACGCAGAGTAGAATAACATTAAAAAGAAATTGAAATGTTAGTATGGCTGTCTGCTGGCTTGTGTATGTATTTGTATTTGTATTTGAGCAATTGAACTTGCAACACATATACATACATTAAAAAAAATTCTATAATTAAAGCAAAACGAGTGTATCGGTGTATATAAGAGAGAGAGAGAGAGTGTGTCTATTAAAAAAAAAAAAAAGGAGTTATAACAGACATTAACGTCTTGTTGTATAATCATTACAAAATCAACTCAGTAGCAAAGTTTATTCTTTAATACACTTGGGCCGGTGGTTGGGGATGTTTTTTAAATACCCTCCCCCTCCCAACCAATTACCCAATTTAACCCCACCATACTTAGAGTGCGTACATTTTTCTCTCTCTTCTAGTTTGAAGAGTAACAACATGAAATGAAAACTGAAACTGGCAATGGTGGTAACTGTGGTCTTGCTGGTGGCGGCAGCATAAGAAGTCATGGTCTGAGAAAATGGTTTCTTTTTTTGTAAATGAAAAATTTGTTTGTGGAGCATTTAGAGGCATTAAGCAAAATAAAGCAATAGAACCATAGGCATCAACAACAACAACAATTTGTAATTTTACTTTTTTCCCTTCTTCTCTTTCCACTTTCACTTTTAATTTTTTCAAGACAAAATTAAGCAATTTATTTTTTTGGCTGTTTTATTTTCATCATTCGGCCTACACTCAAACCAATATATGTATTCAGTATGTCAATATGTTGGTAACAATATGGAAATTTATTTGAAAAAGTTTTCGCCAAAGTAGCAAATTTGTCATGAAAATATTGTTACGTTTTTACATTTTAAAAACGTTTAAAATATGAGCTCGAAGATTGCAAGTAAAATAAAAAAGAATTTGTGTTTAGTTTTAATTAAAGTTCGTTATTATTCGCACAATTCTGTGTGCCACTGTTCACAACTTGATGTAAACAACAAATACTTTGTTTGTTATTTATCTGTTTACACCCTTTGCATACACAATAACAATCACGAAGCAATTATACGACAGATCTTCAAACCACGATTACTCTCTTCAATCGCACCGCATCTTCACACAAGACTGACTGAACTTCACTAACTCGCTTCCTTTGCCTTGCCTTTTATACGACAAGGTAAACAGTCTGATGAATGCTCTTGAAGGCGAATGTTCGTCTCTTCTCCTTCTCCTTCTCCAGATTTCTGTTTCATTGCTGTTTCGTTATTGTTGTTTGTATATTTTGTTTCCATTTTTTCTTGTAGTGTTTGTTGTTGTATTTTTGTTTACTTGTTTATAATTTCAATGTTAAGTGATGTAAAAGCAAAACACCAGTATCTAGATTCTTCATTTTCATAGCAATATAAAGGAAATGTAGAAAAGTGCTCATCAAATTCCAATAATGGTAACAATACTGCCTTTATGGAATAATAAAGCAACCAGCAGAGAAAGAGTGGACTCATAATTATCACCGTTGACTGTTGTCTGTAATTCTCTGGTCGTCATAGCTTTGGAAGACTGATGTATTGATTCATACTTTAACTACGCCTTAAATAGTTTCAAACAAAGTACATCTTGAGATTCAATAACCTTACAATCAGTACTATGGAAATGAATTTGATAAGCTGGCATTGAAATGGTCATACAGATGATCTAAAAAATTCACCGTATTTCAGACTGAAATTTTTGCTATTGCTGCACACATGGTTGAAACTGAGGACCTACCTCCTTCAAACGTGATCATATTTGTAGACAGTCAAGCAGTAACTAAAATGCAGGGATCCTTTCACGTCAAATCAAACAGTGACAGGACTCTCTACAACCTATACTTCGACACATAACCCGCCTCTACTAAGTTCCAAGCCACTGCCTTTTTCGATGTTGATTATATGTGTAGACAGTCAAGCAGTAACTAAAGTGCTGGGATCCTATCTCGTCAAATCAAGAGGCGTCAGGAGTTTCATGGACTTTCTACAATCTATACGTAGACACAACACGCGGCTCTACAGGGTTCCGGGCCACTATGGCATAAAGGTAATTGAAAAGCCGGACGAACAGGAATGGATCTTAGATGATAAGGAGGCGATAGAGGGGATATATGTGCCTCGACAAGAATACATTTCAAAATTGGAAGAAACAGCATGCAACTCAACAAACAGTGGGTGGCCTAAATACCTGTATGCCGAATTTCAAAACTGCTTTGTCCAGCAGTAGACAGCAAGAGAACAGGGAAACTACTTGAGGTCGATGAGAGAATGGGTTGCATTCTAATAATTCTAACAAGATAATGCGCTATTGCTATCTGTTTCACTGAAAAGCTGGGTCTGACCCACCAGGATTATTGCAGAATCTGCCATAATGTAGAGGAAACAGAAACGGTACAGAACCTTTTATGCCCTGGACTCCAGGTCAGATGTCATCGGTTTCGGGTGAGAGAAGAAGATCTGGGCATGGGTTTGAACGTGCTATTGCGAAAACTGCTGGGAATCCTAGCCACCACGAACGAATCATGCCAAGAGGCATGATCTAGATCAAAAAATTGTAGAAGCTTTTCCAACCTCAATTTAATTTTATCTGCAAGTCCCATACCTCCTACTGTAGCTCAACAAAATTTCCTTTTCCTTATTTTTCCCATTTGAGTGTGTAAAAATATTCAAAAAATTATTTTATTTTCATTCGTTGCCTGTATACTCATCGTATATATATTTAAGTGAGTTGTTGTATCATTACAACATGCATACTTATGTGTGTCTGTTTGATTGTACGTTTGTTAGTTTATGTGTCTGTATATTCGTTAAATTCCCTTCTAAACGAGGTTATTAAGACAGAACAGCAAAATTTGTTAAAAAAAAGAAAGAAATGAAAACGAATGAAAATAAAAAACGAGTGTAAAAAAATAAACCAAATTGGGAATAAGGAAAGGAAAGTCTTTGAAAGTGTTACAGAAATGTTATTTTTTTTCAAATCTTGTTCATTTTTTATTCTCATTTTAGTTTTCTTTCTCCGGTTTCCTTCGTTTTTTTTTGTAATTTTATTTTTGTAATTCCAATTTATTTTACAGTGGTTGAGGTTTAACCATGAGCTAGAAAGTTAAAAGAAAATTTTATTTTAACAAATTATTCAGAATTGAGTAATTGGATGTATTTTATATTTTTTTCTGTAATTTTGTCTATTATAAGAGAAAAAGAAAACGACACCAAAAAGTTCTGAATTTTCTTCTTACAGCGTTTCTCCTGGAGCACAAAGTACATCTGAACTATGCGATTTACTGGTCTCAGTATTTCGTTATACGTATTAGACGCATATACATTTACTCCTCGCTACTGAGGAGAAACCTATCTGAGTAGATACTTAGACACAGTGAATGCAAATAGTGATACTGGAATATAAATCTAGATATTCCTCCAAATTCTATGGAAGTATACACCGAATGCTCGAAGAAAAAAATGCAAACGGATTACGGTGTATATATCAGATACTCATACAGATGCCCGGATCACTTCATTGTCTTCCAGGTGGCAGTCATGGCTTTCCTACTAATGATTAAGTGCGAAATATTCCCTGAAAATGTACTGACGTACTCGTACAGCCAAGCAGACATAAAGTACTTGTCGAAGGACTTATCAACGTTCAAGTTAAGCTATGTCGCCTATTTCTCCATAAAATGAAGAATTAGTTAAAGATCTCCACTCATTGTGAGCCTAGGCATACTGAAATACCCGGAAACTATGTAACGGAGCAGTACCTAATGTGATCAGCGTACCGGAGTCCCTTTAGGCACGATTTTGTGTGGAAATTAAAGGCAAATTTTACTCTTTGGCTAATACTTCCTCTATTAAACAGATGCTGTTCGAGAACTAGCGCGAGCTGGACGATTTTTATTCCACAAATCATTTTTGCCTCTCGACGATTTACTACATTTCTTCAGTTCATATGAAATACTTGTGGAAAAATTCCAACTCACAGGAGCAGGAAGAAAACTTCCTATACTTTAATGAGCCATTGCCATTATCACAGAATGAACATGTTGTGTTCGAGACGTTCTCATTCTGAATACGTGTAGACCGGTTACCAACCTCAGCTTACTCCCGGATAGTCTGTATCAAATCTCCTTTTATTACAAAAAAAAAAAAAAAATACTTGGTTTTGCCTCTCATTAACCTTCCTTTATTTAAGTATACCTTACTCCACAGAAAAATTCTATCCTCATCAGAGGCGTGTAAACTCTTCTCCTCAGAAGCTTATCTACCTGATCATAACTGCGATTTCTTACAGGAGATAATATTCCCATTTTCTCTACCAAGCTAATTCAGCTTCTCCAGTAAGTTCCACAATATCTTCGACTTAGCCTTATAAGAACCAAGTGCTTATATGGCAGTCTAACTGTCAGACTCTTTGTGTCTTCTATCTAATTTGAATTGAGCACATCTCCAAAGCTCTAGTCTTTATTACCATGTACGAAAGAGTATTCCGTGCATCCCGAAAAAAAATTACTGCTTGGTGAGGTTTTTGGCTTGATGCCATTATCGGTTCATATTTCTTTGAAACCAAAGTTGGCTACGCTATCATTATTAACGGCGAGCACTATGGATTGATGACTTGTAACTTATTTTGGATGTGGATGATGTGGACTCCTACAGACTGTAGCTTCAGCAGGACGGCACTACGTAAGACACAGTTCATGCCTCATTGGAGCACGAGCGGCTTGAAGGCATGGTGATCTCCAATTGCTTTGATTTCAACGGGTCACGCAGATTGTGTGATTCGACGCATTTAGAGTTTTTCTTGTGCAGTCTTCTTAAGTCTTAAGTCTTAAGTATAAACTGCAAAGCCAATATAACTCATATCATCGCTTAAACTTAACCTAATTTATAAGCCAGAGTCATGGAAAATCAGACAATTCATATGTGTTCTGCCCAGAGAAGCCGATATATTCCACACATGGAATTAAGAGACAAGAAGCCCTGTGCAGTCTTCTTAAGTCGCTGGTGCATGCGAATACCATCAAACAAATGCAATCTAATTTATGAGCCACAGTAATGCAAACTTGGACATTTCTGATATGCTCTAGCCAATATTGTACTCCACACATGGAATTTAAAGATAAGAAGGCCTTAAAAAAGGATTAAATACTTATACCGTCTGAACCCAAAAACACTGCTTCCATGTTTATGTACAAAAGGCACAAAAACTACGTGCTGTAGTTCCACACTTAAGGAATGGCATTCCTTAGCGGAAAATATCAAGTATCCCTCTTCGTTTTAAGCCAAATAGTTCCCTCCAATGAACCCACTGTCTGCTTTACAGACAGCCATTTTGTTGAGTTTAATTTTCAAATTTATTTCTGCCAAAGTGAAACACCAAAACAATTTTCTTTTCATATTTTTTTTTACACATTTTTTTCGGTGAAAGAAAATCGATAGAAATGTTAAGAATTCTATTACTGTATGTGTGTGTATGTATTTCAATTGCTTATTTTAATAGGACTTAAACTTATTACAAGCAAACACCCTCTTAATTTGGCTACGAGTTCTTTTTCTCTCTCACTCTCTTCTTTTTTCGCTATTTTCTGGGTATCTTTTTTAAACATTTTTAGTTGCCACTTGTATGTGTAAGAGTACGTTGATGATATTTTTACTTGCAACAGCAACATTTTTTTTCTTTAAATATTTTCTCTCATTTTGCCTTTGTAAGGATATTACTTTTGGGGATTTTTTGTGTCTTTTTGCGTCTTTCTTGGCGTTTTTTTGTTACACAGTTGAGCGAATGTTTAAATTAGAATTTACGCTGATTAGAGTTCACTTTTTAACAGAAGCAGCAGCTATTTTTTTCCGCTTTGTGTTACACTCACACACAACTATTATCACCAGCAGCAGCAGAAGCAGAAGCTTTGTAGCGATTACGAAGAAGCGTTTCATTCTGCTGCGTTTAATGGGCTCAGTGAAGGTGAACGCATACAAATAAAAGAAGTTGGTCTCCCTCGAAATCCCTTGTGTTAATGTGGTGTGTGCATTTAAACAGGAATGATAATGAATGTAGGTATGGTAGGTGAAGCAGAAAGACGCTGAAAGAGGCAGAACGTTTTGGGTTTTAAACTCATAATTACTTTTAACGCTGATTAAGACTTTGAACAACAACAGCAACAACAACTATCACTGAAACTTAAACAATTTTTGAATATTTTTCAACGAACTATTCTAAACGTTCAAATATTTCCGGGTGTGTCTTCATTTCAATTTCAAATTTTTTTCTCTTTTTTCGCAGCACTTTTGTAACACAAAAATAATCCTTTTATTTAATTATTTTCTCTTTTCTTTTTCTTCTTTTGAGATTCTTTTATTTTGTTTTCCTCTGTACACAAATCCACTTCATTGATGCTTAAGTGGAAACAATTTGTTTCAGAATCCAAACGCTTTGCCGCTTTCGTATGAGAAGGTAAAGCGTAGGAATTCTAAATCAAAGTATAACCAATATTTACAAGTCTCTACTTTATTTTTTTTTTTCTTTTATTGTTTTTATTTTTTTTTAATCCACTTTACAAATCCTTTTGATTTATTTTGCACTTGTAGCTTTTGTTTGTTTGTCTTGTCTTCTCTCCAGGCGTTTGATGTCTTCATTCTGTTCTGGCCATTGTTGTTGCTAGCTGTTACGTTTATCAATAGGATGTCCTTGTATTGCTTACCTCAAATTAATTGTATTTGAATTGTATTTAATTTGATGAAGAGCGGAGAAGACAGTATTAATTAAAATCTACAAACGAATTTGTAATTTACGCTACCTTATCCGCAATAACAATAAGAAAATTAAGTTTCTTTGTTTCATGCAAAAACATTTTGAAACATTCTTATCGCGCGACATCAATTATTTACCCTCGTCGTGGAGGAGGAGGCTTAAAAATTTCACCCACAAAATTGGCGATAATATTGAGGTCTTAAATGCTTTGGTTGGCTTATCTATAGTACCGGCTTATCAAGTTCATATTGTGGTAACAATGTTTTTCAACAAAAGTAATCTTATTTGTTCCTTTATTCTTCTGCTTAACCAGGCGTAAGCGCAATAATTTGGTATACAGCATTCGACCATTAATTAAACGATTTGCTTTGTTCTAAATAACACTATAAAGGTCTTTTTAAGAAAAAAATTTTTAAAATCGATTTAAAGAAATAACAATGCCGAACATTTCTAGTCGCCTAGAAGTCGCCGTAGTCTAGTAAAGGCTTTGATTCCTTACCTTAGGTCAGACATCAAAACGATTATATGAAAAAATATTTCTCCGGCCGCTTCCTCTCAGCAGATTTCTGGCAAAAACTCTGAGAATAAAATAAAATTGCCACGTTAAGTTTTTCAAAAAATCTGTCGTTTGGAATCGACTTTAAAACTGTGGGTCCCATCAGCCATCTATAAAATTATCACACACACCATAAGTGGTGTGAGAAGCTACGTCTTAATCCATGCTGAAGAATTGTAATGACCAATTATGTATGCATGTATGTGTGAATATTCCTAAAACTCGTTTTAACATTGTGTGTGTGTTGACAACCTCTGGATTGGTAGCAGCTACCGAACTCCATGAAGGAATTTTCCATACTTTTCTAGCATTTTCCACCCTTCGGGAGACATCTGGGCAATAGCGTGACGAATATTTATGAAGGGCGACTACCCGTGTAAGTAAGATTTTTGACGTTGCCCTACAAAAAAGTCTAACGCTTCAAATCGAATATCTTAGTGGACATTAATCGTTGCCTGAAACATATCTTGTTGGAAACTTCTTGGGTTTACTACTAACTTCATTGGTCTTTACATTACACTTAAATGATTCAATTATTTACATCGTCTGCAGGAATGACCATCACTGATTTCACACTGCGATTACCTTCAACCAACACTAGTTTTGCGATACTTTATTGCACCATTTCGTGAAAGCGTATATCGACGCCTCCATTCTATAACGTTCTAAGTGTACTTAGAACATTTTTAATGTTCTTGTATTTTTAAATTCTACGGTCTCTAACTTAAATACTGTAAAAATTTGGTTATGACGCACCGATCCGTTCCGAAGTTATATGGAAAAATGTACTTAGAATACACATGTAGTCGTATGTCGCGTGAAAACTTTGAGAGCTCATAACTCAAAACTTTTTCGACTTAGAATATTATAGAACGGAGCCGTCGATATATCAAAGTGAATTGGAAACTCCCTTATTTTCCTTGTGGTCTTATTCGAAATGAATATCCTTAAACAGAAGTAAACATGACTTTGGGAACCTTATAGTCGTTCATTTCAAAAGTTTTTTTTTCATACCAAAGGTCAACAGACATTTCAAATGCTAGAGAGATCGTGTTAATACTGGAAACAGCAATCAGATTTTCTTAAGCGTAAGACTCTTGTGGTATTGACTGGCCATCAATATCTTATTTTAATTTAGTTTGTCCACTGAATGTACTTTACATACATACATACATAATTGGTTATTACAAAACTTTAGTCGGGATTACAACCCAGCCTCTCACACCACCCAAATTGTGGGTGGTCATTTCATCAGCTTAAAGTCGTAACTGAATGACTGATTTTGGAGAAACTTTTCATGGCAATTTTAATTACTTTCAAAGTTTTTGCTACAAAACTGATGAGAGGAAGTTGCAGAAGAAATATTTTTTTCATATTTTCTTGTGTGCTGCATGTTTAGCTAAGATTTGAACCACGGGTTAGCATCTAATAAGCCAACACACAGCCTACTAGACTAAGGCGATTTCAAACTGAAACTTGATGTTGCCAGTATACCTGAAATTATTCTTTTTGGGAACTTCTCATATAATTAAACCAAAATATTTCATGCAATAATGCAGTGGCACCATCTTATTGTAGCCATATACCGCCTATTTCATAATTTGTAATAGCAGGATAAAGAAAATATCGATTATCGTACGGCCATAGTGCTCCGAATTGATGGTAAGGGATGCTCTAGAATTATTATCCAAAAAAGGCCTCATTGCACCTCCAGATAATACCGTCTACCCATCGCTCTATTTTTCCGAACGCAATGGCTTCTGTGTAATCCTTTAAGGGTCTTCCAGGGGTCATATGCAACAATTTTGCTTGTTAATGGAACTCGTGCATGAGAAATGAGGTGAAATTTTTGAAATTTGAAATTGAAATTGTCAGCCTAGCTGTGGTACTACATGTGTGATTAGGTAGTCAGTTTTAATTGTTGCATAAGTTGAGGTCGCCGTAGTCTGGTAGATAGTGTGTTGGCTTATTATACGTGAGAACCTGGATACAAACCGCAGGTCAGACACCTCCAACGAAAAGAAATTTGAAAAAATATTTCTTCGACGACTACCTCTCAATAGATTTCTGGCGAAAACTTTGAGAACAAACGAAATTGTCATGAAAAAGTTTCTCAAAAATCTGTCGTTCAGAGTCGACTATAAACTGTTGGTTCTTCCATTCATATTTATAAAATTAATACACACTGCATAATTGGTGTGAGAATCTAAGTCGTAATCCTGACTGAAGGTTTTAAATGACCCATTATGTATGTATGTCTAATTATTTTTGCCCCATCTGCCTTATCGGCCAGATCTTGCACCATTCATCAGAAATTGGTGTATTTCGCTTGGCATTAACAGATTATCGATTTTTTGGCTCGAAATCTATTTGTTGCCAGGCCAATTAGAAAAATCGATGGTTAATCTCACGCCTATAATTTTAATTTAATGTTGCAACAAATTTTCAAAACAAAATGTCGAATAGAGTACTTTAAAACAAAATATTATCTTGACTGCATTCAAGTATATAATTAAATGCTATTTGATGAACCAACATAAACATACACACACATACACCAAAGCTGATACACTCAGATAAATATTTGATTTAAAATATTTGCATGATTTACGGTTGAGTTTGATTATTAAACTTTTTGATTTTGATTTGATTTGTGTGATGATTTTGAATTTGATTTTTGATTCCAATTTAATATCAAATAACTTTTATGCATGTGTAAGCAGCAAATACAGACAGACCCCCATATACACAGATACTAATACATATAAATACAATTTATATATTGAAATATACATAGATAACATATATACGAGGGTAACTCCAAATTTATTTACCTTTTTCTCCGCGTAATCTTTTGCTAGCTTGATACACCATCACAAGTGGTTGTTTGTCAATTACTGGTAAGAGTTTGAGGAATATGGTGTGTGTGTGAAACAAATTTCAACTTTAAAGCATTTTTATCGTATTATTCAGAGCGGTTCTTCCAATTTCATTCAAGTCGTTTTAGAAAAGCTGTCGGCTGTTAAATATCTTTCACTTGAAGTGAGAAGTGGAGTACAAAGTCAGTGAAACAAACTTTGCTACTTTTATGAGGTCGCCCTGTTGTGCTAGAATTTGACTATATAATAAAGAAATTTGTAGAGACTGGATGGGTTCCAGATGTGGGTTACGGATGTAGATTACAGATGTGGTAACAGAATTGTGCATCATAATCACTGCATAACTACGAAAATATCGTTTCTGTTACAGAAAATGTGGCGAATTGTTGTTTACATGTCGTGCTTAGGAATGCGGCCTGCCTTATGGCTCTTTGTGGCTTACTTTGAACTTGAATTTGAACCTCCATCCAAATAAAATACGATTAACGCAACAATTAAAGCCTGCTAACATAATGCCTTCGATATGCTGATTAAGTAATAGTGAGGCGAAGGTTTATATTCTACAAGTTCTCTCCGTGCATCTTTGTAGCACAGAAGAATGAACACTATGAAGTGTCAATGCAGCAGCCTTGAGAGTATTCGATAGAAAAGTCCTACATCATATTTTCGGTCCATTGCTAGTTGGCTGTCATTTTCGCATCCGATGTACACTGGCTTGGCCACATCATTCGGATGGAGAAGGATGTCCCGGCGAGACTTGTATTTTACGCAGAGGTATTCGGAAGTCGGCGAAGAGGCAAAGAGAGAACCCAATGAAGAAAGCCTGGAAGGATGTGTTAAAGCAGTTCGAAATCGGGAAATCAGGTTGTTAATGGCCAAGTAAATAAGTAAAAAGGGGTAGACTTTTAATGCTGAATTTGTGGACAAAATTTTCTTCAGCAATGAAGTTCATATCTGACCCGGTGATTACGTCAAGAAACAAAATTCGTGTATATGAGGCTTGGAGAACTTAAAGATGGTGGTGGAAAAGCTGTACATACATAATTGGCGTTACAACCCATGAGTCAGCATTGCTACCTAGCTTCCCACACCAATTATGTTAGATTTATACATGATTGGCGGAACCTACAATTAAGACTCGATTCCGAACAACAGATTTTTGTGAAACTTTTACATGATAACTTGTATTTACTCTCAGAGTTTTTGCCAGCAATCTGCTGAGAGGAAGTCGCCGAAGCAATATTTTGGCCATCAAGACCGTGTCATTTGACGTCGTTATACTCTGTTTGTTGCAGTGCATGAAGCATATGGTATACTTGGACAATTTCTTGACATTGGTGGCTATGAAAGCCAATAATTCGTCAAGTTATTACTGAGATGGTACACGAAATGTATGAAAAAGTTATGGAAAACTGCGCCAATACAGTCGATCACTGCACCCAGTGGATTGGTGGTGGCCGATATTTAAACGACATTGTATTTCGTACGTAATAGCTAGCACCAATCCATATAATGAAAGAAAAGTTCCATCAAAATCATAGCTTTTTGTTTTATTCGAATTTACTTCCGTTATCGATAAATAGATAGCACAAAAAGACGTTCGATAGACTGGAAATATTTGAAGCCCAAAGTAAGCAGCATCTGAATAGCTCCTTACATACACATATCTTTCACGAATTACTACTATCATCTACAAGCTAAAGGTAATAATTGGGAACACCTCTCGTATATTGTATATAAAATTTATTTTCTACCCATATGAATATTAATATATGTATACAGAATACCTCTCTGTAAATATTTACAATAACAATTTATTTATGTGTGTATGTGTGTATTTATGAGATTCATAATATTATCTTTGATTTAATGCATGTGTGTGTACTTATGTGTGATGTGTGTTGCTATATATTTCTGCCTGTATATAAGGTATCTCAGCAATGTTTTATTGTTATTGTTGTTATTGTTATTTAAAGATAATGCTTAGCAACAGTTACTAAACTTTATCAAAATGTTTTATGTATGAAAACACAATAATTTTCTCTGATTTTATATGAATTTTCTCGACATCAACATCAGTGTCGCTGTTGTCAGGACTGTCACCCTTTTTGCGTTGTTCATTATCGATGTTATTCATCGCTAAGAGACATGCCATGTGTTGCTATTTGAAAGAATTTTTGTTCTTTTTTCATGAATTTTGTAATTGGAGATGGTAGCAGATTATTGGCTTTTTTCGTCTTTTTTTGGTTCAAATCATGACAAATTTCTTACCTTTTTTCTTACCCGAAAATATTGGAATTTATTGAATGGAATGGATAAGCAAAATATTTCTTTCTTGAATAAAATTTTTCTAAAAATAGAATTTCACGCTTTCCTTAAGATAAGTAAGGTAACGTGTGGGTTTAAATGTTTACAAATAAAACTTTTTCTTATCTATTGATACCAGATGGAAACTAAGGATTTTAATTTCTTAGCAATTTTCTACTTCTTAAGCAATGTTTGCTCACTGCCGCTTAAATTTTATCGCATACCACATGGTATTACTAATACAGATTGCTCGAGTATAGCAAGGGTTTATCATTGTTGGCTTTCAAATGTTATTTTAAACAGAACTCCTAACAAGTTTTGATTTTGGTTGTGATGACATTTTTCTTTCATTACAGATTGATTGCAGCAGTCTATATGTACATACATACATACGTAGTTGGCCATTACAACCCTTCAGTTAGGGTTACGACCTAGCTTCTAACACCACTTATGCTGTGTGTGTTAATTTTATACAGATTTTTGAGGAACTCTTCATGGCAATTATATTTAGTCTCGGTGGTTTTGCCAGAAATCTGCTGAGAGGAAGTCGCCGAAAAAAATATGTTCTCATATTTTTCGTTGTGTTGGAGATGTCTGACCTAGGGTTTGAACCGAAGCCTGATGTCTAATAAACCAACACACTATTCACTAGAATACAGTGACTACAGCGCTCTATACTCTGGTCTTAGACATAGACCAACAATAAATGATCATACGGCGTTAAATTGTATTGTCTTGCTAGCCACTTGAAGTGATTAAAACGTGTAGGCGTAGTTTAGTAGATAGTATGGTGCTTTAATTGACGTGAGGCCACGGTTCAAAGTCCAGGTCAGACATTTCCAATGCATCGAAAATCTGTCGTTCGGAGTCGACTTTAAATTGTATGTTCTGTCTATCTATGTATGCAAAGAGCTATTCAGATGCTGCTTACTTTGGCTCCTAACATTAGTAGTCTATCGAATGCCATCTTGTGTTATCTATTTATCGAAAATGGAAGTAAAGTTAAACAAAACAAAAAGCTGTGATTTCGATGAAACTTTTCTTTCATTATAATGATTGGTCCTTCCCATTAAGTACGAGGAACAATGTCGTTTATATATCCGCCAGTGGATAGGTTGCAGTGGTCGACTGTATTGGTGAAGTTTTCTACAACTTTTTCATACATTTCGTGTGGTATCTCAATTGTAACTTGGCGAATTATTGGGTTTCATATCCACCAATGTCAAGAAATTGTCCAAGTACACCATGTCCTTCATGCATTGCAACAAACAGAGTCTAATGGCGTCAAACGACACGGGCTTGATGTCCAACTGACATTGGTAAAACATGAAATTACTTTTTGTGGATACTTCTCATGCAATAAAGCCAGTTTCGATTGTATCATGTATTCTTTCTGTGCCATTTCCGAAGAAATATAGCTCAATGGCAGCATCAAACCAAAATGTGCACCAAACTATCGGGTTTTTCGGGATGCAATAGCTTTTCGAAGTCGTCGTAGCCTAGGAGAGAGTGTGTTGGCTTATTAGACGTGAAGCCACGGTTCGAACCACAAGTCAGTCATCTTTAACAAAACGAAATATGAGAAATATTTCTTCGGCGACTTCCTCTCAACAGATTTCTGACAAAAACTCTTATGGTGTTTTCTTTTCTACAAAAAAAATGTCACCCTCTTACAAGGTGCATTAAAAAAATTGTTGACCAACGCTGTTATAATGTAATTTTTATTTGAGATGAACATAACACAAATATGAAAAAAGGGTATGCGCCGTGTCCTTAAAAATATGTTGTATTTTTTGATTTGTTTTCAATAAAATATGTAAACATAAAAAAGGTGTTGCCAGATCGCTAATTTTTCGATTTCATTTTTTAGGGCTTTTTTTTATAACCAAATAACATTTTTTTAACACAGTTCTAACACTGAATGCAATTTTTTATATTACTGACCATGTAGCTTTAATAATTCCCTTAAGGTTACCCCACAAAACCATGAAAAAATTAACTTCAAAATTGGATAACAATACTAGGTGACTTTTTTAAATTTCATCTGGTAGCCCTATAAATAAACAAAAGTCATTTGCTTTACAGGGCATTATCAGCACTCTCGATTTATACAGGGCGTAAAATGCAATGCCCTCCACCATTTTCAAGTGCGAATTATTTAGAATAAAACATACCACCCTTTTAAAGGGAGAAACATTTTTAAGAAACAAACACAAAATTCCATTTTTTAAAATAAAGTGCACATTTTTTGGTAGAAAAGAAAACACCATTAGTATTAAATAAAAAATTGCCATGAAAAGTTCCTCAAAAATCTATCTTTCGGAGTCGATTTTAAACTGTAGGTTCTGCTACTCATGTATAAAATTAGGACACACAACAGATGTGGTGTGAGAATCTAGGTCGAAATGCTGACTGAAGGGTTGTAGTGACCCATTATGTATGTATGTCTGCTACTCATCTATCAAGCCTAGTGAGACAACGGATAATGACATCCAAAGTTGACACAAAATCAAACAGTTGTGTTCCCAAAATCTTTTGTTTGTTCCTCAATATCACTCCGGCATATTTCATAGCACACAACTCTCCCTTATATAGTGTCATAGCAAATCTAATTTCATTAAATTTTCTAATTTTTCCCATTGTTCGTTAGACACTAATTCATTTTACACGTCTCAATAATGAATTTATTTTCGAGAATTAAAGATAATTTGTGGCACTTTATTTAAATATTTATATGTATTGTTCGATGCCTTTAATGGGAAATTCCGAAAACAGTGTTAATTTATGCCTCAGAAATGTAATGCAAATATACGTACGTAATTGGCTAAAAGCTAAATCAATAAATTAAGGCAACACACTTGTAATCGAATACTTCATTTCAATTTAAATCGATTCTTTTATTTCATTTTCTATTAGCATGAGAAAAATTTATTGCATTAAATAGACTCATATGATGTAAATATACCGCAGGCGTATGATTAATATAAACACACTATATAGTAAGTGTTTTAAATTAATAAATAACTCATACGTCTCATTGTACTTAGTTTTGTCTCTCAATCTTAAAGGAAAGCCACAATTTATGTAGTATTTGCAGCAGCCGTGATAATTAGTGTTCTAATCAGGGCTTCAGTGAAAATAATCATTCCAGTTAAATTTATTGGAATTAATGAATTTATGTATATATAATAAAATTCCATAAAATTCATTATTTTGTTTTAAATTTGTTATACATATTAAATTTTGATATGCTAAGTGAATGCTTTATACATGAGTGGCGGGATCCACAGTTTAAAGTCGACTCTGATTTTCTTTACTCTCAGAGTTTTTGCCAGTAATCTGCTGAGAGGAAATTGCCGAAAAAAAATTTTAATTTTTCTTTATGATGGAAAATATTTAACCTGGGGTTTGAACTGTGGCCTCACGTCCAATAAGCCAACACACTACCAACTAGACTACGGCGACACCAAAGACTGGCAGCTGCAGTTAAAAACTACTTTTAATGATTTTAAAAAGTAATTTTCTTTCGTCTTTGAATAATTCTTATAAATATTTAAAGTTTCCCATCCTCCTTCAAAAACATTTTAACCGTCTTAAACTGTTGAAAACGCTTTTAAAAGCAAAAGCAAAAAAGCGTAGCTTTTAAGCGACTAATTACATCGATGATGCTTGTCGCTCTACATTTAATTTTAATATTAAAATGACAGAAAATTTAGCAAAGAAACAAGTCAAAGGAAAGAAAACAGAGTAAAAGAACCGACAACAGCAGCAACTAAACAAAAAATTGTAGAAAAAAATTCATTTAAAAGCAATGATGGCCGGAGTGTACTTCTTTTAAAAGCAGTTTCCATATAGACTTATAAAAAAATGAATAGAATACAGAGAAGACAATTTGTTTTCTTAAATTTTTTATGAAGATTTTTCGTTATTATTTTTACTTTCTGTTTTCAGTTTTGTCTCTTATATTTTTTCTCTCTGATTTTTATTTTATTTTTAGTTTATTTTAAGGCTTTTTGCGCTTTCTTTTTATTATAAATTTGTCTTTCCTTTCTTTTTTTGAGCATCTTAGACTAGACATTTTAATAGAAAAGACTAGATGCTAACAACGTGGCTGGTTTCAAAATTACATGAAATGCAGAGAAAGTTAGTTCATCGGGCTTATAAATGGTAGTGTTGCCGAACCCTGCGTTAACATATTTTTATAAAGCCGGGAATAATAATTGTCTACCAATAAGGCAGAGAAATGTTTAGCAAAAGCGTCAGATATTTCAACTGTTCCATACAGTTCCAAGAAAAGTAAGTCATGGCAAGACATGGTCGACAAAATTTAATACATACTTCAAGGTTGCAATAAGTATGTGTAAAACGTTGACATCAAACTCCTACCATTCGGAATATGTTTGATTCATACGTCTACTCATTGGGATTCATAACTTTAGACAAATACTTATAATACTCATAAATGATTTGATGATGATGATTTACAGTTTTAGTTGTTGTTGCATTTACAAAAAAAAAAGAAGGTAGAAAAAGACAGCAAGCAAAGCAAACACACAAAGTGCTAGTGAGTATTTTACTCTTCGCACGCGAAGTATACTTATTTTGGGATTCTTGTATATGTTGAGTCATGGAGTGTCGAAAACAATAATATCATACGTGTTCTTAAGTATGAATATTATGAGTATTTCAAACTTTGAATATGAGTAGAGGTTCCATTAAAATAAGTATGAATGCGTATAAGTATCATATTATGAGTATGTATTATGAGTATGATATAAGTATATATTATGAATATGATTCGAACCTACTCATCTTTTTGAACACTAATCGCTGATCTCTGATACTGATTTGCTCATAAGAGCATCGTTAATGGTGATTTTTTACGAAATAGTTTTTGATTGCAAAATCTTTATGTAAATAAGATTCTTGACATGTGGGAATAATAAATATGCTTTGTAAGGTTTGCTATTTCACAATATTTAGCCTAGCAAACGTACTATGTTAGCTGGAGCGCTTTGCAGAAAATTTTTTTTGCTCATCAGCATCCTTACGCAGAATCAGTCCCGGAATTTACAATTAAAAGAGATCAAAATCGAATATCCCCTTCCCTCTTTGTATCTGTCTTTTTTACCTTCAGTACACTGATCTGCATAAGAGGGGACATACCCTTAACATGTGAAAATTTAAAAAATATTGATTGAATCACTCTTTTTAAAACGTTGTTCGATTTTTTACTACAAGACCTCGTTCAATAAAATTTAATTCTTCACTCCATTTTTAGCCATCTTTTTAAAAAAATTAAAATCAAAAAGAAAATGTTGAGACAGACGAAAAGAAAAAAAAAACCAAAAGAAAAGAAACGAAAGAATGATTTAATAAAATTAATTTTATGCCACTTCTTATGGGCGGACATCATAGTACAGCGTCAAATGTTTTTAATGAACTTGTACAACATGAAACGAAAACAACAAAAACACCAAAAACAGGACAAAAAAAACAGAAAAACAAAAAAATGAATGAAAAATTAACGTTAAAAACTGTTTTCTTGAGGATGAGATGAAATGAAATGAGATGACTTGACTTGGCTTGGCCAAATGATGTTTAACACTGACATTGAGCAGTAAAGGCAACAATTTGAAACGTTTTTTGGAGCAGAAGGAAGCAGCAGGCCAAAGATAAGACGACTGTCATCTCAGGCTAATAATTAAATTGTGAATAAAACGTTGGAAAGAAAATGAAAAATTATTAAAGTAGAGAGCGAAAGCAGATAAGAAATAAATATTAATGACTTTATAAATGTAAGCAATTATGAAACGCTTTTTGAAATTTAAATTTTTTCTAGGTTTTTTTTTTGCTTTTCTTTGTTGAAACAATTTTTATTAAAAAAAAATTAAAAAAAAATTTCCAAAAAAAGGAAAACAATTCATTGTATTTTTTCTTTTACTTTATTTTGTTGTGTTTAAAAAGAGAATTTTTTCGTCTATGCCAAGACCTAATTTATGACCTGTTTAGTTCGTCATATAAAGCCAGTAGAAAAGCAAAGATTCAAAAAAGAGACGAGAGAAAAAAAACAAAACCTAGCTTCAGTAATTATAAACTTGTGTTTTGTTTTTCACAAAAAGGAACATTAAATGAACATTATTTTTGTTTTTGTTTTTCTTTTCTTTTCAGTTGTTGTTGTTAAACAAGTCCTAAAAAAAATAAGGGCATGATGTATTCATGCTGTTCATAGTCTGTTAATCAATTACACAACACAGGTCTTTTGCATTGAATCTTTTGCTTGCTTTCCTTCATTCTTTCTTTTTGCAGAATTTTTCTTTTTTTTTTTGGTAAATTCATTTGAAATGAAAACCTGCCTTGCAAAAACAGAATTTTAAATAAGAAAATGAAAAAAAAAATAAACAAAATTGGAAGCCATTTCATTAATAACTGGGCTAATTAAGGAAAATTAATTGGAATAGAAAATTATTTGTAATCGAGAGGGAGAGGGAGGTTATTGACATTAAGATTTTCAAAGAGCATTTTTGAATTCACATAAGATTTCATTTTGAAAGATTTGCTGCCTGCATTATGTTAATAAAACATTACTTAATTAATTTAAGACGTGATTTGATTTCTTCATTTTTAAATCGACGAGTTGGTAAATCTTCTCACACCACTTCTGTTAATTTTATACATGAGTGGCAAGACCTACAGTTTAAAGCCAATACAGAATGACAGATTTTTGAAAAACTTTGCATGGAAATTTTATTTACTCTCACAGTTTTTGCTAGAAATCTACTGAGAAGAAGTCGCCTAAGATAAATTTTTTTCATATTTCGTTTTGTTAGAGATGTCTGCCCAGGGGTTTGTACCGTCCAATAAGCCAACACGCTATCAACTAGACTGCCGCGACAATACATTTTCTGTCGATAAACTCTAGGTGACCAAGTATCTACTCAGGGGAAATCTGCTCCTTCGATTATGTCCTTACGTAGAATATTTGTTGGTGAAATACCTTTAGGATTGTCTCATTTAGAATTCCTCTTTAAAAATTACTTAGAAAATGCATCGTATAGTGTTCAAAATCTGGGATTTATGCAAATTATTGGCATTTTCTCACAATGGAACTAAAACAACGTCGCGAAAGTTTTTCAATAGATTGCTCTTATCACCTCGTTTTATAACTATGGGTAGGACATGATTGCACCACTTCATATTTGAAACTGAGACACATCTAAAACAGTAGACTTGACTGTAAGATTTTTGGCTACAGAGTCGGTAAGTACTTGAAGCTACAGTTACGATCATTGCGTTATTTTTTTGTGCAATAAGTAAAATACTGAATGAAAGGTATTGAAAGCTTCGAAAAGGCAAAGCAATAAAGGGCGTATCTAAAGTGGTACAAAAAGGCCACATTTCATGGTTAAACTTGGCATTGCAAATTCAAATCATAATATTCAATTTACATTCAAGCTACAGAGCACATAACATCGATAATAATTTTGTTGTGGTCTCAAACATCAACTCCATGACCGTTTAGAAATGTTTAAGAAAGACTGCCACATGAAATACATATATCCCTGAGTTGCTAACAGGAAATACCGCGAACTAAATACAAAATTTTACTATTTTCGTATAAGTTCGTTAGAGCATAAAAAGTGGATTGAATTCTATAAAATTTAAAGAAATAAACAATAATTATTAAAACACTGTCAAAGGACAGTGGTTTACCGCAAATCACTTCAAAAGAGAACAACAGATGAAGAGCGGGAATCTGATAGATTCGTCGGTCAGATTTTCTCTGTTATACTTTTTCATCATCGTCGATCGGGTGATAAGACGACGAGTGGATTCTTCACAGGAGTAGATTCTACAGGATCAGAGTAGGTTTTTGAAATTGTAGTATTTTTTTTCTGCCAAGAATTGGATCCTAAGACTGGAAAGCAAATCTATTGGGACCACATTTTCTTTTTGTAAGATTTGCAGTAACGTGGGTGAGCTGCAACTTGTTGACCATACTTTGTGCCTTTGCCCTGGTTTGCATAGGCGTAGACTCACAACTCTAATGTGGAGGGTCCTTCAAAGTCTTTAGTGAATTGGCCTTTGCTAGGCTTTTTGATATTGAGAATAGGATTTTAGAGTAGTATATCGAGTAGGATTACTCCATTTGGCTCTGTTCGTTTTCTCTCTCTTACTTACTTAATTGGTCATTACAATCCTTTAGTTAGGATTAAGACCCAGTTTCTTAAACCACCCATGGTTTCGGTGTTATTTTTATTCTTGAGGACATACAGTTTAAAGTCGACTCTGAATGATAGCTATTTTGAAAACCTTTTTATTTCAATTGTGTTTACTCTTAGAGTTTTTGCTAGAAATCTGCTGATATTTTATACAAATATCCTTGTGAATATTTTTTTCGTTAAAAAACCCATCCAGACTGTCTATTATTGTGTAATGATTTATTTCTAACTTCGATATCTTTCAACTTTAAGTCTAAATGTCACATAATTTTTAGAATTCTTTTCCTTCCCATTTCATTTCAAATAGTTTCACGTTGTCTTCGGGTTTTGTTTTGTTTTTGTATTCCCAGGCAGAAAACAAGTCTAAGCATTCCATATAGCAATAGTTATGCATCCGTTTTACAATAACAAGAATGACAAGAAAATTGAAATACAGATACACAGTAAATGAATAGCAAACTTTAAGATAAACAAACAATAAACAATTAAAAAGAATATTTCAGGTAAAATATACACATACAGACAGCCTACTAGTGACTGCTGCAGTACAAATAAATATACATAGAATAAGAGAGAGAAAGAGACACAGAGGGAGATAAAGAAATACAGTAAAGAGCAAAACAAATTCGTATTGTTTTGTTACGGCCATAGCCGGGTTAAATTTTGTTTTTTTTTTTTTGTCTGTTGCCACAGAGACACATACAGTCAGCATTGGCATTCAAATACGGCAGCCAAATGGCACAGTGCAGACAGCCAGACAGACAGAAAAACTGTCCTGATTTCATTTAAATTGTTTGTTTTTGTTTTTATTACTTTAAAAATATATTTTCTGTTAAAGACAATAACAGCAGCAATGAGTTAACATAGATGCTGCAAAATGAGCAGTATACAACAATAATAACAACAATAACAGCAAAATAATAGAAATAATACTGCAGGAGACAGGAAGTATGTAACATTTGCAACCTACAATAACAACAACAACAACAACAAAAAAAACAACTAAGTGAATTGCCATATAATGCATTGCCATTGTCTAGCTCTCCCTCTCTCTCCGTCTCTGTCACTGTCTATTCCTGTCCCTGTAGTTTGCACAACATAATGGCAATAGTAGACACGAAACGAAACAAATAACAACAACAACAGCAACATAATGCAGCTGAGGTTATTGTAACTATGACTTGAATTGTGAAGTTAAAGACTCCACTCACAATCAGTTCAAACTAAAATTTTCGCTTATTTTAGTCCTGTTGTGTCACTGCTGACATACAGATAGATGAACAAATATAGAGAGAGGGAGAAGGGGAATAAAGAGAAGTTGCAACA
The DNA here is from genome assembly GCA_930367235.1 of Sarcophaga rosellei. Classification (NCBI taxonomy): domain Eukaryota; kingdom Metazoa; phylum Arthropoda; class Insecta; order Diptera; family Sarcophagidae; genus Sarcophaga; species Sarcophaga rosellei. Next base: position 65,951,538 of record OV884018.1, read on the forward strand.
AGACAAAGACCTTTGCCTTGCTATTGCTGGTAACCAGGAATGCTGAATTATGGATTCATTCATTCATTCATTCAATCATTCATTCATTCATTTGTAGGCGGAAAATATGAAAATAATTTTGCAGGTTCGCTTCCTACCAATTGTTTGACATTTTAAATGGATTTTGAATAGAAAGTCCTCTAAAAAAACCAACACAACAGAGTGAAGTACTCAGAAAAAAAAATAAAATAAAAAGTATGCATGTGTCTGTGCACCCCTTGTGAGAGAAATTTAATTTACTGCAGAACAGATTTAAATTTTGTGGACGTTAATTTAGATTTAAACACGTTGACGTTTAGTGTCAAGCGAAAATGCATCCACAAAGGTCCTTGAAAATGTTCAATCTCTGCAAAGATCATTAAATTGATTGAATGTAACAATACTGGCATGCAAGGTAGATTAATGCATGAGAGATGAATTAAAAAAAAGCCATGAAGATTTTTAAAACACCTTTAAATATTCACTCTTCGACAAACTAATGACCGAGTTGCAGCACGATTATATACGTTCAAGTCTTTATGCCCAGATCAAAGTTCTTACACGATGGAATTATTATCTGCGTAATCAGATGTACATTTGAACGCATTAGACTTCTGTAATAGAATGCCTGTAGCAGAAGTCATCCCGAAGTCACCGTAGTCTAGTAGGTAGTGTGTTGGCTTCGTAGACATGAGGCCACGATTCAAACCCCAGGTCAGATATCTTCAACAGAACGAAAAATTTCTTCGGCGACTTCCTCTCAGCAAATTTCTGGCAAAAACTCTGAGAAGTAAATAAAACTGCTTTGAAAGGTTTCTCTTGTTCGGAGTCAACTTAAACTGTAGATGTCACCATTCATGTATAAAATTAACGAACACAACATAAGCGCCATGAAAAAATAGGTCGTAATCCTGACTGAAGGGTTGTAATGACCAATTATGTATGTATGTATGTTTACAGCATCCCCTGCCTCATAGCCGGAATTGAATAGAATGCACGCAAAAATGCTTGGGGAATCATTTCTTCTATTCAATTACATTGGGTATGTTCCTTTGAATGGTGTTAACAGACTATCAAGAATTACTAAGCATTTCCGCGTTAATCGTAAGATTAACTGCTAGCAAACTCTTTTAAGACGAGACCATGTGGTTGAAATTTTAGCTCAGAGGTCGTGAAAATGAAAAAATATTTCTTTCGTCGCCTTCCTCTCAGCAGTCTTTAAAAAAAAATTCTGAGAGAAAAATATCTCACAAGCCTATCGTTCTTTTAAACTGTATGTCCCGCCACTCTTCTTTAAAATTAACACACACAATATGGGTGGTGTGAGAAGCTAGGTCGAAATCCTAACTAAAGGGTTGTAATGGCGAATTAAGTTAACGAAAAACTGATGCCCCATAGAGAAGAACCTAATGAGCCTTTCAACAAAGACTTCCTGACTTTTACAGTTACGAAGATCATATTTTAAACGTTTTTAAAAGGTGAAAATGTAACAATATGTTTAAAACCAGAGGAAGCTTGTCCCCCAGAGTTTTGTTTTCAGGACTACTGATCGATATCGAGTGATGTGGAATATCTTTTAAAAAGATTTTCCCATTAATTTTGAATTTTTGGCAATCATTTTTTTAATTTAATTCTTACAAAATTTAAAAAATTTTCTTTAAATTTTCTTTGGAAATATTCAGTTTTCTTTTGCTCTATGGCAACCGTAAGTCAAGGCTCCATTTATTTACCAACCAACTTAAGTTTCTTTTTTTTTTAATAGAAACCATTTTCGACTATTCAATTATCTTTAATTGATTTTTTTTTTTGTTTTGCTTCCATTATAATTGAAAAAATAAAGAAGAAAAGTTGACAAAACAAACAAAAATTAAAAGAGAGAAGAAAATTAAATAAAAACGAAACTAAAGCTGATTTTCTTCGAACAACAACAGAAGAATTATACAAAGAAACATCAATGGCAGCTATGCTGCGTGAAAATAAAAAAAAATATTAAGAGGGAGAAAGAGAAAATGAAAGGGAGAGAGAGAGAGAAATACTTTTAATTTAAACGTATTTTACGCAAACATTTAGAAGAGATTACAACAACTCCCCTACTCTACGACGGTGTATTTGACGATTTCCTCATACAGGAAATGGACAAGCACCCATACACTCTTACTAGTATATGCATACATAGGCACACATGTATGTATATGGCATGTTTGATTTCTCTCTTATACACAACAGCCGATGGTTTGTTGCTTTGCTAAGAGGAAGAGAGCAAATAAATGATTTAAACAGCCAACGTAAATGAGTTTGTATGACAAAGCTAAGAAGACAATGAGTGAGTGGCAGTGGAGTAAGTGAAGCAAAGAAAGCCTGAAAAAAATGAAAGAAAGAAGAAAGAAAGAAAGAAGAAAAAAATGAAGTGGTTGAAGCATAAAAATAATAAAATAAATGAAATTTTCGTTAACTTTTAGTTTTTTTTTTGATGATTGCTGACATTTAATCTTCTTTATAAATAAAAGCACACACATACACATATTGAAACTTACTAGCAAACAAACCTTGCCACTCTTACATTCAACTTGAATTGTAGCATAATTTTTTTCTTTCTTCTTCTTCTTTAGCTTTTCTTTGCAGTTGTTTTCCAAAAATAAATACTTTCCAAAAGAAGGACAATTTTTTTCTGTTTTCCTTTCTTTTTTTTTTGTGTTATTCCTTCTGTTGTAATAGAAACAAAACTTTTTGACACAATTAACGCAATGCAGCATTATGATGGCAAACAAAAAAATCCTAAGAGAGAGAGAGAGAGAGAAAGGGGATTCAAAAGAATATTCCAAGTATGCCATACACTTTAGTTTTGGTCAAATAGTTTTCTGGCCCTTTTGTTTTGATACAATCATCATCTTCATCATCATCATTATCGTCCTAATCTCGCATCTCACATCTCGCATCTCTTTATTATTATTATTGTCGTTGTCATAAGACAACAAAGTAAAGTAAAAACTATTAAAAGTTCTTATATTTTCTTTCTTCAGCTTCAGCAACAAAAGTTCTCTTTTAGTTTTGCTTTCCTTTTGTTTTTATTTTTGCGGCATTTAAAACCAAAATTCCATAAACAATTCATTTCTCAGTGTGTTGGTTTCTTTGCTAAGGTCGAAAATCTTAAGCGCCTTTAAGTAGGCTTTATAAATAATAAAGTAAAGAGAAAATAGTATTGTTTTCTTAAGAAAATTCTTAGAATTCTGGTTCTTTCTCTCTTTTTTTTTAAAGGAGTTTTTGTTTTTATAAATAGAATTACTGAACTGTGTGTAGCACAATAAAAAGTTCGCTTCAATTGTTTAAGTGTCAGCTCTGCAAGAAGAGCGACACTTAAAAAAATACAGGCTTGACCGCAAAAAATTCACCATCAGTCAAATAAAATCTAATATGGGTACTAGAACGGATCAGAAAATTTAGCAAACTCGGCTAAATGATGTTAGTCAATACGCAACATTGTCAAGGACACAAAATTGTAATCGAAACATACATACGTAATTGGCCATTACAACCCTTCAGTCAGGATTACGGCCTAGCTTCTCACACTTGTAATGGAAACACTGGCATTATATGTATGTATGTGCCTATGTGGATAGGCACACTCTGCTAGACACTTTACTACTCACGAAATGTATGTATGTATTTTGTATTGCATAGAGAGGTGAACTGAAATTTCTTTTAGACACACTGAAAGGCATCGTTGGTTTTTGTGTCTTTAAAAATTTTTGTTAAAAAAATAGAAGAAAAATATAAAAATGATAAGATTATGAAATATTATCCGTATCAAACACATTTAAAGACGTAAATTCTGTAGTCAGCTAAAAATAAAAATACGAATATGATTAGCCTATGCGCATGAGTTATATTTATTAAATAAAGAAAAATAATCATACGCCTCATAGCCTGGATTTCTGGGGGAAACCAGGGTAAAAGTTCGACATTTTGTAGATTTCGAAGATGTGATCCTTATATAGGACATTAATATTTTTGGATATGTTAGGTGGTATATCGATTAAATGTGACTCTATGACAAATTATTACACCGTGTCAGACTCAAAGCAATTACTTCATCTTCGCCTTTCCTCTCTGATGTCCTTATAGGCTTTAGGATAGCTGCTGTTGTTCGCTAAACTTGCCTAACTTTTTCATTCATAACATATTTGATTGGATTAACAGACTTATGTCACATTAGCCTCCCAGTGGAAGTCGCCGTAGTCTAGTGGGTAGTATGTTTTCTTGTTGGCCTTGAAGCCCCTCTTCAAACCCCAGGTCAGACATAAAAAAGAAAACATGAAAAAATATTTCTTCGGCAAAAACTCTGAGAGCAAATGAAATTGCCATGAAAAGTTACTTAAAAAAGTGTCATTCGAAGTCGACTTTAAAGTGCAGGTTCTGCCACTCATGTACATATAAAATTAACGCACACAACATGAGTGGTGTGAGAAGCTAGGCCGCTGTAGCTGACTGAAGGGTTGTAATGTGTATCAACAGTTCTTTACAATACAATTGAGTCTTTCAGCAGGGTCCTCCAAAAAGTCACAGTTGATAACCATTTTGTCATCATCAACACTTTTCTATTGGTAGGTAGGTAGTTAGAGGTGGCTGTCCATCCAAATAAAGTGAGTGGACACACTTAGGCTCATTGTATTACCACAGTTTTCCGTTATGCCCTAATCCGGAAACCATTCGGAGGTTCTTATGAAACTTTTTATACTGCCAATGTGCCAATGGTTTTTCCCCTAGGCTGGAAACCATTCGGAGCTTCCGATGAAGCGATTTGGACTGTCCATGTGCGACAAACCATCCAGATCGTATACTATATGGTAGGTAGAAGTGGCAATCCCCTCGATGGAATCATGAGTGGACACACTTGGGCAGCAGTCTAATTCTGCTTTTCCTCTTTACAGCTTCCGCAGAAATTGTTTGTTATGTTTGTCCAAGACCAATGCGCTTTGTACGCGAGCCTGTAATGCAATGCCCCATAATGATCTCGACAACCATGCTGACCGAGATTCTTTGGATCGCAAGCAGATTTTTGTTACAAGCCGCTCATTCTCGCCGTATAGCGCAGAGGCATGGACGCTATTAAGGACTAATGCAACATCCTTGAGAGTATTCGAAAGAAAAGTACTACGTAAGATCTTCGGTCCAGTACGAGTTGGCGACGATTTCCGCATGAGCTCCTTAGTGACATGGACGTTGTGCATCACATTAACATCCAGCGACTAAGCTGGCTCGGCCGAGTCATTCGTATAGAGGAGGATGCTCAGGCGGAACGGATATTTAATGCGGAGATTTACGGAATTCAGCGAAGAGGACGACCTTGTTTGCATTGGAATTACCAAGCTACGAGGAAGCTCTGTCGTCGAATGGTGTGACCAACGGACGTAGGCGTGCAAGAAGCAGAGGCGCCTGGAAAGATATGCTAAAGCAGGCAGAAATGCGATAATTGGGTTTTAATAGCCAATTAGGAAGAAGAAAAGGAAGATTCAATATTAAATATAAGGCTGTGGAATTTTCTTGCGAAAGACCTATGTTGCCAAGTGGAATTAATAAAGCTTTTCACTCAGTATTGCCCAATATAACCCCCGAACAAAAAAGGTTCTTATAATATGACTTACGCTACAATACGACACATGCAGTGCGCATTGATTAAAAGTATTTGAATAGTTTTCCTTATTCAATAAAAATGACACGAGACAAATAATTAATTTCGGTTTTACGATATTAAACACACGTGTTGCTGTCTCATTATAACTTAATTTACAAATTAAAACAAAGCAAAATCGGATAAGTTTTTAACAAAAATTTTTTTTTTCCCTTGAATACCTCACTTTCCTTAAAGAAACCCAAATAAATACAAACGTAAGCATAGTAGTAGTCATAAGAGGAGGAAAGCAAAGCAAATAAACTAATTTATTATAACAGAAATCATGTAATTCTCTCATCAGTATTTTACTTTATCAACTTTTTTCATACTTTTTGTTCTGTTGGTCCTTTCTAAAGAGAAAAATACGAAAAAGAACCTTCTAGAAAAATCGTATAATTTATCCACAAATGATTATAAATTATGATGTTTTCCTTTAAACTTTACACTTAACATCATTGTTCTTTTCCTTCTCTCTTTTGTTGTTGCTATTATTGTTGTTGTTGTTCATGGCGCATTTGTTATATTTTTCATTCGTTGATTCATGGTTTGTTTCGGTTTTTATTTTCTTTTAAGTTTAAATGATAAACAACCATAAATCTTAAGAATCTAAGGATCCATCTCTACAGAGCTTTACTGCTTTTTCGTTTTTTCCTTTTCATAACTTGTTGTTGTTGCTGTTGTTGTTTTTTTTTTTTCTTCGTATCTTATCATTAAGATGTTTGGCTGTTAAATGTTAGGAAATTAACCTTCAAAATATTTGTAATTTTATATGTTGTATTAACGAGGGTTGTTGTCTTGGCTCTTATTGTCTTAAGTACGTATAAAAATGAGATTCGTTTTTGATGCTTAAGGTGTTGATACGCTTGATTTTTGAATGGTTTTTTATTATGTGTATGTAACACAATAACACACACGCATACATATGTATGTACATACATATTAAAAAAATAAACTTTATTATAATTAATGTTTGAAAGTCAAACTTTGCAAAAATTAAGTGGGTGGAGGATGAAAATAGTAATTTATTATAAAAGATCTGTGATGTGATATAAAAATAGATTCTCAAAATAAATTGAAAGAAAATATTTAAAAATAGCATTATGTCCTGGCATGTCATATTTAAAAATAGCATCAGCTTTGGTAGGTGAAGATGTAAAAAAAACCGAAAATGATTGAAAATCTACAAAAAGACATTAGGCAGGCTACTCATGATATTGTTACGAAAAGGAAAAATCTAGATACTGGTGTTTTGCTTTTACATCGCTTAACATTAAAATTATAAACAAAAGGTACAAAAACAAAACAATGCAGTAAACAAACCTGTTTACAAATGATCGTACTGCTTAATAAAACAACAAACACCAGCATTAAAAAATGGTAAACAGGTAAACAAAAATACACCAACAACACTACAATAATAAATGTAAACAAAATACACAAAAAACAGTAATGAATGTAAGCAACGACATTTATATTTATAGAGATTTCGAGAAGGTGAAGTCACGAACATTCGCCTTCAAGAACACTTATCACACAGTTTACTCTGTCATATAAAAGGCATGTCAAAGCAGGCGACCGAGTTAGTGACGTTCAGTCAGTCTTGTGTGAAGACGCGGTGTGTTTTGAAAAGAGTAATCGTGGTTTGAAGACCTCCGTTACAAAAATCTGTCGAACAATTGTCTAGTAAATGTTATTGTTTATGCATAGAGTATAAACAGAGAAATAACAAAGAAAACCAATTGTTGTTGTTTACATAAAGTTGTGAACAGTGGCACACAGAGTCGAACAATGAAGAATTTTAATTAAAACTAAACACAAATTTATTTTTATTATATTTGCAATCTACGAGCTCATATTTTAAAGTTTTTTAAAAGCTAAGAACGTAACAATATGACTGTTTTGGTTGGTTAAGCAGCTTCTCTTGTTTTTTGAGCATGAGTATGTACACGTTTGAAAAAGTTTGATTCTTAGATTCACAATTTTCTTTAAAAAAGAAATTTAGATTTAGATGCACATTACATCTGGCATTAAAAATATAATGCCAGCAGTTTCCAATAATATTGGGTTACTCTGGAGGATTCATTAACTGTTGAATGAATTCTTAGTCTTATGTGAATTCCTTACTGTCTTATGTTGAAACTGTAATAATTAGAAAGACCACATATCTTCTCTAAATGGATAAGGGTCAGCGGCCGGTAGGACTTACATTTATATTTACATTTATATTTTTTTAAATAAATCGATAATTTAATTTGATGATTGGAGAATAATTGGAGGGTGTCCAACATCAAATTAAATTGTTTGAAATTGCTGTAATCTAGTAGGTAGTGTGTGAGCTTATTCGACGTGAGGCACTGGTTGAGACCTCAGTTCAGACGTCTCAAACTAAACGAAATGCGATAAAATATTTCCTCGGCGACTTCTTCTCAACAGATTTCTAAGACAGCAAATAAAATTACTGTGAAAAGTTTCTCAAACCTTTAAGTCCCGACACTTATAAATAAAATTAACATACAAGGTCAATGATATGATAAGCTGGGTCGTAATATTGATAGATTATGGATAGATGATAGATCTGTTAGTAAAATATTTTAACGTTTTTGTAAAAAGAAATCCGTTGACTTCAAATATTATTTATTGCTAAAGATGTTCACAATTTTCTTAGGCAACATGTTACTGAAACATGTTGCTATAAGCATTTTATAGTTTCTTATTTATGTCAAATAATTTAAATAAAGAACGATTTTACCTACATATATGGTACCTATTAATATTGCTGTTGGCATTTTATAAGCCAACAAATATTATGTATTTGAAAACTTTCAAAGTCATTTAGTAAACTTATAAGCAACTACTGATAATTTTTAATTTCCCCAAAGAGACACTTACTCTCACCTAATCTCAGTTAATTTATGACGAATTAGGGTCAGTTGTTTAAACTTTAAACCCCTGGCCATGTGTTATAGACGCCGTTAAAGTTTATGTTTTGTTTTTTCTGCCAACCTTATCATGTTTGTTTATTTAGAATATTTTTTTTAGATTTTTTTTTTGTTTTCCTATTCATTTCATTTTATTTTAAGCCATAAAACATTCTCTGGCTATTGTCTGCTTATCTCTGCGGACAAATAAATGAGTATCTAAATCGATTTTATTATTTAAGGGAAATAAATGTCCAGCTTCTTTTTTTTACGGTTTCTATTTTTGATTGAGGTTCGTTGTTGTATTTTTTATTTATTTATTTTATTTTATTTCGTTTTATTTCATTTCTTTTGTGTTTATTTGTTGTTTTTTTTTTCTCTCTTTCAAATCGTAGCAAATGTAATTAAAGTTGAAAAATCAAAAAATATTCCTTTACAGAGAGAGAGAGAGAGAGAGAGAGAGAGAAAAAAGGACAAACATTGGATTTGGTTACTTAACAAAACTTACAAAAAAAAAGAGGAATTGTAATCCATAAAGCAAAGAAAAAAGGTACAGAAATCTGTCGGATTGTAAATGGAAAGCAAAATAAGAATCCCCATATTTAAGAATTTATGGCAAAATTATATATCCAGAGTAAGGCAACAAGAACTGAACTTTTGAACGTTAAGGGAATAGAGAAAGTTTGAATTTGTTTTTCGATTCGTTTTTTTTCCTTCCTTCTGAGGGAAAGGAATGAATTTTATGTTTATCTTGTTTTTTATATTTTTAACTATTAAAACCTAGAGAAAGAGTGAACCGTAGAGAGAGAAACAGAAATCTGTTTATTTGTTTTTCTTAGAATTTCTTTAACTTTCTACTTACACAAGAATTTAAAAGAGGGGGGAGCTTAGATTCTCTTTAAAATCGACTTTATGATTAAAGGGGAACACAAATTAACATACGTTTGCATAAAAAATTACAACAAAAACAACAACAACGCATTCTTTTATTCTCGCATTCTTTAATTTTCATTAAAGGCAGTGAACAAGTGAAGCATGCAAGAAAAGGGGTTTGAGTCGTAAGCATGTTTTTTTTTGGAAATTAGGGAGATGCCCTACGTATTATAGAAAAAGTCGAAATTAAATTACTCCGAATAATTACTTCAGAAATAAAAGGTTGAATTTTAAATATTTTCCAAATGAAAACCATTTTAAGATGTATTTAAATTTTATTGCTAGCATAGCCTTTTTGGTTTATAAATCTTGCCTAGGTTCTAACAAGCCAGAGCCATGTTACAAGATTTGCACTATAATCACGATTTCATAACCGATAGTTGCTGTTATTTCAAGGTCAGGTTTTGATGTATGCAATGCCTTAAAGATATAGTTTAAAAAGGTAAGAACTGCAGCCAAATTTCAAGTAATCCGGCTTGTATGAATAAAACTAACAAGAACTACATAGCTGTTGTGAGAAGCTTGGTTATAATCCTGACTAAATGGTTGATATGCACTAATTCCGACTAATGCGGCTTGTATTGATTAAATTAAGACAACATATTTGATGTGAGAAGCTAGGTTGTTATCCTGACTAAAGGGTTGATATGCACCTTGAGAAGATGCTGCTTCTTATTGTTGAATCCAAAAGACTGCTTCTGTACCATTTTTGTCAAAAATATTAAACCATATGACAATACCTGCATAACTATCAGTAAGTGCCTACAGCAGACAATGCCGATTTAACAACAATAGTGCAGTGATATCCAACTGAATTGTTTCTCAAGCTGAAAGGAGCAGATCGAAAGTCGTGGCCATACAAATACTTCTTCGCCTTCTAAACGAAGATGAGTAGATCTCCGATAGTGAGATCCATTTGTCTCTCGGGTCCACCATGAAAATATGCACACTTCTTCAAAACCACCTTCATCTGCCAGAAGAATCGGTACTCTAGGGACACATTAGCTCTTAATATGATATCTCAGATAGTACTGTCCCGATGGTAAACCTGCGCTCCTATGAAATGTTCGCCTTCCCGAAATTAATATCATTATGTGTGGTAGTTCAACCTACTACTCAGACATCTGGAAGAAAATGATATACGAAAAAATATTTCTTTTTCGACATCCTCTAAGCAGTCTACTGGTAGAAAATCTGAGACAAAATAAAATTGCAATGAAAAATTGTCTAAAAACTCTGTCGTTTAAAGCCAACTTTTGACTGTAGGTAACACATGGGTGCTGTGATAAGTTAGGTTGTAATCCTGACTAAAAATTTGTAATGACCAATTAAGTAAGTAAGTAATGTGTGGTGACGATTACTGTTCACTTGACTTAAAGAAATACATCTACAGATCATGCAAGAGAAGTACATTTCCGACATATTGAATCCTGATGTAGAATAAGACTGAAAGTCATCGTTTACATTGTTTAGAATCAGAAAAAACTTATTTAGTCCAATACCACTTAAGTAACTGAAAGATTTTGTTTATTTAGTCGCATTCAATCATCATAAAGGTGTAGAGTTGTTAAATCCAAGTGAGGAATATAGAGATTACACGTCTGTTTTTGATCCACGTACTTACCAGACATAATTTCATAAGCCTATGTACTTCGAAGATGGAATTTTTTTCACAAAAGTTCACAAGACTTTATGAGCAGCTTAGTATGTATGGATGTGAATCAGCGTAAAATTAAAACTTAAAACAACATTTTTACAAAAACCATTGTTTTTATGTACGGTGGCAACCCTATCAAGCTAGAAACTAATATAGTAGCCAAATAGCTGCTTAGATTGAAAATATGTTATTACAGTGACACAATCGTAGTTAAGAAATAATAAAGAAATCGGGAAGAAGCTTTCCTTATATAAAAAGGACTTAAAAATAGAATTTTTGATATAGAAGAGCATTAATTGTTGCCAGGTAACAGCATTCAAGATGTGAAGTATGCTTAGCTTACATTTTTACGTAATCAAAGGATGAAAAAGAGGAAAATGGAGGGCAACAGCCTATATTTCTTACATACATAATTGGCTATTGCAACCCTTCACACTTACGACCTAGCTTCTTATACCACTTATGTTGTGTGTGTTAATTTCAGACATGAGTGGTGGATCCTACAATTTAAAGTCGACTCCGACCAACAATTTTTTTTAAGTAACTTTAATCCTCAACCCATACTTTTTATGGTTTTTAAGATTCAAGATTATGCATCCTGGTAATATCCGCAGAAATAATTTGAAGCAAATTATGGCAGAATGAATATAGTAAAGTTTAGAGCACAAAATAATAATAATTTCTTAAACTTTTTTTTTTTTGTTTGTTTAATTTCTATCATTTAAATGTAAATTTTGCCCTTAGTCCCCCCCACACACTAACATATTAAAAATTTTTGAAACAGTTTAAGGCTCGCTGTAGGGCATTTGCATTGCCAGTGCATATGAAAATTGCAACATTAAAAATGATCAAGAATAGAAGAAAGCTCTATGCACACGTCTTTTTTCTTCTGCATTTTGTTCTCATATGCAACCATGTGGAAAAAAAGGATGTTGTAAGCAATGACACACACTTACACACATACACACACACTGGCAACATAATCAGAGAGTATTTGCTGGCTTCAATGTAAAGAAATAGAAAAAAAATGGCGAAGAAGAAGAAGATGAAATAAAAAATTATGTTTCAGTACATAGGCTTCTGGGGCCGTTGCGAGTAAAGTCGAGCAGAGTTGAGCTGAAAATGCAATCCAATCTACTACACTTTAGCGTATTTTACTATTATAATACTACACACACACATGCATACATATTTAAGTGGAAACTCGTAGAAATGTTGCAACAACAGCAATAGCAACAGCAAGCAAAGCCTAGAAAAAAAATATTCATAATCAAGAAAAAAGGGAAAGAGAAAAAATATGAAGAAAATAGAGACAACAAAAAATGAAAAAATATATATGAAAACTGCCTTGGCCCTCTTTTTTTCTGTGTTGCAACAACTACTATAACAACAAGAAACATAAGCAAAAAAATACAAAAAATTATAAGAACAACAAAAAACGAATATAACATGAAGTGTATGAAACCAGTGAATATGCCTCAGGCTTAAAATAATAAAACATTTGCATACAAGCATAACCATGTTGTTCTATATGTAAACAGTGTTACCATTGCGTAGCATTTTAATCGAAATTTAGGTAGTTATTCTTCAATACGCAAGAAAGGCAGGTTCTTCAAGAATGTTATTTCAATTGAAAGCTTTAATAATGAGTTAGAAATTCACTTCCAATCGAAAGGGGAAAAATGAAAAATTGCCAACACAGAAGACATTTACATTACATGTCAGCAAGTTCAATTATAACGAATTGGCGCTTTAATCAAACTTAAGAAGAATTTTCAAAATCCAGTCACTCAGTAAGAAATTTCAATACGTTCTCGAATTGACAGATTTCATCGGGAAATTTGAGTATCAGACATGTTGAAGCTTTGAGATATCGAAAGTTTTTTTGACCATGAAATCTACATATATATCCCTTGAGATAACAGAGACTGCAAGACTATAACGTTTGGGCTGCACGCAACTACCTAATGTTGAATGTCTATAGAATTAAGGTCACATTCTGTATTGGTTGTGTAGTTAATCGTCCAATTATTTCCAACTAATTTTAGCTTTAAACTTAGCTTTAAACGTTAGAACCCTTGAGCAACTAATAATCATATTGGAGAGGGTGATTAAAATAGAAAATTATTTTACCAGAGGTAAAGAAGTTGCTAAAATAGTTTCCCGATGTTGACTAACATCGATCGCAACTGTTGAGTAACATTAAACGAGATATCGTCTTGATCAGATGATTAGAACTGGAGTATAAAAAAATTTCGGGAAAAGAGCCGAACTTCTTCATGCCAATTCTGGTCAAATTTATAACGACATTAACGACACTAGAAGTCTAAACAACAAGTCATGTTCGATTATTTTTCGTATACGACTCTCTGAGATAAATTTCTGTCTTCCTCATTAAGGAGATCCATGGTTAGAATACAGTTTTTAATATATTCTGGAAACGAATTGTATTGTCACATGGAAAATCGATTGAACATGGGTGTGAATATCCACAAGAAAAAGAACTATTATCAGGAAAAACATGAGTGGCGCGACCTACAGTCTGAAAACGCATGGCAATTTTATTTACTCTCAGAGTTTTTGTCAGAAATCTGCTGAGAGGAAATCGCCTAAGAAATATTGTTTCATTTTTCCTTTTGTTGGAGATGTCTGATCTTTGGTTTGAACCCTGGCCTCACTTCTAATAAGTCAACACCCTACCTACTAAACTACGGCGACAGTTAATATCGCTAACCTAAGTTCAAGCCTATGAAGAATAGAGTACTTTAGTAAACACGCATCGCCTGAGTTTTTATTGACAGACATAGTTTTCCTTCTCCCCTGAGTTGCAAGTTCGCAGCAAACTTGCTAGAATGCGCATAGTCGATGGATATGTCTCCCTAAATGTTGTGTCATTTGAGGACAGAGGTTACACAATAAATTCTCTGACCGGGAGAAAAAAAGAATCAATTTCCTCTTTGCTGTCTAAAAATTCAGCCACCTTAACCTAGTGGTCGATCAGATCCTCTGTGCATTGCAGTAGACATTTTCTCCAATTTTACTCCTTGGGTTTTACAACATGGTACCAGTACTGAAGGGGTGTCCGTATTACAGTTTCCAGACATCACCGAGCCAGCGCAGTCGCTGATGTCAATGTCGTTGAGAAGCTCTTGCAGCAGTTAAATCGGAAATCATCCATCGCCGACTCGCACTGGGCTGAAGACAGTTTAAACATCATCCTGTATAGTGCGAATGTGACGAAACGATAGAGTCCTTTTATTTTACCAATGAACAGCGACATAAGCTTGCGTTGCTACACTGCAATAAAATTAGTCGTTTTATAAGGACGACTCGCTTAGTTTCTTCCGAAAATTTTTTTCACAAACCTTCTAAAATTATGGCAACACTATATACAACCATACTTGTGTTGTTCTCTCATTCCCTCTCACTGTTCTTTTTCTTCCCATGCAAGTCTAACTCTTTCTCTTTTAGCTTTACTTGCCTTTTTTAAGTTTTTATGCTGTACGTTGTAGGCATACATACATACATACATATGTATATATGAACATACGTACGTAAATGAGTGTATGAATTTAAAAATAAAGAATTTCAGTTCTCTTTTTTTTTTGTTGTTTTCTATGAAAATAGTTATTTTTGTTGTTGCTGTTATGTTTTGTTTTGTTTTTTTTTCCTATATTTCTGTTGTAGTTGTAGTTGTTGTATTGTTGTTATTTTATTTTAACACACAACAAAATTATGTTACAAATTAATTTCAGAGTGTAGAAGACTTTAAGAAAAATTAATTTTTTTTCTCTTGCTACTGCTGCCTGCTGCTGCTCACATTTATTTTAACGCTTTGCTTTGCTTGCCGCCTCTCGCTCACTCGCTCTCACTGTTTGCTTTCCATTCAGATTTGAGCCAAAAGGTCATAATATTTATTTTTTAATTTTTTAATATTAAAAAGGAAAATTATTAGAAAAACTAAAATAAAAAAGCAAAAAACAACAAATTGTTGCAAAGCAAAGCTAGTCAAAGCAAAGCAAATGCTATTGAAATGTATGTTTTTTAATTAAATTTGTTGCACTTCAAAGGATTTTTGAGTTTCCTTCTTCGAAATTTTATGTTTGAAGCTAAAAAGGGTTTAGTAAACATTGGAAAAAAACCCTATGAATTCACTGATTTTAATTACTATTAACAGGCTACGAAGTAATTATTTCTCAAAAAATCTTCTCAAAAAATCTGTCGTTCGGAGTCGACTTTAAACTGTGGGTCCCGCCACTCATGTATAAAATTAACGCACACAACATGAGTGGTGTTGAGAAGCTAGGCTGTAATCCTAGCTGAAGGGTTGTAATGGCCAATTATGTATGTATGTATGTTAGTAATTATTTCTGATGTATGGAAGAGAAATTTTAATAGGCAGTTGATAGCATTGAAGATATACACATATCGGGGCAATAGAAATCCGAAAGAGTTAAAACGTATTTGAAAGTTGACATACCAGCTTAAGAGAACAACTAGTAGATAGGTCATAGGTCATGATCTTTTATTGTTGGTAAATATATAAATTATACCGTAAGGGAACTCTGGATCATGCTTAACTAAGTTCGTTTCCCTCACATTTCTGCTCACTTACAACACAACCAGATCTATTAGCGGCTTGGTGTACGGATTAAGATGTCCGACTTAAGAATTCAGTTGTTTTGACTCTACTAGCGGCGTTCGGTAGGAATTAAGGCGCCCAACTGCAAAACTCAATAATACTGATTTATACCCAAAAGAAAGCATTACATCATGGTTTTCATTGTAGCCCCTTACAGATCACTGGCGAACATTGTAGGAAAGACAGGAAGCTCTTTAGAAAGAGGGCTACAATTCTAGAAAATGGAACAATCATTTGACCTCCTGCCATAGATTATAGAACTGAAATGGAAAGATACATTATGTGATTTATATAATGGTTTATCTTCAAAAGACTTTACCCTTGCATAGAGTA
Source organism: Sarcophaga rosellei (assembly GCA_930367235.1). Taxonomy (NCBI): domain Eukaryota; kingdom Metazoa; phylum Arthropoda; class Insecta; order Diptera; family Sarcophagidae; genus Sarcophaga; species Sarcophaga rosellei. Next base: position 65,967,710 of record OV884018.1, read on the forward strand.
TCAGATCTCTAAAGAATTTCAAAAGGTCTATAAAGAGTAGAAGTCCATCAAGGAAAAAGTTCTCCACCCAAATGTAGACCACAGTGAGCAATATTTCTAGGCAACGACAGATGCCTTTCTATCATCCTAGGATCTGCTACAGTAAATTAATCATCTGCCTTATGGTTGATTAATAGAACTGTTATAGAGAGACAATTTGTGCCGTTTTCATCATAGTTTTTCTCGACATGAAATTCACCTAGGAAAGGCCGCTGATATGAGCTCCGTCTCTCACAGAGGATAACATCGATACTGTCAATAAAAAGTTCCTCACTTTACATCCATTATATGACCATGGTGGTCTTTATTTCTAGGCAATGACGGAGGATTCTTCTATCGTCATAAGATCTGCTATTCTAGATTAATCATCTGCTTAGCTGGAAAACTCTGATTAATGGAACTGAAATGCGCAGATACTTAATGTTATTTTTCTTATAATCACTCTTCATCTAGAAAAGACTC